>OX493406.1:17177493-19588030 GCA_950371165.1 Lacanobia oleracea
GATACATATAACCTCCTCCTTTTTGAAGAATTGGGTTAAAAATAAAAATTACCAGTCACCATGTGCAAACTTGGTGATTTTACTAAACAGAGACATTGAACATTTCCTGTTTTCAATCATAGATTTTTACATATTAATGATACAAGTTACTGTTTTTCAATCACTGTATATTGATTGGTAACAATTACGTAGGTAATGAATAAATAAATAATATAGTACATTGATATAAGTGTGGTAAGTTGAAAATTACAGCCGAGGCGATATTCGATATATACAAGAAAGCAGAGGCTGTAATTATCAAAGCGCACGTATGTCATACGACGTTTCATAACATATTTAAGAGTAAATAAATAAAACTGGGACTTTCTTAAACGAATAAATATTTAATCACTTGTTAAAGCAGTTAGAAAAATTTGAACAATTTGTAAAATTGATTATTACTTTGCCAGTTGGCATTTTTAATGTTGTCAAGTTATTATTATTAGTTACAATTTCACCAGTCTCTCTCTCACTCTCTTGAGTGAAAGTAGGAGAAACGAGACCACAGAGTTCTACAGTCGGTGGCGGCGACGGAGGCGGCTGCGGCGGCGCCGACTCTGGTGGAATGTACGCGTGTGTGCTCGTAGATGGTCGAGAGTCAACACTTGGCTCCAAATTTATATTCCTTGTAATGCGGGAGCTAATTTCTTCTTTATTTCTCATCAAGTCATCTATGTAGCCCTTGGCTACACTGTTAGACCGCCACCCTCCGTGGCGTTTTAGTGTCAATATTATGTTCGCACCTGAATCGGCGAGCAATGTAGCTGAGGAACTTCTCAAACTGTGCCCTGTGTGTTCATGTGGATCATCCAAATTTAAGAAAGTGGCAATTTGTTTCAGCATTGCTCCAAATTTATTTATGCCAATGGGTTGGGTGCATCTTTCATTTTGGTAATTTTGACAAAATCTGTTAGACATCGCTTTTGTTGAACGAAGCGCTTTGTATTTTTTCACTATGTCGTGAAAAGGCCCCTGTATTGTGATCGATCTTGAAATTATTTTTTTTTGTTTTTGCCCTGGTCAAGAAAGAACCCGCCCATGGTTCTCGACATCATTAGTTGTGATGTTTGCCAACTCTTACGTCTACATGCACCATTTATGCCGAATATTAATACAACCTGAAAAGAGATAAAAACAGCGTACAAAATACCTATATTGTAAAGAAATACGAAAGTGAAATAAATTAATAACAATAATTTAGTTTCAACTGACCTTTGCTGCCAAATATCCGCAGTTGCAATCCGGAGCTTCTTTTAGGAACTTCTTGACATTGTCAGCAGAAAATACTTTACGCATTTTACTCACATGTCCACTTGAGCGTCTTTTTAGAAATGCCAGCAAGTTGGAGTATGATTTGATGTTTTGTTTTCACAGGGCTTTTTAGCATTGAATAGTAGCACCATAATGAACTTGACTTATATTTTTGGGAAAGTTCCATGAAATAGGCTAAAAACACACTTTCTAAAAATGAATTTGCATCTTTGCTTGTTTTCCATAAGATGAAATTTTGATACGCTTGTTAGTTTCTATCAGTCGATTTTTCGGGCAAGAGGTTTA
Organism: Lacanobia oleracea; assembly: GCA_950371165.1. Taxonomy (NCBI): domain Eukaryota; kingdom Metazoa; phylum Arthropoda; class Insecta; order Lepidoptera; family Noctuidae; genus Lacanobia; species Lacanobia oleracea. The sequence goes on from OX493406.1 coordinate 17,179,090, forward strand.
GGATTTTTCGGCCTTTTTCGCTGCCTCTGGGACTTCTGGCTGTGTCGAATTAATAAATTCATCATTACTTGACGACATTTTCAAATAAAAACAATACAGCGAAAAGAAAAAGCGCGCGGTATAATTTTTACTTGTTCACAAATTAGCGATGCGCGCGCATCAGCGTTTTTTTTAAAGCAATGGCCCAAAGACAGCTAGTATTACTAATAAAGTAAATTAATATGTTTGTGTTTTGTTACAGATAAATGGTTGTAATTGGCTTGTGTTTAAACACCGCCCAAAAAAGTACCTACTTTACTACCAAAAAAGTTCTAAACGGTTACCAAAACAGATAAATGGTCACCAAATAATATTCGAGAAGTAGCGCTCGCCGGCCGCTGCCGCGGCACCGCTCGCTTTGCTCGCTCGGCTCGCGCGCGGTTGGTCACAATTCTAACCTAACCTAACCTATTTTATCCAGTTTGTAACCCCAAGCCTACATTTTATGGCAATCACAGTTGAGTTGGATAGAATTTGGTGACCGTTGATCCATTTTGGTGCCTAGGCTTAGAGTCTTAAAAATATTATTTTTGGTGACCGTCTAAATTATACCCGTTGTAATTTATAGTCAAAATTAATCAAATAAAATTAAATGTTTATTTATTATATTTTATCTCCCAAAGTTAATTTTATTCGTAAAATGTTGACCACGTCTTTTCTGTCATAATAAGTCTTTGCTAAGATTTAAAAAAGTACCGTTCGTTTTAGACGGAGTATCTTGATAAACCGTGCGTTTTACATAACAATAAATAACGCACAAGTACGATATTGAAATTGGTGAAATAAAATACCCTTTGCGAGCAAATGTGCTATAAAAGTTAGTTATAGTCAATAAGAGTCTGGTACTCCCTTCCGTTTAGCTCAGAACGGGAGGTGTCATTTGATGAGTACCAAAAAAAAAAACCTAGATGGTGCATGAAGACAAACGCACCAAGGGGACACTTATTTTTCCTTGCTAGATTTCGTGTAGCTTGTGGCAAAGTTTTATAATAGCTAACTACTCTAGTAGTAGTAGTAGTTATGTGCGAGGAATTTGAGTGAGGGTCACCTAGAAATGTGTGTGCACGCGCACAGCTGAACAGACTGCTACGCATCCTAGCTCCACTCAGTTACACACCGTGCCACAGCGTGATTAGCCATTCTTGCGCTGTGCAAGATCCTCGCACTGTTTTGGTGGAAACAGTAAAAGATTTTTATAGCACCGCTACGCATCCTTACATCAAAAATTTTGTTGCGTATTGTATTTTCTCTTGGATTTGGTTACATTATTAGTGGTTCAATTACCAGCATCATAGATAGCCTGGTAGGACTGCTCCAGAATCTTGCGGGCCATGGGGTCCATGCAGTTTCCGAGGCGGTAGTGCACCTTGAAGAACTGTGCGTCGAAATAGCTGAGCCCCGGCACGGTTCCCGCATGCTGGACCACCTCTGGGTGGTTGTACTTAAAACGGCACGCTGCTTCTGATACCGGGTTGACCTGCGTTGCATTAAAAATAGATTATAAGTCATTTTCATTGTTGATCTAATGGCCGTAAGAATTATAGGTTTCTTGTTTGTTCCAGGACAAAGTTAAACAGTGTTATTGAGATCCCCGATGACATGCTGTGAATCAACTTTGTATCTTAATCTGACGGGGCCAATCACGTGGCAGCAAAACGTGGTGCTCATATGGCGCAGTGCAGCGTTGAGCATGCCCGCGAAGTTTTCTCAGCACATGACATAGCAGACGAATTTATTTCTGAGAATAATATGCAGAGTATAGACTAGACTGCGCATACTCGAAACACCGTCGTCATTCGTTTTGCAATTTTTTCCATAGTCCAAAATTGTACGACCGGATTCGCATGCTCGCACACTCACGTTCATGGGCAATAAATAACTTTCGCATGTAGTCGGTTTCATTCATTATTTCCTGTGCAGCATCGAGCTGTACAGGAATGAATTGTTGTGTTGATTGATTTTAGATATTTTTTCAATGAGGACATTGTCGATAATAGCTTGACACTGTAAAATGTACAGCGGTCTGCCATATTATGTGCGCCAGACCTTATATTTCTCCAGCTTCCCATTGGGCAGTTTGCAAACAAAGATTCTGCAGATTACATTTTTGTTGCGCAGTCTGCAGCAAGTTGTTATCGAAGTGATTTCACGTAACGTCTCGAAAGGGGACTTTAGACTGGCTTGAGGCATAGCCTATCGGCTTCGCGGGAGCATTTCGTGAATGACCCAGTGTTGGATGGTCATATTTATTTGCGATTATCACAGACAGGCGTGAATACGCAGCTTTCCTATATCTGTAGATGCATTTATTTTAATAGAACCGACGCGGTTCTCTCACCACAGTACCGCTATTTTCACAACACCTCAGCGATCAGTCTCCACCAGGTTTGACCTCCGTTTTTCCGGGGATCGAAAAGCGACATAGACGCCGATGTCAATGACACAAATTTTACTCACCTTATTGTACAAGATTTCTGACAAATCCTTAACGCTGTGGGATTCTGGGTAGAGCCCCGACATGCCGGCGATGACGATCCTCTCGCCTTCCAGCCCCGCGGTGGGGATCTCCTCGGCTGTGGCATGCTCCTGCGGTGTCGGCGTCATCGTGTGGACCGTTTATAAGAACTGTATCTGTGAGTAAATGGAGTATTAGTTTTTGAGTATGAGTGGGTGGGCAGCCCAGGTTGTGAGAAAGGGACATTGCAATGGGTACTGTATAGCTCCGTCTCACCTTCAACGGAATCATGATGGTATTACCACGTCATCGTAAGGCGACTGTGTAGCAGTAATGTCGTGTAAAATACTAGTTTTCAGCTGCATTCGGTTTGACTGGGAAACAATATCTGTAGTTAGGAAAACTCTATACTGTATGATAAGTTGATATTACTGTAGTAAAATGGGGAATCTCCAACATCCTCTAGAAGTAAAGGCTGGGCTGAATAATTGAAGCCTATTTGACTACAACGGACTTAATTCATTGGTGGATTGGTTGGTGTATAACAATATCTGACATAGTTTTTTTCTATATCATACGATTTACCAATAATATCTAGTTATATCTAATTAACAACTCTTTTATTAATATCAACCGTATCCTTTTTTTTTTTTTTTTTTTTTAAGGATGGGAAATCATCAAATGACTCCTCCCGCTCTGGGTGAAGCAAGAGGGAGTGTCAGACTCTTACTGACTAAAACCCATCCGTGTTCCTCCTGGAGCCCTTTGCGTTCCAAGGCTACGGCACCTCTTTCGAACAGATTCCGCAGCCCCAGCAGGCACCTGCCCAATCAACCGTATCCTACGACTGAATTTCTCGCTCTATTAGTTGCCAGGTGTTAAAGAGGTACAAGAGTGGTTTTTGGGCAAGCACTCATGTTGGTCGTTCCTCCAACCGACTTTAGAGTCTGTATCCCTAGGTTTTAATTTACTATAGATATCACAATACTGTATTTTTCTTTTCACTATTCAGTTGCACATTATTTATCACTGCTGTTTATTGACTACCGACGAAAACACACACTTTTATTTCGACATATGTTCACTACAGCACAGTACCGGACGATGAAGCGACGCTTGGGGAAGCCTATGGGCAGAAGTGGAGGTTTTTCAGCTGAAATACTGATGATAAGGACATCGCGCAATATTATGATACCTTAATACCAAAAACCATCCACGAACTTAAACACTAAACTAAGTTATTTAAAACCGATTTGTTTTAAAAGCTCACCTAATTTAGAGATTTATAAAACGGCACACTTCAGACGAACAACCCAGTATTATGCGGGTTTCTGAAACAATTAGGCATATATATAAACAGTGTTAATTGTATGTTAATTACTGTTTGAATGATGCCCGATATGTATAAATGAATATCAATACAAATGTGTTTGTGTAAACTTGACTTGTATAACATAAACAGCAGAATTTTAATGAAAAAAAAAAAACGGCTTTCTTGTAATTAAAACGTCGCGCATATAGGGTGCGTGAAAAATTATCAGTGAATATAATTTACTGTAAGTAACTGCGTCCAGTTCTAAGATCACGCGAACGATAAAGAGCATTTGTACACGGGTGTGTCTCACCTGATGGTAAGCGATGATGTGGTCGACGATGGAGCACGCTTGCCTAGGGTTGTCAACACGCGATAGACCTTATAAAGTTGGCCATGGAAAAAGCAACTCGAAAAAAGTCTACCCCTGCAACATATAATCTCTACAGGTTGCCTGACAGAGGCCGCCAATTGTAAATTTTTAAATTTAAGATTTCCTTAATCTGTTTTAATTTAACGCGTTTGAAACTAAGCAGATCGCTAAGCGATCATTTCATACATGCATACATACATACGAGTTGAATACAGAACATCCTTTTTTAAACTCTGTTTATTATTGGGAATCAAACGGATCCTGGGAATGAAAACAACATTACCGGAGCAACCTGTTATATTCCTGTGCTGTTAGTATGCCGGCGTCGAAGACATTTTGTTGGAGATTTGTGACTTTCACTCGAGTGTCATTGCAAAGTTTAGAGAGATTAAAATATCTGACTAGAAACCATAAAACTTTACCGGATACCGAGTGTCATTTTCTTCCATGTTGTGTTTCCCCAAATTCCCCATTTTTTCATTTCATGAAAATAAATTGATGGTTGCTACTAGGTCGATTTTGTTTTTATTTATTTATTTTGACAGACATTAAGTATTCGTGTCATTTAGATTTAATAGAATCATAAGAATTACTTTGTAAAGTATGTAATTTTTTTTAAAGTATATTTAACGATGTCTGGCAGTTGGAGTATTTTTGCGGCCTGTTTAAATGTTCTTTCTTACTTTGGTATTATTCGCTAAATCGTTGAGCTCTATAGAGTCATCAATCAACACGCTTCCCTTATGATTTGACAGCCACACAAGATGTTTTGAGGGCTAACCCTCAAAACATTTATCCTTTTCTTTCTACAAATAATTAAAATTAATTAATCAATACAAATGGATAGATTTTTTTATGAATAAGTTTATGGTCCCACTGCTGAGCAAAGACCTGTCCCATATGTTCCAGCTAATTTTATCTTCCGCCTTCCCCGATCAATCTGTTAGGAACGAGTCCAAATCGTCACGCCAGCGTTTTTAGGCCTACCTCGGTTACGATATCAACCGTGTGACGATTCTGGCCCATCACCGTGCATGCTCTATCCTACTTCCCACTTCCACAGGTCAATCTCGAACCTTGGCGTTGGTTGTTAAATCTTGGAGTGCTTTATTGTATTGCGGATTCAGTCGCTGAGTTTGTTACATTAGTAGTTATAGAATAGAATGGAGAGTTTTTATTTCAGACCGGAGTCCTTAGGGTTAGTAATAATATTACTTAACTTCTGGTTTTAGTTAGTTACGGACATAGATTATAATATACAATTAAAATTCAGTGTGGAGCCGCATCCACCTCCGCAACATGGAGAATCCCACTGATATGCTAATACTATGAGAATACTGTCGGTGTTGCCGAGAATACGAGTTATCAGGGATGAACATCTTTTCCTAATAATGGCGGCAAAACCATCAATATTATATAGTGTGGCATGATTTGGTGGTGGTGTGGTGATGTTATATGGTTATGAATATTTATTTTTCTGAGATCATCAAACACTACACAAACTATTCGCTAGTAGTTCTTATGTTCGGCGAAGTTCTCGTTTGTTGCCTTTTCTGACTAACACCCTTCCAGCAACAACTTCGTGTCGATTAATCTGAAGTCTACCTAATGATGTCAGTCTCTATTTGTTCATTTTATAAATAAAAATAATAATCAGCCCAGCCGACATCATTGACTCCGTGTCGGCGGTCGCTAATTTTGATTGTCGCTGCAGAAGTTGCTTCTAGGACATGCCCTAAATTACCCTAAATTCGTACGCAAAACTCATGAGTGTTGCGTACGAATTTATAGATCACCTTTTATTTTTGGTGCCTAACACGTGTGTGCTGTAATTATATCGTGCTATCAATTTATAGAGTCCGACCAAATGTCGGTTTTTGGGGCAAAAATGACATTTTGGGCCGAGAGTATTTCGGCTGAATGTGGAAACCAACATTATGCAATTAGTCCGTCAGATTTAATAAAATATTGAAGACGTATTTTTTCTTTGATCACGTAAACATAAAATAAAGACGATACAGTGTAGTGCAAAATTAACGTGACGTCATTACGATAGTACACTTTTTATTAAAACATGACACTCTGTGTATCTAACATACAATTTTGCAAAACTTTCTGTCAAATTAAATAGTTAACATTATTTTATAATTTTGTGGAAATAAATAGATACACATTTATTATTAAACATTTATTTTTATTTTTTTTGACATTCTCGGGTCCCTAGAGACCCGGTCCTTTGGTAGGCGTACGAGGGGCCGATGCCAACTCGCAGAGGCCTCTTTAGACATTTCAAATGGAATAGGACACCAACCGACGATTATCCCTGTATGCACTGTGAAAGTATACCCAAGGACAATCCCCGGTTGGAGCAAAACTATTGCAAAATATGGAAACTAAAGATGAAACGCTATGGGTTTGGCTGGTTTAGTGGACTAATAATCGTTTACTATGGAAGAACTATTGGCCCCTGCCTGACCATTGACAATTAAAACGGCTTTAAAATGGCAGGGGGTGACTTGCACACTCAATAAATGGGCCCCCCGAAAAGGGTCGCTAGCACAAAGTGACGTAGCGCCAAGGGGGCAACATATCCTGAGGTGCTAGAGGAGTGGAGAGGTATACCACGGCTATCAGGACAATCCCGGAAGTACGGTCAAGATCCCTACCAGCACCTTACTGGATTATACGTCCTTCTCCCGAGCACGTTTGCTCTTGCGAATCCTCCACTCAGACCGGCCGATTAAGGCTAGAAAGAGGTGGGAGCTCTGTTCCTCGTCAGTGTTCACTCCGGCCAGCCAATAAAGGCAAGCCGGAGATGAGGAACAAGAATTCTCCCTGGAGATCAGGTCCGTGGGGTCGCTAGTGCCCAACAGTTCGCCACAAAACTGCCTTGCGGTTAAAAACATTTATTATTATTAAGACGTCACCCAGGAGCTTCGCGTCACGGAGATGAAGATGCTGAGGTCAATGAGCGGCGTAACGCGATCCGATCGTATTCGCAACTCTTTCATCCGAGGTAGTCTTGGTGTCCGTGACGTGGGGGAAAAACTGCAAGAGTGTCGTCCACATCATGCGCCGCCCTATGGAGTACGTTGGTTGGAGATGCATGAATATGGCTGTACTTGGGGCTAGGTTCCGTGGTCGCCGTCGCAAGCGCTGGCTGGACGTCGTTTAGTCCGACATGAGAGCCAATGGCCTGACTGAGAAGGACGTTCAAGATCGGGCAAAGTGGAGGAAGTTAAGTAGGAAGGCGGACTCTGGCAATGGCCGGGAATAACGCCAGGTGGAAGATTATTATTATGACGTCACCAGATACATGAACTTTGATGCGCTTTATCTTTATAAATTTTTATTGATTAGAAATGACAAAAAACACGTGTCCAATATTTTTTGAAAATCCAATTGACCGAATCTGTAAAATTCAATCAAGAAAAATGCCATTTCACAGGGAAACGCAATTCTGAAAAATATTGAATTCTGAAAGATATTTGATAGTTAACCCAAGGAGTTAACTCAAGAATATCCAAAGCTGCTTGGGATCTATATCTTTTAAAACCTTAAAAACTATTTACGAGGCTACTTAATTGGGTTGTATGTGCTACGGGGCACTTGTTTGGGCTGATAGGGTCACCATAGGTGCGGTACGACGTAAATACTGCTTCAAAGCCGGCGTTTGGCTTTGATATTCTTATGCAAAGCGTATAGGACGGTTGGTACTGAAGGCTTACCAGTGTTGGCGAGTGTTTTCCCAGTCGATCTAGAGGTGCATCGGAGGGCTGCAATGTACTACGCCAGAAAGATCATGGACTCAGAGTTCTTACCGCAACGCGAGCGTGCTAAGATCACTAGATTACTTAAACCAGACTGATGTCTGGGAGGAATTTTTATCCGAATGGCAATTGTAGGTGGGAATATTCCATCAAAGGCTGTCACCTCCACCAGTTTTTTCTATCTGTTCGTCTGCGGTTGGATAGGACATGGCTGGAGGTGGATCACCGAGTCGCCCAAATTCTCTCAGGTCATGGCAACTTTATGAGTAAATTATTTTCCTTTAAGCTTGTGGCCTCGCCTTTATGTCAATGTTTACAGCTGACCACAAATACGAACAATCCGCACATCACATCTTATGGGAGTGTATTTTTGACAAACTGAACGCAATATTATGTTAGATAGTATTCAGGTTACATCTGGGGTAGTTCACTATAAGGACCTTTGTAGAAACCAGAACAAATTTCCGTGGGTTGAAGCGATTTCGCTATACCTACGAGTACCACTGGAGTCAAAAGTAGCTCACAATTTAGGACCCATTAGTTTTGGCAGTAAGATATAATCCGTGGTGCTTGGCAACTAGGCTTAGCCCGGTTGTGTATGTCCCTTGGTGCCTATTGGCCTAGTTCTATTCTGTCTCCTGCTTGATACGGAGGGAAGTGGAAATTTAACATACATTTTTCTTCCTACTCCTCCGCTGCACTTTTCAGATTAATTTCGTTGCAGCATCCAAGATAGTTGAACCGTTTCTCCGGGACTCATCGGGTTTCATTGGCTCGGCATTTTTCACGTAGTCGCCACTGTTGATTTTGGCTTTGGGAGTTGCAGTGGTTGGGAATGTGTGGCGGGCTTGCCCCAAAAAAAAAGTTAACACATCTTGAAAACAAACTTTAAATCTCCCTTTATTACGAAAACACGATCCATCAATGAAAATGTCATGCGCGCATACTATGGGGGTAAAAGGAGGGAGGAAAAAGCCTGACCGCGTTCTGTGTTCGGATGCTCTCTTTGTTTCAGTTGCTTGAGCCAGCAGTTAACGTATCGGATCAGGTGCGGGTCATCCGGCGTAACCATATGTTGGATAATACTGTACTTGATCGCCTTCAAGCTGAACTGATACGTTGTTTGCATTTTGGGGAGTGTGCGACGGAATTGCATAATTTAATTCCGCCAAGCCCGTTCCATCATCGGACCACAAGACAAACGGCGATGCCCCACCGGCACATGGTGGACATCCTACCCACACGCACAAAACACGTTCATTGTGCGTGGAGCGGAATTCCCTTCAAGATTCAGTGTTTCCTGATAGCTACAACCTGGGAGTCTTTAAGTCAAGGCGAATAGCTTATTTAGGCAAGCGTGCTCCATCTTTGACCACATCATCAGGTGAGGTAGTTGTCAGACGCGTGCCTATTATTAGTAGAAAAAATATTCTTTGTTAAAACCCTTTATCCAAAAATGTTTATGTTCGCCTTTTTCGGTTTCGGCATACTTTTCACGGCAGAGACCTCACTCAGAATCTAGACTTACTTTGACCTGTGGCATCATTGTTACGTCAAAAAGAATGAATAATTCCACTAGACATAGTTAAAATGTACATTTTAATTCAAAGTTTACGTTAAGGTTATCTTTCGGAATTCCATTTGCAAATGATTGTAACGAAATTCTGGAGCAAACAATATCGAATCTACATTTTTGTGAAAGGGTTTGAAAGAAGCAGTCAAATGGGATAGGAGCTCGTGGCTATATAATAACAGCCGCACAGGTCGATCTTCAAGGTTAAGCAATGCTTGCCAAGGTTGGTCTGTGGATGGGTGACCATCTTGAGTTTACTCCATGCCTCGGAAAGCACGTTAAGCCGTTGGTCCCGGCTGTCATTTGTAGATCTTTGGCAGTCGTTACGGATAGTCAGAAGCCAGTAAATCTGACTCCAGTCTTGCCATAAAGTACCGTGTTACCCAGTTAATGGGTTGTGGAGGTCTGGTAGGCAGCCGCTCCTCGTAAAATACTGGTATTCAGCTAAATCTGGAAGCCGAGCCCAATATAATTGGGAAAAAGCTAGGCAGATGATAATGAGTCAAATGGGATACAAGAAAGTAATGACGAAGTGGCATTGAACCGATTGACAAGTTCTACCGAAGTGTCGTGTGTTCAATCCAATACTATATTTAGAACTTTTGACAATCTTCATCGCTGACAGCGTCACTTTGTTTGGAGGACACGGTGGAGCATAAGGTGGAGGTCTGCCCTGCTTGGGCGGACCACCGCAGTGTCCTCGTCGAGGCGATCGGCGGCGGCGACCTCTCACGACCGGTCCTGGTTCAATCCATGGTCCGGAGCGAGGAGGCATGGGAAGCGGTCACCTCGAAGCAGTAATGCTAGGCTAAGGAGGAGGCCGAACGCGTGAGAGAGAGTGAAACCTCACGCCCCATTACGTTTAGTTCGACTGTAGGGAGTGGACACATGGACGATTCCCGGCCGCCGTAGGCGCGGGCCTGCGGACGGCGAGCAGTGGGTGGCTCGCCGTCTGATCAGAACTAGGCCCGGGTCGGCGGCGCGCTGCGATCCCAGCGCGCCTCAAAGAGATGTCAGCGTGGAAGACGGGGCCCGCTTGGGCAGGTGCCTGCTGGGGCTGCGGAATCTGTTCGAAAGAGGTGCCGTAGCCTTGGAACGCAAAGGGCTCCAGGAGGAACACGGATGGGTTTTAGTCAGTAAGAGTCTGACACTCCCTCTTGCTTCACCCAGAGCGGGAGGAGTCATTTGATGATTTCCCATCCTTAAAAAAAAAAAAAAAAAAAAAAAAAAAAAGGGAGTGGACACATATCTACGGTACGGCACCGGCCACCATGTAACGGCACGACGCGACGCCGCTACCGGGATACACACGCACTGTACGACACGTACTGTACCGTACACATGTGTGCACTCCATAAGCCATCTTAATTATTAGAAATAGGTATGCTGGGTAAAATAAGGTAGGAATTTTCAATTTCATTTTCAATTTAAAATGTGTAAAAATATGGTGTTTCGTTGAAAAATAAGTTTTCGTCTCTAGTGCCCAGTCGCCAAGGGCCTGCTGATTGGAAGCTGAGAAAATGATAAACAGCTTCGTTTTGTTGGTTTACTGTACTTATAAATCATCAGTAAATATTAAAGTCTTCCGGTATTGATGAGTGACTGACAGACAACACACAGCCGAAACTACTGGTCGTAAAAAGCTGGGCTTTAGGTTCCTTGGGAAGTATAGGGGAGCACTAAGAAAGGATTTCCCGAAATTCCTACGGGAACGGAAAAAAAACCGGAGCACGCGGGTATGCGCGTTCGAAAGCTAGTCTACAAGTAATAGCAGTAGTAGTAGTGACACAAGTTGCGTAACAGAAAGGTCTAGGTCAAGCACGTCGACTTCAAATGTGACGCACGTGAAATAGTTCATTTAAGCATAAATAATTAGGTACCTGTTTACAATAGCTGAACGATAACCGTAATTTACTGATGTTTAAATCACAAGCAATCCACAAAACAAAACGATGTGTAATGCACGCAAATATTTTGTACGCGATGACGCTTGGCCCAAAGAATCGTACCTATATTAAACTAAAAGGATCAATTGATTTTTTTTTTAGTTTTTAACCACTCAGGATACTTGTCCTTTCGGGACAAGCCGACGCTCGCGCGTTTCCAACGTTATTTGTAGGCGTCTTGCGTTTATATTTTTATTTGGCCCAACAGGGACTTACGGCTTCTAACGGTTGTTACATGTTTTGGTACAATGTAGACTTCTTGTTGACATTCCTATAAATGTATGTAATGAACTATGGTCGGTTTTTTTTTCGCTGTACAACGTAGACAAGAGGTAGGAGTGGAATGGTCAATAAAATTATAATCACTTCTGTACTTGTTTATTATTTATTCAAACTTGATGCACTAAAAGCCAATGTACAAAGGCATGCCTAATGCCTTGGGCATTTTCATCTAATTTCTGTTTATTTTAAAAATAGTGAAAAAAAATTTTTGAGACGGAAGCGTCTCCAGCCACTTTGGTTCTACAACATACTGTTGGAGAGACTTTTGATTTTGTGTTAGCAAGATGAACCGCTCTTTACTACCGAAGATGGTCTTGAACACCAAAAGCTGGACGATGGTTATAACTTTGCAATCTTTATGTAATTCTATTCTACTGGAAATGTTTACTGAACAGCTTGTTGCGCCCTTTCCTGCTAAATCATCTACGATTTACGAGAAGGCTATCGGAGTGTTTCGGTATTCAAAGAAACGGGGAAAAACTACACCACCTGAGATTCGCAGATGACCTCATTTTGTTTGCAAAAGATCCTACCATACAATGTTAAAATCACTAACAGCTGAAAGTAAAAAGGCAGGTTTAACGATGAATATCAGTAAAACAAAATCTATGACAAACATGACCGAAGTCAAAATTGAGGTGGACGAAGAAGAGATCGAATACGCAAAAAGTATATTTACCTATTATAGGTCAAATCATATCTGTGGAAAAGTTAGCAATTAAAGAAGTAGAACGACGAATAAATTATCCCTGGCAAATATACTGGTCCCTCAGAGAAATTATGAAAAATAAATCCATACCTATCTCGGAAATGCAAACCGTCTACAACACTTGTATACTGTCTTCAATTTCTCACCTACGGCTGCCGGACCTGGCCACTAAAACAGAAAATTGAGCACAAACTGAGTGTATGCCAAACAGGAATGGAAAGAAGTATGTTAGGACTAAGGTTGAAAGAAAAATGGAAAGCTACAACAATTAGGAGCATCACCCAAGTAGCAGATGTTAAAGTAAAAACACGAACCTTTAAATGGAAATAAACTCGTCACATGATGAGATCAACAACAGTTAAGTGGACCAAAAAAGGTAACAGAATGGTACCCGCGGGACGGAAAAAGACGTAGTGTAAGGCAGAAAAAAAGATGGAAAGACGATCTGCCCAAAGGTTGGAGAAAGACAGCAATGGACAGGCAAATGTGGAGGGAACTTGAGGAGGCTTATGTCACAAGACAGCCTGACCTGGTAACTGAAATCAGATGTTAAGCTAAATACATCTAGAAAAAATAGAAATAAGTATAGTTAGTACAGTATGATTAAGTAAAGTAAGTATAGTTTTATGTTTATTATATTACAAATTGTGCAAATAAATAAAGATTTTTTATTGGAGTACCGCCGCGCCGTTTGGGGCTCCAATATCGTTATTACAAATTACAGTGAAGACTGGCAAGCTACAAGTAGACGATTTGAAGAGTATCTGTAACAGCACTATGCCATAGTATTTTTTAAAAATCGCTTTATGTTTGTAGCGGCATCAATGCCGCCACAAGCAAAGCCAATGGAGCAAATCTACGTCGCAACAAAAATAACCGCGACGCCATATATCCAACTAGCAGCGAACTATTTCGTTCATCGTTGAAATCCTGCAAGTTTACCGTGTGATTTGAACATATACATCAGCCCGAATATCAACTATCGGGCAGTAGCCTTCCAGGCACAACAGCCGCCTGGTTGGAGGATCCTCCTTTTTAATTGAGGTGTGCGGGACTTAACTCTCTGTTCCGCATCCCTCTAAAAGTTTCTTGACTCTGCTGCTGTTTTTAAACGTACCGGAGTTGTTATTTTTAAGCAAAACGTAGGTAAATATTTCGCAAAGAAAACGCAAGGCTGAGGAAACTCGATACCTACACAATTTAGGCCGACGCTTTGTTAATTTCACATTTTACTATCTCAAACTGACGCTCCCATGGTCTCATACTGTAAAATGTCATTCACTAATATCTATATATATAAAAGAAAGTCGTGTTAGTTACTTCACTTATAACTCAAGAACGGCTGAACCGATTTAGCTGAAAATTGGCAGGGAGGTAGTTTAGAGCCAGGAGAAGGACATAGGATACTTTTTATCCCGTAGGGTAGGTAGGGTAGGTAGGGTAGGTAGGGTAGGTAGGGTAGGTAGGGTAGGTAGGGTAGGTAGGGTAGGTAGGGTAGGTAGGGTAGGTAGGGTAGGTAGGGTAGGTAGGGTAGGTAGGGTAGGTAGGGTAGGTAGGGTAGGTAGGGTAGGTAGGGTAGGTAGGGTAGGTAGGGTAGGTAGGGTAGGTAGGGTAGGTAGGGTAGGTAGGGTAGGTAGGGTAGGTAGGGTAGGTAGGGTAGGTAGGGTAGGTAGGGTAGGTAGGGTAGGTAGGGTAGGTAGGGTAGGTAGGGTAGGTAGGGTAGGTAGGGTAGGTAGGGTAGGTAGGGTAGGTAGGGTAGGTAGGGTAGGTAGGGTAGGTAGGGTAGGTAGGGTAGGTAGGGTAGGTAGGGTAGGTAGGGTAGGTAGGGTAGGTAGGGTAGGTAGGGTAGGTAGGGTAGGTAGGGTAGGTAGGGTAGGTAGGGTAGGTAGGGTAGGTAGGGTAGGTAGGGTAGGTAGGGTAGGTAGGGTAGGTAGGGTAGGTAGGGTAGGTAGGGTAGGTAGGGTAGGTAGGGTAGGTAGGGTAGGTAGGGTAGGTAGGGTAGGTAGGGTAGGTAGGGTAGGTAGGGTAGGTAGGGTAGGTAGGGTAGGTAGGGTAGGTAGGGTAGGTAGGGTAGGTAGGGTAGGTAGGGTAGGTAGGGTAGGTAGGGTAGGTAGGGTAGGTAGGGTAGGTAGGGTAGGTAGGGTAGGTAGGGTAGGTAGGGTAGGTAGGGTAGGTAGGGTAGGTAGGGTAGGTAGGGTAGGTAGGGTAGGTAGGGTAGGTAGGGTAGGTAGGGTAGGTAGGGTAGGTAGGGTAGGTAGGGTAGGTAGGGTAGGTAGGGTAGGTAGGGTAGGTAGGGTAGGTAGGGTAGGTAGGGTAGGTAGGGTAGGTAGGGTAGGTAGGGTAGGTAGGGTAGGTAGGGTAGGTAGGGTAGGTAGGGTAGGTAGGGTAGGTAGGGTAGGTAGGGTAGGTAGGGTAGGTAGGGTAGGTAGGGTAGGTAGGGTAGGTAGGGTAGGTAGGGTAGGTAGGGTAGGTAGGGTAGGTAGGGTAGGTAGGGTAGGTAGGGTAGGTAGGGTAGGTAGGGTAGGTAGGGTAGGTAGGGTAGGTAGGGTAGGTAGAGTAGGTAGGGTAGGTAGGGTAGGTAGGGTAGGTTGATGGACGGGAGCGAAGCCGCGCGGGTCAGCTAGTCTTTTCATAATGTGATTAGATTTTTTGTTTTTTTGTAGTTGTTAGATTGGCACAACTGTTTTCCATTTTGGCGCGAAGTTTGAGTTGCATCGGTTATTTATATTAAATACAGTGCTGGTTTTAGTAATATCATATATAGTGTGTATTGCGAATTTCATAATGGACAAAAATATCGAACAAAGAGTTTGTCTTAAATTTTGCATCGCCAATGGAATTTCGTGTTCGGAGTCACTGAAAATGTTACAGAAGGCTTACGGTGAATCGACTTTATCAAAAACTCGTGCTTATGAGTGGTTCAAAGCGTTCAAAAGCGGTCGAGATGTGATGGAAGATTTGCCTCGCTCTGGTAGGCCGTCAACGTCTGCAACTGAAGTTAACATCGCAAAAGTGAAGGAAATAGTGACTGAAAATCCCCATTCAACTCTGAGAGAGATAGCCGCCGAACTTTCTGTATCTCACGAGTCGATCCGTACCATTTTAACTAATCATTTGGGTATGAAACATGTTGCTGCTCGGCTAGTCCCAAAAGATCTGAATTTTCTCCAAAAACTCAATCGCTTGAAAGTCCCTGAGGACATGCTAGAACGAGTCAGTTCGGACCCAACATTCATGAAACGCATTGTTACTGGTGACGAGACGTGGGTTTACGAGTTTGACATGCAAACTAGTCAACAAGCTGTGTGTGTGGCACCCGTTTTCAATCGATAGAAGACATAAAGGAGAATTCGCGGCGAGAACTGAACTCAATTCCGGAAGCAGCGTTTAAAAAATGTTTTGATGAATGGATTATTCGTTGGCGCAAGTGTATCGTTTCTAAAGGAGCATACTTTGAAGGTGAGAAAATAAATTTGGATGAATAACAAACATTTTGTGTATTATTGATCTTTTCCCGGTACTTTCTTGACAGAGTAGTATAATAATTATAATGTAAAATTTTCTCGGAAGCCGAACTTTGTCGTCAAAGTTGAAAAAATGTTCATCACTACCTACAACAAAAAATATATATATGGTACCAAGTTTTGGGATAGTTCCACGTTCTGTAAAAAAAAATACAATTGTTAATAAAGCAGACAGCTGACTGACTACCTAAAATAAGTAGAAGCAAAGATAATAATAAATTAACACAATTAATCCCACGTTAACGCCTAGCAAAAACTTCATAGCAATAAAATTGTGTGCATAAAATTGTAAAGCAAACGGTTATCACACAGGTGTAACAGTATTTTAAACGGAGGAGTTCGATAACAAACACTGTGACACGAGATTATTATATGTATTTTAGAAGATTTACCTAATAGTACAGGAAAATTAAGGAAATCAGAGTGAATAATTCGTGTAGTTTTAAAAATTATTAGCTATCATTACAGGTACCAGTAACGTACTAGTAACTTCTGTTATACTTAAATCTTTTTTTAACCTAAAAATACATTTTGCACACACTTATACTAAACCATAAATTATTATTACTCTAATCTACAGTAAAACACAAAACAAACAATAGTCCCTTTGCGAATTCACTCAAATGTCTACTTCGACATGGAGTCTATTAATGACCCGGATAGCCCGGGTTACAGGAGCCTTGGCCAGTAGGTTGGTTCTATCGAGCGGCACGGCCAGCACAGGCGGGATGCGCTCGATTATCAGCGAGATGTGCTCGCGATACATTGAAATAAAGCTTGTTCTCGTGACTCTATTCCACTATCCTATCTATGTCCTCCTGTAAGCGCTTACAATCAGCTTCACTCTTAACCTCTAGCAGCAACTTGAGGTCATCTGCAAATAGTAAACAAGATCCATGTCTGACGTCATCAGGTAGACCATTTACCATTATAATGAATTCGAGTGGCCCCAAGTTGCTACCTTGACTGTTATATGGGTCAGATTCGTTCCCATTATAGTCCACGTACTGCTGTCTATCCTGCATATTGCTGGCGAAGAAGTGCAATAGATGTGGTGTGCAGCCGATTCTTGCGAGCTTCGCTAATAAGATATCATTGTTGACAGTATCAAAAGCTTTTTAAAATCAAAATAAGCAGCATCAACTTGCACACCAGCATCTACCGCCGGCACCACCTGCGCCATAAAGTTCAGCAGATTGGTGGCAGTGCTGCGCACCGGCCGGAACCCATGCTGTGCGTCCAAAAACTATCTGCGCACCTGCTCTTGCATGCAGCGCTGGATAGTGGACTCAAAAACCTTGGCCGGCGTCGACAGCACGGCCAGCGGTCTAAAAACAGCCATGTCCGATCCCGCCTTAGCTTTGGGTACAGGAATGACCCGCGTGATCTTCCATTGGGTGAGGAACGTCACCGAATAAAGACACATAATTATTAAAAATATAAAGCAGTGGTTCTGCAAGCACGCTACCACAATCTCTAAAAAGAAATGCCGGTATACCGTCTGGGCCCGCTGAACGCTTCGGTTTCAATCGCTCAAGTGCACCTCTGACGTCATCAAGACACAGTGCCTCCAGTTGTACCCACGCACTGCTCCCCGCCGCTGCGGGTTTCCCTGCAGCGTGCTCGGCGAAGCCGTTTCATCCGGCCGTTCCCTCTTCGCCTCCCCCAAACCCCAGGTTGTGGTTCAGAGGTGCCCTGACCGGCAATCGATTTCAGGGTTGCCCTGTGCGAAGCTCCACCCCACTTCCCTCTCCCCCTTTTCGGTGGTCGTCGTTCAGTGTCTGGTTCTCGGTCTAGGATCCGACCTTTTGTTCCGGTGGTTTTTTTTTTACTATAGATAGGCACGCGTTTACTATCTCACCTGATGGTAAGCGATGATGTGGTCGAAGGTGGAGCACGCTTGCCTAGAAATAACCTATTCACTCTTGACTTAAAGACTTCCAGGTTGTAGCTATCAAGAAACACAGACTCTGGCAGGGAATTCCACTCCTTAGCTGTACGCATTATGAATGTGTTATCAAAACGTTTTGTGCGTATGGGTGGGATATCCACCGTGTACCGGTGGCGCATCGCCGTTCGTCTTGTGGTCCGATGATGGAACGGGCTTGGCGGAATTAAATTATGCAATTCCGTCGCACATTCCCCAAAATGCAATCGGTAAAAAACCGACAGGCTATCAACTCGTCGTCGGCGTTCAAGACTTTGGAGCTTCGTCGCGACGAGCCTCTCATTGCCGATGATCCTCTTGGCTCGTTTCTCAATTGACTCAAGGGCATCAAGTTGGTATCTGGCAGATCCATCCCAAAGATGAGAGCAGTATTCCATACACGATCGAACTTGCGCTTGATAGAGTTTAAGCAGCTAATCATAAATAAATAAATACTTCATGCCGGAACGGCATGAAGTATTTATTTATTTTAACACTTTACGCACACAGATGTACAGAGGTGGACTTAATGCCTGAGGCATTTTCTACCAGTCAACCTTTGGGTGATGCAGAGAATAATACTAGTAGGTGCAAATTGTGAAAAAAAAAAAACAGAAACGCGATT
This sequence comes from Lacanobia oleracea, assembly GCA_950371165.1. Taxonomy (NCBI): domain Eukaryota; kingdom Metazoa; phylum Arthropoda; class Insecta; order Lepidoptera; family Noctuidae; genus Lacanobia; species Lacanobia oleracea. Next base: position 17,197,625 of record OX493406.1, read on the forward strand.
AATATTTGAATGAATACAAAGATAAATATATATAAACTATAAATACTATAAAATACTATAATATATACTCAAATTAATAAACTAATACCCAACTATACTTGAACAAGTGATGCTAGCAAACAATGAATTATAACTAGCGCTGTAACGATACTACTGCCAACTTCTTACGGTAACTTAAGTCTTAGTCTCACTCGTAGTCTTACCTTTGCTCGAATCCCAAACTTATTTACAGCCACTTGAGCTTTTGCCTCTATGTAAGGGTCAAAATTGAGAGTAGATGTTAATGTAACCCCAAGAAGCTCAAGTTGGTCGGTTATCGGCACGGTTGCACCTCAGAAAGATGGAGCTGGGTGGAATTGGCTCCTTTTGGCGGAAAAAAGACACGCTTGGGTCTTAGCAGCATTGAACTTGACCAGATTGGCATCGCCCCAATCAGAGACCGCCTGTAGGGACACGTTCAAGCGCTCAACCATTGCCTCCCGGAGAGACCGGATCTGCGACCCACCAGCTCGTGCGTCGGACACGTATCTTTCAGCAACAGTGCTGTCGTCTGCATACCCAAAGGTACCGGGTTTAAGCAGATCATTAATATGCAGCAAGAACAGTGTTGCCGAAAGCACCGACCCCTGAGGAACCCCGGCATTAATATCCAGCAGTCCAGACGAGCAGCCATCTATGACCACTCGGAAAGACCGATCCCTCAGGAAATCTGCGATCCAATCACATAAACCGGTGGGCAAACCGAAGGAAGGAAGCTTACCAATAAGGCTATCGTGCCAGACCCTCTGTCGAAGGCCTTCGAGAAGTCAAGGGAGACCGCTAGTGCCTCCCCGTGCTTCTCTATGGCTTCACTCCAGATGTGAATGGCATACGCTAGAAGATCCCCAGTTGACCGATTTCAGCGGAACCCGTATTGACGGTCACTAAGAATATCATTCGTTTCTAGGTACGCCAGGAGATTATGATTCAGCACACGTTCCATAGTCTTACAGAGTATGGACGTTACAGAGATGGGTCTATAATTCGATGGGTCAGCTCGACTACCCTTCTTGGGCACGGGCTGCACGTTAGCTTGCTTCCAAGCCTTCGGCACTTTTCCAGTCTCAAACGAAAGGCGAAATAGGCGTGTCTAGATCGGAGAACTCAAGCGCACAAGTCTTGAGAACAATTGCCGGTATCCCGTCGGGACCACTAGCCTTGTTCACGTCTAGGTTACGCAGTACCCTGCGGGAGTCCTTCTGATGAATGCGAATGTTCGACATACTCGACTCGCATCCACCAGGAGAAGCAGGGGGCGTCGCGCCACCAGGATCCAGACGTGAAGAAAAATCTTCACGCCTGGATGACGTGAAGATTTTGCAAACAAAGAAGCAAACAAGTTCGCTTTCTCCTCAGCGGACTGGGCCAGCGTCCCGTCGGGTCTCAGCAGTGGTGGTAGTGAGGGGCGGCAGAAGTTCGATTCGACCGACTTAGCCAGGGACCAAAAAGCCTTACTATCTGCTGGTTATGAAGCAAGTTTGTTCCCTATTCGGCTAATGTGGTCAAACCGAGCCCTCCGCAACAGTTTTTTGGAGGACTTGGTAGCCCTGTGAAGGCTCTCTTCTTCTAAAAATAATCCAGTATGTGCAATTTTAACTGATATGTCAAAGGCATTTGACTATTTGGATCACAAAATATTACTGAAAAATGTACTATAAGTTTCAGAGTAATGCTCTGAAACTTATTGAATCATACATTAGTGATAGACATCAATACACGGAAATATCTAGAATATGCCATAAGACTAAAATACAGATCAAATATAGATCAAAACCAAGACACGTAAAATATGGCGTGCCCCAAGGCAGCGTGCTAGGGCCGTTATCATTTCTGATATATATTAATGATCTGCCAAAAACTATACGACACAACATGATCCTATTTGCCGATGATAGCACTGCTGTCATAAAATGTAATAATATGAAAACTTACCAAAATGATACTAATAAATCCCTCCTCATTATCATAAATTGGATGAATGATAATAACCTGAGAATTAACCTAAATAAAACTAAGGTGATGCAGTTTCAACAACGGCAACCGCACCAAAATATTGATATCTCCTATAATAATCATAAAATAGAAGAAGTAAATAATGCTAAGTTTCTAGGTATTACCATCGACAGTAAGCTTAATGGAAACTCATGATAGAAGAACTTTGCAAGCGTCTGAGTAAATCTACTTATGCACTCTATCAATTATCAAAAAAGGTAAACAAAGATACGATACTGGTAGCATACCATGGACTTGTAGCTTCTGTATTGCGAATTGCGATATGGCGTAATTTTTTGGGGGCAGTCGACTGACCGTGAGCTTGTATTTAGGATGCAAAAAAGATGTGTCAGAGCCATGTGTAATATTAAAACAACGGATAGCTGTAGACCCTATTTTAAGTCTTTAAAAATACTGACCCTTCCAGCAATATACATTTTGGAAACTGCATTATTTGTGAAAAGGAACCCACAACTATTTGAAAAAATGTCTTCCACTAGAAAAACTCCATTACGTTCTCAATATGTAAATAAGCTATGTCATTATAAATGTAAGACCTCATTGATGCGAAAAAGCTTTTTTGGTATAGCGCCTAAAGTGTTTAATAAAATTCCTGATGACATAAAAAACATGACATTAAATAAGTTTAAAAAAGCTCTAACTAAATTATTAATTGACAAATGTTATTATACCGTAGACGAATATCTGAACGACCAATTATTACAATGATGCATTTTTTTACCATTAGACAATAAGTACTGTTGTGAGCCGGAGAAATAAAAGACATCAGTTGGTATAAAAGGGAGTGCCGACCGCAGCGCGCCCCTTTTCGTTCGAGAACCACCGGCCAAGCAACACGTCTTTGCGACCGACATTTTTACTTTCTAATTTTAATATCGTGTGGAAGCGTACATTTGTTTTGTTTTATTAAATTTCTATTGAAGTTTTAAATTTTTTGTTTTTAAAAAAATAATTAATCGTTTAGTTTCCAAGATCAGAAGTGAGATTCAATCCAATTTCTGTTTCTGTTATTTAAATTAGTTCTGTGTGGTAAATATGTCGGATCGCTCTCGAAGTCGTCGCCACAGCCGTGAGCTAGGTCGGCGACACAGCAGACGACGGGATCATACGCAGACCCCAGAACGAGACATACCGCGTGAACTAAAGGTAATGCGAGCACGTTTAGAGGAAATGGAGAAACAGGCATCAGTGGCACAGCTGAAGCGCTCCCGCGAAAAGAGGGTATCTCCACAAAAATCATCGCGATCGGAGCGCGGCGCATCGCCGCCGCCGCCAGCCCGGCGCCAGACGACCCCGACATCGCGGCGCCATGCCGAGCGTGTTGTCGAGTCTCCGTTGCCGAGGCGATCGGCGCCTGTGCCGTCCAGTGTGGTCCATGCAGGCCCAATGCCGGAGTATTTGTCGGAACAGGCCGGCGCTGCTAGTGATGTCACCGCAACGGACCGCATAGTCGACGCCATCCGTTCCATTGGAAACAGGGTGAGATCTGACCAACATTTTTTTATTTCTAGTTTTGACCCTAGTCTCAATAATATTAGTGATTGGTGTGACGAAGTCGATCGGGCAAAACTTTTAAATAATTGGAATGATTATGAGTGTCTGTCGCGAATAGGCAACTGTTTAAGAGGTGATGCTCGTACATGGCTACGCGAATGGGTTTCGAGTGATCGTACCTGGAGTAGTTTTAAAAGGGAATTTACGCCGTTGTGTCCGAGAACGCCAGATATTGCAAATATTTTATTTGATGTAATGAATACAAATTCAGATAATTATTCCACCTATGCGGATTACGCCCGACGTTCATTACTTAGATTGCGTATAGTACGCGGACTCAGTGACGAGCTCATTTCTGCGATTGTCGTTCGTGGTATCATGGATCCTCATATTAGAGCATCGGCTACCAATGCCTAAGTTGTCGCCAAATGACATTGTTGAATTTTTATCTATTTATGTAAAACCACCTACGCCTAAAACACAAAGTTCACGTTCTACCCTCCAAAATAATTCTACTAAAAGTAATCACGCGAATAATTTGACAAGAAAACGTAGACTTGAGGAGGGCAAGTGTTTTTCGTGTGGAGCGACGGGTCATAGACAGGCTTCTTGCAACAAAAACCTAAAGTCGATTCAAATGAATCAAATAATTCCGTCTCCAAACCAATGTTCGTGCCGCCCAAATCTGAACCTTGTTCCTTTTGCAAAAAGCCTGGTCACAAAGTAGATAATTGTTTCGCAAAACAGAAAACAGAGTCGCGCAACAAAAATAATGTTAATTTTTGTCAAGAAAATATGACTACCCGCAATAATGATGTCATAGTAGCCGTTATTCAGGGAATACCGGTAGATATGTTAATCGATAGTGGTTCGACCATATCTCTTATATCATCCTCGCTGCTGAAACATTTCAGTGGTTCGCATAAGCCAGCTTTTCGCGTATTACGGGGATTGGGAAGTCAAGAAATCGAAAGCACGTCATATGTCATCCTACCGATTGAATTCGATGGTTTAACACTTGAAGTGGACTTGTTTGTTGTGGCACCCGAATTCATGAATACACACAATTATTGTGGGAACCGACGTACTCAATAGGGAGGGTGTTCGGTACATTCGCACGCGTAAATTTCAATCTCTCACTAGAAAGATCGACAGCGTAGAAGATGTAATGATTGTTCAGAACGATGAGCCGATACCAATTAATACGCCTCTTGTAGGTGAACAATTACAACGACTACTCAATATGATAAACGAGTTTTCAGCAAATTTCATATCCGGTACCGCGACTTCAACTGTGAATACAGGGTGTATCAACGAATTATATCAAAAACACTCCGCAAATTTATTGATTCTGGTGATGTACTTGTTTACATCGATGACATATTGATTTTGAGTCAGACAATAGACCAGGGGTTCGACCTTTTGTATCAGGTATTTAAAGCTCTAACAAAATCAGGATTTTCGGTCAATTTGAAAAAAAAATCCTTTTTAACGACTGAAATCGAGTATCTAGGACGTAGAATTAGTCAAGGTCAGGTACGACCGAGCCTTAACAAAATAAAGGCTTTAATTGATTCCCCTGAACCAAAAAAGTTTGAAACAGGTTCGCCAGTTCTTAGGCTTAGCCAGCTACTTCCGTAGATATATATCAGGTTTCGCTCGGAAGATAGCTTGTATTGCTGCTCTCACTAAGAAAGGTGTAGCGTTTAATTGGGGAAAAGAACAGCAGGCTGCTCGTAAATTAATACTTGAGTGCCTCACAAGGGAACCTGTGCTAGCAATATATGACCCTTCCTTACCGACAGAAGTTCATACAGACGCTAGTTCTATTGGTTATGGAGCTGTCTTGTTCCAAGTGCATGATGGTAATCACAAGCGAGTGGTTGCCTACTTTAGCAGACTTACACAGGGCGCTGAATGTAGGTACCACACGTATGAGCTAGAAACCCTTGCTGTTAAAGCTCTACAGTATTTTAGACCTTATCTTGTGGGTGTGCACTTCACTGTCGATACAGACTGTAACGCGTTGAAGCTCACACAGCGCAAGAGGGATTTATTACCCAGGGTAGCTCGATGGTGGGTCTACCTGCAAGACTTTGATTTTGGCCTGGACTATCGCAAAGGCACTCTTATGTCTCACGCTGATTACCTAAGTCGGAATCCTGTCAACGTGTGTTCAGTTCAGAAACCTCAGAATTGGGCACAGGTTGCACAGGCTGCTGACGAAGAAACTCAAGTTCTAATACAAAAACTAAATGACGGGCAACTAGATGCCACGCGATATGTTCTCAAGAACGATATTCGCTATGTGAAGCACTCCCCTACTGGTGAGTCTTCCCGTTTTCTTTGTTACATTCCTAAGGGTCATCGACTCAGTCTCTTGCGTGTGTTTCATGTCGAACACAACCATGTTGGTGTCGATAAAACGGTTGATTTAATTCTTAAGCACTTTTGGTTTCCTGGGTTACGAAATTTTGTTTAAAAGTACATTTCACATTGTCTGGTGTGCATCACGCATAAGAAAGTTGCACAAGCCCCACTCATCATCTGCCTAGCCTTTTCCCAACTACATTAGGGTCGGCTTCCAGTCAAACCGGATTCAGCTGAATACCAGTGTTTTACGTGGAGCGGCTGCCTACCAGACCTCCACAACCCATTAACTGGGTATCACGGTACATCTTGGCAAGACTGGAGTCAGATTTACTGGCTTCTGACAATCCGTAACGACTGCCAAAGATCTACAAATGACAGCCGGGACCAACGGCTTAACGTGCTTTCCGAGGCACGGAGAAAACTCGGTATGTTAACATGGTCACCCATCCACAGACCAACCTTGGCAAGCGTTGCTTAACCTTCAAGATCGACCCGTGCGGCTGTTATTATTTAGCCACGAGCTCCTCACGAGCTTCTAATACAAAAACTAAATGACGGGCAACTAGATGCCACGCGATATGTTCTCAAGAACGATATTCGCTATGTGAAGCACTCCCCTACTGGTGAGTCTTCCCGTTTTCTTTGTTACATTCCTAAGGGTCATCGACTCAGTCTCTTGCGTGTGTTTCATGTCGAACACAACCATGTTGGTGTCGATAAAACGGTTGATTTAATTCTTAAGCACTTTTGGTTTCCTGGGTTACGAAATTTTGTTTAAAAGTACATTTCACATTGTCTGGTGTGCATCACGCATAAGAAAGTTGCACAAGCCCCACTACAACCTATTAAGTCTTGGGAAAAGCCAGACTTACCCTTTGAAACCATTCACATGAATGTCTTAGGACCGCTTCCCGAAGCCGATGGGTACCGTAATGTCCTAATAGTTATTGATGCCTTTTCCAAGTTTTGTCTCCTTTACCCAATGTATCGGCAGGACGCAAATGAACTAAGGCAATATTTTACTAATGTGGTATCGCTATTTGGGGCGCCTAAATTAATAGTAGCCGACAGAGGCCGCATGTTCCAAAGCGCGGAATTTCTTAATTGGGTTAAGAATATGGGATGTGATACGCATTTTATAACGCCCGAGATGCATCAATCAAATGGGCAAGTCGAGCGTTATTGTCGAACGGTTTTGAATATGATTCGTGTCGAAACTAATTACCGACAAAACGCATGGCCGACTGTTGTCTGGAAAATTCAGTTAGTACTGAACATCACCAAGCATTGAACTACGCAATACTCTGCCCTAAATCTGCTGGCGGGTATTGAAGCAGCAACTCCACTTATAAGAAGCCTGGTACGTGATGTTGCGCTTGATGGTTCCAGTCCTAACAGAGAAACTCTACGTGAAATGAGTAGACAGCGAGCAGCGGAACGACTTAAACAGAATCAGCACCAACAAGATGTGTACATCAATCAAGGGAGGAAACCTCCCCGGGTGTTTGAACTAAATGGTTTAGTTTTTGTTCGAAAGCAGGCTCAATCAACTGGCAAGTTGGACTCCTGTATGCGTGGACCCTACCGCATCGTGAAAACGCTGCCACAAGGACGCTATGAGCTCCAACTTTTGACCGGCTCGTATGCAAAGTATACGCAGGCGGCCGCGGAATACACGATTCCTTGGCGTGGAGAGTGGACTCCTAAAGTATGTGCTGCTTACTTTGATGGTGAGTGCCTTATGGCTCTTTTAAGTATGAAGCTCCATATGTGTTTTTACAGGGATAAGCTTCACGCAGTGCCTCTTTCCCTGATGTGTTCTTACTGGGATAAGCTTCACGTAGTGCCTCTTTCCCATATGTGTTTTTACTGGGATAAGCTTCACGTAGTGCCTCTTTCCCATATGTGTTTTTACTGGGATAAGCTTCACGCAGTGCCTCTGTCCCATATGTGTTTTTACTGGGATAAGCTTCACGTAGTGCCTCTTTCCCTGACTGTGTGTTTGCATTGAGACAAGCTTCACGTAGTGCCTCTATCTCGATGGCTTACCATGAATATGAAAGCAAGCGTGTGTATACGCTTGTGTGTGTATTGTCGTATGTTAGGCATACGCTTTTTATGTTCTGTGCAGATGCAGACCATGAAGAGGAGTCTACACTGGCTAGAACTGAGCTGGGTTCGTCAGCTGATCAGGCTGTTCCCGATCCACAACCTGGTACCTCTGGGATCCAGGCTGAGACGCTGCGTTGCTCCACCCACCGAGGCTGAGCCACTGCAACATCAGGTCCAGCCTGAGTCACAGCAGCTTCACGTCGAGCCTGAGGGACCTTCAGCGGACGAAGGACCATCGATGCCCGTGCTGGAGACTGACTACCAGAGCTGAAGACATCAAGGAGCCCGGGACGGCCTCCTGTCAGGAGAGGCCGTGTTGTGAGCCGGAGAAATAAGACATCAGTTGGTATAAAAGGGAGTGCCGACCGCAGCGCGCCCCTTTTCGTTCGAGAACCACCGGCCAAGCAACACGTCTTTGCGACCGACATTTTTACTTTCTAATTTAAATATCGTGTGGAAGCGTACATTTGTTTTGTTTTATTAAATTTCTATTGAAGTTTTAATTTTTTTGTTTTTAAAAAAATAATTAATCATTTAGTTTCCAAAAGTACTGTGACTTTGTATTATTTTTGATATCATTGACATTTCTTTTTTTTCCTGTATTCAATTCAAAACTTTATTATTTACGCATGCATAATCTAATGACACCTAATGGGTCACTTAAAAATTTGTATGTCATAATTATGACAAAACATCAACAGCGCAACCTCTATTTATGTAAACACCTATGTAAACACCTATGTTTAACAAATAAATGGATTGATTGATTCTTCTGACTCACGTCATTTGCTTTGCGCGTACGAGAGTCGACCCATGCTAGGTACGCCGCGTGCTTAAGCGCATCAGCGCGATTGCACTCGGCACCAAACCAAGGACGCCTCGCCAAGTTTCGCTATCTCAGAGAACGGAATGTAGTACTTCATTCCTCTCTGCAACACATCCGACACGGCGTCCGCGGACGACGAAGCATCAGTGGAAGAAAAGCAAGTAGGCTGCCAAGGGTAACATTCGAAAAAATATCGCATGCCATCCCAATCTGCTGACCTGTATCGCCATACCCGCCGGGTGCCTCTTGGGCTAGGATCGGGCGAGGAGTAGATGGATACAAACTTCACTAGACAGTGGTCGGAACTACCCAGTGGTGAAGAAATCGACACCGAATAGCGGTCTAGATCTGTTGCCAGCAAAAGGTCCAAGCAATTGGCAGTGTGCGAATCAACATCGGGACCCTCGTTGCTCCCTAGACCAGCTGGGTAAGATTTAACGCAAGCGCTAGCTTTCGCATCTCTCGTTCAGCATGGTCTGTGCACTGGTATGGTTTCCAACGTTTCCGAGGATTTTTCACGCTGGTTTACACCTTCGCGGACTCGTGGCTGGTCGTGTACTCCCTCTGTGGCAACCGTCTGCGCTCCGCAGTGGCTGTTGCCTTCGCAGATTGTGCGCATCCGATCGCCTTGTTTCCTCTCCCTGGCTAAAGTTTTTCCGCGCTTAAGCATGCGTACTTCACCCACCGGGGTCGGGATGGAACCACTTGAACAGGCAGCCTTCCCCATGTCTTTTTGGTCGTGGTCTGGGTTTTTCCTGAAACTATTCGTAACGATGCTCTGTTGCCAGGCACTCGTAGATAGTTTGGTCTGTATTTGTCGTGGCGCTTGGGTAGCAGCCTGGTCTGTGCTTGTTAGCGCGTGTGTCGCAGCCAAAGTCTGTGGTGTGGGCGCGTGTGTCCCAGCCGAGTCTGTATTGGTGTTGTTTGTTGGCGCTGTAGTAGCAGCCGGTCGCGCTGGAGGCGCATCATCATTTGGCAGTAAGTTGCCTCCCCCCCCCCCAGAATACGATGGGGGCTGACCGACGAGTCGGCAAGGGATTCCCCGGCTTGGCCGGGACCCACCTGGGTACTTTATTTCATGTCCTGCTTCATGATAAAAGGGGTTGGGGTTGTTGGGCTTTTTTGGAATCGAGGTTGCCCCTCCTCTGGACCGATAGGATTTAGGGAAAAAAGGAGGGAGAGAAGTTTGGAGTAGGAAAAATCAAAGGAATAATAAAAGGGGGTACTGGGTTAACCCTAGGCCTGGGATCTGGCTTTCGGGAAACTTCTCCTGTCCGGGGTCTCATTCGAGACACTCCGGCTGAGGGATCGACACCGAGCAGTCAGGTGGCGGTCCCCCAGCCGGAGCTGGGCTATCCGCCACCTGCCCACCCGCTCGGTTGCACGAGAAGAAATGCCTGGCGATATGTGTCGTCCCGCCCCGGGAGTACGTGTACTCCCGCGAAAGGACGACGCAGCCGAGCCCTCCTATCATTATTTGGGATCCCGATGGTGGCTTGTTCCGAGAACCATGGAAGCACATGGCTTCGGACTTGTGTGTGTAGGGCGACTTCGAGACCCAACTGCTGGATTCTGTCCATTACTGTCTCAACCCCGCGTGTCATAGCATCGGCCACCGCCTGGTGTGACCTTCCATGCGCCAGAAATAGCGTGTCGTCAGCGTAACAAACTACACTGACGCCACTAGGGCGGTCGGCGCGCAGCACCCAGTCATAGCCGATGTTCCACAAGCGGCCCAGAACCGAGCCCTGTGGAACACCGCACGACATCTCTCGCCAGTTCCATTCTCCCAGGTGACCGGGGTAGATGATGGCTCTGTCTATCAAGTAAGCCTCGACTACGCGACGGAGTTAGGTCGGGACCTGGTGATACCGAAGTGCTTCCCCGATGCAACTGCAGGGCAGGGTGTTTAATGCATTGGCGATGTCTAGAGACACCGCCAAGACGACCCTGCCCTGGGGAACTGCGTCCTCCGTCGAGAGGGCTCTCACGCACATGAACGCGTCCACCGTTGAGCGGCCCATGCGGAAACCGAACTGGTTCTCCGCCAGGACCGGCCCCACCCTCACTAGGTGCTCGACAAGGCGCAAAGAGCTTGCCCACCTCATCGAGCAGCACGATGGGCTGGATTGCGGACGGAGAGTCCGCAGGGCGCCCCGGCTTCTTAATGAGTACCAGTTTCCCCGTTTCCAACGAAGTGGGAACAGGCCCCTTTCCAAGCATGTGCATAGGAACCCTCCTGGTCGAGGCCTGAGAGCAGCCAAGGCCAGGACCCAGGCTTTTCCAGGTAAGCCGTCGGGTTCTGGGGTGGTATTTTTTCCGCCTATGAAGCGCCACTCTCAGGTCTACCTTAGTCACCTCAGGAGCATCATCATCGCCGTCATCGGTATAGTTCGCGTCGGGCGCCGCAGGCGGCGAAGCCATAGGCGAGGGAGTATGTTCCCCTCGCGAAGGGAAAAGAGCGCTTACCACGTCCTCCACAAGCTGAGGCCGGATATCAATCACTGGGGTTCAATTCTCTGGCAACACTCGTACCGTACGAGCGGATACATTACCCTTCGGTCCCGATGTCGGCATCAACATAGTGGTATCTCAAATTATGTATTCTCGCAACATGTCGAGTGATATCGTTCCGAAGGATGAAAATGTTGCCAGTACTCGTCGTGTATAGCAATCTATTTCATATAACGATAGCGATATTTTTAACGGAACCGTAAATGAACTTTTACAAAATTCATATTAGATTTTGAGGTAGGAAACGTTTTTAGCTGTATTTCATGTATGGTTCACTAACTCTTATACAAAAAACAAACAATATGGATTTATATATTTAATGTATGGGTGACTCGTAAATAACTACCGCCCCTAGCGGTTCTTAGTTTTTTATCAAAAATACTTGAACGTTTAATTAATAAAAGACTCATTTACTATCTTGAGCATTTTAATATTTATCACCACAACAATTTGGTTTTTGCAAAAATAAATCCACAAATGACGCAATTCACATGTTAATGGATCACATAGTAAAGAATTTAGACTAATATAATATTAATAGTAAAAAGGTATTGACCATTTTCTTAGATATCAAAAAAGCCTTTGACACTGTGCCCATTCCGACCCTTTAACTCAAGCTAGAGCGTATATGTGCAAGGGGCGAACCACTTAATTTATTTAAAGCTACCTAACACACCGTTCACAATTTGTGACGATTGACAGTTATAATAGCGATACAGTTACTATCGAATACGGCGTGCCGCAAGGAAACATTTAGGGCCCACTCTCTTTCTTGTATTCATCAACGACATCTGCAGCCTAGATAATATCAAATGCCCAAATAGTTTCTTATGCTGATGACACTGCAGTTACTTTTGCTGCAAATTCATGGGTGGAACTACAGCCAATTGCTCAAAAAGGATTTAACTCCACACTTTTTTTTTGTTTTTAAGTTTGGGAAATCGTCAAATGACTCCTTCCGCTCTGGGCGGAGCGGAAAGGAGTGTCAGACTCTTACTGACTAAAACCCATCCGTGTTCCTCCTACTGCCCTTCGCGTGCCAGGGTATGGTGCCTCTTTCGAACGGATTCCGCACCCCAGCAGGCACTGGCCCTGGCGGGCCCCGTCTCCCTTGCTGACAGCTCTTTGAAGTTCGCGTGGAATACAGCGCGCCGCCGAAACGGGCCTGGTTTTGATCGGACGGCGAGCCGCCCAATGCTCGCCGTCCGCAGGCCCACGCTCGGGCTGTCTTCTTCTATTGCAGCGGCCTGGTCGTGAGACCTTCCTCTCTCTCACACGTTCGGCCTCCTCCTTCGCTAGCATTACTGCTTCGCAGAAGGAGGTGACCGCTTCCCATGCATCCTCGCTTCGGACCATAGACTGAACCAGGGCCGGTCGCGAGAGGTATTTAACTCCACACTAGGATGGCTTAACACAAATTCCTTGACCCTAAATACCACTAAAACTAATTTTATTACCTTCTCAATTAGGAAAAGATGCGCCTCCCTACTCACTCGCGTTTGTGGAGGTACCAACACTATACTGAGTGTTTTTGCAGATAGATGGGAGTCCCCCATGCTGCAAAGGTGGGTGCGGCTTCATGTCGCAGTTAAATAGTTTAGTGTTGTCAATACTTTCATTAGCTCTTAAGTATAAGTAACAATAAGTAACAATATTGTTACTTACAAAATAATTATGGACCTAGTCTGAATTAAATGTTTATTATTATTATTCTATCTCCTTTATTCTGTTAACTATACATATACATTATATTTTTAAATATTTGAATAAAATAAATAAAAAAACATTTAAACATATAAAAATAGTAGCCCACCGATATCGGGAACAGGGTCCAAGCTACCGGTGGTCAGGTCTCCAGAGAAAGGAACCTCCTGACAATGCGAGCCGTGTTCAGAAGTACCGCTTTCTGAATCAAGCCCTTGATCCAGCTGCCCAACGAGAGCCTCCTAAGGTGTTGGTCGAGGCTCGTGGGTATGCCATTGGCCGACACGACAATCGGTACAATGATTGCGGAGTCCACTTCCCACATGTCGACAACCTCGCGAGCCAAGTCAATATACTTGATTTGTTTGTCTTTCTCGGCTTTCACGAGGTTCTCGTCATGCGGGACGGTTATGTCTACAATCATTGCACGCCTCACAATTCGGTCCACCACCACTATACCAGGCTCATTGGCAACAATAGTCCTGTCAGTGATGATGGACCGATCCCAGTACAATGTGATATTGCCTTTATCGAGAACTGGGTCGGGCGCATACCTATAGTATGGCACCTCCGACTCCACAAGAAAGTATTTCAGAGCAAGTTGCTGATGGATAATCCTGGCTACAAGGTTGTGCCTATGCAAGTATTCTCCGTTAGCTAGACGAGAACAACCAGAGACAATGTGGCGAATTGATTCTCCCGGACGGTGACATGCCCGACATATGTCGACCGTGCCGTCTTTCACAATAAATCTCCGGTAGTTATTCGTCATGATAACTTCGTCCATAATTGCACAAACAAAACCTTCGGTTTCTCCAAAAAGATCACCGAAACGCAGCCAGACTACGGACGCTAGTTGGTCTACGTCGGGCCCATGTAGGGCCCGGAAAAAGCGTCCGTGAAGCTCCTTACTCTGCCATACCGCCATGCGATCGTTAGTGTCAAGCACCGCAGGTTTGCGCCGGTTCTCATTTGCCAAGGAGAGCGGGGTGAGTCCCTTGTCCACCGCCACTACATCTCGATGCATACCCACGTTGACAGCTAGGAAATATTCCCTAAGACTGCATATCTCGCGATTGTGGAGAGTCTTAGCATTAAATTAATTAATTAATTAGAGTCTGTGTTTCCTGATAGCTACAACCTGGGAGTCTTTAAATCAAGAGTGAATAGGTTATTTCTAGGCAAGCGTGCTCCATCTTCAACCACATCCTCGCTTACCATCAGGTGAGATAGTGGTCAAACGCGTGCCTATCAATAGTTAAAAAAAAAAGCCTCGACTTCCACACTTTCGCGGGATATACAGTCTCGTTACCGACGACCGTGGATCGTGCATGTATGCATAAAAGGAGTGCTGTCTAGCTACAGCGACGGGGAGATTGTCGATCTTCGATAAGCCTAAAGCAAGCACCTTTTGCGTGACGTCGCTTTGATGAACAGACCCTAAAGGCTATAGGAATCCCCACAAGTGTACCCTGTTTTGCAGCTCTCGCCAGAGCTCTAGAAGTGCTACAAGCAAGCACAAAAAGCCCACGTGGGCATCATGCGATGCTCGATTGAGGACCAGTCCCCCCTCGTACAGTGCACAAAGTGCCTCGGATATAGCCACAACAGGTCCATATCCAAGGCGAAGAAAGAAGCCTGTAGCTTCTTCACGGGAGCACACTGTGGAAGGGACTGCCTCATTCGGGCTGAAGGCAAACAGCCCAATTGTATGAATTGCAAGATAGCACACAGGTTGGGCAGTGACCTGGCACACTCAGCGTTCAGCAAAAACTGCCAGGAACGCTAAAAATGGGATGGAATAGCAAGATCGCGTGTTTCCTATTGCTAAGGGCGACCATGAGAACACACCTACAAGTCAACCAGTCACCTATCAAAACGCAACAAGACCGACAGCAAGATTAAGGTTCATCCAAGTCAATCTTCTGCGCTCCAAGCTGGCCACAGAAGAGTTCCACATGACAGCCCAGACAAAGGAAGTTTCAGTAGCACTTGTTCAAGAGCCCCACGTAGGAAGAAAGGGAGTGTTGAAACAATGTCCTGGCACGCAAGTCATCCAGTGTAGCCTCAACCGCTAAAAACCAGTAAAAGCGGCTGTCGTTGTTTTCGTGAACAATCTGGAGGTTATTCACGACCCGCATTGTGATCGAGAACAGGCAGACCAGCCAGGCTAGTCCTGGCATGGGCGTATCGGGAGACTAGTCTTGGAGGGTAGCGGGATCCGAGGCACGGTGCACCGCTGGCCGACCGCAGATAGTTGGGGGCCCAAGTAGTGTGCTAGCCACACATGAAAGGCTGCCCCGCCATCTGACGAAAAATCCCGGAATGCACCATCGTGCTGGTTGGCGACCAGATGAAAGGGCCCGATGGACATTCCCGGGGGGGCTCGGGCGTCCCCGCAGTCTCCAGACTAGTCCCCCAAAGATGTCGTCCTGTCAGGGCGTGCCTGAAGGTTAGCAGCTTGGAACCTCATTTCACTTCCTTCTCCTCAACCTCCATCACTCAAGTTTAGTAATGAACAGGAATAAAAAGAGAAAAGCTGTACAGCGGCAGCACGTCCTTTCGCATAAAGTGCACCTCTCTAATATACGAGGTCTGCACTCAAATCTCGCCGCAGTCCATCACCATCTTGAGACCGAGAAACCAGCGCTCTTGTTCCTGTCGGAGACGCAGATCGGATGTCCGTCGGACGTGTCATACCTGTCTTACCCTGGGTTTACCCTGGAGCACCACTTTAGACCCCGCGCGGGCGTATGCATGTACGCCCGGGACGACATCTGCTATCGGCGTCTCCGCTACCTTGAAGACTCCAGGTTCTCAACGCTGTGGGCTATGGTGGACACAGGTCTAGACAAAATTGTCTACGCATGCGTCTACCGTTCGCACAGCGGTGATTTGGAGACAACTGGGCTTACACAGCACCTGAGTGAGGCGGCGGATGCGGTTCAGCAGCGGTACCCTTCTGCCCAATTGGTGTTACTGGGGGACTTCAATGCCCACCACCAGGAGTGGCTCTTCCCATACCAGTGCACAGACCATGCTGGACGAGAGACGCGAAAGCTAGCGCTTGCGTTAAACCTTACCCAGCTGGTCCAGGGGGCAACGAGGGTGCCGGATGTTGATTCGCACACTGCCAATTGCTTGGACCTTCTGCTGACAACAGATCCAGACCGCTATTCGGTGTCGATTTCATCACCACTGGGTAGTTCCGACCACTGTCTGGTGAAGTCTGTGTCTGTCTACTCTCCGCCCGATCCTAGCCCAAGAGGCACCCGGCGGGTATGGCGATACAAGTCAGCAGATTGGGATGGCATGCGATCTTTCTTCGCATGTTACCCTTGGCAGCCTACTTGCTTTTCTTCCACTGATGCTACGTCGTGCGCGGACGCCGTGACGGATGTGTTGCGGAGGGGAATGGAGTACTACATTCCGTTCTCTAACATAGCAATATCTGGCGAAGCTCGTCCTTGGTTTGGTGCCGAGTGCAATCGCGCCGATGCGCTTAAGCACGCGGCGTACCTAGCATAGGTCGACGCTCGTACGCGCAAAGCAAATGACGTGAGTCAGAAGAAGAGAGCCTTCAACAGGGCTGCTAAGTCCTGCAAGAAGGTGTTGCGGAGGGCTCGGTTTGACCACATTAGCCGAATAGGGAACAAACTTGCTTCATACCCAGCAGGTAGTAAGGCTTTTTGGTCCCTGGCTAAGTCGGTCGAATCGAACTTCTGCCGCCCCTCACTACCACCACTGCTGAGACCCGACGGGACGCTGGCCCACTCCGCTGAGGAGAAAGCGAACTTGTTTGCTTCTTTGTTTGCGGAATCTTCACGTCTGGATCCTGGTGGCGCGACGCCCTCCGCCTCTCCTGGTGAATGCGAGTCGAGTATGTCGAACATTCGCATTCATCAGAAGGACGTACGTAGGGTACTGCGTAACCTAGACGTGAACAAGGCTAGTGGTCCCGACGGGATACCGGCAATTGTTCTGAAAACTTGTGCGCCTGAGTTGTCTCCGATCCTGACACGCCTATTTCGCCTTTCGTTTGAGACTGGAAAAGTGCCGAAGGCTTGGAAGCAAGCTAACGTGCAGCCCGTGCCCAAGAAGGGTAGTCGAGCTGACCCGTCGAATTATAGACCCATCTCGGTAACGTCCATACTCTGTAAGACTATGGAACGCGTGCTGAATCATAAGGTCTTGGCGTACCTAGAAGCGAATGATATCCTTAGTGACCGGCAATACGGGTTTCGCCGAAATCGGTAAACTGGGGATCTTCTAGCGTATGCCATTCACATCTGGAGTGAGGCCATAGAGAAGCACGGGGAGGCACTGGCGGTCTCCCTTGACATCTCGAAGGCCTTCGACAGGGTCTGGCACGATGGCCTTATTAGTAAGTTTCCTTCCTTCGGTCTGCCCGCCGGTTTGTGTGATTGGATCGCAGATTTCCTGAGGGATCGGTCTATCCGAGTGGTCATAGATGGCTGCTCGTCTGGACTGCTGGATATTAATGCCGGGGTTCCTCAGGGGTCGGTGCTTTCGGCAACACTGTTCTTGCTGCATATTAATGATCTGCTTAAACCCGGTACCTTTGGGTATGCAGACGACAGCACTGTTGCTGAAAGATACGTGTCCGACGCACGAGCTGGTGGGTCGCAGATCCGGTCTCTCCGGGAGGCAATGGTTGAGCGCTTGAACGTGTCCCTACAGGCGGTCTCTGATTGGGGCGATGCCAATCTGGTCAAGTTCAATGCTGCTAAGACCCAAGCGTGTCTATTTTCCGCCAAAAGGAGCCAATTCCGCCCAGCTCCATCTTTCCGCGGTGAAACCGTGCCGATAACCGACCATCTTGAGCTTCTTGGGGTTACATTAACATCTACTCTCAATTTTGGCCCTTACATAGAGGCAAAAGCTCAAGTGGCTGCAAAGAAGTTGGGGATTCTGGCTAAGGTAAGACGGTACTTCACGCCGGAACAGCTGCTTAAACTCTATCAAGCGCAAGTTCGATCGTGTATGGAATACTGCTCTCATCTTTGGGATGGATCTGCCAGATACCAGCTTGATGCCCTTGAGTCAATTGAGAAACGAGCCAAGAGGATCATCGGCAATGAGAGGCTCGTCGCGTCGAAGCTCCAAAGTCTTGAACATCGACGACGAGTTGCTAGCCTGTCAGTTTTTTACCGGTTGCATTTTGGGGAATGTGCGACGGAATTGCATAATTTAATTCCGCCAAGCCCGTTCCATCATCGGACCACAAGACGAACGGCGATGCGCCACCGGTACATGGTGGACATCCCACCCATACGCACAAAACGTTTTGGGAACACATTCATAGTGCGTACAGCTAAGGAGTGGAATTCCCTGCCGGAGTCTGTGTTTCCTGATAGCTACAACCTTGGAGTCTTTAAATCAAGAGTGAATAGGTTATTTCTAGGCAAGCGTGCTTCATCTTCGACCACATCCTCGCTTACCATCAGGTGAGATAGTGGTCAAACGCGTGCCTATCAATAGTAAAAAAAAAAAAAAAAAAAAAAAGAACATCGCCACCGTCCAACTGAAGGTGGGCCAACTCAAATTTGGGGTGCTATCGGTCTATTTCGATGGTGATCAGGAAATTGAACCGAACCATTCTATATTACACAAAACAATAAACAAACTCAACACAAAAAACATCCTGGTGAAAGGAGACATAAACGCCTGGAGCCAGTGGTGTGGAAATGTTTCTTAGGAAACAAGAGCTCTTGTTCCTTTCCTAAACACAGATCGGGTGTCCGTTATACCTGTCGTATCTATCCTACCCAAGGTTTACCCTGGAGCACCACTATAAACGACGCGCGGGCGTATATATGTTAGCCTGGGACGACATCAGCTATCGGCGTCTCCGCAACCTTGGATTCCAGGTTCTCAACAATATAGGTTCTGGTTGATATGGGCCTAGACAAAATTGTCTACGCCTGTGTTAGCCGCTCGCACAGCGGAATTTGGAAACAACTGGGGTCACACATTAGGGGTGATTATTTGGGGTGGTTTGGGATCTACCTCCACGCGGTCCACCCCGGGCAACGGCACCACAGGCTTGCCTGTGGTACGGCAGAACGATCCATCCCACTTAAAGCGGTGGTAGGCTCCGCAAGGAGCCACCTGGCTCGCGACCACCATCCCGGGGGGGTTCGGGCGTCCCCGCAGTCTCCAAATGAGTTCCCCATAGGTTAGTTTAGCTTTAGTGTTCCACTTGGTTCACTGAGCAGCGCCTCGAAAATTCGACTTTTCTCCCCGACTACTCAAAAAAAAAAGACGAAAGCAAAAAGGAAACAGGTTAAACAACGGCTGCACTTCCTCCCACTCAAAGTGCACCTCACCAACATCAGAGGGTTACACTCAAATCTCGATCCGGTCCATCACCACCTTGAGACCGAGAAGTCGCACGGAGACGAAGCACGCCTAACGGAGACGAAGACAACAACCCCGTCGGACGTGGCGTACCTCAACTACCCGGGCTACTCTCTGGAACATAAGTTCAAGAAAAAGGCTGGGGTCTGTGTGTACGTCCGCGATGACATTTGTTATCGTCGAGAAATCGGGTTTTTCTGCCATTTGGCTACTTGTAGACACTGGCGTGGAAAAAAATATCTAATAAGAAATAAGAAATTTTATTTGCGCAAACATGTGTATTATTATTATTTTATTATTTTCATACAAAATTAAAATAATAGATGCATGCAAGGTCGTAAATAAGATTAGCTCACGACATGTTTGCCATTTCTCATGGCATGCAAATATCTTGGAAAAAATAAAATAAAAATAGTATTAATACATTGATTTTAAAATATTACAATTATACATTAATTAATGTCAGTTAAACAAATATATTCAATCATTTACATTATCCAATTATTCATTTTATATTTGACTAGTCCAATAATACAAATTACATATAATAAAATTATATTATGAAGATTTACAATAGGAATTCAATTAAATAACATTTATTATGGCATATTTAATTTATATATTTTTATCACAATGAGTCGTTTAAAAATTCTGCAATACTATAATATGCTTTTTGTGCCAAAAAAGATTTCATTGTTTGTTTAAGTTTAAGTATTGTTAGCTCTCTTTTCTAGCATCTCACTTTTGGGAAATTTTTTGTAGACAATTTCAGTTTTCGATGTATGTATGTCCACATAGTTTACTATCATCACGTCTATTTCTAGGGAATTTGTCTACCATACGAGGAAACAACTGTGGATTTGTTTTTACGAACATGACTATTTCTAATATATAAAGTGAGGGTAATGTTAATATATGATGTTTAATGAAATAGTTTTTACAGCTATCAGTAGTTTTGAGATTAAACATAGATCTCAAGCAGTACTTTTGTCTTTTAAAGATGATATCCCTGTCGGTTGAGTTACCCCAGAAGATAATCCCATATCTAATGACGGATTCTATCAAACCATAGTAGGCCGTTAATAACGATTCTACATTTAGAGTGCGTGATAATTTATATAACGCATATGCACCACTGCTTATTCTTTTGGCTAGAGCCTCAATATGCGCTTTCCAATTTAGGTTTCTGTAGATTGTTAGGCCTAAAAATTTTGTAGTGTTAGCTGTCTGTATTTTATTATTATTATATTCGATGTCAAGATTAGAGAACCAATCAATCAATCAATCAATCAATCCATTTATTTGTTAAACATAGGTGTTTACATAGGTGTTTACATAAATAGAGGTTGCGCTATGTTTTGTCATAATTATGACATACAAATTTTTAAGTGACCCATTAGGTGTCATTAGATTATGCATGCGAACAATAATGATCGTTGGCTAAAGTGCATAATCAAAGTTTTATTTATATTAATTTTTAAATTATTATTATTAAGCCACGTTAACGCTTCTATTAATGTGTTTTTTATTTCCGTTTCGTATGTATTCTTATTATGGCATGGTATAGTTATCGTGCTGTCATCCGCAAACAATGTCATGGGATTTTTAATGGATTTAGGGAAGTCGTTAATATAGACTGTAAACAAGGGTGGTCCAAGTACACTGCCCTGCGGAACTCCATGAGGGACGGTACGATCGCATGACGTAAAAATCTCTTCACGTTTGGAGCTCATATTTATTTTGCTAATTTGTGTAACTTGTTTTCTGTCTTGTAGGTATGGTCTACATCGGCGTATACCGATCGCAAA
This sequence comes from Lacanobia oleracea, assembly GCA_950371165.1. Taxonomy (NCBI): domain Eukaryota; kingdom Metazoa; phylum Arthropoda; class Insecta; order Lepidoptera; family Noctuidae; genus Lacanobia; species Lacanobia oleracea. Next base: position 17,218,889 of record OX493406.1, read on the forward strand.
GCGCTGACCAGGAGACAACAGCGTTGTTTAATTCCCTCGTGGAGTCGACCGACGAAGCCCAGCAACGGTACCCAACAGCGAAGCTCAATATTCTGGGGGACTTTAACGCCCACCATAAAGAGTGGTTGTTCGCGCAAGTTTGCTGTAACGCTAGATCTAACCCAGCTGGTGAATGTGGCAACTCGGGTACCGGATGTTGACGCCCATACACCCAATTGCTTGGACCTTCTGCTGACAACTGATCCGGGCAGTCAATCAGTATCAGTTTCAGCTCCGCTGGGAACGTCTGACCACTGCCTGGTGAAATCCGTGTTGGCCTGCTCTCCTATTGATAAGAGTCCGAGAGGCACGAGACGAGTATGGCGATACGAGTCAGCAGATTGGGATGAGATGCGACACTTTTTTGCGTCTTATCCTTGGCGGCAAGTGTGCTTCTCCTCGGGTGATCCTTCATGCTGCGCTGATGTTATTGCGGACGTGATTCGGCAGGGGATGGAGTATTTTATTCCATACTCCGACATCTCGCTCGGTCACAAATCCCGGCCTTGGTATAATGCAGAATGCGCCCACGCTGAGGCACGTAAAGAGTCTGCTTACCAAACCTGGATCAAGGCCCGCGACCGAAAGGCTAAAGCACGTAGGGTTCGCGCGAGGAAGAAAGCCTTTAATTCTGCCGCGAAGTTCTGCAAGCGGGTTTTTCGTAGGGCACGTTTTGACCATGTCGGACGTATCGGGGCCAAACTAGCATCGCACCCTCCGGATAGTAAGCAGTTTTGGTCCCTGTCAAAAGCGGTTGAAACGAATTTCTGTCGACCCACTTTGCCTCCAATGCTAAAACCTGATGGTTCTCTGGCTCACTCTGCAAGAGAGAAAGCAAATTTATTTGCAACTCTCTTTGTAGGCAATTCGCGTCTGGACGCTGGCTCCAAGAAACCACCAACTTTACCTCGTTGTGACTCTTCGATGCCGGAGATTGCAGATCATAATATAGAGGTCTGTAGAGTATTGTGTAGTTTAGACGTGAATAAGGCCAGTGGACCTGACGGCATTCCAGCAAGAGTGTTGAGGCAATGTGCACCTGAATTGTCTCCTGTGTTGACACGCCTGTACCGCCTCTCTCTTGTAAAAAGAACAGTGCTGAGATCATGGATCCTGCTTATGGCATCCCAGCTGGTTTTTGCTGCTGGATATCAGACTTCCTGAGTGAACGGTCGATCCGAGTGGTCGTTGACGGCTGCTTCTCTGACCTCATGGCTATTGATGCCGGAGTTCCTCAAGGGTCAGTTCTCTCTGCAACTCTTTTCCTGCTGCACATCAATGACCTACTTCAGCCTGGTCCTGTTGGGTACGCAGATGGCAGTACGGTTTCAGAGAGATACTTGTCCAGCGCAACAACCAGTGGGGTTGAAGTTTGTTCCTTGAGAGAGGCCATGGTAGAGCGGACAAATTTGACCTTAAGCTTTGTCTCCCAGTGGGGTGATGACAATCTGGTCACTTTTAACGCCACCAAAACACAGGTGTGTCTTTTTACCGCAAAAAGGAGTCGTTTTGACCAAACTCCTACTTTTCGGGGTGCATCTGTTCCTGTGACTGATCGGCTCGAGCTCCTAGGCATGGAGTTGACATCCAGACTCAACTTCGGCGCCACCATCGAGTACAAAGCCCAAACTGCGGAAGCTGGGCATCCTAAATAGGGTGAAGCGATACTTTAGGCCTGGACAGCTTTTAACCCTTTACAAAGCACAAGTCCGATCCTGCATGGAGTATTGTAGCCACCTTTGGGATGGCTCAGCTAAGTATCAGCTTGCCGCGCTTGACTCGGTGGAACGCAGAGCTAAGAGGCTCATCGGCGACGTAAAACTGGTGGATGCCAAGCTACATAGCTTGGCTCATCGCCGTAAGGTTGCCTGCTAGTCGGTCTTCTACAGATTGTACCTCAGTGAGTGTGCCCAAGAACTCCACGACCTCATCCCACCGGCCCCCTTCTACCATCGGATATCCAGACGCACTGCATCTTACCATCCCTAATAATAATAAATAATAAATTAGTCCACTAAACCAGCCAAACCCATAGCGTTTCATCTTTTGTTTCTTATTCTGCAATAGTTCTGCTCCAACTGGGGATTGTCCTTGGGTATACTTTCACAGTGCATACAGGGATAATCGTCGGTTGGTGTCCCATTCCATTTGAAATATCTAAAGAGGGCCTCTGCGAGTTGGCTTCGGCCCCTCGTACGCCTACCAAAGGACCCGGTCTCTAGGAAGAGGGACCCGAGAAAGTAAAAAACATAAATAATAATAATAAAGTATTTATTTCACAAAAACCTAGCACTTTGCACTGTATACATTGTTTGAAAGATAATATTTACACTATGATGCAATAGTAGACTCTATCTTTTAAACTAGGACTAGCCTGTATCTTAATAGATAGGGTTCAGCCAATTGGATTCTGTTTATATTCACAACCAAAACAAGTGAAGACAGTGTCAATAATTTGTACTAACAGCTAAAAAGTAAAAAATAAAATAATAACAAAACTAGTGGTAAGTAACACAAAGTATGTGTAAGACAGCAGACATGCATGTGTGGGGTGCGGGTGGATGTGTGAGTGGGTGTGTGTAAGTGTGTGTGTGGGTGTGTGGTGGGGGGCAAATTATTCAGTGAATGTAATGAATATATTACTTATATATACTTAGGAATGAATTGTGATATTATATTAAGAGATGTAAGTTAGCAGATTCTCTGTTGCCAAATAGTCTTGTTGTAATAGCCATTGACTTATTTCTTTTTTAATGTATATCTATTTAAATTCAATATGTTTAACTTTTTATGCAGATTTATATATATATGTTTACTTTAAACGTAAAATTGGTGTTTGGCAAAAGAAGTTTTATGTTTAACGCCTGACGGGATATTTGTGCGTTTTTTAGGGTTTGATTTGGGCATGGATCTATGAGTCCTGAGGGCAGACTTCTGAATGTACAGTTGTCTAACTCTTAAGACCTGACAGTCCTTGTTAGAGTTGTTTAGTTGGATATCGATATGGTTTTTTACACATAACTTTTAGTACAGCTCTTTGTGCTCTCTCAGCTCTCAGAAAGTTGGTTTTTGCTGCACCACCCCACGCAGTAATACAATATCCAATTATAGACTGACACAGTGCAAAATAGACCATCCTCAGTGTGCCCATATCAGCGGGTCCTCTTAGCTATTTGAAGACGTAAATGAGCCGCAATATTCTGAAAGTTATCATATCGAGCTGTTTGTCCCATCTAAGACATTCATCAATTTGCACACCTAGATATTTGACACTATCGCATCTGTCCAGTTTAGGGCAAGTACATGTGTTAGATGAACCCTGGCATGAGTGAGCAATTATTGTAAAGTCTCTAGGGGGTGTTAAGGTGATAAAGTTGAGGTTTGCTTGTTAGACTTTAGATTGAAACGACGTGTGGTTTGTACAACGATGTATTGGACACTGCTTATGAACTAACGAATGAGTAACTTGTACACATGAATGAACATGAATGTATAGGCGACAGTTTTTACCGAACATACAGCCCACCAAAAGGGCTTAAAGGCCTTTTCTAACATAATACACATCATACTACTTTACACTACAATGCAACAAGTACTCACAATATGCAACCTACTCAATTTACTACAAAGCAACAAAAGGGTTTAAATTATAAGGTCTTATTATGTCTTAAACATGACCTTCTGACTACTTGACTAATACTAATTAAGTATAAATAATAATAATAATACTAATTAATAAACCAAACATAACTTAAGTTATATAAACATAGGCGTACACACAAAAGTAATAAATTCATTTAGTCTTTAGTACTAATCGGTATCGCACATAAGTTTGAGATTGATCTCTGTGTCAGTTTACCATTGTAACGTACTGTATACACTAGTGATTCCATCTTGTCCAGGGTGTTTCTCCGTTATCCGTGCCAGTGCCGACTTGCTAGGAGGCATATTTTCATTTTTAAGTAGTACAATATCGCCGATCTCAAACTATTTCGTTCTTTTCAGCCATTTTGTTCTTTGGTTTAGGCGCGACAAGTATTCCGTTTGCCAACGTTTCCAAAATCCTTGAACCATTCTTTGGATATGTTGCCATCTGGACAGCTGATTCATATTGGTTGTGGTATAGTCCCGGTCAGGTACAGTAATTAGTGCTTCTCCGACAAGGAAATGTCCAGGTGTGAGTACTTGTATGTCATCGATCAAATCCACATCAGTATCAATTGGCGTTAAAGGGCGAGAATTGAGGCATGCTTCTATCTGTGTTAGCACTGTTGTGAATTCTTCAAATGTTAAATTTTTTGACAATATTTTTTGTAGATGCTGTTTAACGGACTTGACACCAGCTTCCCAAAGCCCTCCAAAGTTTGGGCTATATGGCGGTGTAAAGTGCCACTGTGTTCCTTCATTTGCCAGTTGATCAGCTAGAGGACCGGGTAATTGTAGCCCCGCCTATTTCCACATTCTACATAATTATTTGTGGCTGCTACGAAGTTCGTACCGTTATCGCTCCAGATCTCATTACATCTTCCTCTTCTGGCCACGAAACGTTTGAAAGCTGCGATGAATGCATCAGCCGTCAGATCGCCTTTACGGCCATGCAAACAAAGATGCAAATGTATGCTTTGCGGGTTTTTGCCCCTCTTCCCTTGGAATTTAATACATACACAGGGCCAGCGAAATCCAATCCATTTCGAGCAAAAGGACGCGAGAGAGTCACCCGAGCTTCAGGTAAGTCACCCATTATTTGTTCTGTGTGTGAATGTATTTCTTCACCAGACGTTTGCAGCCAACAATCCAGTATTTACTCATCGGGTAAGTAATCATCATTTTTATTCCACCATGCATTGTTTTCAGATGTGCATCAGCCACCACTAGTGATACAAAGCTGCTTTTATTTCCCAATATCACAGGATATTTTATGTTCTCATCGGCATCTGCGTTTCTCAACCTTCCGCCCACCCTGAGGATATTTTGGCTATCTAAAAATGGGTTCAGTGACTTCAGAATGCTAGTGGTTTTCACATTCGCCTTTTGTTCTATTCTTCTAATTTTGTCTGAAAATTCTTCTTCTTGTGTTCTTTTGTGATGTAGGAGATAAGTATATTATATTCTACCTGTGTGAGTACTCTATAAAACATATTGACACACCAAATATAATCAGTAGATATTTACTCGGCATCTGAGATGTTTCATTCTCCTTAGTCCCGTCCTTATATGGCGACCCTGCCACTTGAGCGAACATTTGTCAATCATGTGCGCATTTAATCATAATCGTTCTCTGAGCGAGTGTCATCGAGTTGGAAACCCATTAAGTCATCATGTGTCAGTCGAAAGTACAGAATGAAGAAGTTTTTGTTAACCAGAACAGTGCCTTTGGGAGCCACAACTCAGCCACCATAGAGGAGCTCAAGTTCCATTTATCCACAATAAGCGTTGTGGTTATGATCATATGTACGCTGTTACTACTAGGAGTTGCCTATATGTCATATAGACTGTACAAAAAGTGCCATGAGTCTTGTATTTTGCGGCGATCAACTAATCGGACCAGGAATTACCGAGATCCAAAAGTTGCAAGTGAGGGGTGCAACTATCGGTCTGGCGACATCAGCAAGGACATGTATGTATGTATGTATGTAAATCGGGCTGGTTTCCGCAACTCCACGACTAAGCGCGTATTTTGCGTGCAAGTGGGACAAATGCGTCATTCGATCCACCCCAGCTCCCCAAGGAAGGCCAGCAACGCCTTGGTGTTACTAACTATCTCGCAGAGGGTACCTGGGTTTCCGAAGTACTTTGCCCTGTAATCCGCAACTACCGGGCAGCTTAGAAGCAGGTGTGTTGCTGTCTCATTCTCCTCCATGCAGGCTCTGCATAGCGGGCTGTCAGTGACTCCTATAGCATAGAGGTGTTTATTAAAAGACCCGTGGCCGGTTGTTACGGCTGTGACTGAACGCAACTGTTGTTTAGTCAGTCTTAGGGCTTGTTTTGTGAAACGGCCATTTATAGAGGGAAGTGCCTCTTTGGCCTGCCTACACTTACTATGGTCAACCCATAGCTTGTAATGTTTATCTCCGGTGCGTTTCCTTACCAGATTGCGTAAGTACCCGAAAGGCAGCGGCACGATGGGCTCAGGTCCCATTGCTGACAAACTCGACCCCCTTCGGGCGAGTTCATCCGCAGCGTCGTTGCCACGAGATTCACTGTGTCCCTTGATCCATTGAATGGTTACTTTGTTGTGTCTACCAACCTGGTTGAGACGTTGGTGACACTCGAGAATCAACCCAGAGTTCACTGTGTGGCTGTTCAGAGCTTGCAGGACGGCCATGCTGTCCGAGAGTATGCGTATTGAGTGCTAAAGTAAAAGTAACTGTCAAAATATGTATGTGCTTTTCCGCTGGCAACTAAAACATCAACAGAAACCGCACGTATTTTTGTCAACAACTTCGTTCTGCAGTAATATACTGATCAAAAGTGAAACGGGTAATAAACTCACAAACCTTTATACGGGACCATACAAAGTCATTCAAGACTTATCGCCTAACGTTGAAGTGAATATAAAAGGGAAATCAGATATAATACATAAGAATAGAACGAAGTTGTATCATGAATGATTAATTGATTATTATAATGAAGGTAACAAAGTAGCTTACTGACTATTGCAAAATAAACAGATGTTCTGAATTGTAGCGAACATAAGTACTTAACATGTTTTGTTCACTAACTTAGGATGTACTGGATAGTTATTAATAGGTACTTATTCGTATTACATCCATTGTTATTGTTATACTTATACTCGCATGAATGAATTGATAAGACAATACAAATGACGCAATCTAACAATAAGTTTAATAGATTAAGCACTATTTACTAAAATATATTATAAAAAAAAATATAACCTTTGTAATGCTAATTTATAACTTTATGGAAAGCAAAAAAAAAACCTAATAATTGTTATATTTTTTTTTTTAATACCGTGGGAGGTGTGATGTAGTAGATAAGTATACTATATTATATTCTACCTGTGTGAGTACTCTATAAAACATATTGACACACCAAATATAATCAGTATTTACTCGGCATCTGAGATGTTTCATTCTCCTTAGTCCCGTCCTTATACTTTGTATGCAAAAGTCCAAAGCATTCTGCAGTTATTCTGTTGTCATCTCCTGACTTAGTTTGGTAGGATTTCTTTTCATGTTTAAAACTCTTTTACAATGTACTATTACTCTCAATAACTCAGTCAGTGTATCATATTCTTCAAATTTTAGGAATTTATCTTCTCCTTCTATTACATTTGCGTATGACTGTACGGGTTGTTTTCTTTCTAAATCTGTAGTTGATCTTAACGGTTTTGTAAACTCGATATTTTCCTCTGCAAGCCAGGCAGGGCCGTTCCACCATAGCGTTTTCTGTTGTAGTTCTGATAAAGATGATCCTCTTGACGCTATATCGGCTGGGTTATGTGCTGACTGCACATGGAACCATTGGCTACTGCTTGTGTTTTCAAGTATCTCTACTACGCGGTTTGCGACAAATGGTTTCCAGCGGTTAGGTTCTCCGGACAGCCACGCTAAGACTATAGTTGAGTCAGTCCATGCAAACACATTGTGCGAAGGAATTCTCATAGCTTGACTCACTTTGGTCAGCAATTTAGCTAGTAGTGTAGCTCCACTCAGTTCGAGTCGTGGTAGTGTAATGGTCTTGACAGGAGCTACCTTTGTTCTTGATGCGATGAGATTTATCTTTATGTCACCTTCGCTCGTTTGTACACGGCAGTAGACCACAGCTGCTAATGCCCTTTCAGATGCATCGCAGAACCCATGTAATGTTATTCGTTCCTTTTCAGTGCTAATGGTGTTCAACCAACGTCTGATTCTTAATTTATTGACATTTTCTAAATCCTGTCTAATAAACGTCCATTGTTCTTTCAGTTTTTTGCTTATGTCTTGGTCCCATCCAACTCCTTCCAGCCACAATTTTTGTATTAGGATTTTTGCTGTTACAATAACTGGTGCTATCCACCCCAGTCGATCAAACAATTTCTGTAGATCTGACAGAATAGTTCTTTTTGTTATTTGATCTGATAATATAGGATCTAGTTGTAGTTGGTAATGAAACTCGTCTCTGCCGAGATTCCATGACAGACCAAGAGCTTTTATGGTGCCGTCTAGCTTCAAGTCTAGGTTAGCTTTTGTAGTGACTTTGTTGGCATAGATGCCAACAAAGATTTAAGAAACTCGGAATTATTAGACGCCCATTTTTGAAGTTCAAAGCCTCCTCTTTTCAGAATAGTAATTATTTGCTTACTAACACGAATTGCTTCTTCTGTTGTATTGCAGCCTGACGTCAAATCATCAACATAAAAATCTTCACGAATAATTTTGAGATTCTTCAGGATATTGTTCTCCTTCATCTTCTGCTAATTTAAATAACGTTTTAATGACAAGATAAGGCGCAGATGCTGTATCAAACGTAACTGTTTTTAATCTGTAGTCCTTGACTTCAGGTGGTTGGCAGTTAAGCTCAAGGTTGGGTCTGACGCTGCCACGCCACAATATTCTATGATTATCTGTATCTTTCTTATCGACAAGTACCATTCTGTAAATTTTGATGACGTCACTTGCGAAACACATCTTATGCATGCGCCATCTCATTATTATACTTCGCATATCTTCTTGAGTACTGGGCCAGTCATGAGCTTATCGTTCAAAGATAGGCCATTATTTCCTTTGCATGACGCATCGAATACGACTCTGATTTTTGTGGTCTCTTTACCTCTTCAAACTACGGCGTGATGTGGTAGTTAAACACATCGATGGTTTACTTCATCTTTTGGAACTTCCTCCATGTGTCCCATTATTAGATATTCTTCTAGTACCTTGTCGTATTCTTCTCTTAGTTCAGGTTCTTTTTGAAGTCTTTTTTCTTGTTGAATCAAACGATTCATTGCAATTTGTCTCGTGTTCCCATCCGCTGCTTTTGGTTCATTGGTGCGGAATGGGAGCCTCACAACGTATTGTCCATAGCTGTTTCTTCTGTATGTATTTTCATAGAAACTTTCACATTGCTTTTCTTCTTTTGTGTATGTCCTCTTCGTATCTGGTTCTATCTCTCAGAGTGTTTTCAAAAAGTCTTCTCCGATGATTTGATAATGCATAACAAGAACCGAATCTGTTTGTTGTACTGTATCTTCTACTTTGCTAAATAAAATCCAGCCAAGGTTTGTTTTATGTGCACATGGTGACCCTGGCGGACCTTTGATTAACTGGTTCTGTACAATTTGTGCATACACGTCAACACCTAGAAGCAAATCAATAGACCCTGGCTGACAGTAGCTAGGGTCAGCCAGGACTAGTCCTTCTAAATGAGGCCAATGGTTTGTGTTGATTGTGCGGGATGGTATTTTAGTAGTCAGTGGCTTCGACATAATATATGTTCTAACTACCAAGTTGAAATTTTCACATCTTGATTCTATATTGATCTGAACTACATGTTTGATATCTTCTCTTGTTGATCCCACGCCTATAACTGTACCTTTGATATGATATCGCTTGGCCATGAGTCGTTGTGCCGCTCCTTCGCTAATGAAGCTTGCTTGTGAGCCTTGGTCGATTAAAGCTCGTAATGTTGTTGTGTAATTGTCTTCACTTCTCACTTTTACAATTGCAGTTGCCAGCAAAGGTGTACTTTGTTTCGTAGAAACGTGTGAAGTCACCAATGTAATGTCCTTCTCTGTTGCTTCAATCTTCTCCATGTTGGTATGTAGTGTTACTTCGGGTTGTTTTGTTTGTTGCTTTTCAGTGTTGCCCGTTGTGATTGGTTTTACTGTGGTATCTTCCTTATTTTCATGAAGAAGTGAATGGTGACGTCTTTTGCATATTTTGCAGCTTGTTGGTATGCGACAATGCCTCACAGAGTGTCCGGGTGCAAGGCAGTTGAAGCAAAAAATGTTGTTCTTGATAAACTCGCTTCTTTGTGTTGGTGATTGTTTTCCAAACTCCTTACAGTGGCTAACTGTGTGGTTTTCTTTACACATTTGACATATTTTACTACTCTGCACATTAGTTGCTGCGTGAAAAGACTTTTCACGAACATGAGGCGAATTTTCCTTTTGTTTTGTTGGTTCTGTAAGTTCTAACGTACGAAATCGGCATTCCAGGAATTTACGAAACATATCGAGGGAGGGGAGGCTATCAGGTTCCTCACAATGACTGCTCACATAGTCTTCCCAATCTTTGTGGGTTTCACAGTCTAGTTTTTGCACTGCGACGAATATTATTACAGGATCCCAGTTATCAGTCTGCACATTCATATTTTTAAATTGATGTAAACATTCAAATGTTGTATCTAGTAAATTCTTGATAGAACTGGAATTACCCACGTTCATTTTCTTCATAGAAAAGAATCGTTTCATAACTGCGTCGACATTTATACGTTTGTTGCCATACCTTGCTTTTAAGATGTTCCATGCTTGATCGTAGTTTGAATCTGTCACTTGTATATGTTTTAAAATCGATGCGGCTTCTCCACTCAGACTTGTTTTTAAATAATGCAATTTTTGTACATTACTTAATGACTCATTCATTGTACAAGTGTGTTAAATAAATCATGGAATGATAACCACTCATCGTATTGTCCACTGTACGTAGGTAATTGTATTTTCGGCAAAACCACTCATGTTTGCTGAGTGTGACTAGGTATAGGCAACGAACCACTAACGTTAACTGGTTGAGGAACCAAAAATCCTTCAAGTCTGTCATCAAACTTAAATAAAGCTGTTCATGATCAAAAAATTCTTCACTTAATAAGTAAGGTATTTTGTCGCGCTTCTCCTTCGGTACACTTCGCATTATTTCACCGTAAGCTTGTTTACATTCCTTCCAGTAATCTTCTACTCACTTGATGCGGGTTTCAACATAATTTTGGGTTAATCTAGCCTTCGGACACTTCTTCAGATAGGTATGGGTCTTCTTTAAAGTATGTGCAAGATTTTCAACCACATTCAACGCTTCTTGTACTTCCATAGCCATCGTAAATATTTAATAACTTCAATCGTAACAAACGTAATAAAATGAATAAGTTTTAAAAGTTAAAATATTTTGCACTAAACAACTCGAACACTTGAGTCGTGTTATCTTATCGCGATCTCTTTGTTCTCGGGCGCCCGGTATGTTGGCAGCGAGGACTGGTATCCGGCTCGAAGGACCATATGTTAAGGTGATAAAGTTGAGGTTTGCTTGTTAGACTTTAGATTGAAACGACGTGTGGTTTGTACAAGAATGTATTGGACACTGCTTAAGAACTGAATGAGTAACTTGTACACATGAATAAACATTAATGTATAGGCGACAGTTTTTGACCGAACAGGGGGCATAGTATTTCGTCGGATTGCGAAAGGAATGTAACATGTTTTATTTAAATTGAGAGTTAGTAGGCCATCGTGAAACCAGCTCATGATCTGACTAAGAGCGTTTTCTGCCATTTCTTTAACCATACCCCAAGTAGGTCCATAAACGACGATTTCAGTCTCATCGGCATACGCGTAGATCTTGCAGTAAGGGAGAATCATTCTGCAGAGGTCATTTATGTAGATTAGGAACATAATGGGCCCCAATAAATATAAATGACATTCTATTCAATTCATAATAATAAAAAATGACATCATATCCAATTAATAATAATATATAAATGACATCCTATCCTATTAGTAATAAATGAATAAAATACTATCCGATTAATAATAATAAATATATGACATGCTATTCTATTAATAATAATAAATAAATAAATAAACGATATAGTACTCTATTAATAATAACAATAAATAAATCACATCCTATTCAAATAATGTACTTAATTGCATACAAGTTGGACAGGAAATAATAAACTTTTATAAATTATTTAAAGCGCTCTTCCTCTCTCCTAATTATTTAAAGTTTTGCTGTGCCCGACAGGGTCCATAATTGTTTCTATGTATTTATTCTTACCACCTGTATTTTGACATTATGGATTGCAATAAACGATTTGAGATTTGAGATTTGAGATATGCTTCCCTGGGGTACGCCGTAGGTCACAGTTTCTTCGTTACTGATATGATCACCTATTCTAACTATCTGAGAGTGATTTTTGAGATAGTCTCCAAACATCTCTAGTGCTGTGCCCCGCACACCCAGACGTTCCATCCTTGCTATGAGTTTAGGAACAGAAACTGTGTCGAAGGCCTTCGAGAGGTCCAGAAATATGCCTAAACATTTTGACCCACCATCAAGTTCCTTTGCCACAAATTGTGTTAGGTCCAAAACAGCATCCTCTGTCGATTCCCCAGCTTTGAAACCATACTGGTTTTGCGCGATGATGCGATGTTTGTTCAAGAAGCCTTTGATTATTTTTGAAATTGATGGCAGGATTGAGATTGGCCGATAGATATTGACACATTCTCTGTTCCCGGATTTGTATATTGGAAGGATGATTGAATACAGCGATTGCAGATATAGGTTAAAGGAGGCACTAGTACCTGACGACATTTTCTTAACAGCGATGATGGTATTCCGTCCCAACCTACCGCATAGTCATTACGTAATTGTGTAATGATAGAATCAACTTCAGTTTCATTGACTTCCAGTAAGACAAGAGAGTCAATTGGGGTTAAACTTTCGCTTGGAGTGCAGTTCGGAGGTGCCGTAGCTTGCCTATTTGTTTTAATTATATCATCCGCTAAATTTTTACCAATGTTACAAAAAAATGAACACACTTGATTCATCGAGGATTGGGGATTATCGTTTATTTTTAACAACTTGTCGGAACTGGTGCGTTCCTTACGCGTATTTGTTATTTCTTGTATGGTTTTCCATAGTTCTTTTGGATTGTTTAGGGTTTTTTGAAATTCACATTTTTCATAGGTAACCTTAAGCTTTCGAAGCAGGTCATTACAGAAATTTCTATAACGTGTGTAAGTTATCTTAAGGGTTATATTGCTGGGTGATTTCTTTAATATCATATGCATTTGATCCCTATTTTGAATACATTTCAACAAGCCAGGGGTAATCCAGGGTTTCAAGATTCTTTGTCTCCTTGGAGTTCTAATTTTAGATGTATTTGTGATATTGATGACCGCTAATTTTGATTGCAGTTATTTGTGCTAATTTTGTTACTTTTAGTTCTGATTTAGGTTATTTTGTGATTTTGCTCATGACAAGATTATTTGAATAATTAAAGAGAGGTTAGGATTGTTAGTGTGTTTCTTTTTAAAAACTTAATTTGATAAGACGTTTGTATTTTACGGTATTTAATAGTGATATAAAAGTATTTAGCAATTTATTTGTATCTTGAATGTTATAAATATGCGCGAAGTTAATATTTCCTAGTTCTGACTTAAAAGCGTCTAAGTTGGGTAAAGATTTGAAGAATTTGGGTTTTGAGTTCTTTTTGCAATTGTTAGCATTAACATAATAGGCTTGTGGTCTGTAATAGGGGAATGAAGAACTAATGTAGTAGAAGGTAATTTTGACTTTAGTAAAACGTGGTCTAAACAATTTTCTTGACTAGTGGGCAATAAATGAGTAGGTGTTAAGCCATGAGAAGCGTTAAGAATCAGATATTCCAAGCTATGTGGGTTACTATTTCCAGGTTTTATATCAATATTTAGATCACCAATTAGAGCAATATTTGGATATGAAGAGAGACCCTCCAATATATTATTTAGACTTGAAAGGAAATTTTCTACATGTGCAACAGTACTATAGGATGGAGAGCGGTAAATAGCAACAAATGCAAATGTGGAATCTATTTGACACACCAGAGTGTTAGAGTTAACTAAGCAGGGTTCCCAAATTGTGGCATTAAGGTCTGACTTAGTGTACACAATTACACCTTCATTTTGGTTCGAAGTTATTTTCGTCGAGTGTGACAAGTAACCAGTGAGTGCTGGAGGGTTGTTTAATTTACTAAGCCAACACTCTGTTAAAACAATAACATCAATACTGATTTTCGTTAAGCAAATTAGCGCTTGTAACTGACCAAAATCTTTGTTAACACTGCAAATATTCATTTGTAGTATACTAATATTACTCTCAGAAGTAACAAAGTAACCTGCACAATCCTGTGGATTACAAGAAAAGGAATTGCCCAGTGCACGATTGTCCAAGTCATCGTTAATGTTTTTCTTGAATCCATTTATACATTGATATAACAATACTAACAATACTTTTGTACATCGATAACATGGTATTATTGTATTTAGTTTTTTTACCATTCATCTATGGCAAAATATAATGGCGAGGATGTTAAAGGATAATTAACTGAACGCGTCGCGTTCAAGTACAAAACGAATGTAAATAACTTTTACACATAAACTGGATAGGAATTGGGGCAATATACATGAAACCAACATTACGTAATGCAGATACCCGTAATGCCATCTATTGACCCAAATAGTACTCAACACAGCATGAGATTATATTACATCATAACATATTTTTTAGTTATTAGTGGTACTTTTAAAACGTCTTAAAAAAGATTATTTTAAAACTTTTAAAATATCGTTCTGTATGAATTCCTATTAATAAAATTAAAACAAACTCCGAAATAATTTTAAGACAGTTCATCTTCAGATTCCATAGATGGTGTTATGCATTTGATCTCATTTTTTGGATCGTCAACAGGCGTGCGCTTACGTTTGCTAAGCTTAACTTGAGTTGCTCAAAAATGAATCTTTACGGGCCAGGGGTCACGTCATACCACCCGCGAGCAGCTGGCGAAGTCCCATGATAGAGGAGTCGCGAAAAGAGATAATTTAGATTGGTTAATCGGATGTGTAACTGAGTTCTAAAAACTTAAACCGTATCGATTTCCGTTCCTAATTCGAAATAAATTGAGAATTAACTTGATTCATCAAGTAGTTTCTAATAGTTATGAATGGTGCTATTCTTCAAACTACAAAATTATTGTAGTTTGAAGAATTTATAGCACCATTCATAAAGCGCAAAATAATATCAGCATCCTACAAAACAAAAAAAGACTACTACAAAACTCAAAACTACTAAACTCAAATTCTCTAACTCTACTAAAGATCAAATATGCAAACATATGGCCTTTTTATAGCCCGCCGCTATAAAGAAGGCTGTTAAAGGTAGCATGCATAGAGTGGTCCACGCAGCAGAAGACCGCATGGATACGTGTCGTGTGTGGTCGCGATCCTCAGCATTGACAAAACGACGGAGAAGAAGAAAAACATGAACATGATATAAGAAAGCCACTCAAATGCGCATTATATTACGAATATTGTAAAAATTGCCGATAGCATACACCATAATCAAGAGATGGATAGGTTATTTTAGAAGATAGCCTGTGTTGTCCCGTTGCTTCAGCATTAATTCATTACTTCTGTGGACGGGGAGCCCATCGACCAAGCAGACCATCAATACGTATAATATTGACAAATGTTTATGGGAAAAATAAGGAAATTATTTCCATGAAAACGCAATGGAAAAAAAAATGATAGATACCATCCGATTAAATTGTATGGTTTCTATTTAAATACGTAATTTCTTAAAAAACTTTGCAAAGGCACTCGGTTGAAAGTCAACAAACTATCATAGTAGCCTAAATAATATTTCAGCTGATTTCACCGGACTAAAAACTGTTTAATTCCAAAGTGAAGCAACAGCTCAGAGCAAAAATTATCCGTTGCGAGTTTCACCCTCCAGTAGATCATGGAAAACTGTAGATCCCCAAGCAATGACATTAGAGACGAACACGCGAAGAGAGTTTCTGAAACGGTACCGAGGTCCAGCAGTACCGTTTCGGAAACTCTCTTCGCGTGTTCTTCCCTCTTCTTCTCTTACCATTCTTACTGATTCGTACATGAAGTTACCAGAGATCAACTAAACTTCAAGACAACAAATGATCATGGGCTACAAATTACTGGCAGTCAAAAATGGCAATGTTAAGCCTATACTTGCGACTAACTAAGCGACTTCTCAACCCAAGTAGAAATACCCTCCAAATTCAAATTCAAATTCAAATTCAAAGCATTTTATTTCAAATAAACCATTCACAGGCACTTTTGAAACGTCAAGGTCGGTCAGTCAAAAACATGGAAGCTATTTGCACGTTCCAAAGCGTAGATCTCTATGGAGAAGAACGCAAGAAACTCCACGGACACTCTTTTAAATCATGTTCTGGTTTTACAAAATTTCAAGTTACATATACTTGTTGCTTCTGCATGTGAGGACAATGCAAAGGAAAAAAAAGGGCTTATTATAAGAATTTTAAATATAAAGATTAAAATAAGCCAATGGCAGTTAAGAGATGACCAGTCTCAACCGACGGCGCCTGTTCACGAACATGACGCGTGTATCGGCACCCTTCAGCTCAACCATTTCGAAGGGAACCGAATGATCAAACCCACGCGCCGCCATCAGCGAGACATTTAAGTGAGCATGACATGCTCTCAACCACCATGCTCGTTCATGTCCAACAAGTAAAACTATAACTACTCACATAAAATGTAAATGGTTTCATGGTACTCACATTTACAAAATTTGAAAAATATGCTTCTACTTTACACAAAACTATGGTTGTCAATGACCAAATAATGAAAAATAAATTAATAAAGAGAACGATTAAGATCTTACATCAAAAAGAATAAATAAGTAATTAATATAATAATATAATTTGTATGTATATAAGAATAAATAAACGAAATAATGTAAGAACCTCTAAAAGGAGCGAGCATCTCTTCCAAATATAAAAACATAGAAACCTAAAAAGTGGACCTAAGCAGCTGTGACTGTGGAGCAGGACCAGCATTTAGCCAAGCGTTTTTATCGAGGATATAATCTTCCAGTTTATAATACGCTTGTCTACATAGTGTGCGTTTTATGCATGCTTTAAATGTTCTCTCATTCAGTTCGAGAATATCAACTGGTATTTTATTATAAAATTTAATACAGTACCCCATAAAAGAAGTGTGTACTTTGGCCAATCTGAATCGGGGTTGATCTAATTTGTTCCTATTTCTAGTATTAAAATTATGCCTGTCACTAATCTTGCTAAAGAGATGAAGATTTTTCCGAACATACATAATATTTTCGTAAATGTATTGACAAGGTACCGTCATGATGTTGATATCCTTAAACAGTTCTCTTAGGGAATCACGCCGACGGAGATTGTAAATGGCTCTGATGGCTCTTTTCTGCAGGATAAATATAGACTCGATGTCTGCAGCACGTCCCCATAATAAGATACCGTAAGACATGATACTATGAAAGTAACTAAAATAGACCAGCCTCGCGGTATCTATATCGGTAAATTGACGGATTTTTCTGACAGCGTATGCTGCTGAACTTAGCCGTCCCGCAAGAGATGTTAAATGAGGACCCCATTGTAGCCTTGAGTCAAGCGTAATCCCCAGGAAAACCGTGTTTTCGACGAATTCAAGTTTCTCCTTGTTCAATACTATGTCGCAATCATTTCTTTTAACGTTCGGTAAGGCAAATCTGATGCATTTAGTTTTTTTCCCATTTAATACTAAATTATTAGCAGTAAACCAATTTTGGACCTGCTGTAGGGCGTTATTTACGTCGTCAAGATTTATGGAACGTCTATCTATCTTAAAAATTAAGGACGTATCGTCAGCAAATAATACCATATGAGGTTGATTTTTTTAAAAATGGGGTAGATCATTAATATATACTAGAAAGAGGAAAGGACCCAAAATAGAGCCTTGTGGTACCCCCATTTTGACTTTTAAACCCCGTGAATTGACACCATTTATTTGAACTTGCTGCTGTCTATCATTTAAGTAAGATTTTATTAGACTGAGTGCAAGTTTACCTAGTCCGTAATGTCCTAGCTTTAGGAGCAAGGTTTCGTGATTTACACAATCAAATGCCTTGGAGAGGTCACAAAAGATTCCTATGGCATCTTGTGCCTCTTCCTACGCTGAGTATATGTGTTTTAACAACGTGGCACCAGCGTCAGTCGTATAACGACCCCTGGTAAAACCATACTGTTGATCGTGTAAAATTTTATTGATGTTAAAATGATTGAGCATCTGATTGAGCATTACTTTTTCAAACACTTTGCTAAAAACCGGCAAAACAGATACAGGTCTATAATTATTGGTGTCTTTGCTGTCGCCCGATTTAAATAGTGGTATAACCTTACTATATTTCATTATATCCGGAAAGACTCCTTGGTCTACACATAAATTAAATATTAAAGCCAAGTATGGTGCTATAGTTTCAATTATGGACGTGCACACTTTAATAGACATTCCCCATATGTCTTCGGTCAATTTGATTTTGATTTGCCGGAAAGCTTTTATGACTGTCACAGGGTTGATATGTTTGAACTGGAATTCAACCGTACAACCTGGAACGTTAGCTTTTAATAAATTATATGAGACCTCAGGTGAAGAATTTAAATATTCCGTAGTTTTAGTTGGTATATTGGTGAAAAAATTCACAAATTCTTGAGCTACTTCTAAATTAGAGCTTTTGGCACCATGTGTAGTCTCCAGTAAATAATCAGTGTTTCGTTCTTTATTTCTATTAGTTTCATTATTAATAACTTTCCAAACTGTCTTTATTTTATTTTCTGACGATTTGATCTTGTTGCTAATATATAGGGCTTTAGCTACCTTGCAAGTATTTCTGAACACTTTAGAATATTTGTTTACAAACTTATTAAAAGAATCAGTGTTTATGACAGGCTTAAGGCCATATAGCTCATATAGTCTTTCCCTACTTATCCTTATGCCTTTAGTCGCCCAGTCATTAAATATATACTTAGGGAAAGTATCCTTAGACTTCTTTTCAAAAGTTGCATTGAATTCCTTTAGAACCACTGAAAAGAAATTATCATAAAATTTATTAGCATCTTCAATGTTATGGCCTAGAAAATTTAACTTATTTTGTAAGGTACCATTGAATTTAGCTAGTTTGCCTGTTGTAATTGGCCTATATTGTATATGATTTTTTTCCAAGGCTGCTTTAAACTGAAATGTTACCAATTGACCACTATGATCAGAGGGAAGGTAATTAACTATGGCTTTATCTAAATATTCACAATCGCAGAACACATTATCGATACAGGTTGAAGAAGTTGGTGTTACCCTAGTCGGTTCTGTAAACACATTAGACAAATTAAACGATTTAAAAAGGCTTATAAATCTGCTGCTATTTGAATTAATTTCTAAAATATTAATATTAAAATCCCCACAAATAATCGCGGGCTTGTTACCTGCTGCAAGTTTCGCAAGGATATCTTCCATTGTTGACTCAAATAAAGTAAAGTTTTGAGGGTTTGGGAGTCTGTACACGCACACTATGATATGCTTATCTTGCTCAACACAGGACAGTTCGATGCAATGTTCCACTGATAAGTTAACGATGTCATTACGTTGCTTAAATTTTAAGTTTTTTTTTAATAAGATGAGGGAACCACCACGTAACATAGATTTGCGGTTAAAACAACTGCCCACATTATAATTTTCATAACTAATTAGCATCTGGTAATCCTTCAACCAGTGCTCACTAAAACATACAATGTCAAATATTGTTTTTTCTAAAAACATTTCAATTTCTAATAATTTGGAAGAGACACCCTGAATATTTTGATGAAATAATTTCAAGGCATGCTGCTGACTCCCTTTTTGACAACTATTTACTAAAGAGCAAGAAGATACCTTGTTAATCCCTCTTCACCCGATACCGTATTCGAGAGTGGACGTATCTTTCTGTTCCAATTAAATACTGATTTGCATATACGCGACTCTAGCCCGTAGCAATACTGACCAAGTGCACAATCTCCTCTCACGTTCTGCCTATTATTATATTAATAAACTCAACGAGTGTCCGCAAACACCAGCGGCGAGCCCTCGCCCCGCGCGCGCCGCCTTCGCCTCCGTGGGAACAGGACGGTATCCATAATTGCTTTCTCGCTCGCACCAAGACCCTGCGTTCGGCGCTGCGCTGGCGCGGCTTGATAAGGAGTGCTACAAACATAAACATTGCTTCGTGCGCATTCGTACTAACTTGCAAGTGTAAAATCGTGAGTAATTTTGGACTTTACTACTCACCCAGCTGATCACGATGCCTCGCGTGGAGCGCTCGCCGCCACCGTCAAACAATGCAGCATTGCAGCCGCCTGAGCCCGAACGCATGTCGCCGACGGCCTCAAATCTCCACGCAGCATATTCCGAGCCGGAACTGAGTGCTCTTTCAGGCAATCAGGAGCGAATTAAAGATATTTTCGTAAACGCGTCTCGCAGAACAAAACGCCGGCTCGGCGATGTTGCGTGTTATGAAGATAGTGTAAAGGACAATTCGATGCTCCTGTCCGAAATCACTAAACTTTTCACAGATTTTGAGACAAAACAAAACCGCAAGTTTGATTGCCTAAAAGCTTCGATGGACGAAATATCGGATCAGAATGCAAAAATCCAATCATCTGTGGAGTTTGTCAGTGAGAAGTACGACGAGCTACTCGAACGACTGGAAGCAACTGAACGAGAAAACTCCACCCTCAAACAGCAAATTTCATCTCTTGAATCCAAAGTTGACTACCTGGAACGCTGCTCTCGCTCTGCTCTGCTTGAGATAAATAACTTGCCTACTTCTGTGTCAGAAAGTAGGGAAACATTGATTCAAAACCTTTGCAAAATAGGGACTGTGATCAAGGAAGAAATTAAACCATCAGATGTCAACAATATTTACAGATTGAAGGCAAAAAAAGACACGCACACCTACGGTACTATAGTGGCGGAGTTCAAGTCATCAACTCTGAAGGAAAATGTTTTAAAAGCCACCAGGAACTTTAATAAGCAAAGCGGTAATAATAAACTCTCTACAGCCAGTATTGCACTGCCAGGCCCGTCGAAGCCTATTTATATAGCCGAGTCCTTAACCTCTTATGCTAAGCATCTTTACTACCTGGGACGCAGACTCCAGAAAGAAGGTAGATGTGATAACTGTTGGTCCAGCCACGGGAAAATTTACATAAAAAAGGCTGCGGGTTCGATTCCATTTTGTGTAAACCGCGAAAGCGACCTACAGAAACTAATAGGCGGCGCCTTGTGACTAGGTTCCTTTAAGGCTTCATTTATTTTGCATACTAATATCGCATGTTTTATTACTGTTATTCTTAATATCTTATATTTTCTGTTTTTATTGTCACACCCTACAAAAAACTACACATGGTTATACGCAAACTCTTTCGGTTTTGCTTCCACTCTTGCACCAGTAGACACCAGCTGTTTCCACATGTTTCTGCATTTTACTCGGTACACGCACAACTCGCAAATCAATACCAATAAGGAGTCACAGTTCTCTGATATTGCTCTTGCCACTATTTTTTACCTCTGCCACATTATTTTGATGTTTAATTCTTGTAGTAATTTCATTCGATAATTTAAATGACATACAGACCGACTTGGATAGTATTTCAGTGGCAGAGTCAGGGACCTGTATGATTGAGGACTGCGGTGATATTGCTGTTTTACATAAGAATGCTCTCTCACTTCTATGTCAAAATATTAGAAGCATAAGTAAAAACTTTGATGGTTTGTCCATGCTCTTGGAGAGAAGTAATACATCCTGGGATTTTATCATTCTTACAGAATGCTGGCTTTATAATTCTCCCCCTCTACCTTCAATGGATGACTATACCTGCGCCTCCACCTTACAACATAGATCCCAGAATGAAGGTGTGGTAGTGTTCTTCCGCGCACACCTCCAAGTTTCTATTTCGGAGCCCCAGGTCCAGGATGCAAATTGTTTGTTGTTAATAGTCAATAATGATACCGCCCTGATTGCAGTTTATCGCCCGCCCGCTGTCCATAATGTCTCCGCATTCGTTGACTCCCTGGATGTTCTACTAAAAAGGGTATCTTGCTACAAAAACGTTATCATTACGGGTGACATAAACATTAACATCTCTGACTCCAGCAATGACTCACGAGCAACTGAGTACCTGACAATGCTCGCCTGTCATGGTATGCTGCCGGCACACACTCTTCCTACGAGACAAAATAACACCTGTATTGACCATCTCATTCTAAAAACGAGAAGACCTGCCTTCTGTTTCATCGCAAACACTTCGGTCACTGATCATGACACTATTTTATTATTCTTGGAGAACAATAACCTTTCCAATTTATCTCTAAAAAAAGCCAGGCAAACCCGGGTATTGGATTATGGTAAAATTGAATTGGATTTACAACAGATTGATTTTAGCCCCGTTTATAGCTCCCCAGATGTTAATGCAGCAACAGATTTCTTCATCAGTACCCTGAACCGTCTCATAGTACAAAATTCAATTTTAAAAGTAGTGCCCAACCGTAAAAGGCTCAGTAAGCCCTGGATGACTCAAGGGCTACTTAGATGCCTACGAAATCGAGACAATATGCATTTGAAATTAAAAAAATATCCGAAAAATATAACTCTTCAAATAACTTATAAAAGATACAGGAATTTTTGCTCTAAAATACTCAAAACTACTAAAACTAATTACGATAAAGCCCTTATTACTAACGCACAAAATAACAGTAAAAAGCTCTGGGACGCTGTAAAATCCATTACCTATACAACAAAAGTTAAAACACATGCTACCGCCCTTCTTTCGGAATCCGAACCCGAGCACTCTGTAAACGAAGTAAACTCGTACTTTTCTAATGTTGGACGTAAACTGGCTGAAAAAATAACAAGTGCCTCTACATCCTTATCGCAACAATCCAATCACATCCCAATGCAACACAATAGTTTTGTCATGCTGGGTACTGACGATTCAGAAATGGATATATTGATAGGAGGATTGAGAGGCGATTGTGCGGTGGGTTCTGATGGCATATCGGGAACGTTCATTAAGAAATTTAAAAATCTTCTCATTCCCCATCTCACTCATATATGTAATTCGGTTTTTGCCACTGGCATCTTTCCAAATGCGCTTAAGCTGGCAGTAGTGCACCCTGTGCATAAGGGAGGGGATAGTAATCGATCGAATAACTACAGGCCTATATCTATTTTGCCTACACTTTCTAAATTAGTTGAGCGACTTATGAATAACAGATTGGTTAAATACTTGGAGCAAAATCATCTTCTTTCTGCCTCCCAATATGGTTTCCGTTCTGGAATCTCCACAAACAATGCTGTACTAGACCTTACAACTAGCATCTTTTCTAATCTAGATAAAAAGCAAAAGGTAATTGGTATTTTCTTGGACCTGGCAAAAGCCTTCGATACGATTTCGGTCCCCAAACTTATCGCTAAACTTGAAAGGATTGGAATTAGAGGCACTCAACTGGCTCTTTTTGAAAGTTACCTCACGGGTAGGCGACAATGCGTCAGGATCGGTGACTGGATCAGCGATGAGCTTACTATAACATACGGCGTCCCCCAAGGCAGTATCATTGGTCCGACCCTCTTTCTCATTTATATCAATGAGCTCTGTCGCTTAACGCTTCCGAATGCATCCATCTTCACCTATGCCGATGATACTGCCATTTTATTCCACGGAGACTCCTGGGAGTCAGTGTTCCGGCATGCACAATTTGGACTCAACCATGTTACTAATTGGTTGACCCAAAACCTCCTTACTTTAAATGTAGAGAAAACATCCTATTTAACGTTCTCCTTTAATGCCGCTGGGAAACCTCTTTCTTCTCTCTACTCCTTGACAGCCCACTCCTGTAGCTCTCCCCACCTCGCGGCCTGTAATTGCCACAGCCTTTCTCGTAACAACTTGGTCAAATATCTAGGAGTACATATTGATGATTGCTTGTCCTTTTCTTTTCATATACACACAATCACCTCACGAATGCGCAAGTTGATTTACATTTTTAAATCCCTTCGTCACGTTGCGGACTCTAAGGTGCTAAGGCTAGTGTATCTCGCCCTCTGCCAATCGCTGACCCAATATTGCATTGTTACCTGGGGCGGATCAGCGAAAACGCATATGCTGAAATTAGAACGAGCCCAAAGAGCACTCCTGAAGGTTGGTTGGCGATTACCTTACCGCTTTCCCACGGTCGATCTCTATAAAACTTGCAAGGTCCTCTCTGTGCGTAAACTGTATATCCTATACCTTGTATTAACAACACACTCTACAACTCCATACGCCCCATGTAAACTCGCCTCCCAACGACGTAAACATACCGTCTGCCCCGTCATTCGCACAAATTGTCGATCGGTCCAACGTAGTTTCCCGTTCCTTAGTGGACACGTTTACAATAAGGTTAATAAAATTTTAAATATTTATTCTATGTGCAGATCTAATTGTAAAAGAACTGTTACGAGTTGGTTACTAGACTTGGATTATGCAGAGACTGAAGACATATTGAGTGTTTTGAAATGATTTCTTTGTAGCGTTTGACCATCTGGAACCTTGTCAAAGATACTTCGCATATGACCATTTTTGTTTTTTGTACATATTTGTATTTATTTATCTCCCTCTCAATACGTAGAGCTCTTGCAATACTCTGTATGTAACTGCAATTTTGTTTTAATTTTAAGGGTGTGAGCCTGGAGTTCTGTCATACAGGCCCCGTGCCCAGTATAGACTCCAGCTCTCACAAAGGTCTGAAAACCATGCATGTTTTTATATTTTATGTACCTACCAAATTGTACCTTTTTGAGAGAAAATAAACATATTTATTATTATTATTATTATTATAATGGTAGGCATAACTATTCTGTCGCTGGTATCCTCTGTTGTCTTATGGACTAGTTTAAATGAGTATCCATAGAGATACATGGAAACTCCGTACAATTTTTATAAGTATTTGTAGCACTAGAGCTACCGTTACTAAGGCTCTCCACCTGATTCTTAGTAAAATTACTAAACATTGTGGATTTAATTAAACAAGACTGCGACATACTACTTATGTCTGAGTTAATAAAATAAGCTAATAGCCTTGCTATTGTGTGTCTAAAACTAATTGGCAAATACACTGTATCCCTAGTCGATTTTAAATTTTCCACAAAAATGTTTGTGTCAAAAAACATAAACTTGTCACTATAGTGACTTACTAAAAAGTGCATGTGTTTATTTAAACTATGAAATATAATAGTTATAATTCCGGTCAATCCCCCCCTGAAAAAATATCTTTTCAACATAGGCACGATGGATCGATGATTTAAAAAAGGTGGCACAAGACCGGGATGGTTGGCGCTTTTTGGGAGGCTTACATTTACAATGGACGGCAAATGGCTGGCAGCATCATGTGATGATGATAGTAATAATATAATAATAATAATAATTTATTTGACACAAGTAGCTATTTATTGGGGGTTCTGGACCACCGGAAGTCCAGCGTAACTAGACCCCTGTGTGTATGGAGTTTGCTAGGAGCGCGCGACCAGGTTATGTTGGTTTAGGTGCGTTTGCGGTTGATTTTGCGGTTGTAAAATGTTTTTTGTTTAGTTCGGACAATGTTGTAGTGTTGATAAGGGATTTTCACGTGAGAAATTGATAAGAAACAATGTTGCGTTGTGGCGGTCCTTGACCTTCCTGGCGCACTGATTGGTGGATTGGGGAGTGAGGCAGGTGTGCTTTGACGTGGTGGGGGAGGGGGCGATGGCGGTGTTGCGGATTATTTATCAATTTTGTTATATTACTCAGGCTAGCTGCATCCTATTAGAAATGATAAAGAAAATTTAAACATAAAACGAATAATTAAAGGGCTTTATTCTCATTAAGTTTATGTGCTTCATATTGATTAGCAGTCTTTAAATAATAATTATGGAGCGTGAAAAGATGCAGTTGTTTTGTGATTCTGAGAGAAAGAAAAGATCGGAGGGAAGGGATGAGTGTGGTATACGCGTACAGGATGACTCAGTGAGTAGTAAACCTACAACCTCGTCGTTGAGTAGAGTAAACAGAGCGAGGAAGATGTATCAAACAGCTGAATTTCCATTTTTCAAGTTAAAATCAAGACGACTGCTCACTTTCGAACACTGGCCTGTAGGTTTACGTCAGAAGCCTGAAGATCTTGCAGAAGCTGGTTTCTTTTATACTGGTCATGGTGACAGAACTAAGTGTTTCCATTGTGGTGGAGGCTTAAAAGATTGGGAAGAAGATGATGATCCTTGGCAGCAGCATGTTCAGTGGTTTAGTCAGTGTGCTTATATCAAGTTCAAACTTGCAAAGAGTTTCTTGTAAGAATAAATGGGAAGGTTAAAAGTAAAATAAAAGACTGTGTACTACAAACAATGAATTTTATTTGATTATACTATAATGTCCCCAAGCTAGTGTGTTTATTCCATCCTCAGTAATACATCTTTTATCATCATCACCAGAAAGTACTTTTCTTCTCTTAATTTGTGTATAAACATGATGCTTATCGCTAGCAAATGTATACATTTTATCATATTTTACATAACCACAATCAAGTGCTTTTTTATAATTTTCGAAATGTAACTTTCTTACAATAGGAGCGGAGGTACCTTTGTTTTTCTTTACAGTCAAATCATTTAGTAAAACATAACTATACATTTTGGAACGTAAACCAACAAACTCTTCGACGATACAACCATTGGTTTCATCTTTCATGAGACCGACGACCTTTTTGTTAACTAGTGGTAGATTATAAACATTGTCCTTGGGGAAATCAGAGGTGTCAAATCTAGCCTCTAAGTCTTGTCTAATATCTTCATAAAAATCTTTAGTTGTGATTTGATAGATGAAAGAATCCGTATCTGTGTAGAGCAGATGCATATTATGGTTGTATTTAGGTAGCATATATGAGTAGTGAAAATTATACATAACATGTTTGGAAAGTTCTAGTACAGTGAAACCAGCATAAATAGGTTTATTGTATAATATCTTTGTTTTGTTCATTTGTACTGCTACAAAACCTTCGGAGAAAATCTTACAGCTATGAAAATTAGGATGAGCTATGTATCTTTCAGCACCATATTTGCATTTTATCTTTATTTTCTCATCACCCCACATGTTACAAAGTTTCACATCAATTCGCTTCCCTACATTCTCTATGGTTTTACCGAAAATCGAATTGTTCATGAGCTTATAGAAGTCTTTTTCAAATGAATTTTTAGCCAATGTTCTTTTCTGTATGTTTAAATCTATGTAGGGCTTAAGCCATGGAGATTGCTGAAACGATAAGATCCTATGGATTTTTTTACAAACCAATCCATGTTCTATACATTGCTTCAAGTTCACATAGTGAATTACATAATTGTGTTTGTTGTTGAGAGTAAGTAAAAGCTTTTTAGTTTTACCATTTGGTGGTGTTTTTGTTTCGGCATAGAATGGATAGTTATTGTGTAAATCATGTAGACAATACGGATACTCCAGATCCACTTCCAAAATGTAACCGATATCTGAATCAGGATGCTGTGCTAATATATCGAATGAGTTAATTTCATGATTCGTTAACCAAACAAAGTTTGCATAAGGCAGATGTTGACTCATAGCATAACCATACAAATTATTAACATCCAAGTATACAATGAAACTGTCATCTCGTGTGGAATTGTATGTGGTTGGATCCATAAACTTATTGTTAGCTTGGGCGTGTTTTTTGGAAACTTGACTAATACCACCTCGAATACCGGACTGTAAGAACTGAATCATTTCATAATCAGTGAGAAGTTCGAGATTTATTCCCGTCTGTCTCAACATGGCATCCCACGAAAGACCGGGTGCTGTGAGGTATCTACAAGGATCTAGTTTATATGCACTCAAACAAATACTGCGGAAGTTTTCAAACACTTCAGCAAGTAATAGAACATCTGTTTTGAGATACAAATCACAGTATTCACCTAGCGTCTCTATATTAAATTTATTCCATACAGTTTGCGCATGCATGTAATCATCTTCGGAAATATGTGTTTGTGTTAGTTCACTGTAAAATGATTGTTTATCAGGTAGTGATTTGGCTTCAAGTTTGCTCCAACAGTCAAGGTACTCGTATGGAAACACACCTTTTCGTGTTAAAAGGCTTATTTGTTCGGGATCCGAAAAATGTTTGGGTAATATATGAAATTGGTCTCGTGGGAGATTTTTCACCAAACTATCTAAACTAGCGGACATAAATTTAAACGAATCAACGAAACGTATAGTTATTTCTTTTCGAGTGCTGCCATCATCGTTATCTTCAAAATGTAACTTTTTACTAAATGAAATGTACTTTTCCTTATGCTGTGGTATACACTCAATACGCATGCCATCTCTTGAGGCTAGCTCCTTAATGAATAAGTGGCTATCGTATCCGCTTAAATTATGAAAAAATATGGGAATGTAATTGGGTAGAGAATATTTTAAATTACATTGCTGATGTACTACACCTCTAATTTTTCCTGTGAGATGACAATGATCGATTACCTTTTGATCTGATGATGACAATGGTTGCTCACAAATATGACACTGCGTGGATGTTTTATCCATTATTAAGTTTTCTTTATCATCATAATATGATATTTTATTTGAGTAATTATCAGTAATATAACGAGCATCCGAATAAATAAAGTCAACAAACTTTTTAACGCAGTCTTCACCATGATATGTCATAAATTTACATAATGCATTATCATAGTTACAGTGTATGTAGTACGCGAAAGCGCATGGAATGTGCTCATGACTATAATAAGAGTTTTTAATTTCCTCTATTTTGAGGGGGGTTAAAATTGATTCAAAATCTGCATAGATAACAAAAGGTACAGAAAGTTGATGACTAATATTTTTAAAATTCAAATATTTATCAGCGGGAGTAGGTAGTTCTATTAAAGCCTTTTCACATCCTAGCACTCTATGATGTTCAAGTTTAGACTCACTAGTGAAATATTGCAAGCAACCATCACAGAAAAAGATTTTATTTTTATGATATGTCATTTGAGAGCGTATTAGACGAGACATATTTTTTATCCAACAATAATGGACTTTACCGCTATGTTTAACATCTTCATAAAATAAGAGATTAACGTGGCGATCGTTGGTTTTAGCCTTAGATATATACATGGGCACGATATTTTTGGATTTAATACCATACACATTGATATTGATATGATTCAACACTTCGAAACGCTTGATTCCTTGAATCGATACTGGTAAACTAATTCCTGCTGTTTTAAAGACTGTCTCGTAGTGTGGGTATGATGTTATACGATCCCTGTGGGAGTCAGCCGGATAAAGAGCGCTTGCTACAGCCCAGAAAAAGCAGGCATTATCCGTGTTCTTTACATTCACACATGCATGTTTACGTTGTATCCAATCCGGAAGCGGTATGTGAGAGGTGGCCTTTAACGGAGCGTACTTGTTGATGTTGATTTCTAAAAATTCAATCTTCTCTAATGCCCATCCGCTGTCTCTTTCTTGAAACTCTTCACATTTCTTCAGAATTTTAACGCAGCACTCGTTATAGTAATTAGCTAAATCTGATGATTGTTGTAAGTGTATGTTTTTAGTGTTGAATGATTTCAAGTCTCGAATCACTTCATTCTCTCCTTTTGCTATAATATACGTGCAGAAGAGTTCTATGTTTACCTTAATATGTTTGTTTGATTTTACTTCCATTCTAAGCAGTTTTTGAACATTAGATGCGGCTCCGGCTAAGTAAATTTCTGGGTTTAATGTAGTTGATGCTCCATTGATGCGGTAAGTTATGATTCTACACTTGAACGCTGAATTCACAACATACGTAAAATAATCTCCTCCATATTGTTTACATAGTAACTTGTGACGCTTCGTTCTCGAATGGGTAATTAATTGATTACTACCAACTTTCGTATTACAAAACGGACACTCGTACATTCTCATGATACACTATAATCACAGAACAAGACGTAGTGATGACGACTAAGACAACTGAAGACTAGGAGCTAACTGAATTTATATTATAACTATTTCCTTTTTGGTGGTTAGTAAGGTGATAAGAGAAATAAAAAATATGCGGTCAATCATCTGCAATACATTTATTATTTTATAAAAAGCATGAGTAGAATAAATAATCTATTACAAAACATTTGATTTCTTGATCCACAACTGACATTTCATCATATACATTATCTACAATTGCATAGGCTTCAGACAATGATTTCACTTGAGCAAGCTTGAATCGTTTTCTGAAGAAATTCATACGGTTCTCATAGTAACCCTTTACCCTTACTAAGTGTTGTAAACGTGAATCAAGACAATTCAGCAAATGATTCAGACACCGCCACTCTTCACCACCGATGGTCATCGATTTCGAACCTAGATTAATTATGATGAAATTTTTTCTTTCTTCGACATGTTCAGACAGGTTTATATAATTGATCACTTGCTGTTCTTGTTCCTGCTTCTTTGGTGAAGGAATTATACCAGATGTGAAGAATTCTGATATTTCAGAGACGTTTTCCATAAATGTCATGTTCCATTCGTCTTTAGTCAATGTTATCTGATCAGCAATATTAATACATACTTCCAGTAATCCATTAATTTGATTCGTTGGCTTCAAAAATGTGTTAATATATGGAATCTTGGAGTTGCGTAGTTGATACATATTCTTGCAAAGTTCAAAATACATGAGTGGAATCGATGGAGTATATGATGATGACTGCATAAATGGATACATGTTTCTACTTCAAGTGCTAATGATTAACCACTTTCTCAACGTCTCTGATAGAGTTTATGAGGTTATTTTTCGAACAGTTTTTGTAAGAATACTGTACTCGAAGAGAGAGTCATTTATAATTAGACAATAAGCGGTGGTATCACTCGCTACAGGTTTTTTAAACTCTAGCTCTACTTTGATATCTATGGCACCACCAACACCCGAATGAAGTGTATCAGATTGTCTGGAACAATCGATAACAATCAAAGGAGCTTTCGTTTTGAAATGAGATGGATTTATTTGTACGTTGGAGCTCTTCAAACTATAGTACGATTTTTTAAAATTGATGAATGCTTCATACAAAAGTGAAAATACTCCCTTTTCAAAGTCATTAGAGAATGAGTCATACGGATAGTATTGAGAATTGAGATATAAACGAGCATTATAAAAGTTGGAGTGATCAAAGATGCTCTTATCTTTGATTGCATCATTATTGCGTGAATGTTGGAATCCAATAATGACGTAGCGAGGTTTCTCCAATTGTGTAATCGTTTTCACGGTCCAAATATGTTTCTGGGATGTTGGTAACACTGGATACTCATAAAGATCCCACGAGCGGAATGCAATGGGGATAGAGATATTATTCTCCACATACTTCAACAAGCGTAGTTTTTCTTTATCAGATACCTTAACAATAGGCATACGCCAAGCTATACGAGTTATGACAATCTCAATCTTTTTTGTTGAATCTTTGAGAATTGCGCAGTTTATATTTGACGAGCTTCGGTTCAATATCAGTTCATGTTTTGCATTAACTATTACTTTATTATAATCCTCAGCGAACCCCAACAAGTGTCGAAGTGGAATAGTGAAACAGAAGTCACCTTCGAACTCTTTAAAACCATTAACATTCCAACCGCTATTTTCTAAACTTTTAGACTCCTCTTCTCCATAGGATAGCACTCCCTTCATTGCGGTAGTAATACCACAATTCTTTGTTCTGTCAATCTCTACACCATTCAATTCATAGCGGATGTCATGAAACAGGTGAGTGGGGCATTGTTAATGAAATCAGATGATTTTGTAGTAGTTCCCTCAATTACCAACTGACTCTCACATGGTAGTACTATTGCATCTTGATCGTTGATACGGATCCGGATCTCATCATTGTTTTTATATGATTCACTGTAGGGTAGATATGAGTGATATTCAATACCTTCTATACTATCATCAAATAACACGCTATCTCCTATATTCAGAATCGATGATGATACCATTATTATTATTAGGAATTTACTCGTAATCCGAGAGATTGAAGAAATAATACGTTATCTTTCGTTATCTTTGTTCTTGCTTCCACTTTTGGCTGTTGCTTTTGGTGAGATGTTCCCTCCAATTGAGAGTTGGAAAGACTGTGGTATTGTATTACCTCACCATTCGTTTTATAGATAATCATGAGGCTACTTTCCTTATATGCAAGCGAAGTGAAATGTTCTCGTTTCTAAAGTTCACAAGATTCCCTTCTTCGTTGACAATACACACTTGTAGATTTTGAATAGTAGTCGTCTTTAACGGTAGATATATAAGATTGGGAGGACACTCTATAATTTGGTATCCAGGAGGTAGAGACGGTGAAAACTCGTGTAGCACATGGGATGATTTATTATTTATGAATGAACCTCGAACTATATTACACTATACTCTTATAGTGTTTGTGATTAGTATGTTTATCGGTTGATTAGAGTTATGCACTTGATTTTTGGGAAGAATTTTCCGAGAGAAACCAAAAATGCTTCCAATGCTGTTCTCTTTCTCAAAGTGTATATCATAATATGGAGAATAAAATATGCATTTCATAGTATTCGTATTAGCTAGTATATCAATTGCTTTATTGGGAATCATCACCTGCTGTACTATTGATCTCTTGCTCCAGGTAGTGAATAATGTTATCCAACTCATAGGAGCCTTCAGAAATCGTAATAATATTATCCCCATAGTGAAATAGGTTGTTGCTCTTATCCACATTAGGAATAGAATTGAAAGATTTTAAATAAATCAAAGCACACTCGTATTCACCTTCACCCAGTTCGATAGGCGGTAAAAAGTCAGCACTCAATAAGGAATTCGTACCATTAAGCGTTAAAGTAAGAGACATTGTCACAATCTAACAGAAGGATGTGAAATGAAAGATGATTTTTTTCTTAACGCTTATATAAACAGAGTTGATACGACAGAGGGGCATTAAATTAAACTACGTATACTATACGTGTTCAGTATTAATTCGATACGGTACAAAAACAAAAAGCGCCATAAATGAGAAAATATTTTTTTCAAACATACTAAATAGCTTGCAAATCCGAATAAAACGCAACCACCCTTTGTAAAAAAATGACACTGGCCTTAGATACCGCTAGGTAACAAAGCGGCAACGTCGCGCGCGCCTTGGAGCGCGGTGTGCGGTATCTCGTGTGCTCGGCGGGGGCCGGGCCGGGGTGGCGGCCGGCGACTTAGGCCTCCGCTCGCACTGGCTTTTATGTTAGGTAACGTTTCGAAGTACGCGCACAAAAACAAACACACTAAATTTTTAAATTTTTGATGTGTCCTCCATTCACATTGATGCACAAATTATACCGACGGAGAATATTGTTATTTATTTTTCTAATTAGATCACTGTCCGTCGCTAAGCACTTTAATTTGTGAAATGATAAAATAATCCTATTTTTTAACTCATCAATTGTATTTATCTCTGAGGCATACACTTCACCCTTAATGTAACCCCACAAAAAGAAATCCATGGGAGTGAGGTCCGGAGATACTAATACTAAATAATAATAATCCCAAGTTACGTGTCCTATCACCATAAAAAACAGTCAATCACAAAAAAAAAACACTAATACTAAATAATAATAATCCCAAGTTACGTGTCCTCTCACAATAACAAAATAAAATTACAATTGTTTGCGCGCGAATTTCACA
Source organism: Lacanobia oleracea (assembly GCA_950371165.1). Classification (NCBI taxonomy): domain Eukaryota; kingdom Metazoa; phylum Arthropoda; class Insecta; order Lepidoptera; family Noctuidae; genus Lacanobia; species Lacanobia oleracea. The sequence continues at coordinate 17,252,454 of OX493406.1, forward strand.
AACCGTACGTTCCGAAAAACAAACGTGGGCGCACTGAGGGACTTACCGATCGCAAAAAACAAGGATGCAACAAACTGACCTATCTCTACTTCTTTCGCTCACTTTATGTTAGTCGCTTTCGTAGTGAAAGTGCAAGTGTGTGTGTATTGATTGCTTCCTTGTTTGCATTGCCAATTTTTAGTGAATGTCCTTCGACATACGTCAGAGCGGCAACAACGCATCGTAGATTTATCGTTGTAAGGTGCATGACCTATGCTTAGACGATAATCAGCTGTTAGAAAAGATACATCGTGTTCAAACCGTGCAAAAACTTTAAAAATCATTTGCGACTAAACTACTGCTCCTAATTAATTTATTTTTGGTACAGAGCTTGAAAATGGTACCTAGTATAGGCAGTTTAAAGGAAAGCCCCTCTGTCGTATCAACGTTGTATATTTAAATATATATTTTACTTCACTCTAAAGTTATGATTAGAAGCATTTACCAGAAAACGTAAACATAAATGACCACAATTATATGTCTTATCTTTTTGTATATTGTTATAGTTATAACTGATTTTGATGACATCATCACCATTTGTCATGTATTTGAGAAACTCCCGTGGTGGTCTCAAATTTCCATAACTGTCAAAGTATTCACAATTTTGATCTTTCTTCACATATGCTACTCAGTGTGTTCCTGGCCCCTGTGAATCGTCCAAATTAACGATCCCCGTTTCATACCTCCATGGTCTTGATTTTCGCTTGTTTAGAGCATCTCGCATGACTATACCCCGGAAATGAGGAATGTTCAGCTGCTTAACATATTTTACGAGCTCATAGTCGAGGAGGGCACGATTCGGTAGGGCTATGTTTAGTTTTTTTGGTACGGTGTCAGATAGAGGCCCATACCTTTTTTGTAAGGCGCCATATACATACCCCTTCCTACAGCTACGGGTACTGTATTTTTCGATAAATCTTTCTTTTTAACCATTTCATAAATATTTCTAGCAGCAGTTGTGACACCACCAGCTAAAGATCCGGCAGCCGCCAACGCCCCCAGTATCGGTATCAATGGTAGAAAACCACCACTTTTCGGTAGAGGAATAACCCTCGGCTTTTTCACATTCCTTTTGTTATCCTTGATGCTTCTTTTAGCAGCTTTGATAGCTGTGCTCATCAATTTACTGATGGATATTTTTTTTACCTTTACACCCTTACCGCTCCCATTATCATTACCATGTTGTTGGTGTTTTTTCATCGCTTTACGTGCAGCTGTTATAACCTTTGTGAGAGGCATTCCTAAACCTCTTTTCACTTTCTGTTTCATTATTTTATTTACACCAAGCGCTACTAATCGTTCAGGTAAACTATTTGATTCTAGCCAACGTTTCTTCGCCGCTAACGCTAATTCCAAATCAGCTGTGTGTCGACTGTCTAAGGATGAGTTTTGACTGTATGCAATGTTATATAATTTACAGGCTTCGTCCAAAGGATTAATACCAACATCACCTCTCTTTAAGCGTTTTTCCAATTTTGTTCCGGGCCCGCAATAATTGTAGCCGGGTACGTGTAACTCGAAAGGTAGGTTATTGATAAGTGTGTTAACTAAACCACAGCCACCTTTTATAAGTGGTTCATGAAGACTAACCTTATTTTTCTTTTGGACAATCATTTTAATTAAAAGAAGACTAGCTGCTACCTCTGCTGATGTCACTACTAAATTAAGATATATAAAGCATGAGCATACAATTAAATCGCTTATCAAAATGAAGTTTCAGAAGCAACCCACGTGTTTATCAGTTAAAGGTTGGGATATAAATTCAAAATACAATAGTGATAATATACACTACAGACATGGTGTACTCCTACCCAATAGTATCAGATGTCTAGTATGCGGTCCATCTGGTTGTGGTAAAACTAATCTTTTACTCACCTTACTGCTTGAACGAAATGGTCTGATATTTGAAAATGTCTACTTATACTCCAAATCGCTAAATCAATCGAAATACATATTTTTAAGCAAAGTACTTAGCCAGGTGTCGGAGGTGAATTTCTACACTTTCTCAGATAAAAGTGAGGTAGCCTCACCGGAAGAGACTCAGAGTAATAGTATCATAATTTTTGATGATGTATCGATGGAAGATCAAGAACCTATACGTTTGCACTTCTCAATGGGTAGACACAAGGGACTAGATTGTTTTTATCTATGTCAAACATACAGCAAAATACCTAAACAGCTGGTACGGGATAATGCAAACTTCATTATACTCTTTAAGCAAGATGAAATGAACCTAAAACATGCGTATGATGATCATGTGAATACAGACATGTTGTGGGATACTTTCCTAGAAATGTGCAGAGCTTGTTGGAAGAACAAGTATGGATTTTTAGTGATTAATAAAGATGTTGAGATGAATAAGGGTCGATATCGGAGAGGTTTTGATGACTTTATCACATTATAGTAGTATAAGAATACATGTTACAATGAAGCTGTTTACATTTCGCTATGGACTCTTCAACAGTACAGTTATTTGGGGATAAGGAGCTTAAACGTAAACTTCTTCAGTCTGTGAGTTCAGTAAAAAAGAAAATCAAAGCTTTAAATGAGGGTAAAGCTGAATTGACGTCAACCTTACAAGAGACATTTCAACCAATCACACAGCCTCTAATCACTTTATTACATCACATCAATTCGAATGATGACAAAGGGTTAATTGTGAAACATGAAACTGATGAAAAGTCATTCCAAAATAAAATTGAAACTGCTGCTGGTGAAGTAACGCATGGGAAACCAGAAGAGTACAGCAATGTTGATAAAGAAGAGTACGAAGATGCTGATGAATCATTTGATTCTCTAAATAAAACAATTCAATCAGAAATGGAAGAAGATTCTACGTTACATCCATTAGCACGTAGCTATTTGGATATTCTTGTTATTAATAACATTAAAAAGGTGCCTTATGGTATTTACGTAACACCGGAGGGGTATTACATAGGTGACAGTGCAGTTGAATTCGATACAAATCATTTAATAATAAAAAATCTGAAGTTTAACTATACACCAGGGCTAATGGAATTGTTATTCAAACGGGAACCTAATACTTCTTTGATTCAACCTACAGATAGTGACGTCTACTTTAAAATAATAATGATGACAAATGCACATAGGCGTAATTTTTCTGCAGAAGGTCAGATACAGGGTGACAAGAGTCTTAAATATACTCAATATATAAAGGAGGCAAACCATCTGTCTTCTTCTACCCCTATTCAAAAATCTCAAATAAAATCAAAAACTGGTGGATGTTTTAACAGATCAGGTGGAACAGATAACAGAAGAGGTTTAATAGATAACAGATCAGGTCTGTTACATGAAGCTGATAACAGAATAGATGACCTATTGAATGCAAGAGATCAGTTAGTAACCGGTAGAGGCTTGTCATCATCGTCTACTAATAATAACTATTCCAATACAGAGACAACTCTATTAATGAAAAAATACTACCCTAATACGGATATTATGTATTGGGATAACCCTAATGAACTAATAGATCGATTACGACTGCTTATCGCTTCGCGAAATGCTGGTAACAACGATCATGATAATGAAATTATTGCGATATTGGAGGAATTGATAGAAGCTAACATAATTGAATCACCCCGTCGACTTAAACGTATACTCAAGTAAACATACTTTCATTGTAATTATGACTATCGATAAGTTTGGACGTCACCTACACAGAAACCATCAACAAACACCACAGCTGTTGCTCAAAGTACTGAAACATCAGGTGGACTGTGAAAATCGTTTGTTAAGAAATGTTAGAAAAGGTATTCAGAAAAATGATGTAGGCATAAAAGCACAACTGGATGAAGTTATGAATCTGTTTTTACATAAAATAAAAAAAATCTCTCGTAGTCTAGAAGAGATCTCAGAAAAATATTCCACTACCACCCCCAGCACGTCTACCATTCCCACCACCACACCGGTGGGTGGTATTGTCGAAACCTTCACAGGAAAAGTAAAAGCCCAAAGTAAAAAACCAATATGAGCAAATGGACAGTCGTTCAGGAACTTCACAAGAATGCTCGTAAAAACTTCCCCCGAAGACGTTTCATACAAAAAGGACTCGATGACACCTGGCAAATAGATTTGATTGACATGCAAAAATATTCTAAATACAACAGGGGTTTTAAGTATAGTTTAGCTTGCATTGACACATTTTCGAAGTATGCTTGGCTGCAGCCATTAAGAAGCAAATCAGGTGATAATGTGACACAAGGGATGCTCAACCTGTTAAAAAACAACTTAAGTCGTAGACCAAAAAATATTCAATCTGATGATGGACGAGAGTTTTTCAATCAAAAGTTCCAAGCCCTGATGAGAAAGTTTAATGTAAACCATTACTCAACATACAGTGTAATGAAAGCTTCTATTGTAGAGAGATTTATTAGAACTATCAAAAATTGGCTTTGGCAGCGATTTACCTACAATGGCTCATTTATATGGATTGGACAGGAACTCTCTGATATAGTAAACAGATATAATAATAAAATACATAGTACTATCAGGATTGCCCCAGTGACCGTGAATCACACTAACGCTAATGAACTTTTATCTACTGTTTACAATCATATCAACAACCTAAGTACTACAAAGTAACCTCCAAAATCTGTTAGACTTAGATGACCCTAATATACTTACCGATCGCCTCATAAATATATTACAAACAAGCCTTATTTCCAGTACTCTAACTAAAATAATTCCTGTGAAACACAGGCTGCTTAAACCATGGATGACCATTGGCTTACTTCGATGCATTCGAAACAGGAATGACATGCAAAAAAGGCTTAAGATAGACCAGTATAACGAAATATTAAGAGTCACCTACAGAAGATACCGTAATTATTGTAACTATATCATCAAAAAATAAAAGCAAACTTATGATAGAGAGCTCTTAACCAAAGCACAGAAAAATCCTAAAAAACTATGGGACACAATTAATACTATAACTCAACGTAAACCTAATAAAACACCAAACACGGAGCTTTTAAATCTAAAACCAACTGCACAGGAGTCTGCAAATGCAGTAAATGAATATTTTTCTAGCATAGGCAACGTTCTCGCCAATGAAATCATTTCGAACACCTCCAGAACACACGCTTTTCATCCTGGCGCAAATGACAACCCGCCTTCATCTTCATTCGTAATTCTTTCAACTGATCATAATGAGGTTTACAGTACTCTAATGACTCTAAAGTCTGATAGCGCCCCAGGGTGGGATGGTATCCCGGTTAGCTTCCTAAAGGCTGCCCATGGACTGATTGTTCCAATTATATCTCATTTGGCAAATCTGTGCTTTGACCATGCGACATTTCCAACGGCTCTGAAGCTTGCTTTAATAACACCAGTCCATAAGAGTGGAGACAAGGCAGACCCATCGAACTATAGACCCATATCAGTATTACCGTCCATCTCCAAAATTTTAGAAAGACTAATAAACTCACGTCTAATGAATTATCTTAATAAAAACAAATTATTGTCACCCAATCAGTTTGGCTTCCGGCAAGGAATGTCAACGGAGGATGCAGCCTTGGCTCTTGCCTCCACTGTAACCAGTAAACTGGACGGTGGAGGCAGGTGCCTTGCCGTCTTCCTTGACCTCAAAAAAGCGTTCGACACTGTCTCTGTTTCCACTCTTTTGGACGTGTTGGAAAGCAATGGTATAAGAGGTCAGCCACTTGCTTTATTCAAGGACTATCTTTGTGGCCGAAAGCAAAAAGTCAAAATTGGCGACACTATTAGTTTAGATGAAACTATTACTTACGGCGTTGGTCAAGGAAGCGTGCTTGGCCCCACTATGTTCTTAGTTTATATAAACAGCCTCTGTAATATGAACATAGAAGGAGGGCACATCTACTCATACGCGGATGATACTGCCATAGTGTTTAGCGACACAACTTGGGACAAAGTTAAGAAATCTGCTGAGTCCGGCCTGTCTAGGATAGCATCATGGCTCGACCACAATCTTTTAACCCTAAATAAATCTAAAACCACCTTCATTTGTTTCTCTAAATATAACCTTTCACAACCTTCAGCTGACTTCCAAATAAAAATTCACAGTTGCCAGACCCCCTCAAACTCCAACTCTGCTTGCCCTTGCATAGAAATTGAAAAAGTCCAATATACCAAATATCTAGGTATAATGATAGACCAACGTTTATCTTGGCACTGGCATACTGAACTGATAATGAAAAGAATTCGGAAACTTATCTGGACATTTAAAACACTGCGTTACGTGACTTCTAAAAACCTTTTGTTACAAATTTACACATCACTAGCACAGTCGGTACTAGCGTACTGTTTACCAGTTTGGGGAGGAGCTACAAAAACTAAGTTCCTAGAACTAGAAAGAGCTCAGAGATCACTACTAAAAGTTATGCTATTTAAGCCCTTTAGGTTCCCAACTGAAACTCTTTACCTGTCTTCTGATGTTCTGACGGTTCGAAAACTTTATGTGCTCCAAATTATTTTAAAAAAACATAAATCTCTCACCTTCGACTCCATGACTCGACAAGGAAGAAGGAAATACATGATCCCCAATGTACCTGTTAAATCTACTTTTGCTAAGAGACAGTACGCTAGGCAATCTTCTCACTTATATAACTTTATAAACAAGGAATTAAATATTTATCCACTTTCGTATCGAGACTGCAAAAATGCTCTGACTAAATGGCTAAAGGCAAAAAGTTATGACGAGATTGAGAATATAGTCCAAACTATATGTTCTTAGATGCATATTAATAATAATCGGTTTTTATTAATGGAAACTTCACTAGCACATATCCAATGTTATTTACATACCTACCTTAAACTATCATTAAATACACATACACTCACACACAAACACACCATTACACACCCTCACACTACAGCGCGCCTTTGATTGATCATTATTCTGTTTAAGTTTTACTTTATATTTTTGATTTATATCACTTTATTCTAATACCTACTGTAATCGAATGTCTATTCAATAGCTTATACAAGTTGTTACTACTGGAAGAGCGGAACTTCCTAACACAAGTATACTTCTTACTTAAATGGAAATTCCCTGAAGACCAAATGTAAACGTATTCTTAAGTTATTGAAATAAACATTTATTATATCAATCATGTAAAAGGCGGAGTCCTGGTGTCCTGAAACACAGGCTTGTAGCTTAGCTCAGGCACCAGTCTCCCACAATGTTAAATTGTAATGATAACATTTAATTGATGTACCTATTGTATCATATTGTGGTGATAAATAAACATATTATTATTATTCTATTTATTTATTTATATATACATACAAATTACATTTTTAAATATTTCTATAAAAATACAAAAAACATTTAAAAATATAAAAAATAGTAACCCACCGGTATCGGGAACAGGGTCCAAGCTACCGGTGGTCAGGGCTTCTGAGAGAGGAACCTCCTAACGATGCGCGCCGTGTCCAGGAGTACTGCTTTCTGGATCAAGCCCTTGATCCAGCTGCCCAACGAGAGCCTCTTGAGATGTTGGTCGAGGCTCTTGGCAATAATGCCATTGGCCGTCACGATTATCGGCACAATAGCTGCTGTGTTCACATCCCACATGTCGACAACCTCGCGAGCCAAGTCAAGATACTTCGTTTGTTTATCATTCTCTGACTTCACGAGGTTCTCGTCATGAGGGACTGCTATATCAACAATCATTGCGCGACGCTCTAGTCGGTCTATCACCACTATATCAGGCTTATTGGCAACAATAGTCCTGTCAGTGATGATAGACCGATCCCAATACAATGTGCAACTACCATTTTCGAGAACTGGGTCGGGCACATACCTATAGTACGGTACTTCCGATTCCACAAGATTGTATTTAAGAGCAAGTTGCTGGTGGATAATCCTGGCTACAAGGTTGTGCCTGTGCAAATAGTCTCCGTTAGCCAGACTAGAACAACCGGAAATAATGTGGCAGATGGATTCCCCGGGCCGGTGACATGCCCGACATATGTCAACCGTACCGTCCTTCACAATGTATTTCCGGTAGTTATTAGTCATCATAACTTCGTCCATAATTGCACAGACAAAACCTTCGGTTTCCCCGAAGAGGTCACCAAAACGAAGCCAGGCTACGGACGCTAAGAAGTCTACATCGGGCCCATGTAGGACCCGATAAAAGCGTCCGTGAAGCTCCTTGCTCTGCCATACCTCCCTGCGGTCGTTAGTATCTAATACCACAGGTTTGCGCCAGTTCTCGTTAGCCAAGGAGAGCGCGGTAAGGCCTTTGTCCACCGCTACCACATCTCGATGCATACCCACGTCGGCCTCTAGGAAGTATTCCCTAAGGCTGCATACCTCGCGGTTGTGCAGGGTCTTAGCATTTAAGAAGCCACGACCCCCGCACTTCCGCGGGATATACAGCCTCATCACCGATGACCGTGGGTGATGCATCCGATTTGCGGTAAGCAGTGAACGTACCCTCCTATCCAGGGCGTCAAGTTCCATCTGAGTCCATTTGAGTATGCCGAAAGAATACATCAAAACCGGCATGACCCAACCGTTGAAGGCGCGCACCTTGTTTCCGCCTGATAAAAGACTGTTAAGTACTTTGTTCAGGCAGGCGGCCAAAGAAGCGCTCCTTCAACGATTGTTTCATGTCCGTAGCACTGATGCCTAACGCTTCCGACATACCCAAATACTTGTAAGTTTCGGTTGAGGAGAGGGACCTAAGGTCTATGGAATCCGAGAGTTGTGTTCCCTCGGATTCCATAATCTCCCCTCGCTTTACATGCATGACCGCACATTTGTCCAAACCAAATTCCATCCTGATGGCGCCACTGAAGGTTTCTGTTACCTTCAGTAGCTTCATCAGTTGCAAGTTGTTAGGAGCAAAGAGTTTCAAGTCATCCATGTAAAGGAGGTGCGATATGACCTGACCACCTCTTCTCAACCGGTAGCCTTGGCCCGAACCCTCCAACAATGTACTGAGAGGGTTGAGGGCCAGACAAAACCACAGTGGACTCAGACTATCACCCTGAAATATGCCACGCTCGATCCTTATCGGTTCGCTGTTCGCCTGGGTCTGTCGACACCCTGGATAGTGAAGAACCGTCCTCCACTGCCCCATACACGACATCAGGAAGGTGCGTAAAACTGCATCAACTTTGTACAGCTCCAGCACCCTCATGAGCCATGTATGTGGCACCGAGTCATAGGCCTTCTTATAATCTATCCAGCATGTCGACAGATCTCTTCGGTAACGTCGAACCTGTTGGCTAATGGCTATGTCGATGAGGAGCAGCTCCTTAGTACCGCGGGAACCGTTCCTACATCCATTCTGAGAAGAAGACATTATTGAATTACTATCAATATGATGGTTAATCTTTCCTCTCAAAATGGATGTAAGGACTTTATAGACCGTCGGTAAACACGTGATCGGTCTATAATTTTTAGGCTCCGCGGTACTACCTGATTTATGGAGCAGGTGGGTTATCCCTGTAGTTAGGAACTGGGGCAGCGACCCTGACTCTAATGCAGACTGGAATTGAGATGCCAAGCGAGCGTGCGATCTTTTGAACCATTTAATCCAAAAGTTGTGCAGCCCGTCCGGTCCCGGAGATTTCCAGTTAGGCAACGGACGGACTGCACGAGCTACGTCTTGGGGGCTGATGTTAATTGCCCCCATTTCTGGTATCGGATCGCACGCGCGCTCGACCTCTCGAGTCCAATCGCCCTCGGTATGACTGACAGGCACCGACCAGATGCTGCGCCAGAATGAACACATGGCATCATCATCCGGTAGGCGCGTATCAGTCACACCTTGGTCTGGTCGCTCCCAAGCCCTATAAACCCACCTCTCATTGCTTTGGAATGTGCGATTCTGAGTGTATCGCTCCACTCGCCGCTTGTACCGACGTATACGGTTTGCCCATGCATAGACTTTCTGCTTCAGGAAGTCGATACGCTCTGTGACGCGGGTCAGATAATCCCGAGAACTAATATCAGTCCCCGAGAACGCCCGCCTCACAAAGCGCATCACTCTGCGGCGAGTGTTGCCCTCCCTGAAGCAGATTAGTTTGCCGATGAGTGCTCTAGCCTCACCGATACGACGCTCGATCCTGCACTGCCAAGCTGGTACAGCTGGTCGTGTAACTCTGTCATTACTAGGAAATTTGACATGAGCTACACGACATGCCGCTGCAGCCGCACAGTACAAGATCGAGTGGGTATCGGCAAGGTCTTCGCTGCTATCAAAATAACTTGTTAGCTGCGAATCTAGAGCACACACCAGCGCCCTATTTTTATTATGCATGGGCAAACGAGGTAGACGAGGTCTAAGACCAGGCGGTGTGGACCGATACTCTCGGAAGGCATCCTCCAAAGCGCTCCTCAATCGCTCATTGCATTGGGTACTCACGGATGTGGCCCCGTCATCATCATCTTCACCGATGTAGTTGGGTCGCGGTGAAACACTTGCACTGGGTTGTATTTGCACCGCGGCCGGTAGCGAAGTAGGTGAGACGCGGTTGCTCCGTGATTCCAGACGCAGTCTATCAAGTACGGCAGTAGAGTAAAATTGGGGGACCTGGATCAAGGAGATCCAGGTCACCCCAATTTTATCATTCATTTCATCAACATTCAAACATTCAACTTTCTATTCTAATTGATTATTTTTATATTCATTAAACTTATTTACACAGTCACACGTGCTTAGTTTCGAGTACCTATACGATTTTATTTTAGTAAGCAAAAATGAGATACTTGATCTGTTCAATGCAACTATGATCTCGCGAATGGACGAGCATTGTTGCTACGTGATATTTATAACACAATGTTTGCTTTATTGACTAACAGATTTTTTTTCAATGAACTTTATTTGCTAAATGACATTAAAATAATGGGAATATACTTAGTTTCTTATGGGTGATTTAATGAAACTACATTATTGTAATGAATAAGCAAGTATTTATTAGTTCATATAATTACAACTTAAATAAACAAATTAATTGCAATTAATTAGACAAAATGAACTAACAAAAGAACACTGAACCGAAGGACTGAAGGAATTAACAGATGCAGTAGGTGATCCGGGTGCTCGTAGGACCTATCCGTTTTTCTTCTTACAAGGATTGATAAAAAGTATTGTTTAAATATGGTAGCATGTCTTTGACACGTAAGTAGATGTTATCGGTGTAAATGCTCTTTACAATATGCTGAACACATATTTCAGCACTGCACTGGCACATAGAATTACTTTCAACTTGGTTTGCATCGTAAATTTCGATCCGTATAACTTTAGTGCCACCGGTGGAAACCGTTTTGTAAAAACTTATCAACTCCTTATTATTAGTTGTATTTGTATTTTGAACACATGGGGTTCGTTGTCGTTCATCCTCATCCAAATAATTTACGACTTTATCAATCACATCAGGTTCTATCATTAACGGAGGTGAAGTTGGTGAATAAACCCAACTCGGTATCTGAAACAAAATACATTATTATTATTATTATTATTATTATTATTATTATTTATTTTCACAGGTATAATAAATTATATATTATTATTATTATTATTATTATTTTATAATTAAAAGTAAAATATTTTCTAAAATTAGGTACTTACAGACATTGTAGAGTATCAGTAGCGCACTAAAAGAATGGAAGAACTGAATTGAATTTGTATCTTATTTTATCCTGATTTATATATAAAATATGTGTTGCTGATAGAGTTCAAAATAACGTAATGCTGAGTTGAATATATTTATGACTAGGAATAACCCGCGCCTATGCTCACGTAAATGTTGTTTTTAGCAGTAAAAAGTAATAGTAAACACATAAAAACATCTAATCTGCTGTACTGTGGAAGTAAACCATGGGGGATTTAGTAGTATGTATCACTTAAATTTAGGGTGTATTTACACGGGTCAGCCGTACTTTATACACATATAATGAAATACAGAAAAATAAAATGTAGACAACAATGTGTACCCTTACCCTAATGAATCTATATTTGGATAAAATGCTGACAGAGTTCTACTATTACTTGATGCTAAATGTAAGTCACTATATTGATTATGGTATCGGTTGATTTGTTTGTTTGTTGAAGTTTATATTGTATGAAAAGAAATGCAGGTACGATACGTTATTAGAATGAGAGAAACCAAGGTACTAGCATAGTACAACATAATCAATAACTCATATATATTTTTTGGATTGGTTAATATGATATCTTGTTTTGCAATGTAAGCATACATCTTCTCGATGACATATTTGGTAGTACATCGTCATAATTTGGCTGTATATAAAGTGCATCGATGCCAGACAAAATCACAAACTGCTCTCCCGAGGGAAACAATCATCACCTTCAGCCTTATCACATCTGAGCTTCAACCAGAATCAAAAATCTTCAAAATGTAAGTAGATCATAATTAATATTTTATTAGATGTGTTTAAATGTGTCATCACAAGGTCTATTCTATGAATGATCGAATGTACATATGTATGAATGAATGATTGAATGAATGCATATAGGTATAAATGAATGAATGAATACACAAATGATGGAATGATTGAATAAATAATTGAATTAACATGAATGAATTATTGAATGTATGGATGCATAAATGAATAAATGATGCTATTCTTATTCCTATCCGGCTTTTCAGTGGAATCTCGTAATCTATAAATAAGATGCTCCCTATGTTTTTAATGCAAATTTTATATTTTCAATTCCGAGTTTAACGGAGTCCTCCACTCATTTATTTTTTCTATCAGGTTAATATAATATTTCAAATTATATTGTTTCAGGTCCAAGTCATATTCATCTACATTGCCTCAACTGTGTTCATCGGATGAAGAGTCAGAGATCGAGACGCAGTCAGTGCAGCAGAAATCGACTTCTTCTTCTTCTTCTTCGAATCGACTCAAAAAATCGACTACTAACAAGCGGTTCAAAACCGATCGAGTCGATGGGTCTAAGACGCACGGACCCAAGAAACCTAAAATACAACCGGTGCCGTTAACCAGCAACAAGCTGACTGCACGGGATCTATTCGGTAGTGAGAGCGATGAAGAGGATTCGTCTGCGAAGCCGTCCACATCGACTGGTAAAAAACCGACTCCTCTTTATTCTTATTTCACTAAGAGGATTAGCAAAGGCTATGCCAGAAAAATAAGTGAGACAAAGCAGGGGCCTTATTACGTAGAGGTAAAGGTGTATAATTGTGATGAAATCACAGACGTACCACCAGTAAATAGATGGCGCCATTCAATAGTTACTATCAAAACAAAAGTTGATGCGGACACGGAGATGTGGCGCCATCTAAAAGGATTTACGTCTTCAGTTGAACAAGATTTTAGTAATTGTCCAGCTACCCTTATAAATTCTTATTATTAGCACATACTATGTACTTACTCTTACTAGTTTTTACACAACATATGTAAAAACACTTAATAATTACAAAATAATACCTAAGTATACATACATACATATGTACTTTATATTATAAGTAATCTTTATAATATCTAAATACTTGTACCTAAATAATCAATTAATAAATAAATAAAATATTATGTTATTTAAATCCAATGTTTTATTTCACAGTTGTACAGTCCAGAGATGGCAGAACACCTTTAACAAGACCATTTAGTAAAATTGTGAATTGTACCAAATGTGGAACTGAAATACCACGAAACCAGTTTGCATATCATAAGAGAACTAATATACACAAGACAAATAGCTTATTGAGTACTGAATTTAAAAATATTTTTATTGTAGCAACAGCATTTAAAAATAGAATTGTAACTTTTCGTCTGAACTTAGCTCAGGATGGCGAGCACCTCACTCGTGAGGCGATCCCGAGTAATAGTCAGACATGTATACCTCAGGATGACGAGCACCTCACTCGTGAGGCGATCCCGAGTAATAGTCAGACATATATACCTCAGGATGACGAGCACCTCACTCGTGAGGCGATCCCGAGTAATAGTCAGACATATATACCTCAGGATGACGAGCACCTCACTCGTGAGGCGATCCCGAGTAATAGTCAGACATATATACCTCAGGATGACGAGCACCTCACTCGTGAGGCGATCCCGAGTCATACTCAGATATGTACAGGTCAGAATGACGAGCACCTCACTCCTGAGGCGATGCTGAATTCTGTACATCCAGATATTGATAAATTAATAACTATGATATTGAAGAAGTATGATTGCATAAAAGTAAATTTTGAGCTTTTTGCAAAGTTTCTTCTGCTAAAATCTGACGACGAACAGATAGAACTGAAATCTTTTAACACTAAGTATGATATTATCTATAAAAATACTGATATACACGAGTTCTTTTTGAATAAAATACATGTATTTATGCGCAAAATGTCTGAATTTGAACATGTACAGTCAGGTTGGACATATCTTTCGCTAAGTCATATTGAGATTAATATATGTAAATATTGTCCCATGAGAGGCGGCACGTACGTAGAGTTGCCCTCACTAATAAAAAAAACTAAAAGTTGTTTGAATTTACGTAATAATGACGAGTATTGTTTCTTATGGTCTGTCGTAGCTGCATTATTTCCTCGTACAAATAATGTGTGCAGAACGACATCCTATCCTCATTATAGCCAAGTTCTCAATATTCAAGGAATGTCATTTCTTCCTTCACAGAATGACATCCAACTTTTTGAGCGGTTAAATCCTACAATAAGCGTTACCATTTATGGGCTAGATAACAAATACGTTGTTACTGGCCCGTTATACATGACGAATAAGAAAAAAGAAAAACATGTTCATTTATTATACTTTGAACGGAATGGTAAAGGACATTACTGTTTAATAAAAGATCTTATACGATTAGTTCGACGCCAGGTTACTCAGCACCATGGCAAAGTTTTTTTATGCGATTCATGTTTACAATTTTTTACAAATGAAAAGAAATATGTTTCTCATACTTGTTCTAAAATACTAACTATACTACCGGAAAAAGATACCATATTGAAATTCAAACATTATGAAAGAAAACTTAAAATTAATTTTATTATTTATGCTGATTTTGAGAGTTTGCTAATAAATTGCAATGAAAATAGTTCTAAAAATACTAAGACACTAAAAAAGCATCAACCTTCAAGTTTTGCATATTATATATGTTGTTGTCATGACAAAAAACTTAACAAGTTTGTCACGTACAGAGGCATAGATTGCGTCGAAGTCTTTATTAAACGTTTAGTAAAAGATGTAAAGCGGATAAATAAAGTTTTGTTTACTCATTTATCAATGAAACCTTTAACTTATAAACAAGAACGAGAATATCGAAATGCAACTAAGTGTCATATATGTAATCAGTCATTGTCTGGAGATAAAGTTCGAGATCATGATCATATTACTTCCGAGTATAGAGGGGCAGCGCACTCACATTGTAATTTGATGTATAAAGTGTGTCCATTCATACCGGTAGTATTTCATAATCTAAGTGGTTATGACTCGCATATATTTATAAGAGAGTTGGCTAAATATGAGGGCTCAATTAAAATAATCCCAAAAACTAAAGAAAAATATCTTACAATAACTAAGCTAATTAAGACAAAAAAAGGTGCTCGTTCAGTACAGATTAAGTTTATTGATTCATTTCATTTTCTTAGCTCAAGCTTAGATTCTTTAAGTAAAAGCTTGTCAGATAAAGATTTTGTTTATTTGTCAAGAGAATTTAAGGATAAAACCAAACTTAAGTTATTACGTAAGAAAGGTATTTATCCATATGATTATATGGACGACTGGTCAAAATTTGATGAAAATCAACTACCCCCAAAGTCTAGTTTTTATAATAGTTTAACTATGGAATTTCTATCAGATGACGAATATGCTCACGCCCAAGATATTTGGAACAATTTTAACATAACAACGCTTGGTGAATACAGTGATCTGTATTTGAAATGCGATGTTTTGTTGTTATGCGACATATTTGAAAAATTCAGAGATACAAGTTTATTTTTTTACAAACTGGATCCTGCTCATTATGTAACTTCACCTAGTTTGAGCTGGGACGCTATGCTTCTGTACACTAACATTGAATTAGAGCTCATTAGTGACTTAGAAATTTATACATTTATTGAAAAAGGTATACGAGGAGGCTTGGCACAATGTTTCCTCCGTCATGCTAAGGCAAATAATAAGTATTTACCTCATTATAATGATTTAGAACCCTTGAGTTATTTAATATATCTAGATTGCAATAATCTATACGGTTATGCAATGACTAAAAAGTTACCGGTTTCAGAGTTCAGATTTTTAACTCGACATGAAATCGCCAACTTTAATGTATTGTGTGTATCAGATGACAGTTTGTATGGTTTTATTTTAGAAGTAGATTTATATTACCCGGATTGTATTCACGATCAGCATAAAGACTTGCCATTTGCTGCAGAGAAATTTGTACCCCCAGGAGGGAAATCAGCTAAGTTAATTGCTAATCTGTATGATAAAGTAAATTATGTTATTCATTACATACATTTAAAACAATGCATAAAAAATGGTTTGATTTTAAAAAAGATTCATCGCATACTAACTTTTAAACAAGATGATTTCTTAAAGAAATATATAGATCTTAATACCAATCGGCGTATGGCATCAAAAACTTCTTTTGAAAAAGATTTTTTTAAACTTCTAAATAATGCGATATTTGGTAAAACTATAGAAAATAAAAGGAAACAAGTTGACATAAAACTGGTAACCAAATGGGATGATAAGAAAAACTTCACGAATAAGAAACTTTGTGCACAGAAATTGATTTCAAAACCTAATTTTACAAGTGTGTCAATATTTGCAGAGGATTTTGTAGCTATACAATTGAATCGTGATAAAATAATATTAGACCGACCAATTTACATCGGATTTACAGTTCTGGAGTACGCCAAACAACATCTATATCAGTTTCATTATGATTTTATAAAAAAGAAATATGGAGATAATGTTGAATTATGTTATACAGATACCGATAGCTTACTTTACTTAATTTATACAGATGACTTTTATCATGATATGTACGATAATTTAACATATTTTGATACTAGCAATTTTCCAATAGATAATCAATTTAACATACCAAGAATTAACTCAAAAATCCCTGGCCTATTTAAGGACGAAATGGGGGGTGATGTAATTACTGAATTTACAGGTTTACGAGCAAAACTATATTGCATTAGCAGTTTAAACACACAGATAACAAAAGCGAAAGGTATGTCTAAATCTGTTACTAAACATTTAAAACAAAGTAATTACAATGATTCTTTGTTATTAGATAAAAGTCAGTCTTTAAAAATAAATATTATAAGATCTATCAAACATATATTGTACTCACAACAAGTTAGTAAGCAAGTATTAAACAGAAACGATGACAAAGTTCAGATACTTTCAGATCAAATTCACACTTTGCCCTGGGGATTTTATGATGCGATGATCTAAACCAATGTCCTTCAAACTTTTTATTCAATTTATTATCAATTATAATGTAATCCACATCTTGAGAACCACTGTTCTAAATTTTATTCATATGAAATACATAATTTAAAAATAATAAAATAAGAATAAATTAATGTACCTATTGTGTAGAAATGGTGTATGTTAATTATTTTAGAATAAGGTTTGTACTATTAATAAATATATTACGCTACTATTATGATGAACTTATAATAAAGTAATATGTTTCAAACCATGGGCTTTTATTCAAACGTATTCAACTTTCTAAACATCCATCATTAAATTTAAGTTAATGCTTGTTCCATGATAAGGTTCATATAGTAACGAGTATATAAGTGTACGTTAGGCGGTAATTAGATCAATATGCACTATGAAGTTGATCAAACAACCCATATCTCTAAACGTTAATAATATAAGATTAAGTGACTCTGTTCACCACATAAGACATAGTGCTTTATTGCCAAATACCATTCGCTGTATAATATGCGGTCCATCAAGTTGTGGTAAAACGAACGTTATGATTAGTTTACTGCTTCATGAAAATGGGCTCAAATTTAAAAATCTTTATCTTTACTCTAAAACTTCTTTTCAACCAAAATACCGTTTCTTGACCGAAGTATTAAAAAGAGTGCCGCAGATTAACTTTTATGAGTTCAACGATGATAAAGATGTCATTTCTCCGAGTGAAGCTTTAGCAAATTCTGTATTTATTTTTGATGATGTTGCATGTGAAAATCAAGTAAATATCCGCAATTATTTCTGTATGGGTAGGCATAAACAAATAGATTGTTTCTATTTATCTCAAACCTATTCTAAAATCCCGAAGCAATTGTTACGTGATAATGTTAATTTCCTTATTATATTCAAACAAGATGATGTGAATTTAAAACATATTTATGAAGAGCATGTTAGTTCTGATTTAAAATGGAAAGAGTTCAGAAATATTTGCCAAACTGTTTGGAGTAAACCTTATAATTTTCTACTTATTAATAAAGAATCGTCATTAAATAACGGAAGGTACAGACAGAATTTTGATATGTTTTTTAAATTTGACTGACTGTTTACATGCACATATAAGTAATTAACTCGCAAAATCAAACTCAGTATAATTTGTACTTTAGCTGAACGCAGTTGGTGTAATATACCATGGAGAAAAATATTAAAATAGAATTAATGAAGTCTGTAAACTCCATAAAGAATAAAATAAAACAAATGAAGGACCAAGAATACTCAATAAACTTGTCACTCGATCAAATGCTAAAACCTGTCACAGGCCCTCTTAAAACTCTAGTTGATTCGAATATAACTATGGAAAAACTTAAACATTTGGAAAATACAACACTTACTAAATCTGAAGACATCGAATTGGATGAAATAAATACTAGCTCTTCTACAAATTTTTTGGACTGTTACGAACCAAAACCTAATTCTACACAATTGGTTAAAGAGACTTCTGAAATGGTATTACCAGATGATTTAGAAATCTCATTAGAGGATCAGGATATCTGTAATATTTGTGATGGTGTAAATATACCGTTTGGAATAAGAAGTGACAACAAAACTTTATTGATAGGAAATTCAGTAGTATCGTTTTCCAAAATTGACAGTTTGAATAATGAAAATGTAATTTTGATTAAAATCGGTGATAAATCCTACAATTTAACTCCTGGTCTGAAAGAACTTTTACTTCGAAAAAAACCTGATTTAAAATTAATATCCAACAAAGATAAACTTATCTACAAGGATATATTGTATTATACAAATGTTCATAAGAGAGACTTCAATCCAAAAGGTCAAATAAAAGGAGATAAAGGAATAAAATATCGTGAAATAATCAGACCTTTGTTTTCTGAAACGTCTAACGATAATATTCATACTAAACTTGGGGGATACTTGCCAATGTTAAAGAAATATAAAAGAAATACTGACCTAGTATATTGGGATGACCCCAACGAATTAGTTGAGAGATTGAAACTATTAATTGCTTCAAAAGATGCTGGCAATACAAACCATGATAATGAAATACTATCGATAATTGAAGAATTAAAAGAAGCTGACATAATAAAAGAATAAATAGTAGCAATAACATGGTTTTCATTCAGTATCATTGCTGGATTCACTACAAATGTTTATATACTGAGTTTTGAATATGAGTAAAGCCGACGTGGTAAACGAAATTCATAAAAATGCGAGGGTAAACTTTCCACGAAGACATGTTATTATGAAAGATATAGATGACCTTTGGCAAGCAGACTTAATTGATATGCAATCGATTTCCAAAGAAAATAAAAATTACAGATTTATTCTTACCGTTATTGATACATTTTCGAAATATGCTTGGGCCTTTCCTTTGAAAAGTAAGACCAAAGATGTTGTATGCAACTCTTTCAAGATTTTGTTGAATAAAGGGCGTATCCCCAAAAATCTGCAAACGGATAATGGAACAGAATTTTATAATAATAAATTTCAAAAACTTATGAAATCTTTTTGTATAAACCATTATTCAACCTTCTCAACAAAAAAGGCATCAATAGTTGAGCGTTTTATCAGAACATTAAAATCCAAACTGTATAAGGAATTCAGTTTAAAAGGTGACTATAACTGGATAGATAATACCCTAATTAATGTTATCTATAAAT
Source organism: Lacanobia oleracea (assembly GCA_950371165.1). Classification (NCBI taxonomy): domain Eukaryota; kingdom Metazoa; phylum Arthropoda; class Insecta; order Lepidoptera; family Noctuidae; genus Lacanobia; species Lacanobia oleracea. The sequence continues at coordinate 17,272,572 of OX493406.1, forward strand.
ACAATCACACCTATCATCGGACAATTGATGAAATCCCGGCAAACGTGGACAGTACTAATAAAACATGCATATTAGGGAGATATTTCAGGTTGGTAAAAACCGATAATATAAAAAGCAAGTTTAAAGTGGGTGATTTTGTACGTATCAGTAAATACAAAGGAACATTTGAAAAGGGGTATACTCCCAACTGGTCGACAGAAATATTTAAAATTCGAAAAATACAAAATACAACTCCTATTACCTACTTAATTGAAGATGCTATCAGAGGCCAACCCATTTTAGGTGCATTTTATGTGCAAGAGCTGCAAAAGACAAAACATCCTAATTTATATCTAGTCGAGAAAGTTCTTAGAAGTAAAGGAAATAGGGTTTTAGTAAAATGGTTAGGTTTGTCTTCATCTGAAAACAGTTGGATTGATAAATCGAATATTTATTAAGTGTTCAACTCATGATGCATCAGTCTAATGATGGGTATTGGAGAGAGCAGTCTTCTCAATTGGCTTATAAATAATTTACCAATTGAATTACATTTACCAGGATACAATTATTGCGGTCCAGGCACTAAGTTAATAAAAAGGCTTACACGCGGGGATGAAGGTGTTAATAAATTAGACGAATATTGCAAACAACACGACATTGCCTACCACAAGTCTTCAAACTTAAAGGAACGCCACAAGGCAGATTTAGTTTTGTTAAATATGGCTAAACAGCGAGCACTTGCCCCAGATGCTAGTGTAGGGGAAAAACTGGCAGCGCGCTTAGTAAGCAGCGCTATGTCAACAAAAATAAAAACTGGTTTTGGTTTAAAGAAAGATAGCAATAAGTGTTCTCGTAAAATTGAAGCTGGAAAAGGGTTGAAAAATAAATTTAAAAATGTTATTAACAAAACGAAGAGACATATGAAAAAGTTAAAACCGAAATGCAAGAAAGTGGCAATAGAATTAGCTATGGCTGCTGTCAGAGAATTAGCTAATGATTCATCTATAAAACTTCCTCGTGTTATTCCTATACCAAAAACTGGTGGAGTATTGCCTTTGATTCCGATTTTTGCGGGATTATCGGCTGCAGGAGCATTAGCAGGCGGTGCAGCTGGTATTGCTAAAACCATAAATGAATTCAAGATGGCTAAAAAGTTATTGATTGAATCGAAGAGACACAATGAAAAGATGGAAGCTTTATGTATCGGAAAAGGACTACACCTTAAACCACATAAAGCTGGGTTCGGAATTTTTGTATCGAAAGAAAAAAACTAAGATATCGGCTACCCAAACGAGCCTTGAGTAATTTAGACATTCTGAAATATGGAAATAATATTCCCTATTTCAGAGGTGTCTTTATGAGAGATAAACTCCCTAAACACCCTTTTAAAAAAGAATGTGGGGTTATAAATTTAGATAGCTCTAAAAATCCTGGTTCTCATTGGGTAGCCTATGCAAAATACAATGATTATATCGAGTATTTCGATAGTTACGGAAATCTTAAGCCTCCAAAGGAATTCATAAAATACCTAGGATACAAAATTCACTATAATTATGATAATATTCAGCGTGATCACCCTTATAATTGTGGACATCTTTGTTTAAACTTTTTGAAGAATTTTTGGTGTAGTGAAGGAATAAAATAAACAGATTCTTCCAAAAGAGGTCAGTATTAAAGCATGTCTACTACAGTTACCATCTCTGGAAGTAAATCGGAATTGGTTTCATACTTTCAACCACCACTACATTTGTCAGATCAATATGAGTGTGGTTTGGTATACTTTTCAGTATTAAAATCAAGACCGAATATTCCTATTACTAACAAAGGTCTGTCTGTAATCAGAATCGAATGTGATCTGGTTCATGGTTCGTACTGCAACGGATTACCAACTCATTTTATTCATGAATTTGTGTCTGATACTACTCCAGGTCATCAGTGCATGGAAATACCACAAAATGTTATTTACTTTCCAGTAAACAAAAATATAATTTCATCAATATCTGTTAAGATTGTGGATCAGTTTGGTCACTGTATTAACTTTGGAGAGGAACAAGTTCAGTTACGTCTTCATTTAAGAAAAACAAAATGATAGTATATTATAAAAACATCCAAGCGAATAAAAAACGTCTTAGTTCTTCTGCGATTGCTAAGGTGCAAAGACGTAAGAAAAAAGTTAAGAAATTGTCTAGAGAAAATAAAGATTTCCTTAAAGCCCTGGGGTTTAAAGTATGAATATACTACAGATTACTGAATCACCGCACTTCGACACTTCGATCGAAAGTTATGAAGTCCATTCATACAATCCCTACAATAACAGCTTTAGAGAAAACGATGAAATCAGAATTCCCATCCACCAGCAAGACATATACGTGCTACCATCAGCCAGTTCAATTTACGTCGAAGGACAGGCGAAGCTCTTCGGTAAAGATGGGAATCCAATCAAGAAAACTGTTACGTTCAGTAATAACCCTGTTATGTCTTTGTTTCAAGACATCAGATATGAAATGAATGGTATTGAAATAGACCGCATCAAAAATTCTGGAATAACGACAGCAATAAAATCATACATCTCATTAAATGAAGCAGAAAATAAAGTTGCTGCCCTATGGGGTTGGAGTTTAGACGGATTTCAAAGTGATGGATATTTCAGTGCTGTGATACCATTAAATAAGGTTTTAGGGTTTGCTGAGGATTACAATAAAATAGTGATAAATTGCAAACACGAACTTATATTGAACAGAAGTAACACTAATTTAAATAGTGTTATTTTGAATGATGATATTGCTCATTTTCAAATAGACATACAAAGAGTTCAGTGGAGGGTGCCGCACGTAAAAGTATCAGATCGAGAACGACTGACACTTTTAAAACATTTAGAAAGAGATAAACCTATTCAGATGGCGTTTAGAAATTGGGATTTATATGAGTATCCGTTACTACCTAAAACTACAAAGCATTCTTGGTCAGTTAAAACTGCTTCACAATTGGAAAAACCCAGATATGTAATTTTTTGTTTACAAACTAATCGAAAAAATAATAAAACTAAAGACAGTTCAGTATTTGATCATTGTGAAGTAACAAACGTAACGCTCTTTTTGAATTCACAATATTATCCATATGAACCTTTAGGGTTAAAGTTTTCTGAGAACAAATATAGTATATTATACGAAATGTTTGTGAAATTTCGTCAGTCGTATTACAACTGTCCTGTAGACCCGTTACTTGACCTGAAGCAGTTCAAAGAAAAAGCCCCTCTCTTTATCTTAGACTGCTCAAGACAAAACGATAGCCTGAAAACAGGTCCTGTGGATGTGAGGTTGGAAATTGAATGTTCTACAGCAATCCCAGATAAGACGACTGCATATTGTTTGATTATAAACGACCGACTTGTGGAATATAAACCTTTGAGTAACATAGTGCGCAGGTTATCATGACTGTTATTGTAGATGTTCAAGGGTTTAAAACAGAAACAAATGAATTTATTATTAAAGAAATTGCCATATTATGTGATAAAAAAGTTGCAGTATTTTTAATTAAGCCACCATTTACATTTCACCATTTAACGAAGCCAGAAAAAAGACAAGTCAGTTGGATTGAACGTAATAGAAAGATATACTGGAGTGAAGGATTTGTGTCTTACTCAAATCACCAGAATTTGATTGTAGATATTTTAAGAGATAAATGTGTTTACACTAAAGGTTTCGAAAAAGTGTTGTGGTTAAAAAATATTTCGAAAAATAATAACATAAATAATTTAGAAGATGAAGGTTGTCCTAATTTATTAAGCTTGTACAATAAATATGAACATTCTCATGATGTGTATAGTTGTATTTATCATGATGAAGTATGTGCTTTAAAAAATGTAATATGTTTAAATAAATGGTGGATAGATAATAAATTTTTGTAATAAATATTTTCTTGTTTAATTTTTCAAAATGTTACCCAATTTTAAGTATCAGTTTCCTATCCCCACCAATCCCGAAACGTATAAGTTGTTAACAACTGCTGTGCGATGTCATTATAGTATTACACTTATTATCTGTATCAAGAACTAGAAAGCGAGTAAGCAGACCATGTGTCAAAATAAATACAATCCTCGATATGACATGTATAATACATATAAAATGCGTGAATTTTCATTTGGTTATTATTGGGCAATGGCTGATTCAGGGAGAAGATCGGTGATGGAAATGGCTGACGCTGGATTTTTTTATTGTGGAAATGGTGCAAATGATAAAGCAGCATGTTTCTCATGTGGAGGTGTTATAGAAGATTGGGAGATTTATGATGATCCTTGGATGCAACATGCTATACATTTTCCTCAATGTTTTTATTTGAACGCTGTGAAAGGAAAATATTATATTAATAATTGTCTGAAACAGTTTGCGCCATTGTATCGTGCTCCAAAATGAGTCGATTAATATGTACCCTATTAGAATGTTTGTGTACCTACATGATGCCATATTGCACTCAAAATGAAGCAAATTTGTGTATATATTATAAAAGCGTCGTGCATCACAGCAGTTCAACTCTGAACATTGCAGTGGAAAGACTCAATTTTAAATTTATCTCCTAAATAAATAACTAAATTTATTTATATTAATGTTTCCCTCAATGAAATCTGATTTAGATGGAATTCGTAAAATTATTTGCAAGAATGCTAGGGGTGACATAATTTATATTCAAGATATGCACCCTAGAAAAATAAAAATATCGAAGACATGTGAATTAAAACATCAGGATAATGATATAACCCAAACAGAAGATTTATTTTACCAGAAGTTGGAAGATTCAGTGAAATCTAACTTGAAAAATACTCACCACCTTATACTCAAAAGCGAATCTGGTGAGAATCTTCGCAAATTCATTAAAGTTGACAACAAACAAGCTGATCACCGAAAATCGATTGTGACTTCGTCAAAGAATAGTGAGAGTAATATATTGACAACAACAGCAGATTTATTCCATCAGGAAAGTGATACAGCACATGAATTAGTTTTACCTGCATTAGAAGATATTGATTGCTACCAGATACAGCCAGGAAATGAAATTTGTTTCATATAAATTGTGTCCCCATCACTAAAGCGAGAGAAAGTAATCAAATAAATTTATCAAAGAAACAAAAATATATGTATAATGGTTTTTTTCTTATCCCATCCCAATGTTTCCCTTGGATTATTATCTATTTAGAGTCTTGCATATCTGAATCTATTTGAATAGATATTTCCGATGCAATAAACAGCATAATTATTCTAAATTCTAATAGTAGACCATCAATGCAACAAACAAGATTTCGTATATTTTTGAAATGATGATGATGATGATGATGTAAATTAAATTGGGTGTTTCTGGATCGAAGAATGTTGATGAAATGAATGATAAAATTGGGGTGACCTGGATCTCCTTGATCCAGGTCCCCCAATTTTACTCTACTTACGGCGTCATCCAACATACGGTTACGCTGGATAACCCGCACCTGATCCGATAATCGCTGGGCTGAAACGTTGACAGCTGGCTCAAGTACCTGAAACAGAGAGAGCATCCGACCAGGGTACGCAGTCAGGTTAGTTCCCCCCTCTGTAGCCCCAAAGTATGAGCGTATTACATTCTCGTTTATTGATTGCGACCATTTCATACGCTGCACACTTCCACCGGTAGCGGGGACCCTGTCAGAGGCCGGTGGGCCTCGAAGTCCTAAGCTGGCTGGTGGTCGGCCTCGTCCGCGCCGACGCGCAGGTGGCGGTGTCGTCGGCGGCGAGAAGTATTCGTCGCTCGAACTCGACGCAACTGCAGCTACCAGAATCCCTGGACTCGCGGCTGGCGCAGGTCCCGGCGGCTGCGAGGCGGAGCTGAGCGACGAACCCGAAGATGGAGTTGGTGCATTTTGTTCTCGAGCTCGGCTTCTTGTCAGCATTTTATTTTCATGTTGTCGGTCAAAAAGGGGTAATTTTTTTCGTGTTTGATTTTGCTATAACGTTACTGTTTTTTTTTCCTTGTTTTCCTGATGATTTTTGCCATTTCGATGAAAGTAATTTAATTAAATTGTATTGAAAATTGCGGATTGAGTAAAAAATATGACGTTCCAGTTGACAGCCGAGCCACAGATTATTATTATTATATCGAAGTACGACCTAAAACAAAGTATAGGTATGGAGATTACGTACGTATCAGCAAATATAAATCTACTTTTTCCAAGGGATACACCGGAAATTGGAGTGCGGAAATATTTCAAGTGGTAAAGGTGAATAACACCAATCCTGTGACCTATCAGCTGCAAGATGAAAGGCAACAACCAATCTTAGGTGCTTTTTATGAACAGGAACTACAAAAAGTTAAATATCCTGATGTGTATCTGGTGGAGAAAGTGTTGAAGAGAAAGGGTGACAAAGTTCTAGTGAAATGGTTCGGTATAGATTCAACAAGTTGGATAAATAAAGAAAACAAGATTAGTTAAAGAATCATCTTGGGGGCCGAGTCACCCGCGTCCGTAGGAGAATACCCAATGCTAGACCCTACACGTGGCCCCCGGGTGGTGCTAATCAGGTGACACTAACTGGTGGTAGGCTTCGGCCGATGGCTTGTGACCACCCACTGGGCAAAGGCGTACCGCCAAACGGCCTAGCCGTGTTCCGGTACGATGCCGAGTGTAGCCAATACAGAGGAGTTGGGTCGAAATAGTTGTTCCAATGCAGGCAGACCGACCAGGCTCGCGTTGATATGGGCGTATCGGGAGACTAGTCGCGGAGGGTAGCGGGATCCGAGGCACGGTGCGCCGCTGGCCGACCGCAGTTAGTTGGGGGCCCAAGTAGTGTGCTAGCCACACATGAAAGGCTGCCCCGCCAACTGACGAAAAATCCCGGGGTGTGCCATCGTGCTGGCTGGCGACCAGATGGGGAGGACCCGATGGATATTCCCGGGGGGGCTCGGGCGTCCCCGCAGTTTCCAGACTAGTCCCCCAATGATATCGTCCTGTCAGAGCGTACCTGAGGGTAGCAGCTTGGAACCTCATTTCACTTCCTTCTCCTCAACAACTTTCACTCTCAACATGACGAAAAGGAACAAAATAAAAAAAGCTGTACAGCGGCAGCAAGTTTCCTCCCCCACAAAGTGCACCTCAGCAATATTCGAGGTCTGCACTCAAATCTCGCCGCAGTCCATCACCACCTGGAGACTGAGAAACCAGCACTCCTGTTCCTTTCCGAGACGCAGATCAGGTGTCCGTCAGACGTGTCTTACCTTTCGTACCCAGGGTTTACCCTGGAGCACCATTTCAAACCACGTGCGGGCGTATGTATGTACGCCCGTGACGACATCTGTTATCGGCGTCTCCGTAATCTTGAGGACTCCAGGTTCTCAACGCTGTGGGTTTTAGTGGACACAGGCCTGGATAAAATTATCTGCGCTTGTGTCTACCGTTCGCACAGCGGTGATTTGGAGACAACTAAGCTCACACAGCACCTGAGTGAGGCGGCGGATGCGGCTCAGCAACGGTACCCTTCTGCCCAATTGGTGTTACTGGGGGACTTCAACGCCCACCATCAGGAGTGGCTATTCCCATACCAGTGTACAGACCATGCTGGACGAGAAACGAGAAAGCTAGCCCTAGCGCTGAATCTTACCCAGCTGGTCCAGGAGGCAACGAGGGTGCCGGATGTTGATTCGCACACTGCCAATTGCTTGGACCTTTTGCTGACAACGGATCCAGACCGCTATTCGGTGTCGATTTCTTCACCACTGGATAGTTCCGACCACTGTCTGGTGAAGTCTGTGTACGTTTACTCCCCGCCCGATCCTAGCCCAAGAGGCACACGGCGGGTATGGCGGTACAGGTCAGCAGATTGGGATGGCATGCGATCTTTCTTCGCATGTTATCCTTGGCAGCCTACTTGCTTTTCTTCGACTGATGCTTCGTCGTGCGCAGACGCCGTAACGGATGTGTTGCGGAAGGGAATGGAGTACTACATTCCGTTCTCTGACATAACTATGTCTGGCGAAGCTCGTCCATGGTTTAGTGCCGAGTGCAATCGCGCTGATGCGCTTAAGCACGCGGCTTATCTGGCATGGGTCGACGCTCGCACGTGCAAAGCAAGCGACGTGACTCGGAAGAAGAGAGCTTTCAACAGGGCTGCCATGTCCTGCAAGAAGGTGTTGCGGAGGGCACGGTTTGACCACATCAGCCGAATAGGGAACAAACTTGCTTCATACCCAGCAGGTAGTAAGGCTTTTTGGTCCCTGGCTAAGTCGGTCGAATCGAACTTCTGCCGCCCCTCACTACCACCACTGCTGAGACCCGACGAGTCGCTGGCCCACTCCGCTGAGGAGAAAGCGAACTTGTTTGCTTCCTTGTTTGCGCAATCTTCGCGTCTGGATCCCGGTGGCGCGAGGCTCCCTGCTTCTCCTGGTGGATGCGAGTCGAGCATGTCGAACATTCGCATTCATCAGAAGGACGTCCGTAGGGTGCTGCGTAACCTAGACGTGAACAAGGCTAGTGGCCCCGACGGGATACCGGCAATTGTTCTGAAAACTTGTGCGCCTGAGTTGTCTCCGATCTTGACACGCCTATTTCGCCTTTCGTTTGAGACTGGAAAGGTGCCGAAGGCTTGGAAGCAAGCTAACGTGCAACCCGTGCCCAAGAAGGGTAGTCGAGCTGACCCGTCGAATTATAGACCCATCTCGGTAACGTCCATACTCTGTAAGACTATGGAACGCGTGCTGAATCATAAGCTCCTGGCGTACCTAGAAGGAAATGATATTCCTTAGTGACCGACAATACGGGTTCCGCCGAAATCGGTCAACTGGGGATCTTCTAGCGTGTGCCATTCACATCTGGAGTGAAGCCGTAGAAAAGCACGGGGAGGCACTAGCGGTCTCCCTTGACATCTCGAAGGCTTTCGACAGGGTCTGGCACGATAGCCTTATTAGTAAGCTTCCTTCCTTCGGTCTGCCCGCCGGTTTGTGTGATTGGATTGCAGATTTCCTGAGGGATCGGTCTATCCGAGTGGTCATAGATGGCTGCTCGTCTGGACTGCTGGATATTAATGCCGGGGTTCCTCAGGGGTCGGTGCTTTCGGCAACACTGTTCTTGCTGCATATTAATGATCTTCTTAAACCCGGTACCTTTGGGTATGCAGACGACAGCACTGTTCCTGAGAGATACGTGTCCGACGCACGAGCTGGTGGGTCGCAGATCCGGTCTCTTCGGGAGGCTATGGTTGAGCGCTTGAATGTGTCCTTACAGGCTGTCTCTGAATGGGGCGATGCCAATCTGGTCAAGGTCAATGCTGCTAAGACCCAAGCGTGTCTATTTTCCGCCAAAAGGAGCTAATTCCACCCAGCTCCATCTTTCCGAGGTGCAACCGTGCCGATAACCGACCAACTTGAGCTTCTTGGGGTTACATTAACATCTACTCTCAATTTTGGCCCTTACATAGAGGCAAAAGCTCAAGTGGCTGCAAAGAAGTTGGGGATCCTATCAAAGGTGAGACGGTACTTCACGCCGGAACAGCTACTCAAACTCTATCAAGCGCAAGTTCGATCGTGTATGGAATACTGCTCTCATCTTTGGGACGGATCTGCGAGATACCAGCTTGATGCCCTTGAGTCAATTGAGAAACGAGCCAAGAGGATCATTGGCAATGAGAGGCTCGTCGCGACGAAGCTCCAAAGTCTTGAGCATCGACGACGAGTTGCTAGCTTGTCGGTTTTCTACCGGTTGCATTTTGGGGAATGTGCGACGGAATTGCATAATTTAATTCTGCCAAGCCCGTTCCATCATCGGACCACAAGACGAACGGCGATGCACCACCGGTACATGGTGGACATCCCACCCACACGCACAAAACGTTTTGGGAACACATTCATAATGCGTACAGCTAAGGAGTGGAATTCCCTGCCGGAGTCTGTGTTTCCCGATAGCTACAACCTGGGAGTCTTTAAGTCAAGAGTGAATAGGTTACTTCTAGGCAGGCGTGCTCCATCTTCGACCACATCATCGCTTACCATCCGGTGAGATGTTGGTCAAGCGCGTGCCTATTATTAGTTAAAAAAAAAAAAAACATTATAATGTGTTTTTATTTGACTGACGTACCTACTAACATAAGCTTTCTATCATTTATCTATTTTTATGATTAGGTTAACAAAAATCTTATCATTAAAATAAGTCTAAAGTTTATGATATAAAAGTCATAATACTAAAATCTTATCATTAAAATAAGTCTAAAGTTTATGATATAAAAGTCATAATACTAAAATCTTATCATTAAAATAAGTCTTAAAGTTTATGATATAAAAGTCATAATACTAACAGTTACAATTACAAACTTATCGATTTAAATAGTTTTCTAACCACCTTGCAAAAGCTCGCACCTCTACATCACTACAGTGACAGGTGCGAGGTGATTTTCCTTTAAATGCTTTATGTCTCACACAATTCCTTAAAATATGGTTTAAATTCAAATTTTTGATTATAATTTCAACTTTTGGACATTGTAGTGTTTCTAGATTTATTGATGAAAATCCTAGACTCTCTAATAAGTCTCTTTCAATGATACCCCCCTTATAGGAGAGGATATAGGAGTGGAATACCCAGCCGGAGTCTGTGTTTCCTGATAGCTACAACCTGGGAGTCTTTAAATCAAGAGTGAATAGGTTATTTCTAGGCAAGCGTGCTCCATCTTCGACCACATCCTCGCTTACCATCAGGTGAGATAGTGGTCAAACGCGTGCCTATCAATAGTAAAAAAAAAAAAAAAAAGTACATCCATATAAACTGTTTTTTCGGGTCAAAGCCCTTTATTTTTCTTAAAAACTCTGTAAAACTGATGTCATTGTCATAGTTTTTTAAATACATCCCATGAATGTAATTAGTAGCAAATGAGGTTGTTTTATCTTGATAGTGTAATAACCATTCCGGAAGTTTTATATGAAATAAATAAAGGATCCTATCCTGAATATTATAAACACCTACTTCTTTAAAATACATTATTTTTGATACCTGAAAACCATCTATATCGATAATATATTTAATGTTTTCTACATCCATTATAATATTTACTGATTGTAGTAAATTATAGTAAAACTATACTTATATATTATATTAAAATTCAACTTGATATTATAGCAAGTGCAACACTTTAAAATAGCTATTTATGGATCGTTATAGCAATCACTTACAGCATAAATGTTAGAATTTATAAAATCATTAGATTTTATTTACATAAAAAAAAAATAAACTAAACAATATCGCAAGTGAAAAAACTTTAAAATAGCTCTATACCAAACTCGCTTACAGCATAAATTATGTAATTTAATAAATCATTACCTAGTTGTTCGGTGAACAGTTCATGGGCGAAACACTCTGGCGGTGTGTGACTTAACAACTGAAGCCACTCTTCCACTTCCACATTGATATCACCCACAGTGACGTCCCAGATCTCAATTAGGGAATAGGTGTTTATATCACTAAACTCACTTTTCTCGTAAACACTTTTAAGAACTCCACTCACATCTCCATTTATTTTCGCAAGTGGTATAGGTCTTCTCCACAGTTGTAGTAATCTGTTTGAAGATAAATGTTTTAACCAACTGCTCTTACATTCAAAATACATTGCTTTAACTAGTGACATCATCATATCTGAATATCCTGATCTGAAATTGCTTATGCCAGTAGTGTCAGTCACTGTAAAACAAAATAATCTTTTATTATCCTTCCTCAACAGATCTATCTGATAAAAAGTCCATGTTTTCCCGCTTGGTCCTTTATTAACGATGTGAACACCACTATTAAGTTCTGCTACTTGATCCTCATTTATATCGTTAAACCTTGATGGGAGCGTGATTATGTATCCATTCTCCAGGTGCACCACCGTCTGCATTGCATTTTGTGTATACTTTGAAGACATCCTGGTAGCTTCTATGATCTTATAAGGCTTACTAATCTCTAAATCACACATTTTTTTCCAGGTTTTATTTCCCCAACTATTTAATTCAGCGAGAACAGTATTACTCTTCTCTTGATTTGAAGACATTGCTTTATCTAATAACGATATTTAAGGAAAATTAACACTTACAGCAATAATGAGTCGGAAGTTTACGGGTAACTGCTTATTACTATTGTACTCCCCCAATGATAACTGAATGTATGTACCCCTGAATTGAATGATGGTAGTTTATATACTAACCCTTATCGTTTTCTACACTGTATTTGGAGTGTATGTGAAATTCACATTGTGGTTTTAACAGTACCTCTAATCAAAATAAGATAAGAAAATAATGTTACATAGAACACTCACCGCAACAACATAGTTTTCATGGGAAACTCAATATAAAGTTGTTTAATGGATAGGGAATCTAATACCACATCCTTATCACAAATTACCTAATTGGTATACTGGTTGAACATTCAGCATCGGTTATTTTACCTTTCTCCATTTTCGTCAACCGTGCATATGTCCAAAATTGAACACTTTCAAGTACATTCTTAAATCGCTGACACCTTTCACTTAAAGGATAAGGTATGGTTGTTGACGAAGAAGGTTTGCTAGTGGTTTTCATTATAGATGTCTCCGAGGTAAGCAATTCCTCTCTATCTCCCCCAACCTTAGGTTTATGACGATGATGTTGACTTTCAGCAGTCGCTATTCCGTCACCCCTAGGTACTTTCACTGTAATCTCCAAACCCTTTTCATCTTTATATGTTTGCTCGAATGCTTCTGACGACCAAGTTTGTTGTAAACTATTGATCCGCTTGCTGCTTCGTCTTGAACGAGAACTAATGAATCTCGTGATTTCCAGCTTGCACAACAATAATGTATTGCTATCACTACACAAACGTAAATTTAATGTATTTTGATTGCTGTTAATGCTCACCAATTCATAACGATTCTTTTCTCCACTTCTACTGCTATTGACATCTTCAAAATAGAATTTCATCAACCATCTTCTCATTAAATTACCTTCCTTGTTATAAAGTTCCACCTTCTTAATATACCATATTTTATTGGTAGTACACAGATCTCTCAAATCTTCATCTAAGGATCGTGTAATATTCTTCAACATCACTTCTGTATCATTGTCTTTTTGCTGTAAGTACAACACTACCACCCAAGGTAATAAGCTTGTAAAAAGAATTATGGATGTTTATCAACAGAGCAGACGTGACATGAACTGTAAAATTATTGTTAAAATCGATCTTATATAAACGCATTCACCCACACATACAGAATCACAATTATGGAACTACTCTTATTTCATTTCCTTTGTTCTATTGCTTATCAAACATATCATACATCCTGTTCTAGATAATATGCAATTATTTAATTAATTATAAATTAATTCAATATTTAAATTAAATAGGAAGATAACCCGCTGCACGCCCCCGCTACGCCACCATCGCGCAACACATCGGCCGCCCCCTCCCCCACCACGTCAAAGCACACCTGCCTCACTCCCCAATCCACCAATCAGTGCCCCAGGAAGGTCAAGGACCGCCACAACGCAACATTGTTTCTTATCAATTTCTCACGAGAATGTCCCTTATCAACACACTACAACATTGTCCGAACTAAAAAAAAAACCATTTTACAACCGCAAAATCAACCGCAAACGCACCTAAACCAACATAACCTGGTCGCGCGCTCCTAGCAAACTCCATACACACAGGGGTCTAGTTACGCTGGACTTCCGGTGGTCCAGAACCCCCAATAAATAGCTACTGACACAGCACATATGTTACATTTTAACAGATATGAAGGATACATTAATTTTTTCTTAATTTTATATTGAAGGCATCTGTGTCTAAACTAGATACAGAATATCTGTATCTCAGACATCAGCGCTCTTCCTTATGATGACTACTACAATACTAGCTTAAATATACATAATAATTATACGAGGAGTTCCTAACACAGAAAAAGAAAAAGTACAAATCAAAATAAACAAAACGGTGTGTGGAGTGTTAACCTCTCGGTGAGTAATGTGATAAAGCGTGTGAAGGAGTGTGAGAGGGTGAGTAAAAAGAGATTTATTATTTAATTATTTTTAATAAGTTTTCTGTCTCTTCATATGTATGTTTACTAATATATTTAAAAATTGTGCCTTTACATCTTTTTTTATTCAAGGGGTATATAATATCTAAAGCGTCATTTAATTTATTATATAAGTACGGTCCCAAGAAGCAAAAATATTTGTTTACGTACGCATGTCTGAAGGAAGGTCGGGCCTTATTACTAATAATATTTCGTCTTTTAGTTAGATCACCTTTTGAGAACTGCAGTAAAGAGTGTTGCCTCAGGACCACAAGAAATATAAACAACTGGCGAACTGTCAGGACCTCACACGACTGATACAGAAGATGGGTTGGGTACAAATAGGGGCGAAAAGTACTTACCTTTAGTACAGCCCTCTGTGCTATTTCTAAGGGCTTTAATATAGTTTTATGTGCACCTCCCCAAACGGTGATACAATATTGAAGAATGGACTGTACGAGTGCCAAGTAAATTTGCTTTACTAATTTTGAAGGCGCAACATATCTAAGGTTCTTGAAAACATAGATCAGTTTTCTTGTCCTAGATGTAAGAAGGTGAATATGGTCTCTGAAGGAGAGGTTACTGTCTAGAATAACTCCAAGATATTTAATTGACGCTGTCTTTGTTAGTATTGTACAAGAGCATACTAAGCTATTACAGCAATTATGTGCTGTAATCGAGGGGCTATAAGGAAGCTGCTCATTTTGAGTGCGCATCAAGAATATCATGTACTGCGTTTTATCCGGGTTAAGAGTCAGGAAGTTATTCTGCAGCCAGTGGGTCACAACATTGAATCCATCCTGCGCTTCCCTATATACTTTGTCCCAGGTATCAGCAGCAAACAACAGAACTGTGTCGTCTGCATATGATATAATTTTACCTCCTGAAAGGTCTAGTTTACAGAGGTCACTCAAATATACGAAGAAGAGTGTCGGTCCCAGAATGCTCCCCTGTGGAACTCCGTGAGTCTTAACGCACTGAAAACGATTAGAGAGGTAGTCCTTTAAAAGTTGAAGTTAATTTCCTCTTATTCCTAGATGTTCCAGTTTTTAAATCAACAAAGGCGTAGAGACCGTGTCAAATGCCTTGGCTAGGTCAAGGAAAATGCCTATTGTCTTTTTACCTGAATCGACATTCCTTACCACATAGTCTTGGAGCTCGTGGACTGCATCACTAGTAGACTTACCTGCTCTAAAACCAAACTGGTTGTTGGATAAAAGGTTATTTGATTCCAGGTAATCAATCAGTCTACTATTTATTATACGTTCCAGAAGCTTTGAAATCGACGGCAATATGGAGATGGGTCTATAATTAGTGACACGATCTCTATCACCCGACTTATAAATTGGGTATACTACTGACTTCTTTAACATCGTAGGAAACTGACCTTTATTTAAACAGAGGTTAAAAATATGCGTTAATGGACGGATTAAAATGTGTCTATATTCTTTGAGGAAATTATTTGGTACAGAATCCCAACCAACAGAACACGCATCCTTCAGGTTCAGTATTAAACGTTCCACTTCAGACTCATCGGTTTCCAGCAAAACAAAAGATTTGGAGACCGGCTGTGAGGGCGCTTTATTAAAGTTACTATGGGTAGGGTTTAAACAGGAATGAGTATTATCAGACAACTTTTTGCCAATTGATGCGAAAAAATCGTTCACTATCTCTACAGACTCTTTTGGTTTAAATGGATTTATTAATTCCGTAGCGCTATGTTTTAATTTTGTTGTATTTGTTATTGTTTTTATCGCTTCCCATATTTTTTTATTGTTATTCCTGCTTTTGTTAATAAGTCTCTATCATACATACGCTTGACCTTTTTTAATAAGTTATTGCAATGGTTTCTATACCTTGAGTAAATAATTTTAAATGTCTCATTATTAGGTGAATATCGCATTCTTTTATGAAGCTTGTCCCTATGTCGAATACACCTTAACAGCCCAGGTGTCATCCATGGCTTCATAATTTTCTGACATCTTGGATAATTTATTACACTGTGTTTAGCAATATAGCCCTCTCAATTGACTTGGAGAAGTTAGTATTCCATAGCGAAATTTGCATCGATTGACGTATAGATACTAGGTGCAAAATCGATTTTAGTGAGATCTGACGATAACCCTTCAGTATCGATCCGGTTCATAGATACATAGATAAAGGTTCTTTTTTGTTTAAGATGCAGACAGAGTAGGACTGCTTGGTGGTCCGTAATTGTAGAGTTTAACACCAGTGTAAGAGCAGATTTTTGTGTCTTTAGCATAACATGGTCAAGGCATGATTTATTTTGTCTAGTCGGGAGAGAGTGTGCTGGTAAGAGTCCGTGAAATGAACACAGATTCAGATAGTCCAGCGACCTTGACTCAAGAGTCTCGGGGCAGATATTTATATTGATATCTCCAATAATAGAGATATTTTTGAAACTGTCAAACTTATTTAAAATGTTATCCAAAGATTGGAGAAAGTTATTAATATTTCTATTTGACGGCGATCGGTAAATGGCTAACATAACACTTTCAGTACCAATCTTTATTACAAGACAATTAAAGTCTTCACAAGTAGGCTCTTCGCAGGTAATACCAAGATTCGATTTACAAAATACTGCAACTCAGTCGTTTTAGTTAATACAATATTCAGTAATGTGATGGTTATAACCATCTAATCTCGGCACCACAGGGTTGCACGACAGCCAACACTCTGTTAAGATAATAATATCGCAATTAATCTTTAATCTACTCAGCATTGTAACAAAATGCAATGCATGAGGCAATGAGAGGCTCGTCGCGACGAAGCTCCAAAGTCTTGAGCATCGACGACGAGTTGCTAGCTTGTCGGTTTTTTACAGGTTGCATTTTGGGGAATGTGCGACGGAATTGCATAATTTAATTCCGCCAAGCCCTTTCCATCATCGGACCACAAGACGAACGGCGATGCGCCACCAGTACATGGTGGACATCCCACCCACACGCACAAAACGTTTTGGGAACACATTCATAATGCGTACAGCTAAGGAGTGGAATTCCCTGCCGGAGTCTGTGTTTCCCGATAGCTACAACCTGGGAGTCTTTAAGTCAAGAGTGAATAGGTTACTTCTAGGCAAGCGTGCTCCATCTTCGACCACATCATCGCTTACCATCAGGTGAGATGGTGGTCAAGCGCGTGCCTATTAATAAAAAAAAAATAAAAAAATCATCAATATTTCGTGATAAACTTCGGATTTTTTGAGTTAATACTGTCAGGTAATTAGCAGGGCTTGATACTAAATTGGTACAATCCTCGACGTCACAAAAACGAGAATCGGAGATAGATATACTATCAATTTCAGAGGCAAAATCAACCATTTTTGATAATTAAAAATAACGAAGTACCACTTAGGAATGGACTATAGGAGCCACTTTTCGACATTAAAACAACATAAATAAAGCGATTACCTTGAAATACAATTAAAAAGTCACTCGGGTTATTTATGGACAAATGCAGGGATTCTATACTTTTAGATATACTGTTAATCAATAAAAACATGTATTTGATCATTTGGTATGAGACAACACTTTGTGCTTTGCAAGTAAATAAGATTAACGTGTGTATTTTTGTTTGTGTGGAGTGCTTATAAAAAGAGCAAAACATGTTTTTAAAGTAGAAAATTAAAAACTATTAGCATGCAAATTACAAATTATTACAGAACTAAGTACGCATAAAAATAAAACAGGGAAGCAAAGGTTGACAAGGAAGTCTAGTCATTTGATTGATTTTTCTTTTAACTTATTAAGATTTGCCTCCTCATCGACGCGAATATGCTTCATCCCCTCTTTCTTCCTAAGATATATTTTACCATATGAAGTCCAGCAGAATGCATAATTGTGGGTAGAAGCGAAATCTCTGGTCAAAAAGAAAAGTCGTCTTCCTTTTGGAGTAAGATAATCCGAGATAAATATTGGTTTCTGAGGGCCTTCTAGATTAAAAATAGAGGTATTCATTTTATCTTTCTTATTTTGCAGGGACAGCTTTTTAAGGTTATACATTACACTTTCTTTTGTTAAGACTGATGTGAATTCCACTACGATTGGTTTACCAACATCCGATTTCACGTAGGGCCGATAGATGTCTCTTATATTGGAGGCATGCAGAGGAGTGTTCAATAATTATTTCACCAATTTTGGCGACTGCACTACAAAGATTATCTTTTGTCTCATTTTGTAACTTAGGCACATTTCTTATCTCTAACTTTGTCGTACATGATTGTTTTTCAAAGTTTTCTATTTTTTCCTCTAGACTCTTAATGTAACGCACTGTTCTTTGCGTTCTAACTTCAAACTGTCTAATTCTTTTGTATATCATCATACTTATCAGACAGTGCAGTTAAAGATGTGTTTATGCTATCATTTTGTTTCTTTATTTCGGATAACGAAGACTCCAAATTTTGCAATTTATAATTTTGCTGTGTAACAAAGGCCTCGAACATTTCCCGTACTTCGCTCATAAATTGTGACATTTCATTTTCGCGCTTTCTTTTTTGGCGACTTAAGTTAATGTTAGATTGAGCAACAACGTTTAACTTGTCTGATACGCCTCCATCCACGCTCTCCGTGTCCGTCTTCGACATAGTTAAATGCTTCGGGGGAGTGCGTTTTAACGGCATTATTAACAAGTACGGTGATTGAAGGTGCGAGTACCAGGATCGCAGCGAAGAGCAGCGATAGTCACAATGCGCAAAGAGTATGACAGATCACTTACCTCCCAACTGATGACGCTCGGTGCGATGGCGTATCTCTTTCGCAGCTAATTGGCCGGGACGCGCGCCTCCCCTGTGAGCTGGTCTTGAAGCAGCAGTGGGCTTCACTTTGCAGGCGGTGGTATCGTTGATGGTACGGTGACTCACTCTTTGATACTTGGATGTTCGCTCGCAGCAATGAAGTTCCTCAAAATGTATGCACTCCTATTTTTTTTGAGTTGATTTAATTGTACTAAATAGTTAATATATATTTTTTTTTAAATTGACAATAAGTCTACTATGTAAGCGTCTGATCTCCTCAGAGGTCCGGGGGGAAGAGGCATTAGCAGTCTAGCATTGCTTGACTCCCTTAGAATGCAAGGCATTGGCTGTATCGTCTATTCAAAACACCGAACAACCTTAGTAATTTTTCGTAATGAAAAACGTTTTAATGAAAACGCTTTTCTAAACACGATGTTGAAGAAAGTTGCTAGGGTTGTTAACACGCGATAGAGCTACATAAAGTTGAAATGAGAAACTCTATCCAGACGAAAAGACTACCCCCGCAACGGAGAAAGTACAGATAAGATTCCGTTATCTGCACTTAGGCTCCCATTCGCGCCGTTGTGCTTAGGAGTTCTGGCTAGGTTAGCCAGCGAAGCCACGCATATAGGTTTCGTTGAGCGTCGGGTAGCAAAGGCCTCATTTCTAGAATGAAGTCGGCGACTGATTTTTCGGTATCGAAGCAACCTTTGTATATTGAGCTGTATATGGCGACTATCATCATCACATGATGCTGTCAGCCAATTGCCGTCCATTGTAAATGTAAGCCTCCCAAAAAGCGCCAACCAACCCGGTCTTGTGCCACCTTTTTTAAATCATCGATCCATCGTGCCTATGTTGAAAAGATATTTTTTCAGGGGGGGATTGACCGGAATTATAACTATTATTATTCGGAGGGTATTTCTACTTGGGTTGAGAAGTCGCTTAGTCGCTTAGTCGCTTAGTCGCAAGTATAGCCATTAACATTGCCATTTTTGACTGCCAGTAATTTGTAGCCCATGATCATTTGTTGTCTTGAAGTTTAAATAATCTCTGGTAACTTCATGTACGAATCAGTAAGAAAGGTAAGAGAAGAAGTGGGAAGAACTCGCTAAGAGAGTTTCCGAAACGGTACTGCTGGACCTCGGTACCGTTTCGGAAACTCTCTTCGCGTGTTTGTCTCTAATGTCATTGCTTGGGGATCTACAGTTTTCCATGACCCACTGGAGGGTGAAACTCGCAACGGATAATTTTTGCTCTGAGCTATTGCTTCACTTTGGAATTGAACAGTTTTTAGTCCGGAAAAATCAACTGAAATATTATTTCGGCTACTATGATAGTTTGTTGACTTTCAACCGAGTGCCTTTGCAAAGTTTTTTAAGAAATTGCGTATTTAAATAGAAACCATACAATTTAATCGGATGGTGTCTATCATTTTCTTCCATTGCGTTTTCATGGAAATAATTTCCTTATTTTTCCCATAAACATTTGTCAATATTATACGTATTGATGGTCTGCTTGGTCGATGGGCTCCCCGTCCACAGAAGTAATGAATTAATGCTGAAGCAACGGGACAACACAGGCTATCTTCTAAAATAACCTATCCATCTCTTGATTATGGTGTATCTTCTTCTACCTGGCGTTAATCCCGGCTATTGCCAGGGTACGCCTTCCTACTTAGCTTCCTCCACTTTGCCCGATCTTGAACATCCTTCTCAGTTAGGCCATTGGCTCTCATGTCGGACTTAACGACGTCCAACCAGCGCTTGCGAGGGCGACCACGGGACCTAGCCCCAAGGACAGCCATATTCATGCATCCCCGACCAACGTACTCCATAGGGCGGCGCATGATGTGGCCATACCATCGCAGACGACACTCTTGCAGTTTTTCCCCCACGTCACGGACACCAAGACTACCTCTGATGAAAGAGTTGCGTATGCGATCGGATCGCGTTACGCCACTCATCCACCTCAGCATCTTCATCTCCGTGACGCGAAACTCCTGGGTGTGTCTGCTTAGTGCTGGCCAACATTCACCGCCGTACAGTAGAACAGGCCGTATGATGCATTTATATATCTGCCCCTTGAGCTTCGGAGGCATTTTGCGGTCGCATACAACGCCCGTTACCTCGCGCCACTTCGCCCAAGCCGCGCCTATACGTGCGTGGACATCGTCGTCCACGTTGCCAGACTCGTGCAGCACGGATCCAAGGTACCTGAACGTATCGGACTTTCTGATCAGGTCCGAACCTATTCAAATGAACCTATTTGAATCCGTGCCGCCACAGGACATGTACTCAGTCTTCGCCACATTTAGTCTCAGACCACCGTTTTCAAGCGTGTCCTTCCAAATGTTGACTTTGCGCTCAAGATGGGCTTTGTTCTGATTAACGAGGGCGATGTCATCGGCATACATCATTAGCCATGGGGGCTTATCTTGGATGTTTGCCTTAACTACATCGAGCACTACGTTAAACAAGAACGGGCTAAGAGCCGAGCCTTGGTGAACGCCAACAGATATTGGGAAGCCATTCGATTCGCCAACAGTGGTCTGGACAGAGGACACGGAATCGCGGTACATGTCTCTGATAATGTCAATATAGGCCTCGGGAACGCCCTTGAAGCGCAGTGCCCACCAGATGGACTGCCGAGGTATACAGTCGAAGGCCTTCTGCATGTCTAAAAAGGCCATATGCAAAGCTCTCCTTCTCTCTCTGTAAGCCTCAGCCAGATTCCGTAAGGCGAATACTGCGTCCATGGTGCTGTTACCCGCCCGGAAGCCATATTGACACTCAGAGACAGTACACTCGCTACGGAGCCGTGTGTCAATGATGCGCTCGAAGAGCTTCATGGTGTGGCACATGATCTTGATACCGCGGTAGCTACTACAATCCTGTACGCTACCTTTGCCTTTGTATACAGGGATAATCAGGCTAAATCGCCACTGGTTCGGCATTTCCTTGGTGGTCAGGATGCGGTTAAAAAGATCCGTCAGAAAGTCCACGCCATGTGGGCCCATCGCCTTCCACACTTCAATTGGCACATTGTCAGGCCCGACCGCTTTCCGGTTCTTCATGTGGCGAAGAGCAATGCGGGTTTTGTCGGGGGAAATAGGGGAAATAAGTCCAAGGTTAGGAGGCGGTTCGGGAGGAAGGTTATGGGGATGCTGTTTGTTAGACAGCTCCGCGAAGTATGTACACCATCTCTCCTTAACAGAGGGGGCATCGTAGAGCAGCTTACCCTGGACGTCCCTTACACAGAGACATTTGCTAATGTCCCGTGTAGCTTTCTCCCGGGCACGCGCCAGCTTAAAAATAAGCTTTTGCCCCTCCGCAGTTTCTAGCTTGTCGGCTCTGGCTACAGCTTTTTTGCAAGCGCGCTTAGCCGCTCCATATGCCTCCCTGTCATCCGGAGAGTTGGACCCTTGCCACTGTTTAAATAAAACCTTCTTCTTCCAAGTCGCCTCCTGCACCCCGTCATCCCACCACCACGTCTCCTTTTCTATGGTGCGGCCACCACGAGAAGTGCCAAGGACGCGCTTACCCGCATCGGTAATTGCTGAATGGATCCTACTCCAGATCTCTTGAGCGGACTCATGCGGAGCACTGATCTCGAGATGCTCGACCTCCGCGATGAAGTCCGACTGCCTAGGACCATCAAGCAACCACCACTTAGTGCGGGGTTTGCGATTTTCGGTCACTTTCTTTTTCGGTACAACCGCAAAGTCCAGGACAAGGAGGCGGTGTTGAGTCGTTAGGCTTTCACCTGGGATGACTTTGCAGTTGGTAACCTTGCCAATGTGGCACCGTCGCACCAGCAGGTAATCTATTTGGGTTGAGTAGGCACCACTACGGTACGTAATAGGATGCTGGGGCTTCTTCTGAAAGAACGTGTTCGCGATGGCTAGGTCAGACAAAGCGCAGGTGCTGAGTATACTGACTACCTCTGCATTTAGCTGGCCATATCCAAAACCACCGTGAATACGTCCGTACTCTCCAGCAAACTGACCTACGTGACCGTTGAGATCCCCCCCAACCAAAACACCTTCGGAATTCGGAATAGGGCGTAGTACGTCCTCGAACTCATCCCAGAAGGCCTCCTTTTCAAATTCACAGCAACCAGTTTGAGGAGCATAGGCGCTGATTAGGTTCGTTACCGACCCTTCGATCAGCACCCTAACTCGCATCAACCGGTCGCTGCATCGGTCTACTTCAAGGAGTCCATCCTGAAGGTCCTTAGACAGCACCACGGCCACTCCGCCCCTGCCCGTTGGTGATCCGGTGTACACTAGCCGGCTCTTGATTATGGTGTATGCTATCGGCAATTTTAACAATATTCGTAATATAATGCGCATTTGAGTGGCTTTCTTATATCATGTTCACGTTTTTCTTCTTCTCCGTCGTTTTATCAATGCTGAGGATCGCGACCACACACGACACGTATCCATGCGGTCTTCTGCTGCGTGGACCACTCTGTGTATGCTACCTTTAACAGCTTTCTTTATGGCGTCGGGCTATAAAAAGGCCATATGTTTGCATATTTGATCTTTAGTATGCTGATAGTATTTTGCAAACTACAAAGTTATTGTAGTTTGAAGAATAGCACCATTCATAACTATTAGAAACTACTTGATGAATCAAGTTAATTCTCAATTTATTTCGAATTAGGAACGGAAATCGAAACGGTTTAAGTTTTTAGAACTCAGTTACACATCCGATTAACCAATCTAATTCAACTCTTTTCGCAACTCCTCTCTCATGGGACTTCGCCAGCTGCTCGCGGGTGATATGACGTGACCCCTGGCCTGTAAAGATTAATTTTTGAGCAACTCAAGTTAAGCTTAGCAAACGTAAGCGCACGCCTGTTGACGATCCAAAAAATGAGATCAAATGCATAACACCATCTATGGAATCTGAAGATGAACTGTCTTAACATTTTTTCGGAGTTTGTTTTATTTTTATTAATAGGAATTCATACAGAACGATATTTCAAAGGTCTTAAAATAATCTTTTTTAAGACGTTTTAAAAGTACCACGTAAGTAAATAGGAGCTTATGTACTTTCATAGTTATAGTTTAAAGGCTATGTAATTTATTAAAAGCATATATTTTGTCGTTTGAAGTAAATAGATAGGTAGGGCTAAACATTTCCCCTACACATTCCTGGTAACCCCTAAAAGGTATGGTTTTGATGGTTGGTAAAACTCAACGGTAATGAAGGTACACAGGTAATGAACATTTCACACATACCTACCCAGGACAGTTACTCAAAGGTAATGGGGTGGATAGCAAAAGCCACCATTTACAGACACCTTAATTTACTAGACAACAAAAAATCTAGGTATATAGGCTTTAAATAGTAGGCACTGGAAACCTGGAACTAAGCTCTATCCAGATATATACACATCTTTATGGTCAGGCAAGGCATAAAGCCGCAAATTAGGAAAATATAAAAACACAGTTTTTTTTCCCCTTCCGGGTTCATGACCTATAGTACTTCCACCCTTAGAGGGGTGGCCTCAAAAGTTGTGTATCTGGATAGAGGGATGATGCACCTACCCTAATACAGATAGTTTGATAGCCCATGGGGCACAGTTTTTCGGGAAATCAACCCTAAATAGTAGGCAAGTCACACTTGTAGACAGTTTCGATAGTCAAATGCAACAAGCCCACTAGTGGGCAGGGCCACTTCCCTTCCCGCTTGTGCGCTGTGAGGTGTTTATTATTTCGCTCCGTTCTGTAAATTCGGAATTTGCATTGTGTGTCTATTCTAAGGCTTGTGAACTGTTCCTAGCTGTGCCATAGTGTATTAAGTGCGTGTTTTGTAAGTTTTTAATGCTGTCTGTCTATTCTTTTATTGCTAATTAGTAAATTTTTCCAGCCTTCGGTAAGTGCATTTATTTTTTTTCTGTGTGTGGGTACCGCGAAATAACTTAATCGATCGATATTTATTTGTTTAATTCGTTAATTTCATTCATTCGCGTTCTAATACGTTTATTTATCGTATTCTCCGTCAATGATGATGTCAACAAATGATGACCCACCAGATCGCGGCGGAGAAATATTTCGTAGAAATACTAAAATCCAAAGGTCGCCCGTGGCGACCTCCGCTAATTCGAAACGTTTATTCAGCGAAATGTCTCCATCATACATTTCGCCCGATGATAGGTCCAAACGGCTTCATCAAACATTCGAAACCGTGGAAAAATCCTCGCCGATTTTAAAGATCAGTGATGTGAGCAATACCGACTATTGTGACTTAGTTTCCGAGGCGTCGATATACCTGTCTAAAATTAACGACCTAGTGAATGATCAGGGCTCTCGAATTAATGTTGCAAATAAATCAGCTATCATGGATATGACACAGCGTGTCACGGCCATTGTTTCTATGCTGGCCATAAAATCATCATGCAACGAGACGAAGTTAGCCAATACGGAACGCGAATTAGATAAAATCAAGTCGAATAACGCTGTCAATTCCGATCCTGTCAATAACAACTGTAAAATTTCATATGCGGACTCGTTGAAACTACGTTTGCCAAAAGTAGCTCCAGCAATTATGCAGTCCCGACCACCGTTACCCTGTGTGGTCGCATACCCTACCGCGGACCGGTCAGCTGACTATAACACTTCGTCCGCGATGAACAAGCGCTCATGAAGGCAATTAAGCCCAGTGACGACGGTTTTCAAATTGTAGGCGTGAAAAAAACCGCGAAATCTGGTGTCGTACTACGCGTTGCTAATGAAATTCAACTTAGAAAGTTAGAATCTGTGGATGCTATCAAGGCCGCTGGTTTACGACTAGAAAAGCCAAAGGGTAGACGCCCTAGAGTGTTAGTGAAGGATGTTCCATCATCAATGGATGATGGCGCTTTTCTAAACGCGCTTTACCGCCAAAATATTAAGGATGAGATGCAAATTAAAGAGGGTGACTTTATAAAGTCTACCAAATTATTCGTAGGCGCTCCTTAGATAACGGTCGGAAATGGATTGGCATTGAAATAGAACCCGCGGTACGTAAACACTTAGTGACTACCAAGGATAAGTTATTTATTGATTGGGCTACCTGCCGTTTTATTGATGATGTAGAAGTAGTTCGGTGCTTGCATTGCCAACAGTTCGGTCACGTTAAGAAACACTGCGCTAGTAAGGAACCGACCTGTGCCAATTGTTCGGAGGCACACGAAACAAATGATTGCCCGCATAAGGACGACTTAAATTTTAAACCGACTTGCGTGGCGTGCAAACGCTTTAAAAAACCGTGTGATCATCGCTGCGGATCTCAAGAGTGTACTACCTACAAACTGAAACTCGAACAATTAATCCTAAACACTAACTACTAATAATGGATATTTTAACCAAAGGACAATTAAATCTCCATAACGATAGGGTGGCGACATCTGAGCTGGATAAATTGATTGTGGATTATAATCTTGACATAGTGCTTATTCAGGAACAATACGAAAACGCGCGCTTACGTCACAGGTTGGTTCAGCTGGACTGCAGGGCGCGGGCCGGAATTTATATAGCGCGTTCTTCGGGCTTTACTGTAACATCTATAAGTAACCTCATGACGCCTCATTGCGTCGTGGCGGAAGTATCATCGCCTACCTTTAAGGTTTACGTTGTGAGCTGCTACTTTCAATACTCAGACCCAGTTACTCCACATATACATAATCTCCGTCACGTCTTGCGGTCGCTTGCGGGCTGCAAAGTTATAGTAGGTGCTGATGTAAATGCATCTTCTTCCCTGTGGTATGGCAAAGTTCGATCCACTGATTCCGAACGACGTTGTGCTGTTGAAGATTTTATTGCTGAGATGAATTTATCAATTCATAACACCCCAGACGCACCACCTACTTTTTGTAGCCAAATGGGCGAATCTTGTATTGACGTCACACTTTCTAGTGCAGACGTACGCTTGGATAGGTGGCGTGTCCTTCCTGACGCGTCTTGTAGTGATCATCGCCTGATCGTGTACGAGTTTGTTCCTATGTTTACTCAAGGTTCGTCACACTTAATTGGAAATTTTAGATATAAAAGTAAGGGCGCGAATTGGGAATTCTTCGGCTCACTTTTTTCTGGTCATGTCAAAGACTTCACTCGCGACGGACTGTCAGCTGAGGAAAGTGCTGAGATAATGTCGGACGCCTTCACTTACTGTGCTGACATTGCTATTGGTCGCGCATCCATGACCAATATTCGTAGATGTGATTGGTGGAGTGACTACCTTGTTGAACAACGTAGAAGCTTTCGTAGAGCTCGTAGACAGCTTAACAAGCTAAAAAAACGTAAGGTTACCGGGGACCTCCTTAATCTTGCTTTAAGTACTTTTAGAGTTGCCAAGTCACGCTACAGAGCATCTGTTGAAAAATCTAAGGGTAATTTATTGCGGAAAATTGTTGATAAACTTGATAAGGAGGGTCCGTGGTCTCCTTTGTACCACGAGTTCAAAGCTAATAGATCTGTCGACCTTGCGTACGTTCAAAACATTAAAGTAAACAATAAACATACAACCGGCATTGTAGAAACAACTGATGCTCTGCTTGATTCCCTTATACCAGACGATTCATCAGTAAATGATAATGAATACCACCAACAGATCAGAGCGTGGGCCACGGTGCCACCTGAATCACCGGAGTCAGATCTTCCATCCACTGACGAATTCATAAACGTTGTCAAGAAACTACCTCTCAACAAATCATCCGGTGAAGATAAAATATCTAATAGAATGATTATAGAAGCGTGTAAGACAGCCGGAGACGCGATTTTATCAGTATATTTTTATTTTTTTATTTTTTGGGACAAGCCCGCCACACATTCCCAACCACTGCAACTCCTGAAAGCCAGAATCAACAGTGGCGACCACCAGAAAAACGCCGAGCCAATTAAACCCGACGAGTCCCGGAGAAACGATTCAACTGTCTTGGATCCTGCAACGAAATTAATCAGAAAAGTACAGCGGAGGAGTAGGAAAAAAAATATATATATATAATTTCCACTTCCCTCCGTATCAAGCAAGAGACAGAATAGAACTAGGCCAATAGGCACCAAGGGCCAAATACAACTGGGTTAAGCCCAGTTGCCAAGCACCACGGATTATATCTTACCACTTAAACTAATGGGTCCTAAATTGTGAGCTACTTTTGATTCCAGTAATAGGTATGGCAAAATCGCTTGAACGCACGGAAATTTGTTCTGGTTTCAACAAGGTCCGTATAGTAAACTACCCCAGATGTAACCTTAATACTATCTAACATAATATTGCGTTCAGTTTGCCAAAGACTACACTCCCATAAGATGTGATGTGCGGATTGTTCGTATTCATAGTCAACTGTGGAACATTGACATAAAGGCGAGGCCACAAGCTTAAAGGAAAACAATTTACTCTTAAAATTGCCATGACCTGTGAGAAATTGGGCAACACAGTGATCCACCTCCAGCCATGTCCTGTCCAGCCGCTCACGAACAGATGGAAAAAACTGGTGGAGGTGACGGCCTTTGATGGAATTTTCCCACCTACATTGCCACTCGGATAAAAGTTCCTCCCAGACATTAGTCTCGGATTTTAGTAATCTAGAGATCTTAGCACGGCCGCGTTGCGGTAAGAACTCTGGGTCCGTAATCTTTCTAGCGTAGTAGTACATTGCAGCACGCCGCTGCACTTCTAGATCGACTGGGAGAACACCCGCCAGCACTGGTAAGGCTTCAGTACTAACCGTCCTATACGCCTTGCATAAAAATATCAAAGCCAAACGCTGGCTTTGAAGCAATTTACGTCGTACCGCACCTATGGTGGCCCTATCGGCCCAGACAGGTGCCCCGTAGCACATACAACCCAAGTAGGTAGCCCCATAAATAATTTTTAAGGTTAGTCTATATCTTATCAGTATATAACCGATGCATTGCGGAAGGTATTTTTCCTCGAATATGGCGACAGGGCTTTATACGCATTATTCCGAAGAGTGGCGATAAGCCCCCGGATGACCCTAAGTCCTATCGGCCCATAACCCTACTTCCATCTTTGGGAAAACTCTTAGAGCGACTAATCGTTCCGCGCTTACTACCGAATGGACCTAAATTTCATAATAATCAATTTGGTTTCACTATTGGTAAATCCACCGTCGACGCGGTGCTCTCTGTTCGTAAAATTATTAACGTATCGGAACATAAATATGTGATTGGAATCTTTCTCGACATTTCTGGCGCTTTTGATAACGCATGGTGGCCGATGCTACTACTTAACATGAAAAACCGTGGTTGTTACAAAAACATCTATAATCTGATTCTTTCTTACTTTCCAAACGGTTCCGTGAAACTCAAACTAGGACATCATTCCATTACTAAGTCTCTAACCATGGGATGTCCTCAGGGCTCAGTTATCGGTCCATATGTTTGGAATATTGGCTACGATGATTTCCTCGCGCTTCCGCTCCCATGCGGCTGCTCATTAACCGGTTACGCGGACGATGGCTTGCTTCTCATTCAGGCAAGTACTCGTGCTGGCCTTGAGAATTTGGCTGACACATGCCTATGATTAATATCTCAGTGGGGCGATCGAAACCGTCTGACCTTTGCACCGCATAAAACCTATCAACTTATTTTAAAAGGAAACCTTAAATCCTGGCCTAGTATTAAATTCAATAACGTACCCGTTAAAAGAAAAGAATCCGTGTGCTATCTCGGTATGCTATTAGAAAATAACTTTTCATTTATTGATCATATAAAAACAGTATGTGAGAAAGCAAAAAAGAACTTCTACGCCTTGACGAGAATATCCAAAACTACTTGGGGTCTATCTTTTCAAACCTTAAAAACTATTTATGGGGCTACCTACTTGGGTTGTATGTGCTACGGGGCACCTGTCTGGGCCGATAGGGCCACCATAGGTGCAGTACGACGTAAATTGCTTCAAAGCCAGCGTTTGGCTTTGATATTTTTATGCAAGGCGTATAGAACGGTTAGTACTGAAGCCTTACCAGTGCTGGCGGGTGTTCTCCCAGTCGATCTAGAAGTGCAGCGGCGTGCTGCAATGTACTACTACGCTAGAAAGATTACGGACCCAGAGTTCTTACCGCAACGCGGCCGTGCTAAGATCTCTAGATTACTAAAACCCCAGACTGATGTCTGGGAGGAACTTTTATCCGAGTGGCAATGTAGGTGGGAAAATTCCATCAAAGGCCGTCACCTCCACCAGTTTTTTCCATCTGTTCGTGAGCGGCTGGACAGGACATGGCTGGAGGTGGATCACTGTGTTGCCCAATTTCTCACAGGTCATGGCAATTTTAAGAGTAAATTGTTTTCCTTTAAGCTTGTGGCCTCGCCTTTATGTCAATGTTCTACAGTTGACTATGAATACGAACAATCCGCACATCACATCTTATGGGAGTGTAGTCTTTGGCAAACTGAACGCAATATTATGTTAGATAGTATTAAGGTTACATCTGGGGTATTTACTATACGGACCTTGTTGAAACCAGAACAAATTTCCGTGCGTTCAAGCGATTTTGCCATACCTATTACTGGAATCAAAAGTAGCTCACAATTTAGGACCCATTAGTTTAAGTGGTAAGATATAATCCGTGGTGCTTGGCAACTGGGCTTAACCCAGTTGTATTTGTCCCTTGGTGCCTATTGGCCTAGTTCTATTCTGTCTCCTGCTTGACACGGAGGGAAGTGGAAATTATATATATATTTTTTTTCCTACTCCTCCGCTGTACTTTTCTGATTAATTTCGTTGCAGGATCCAAGACAGTTGAATCGTTTCTCCGGGACTCGTCGGGTTTAATTGGCTCGGCGTTTTTCTGGTGGTCGCCACTGTTGATTCTGGCTTTCAGGAGTTGCAGTGGTTGGGAATGTGTGGCGGGCTTGTCTAGTGGGCAGGGTTGAAGGGTTAGCGAGGAGGCATGGGAAGCGGTCACCACCTTCTGCGAAGCAGTAATGCTAGCAAAGGAGGAGGCCGAACGGGTGAGAGAGAGGGAAACCTCACGTCCCAGTCGCCGCAACAGAAGGAGACGCCCCAGGCGTCGGGAGTCGCAGGGCGATTTCCGGCCGCCGTAGGCGCGGGCCTGCGGTCGGCGAGCAGTGGGTGGCTCGCCGTCTGATCGGAACTAGGCCCGGGTCGGCGGCGCGCTGCGATCCCAGCGCGCCTCATAGAGATGTCAGCATGGAGGACGGGGCCCGCTAGGGCAGGTGCCTGCTGGGGCTGCGGAATCTGTTCGAAAGGGGTGCCGTAGCCTTGAAACACAAAGGGCACCAGGAGGAACACGGATGGGTTTTAGTCAGTAAGAGTCTGACACTCCCTCTTGCTTTACCCAGAGCGGGAGGAGTCATTTGATGATTTCCCATCCTTAAAAAAAAAAAAAAAAAAAAGGGTTGAAGGGTTGATTTTCACCCCGTTCGACGGGGAATTTCGGGGGATTAACAGAGAGTTGCATCAACTCCTATCCAGACCTAGAATAGACCTAGATATAGCCAGGAATGTAATAGAACCATAGTTAAAATAATTTTAACTGCTTCATTTTATTTTAACTGTTAATTATTAACAGTTAAAATAAAATGAAGCAGTTAGTAGTCTTTGGGCCTCGTTACAGTAAATTAACCTAGTACGTTAGTAAATAGACAAGAAATGGCAATTCGTAGTTACCGGCAGAAGAAATATAGAATTTATAACTAGAATCAACGTACTCGCGAACTTTCCCTTAAACCATTAGCTGCAGTGTTGTCAAATTCCTGCATATTATTTAACCCTGGTAAGCATTCATCCCTCACCCCAATCTACCCCGAAGAAAGCAAGTAAATGGCAAGATAGAAGAACGTTGTACGTGTGGTACGGAGAACCTCAGATCCCGATACAGGACGTCAGCGCGGCTGGACGCAGTCGGGTGGTCACAGTTCACATCGGAGGATTAGAAGAAGGATAGACCTACCCCATCACACCCCCGTTCCAGTCGATCACGCCCGTCCGGTATAGTTATTTATCTCATGCTGTGTTGAGTACTATTTGGGTCAATGGATGGCATTACGAGTATCTGCACTACGTAATGTTGGTTTCATGTATATTGCCCCAATTCCTATCCGGTTTATGTGTAAAAGTTATCTACATTCGTTTTGTACTTGAACGTGATGCGTTCAGTTAATTATCCTTTAACATCCTCGCCATTATATTTTGCCATAGATGAATGCTAAAAAAACAAAATACAATAATACCATGTTATCAATGTATAAAAGTATTAGTAAAAATAAAAAAGAAAGGAAATGAATAATTTAAAAATATTTAAAAAAATTAAAATAACCATGCCTGTTTGTTTGGATTTGAACCCACGCCAAGTCTTTTGAAAGACAGTCTTTAAACCGAAGGTCAATGAGT
The DNA here is from genome assembly GCA_950371165.1 of Lacanobia oleracea. Taxonomy (NCBI): domain Eukaryota; kingdom Metazoa; phylum Arthropoda; class Insecta; order Lepidoptera; family Noctuidae; genus Lacanobia; species Lacanobia oleracea. Next base: position 17,304,695 of record OX493406.1, read on the forward strand.
ACTGTTGACAAATAATTGAAATAGCCAATCTTATTTATGTCATGGTTTTTCGCTGCTCAGCTCCTTGAAAGTATAGCGTGATGATTAACATTGTTAAGTTCAGACGCATATAACTCTGCAATATTGAAATACGTTGTGGCTTCTTATAACAACTCCTCACTAAACTGTTCTTACAAAGATCATAGCGTGATAATAATTATAATATAAACCGTCTCCTGACCAGAACAAACACAACAAAAAAAGAATTATCGAAATCGGTCCAGCCGTTCAAGCGTGATGCGATGACCAAGGGAAAAAAATTGGTTGCCTGTAAAGTCGGTATACGGGCGAAAGTTTTACGTGACAACGACTTTGAGTGGTAAAATAATTTTAATGTGAATATTCATTCGTATAGTAGGAAGAAGGATGAAATAATAGTCTCTCTCACTCTCTCTCTCTCGCTCTGTCTCTCTCGCTCTTAGGCGGGCTAACTGTGCTCGAGTGGAAGGGACGCGTGCCTTTCACTTTTTATGTCTGTCTCTCTCGCTCTTAGGCGGGCTAACCATGCCCGAGTGGAAGGGACGCGTGCCTCTCACTCGCTCTCATTGTGAGCGCATAACGTGAGCGGAGCGTAACGCAGTTTCTTGAAGTGTCACCCGGCAAACCAATTTATAAGACGTTGTCACGTCAAAAGGGATTCATTTTTATATATATAGATATTTTACATTTTTAAATATTTCGTAAATAAAATATTAATATAAGCCCCCGGTGGGCTTATATTGGGAACAGGGTCCAAACTACCGGTGGTCAGGGCTCCTGAGAGAGGAACCTCCTCACTATACGCGCCGTTTCCAGAAGTACTGGTTTCTGGATTAAGCCCTTGATCCAGCTGCCCAAGGAGAGCCTCTTGAGATGTTGGTCGAGGCTCTTGGCAATTATGTCATTGGCCGTCACAACTATCGGCACAATGACTGCTGGGTTCACATCCCACATGTCGACAACCTCGCGAGCCAAGTCAAGATGCTTTGTTTGTTTATCTTTCTCAGACTTCACGAGGTTCTCGTCATGAGGGACTGCTATATCAACAATCATTGCGGGACGCTCTAGTTGGTCTATCACCAATATACCAGGCTTATTGGCAACAATAGTCTCGTCAGTGATGATAGACCGATCCCAATACAATGTACTATTGCTACTTAAAAAAAACAAAAATACATTTAAAAATATGAAAAAGTAGTAGTCCGCCGGTGTCGGGAGCAGGGTCCAAGCTACCGGTGGTTAGGGCTCCAGAGAAAGGAACTTCCTCACAATACGAGCCGTATCGAGGAGTATCTACTGCCTTCTGTATCAGTCACTTTACCCTTTACTTTATTATTATTATCTCTGTGATGGATCTGTCAGATACCAGCTTGATGACCTTGAGTTAATTGAGAAACGAGCCAACAGCATCATCGGCAAAGCGACGAGCCAAAAGGCTCGTCGAATAGAAGCTCTACAGTCTTGAGCATCGACGCAGAGTTGCTAGCTTGTTGGTTTTCTACCGCTTGCATTTCGGAGAATGTGCGACGGAATTGCATAAATTAATTCCACCAAGCCCGTTTCACCATCGGATCATAAGACGAACGGCAATGCGCCACCGGTACATGGTGGATATCCCAGCCACACGCACAAATCGTTTTGGGAACACATTTATGGTGCGTACAGCTAAGGAAACACTTATGTGGGTAGTCCCAATTAATGCACAATAATTTTTTGCACTCTTAAATTTTTAATAAAATAAAATATTATAAACAGTTTTTAAATGAAAAAAAGAATATAAAGTAGTACATTAACCTCTGGTGCACTCGGTCGGTTAATCAACTCTCCTGCACAACACTGCTCTACACTGCCAGCACTGCACTACAATACCATGGACCTATATGCCAAATTGTCAAGCTCTGTAGAGGAACTTTCTTCAACATTTGCTTCAAGAATGACTCAATATGAAGAAGACTTGAAGAATGCCAGCGGTGAGGCACCGCACAGGTCTATTGCCAGCCTTTCCAAGGACTTCACAGACTTCAAGGGCCTGGTGTGGAAAACCTTGACTGCACTAAAGGCCCAGATGGAGTTGCTTGTGGTGGGGCTAGATAGACATGAGATGGCATCCCGTGGTAAGGTTCTCCTACTACATGGTTTATCTGAGGAGAAGGAGTCTGATCCCAGCGCTAATCTCTTAAAAATACTGTCCGAGCGTCTGGAAATGAAAAATGTTATCTTGAAAGACGTAACAGCTTGTCACCGCCTTGGAAGTAACACCAGCAAGCCTCGTCCTCTCCTGGTACGTTTTGAAAGTCGCATGGTACGGAATGAAGTATGGCGAAATAAGACCAAATTAAAAGGGTCTGGTCTGACGCTATCGGAGTTCCTCACTAAACCCAGGCACGAGGTTTTTTTGAACGCTCGAAAGTACTACGGGGTTAACAAGTGTTGGACGTCTGAAGGGAAGATTGTCATCCAGGTCTCCGATAGTACGCGACGCAAGATTGAGTCTGCTTCGGAGTATCGAGAAGTTGTAGCTAAGTTCCCCGTTGCAGAATCCTCAGCCGTATCATCGAAGCAAGTACCCGAGAAGAGAACTCGCAAGCCAGCAAAATGATGGTACTACTTCACCACTTTTCTACTTCCTTTGTGTACCTAGATAATTATGATTATTTTTTGTATGTCGGTCACTCGATCTTTATTTTATTTATTTTTTTGTTTTGTTTTGCTGTATGTTGTCATGTTGTTGGCTCTGTCAATGTCAGTTTGTTACATTAAGTTTCGTTCGGAAACACAGACTGTTCATGTTACTTTCACTTTGGCCTACTGGCTTTTCAGCATTGGTTAATATAATTTAATGTAACCGGCGAGTGCATCGAGGTTAGAGTACTGAAAATATTTTATTTTTATTTTTTTGAGTTAAAATAGTCTAGTTTTTTTTTATTGCTTATAATTTTTTATATTTATATATTTATATTTAAAGCTTATTATGTCAAATGATTTCGTTGACGACAGTTTCTTTTCGTGTTCATCCTCTTGTGCGTCGGATCAGAGTTTTGCCAGTGCTTTTAGCGACGACATTTCTCTGACTCTTCGAGACCACTTGTCTTCTACTTTCTCCAACTGTCGCAAATTCTTTAATGTTGTCCACATAAATGCTCAAAGCGTTCCTGCTCACTACTCTGATTTACTATCTTCTTTTGACTCAGACCTTGTTCATGCTGTCCTTGTTTCCGAAACTTTTTTGAAGCCTGCACTTCCTTCCACACAGTATTCTCTGCCCGGATACAAAATCGTGCGTAATGATAGAACGGGCAAGGGATGTGGAGGGGTTGCTATTTATCTCCGTGGTGACATCACCTACAAGATTGTAGACCAGTCTCCGAGTGTCTACTCAAAGTTTGCTGAACACTTATTTCTTGAAATAGACTTTCAGCATACTAAGTTACTTTTGGGCGTCTATTACAGTCCCTCCTGTCAAATCGACTACTTTTCCTCATTTGAAACGAAATTAGAAAATCTTTCCCCACTTTATGACCACACGCTTATTCTCGGAGACTTCAATACCTGTCTACTGAAGGGGGACTCGCGCAGCCGTAAACTCCAGTCACTTGTCTCTTCTGTCAATATGCACGCTCTTCCACTCAGTGCTACTCACAGGGCTCCTCACTCAACTCCTTCTCTCTTAGATCTCATTCTAGTTTCTGATCCTAACAAAGTAGCCACACATGGACAGCTTCCTGCTCCCTTTTCCTACCATGATCTCATCTATCTGTCTTATAAGATTCGACCTCCTAAACGCAAGGCCAAATTTCTCATTCTTCGTAGTTTTAAAAACATTAATTTGGAGCGTTTAAGAGCCGACGCTGGTGGCATTGACTGGTCTTCTGTGTTCAACTGTGGGGATGTAGATACTATGGTGTCAGTTTTCAGCAGATCTATGTTGGAGTTGTACGAGACACATGCTCCCTTGAAAAAGGTGAAAGTGAAGCACCTTCCTGCGCCATGGTTATCCCCAGTAATAAAAAACCATATGGCCAAGCGTGACAAGGCCAAGCGGCGGTACAGGAGGCGGCCCACTGAGGAAAACTGGGATCATTATAAGAAGTTGCGTAATCGCTGTGGTCGTTTGTGTAGGAATGCAAAAAGGCGCCACATTCACAACTCAATTGAAAACTTTAATCCAACACAAGTATGGCAATTTTTAAAGTCTCTTGGCATTGGTAAATCACCTAGCAAGAGTTCCCCAGATAAAATGGACCTCAATGCACTTAATGCGCACTTTTCTAAGTCACCTATTACACTCGATACTCTTGCTAAATCTTCCTCTCTCCATGATCTTTCTATTTTTACTTTGCCTACAAATACTTCGTTCTCGTTCCACCCAATTACTGAACTTGACATTGAGAAATGTATCCTATCCATCTCTACTAAGGCGGTAGGTGACGATGGTCTCCAGCTCCAAATGTTCGTACCTATTTTGAATGAAATACTTCCTGTCATAACCCATATAGTAAATTTTTCTCTCTTTACTAGTTCCTTTCCTTCAGCCTGGAAGAGAGCTCACGTTCTACCGCTTCCTAAAGTGGCTAATCCTACCACACCATCCCAGTTCCGTCCAATATCCATCCTTCCAGTCCTCTCCAAAGTCCTCGAGAGTATTGTTCAGAAGCAACTGTCTTATTATCTGTCCTCTAATTCATTGCTAAGTCCTTACCAATCTGGGTTCAGACCTGGCCATAGCACTGTAACAACCTTAGTCAAAATTACTGATGACATTAGGCTGGCTATAGAGAACAAATGTCTAACAGTTTTGGTTCTACTGGACTTCAGCAGTGCTTTTAACTCAGTTGACTTTGACATTCTCTTGGGTATCCTTTCCTCCCTCAATGTCTCCGTACCAGTAATTGAGTGGTTTAAATCTTATCTTCGGGGTCGCTCGCAGTCTGTTCGATCTGATGGGGATTCCTCTGAGTGGTGTGAATTGGCTGCGGGTGTTCCTCAAGGTGGCGTCCTCTCTCCTCTTCTCTTCTCAGTATTTATAAACGCTATCACTAAGGTCCTTACTTCTAACTTTCATCTCTATGCAGACGACTTGCAGCTTTATCGACATTTTAAAGTAGGCGAACTGGCTGCGGCTGTGGCTGCCATCAACGATGACCTTGAAAATATCAACAAGTGGGCTAAATCTTTTGGACTCTTGCTTAACCCAACTAAATCTCAAGCGCTTATTGTGGGTGGCAGATACATGCTCAGCCTATTGGATCACCAGTCTCTGCCACCAGTAGTGTATGATTCAGTGCCAATTTTATACTCTAAAAGCGCTAAAAATCTAGGCGTCCATATTGATACTAACCTCTCTTGGGAGGTTCATATTGCTGATGTTAGTAAGAAGGTATTCTACACTTTTCAGTCTCTTAAACGTCTTCAAAAATTCTTACCATTTCACACAAAGGTCAGTCTTGCTCAATCGCTTCTTTTACCACTTATAGACTACGCGGATGTCTGTTTCCTAGATGCTACAGAGGTACTCCTGAACAAACTCGAGCGACTGCAGAACTTGTGCATTCGGTTTATTTTTGGTCTCCGGAAATACGACCACGTGTCGGAGTTTCGGACCAGATTGAAGTGGCTGCCGATTAGGCGTCGGCGAGATACCCATATCTTATCCCTTCTCTATACTATCCTTCACAATCCCAATTCTCCTCAATACCTTCGTGAACGCTTTGAGTACCTCGTCCCGAGGGGCAAATCATGTCGAACTGCCACTTCTCTTCTCCTTCGTACCCCGCGTCACACTTCTAGTCGATATGGTGGCTCTTTCTCTGTTACTGCAGTACGTCTCTGGAACTCGCTCCCACACTCCATACGCGACAGCCCTTCTCTTGATGTCTTCAAGAGGAAAGTTAAAGAGCATTTCCTTTCGCTTTTGACATAATATACGTATATATGTATGTGTATGAATATTTATAGTTATGTATGTAGGTTTATGTTTTAATCTATATATATATAATAAAAAGTAATTAAATAAATGTAATTATGTGCACTGGATCCTACCCTCCATTGTCATCTTTCTCTATCACTCAAAGGTTTGCTGGGAGAAAACTCATTTCTGAGTTAAGCTCGCCTTTGTACATGAACTTTCATTACTGTATTTTGAATAAGCTGTTTTGGTGTACAATAAAGAATTAAAGAATTAAAGAATAAGGAGTGGAATTCCCTGCCGGAGTCTGTGTTTCCTGATAGCTATAACCTTTTTTTTTATTTTGCGCTGGGAAAAATGCATTACGCATACCCTCCCGTCGGGGGAACGGGAGGGGTATGTGGGACTCCCCGGGCTGACCCGGTATACCCACTAAAACAACCCAGCGGCATTCCCGCATCGTCCGAGTGGAAGAGGACTGGGAGATCGGCGCAGCCTTGGCGTCCAGTCCTCCTCCGACGACAACCCGCCTAAAGCGGCGGGCCCCTCACGTCCTCCCCGTTCAGGGGAGGGCTGGGAATAACCGGCGAAGGTGGTGTGGAGTGCAATGCGGGCGGAGGCGCCCCCGCGCCTGTCGCCCGCCCATCACCACCATGAGGAGGGAGAAGACGGCGTCCTCTCCGACCTCTTCTTCGCCTACGGAGCGGCGCAGCGAGAGGATCGTCCTCCCGCGCGCGCTCCGCCGCCTCCTTTTGCGAGATGACATCCTCGCAAAAAGAGGCGACAGCTGCCCAGGACCCCTCACTCTCCAGCATGGCGTTGACCACGCCGGGAAGTGAGAGGTCCTGTCCGATCTCCGCTGTTAGACTGCACACCTCGAGGGTGTGCTGAGCCGTGTCCTCCGCCGCGCCGCAGTCGTGGCACGCCGGGGTCTCCTCCCTCCCGATCCGGTGCAGGTGCTTGCCGAAACAGCCGTGGCCTGACAACACCTGCACCAGACGGAATGAGAGGAACCCGTGGGAGCGCTCGAGCCAGTCTCGCAGGACCGGACCGAGCGCGTCCAAGGTACGGCGGCCAAAGGTGGCGGAGGCGAGGTCCTCCGTCCAATGGACGACGATAGCGTCCCTCGCCTCCCGCCGCACGGCCTCCCGCTCCTCCGCGACGGGGCGCTCGCCGAGGGCCTTTCGCCGCGCCGTCCACTCGTACACTTTGGCGAGCACCCACGCCTCCAACTCCTAAGGCGGGGTGCCCGCCAGAGCGCACGCCGCCGAGAAGCCCACCGAGCGGTAGGCCCTCGCCACCCGCAGTGCAATGGCACTTTGGGGCCTGCGCATCACAGTAGCATTCTCCCTCCTGTGGAGGGAGTCTGCCCAGATGGGGGCCCCATACAGGGCCATGCTCCGCATATAAACGCCGGCACCGTGCATTCGGCCCCCCCAGATTTGGGAGGAGCCAAGACAGGGCGTCCGCGGCCTTCAGCAGGCGCTTCGACAGCCCGCTGAAATGCGGGCCAAAGCGCCACCTGCTGTCCAACACCAGGCCCAGATCCTTCATCTGGGCCTGGACGCCCACCCTGACGCCCTCCACCACAATGTGGGCGTTGGGAGGGCAGCGCTGCCGAGGCCCGTGAAAGAACACGGCCTCGGTCTTGTTCAGCGCCACCCTCAAACCCAGGCGGCGGATCCTCCCTGCCACCAAGGACCCGCCAGCCGAGGCCAGACAGGCCGCCTCCCCGAAGGTCTTCCCCCGGGCAGTAAGGAGAGTGTCGCGCCTTTCTGCCCTTCCCCTTCCCCTTCCCCTTTCCAGTCGTCTGCAACTGGCTGGGAGTCATGGTGGCAGGGACGGCTGTCGCCGTCTTTTTTCCCTTGCGCTTCCCCTTCCGCTGGACCACTTGGGTCCAGCCCTGCTGGTTGGATGGAGTGGTGGAAGGGAGAAGGGCGTCCTCCCCTTGTGAGAACGGCCCCAGCTCACCTCGCCTCCTGTCAGCCGCCAGCGGCGGTCGGAGGCGCTTCTCCGGCAAGAGCCGGTCCTCAATGCCTGCTAAGCAGGCTCTAGTGAAGGCCCTCTCCTCCATAACCACCTTGCGGATGACATCCTCAAGGTTGGTGGGAGTGGGGGCCTCCGCCGCAGGTCTTGGTTCGGCCTGAATTGGCCGAGCCGTGACATCAGCCAGCTTCTGATGAAGCTGGCTGACCTCCAACTTCAGGCGATCAACAATCGCCTGCAATTGGCGCGTCTCGTCGGTCGCCTTACGCTGGACCAACTCCTCAATTATGCCGCGCATGCTTGCGGCACGGCACTTAAGGGCCTTCTGGAAGGTGCCCTTAAGGTTTGAGGACTTAGAGGCGATCTCCGCGATCTCCTCCTCGTCCTCTTCCGCCATCCGCGCCAGCTCGGCCAGGGAGTGGTCCGCGTACAGCACGCGGGACGCGCCGTACCCGGACTTGGCTCGAGCAGCACGCGCCCGCTTCTCCTTAGCAGCAAATCGTAGACGACAGGCAATAAAATAAGTGGCTACGAAAGCACAGAGCTCTTTGGCCGTACCCAGTCTGCCACTCCGTTACGGTGACAAACTGGGCCGTTTCCAGGGGACGCGACGTGGACGCAAGCTCTAGCTATAAACTGAGAGTCTGCAAGTCAAGAGTGAATAATTTAATACGTTTTTACTTTAAAAACCCTTTACACACGAGTCATACTCGCACTTTACGCACCGGTTTTTTGTCATTGATGGTTTTTGAGGCTGGAAATGATAATTTACTCCAAATGAATTTTTTTCGTTTTAATTAGTTCTTGGTTCCTCCATCGGTCTAACTAAGCGTGATTTTTGTCCGTTAAGAGCGCCCTAGCCAATCATTGTTCCATACAAACGTAGTATTGCGGTTATTCCAGTTTTTGACGGTGTACGTTCAAAATAAAAAAAATATATCAATTTGTTTCATCATTATCTAGTCTTAATGGAAACAAAAAAGTAAAAAACATGCATTTGAAATTTATGAGCGTCGAAAGTTCAAAATTTTAACACTTATTTTAACGCATCTTTGGGCGAAAATAAATACCATAAGAAGAAGGAAAATTGCAAAACAGTCACCAAACAGGGATAGAATAGAACTTGTAGTTGAAAAATGCAAATAATTTTATTTTGAACAGATAAATTCAGTAGTTTTTTCATGATATCCATACTCCCAAACGTCTGTTTATACAAATTCGCGCGCTCATTTTCGTTCTAAATCATCTTTCGTTTCGCCACACATTTCCTTTCCGGGCAATGGGACGGAGGGGAGGCGCGCGCGGCGAGTACACACCTTACATATACACATGCTTAATGGTTTAGCTAGCTAGAGCTCAGTCAGTTCGGCTCACAGACTACAATATAATATGCTGCATACGTCACCGTAATTGCGCGCGTGCTGTGTATGAACTGATATCTTATTTGTCTTATAATATTTTATAACATTGACCTCTGGCTCGAACTTTTGATTTCGATATTCTTTTATTGATAGTTTGTGTTAAGAAAGAATAGAATAGAATAGAAACGTTTATTTACCAAAAAAACATTACAGTGTTTTTACATTGGCCCCAAACTAGGCAAGCCTGTATCTTGGTTACCAAATAATGAATGTTGATTTAGAATTTCTCTCAAATTTTACCTAACTTTGTGAAGTTTGTCGCTGGTCCGTCGTTCGCTGTAGTTGGTTAGGGCTTCGTGCGATAAAATAACTCTCTACGGAGCTGAAATTAGCAAACCTCGTCATATAGATCGATTTGCATTGGTTATCATAAGTACCTGTACAGTCGTTCAACGGAAAGTGCCGCGCGGCGGCAGCCACGTTGCAGCTGCGCTGCAGCCGCGTGTTTATCATTTGTATGGATTAACAAAACAGCGCGACTGCAGTGCTGTGGCCGCATTTTTATTATTTGCGCGGCTGCAGATCTGCTGTCGCGCTGCTTTGTTAATCCATACAAATAACAAAAGGAAAGTGCCGCGCGGTGGCAGCCACGTTGCAGCTGCGTTGCGGTCGCGTGTTCATTATTTGTATGGATTAACAAAGCAGCGTTGCAGCCAAACAAATTTGAAGGCCTTATAGGATTATTCGGAAGTCTGTCTGTCTCTCCGCCTGTCTGTTGGAATTTGGTACACATTTGTCGCAAAGTAACGCGCGGCAGCAGCGCGGATGCAGCGCTGCTACCGGGTCACTTTTGGGGGTTAAAAATGTTTTATTCCGGAAGTAAGTTCCCTAGGGACCACGTGGGCCTAGCCACTAGAAGAAGCTAGTTTACCTACCTTTTAAATTGTTTATTTATTTTTAGTGTTCCGTACCCAAAAGGCCAACGGAACCCTATTACTAAGCCTCCGCTGTCCGTCCGTCTGTCTGTCAGCGGGCTGTATCTCAAGAGCGGTGATAAGTAGACAGTTGTCGCAGATTGTATATTTCAATTGCCGTTATAACAAAAAATAAGGTACGAAACCCTTCACGTGAGAGTTTGACTCGCACTTGGCCGGTTTTTGTTTACAATAGTGGTTTGAAAAATTATTTTAGTTATTAACATCCATAAAAACCGAACCCTTGTAGGATCACTCGGGTGTCTGTCTAGCCGCCTGTCACAGACAGTTTTCTCGGCATGGCGCCCTTATCTCGGTCACGCTGTCTTTCCGGCTGAAGCAGGTGTTTTCTGGAATGTTCATGAAAGAATATTTCAGAAAGTTTCTGTGTCGCTAAGGCTGGGAGCCGACACCCGGTTGCCACATTGTGGTAGCTGCCTCGATGATACGGCGCAGCACACGTTAGAGGAGTGCCCAGCCTGGGTAGTTCAGCGTCGTGATCTCGTTGCGGCGGTCAGTGCTGTAGATAACCTCTCGTTTACGATCGTGGTTCAAGCTATGGTTGAAAACAAGAGCGCATGAGACGCCGCGCCGTCTCCTCTTTTTGCGAGGAAGTGATTGGAAATCTCCCAATCCGCAACCGACCCACCGGGATTCGAAGAGAAAAGGACGATCTCCGGCCACCATAATGTGCGGCCTGCAGGCAAGAGCAGTCAAGTCCCGAGATGGCGACACTCTGTGTTCCGCGCGCACCGCTCTAGAGATATGATCATATTGAGCCTAATTTCTTGATTAACTTCAACACTCATCATCTGCATAGCCTTTTCGCAATTATATTGGGATTGGCTTACAGTCAAGCCTGATTTAGCTGAATACCAGTAATTTACGAGCGGCTGCCAACCAGACCTCCACAACCCAGTAACTGGGTAACACGGTACTTCATAGCAAGACTGGAGCCAGATTTACTGGCTTCTGACTATCCGTAAAGACTGCCAAAGATCTACAAATGACAGCCGGGACCAACAGATTAACGTGCTTTCCGAGGCACGGAGAAAACTCGGTATATTATAACCCAATGTTATAGAATGTTGTGCGATTAAGCTTTTATCTCACCCTATTACAATTATTTGTATTTATAGACCACCAAATAATAAAAAAGATAAACTGTCTATGTTTTTTGATCATTTGGATGCGATCTTAAAAGAAATTTGTCTGAAACCAAGCAATAAGGTCATACTTTGTGGAGATTTTAATATAGATATTTGCAAGAATAGTAAAACCTCTCTCACTTTTCAAAACATATTACGCGGCCATAATCTAATTTTGGGTACTCGATCACCAACATGTCTATGCAGTGGTACATGCATCGACAACATAATTCATAATACCAGGGGCAGCAGATGTGAGATTAAGGAATTAGCATTATCTGATCACACGGCACAACTACTAAAATGTCGTGTCAAGAAAACGTGCACGCTATCCTACTGGGTTTATTCAGAAACGTGACTATAGCGATGAGAATATCGAAAAGTTTAAAGAATGTCTTCAAAATTTAACTTTTCATGATGTATATATGTGCTCCGATCCCAATGACGCATTTAATGAGTTCTATGACATACTCGTATATAAACTATTTTATGACTTATGTTTTCCAATTAATAAAATTAAAGTTTCGGTAATTAAAAAACCTAAATGGATCTCAAAGGGACTAAAAAAATGTTCCAAACGGAAAATGGACATGCTATGGGAATATCGAAAGTCACCTAACCCAGAAAACAAAAACAAACTTAAAACCTATACAAATCGATTCAAGCACATAATTTAACAAACACAAAAAGCTCAAAATTCTCACACTATACAAAATTCTGAAAACAAGAGCAAAGCTACATGGAGTGTAATTAATCAACAGAAAGTAAATTATCCGAAAGAAGGAATAGACCAGATACTTATTGACGGTAAAGTTATTAACAGTCCAGAACAAATAGCGGAATTATTTAATGAATATTTTATCAGTCAAATTCAATCTCAGAGTGACATTAACTATAATAATAATATGCTGACATTTGATACAATTTCTAATTCAATATTTATGATACCAACGGTACCAGATGACATTGTAAAATTAATAAATTCCCTAAAAAATACAAGCAGCGCTGGATATGACGATATAACCACGAAAGTGATTAAAGCTACATCTTTCATTATTGCACCCATGCTTAGTCACATTATCAATAATTGCATTGAAAAAGGCATATTCCCAGAAAAACAAAAAAATTCTATAATAAAACCAATATTTAAAAAAGGTGACTGGCAAGATCCTAGTAACTACCGGCCCATTGCCCTTATTCCAGTCTTCTCTAAAATATTTGAAAAATAATATAAAAGTATATAGATATTCCTTTTTAGAAATAAATAAAATTTTAATCTGCGAACAATATGGTTTTAGGCAAAGTAAAAGCATAAATCCCGCTATATATGCGCTTGTCAAACACGTACTCACTAATATTGACAATAGAACTCCTGTTGTTGCATTATTTATGGACATGACTAAGGCCTTTGACCACGTTAGCCACAACATACTCCTTAATAAATTGGAAAAATGTGGCATCAGAGGTAATGTCCTCCAACTTATTAAATCATACCTAATGAATCGGCAACAATGTACATGCGTAAAAAAAATCTGCCCCTACACAAAAACAGAAACTACATACACGTCCGAATACCGCAAATACTTATTTGGCGTACCGCAGGCCGATATCCTAGCACCATTATTTTTCATCATATATATTAACGACATGCCAAAAACCATTCCTAATCCGATGATCTTATTCGTAGACGATAGCACAATATTATTTAGAAGCGAGAATGATGAGACTCTTGCAAATGAAATAAATAATAACTTAAATAACATAATATCCTGGCTCACTGCAAATAATCTAAAAATAAATCTAGGAAAAACAACTTACATTTCGTTTGAACAAAGAACAGAAAATAAAAAACTAGATGTTCGATATGGTGACAAAGATATTCAGGAGACTGATAATACTAAATTCTTAGGTATCTGGATCGATAAAAAGATGAATTGGAAAATACATATTGATCTTACATTTGTACGCCGTTAAGGCAAAACATGACTGATATATTATGTAAATTAATTGTAACATCTTGCATGCCATTTGTGTGTATACTCATGTTTTGGACAAATAAATGATCTTATCTTATCTTATCATGTATGCAAAAAACTTAGCCAGTGTTCATATGCCCTTTATAACCTAAAGAAAATTGCAAATCAGTAAACATTATTCATGGCGTACCACGGATATGTATCATCTACATTGCGATACGGACTTATATTTTGGGGGAACTCGCCCGATGGAGAAATAGTGTTCAAAGCACAGAAGAAATGTATAATAATAATAATAATAATTAATAATAATAATTTATTTATTTTCTCGCCACAATACACATTGAGTACATATTTTAAGGAACAGGTGGATACAGCAAGTATATTGCGGGAGACTGGTGCCTAAACTAGGCTTGTGGCCTGTATTTCAGGACACCAGGTCTCCACCCTTTAGGTTACATAATATTCCGAATCAGACAGTGGTCGCGAGTCAGTTAAGAATTATTAAAATGATTCTAAATCTATATAGTGTTAGTATGGTTAGTATTGTGTGGAGATGAAGGAAAGTGTAGAGTGTGGTTTTGTGTAGTGAGTGAGGATGTAGAAGTTTCTGTAGCCTGGACATATAAATATATAATATTTATGTGAAAAGTATATGCCTAGTTAACTAATTTATTTAAATCGTGATCTATACCGAGACAGCTAGGATTTTTTCAGTTTCAAGGTAGTTTAAGTCCTGGATCCAGCTAGTTAATTTCATTTTACATTTAATCTTGTTAAGGTCGTAAATAGGAAGAATCTTATTAATTTTATTATAGAGATAATGACCGAGGTGGCAGAAGAATCGCTGAGAGAACTTGGTCGAAAGCCGGTTGTGATAACTATCCACGGGGTCGAATCTGCGTTTGCCACGTGAAAGAGAGGGGGAATATGTTAAGAGGCTATGCTGTTTCATAATTGTTTGTTGTATGAACAGTTGGCGTACTGTCAGGACCTTCGCTTCTTTATATAGGAGGGTGGTAGGGTATCTAAAAGGGAGGCACAGTGAGACCTTCAAGACGGCTCTCTGCGCTCTTTCCAATTCAAGAATAGTGTATTTTGGGGCACCACCCCAGGAGGTGATGCAGTAAGTCAACAAAGATTGAACGGGGGCAAAATACACTGATCTCTTCACCTTATCCTCAGCCACCCGTCTAAGGGTCTTGAAGACATATATTAACTTCCTCAGCCTGCCACTCAATACGGTAACGTGCTTGTGAAAATTTGGTGCACTGTCTATGATAACGCCCAGATATTTCACACTATCTGCTTTACCGATTTGAGTGCAAGTACAGGCGGCGCAGCATGGCATCGGACAAGTGTGAGCTACGATGGAATGCGGGGTTGTTGCCGAGGTATGTCTGTTATGTTTTATGGAGAAAGTGACATAGTTCGTTTTTGCAGCATTTAGAGTGAGGATGTTATTTCGTAACCACTCTGATACCATATTGAAGCCTGACTGAGCAAATCCGTAGACATCACTCCACGTGGTCGCGCTGAACAACAGGACTGTATCGTCTGCAAAAGTTATTATTTTACCCTCTGGAAGAGTGAGCATACCCAGGCCGTTTATATATATAAGAAAGAGTGTAGGACCCAGTACGCTGCCTTGAGGCACGCCGTAGGTAACTTGGCACTCGTCACTGACGTACTCTTTCATTTTCACGCTCTGAGTACGCCCACTCAGATAGTCCTCAAACAGTTTCAATTGGACTCCCCTAATTCCAAGGTTTTCCATCTTCTGAATCAGTATGGGAACAGAAACCGTGTCAAATGCCTTCGCTAGGTCTAGAAAAATCCCCAAGACTTTACGACCCTTGTCCATGTTAGTGACGATAAAGTTAGTGAGATCATGAACGGCATCGGACGTCGATTTACCGGCTCTAAAACCATACTGAGAGGAAGATAGAAGGCTATTGCTCTCCAAGTAATCAACTAGTCTGCCGTTCATGATCCGTTCAAGAATCTTGGAAAGCGCTGGCAGCACGGCTATGGGTCTGTAGTTGTTGACACGGCTTCTGTCCCCACCCTTAAAGACCGGATGAACAATTGACCTCTTGAATGCTCTGGGAAATTGGCCTGTTTCGAGAGCAAGGTTACAAACGTAAGTCAACGGTGGAACTATGACAGCTTTGTGTTTCTTAAGGAAACTATTAGAAATTCGGTCCCAACCAATGGCACAGTCATTGCGGAGGCACAGTATTAGTTTTGTCACTTCTGCTTCGTCTGTGGGTAACAGTACCATGGAATGTGAATTATTGCAGAAAGTACCACTCGGTGACAAAGCCGACCGACTTACAATTTTTTCAGCAAGGGATTTACCAATATTTGCGAAGAAGTTATTGATTTCGTTAACCGATTGCTTTGGTGTAGTTGAAGTCGATAGCAATTCTGAAGCGTTGTCCTTCTTTTCGACCCTACTCGTTATACTGTTTATAGCTATCCACAGATGTTTAGTGTTGTTGCCAGCATCACTGATTTCTTTTTTATCATGGTCAATTTTAGATTGCTTTAATATTTTGTTGCAGTAGTTCCTATATCTTGAATATGTCGTTTTTAGAATTGAGTTCTCAGGGTCATTTTTAAATTTTTTATGAAGATTATCTCTATGTCGAATGCAACGGAGAAGGCCAGGAGTAATCCATGTCTTCACGATTTTTTTACGGTTCGGGATTTTAACTGTTTTCGTGTTTGACTCAATGACCCGCATAATGGGACTAATTAATAGATCTGCCGCTACATGAGGATCATTTGACATATACACCGCACTAAAGTCAACTAGTTTCAGATCTGCATCTAGCTGATCGTGATTGACTCGATTCACTGTTTTTCTTGCAGTCGATTTAGGGTTTTTCTTTGCAAGAAATAACAAAACAGTTTCGTGGTCAGTGAGAGCGGAGTGGGCAACCAAAGTGGTAGCGGGCAAAGTTGTTTTAAGCATAAAATGATCTAGGCATGCAAGTTGACGTGTGGGCAGGACATGTGCTGGCAGGAGACCATGTGAGGCTAATAAATTTAAATAACTACTTTTAGCTGAGTCATGGCACTGATCGTGAATATTTATGTTTATATCACCACAAATGATTACATTTCGATAATTCGCTATGTTATGAAGAGCAATATGTGGCATTCAAAGCACAGACAGTTGTAAGCAACATTTCCAACAGCTTAAGCTACTTACACTTCCCTGTCTTTACATATACGAAGTAGCAAGCTATGTTAAGACAAACATACATCTATACAATCGCCCAAAGAGTTTACGCCACAAAAATAAAATAAGCACAATCTCATATAAAAAAGCTATTTTTAATAAAAAATTTCTTGGTATGGCACCTAAAATCTATAATAAGCTACCTGAACACATACTTGAAATTAAAAATGTGGATCAATTTAAAAAAAACCTACACGAGTTTTTAGTTGCGAAATGCTACTATCATATTAATGATTTTTTAAATGAAAGATGCTAAAAGCCTACTACATCCGATTTATTGTATTGTTATACAGTGCTAGTTTTATGAATGATTTTGAGTTAATGTTATTGGGTTTGAATTTGACTATAGTGTATTATTTTATAATTAATTTATATTTGTTTGTTATTTAATTTTTATTAATTTGTAATTTAATTTGTTATTGACTTTTTATTTTAATTTAGTTTGACATATTAATATTATTATAATTATTTAATTACTGTGACTGACATATTTTATTTTGTGTTTAGTAATTATAATAATAATGTATTTTTGAATGATAAAATTGATTTGAATTATATTAATTAATTAAAAAATATATAGATTATTGATATTGTACGCCCTATGGGTATGTTACAGCGGTCTACATAATATGATTTGGATAAGAACTACTTTTAAACCTGTGACAAACAATAAATTATTATTATTTTTATTTTGATTTTGATTAAGATGGTCACCCATCCACAGACCAACCCTGGCAAGCGTTGCTTAACCTTAAAGATCGACCCCTGCGGCTGTTATAATTTAGCCACGAGCTCCTAATATATAAACTATCAAACTAAAAACTTCAATACTATTTAATTACAAATAATTGAAAAATATAATTCAAATTTTCACAGTAAGCAGGTACATTTGATATGTCACGCGATGCAGTTTGAAAACTTTTTTTAAACCCTATAAAGTGACCTGGCAGCAGCGCTGCAGCCGCGCTGCTGCTGCACGCTACTTTGCGACAAATGTATACCAGATTTCAACAGACAAGCGGAGAGACAGACAGACTCCCGAGTGATCTTATAAGGCCTTCAAATTTGTTGCAAAGTGCCGCGCGGCTGCAGCGCTGCTTTGTTAATCCATACAAATAATGAACACGCGGCCCCAGCGCAGCTGCAACGTGGCTGCCGCCGCGCGGCACTTTGCGTTTATTATTTGTATGGATTAACAAAGCAGCGCGACAGCAGTGCTGCAGCCATGCTCTCGTTTTAACCATAGCTTGAACTACGATCGAAAACGAGAGGTTATCTACAGCACTGACCGTCGCAACGAGATCACGACGCTGCACTACCCAGGCTGGGCACTCCTCTAGCGTGTGCTGTGGCAACCGGGTGTCGGCTCCCAGCCTATGCGCCACAGAAACTTTCTGAAACATAATTTCATGAATATTCTAGAAAACACCTGCGTCAGCCGGAAAAACAGCGTGGCCGAGATAAGGGCGCCATGCCGAGAAAACTGTCTGTGACAGGCGGCCAGACAGTTTTCGGTTTTATGGATGTTGATAACTGAAATAATATTTCAAACCACTTTGTAAACCAAAACCGGCCAAGTGCGAGTCGGACTCTCACAATCTGCGACAATTGTCTACCTACTACCGCTCTTGGGATACAGCCCGCTGACAGACAGATGGACGGTCAGCGGAGGCTTAGTAATTGAGTTCCGTTGGTTACCCTTTGGGTACGGAACCCTAAAAATCGATACACAATTTAAAAAGTAGATAAACTAGCTTCTTCTAGCCACTGGCTCGGCCCACGTAGTCCCTAGAGAATTTACTCCCAGGATAAAACATAGCTTATATCCTTTCTCAAAGTCTAGCTAGATTATCTCTGTACCAAATTTGATTTAAATAAGTTCAGTAGTTTTAGCGTGAAAGTGCGATAGACAGGCTGACAGACGGAGTCACTTTCGCATTTGTAATATTAGTATGGATATTGATGGAGGAGCTTGTGGCTACAGAATAACAGCCGCACAGATCGATCTTCAAGGTTAAGCAAGTCTTGCCAAGGTTGGTCTGTGGATGGGTGACCATCTTAACATACCGATTTTCCTCCGTGCCTCGGAAAGTACGTTAAGCTGTTGGTCCCGGCTGTCATTTGTTCTGAACTTTGGCAGTCGTTACGGATTGTCAGAAGCCAGTAAATCTGACTCCAGTCTTGCCAAGAAATACCGTCTGGAGGCAGCCGCTTCACGTAAAATACTGGTATTCAGCTGAATCCGGTTAGACTGGAAGCCGACCGCAATATAGTTGGGAAAAGGCTAGGCCGATGAGTATGGATATTGATTATTTTATTATTTTATCACACATCAAACTGGCGTAATTCCATCCGACTTCATGTTCTCGCGGTGTAATCCTCAGCAACAACCTCTTTCAGTCAAATGGTGAAACGGCTATTTGAATATAGCCGTACAAGCGAGCATTATCATCGATTACATCATCAGATAAGATAAGTCATTCGCGAGCTATCAATAAAAAAAAAACAAAATATCATTGAAATACATCTAAGTGAAAACTTAAGAATTACCAAATATGTAATCACAACAACCGAATTGAGAACCCCCTCCTGATTTTGAAGTCGGTTAATTAAAAACGTAAAATAACTTTAAACAAGGAAGCGACAAATAATAACTTATGCAATAGCGTATTTAATTAAGTTTTTGTTCGTCGACAAGCACTATTGTTTTTATTCAATTAGGCAAAATAGTCACTTTGCAAAAATAAACGTTCTTTAAAATTCGTCAATTGGGTCAGGAGGCCAAGTACTATTGTTTTATCATTACCCATTTTCAAAATTAAATAAAGTCGTATCTATGTAAATTCTTCAGATTGGTAAATGCTGGTATTTCGTTAATATACACGGTGCCATTTAAAAAAAACGCACCTAGAGGTAGTTTATGCATATGAAAATGTGGAGGTCCGTATGGAGTTGGCCGGTGCCGTATGGTGCTGTAAAAGAATAATACCATCCCATCACTTCCCGTGGGTGTCGTAAGAAGCGACTAAGGGACACCAGAGAATGGGCGTTCTCTATAAAACGCAACATCATACACTGCGATCGCTAACCCGCCTACCAAACGTGGCGATTATGGAAACCCCCCCCCCCTTTGGGGAAGCCTATGTCCAGCAGTGGACGTCTTTTGGCTGTTATGATGATGACATCAAAAAGACCGCTTTTGTAAGACGACCAAAATGGCACTGTGTATACATTTCACTACACGGTTGAAACTGTAAAGTAAAAAAAATGGTCGTAAAAGCTAACGACCCGAGGGTCTAGCACGAATATTTTTGACGTATAGGCAGTAACGTAACCTAAAATTTTACCATAGCCACAATACTCGTTTCGCACATAATATTTATTTGAATTAGATACTACATTCATATTTTTGAATGATATAAATTGTGTATGTCCTGTAAAATTAAGCCAAAATACTATGGATTGTAGTTCTTCACATTAAAAATTCAGTTACGTTAACGTTACTATACGTCAAAATATTCGTGCTAGGCCCTCACTGCGGGTGGCGAGGGCCTACCAGTCGGTAAGCTTCTCAGCGGCGTGCGCTCTGGCGGGCACCCCTCCTTGGGAGTTGGAGACATGGGTGCTTGCCAGAGTGTACAAATGGACGGCGCGACGGAAAGCGCTCGGAGAGCGCCTCGTCGTGGAGGAGCGGGAGGCCGTGCGGCGGGAGGCGAGGGACGCTATTGTCGTCCATTGGACGGAGGACCTCGCCACCGCCACTGTTGACTGTTCGTATATCTTATGTCACAATAAATGCTAGTCGCTCACAATGGGCCTCATCAGAAGCCTTAAAGTCACTCAAGGGCAATGGAGAAGGCAATGCTTGGAGTTTTCTTGGGTGATCAAATCAGGAATGATGATATTCGTAATCCAAGGTTATTGACGTAGTCCGAAGGATTGCCAAACTAAAGTGGCAGTGAGCAATGCATATTGCTGGCAGAACAGATGGTCGATGGGGCTGAAAAGTTCTGGTAGCGCGTACTGGAAGACGCAACGTTGGAAAGCCCACAAGGTGGACCGATGAAGGTCGCGGGTAGCCGATGGATGCGAAACGCGCAGAATTGGTTGTTGTGACAACGCTTGGGGGAGGCCTATGTCCAGCAGTGGAGGTCTTTCGGCTGATACGATCTTACCTAGCGACATCATTTTACTATACGACATACACGCAAAAGAAGTCGTATGCAACAGCTATATATCTTTTTTTAATCTTCTAATGTGTATATCTTCTTATGTGTCCCGGATCACAGTGTTTGTTATCGAACTTGACCGATTTGTATCATTTATTTATTTATTTGTTTATTTATTTATCACAACACTTCTACCATTACAGGATATCCCAAAGCGATAGGGTGGTCTTTAACTACTTTACAAATTGTAACATAAATGGTATGCAGTCATTCTTGCGAATTCATTCAATGAACAGTAAAAAATGTCAATCCTTTCGGCGACTTCATTGAGTATACGTAAGGCGCGAGTAACTGGCGCTTTTTAAAGCAAGTTAGTCCTGCCGCGCGGCACAGCCAGCAGCTGCAGCCGTCTCCGCCTCAGCACGTAGTTATCGGGCACGCATTAATTCACCTCCTTTAAAACACCCTGATTTATGTGTTTATTTATGGGGCAAAACAACGTTTACCGGGTCAGCTAGCCTATATATAAAATGAATCCCTTTTTCCCTTGGTCATCGCATCACGCTTGAACGGCTGGACCAATTTCGATAATTCTTTTTTTGTTGTGTTCGTTCTGGTCAGGAGAAGGTTTAAGGTTATATTATTATCACGCTATGTTCTTTAGAGGATGAGCAATATTAAAAAATGTCCGTTTTAATAACAAGCACAAGGTTCAATCCCCGGCCAGCAACAGCTATTATTTTTGTATTTATTTTATCTTTTGAACTGTATTTTACACCATAATTTTGTAAAAAACTTAATAAAATGGGTTTTTGCACACTTAAAGTAACATATAAAGCAAGTAAAATTGCAGATTACATATGCGTCTAAACTTAACAATGTTAATCATCACGCTATACTTTCAAGGAGCTGAGCAGCGAAAAACCATGACATAAATAAGATTGGCTATTTCAATTATTTGTCAACAATATTCATAAACCATCGGTTTAAAGACTGCCTTTCAAAAGACTTGGCGTGGGTTCAAATCCAAACAAACAGGCATGGTTATTTTTGAATTTTGTAAATATTTTTAAATTATTCATTTCCTTTCTTTTTTATTTTTACTAATACTTTTATACATTGATAACATGGTATTATTGTATTTTGTTTTTTTAGCATTCATCTATGGCAAAATATAATGGCGAGGATGTTAAAGGATAATTAACTGAACGCATCACGTTCAAGTACAAAACGAATGTAGATAACTTTTACACATAAACCGGATAGGAATTAGGGCAATATATATGAAACTAACATTACGTAATGCAGATACCCGTTATGCCATCTATTGACCCAAATAGTACTCAACACAGCATGAGATAATATTACATCATAACATATTTTTTAGTTATTAGTGGTACATTAATTTTTTGGATCGTCAACAGGCGTGCGCTTACGTTTGCTAAGCTTAACTTGAGTTGCTCAAAAATGAAACTTTACGGGCCAGGGGTCACGTCATACCACCCGCGACCAGCTGGCGAAGTCCCATGATAGAGGAGTCGCGAAAAGAGTTAAATTAGATTGGTTAATCGGATGTGTAACTGAGTTCTAAAAACTTAAACCGTATCGATTTCCGTTCCTAATTCGAAATAAATTGAGAATTAACTTGATTCGTCAAGTAGTTTGTAATAGTTATGAATGGTGCTATTCTTCAAACTACAATAACTTTGTAGTTTGCAAAATAATATCAGCATACTAAAGATCAAATATGCAAACATATGGCCTTTTTATAGCCCGACGCCATAAAGAAGGCTGTTAAAGGTAACATGCACAGAGTGGTCCACGCAGCAGAAGACCGCAAGGATACGTGTCGTGTGTGGTCGAGATCCTCAGCATTAACGAAACGACGGAGAAGAAGAAAAACATGAACATGATATAAGAAAGCTACTCAAATGCGCATTATATTACGAATATTGTTAAAATTGCCGATAGCATACACCATAATCAAGAGATGGATAGGTTATTTTAGAAGATAGCCTGTGTTGTACCGTTGCTTCAGCATTAATTCATTACTTCTGTGGACGGGGAGCCCATCGACCAAGCAGACCATCAATACGTATAATATTGACAAATGTTTATGGGAAAAGTAAGGAAATTATTTCCATGAAAACGCAATGGAAGAAAATGATAGACACCATCCGATTAAATTGTATGGTTTCTATTTAAATTTGCAATTTCTTAAAAAACTTTGCAAAGGCACTCGGTTGAAAGTCAACAAACTATCATAGTAGCCGAAATAATATTTCAGCTGATTTCTCCGGACTAAAAACTGTTCAATTCCAAAGTGAAGCAACAGCTCAGAGCAAAAATAATCCGTTGCGAGTTTCACCCTCCAGTGGATCATGAAAAACTGTAGATCCCCAAGCAATGACATTAGAGACGAACACGCGAAGAGAGTTTCCGAAACGGTACCGAGGTCCAGCAGTACCGTTTCGGAAACTCTCTTCGCGTGTTCTTCCCACTTCTTCTCTTACCTTTCTTACTGATTCGTACATGAAGTTACCAGAGATTAACTAAACTTCAAGACAACAAATGATCATGGGCTACAAATTACTGGCAGTCAAAAATGGCAATGTTAATGGCTATACTTGCGACTAACTAAGCGACTTCTCAACCCAAGTAGAAATACCCTCCGAATAATAATAGTTATAATTCCGGTCAATCCCCCCCTGAAAAAATATCTTACCAACATAGGCACGATGGATCGATGATTTAAAAAAGGTGGCACAAGACCGGGATGGTTGGCGCTTTTTGGGAGGCTTACATTATTTTACAATGGCCGGCAATTGGCTGACAGCATCATGTGATGATGATAGTCGCCATATACAGCTCAATGTACAAAGGTTGCTTCGATACCGAGAAATCAGTCGCCGACTTCATTCTAGAAATTTGCTACTGAAGAGGCCTTTGCTACCCGACGTGCAAAAATACTCGGAACGATTAGGACGATCAACGAAACCTATATGCGTGGCATCGCTGGCTAACCTAGCCAGAACTCCTAAGCGCAACGGCGCGAATGGGAGCCTAAGTGCAGATAACGGTAACTGTACTCTCTCCGTTGCGGGGGTAGTCTTTTCGTCTGGATAGAGTTTCTCATTTCAATTTTATGTAGCTCTATCGCGTGTTAACAACCCTAGCAACTTTCTTCAACATCGTGTATAGAAAAGCGTTATCATTAAAACGTTTTTCATTACGAAAATATTACTAAGTTTGGTCGGTGTTTTGAATAGACGATACAGCCAATGCCTTGCATTCTAAGGGAGTCAAGCAATCCTAGAAGTTGACTGTTCGAATAGTAATTGACTATCGGAAATTAAACGATGTCACTATAGGTGAAACCTATCCTATCCCACAAATATCAGAAATTCTGGATCAACTAGGGCATAGTAAATACTTTTCTACTTTAGACCTCACATCCGGTTTTCACCAAATTCCTATTTTCTCTGAAGATGCACCTAAAACTGCTTTTTCCGTGCCTCAAGGACATTTCCAATTCAACCGAATGCCATTCGGACTTAAAAATGGCCCATCTACGTTTCAAAAATTAATGAATAACTGCCTTGCTGGCCTTCAAGGTACAAGGTGTTTCGTTTACTTAGATGACATCGTTATCTATTCGTATGACTTACCATCCCATATTAATAACCTAAAAGCTGTCTTTGAAAGACTCCGCCAATTCAACTTAAAGTTACAACCAGATAAGTGCGAATTTCTCCGAAAAGAAGTCGCTTATTTAGGGCATATCATAAGCGAAGATGGTGTCAGACCAAATCCCGAGAAGATTAAAGCCGTAAAGGATTTCCCAATTCCAAAATCTCCTAAAGATATTAAATCTTTTCTAGGATTGGTATCTTACTACAGAAGGTTTATACCCAATCTTGCCAAACTCGCCAAACCTCTTACATCCTTACTAAAAATGGATACCTTATTCAATTGGCAAAACGAGCAACAGCTTGCCTTTGAATCCTTAAAAAATAAACTAATTTCTGCTCCGATTCTTGCATATCCAGAGTTCACTCAACCATTCCTCTTAACTTGTGACGCCTCGAATTATGCTATCTCTGCTATACTATCCCAAGGAATTATCGGCCAAGACCGCCCTATCGCGTATGCTTCTCGCACCTTAAATAATGCAGAGTGCAATTATAGCGTTATAGATAAAGAATGTCTTGCCATAATATTCGGCACTAAAATATTCAGACCCTATCTATACGGCCATCAATTCACAATTTTAACGGATCACAAACCATTACAATGGCTTTTTAACTGCAAAGATCCGGGATCTCGACTTATCCGCTGGCGTTTACAACTGGAGGAATTTGAGTACAAAATTCAATATAAAAAGGGTAAAATCAACGCTAATGCGGACGCACTGTCTTGTTTCCCTGTCAATCCTATCAATCCTGAAAATGTCCAGGAATCTAACCCCAGACCAGAACTGGATCCCTCTCATAATATAGATAGTGATCTAATGGATTTACTAATATCCCCACCATCCTTTAATTCTGACGAGTTCGGTCTAGATAACGTCGGAGATGACCTACCTGACTTACCTGAATTACAGGAACTTACACCCGATGAAACACCGACTCTCGATGCCCAACCTGAAACCTCTCCACTACCATCAACTAGTGCCTGTCCAGACTTACATTCTGACAATTATAACACATTCCTGAAAGCAATGGTAGATAAAGATAATTCGTACAACACAGAAATTTTAGAACACAATGAGAGCCTCCTAAAATCCTCGTCTAAGGTCATACTCATACCTACTGCAATCGATTTGGACGAATCAAATCCCTATGTACAAGAAATATTAGACAATTTCGAAAACAGCGAAGACATTGTTAACTCTGAAAAGGAGTTATACTCTTTCCAAAGACTCACTCTTAATAATAAAATATTCTACTTCTTATTCATAAAAGTTCATCACTTTGATGAATCATCATATAGTGAAATTTTCGAAACACTGAAACATGTTAAAAACGAAATCATAAAAATCGAAAATATAAACGAAATTGCTATATCTGACTTAAAAAACCCTTTCGAAAAACATTCTTTTATTAAAATTTATAACATCCTTACTTACCTTTTCCACAATACTAGTATCAGAATTCATATAAACCATAATAGTATTATGTATCCTACTCCCTCTGAAATTAAGGAAATTTTACACGATAATCATGATATCCCAATAGCGGGCCACTTGGGATCCACTCGTATGTATAATAGGAAAAAAGAATCCTATTACTGGAAAGGCATGCGCAGTGACATAGAATCTTATGTCAAACAATGCAAATCTTGTCAAGAAAATAAGGCTCTAAGGAAAATAAACCGCAGCCCTATGCAAATCACCAGCTCTTCTACTAAACCATTTGAACGGATCTCTCTCGACATCGTAGGCCCACTCCCTGAAGCGGGACCTGCTAAACTAAAATATATACTAACCATACAGGACGATTTAACTAAGTTCTCTTCCGCTTATCCCATCCGTAGTACTACAGCTGAAGAAACTTCAGAATGTTTACTTCATTATATATCTATTTTTGGTATCCCTAAAACAATTCTTACCGACCAGGGCACCAACTTTACATCAGACCTTTTTAAGAAGATCTGTGAATTTTTAAAGATAAAAAATCTCTGGTCGTCGCCATATCACCCTCAAACACAAGGCGCCCTGGAAAGAAGTCACTCTACTCTTAAAGAGTTTAAAATCCTATATTAATGACGAACAAACAAACTGGCCCCGTTACATTTATACAGCTATGCTTGCCTACAACACCAGTATTCATACCACTACGCATTACTCACCTTATGAGCTCATGTTTGGAACTAAACCATTTATTCCAAACTCTATTTATGACAGAACCTTGGGTGCAACTTACCCAGACTATGTCCGTATGCTCCAAAGTCGACTGAAATGTTCACGAGAAAAAGCATTAGATTTTATAAAGAGGTCTAAAGAGACCTCAAAAACATATTATGACACTCGCACTCGCCCAATCCAGTATAAGGTTGGCGATTATGTTTACCTCAAAAATCATTTGAGACTACGCAAAGCGCTCTCTCCTACCTGGAAGGGGCCCTATAAGATTGTTAAAATAAATGGTAAAAACACACTTACCTTACTTATTAACCGACGTCACGTCACCCATCACTTTGATGAAGTGAAACCAGCTGATGTCGAAACAAATCTATAAACAAGAATATACTTAGCTTAAGTTAGTTTGGATACATTTTATCATTACATAGAATAAAATTAGGATAGTTTATCTTAGTTCGTTAATAACACTAGTTATTATTTACAGTCCAGTTCGGGGTCAACCTTACCAAGACTTCATCCAACCAATCACCACGAGCTCTGGCTTATATTTTGACTATTTAGGTAAACTTAAAATCAATAATGTACAATTAAACGTTTTATTACCTGTAGACATCTCGCACTTTGAACCACACATACAGAATGTTAAACATGCTTTAGAAGAAACTAAGTATTTGTGCAACCAAACTAAAATAATAGAAGTTAATGCAGAATGTAATGGTATGTTACAACCTCTAACAGCACGATTCCAAGATATGGAAAAAGAATTCCAATCTATCTCTCATTTAATAGATAATAGAAATAAACGTGGTGCTTGGATAGGGGGAATAGGTTCTGTATTAAAACAGATATTTGGTACCTTAGATGAAAATGACGCATTAAGGTATGACGAAGCAATAACATCTCTGCAAAACGATGAGAAACGGATGACTTCACTGATAAAAGAAAATATTTTAATAACCACTTCTGTAATAAAATGTTTCAATAATACTCTGAATAAAATTAAAATAAATGAAGTAAATCTTAACGAAGCTATCGACAACGATCCCTAAATATAAAAAACATTTCTGTAACTACTAATGGACTTCATATATTAACTAAAGTCAACAGGATCCTAAACGTATTGGAAACATCAGTAATTACCTTGTCATTCCAATTGGAAGATATAATTAATGCCATCTTATTTAGTAGTCAAAACATATTGCATCCGTCTATTATGACGCCGACACAACTACATAGAGAGCTTGTCGATAACTACAGACATTTGCCAAGCGACCTTGAGCTGCCTGTTACCTTAGATATTAAGTCAGTGCATTTCATCTTAAGTATTTCTAAGCTCCAATGTCATTATATTAATAATAAGTTAATATTTGTACTACAAGTGCCACTGGTCAATACCAAGGAGTACATATTGTTTCACAACATTGCTCTCCCAACGCCTCATAGTAACAAAGTACCGAATTCATTTAGCCTAATTATCCCTAGTAACAAATACATAGCAATGACCAAAGACAAATCCCAATACTGCACTTTAAATAACCTAGAACAGTGTAAAATAATCGGACCCGGCAACTACATCTGTGACATAGAAAATATCTACTCTACCGAAGCAAAACTTACTTGTGAAAGTGAACTTTTAACAAAAGTGATTAGCCAGAAACCATTACAATGTGAAATGAAAAATATATTTGGAAAACTAGACATTTGGAAACCATTAACTAACAATAGATGGATCTATGTACAATCAGAACCTAACAAAATCTCTATTGACTGTGTCAAATCCAACTTGTATGAAACAACTATACTAGGGACAGGAATACTTAACATTCCTAATGGCTGTATTGGTTATTTTAGAAGTACCACACTTATACCTAAGTTAAATGTTTTAAATATCACCTCGCCAATCAATCATGTACCAGATTTTAATCTAATCAATGACACTTGTTGTAATATTGTCAATTTAAATAATGTTTTAAATAATGTGTCCCCTGTTTATCTAAATGACATAGATCTGGATGATCTTAACAAAGAAAATAAAAATAAATTGCAATCTCTTCTCAACGACGTTAAAGTCCTTGAACACTCTCAAGACCATCATATTATTAAATATGGAACACATTATTCTATTCTTATAATCATTCTCGTAGTTATAATCATATTATATGTAACTTACTTATTCTCTAAGAAAATTTGTAAATCTGGCAGCAACCGACGTTTAAAATTTAAGTTTAATGTCAATAAGATACCAAACCCTCCTGTTCAAAAAACCTTGACCATGACTGACAGACAGGATTCGGAACAAGAGATATCCATCCCTATTGCTCCACTTAGAACTCGAGTTTAACAGAGACTTGTATAAATTCAACCCCAAGTCTCTTCTCAAAGGGGGAGGTGTTATATCCCTGCTATATTAGACCCTTAAGACTAGCTCAGCACCCCTATAGATGACGTCATGCTTAGGTCATCAGTAAACAGTTTGTCCTACGCGCCCAGAGTTGCGCGCCTCAGTCCATTCCCGACCTCAGTCATAAACGGTTGCCAAAAGATATCTTTGTTTTAAAGTGTTTATTAAGTGCTTATACAATAAACCCTTTTCCTTAATTAAATTGTCTTTTTTTTAAAAGACATTTATCCAAGGCCGTATAACAGCACGATCTCCTACGAGGCGGCTTGCGTACTGGCCGGATCTCCACCCAAAAGTCCTCGCGTCACTGTACCGGTGGCGTGAGGACGCGCGGGCGCGCGGCGAGCGACTGATGCAGCGGCACATAAAGCTGCGTCAGTCGCAGCTGCGCGAGGTTCTGGTGGCGGAATGGCGGAACAGGCTCTCACGCCCTTCCACCGGCCTCGCACTATCGAGGCCATCCGGCCAGTGCTCGACCTGTGGCTCGGGAGAAGGCACGGCTCCTTGACATTTCGTGTGACGCAGGTCCTCTCGGGGCATGGCTGCTTTGGGAGGTTCTTGTGTCGCATAGGCAGGGAGCCGGACGCTCGGTGTCACCACTGCGTCGACTGTCGAGAGGACACGGCGCGGCATACGCTGGCAGAGTGTGCCGCTCGGGAGGAGCCACGCCGTGCCCTCATCTCTGTGGTAGGCAGTGATCTCTCGCTGTCGGCCATAGTTCGTGCTATGGTCGACGGCGAGGAGTCCTGGGACGCAGTGGTCTCCTTCTGCGAAACAGTTATCGCGCAGAAGGAAGCTGCGGAAAGGGAGAGGGAGATCTCAACCTCTCTCCCAGCCCGCAGCAGGCGCACCGGGCGTCGGAGAAGGGCATACGCTGCCCTCTTCCGGCCCCCCTAACTGGGTCCAGGGGCGGCGGACTTGGGGATGTCCGTCGCCCTCCATTCATTCGGACCCGAGGTGGCGGCGCGTGGTGTTCCCGTGCGCCCCTCTTTGACGTCGTGGGGGGAGTCAAACACCTCACTCCCCCCGCTGACCCGAGGTGGCCCGCAGAGACGGGCCGGCACCAGCCGGGGATTACGGAAGTCGAATTAGTTCTCGCGATTTCCGGTTGGTGAGAGATGGAGCACCGGGGTGGTTTTAGTCAGTAAGAGTCTGACAGACCCCTCCGCCCGCCCCAGGGCGGAGGACATCCATGAGGATTTCCCCCCGTTACAAAAAAAAAAAAAAAAAAGGTTTGGTTGCGAGGATTATTCTTAACCAATACGTAATCTCCTCTTTTGGAAATGGTGGATTTTGGCCTTATGTAGGTTGAAGCGTTGTCTGTCTTGCTCGCTTGAACGAATCATTTTTTTGTTGCACCTGTTGAGTAAGCGCTTCAATATAAACGGTTTCGTTGTCAATATCCACCAATTTGAGAAGCTCAGGGGGTACACTGTGTTTCCGTTGTGTAATATGGGTTGCGTTTGCGTTTTTGAGGGTTGCAATGACCCTTTCAACTTGGCCCTTCGCTCGGCTGACTCCTGGAGCGATAGCATGTATATTTATTCCGATGTTGTCACAGTACTCTTTGAATTCGCCAAGGAACTCTCTTCCTCCATCGACTATCATTTGGACCGGTGCGCCAAATAGATGCACAGCACGTTTTAGAGCAGCCAATGTACTTTGTGGGTTTTTATTGGTACTGAAGTACAGTAAAACGTACTGCTGATCATCTGGAGTGCTCAGCTTCCCTGTTATGTCCATATGAATAACTTGGAAGGCAGCTGTCGGTTTTTGTATAGGGTGTAATTGGGCTTGAATGGCCCCAGATCTTCCCTTGGATGATGGGCATATAACGCAGTTATCCACAAATCTTCAAACAGTAGAACTCATTTTGTTGAACCAATAAGTTTTTTTGATCTTCTGTAGAGTCTTTTCCCAGCCGGGGTGTTTCAGTGCAGTGTGAAAAGAGTTTATAATGCTCCATTGGAAAGACTTGGGAACGACGGTACTGAGCTGCTGACCGAAGACAGGATCATTGACGTTCTTCTTTAAGACATTGTCCTCCAATACATAGTCTTCTACTGGGTTATTGTCACTGAGTCTGTCCATTATTGGTCGCAGTTCATCGTCTCGTCGCTGTTCAATTTTGAGCCAGTTCAGGTCTCTTGTCATAACATTGACCGCAAACTCAGCTGGGTTTCTACTGAAAAAGTCAGCATGTTGGAGACGTTCACCTTTGCGGTACTCTACCTCGAAGTCGTAGTTTTTGTAACAATGCCCACCAGCGATAAATCCTCGGCAGGAGATCCCTTTTATGTTTTGCAGTCAGTTATCACGGTGAATTTTTGCCCGTATAGATACTGGTGAAAATGTTTTATAGCGCGTACCACTGCCAGTGTCTCCAACTCGTAGGAGTGGTAGCGACTTTCAGCTTCCGTGGTTCTCATTCTCATAAAAGCAACCGCATGTTGACGTCCATCTGTCACCTGAACCAGTACTGCCCCAAATCCGAGGCTGCTTGCATCGGTGTATAATAGCATGGGTGCCTCTTCTTGGAATAATTTTAGTGCTGGAGCAGACGTTAGGCATTCGATGATTGTGTTACGAGCTTTTTCGTGTTTGTCTGTCCATGCTCATTTTGCTCCTTGTTTCGTTAGTTCGTACAAAGGCACCATTACACGAGAAAAGTCGGGAATGTACTTCCTGAAGTATCCAGCCAGATCGTTGAACTGTCCGACTTGCTTGACAGTTTTAGGTACTGGGGCTTTGACGAGGGCCTCTACTTTTCGTGGACTCGGTCGCACTTGTCCATCGGAAACTACGTTCCCGAGGTATTTGACGGACTGTTTGAAGAAAGCGCACTTGTCTGCGTTGATAGAAAACCCCGAGTCTTGCAGTGCTAAGAGGATTCGTTCCAGGTGTGAGATTCCCTCAGGGAAATCTGTACATCTACGTAGACTTGTGCAGCTGTTCCCAGCAATGATGTCAAAGCCCTGTTGATGCATCGTTGGTAAACCAACAAGCATTGCTCAAACCAAAAGGCATGGTGAGGTATTTATAAAGGCCATCTGGTGCGACGAACGCGGTCTTCTCTATGGGGGTCTCACCAATGGAAATCTGGTAGAAACCAGCCGCCATATCAAGGTTTGTATAGAAATTACCTTTTGCCAATTGGTCAATCTGATCAGAGATCAACGGGAGTGGATAATGGTCACGTAGAGTATTTGAATTAAGTTCTCGAAAGTCCACACAAAGCCGATCGTCTCCATTCTTTTTCTTGACCAGGATGATGGGACTTGAGTAGGGAGATTTGCTTTTGCGAATGATGTTATGTTCCAAAAGTCCTTGGATTATGGTGCGAACCTTCTCTCGTTCCACTGGGCTGAGGCGATATGGTCTTGTTTCCACGAATTTATCAGGGTTTTCAGTCTGATTTCTAGCTCGCCCGTGTTCATCCGAGTCTTGAGATATCCACGGATAAACAGGTGTTTGTATTTGTTCAGAAGTCGTCGTAGTTGCATAACTTCATCTTCATTAGTTAGATCACAGTCCAAGTTGTTGAAGAGACAAGAACTTGTACTTACATGATTGATAACTGTTTCACGAATTAGCTTCGTCCCGTTGGATGTGATTATCACACTAAGATTAGTGTCATGGATCAGGTTCATGCCCACTAAAATGTCCGTTGACATTTCATAGTCCGGCAATAAGTAAAACTCAAGCTCAACACTGATGGTATCTATGACGCATACAGTCGTATGTTTGGTTAACGATAGTGCGGGGAACTGACCAACCCCTTTCAAATAATTGACTACCGGTCTCCTTTGACCAGGTAAGGTTGTAGCAACCGATTCTCTGACAATTGAGCACTTCGCCCCGCTGTCAAAGATGGCTTGCAAAGTCCTTTCACCTATTTTGATGGTGATAGGGGCCATTTTTTGGCTTGCTACGCAGTTCACGTTTGAAGTCAACGAACGTTCACGTTTGAAGCAAGTGTCTTAAGTGTGGCCTGGTCTCTTGCAATAGGTACAAGAAGTTGTTTCGTTTCGTTATTCGTTTGTCGTGTTTGCGGCTGCTGTTTTCGAATCCTTATTGCTAGCTTCAGGTCTAGGCTCCGAAGGTTTGAATTTGCAGTCGTTAGTGGAGTGGTTTGTCTTCTTACATATACGGCAGCTTGTTGTTGATGGTGTATTGTCCGAAAAACGTGGACGTTTGTTGTATGTTGTGGAACTAGAGCTCGGATGACTCCGCTTCTTCCGTATTGATGTTGCAATTGAGATGAGCTCAGGGACAGTGGTTGCCCTGGCATTCATCAGTTCAATGCGTAAGCGCTCGTCATTAACACATATAATCACAGCTTCCATGGCGTGTTCGTCTCCAAGTTTGTCTTTGGTGACTCTTCGCCACAAGATCCAGGCACGTGATAAAAACTCCGCAATGTCTTTTGTTGCATCATAAACATGTTCTCTAAACATGATGATGTCCCGGGAGTATCTATTTTCAGGTTCAAACGTGGTGATCAGATTATTCCGCAACTCTTCTCACGTTGTAGTAATCACCATCCAATCATCAATTCACATTTTTGCTCGCCCCTTTAACAGGTTGCAGACTTTCATGCGGACATCGAAATCATCAAGCTTGTATGCTTCAACCGCTGGATCTATATGTTGGCACCATTCTCGTACACCGATGTGGGTGTCCGGATCGAATGATGGTAAATAGACGTCCTTGATCCTTATTTTTGCTTCGGCAGGTAGAGCACATAAGCGCTCCGACATTTTCTGCATCGTCTCCATCATTTGCATCAGGAATTGTGGTGGTATCCCTCCCAACTGCATTCCATGGCGAGGGTACTCTTGTGGTCTTGATTCCAGTACGGTTTCCATTGGTGCATTGGTAACCAACACAGGTTCTTGATGCTGTATGTTGGTTTGTTCCAGTTGATCAGGTGGAGGAGCTGATGAGGAAGCGTCTTGGGTAGGAGCTTCTTACAAACACACTTCTGATGACGGAGAAAGAATCTCCATAGTGTTTTTAAAAAGTGTGACGTCAGCATTGCTGACGTCACGTGCGGCCGTATTTATAGTGTGGCGAGCACGTGTTCATAATTTCTAGGTTAAGTGTTGAAATTACAATGTTGGCATTAATTTTACATCGTAATAAACTCAAAGTAATCAACTGATGATTTATAAACTAATTTTAGGACAATAAAATGATTAAACTTGGTGTGGTTGCGCCGATATATAATTATAATAATAATAATACTCTTTCGGCATACTCAAATGGACTCAAACTGAGCTTGACGCCCTGGATAGGAGAATACGTACACTGCTGACCGCAAACCGGATGCATCACCCACGATCGTCGGTGATGAGACTGTACATTCCGCGGAAGTGTGGAGGTCGAGGCTTTTTAAACGTCAAGACTCTCCACAACCGCGACATGTGCAGTCTCAGAGAATATTTCCTCACAGCTGATGTGGGTATGCACCGAGATGTGGTCGCAGTGGACAAGGGTCTCACCCCGTTGTCCATGGCTAAGGAGAACTGGCGCAAACCTTTGATACTTACCACGGATGACCGCAAGGAGGTATGGAAAGGCAAGGAGCTTCACGGGCGCTTCTATAGGGCTCTTCATGGGTCTGATGTAGATTTTTCAGCGTCCGTGGCCTGGCTACGTTTTAGTGATCTCTTCGGGGAAACTGAAGGTTTTGTCTGTGCGATTATGGATGAAGTTATCTTGACGAATAACTACCGGAGGCATATTATGAAGGATGGGACGGTGGACGTGTGTCGGGCATGCCACCGTCCGGGTGAGTCCATCAGACATATTATCTCTGGTTGTTCTCGTCTGGTTAACGGCGAGTACTTGCACAGGCACAACCAAGTGGCCAGGATTATCCATCAGCAACTTGCTTTGAAATACAATCTTGTGGATTCTGAAGTACCGTATTACAAGTATGTGCACGACCCAGTTCTCGAAAATGACCATGTCACGTTGTACTGGGATCGGTCTATTATCACTGATAGGACTATTGTTGCCAATAGGCCTGATATAGTGGTGATAGACCGATTAGCGCGCCGCACAATGATAATTGATGTTACCATCCCGCATGACGAGAACCTCGTGAAGGCCAAGAAAGAGAAACAAATCAAGTATCTCGACTTAGCGCACGAGGTTGTCGACATGTGGAATGTGGACTCAGCTATCATTGTGCCGATAGTCATCACGGCCAATGGCCTGATGGCCAAAAGCTTCGACGAACATCTGTCGAAGCTGGCGTTACGCGGTTGGGTAAAGGGCCTGATACAGAAGGCAGTACTCCTCGATACGGCTCGTATTGTGAGGAGGTTCCTTTCTCTGGAGCCCTAACCACCGGTAGCTTGGACCCTGCTCCCGGCACCGGCGGACTACTACTTTTTATATTTTTAAATGTATTTTTTTATGGTTTTTTAGAGATATATTTAAAAATATACTTTGTATGTAAATAAAAATGAATAAACGAAATAATAATAATAATATTCCACACAACTATCACACAACGCCATCTAGTCCCAAGCTAAACAGAGCTTGTGTTATGGGTACTAGACAACTGATAAACATACTTATATATTTCTAAATACATACTTAATATAGATAAACTACACCCAGACACAGAACAAATGATCATGCTCATCACACAAACATATGTCCTGGGTGGGAATCGAACCCACAACCTCTGGCATAGCAGTCAGGGTCACTAACCACTAGACCAACAGGCCAGTCCGTTATATATATAGATTAAAACATAAACCTACATACATAACTATAAATATTCATACACATACATATATACGTAGATTATGTCAAAAGCGAAAGGAAATGCTCTTTAACTTTCCTCTTGAAGACATCAAGAGAAGGGCTGTCGCGTATAGAGTGTGGGAGCGAGTTCCAGAGACGTACTGCAGTAACAGAGAAAGATTCACCATATCGACTAGAAGTGTGACGCGGGGTACGAAGGAGAAGAGAAGTGACAGTTCGACATGATTTGCCCCTCGGGACGAGGTACTCAAAGCGTTCACGAAGGTATTGAGGAGAATTGGGATTGTGAAGGATAGTATAGAGAAGGGATAAGATATGGGTATCTCGCCGACGCCGAATCGGCAGCCACTTCAATCTGGTTCGAAACTCCGACACGTGGTCGTATTTCCGGAGACCAAAAATAAACTGAATGCACAAGTTCTGCAGTCGCTCGAGTTTGTTCAGGAGTACCTCTGTAGCATCTAGGAAAAAGACATCCGCGTAGTCTATAAGTGGTAGAAGAAGCGATTGAGCAAGACTGACCTTTGTGTGAAATGGTAAGAATTTTTGAAGACGTTTAAGAGACTGAAATGTGTAATACCTTCTGACTAACATCAGCAATATGAAGCTCCCAAGAGAGGTTAGTATCAATATGGACGCCTAGATTTTTAGCGCTATTTGAGTATAAAATTGGCACTGAATCATACACTACTGGTGGCAGAGACTGGTGATCCAATAGGCTGAGCATGTATCTGCCACCCACAATAAGCGCTTGAGATTTAGTTGGGTTAAGCAAGAGTCCAAAAGATTTAGCCCACTTGTTGATATTTTCAAGGTCATCGTTGATGGCAGCCACAGCCGCGGGCAGTTCGCCTACTGTAAAATGTCGATAAAGCTGCAAATCGTCTGCATAGAGATGAAAGTTAGAAGTAAGGACCTTAGTGATAGCGTTTATAAATACTGAGAAGAGAAGAGGAGAGAGGACGCCACCTTGAGGAACACCCGCAGCCAAATCACACCACTCAGAGGAATCCCCATCAGATCGAACAGACTGCGAGCGACCCCGAAGATAAGATTTAAACCACTCAATTACTGGTGCGGAGACATTGAGGGAGGAAAGGATACCCAAGAGAATGTCAAAGTCAACTGAGTTAAAAGCACTGCTGAAGTCCAGTAGAACCAATACTGTTAGACATTTGTTCTCCATAGCCAGCCTAATGTCATCAGTAATTTTGACTAAGGTTGTTACAGTGCTATGGCCAGGTCTGAAACCAGATTGGTAAGGACTTAGCAATGAATTAGAGGACAGATAATAAGACAGTTGCTTCTGAACAATACTCTCGAGGACTTTGGAGAGGACTGGAAGGATGGATATTGGACGGAACTGGGATGGTGTGGTAGGATTAGCCACTTTAGGAAGCGGTAGAACGTGAGCTCTCTTCCAGGCTGAAGGAAAGGAACTAGTAAAGAGAAAAAATTTACTATATGGGTTATGACAGGAAGTATTTCATTCAAAATAGGTACGAACATTTGGAACTGGAGACCATCGTCACCTACCGCCTTAGTAGAGATGGATAGGATACATTTCTTAATGTCAAGTTCAGTAATTGGGTGGAACGAAAACGAAGTATTTGTAGGCAAAGTAAAAATAGAAAGATCATGGAGAGAGGAAGATTTAGCAAGGGTATCGAGTGTAATAGGTGACTTAGAAAAGTGCGCATTAAGTGCATTGAGGTCCATTTTATCTGGGGAACTCTTGTTAGGTGATTTACCAATGCCAAGAGACTTTAAAAATTGCCATACTTGTGTTGGATTAAAGTTTTCAATTGAGTTGTGAATGTGGCGCCTTTTTGCATTCCTACACAAACGACCACAGCGATTACGCAACTTCTTATAATGATCCCAGTTTTCCTCAGTGGGCCGCCTCCTGTACCGCCGCTTGGCCTTGTCACGCTTGGCCATATGGTTTTTTATTACTGGGGACAACCATGGCGCAGGAAGGTGCTTCACTTTCACCTTTTTCAAGGGAGCATGTGTCTCGTACAACTCCAACATAGATCTGCTGAAAACTGACACCATAGTATCTACATCCCCACAGTTGAACACAGAAGACCAGTCAATGCCACCAGCGTCGGCTCTTAAACGCTCCAAATTAATGTTTTTAAAACTACGAAGAATGAGAAATTTGGCCTTGCGTTTAGGAGGTCGAATCTTATAAGACAGATAGATGAGGTCATGGTAGGAAAAGGGAGCAGGAAGCTGTCCATGTGTGGCTACTTTGTTAGGATCATAAACTAGAATGAGATCTAAGAGAGCAGGAGTTGAGTGAGGAGCCCTGTGAGTAGCACTGAGTGGAAGAGCGTGCATATTGACAGAAGAGACAAGTGACTGGAGTTTACGGCTGCGCGAGTCCCCCTTCAGCAGACAGGTATTGAAGTCTCCGAGAATAAGCGTGTGGTCATAAAGTGGGGAAAGATTTTCTAATTTCGTTTCAAATGAGGAAAAGTAGTCGGTTTGACAGGAGGGACTGTAATAGACGCCCAAAAGTAACTTAGTATGCTGAAAGTCTATTTCAAGAAATAAGTGTTCAGCAAACTTTGAGTAGACACTCGGAGACTGGTCTACAATCTTGTAGGTGATGTCACCACGGAGATAAATAGCAACCCCTCCACATCCCTTGCCCGTTCTATCATTACGCACGATTTTGTATCCGGGCAGAGAATACTGTGTGGAAGGAAGTGCAGGCTTCAAAAAAGTTTCGGAAACAAGGACAGCATGAACAAGGTCTGAGTCAAAAGAAGATAGTAAATCAGAGTAGTGAGCAGGAACGCTTTGAGCATTTATGTGAACAACATTAAAGAATTTGCGACAGTTGGAGAAAGTAGAAGACAAGTGGTCTCGAAGAGTCAGAGAAATATTGTCGCTAAAAGCACTGGCAAAACTCTGATCCGACGCACAAGAGGATGAACACGAAAAGAAACTGTCGTCAACGAAATCATTTGACATAATAAGCTTTAAATATAAATATAAAAAATTATAAGCAATCAAAAAAAAAACTAGACTATTTTAACTCAAAAAAATAAAAATAAAATACTTTCAGTACTCTAACCTCGATGCACTCGCCGGTTACATTAATTAAATTATATTAACAAATGCTGAAAAGCCAGTAGGCCAAAGTGAAAGTAATATGAAAAGTCTGTGTTTCCGAACGAAACTTAATGTGACAAACTGACATTGACAGAGCCAACAACATGACAACATACAGCAAAACAAAACAAAAAAATAAATAAAATAAAGATCGAGTGACCGACATACAAAAAATAATCATAATTATCTAGGTACACAAAGGAAATAGAAAATTGGTGAAGGAGTACCATCATTTTGCTGGCTTGCGAGTTCTCTTCTCGGGTACTTGCTTCGATGATACGGCTGAGGATTCTGCAACGGGGAACTTAGCTACAACCTCTCGATACTCCGAAGCAGACTCAATCTTGCGTCGCGTACTATCGGAGACCTGGATGACAATCTTCCCTTCAGACGTCCAACACTTGTTAACCCCGTAGTACTTTCGAGCGTTCAAAAAAACCTCGTGCCTGTGTTTAGTCAGGAACTCCGATAGCGTCAGACCAGACCCTTTTAATTTGGTCTTATTTCGCCATACTTCATTCCGTACCATGCGACTTTCAAAACGTACCAGGAGAGGACGAGGCTTGCTGGTGTTACTTCCAAGGCGGTGACAAGCTGTTACGTCTTTCAAGATGACATTTTTCATTTCCAGACGCTCGGACAGTATTTTTAAGAGATTAGCGCTGGGATCAGACTCCTTCCCCTCAGATAAACCATGTAGTAGGAGAACCTTACCACGGGATGCCATCTCATGTCTATCTAGCCCCACCACAAGCAACTCCATCTGGGCCTTTAGCGCAGTCAAGGTTTTCCACACCAGGCCCTTGAAGTCTGTGAAGTCCTTGGAAAGGCTGGCAATAGACTTGTGCGATGCTTCACCGCTGGCATTCTTCAAGTCTTCTTCATATTGAGTCATTCTTGAAGCAAATGTTGAAGAAAGTTCCTCTACAGAGCTTGACAATTTGGCATATAGGTCCATGGTATTGTGGTGCAGTGCTGGCAGTGTAGAACAGTGTTGTGCAGGAGAGTTGATTAACCGACCGAGTGCACCAGAGGTTAATGTACTACTTTATATTCTTTTTTTCATTTAAAAACTGTTTATAATATTTTATTTTATTAAAAATTTAAGAGTGCAAAAAATTATTGTACATTAATTGGGACTACCCACATTATAGATCCTCATAAAACCGTACAACGATGCCCTTATCGCCTAGCGCCGGCGGAAAAACTTATAGTCAGGGAAAAGGTTCAGGAATTACTTGACGCTGGGGTCATTCGCGAAAGTTCTTCCCCGTTTGCTAGTCCAATACTATTAGTTGAGAAAAAGGACAACTCGTTTAGGATGTGTGTGGACTATCGAGAATTCAATTCCAATACGCGACCCGAACACTTCCCTCTGCCACGTATTGACGAGCAAATAGATCAGCTTGTGGGGCTAACTATTTTTCCTCCCTATATATGGCGTCAGGGTTCCACCAAATTTTGATGCACCCTGATTCCATAGAAAAAACCGCATTCGTTACACCTGAGGGGCAATACGAGTATCTTGCTATGCCCTTCGGGTTACGGAACGCTCCCTCTGTATACCAGAAATGCATAACTAGGGCTTTGAATCACTTAAAAGACAAACCACTCATATAATTATATGGATGATGTTTTGTGCTACTCGACTGGCATCACTGAAGGTTTGCAGCGTCCAGATGACAGTTTAAGTGCCTTAACTGAAGCTGGATTTAAATTTAACCTCCAAAAATGTACATTTATGACCCAAAGAATAGAATATCTGGGATATTCCCTTCAATCTGGTGAGGTAAGACCTAACTCTCGGAAATTACAAGCATGGGTAGATGCCCCACAACCAAAAACTGCTACTCAAGTTCGACAGTGCCTTGAGTTAGCCTCGTATTTAAGAAAATTCATTCCTAATTTCACACGTATCGTGGGACCATTATACCCTCTAACAAAGCTAAGAGGAGCTATTTATTACATGGGCTCAAAAGCATGAAGAAATACGAAACGACATCATACGCATACTCACATCTGAGCCAGTTTTAACTATTTTTGACCCGGAATTGCCAGTAGAGTTGCACACTGATGCTAGCTCTAATGGAAACGGAGCGATTCTCATACAACGGATAGATAATACCGCACGTCGTGGAGTATTATAGCCGTCGAACCTGGGATGTTGAGTCTCGATACCACTCGTACGAACTGGAGACGTTGGCAGTTGTACGAGCGGTCGAGCACTTTCGCCATTATCTTTACGGTCGTCATTTCAAAGTCTATACGGATTGCAATTCTGTCAAGGCATCCAAATCAAAAAAAGATCTCACTCCTCGCGTCCACAGGTGGTGGGCTATCTTGCAAGCTTATGACTTCGAAATTATTTATCGTGAAGGTCGCGGAATGGAGCACGCGGATTATTTCTCGCGTAATCCTCTTCCTGATGTTAATAACGGTGGTACAGCCTACGCGAGCCCGCTGACACAGCAAGTTCAGTATGTCTTATTACATCATGATTGGCTTTCTGTCGAACAAAAGCGTGATCGTGAAATACAGGACCTTATCTCAAAGCACGACAGCAATAGTTTCCCCGATACTGTAGCTCAAACGTATGATGTAAGAGATAGTATCCTATATAGGAAAATCGTCCGCAATAAAACAGTCTCCTGGTTGCCGGTAGTTCCCCGGTCTTTAATTTAGACACTAATAAACCACGTTCATAATGAGTTACAACACTTAGGAAAAGATAAAACTTTAGATAAACTCTTTGAGCAGTATTGGTTCCCCGAAATGTCAAAATGCGTGCGTAAATTTATCGACTCGTGCATTATTTGCAAAGCATCAAAGGGTCCACCTGGAGCTCAACACGTTCAGCTTCACCCGATCCCCAAAGCTTCGGTACCATGGCGCACAATACATATTGATTTTACGGGAAAGCTTAGCGGGAAAAGTGGTCGAAAAGAATACTGTTCGGTGATTATCGACGGTTTTACTAAGTACATTTTACTAAAGCATACTGCTTGTCTTGATGCTAGGAGCGCGGTACACGCGTTGCAAAAAGCAGTCTATCTTTTTGGTGCGCCTAAACGGATTATAGCGGATCAGGGTCGTTGCTATGTAAGCTCCAATTTTAAGATTTTTTGCGGCGAACATAAGATAGATCTCCATTTAATTGCGACTGGCTCTAGCCGGGCTAATGGCCAGGTCGAGAGGGTTATGCGGACTCTCAAAAGCCTGTTAACCATTGTCGAAAACGAACCGAATAAGACGTGGCGAGATGAAATAGGAAATATTCAACTCACGCTTAACAGCACCCGATCATCCGTAACCAAGTATTCCCCTACAGAACTTATGTTAGGTATTCGTGCACAGTCATTAGGTATGTCGAAGCTAAACTCAGAAGCCCATGGTCAACCAGAACGTCTTAACCTTGATGTTGTGCGGAATGACGCATCTGCTAATGTCTAAAAGGCAGCAGAAAACGAAATTAAATGATTTAATCACGGCCGTGCAAAA
Organism: Lacanobia oleracea; assembly: GCA_950371165.1. NCBI lineage: Eukaryota > Metazoa > Arthropoda > Insecta > Lepidoptera > Noctuidae > Lacanobia > Lacanobia oleracea. The sequence continues at coordinate 17,347,153 of OX493406.1, forward strand.
ATTAAAGCTTTTTCAAAAGGTGATTACGTTTTCCTCATAAACAGTGAACGAAACCAGACAAAATTATTAATATGGAGGGTTATAAATATTTCCGAAAGGAATTGAATATGTCTCGCGGAATATTATAATAAGTGAGGACAGTGTTATGTAGGATACGATAACGATGAACATATAATTATCACAAGTTGTGAGGGTATTATGATAAAATCATGCAATAAAGTCAGTCTGCATTGGATCCTGGTTTCATTTGACACAAACATAACAAATAGTATTGAATGGACAAAAATAAAATACATGAGAATCATTCAATCAATTCATTGTCATCTATTTTTCAAATTTATGTTCTAATTTAAATAGGTTAACCTATGCATATGAACCTATGTAATTTAGACTACAGAAAATGCTAATTCATACATAAAATAAAATCGTAACGAAATAAAGCAATTCCGTCACACATTCCCCAAAATGCAACCGGTAGAAAACCGACAGGCTAGGAACTCGTCGTGGATGCTCAAGACTTTGGAGTTTTGACTCGACGAGCCTATTATTGCCGATGATCTTCTTGGCTCGTTTTTCAATTGACTCAAGGGCATCAAGCTGGTATTTGGCAGATCCGTCCCAAAGATGAGAACAGTACTCCATACACGATCGAACTTGCTCTTGATAGAGTTTAAGCAGATGTTCCGGCGTGAGGTATCGTCTCACCTTTGCTAGGATTTCCAACTTCTTTGCAGCCACTTGAGGTGTTGCCTCTGTGAAAGGAGCAAAATTGAGGGTAGATGTTAATGTAACACCCACAAAAGTTCAAGTTGGCCGATTATTGGCACGGTTATACCTCGGAAAGATAAAGCTGGGTGGAATTGGCTCCTTTTAGCGGAAAAAAGATACGCTTGGGTTTTAGCAGCACTTAACTTGACCAGATTGGCATCACTCCATTCAGAGACAGCCTGTAAGGACAAGTTCAAACGGCCAACCATAGCTTCTCGAAGAGACCAGACCTGTGACCCACCAGCTCGTGCGCTAGAAACGTATCTCTCAGCAACAGTGCTGTCGTCTGCATAGCCAAAGGTATCAGGTTTAAGCAAACTTTTTTATCCATAATTTAAAGTGCCATAACTTTTTTTGTCCTAATCATCATTTGTCCGAATGGTAACTTACCCGAACTTAATAGCACATAATATCACATGCCATAAAATTCAATTCCCTAAATATAAAATGTCCTAAATCCGTTTCTCATAAATATTACAATCTATACTTAATATATAAAGCTGAAGAGTTTGTTTGTTTGTTTGCTTGAACGCGCTAATCTCAGGAACTACTGGTCCGATTTGAAAAATTCTTTCAGTGTTTGATAGCGCATTTATCGAGAAAGGGCTTTATGTCATCACGCTAAGACCAGTAGGAACGGAGCAGTAATAAAAATTGTGACGCAGAAGAAGTTGCGCGGGTCAACTAGTCAATAATATGCTTGCAGTGTGTGACATCTTCTTCTCAAACGGTTTGCGGCCCGAGGTTGAGCTTCGGTATGGTGCGCGCTCTGTATGGCACTCTATTGGTGGCTGTATACCCCTTGAAGCCATACTTCTTCGGTTTGCACTGATACCGCTCACGTCGTTACTTCATACAACGAAATCATAAATTGAGATTCTTTGCGAGCTCCCATCTCTTGTCACTGTTGCCTTCTTTGAACTTCGAGCAGTCGCGTTCTAGATGTCCATCCTTCTCACATACACGACATTTATTGCCCGGTTTTTCTGTTGCTGTGTGAGTTCTCTGCGTTGTACGTCTGTTTGATGGGCCCTCTGTTGCGTTGATATTCTCCGCGGGAGCAAAGGCACTACAGAAGCGAGCTTGTTCAGTGATGAATTCGCTTAACAACGAAAGGTCAGGCAGCGACTGAGAAGTAAGTAACGAGAGTCCACTATCAGTACGAAGTCCATAGGGGGAGACGGTTGCTGCTCGCAGCTTCTCCCTCGGTGGCGTTGGTCGCTCTCTGATCAGGAACAGGTTCAGGTGCCTCTTCCAGCCAGGAATGCACGTACTCGAACACTCTTCTTGTCTTGCTTGTTCTTACACACTTTTGTCTACATTTCTTTTCATTTCTCCTTTCGCAGGTCTGCTGGAAGAAATTTCATTAGAAATAAGCAGTACCTGTGTACTCATATTTCTAATGTTAACTTTCAGTATTTTTCTGTGTGTAATAAATACTAAAATAAATAAGAAAATAATTTCGGGACATTATGGTTACTGATATTTATAGCCAACGTGTTATGGATAATGATTTTTGGAAAAACAATTTTAGGAGAACAAAGGGAGTACCATGAGGCTATCGTGGCAGATCCTGTCAAAGGTTCCTTAATATTTTCTGTTTCTGAGAGAAAAACATACGTTTCTAACTGGAGCAAACATCACCAAATATATTTTGTTAAAACAATTCTTGTAGGTGTGTTTAATATTTAGGCATTAAATTTTCTCGTCGCTCGAAGTCTACCAGCGAGCAATGGATCGAAATACCCTCGGAGTCCAAATTACAGACCGTATAAAGATTAGTGTACTTCATTTTAAAACTCAAATCGCACTTGTAGGCAACGCAACTGCCAAATTAAAATGGAACTGGACAGGTCATCAGAAAATTAGGCGAGACACTACGGTTTGGGTCCTAAACACCAGAAGCTAGCGACGCGGTAAACCCAGGAGGAGAAGGCGAGACGAGCTGTACTTCTACCTAAAGAAGTAGTTTCGGGTACCCCGGGATAGATCACAATGGAAAAAAGGAAGGATGGCTTTTGCCCTGCAGTGAAAAACTATGGGCGTCTTATTTATTTATTTTCCATTTATCTGAGATCTACAGTCAACAAAAACAACAATTTACAACTTGCTTGCGGGTCCGTACTGCTGACTGCATATCGACTGCATCACCCAATGAACAAAATTTTGTTATCACAGCTCAATGCCATAGTATTGGGAAGTCAGTTCGGCCAGCCAGAAGCTTAAAATACCGTTGCCTTAGCAAGGATGCGGCTCTCATTCGGAGGATGGTATTTGACTTTTTTTATTTACATATCAACGCAAATCTTGGTACGGCTACAACTACCTTGCATGTCTTTGTCTTTGTTTGATTCGCGCACATTTTTTATCTTACTGTAAACGGGAAATTCCTTGTGCATTGTAACTATATTTTAATCATTAATGAAACTCAGTAACATAACTAGTATTAATATAATGAATTAACATCTGTCTGTTTTGTGCGAGTCCCAAATAAACATTTTTTCTTTCTTTCTTTTTCTCTCATGTACATGATACAATTAATATGTGTTTGCCATATCAAAGGGCTCATAATAAACTATATACACTTAAAATAATAAATCCTAACTAAAATAAGGCCTCAAAAATTCGTCCGCATTGCTATCCACTGAAAGTGAGCCCAGAAGACTGGCGGCATTGCCACGTTGTATGGCAATGGTTATCCTCTGTCCGAAGTAAAAGCCAAGTATCGCGAAGCCCGGGTATCGCGAAGTGTGAACTAAGCGTTTAGAAAGATCTTTAAATAATCCATGAGCACTCGGACCCCACGGTCCAAGAGTTTCAACCCCAAACAGCTAAAACTATAATTGCCAACAAAGTTATTATATTTTCGCTGTTTGAGGTTTGTTTTAGGTTAACAGACGATTACTTACTTATTTATTTTGCTTTGCCAGTCTTAAATGCTAATCAATCATTTAAATTTTAGAACAAAATGTTAATTTTGATTAACCCGGTGTAAATTAGGTAAGTTAAGTGAGTAGTAAAATATAGCCAAGTAGTGGGTAGAAGTAGCCCAAAAATTTTGATGCCAAATTGATACTATAATTATGAGAAATCATCAAATGACTTGGACAAAACGGGTGAGTCTCCCTGACTCTCCCGTCAGAGAGACTCACCCGTTTTTTTTTCAAATGTCTTGAGTTTCAGTGCCGCGGTAACCCTTTCGAACATTTCCGTAACCCTAGCAGACACTGGTCCGAGAGGGTTATTGACCCCGGTCCTTATCGGATGGTGACTACCTATCGCTCGAAGCGCCCTGCACCCAGGGCGTCTCCTGAAGCAGTTCTCCCTAAAGCGTCCCGCCTCTTCCTTCGCTTGCATTTCTGCTTCACAGAAGTTGGTGGTTCCCATTCTCACTCCGGACCACTGATTGGTCCAGAGCCGGAAGCGAGATGTCATCGTTGGCGATCTACAAGGACACGGTGGTGTTCCGTCCAAGCGAGGCAGACCGTTCTCTACCGTGTCCTCCGGGGGATCGGTATTGTTTTATCAGGAACAGGGTCCAAGCTACCGGTGGTCAGGGCTCCAGAGAAAGGAACCTCCTGACAACGCGAGCCGTGTCCAGAAGTACCGCTTTCTGAATCAAGCCCTTGATCCAGCTGCCCATCGAGAGCCTCCTAAGGTGTTGGTCGAGGCTCGTGGCTATTAAGCCATTGGCCGACACGACTATCGGTACAATGATTGCGGAGTCCACTTCCCACATGTCGACAACTTCGCGAGTCAAGTCAATTTACTTGATTTGTTTGTCTTTCTCGGATTTCAGGAGGTTCTCGTCATGCGGGACGGTTATGTCTACAATCATTGCACGCCTCACAATTCGGTCCACCACCACTATATCAGGTTTATTGGCAACAATAGTCCTGTCAGTGATGATGGACCGATCCCTGTACAATGTGATATTGCCATTATCGAGAACTGGGTCAGGCGCATACCTATAGTATGGCACCTCCGACTCCACAAGAGAGTATTTCAGAGCAAGTTGCTGACGGATAATCCTGGCTACAAGGTTGTGCCTATGCAAGTTTTCTCCGTTAGCTAGACGAGAACAACCAGAGATAATGTAGCGAATTGATTCTCCCGGACGGTGACATGCCCGACATATGTCGACCGTGCCGTCTTTCACAATAAATCTCCGGTAGTTATTCGTCATGTTAACTTCGTCCATAATTGCACAAACAAAACCTTCGGTTTCTCCAAAGAGGTCACTGAAACGCAGTCAGGCTACGGACGCTAGTTGATCTACGTCGGGCCCATGTAGGGTCCGGAAAAAGCGTCCGTGAAGCTCCTTACTCTGCCATACCGCCCTGCGATCGTTAGTGTCAAGCACTGCAGGTTTGCGCCAGTTCTCATTTGCCAAGGAGAGCGGGGTGAGTCTGTTATCCACCGCCACTACATCTCGATGCATACCCACGTCGACAGCTAGGAAATATTCCCTAAGACTGCATATCTCACGATTGTGGAGAGTCTTAGCATTTAAAAAGCCACGACCTCTATACTTTCGCGGGATATACAGTCTCATTACCGACGATCGTGGGTGATGCATTCGATACGCAGTAAGCAGTGTACGGACCCGCCTATCCAGGGCGTCAAGTTCCGTTTCGAGTCCATTTGAGTACGCCGAAAGAGTACATCAATACCGGCATGACCCAACCGTTGAAGGCGCGCACCTTATTTCCGCCTGATAGCCAAAGAAGCGCTCCTTCAACGATTTCTTCATGTCAGTGACATTGATAACTAACGCTTCCGACATACCCAAATACTTGTAAGTTTCAGTTGGAGAGAGGGATCTCAGGTTTATGGAATCCGAGAGTTGAGATCCCACGGATTCCATAATCTCTCCACACTTTACATGCATGACCGCACATTTGTCCACACCAAACTCCATCCTGATGGCGTTACTGAATGTTTCAGTTACCTTCAGTAGCTCCATCAGTTGCAGATTAGTGGTGGCAAAGAGTTTCAGATCATCCATGTAAAGGAGGTGAGATATAACCTGACCACCTCTCTTCAACCGATAGCCTAGCCCTGAATTCTGCAGCAGTGTGCTGAGAGGATTTAAGGCTAGACAAAACCAAAGTGGACTCAAACTATCACCCTGAAATATACCTCGCTCGATCCTTACCGGTTCGCTATTCCTCTGGATATTTCGACATCCTGGATGGCGAAGGACTGTCCTCCATTGCCCCACACACGATATTAGGAAGGTGCGTAGCGTTGCATCAACTTTATACAATTCTAGCACCCTCATGAGCCATGTATGAGGCACCGAGTCATAGGCCTTCTTATAGTCTATCCAGCATGTCGACAGATCCTTTCGGGAACGCCGAACCTGTTGGTTTATGGCCATATCAATAAGGAGTAGCTCCTTAGTACCGTGGGACCCACTCCTACATCCATTTTGAGAGGCAGACATGACGTTGCTGTTGTTAATATGACTATTAATCTTTGCCCTCAAAATGGATGTAAGAAATTTATAGACCGTCGGTAAACACGTGATCGGTCTATAATTTTTAGGTTCCGCGTACTACCTGATTTATAGAGCAGGTGGGTTATTCCTGTAGTTAAGAACTGGGGTAGCGACCCAGACTCTAAGGCAGACTGGAATTGAGACGCCAAGCAAGCGTGCGATCTCGTAAACCATTTAATCCAGAAATTGTGCAGCCCGTCCGGCCCTGGAGATTTCCAGTTAGGCAACGGACGGACTGCACAAGCTAGCCCATTTCTGGTATCGGATCGCACACACGCTCGACCTCCCGAGTCCAGTCACACTCAGTATGACTGACAGGATCCGACCAGATGCTGCGCCAGAATGAACACATAATCATCATCATCCGGCAAGCGCGTGTCAGTCACACCTTGGTCCGTTCGCTCCCAATCCCTATATACCCAACTTTCATTACTTCGGAATGTGAGATTCTGGGTGTGTCGCTCCACTTGCCGCCTGTACCTACGAATACGGCTTGCCCATGCATAAACCTTTTGCTTCAGGTAGTCGATGCGCTCTGTGACACGAGATATATAATCTCAGGGATTGACATTAGTCCCCGAAAACGCCCGTCTCACAAAGCGCATCACTCTAGGGCGTGTGTTGCCCTCTCTGAAGCAGATCAGTTTGCCGATTAGCGCTCTGGCCTCACCAATACGACGCTCGATCCTGCACTGCCAAGCTGGTACGGCTAGTTTTGGTCGTGTAACTCTGTCATTGGTTATTTTTATTTTGACATGAGCTACACGATATGCCGCTACAGCCGTGCAGTACATGATCGAATGTGCATCGGTGAGGTTATCACAGTTATCAAAATAGCTTGACAACTGCGAATCCAGAGCAGCCACCAGCGCCCTGTTCTTGTTATGCATGGGCAAACGAGGTAAGCGTAGTCTAAGTTCAGGCGGCATGTAGCGGTATTCCCGAATAGCACACTTCAAAGCACTCCTCAATTCGTCATCGCACTGGGTACTTATGTTTGTAACCCTGTCATTACTCTCCTCGTCAGCGTGGCTGGGCAATTGGGTTGACGATGAAGTCTGCGACGGAGAAGCAATGACATGGCTACACATTTCAGTGCGGAGGCGATCAAGCACACTATCATCCAACATACGGTTACGCTGGATGATGCGCACCTGATCCGACAGTCGTTGGGCCGATACGCTGACAGCTGGTTCAAGTACCTGAAACAGAGAGAGCATCCGACCACGGTACGCAGTCAGGTTAGTTCCCCCCTCTGTAGCCCCAAAGTATGAGCGTATTACATTCTCATTTATGGTTTGAGTCCATTTTATACGCTGCACACTTCCACCGATAGCGGATACCCTGTCAGAGACCGGTGGGCCTCGAGGTCCTAAGCTCGCCGACGCGCAGGTGGTGGTGTCGTCGGCGGCGAGAAGTATTCGTCGCTCGAGCTCGACGCAACTGCAGCTACCGGAATATCAGGAGTTACGGCTGGAGCAGGTCCCGACGGCGGCGAGGTGGAGCTGAGCGACGAACCCGAAGATGTTTGTTGTGTAGTTAGTAAACGTGCCCGGCTTCTTGTCAGCATTTAATATTATTATTTTTAATGTTTTTTACTTTCTCGGATCCCTCTTCCTAGAGACCCGGTCCTTTGATAGGCGTACGAGGGGCCGAAGCCAACTCGTAGAGGCCTCTTTAGACATTTCAAATGGAATGGGACACCAATCGACGATTATCCCTGTATGCACTGTGAAAGTATACCCAAGGACAATCCCCGGTTGGAGCAGGACTATTGCAGAATATGAAAACAAAAGATGAAACGCTATGGGTTTGGCTGGTTTAGTGGAGTAATAATCGTTTACTATGGAAGAACTATTGGCCCCTGCCTGACCATTGACAATTAAAACGGCTTTGAAATGGCAGGGGGTGACTTGCACACTCAATAAATGCCCCCCCCGAAAAGGGTCTTTAGCACAAAGTAACGTAGCGCCAGGGGGGCAACATATCCTGAGGTGCTAGAGGAGTGGAGAGGTATACCACGGCTATCAGGACAATCCCGGAAGTACGGTCAAGATCCCTACCAGCACCTTACTGGATTATACATCCTTCTCCCGAGCACGTTTGCTCTTGCGAATCTCCACTCAGACCGGCCGATTAAGGCAAAAAAGAGGTGGGAGCTCTGTTCCTCGTCAGTTTTCACCCCGGCCAGCCAATAAAGGCAAGCCGGAAATGAGGAACAAGAATTCTCCCTGGAGATCAGGTCCGTGGGGTCGCCAGTGCCCAACAGTTCGCCACAAAACTGCCTTGCGGATCCACAAAACTGCCTTGCGGATCCACAAAACTGCCTTGCGGATCCACAAAACTGCCTTGCGGATATAAAATATATATATTTTTAAGGAATGTGAAACTGTGGTATGTTTTTTGACTATTAAATTAAATTAAAATTCATTGATTTCAGACCATGAAACCCATAAATTATTACAACAATTTAGATCAAATAACAATTATAGCTCCCATTAATTATTATAAATTTACATTTAAATTTTAGAAACATTACTTATATTATTGAATTGATTAATTTTAATAGATAGCAAGATTAAAATAATATGGAAATATCAGTCCGTACATGAACCATGCAACAGTGGTTCACGTACTGACAGTCAAAGCGATCAGCTAAAGTGCTCAGGATACTGTTGCGGCTGCCCCGCACCCTATGCAATAGGGATGTGCACCGCTTGCGCATGATTGCGTGGAAACAATCCACACGCGCCTCGGCAAACATCCCCGACGCGCTACAGAAGCGAGGCAGCCCCATAAGCATCCTGAACGCAATGTTGTATTGGACACGTAAAGCGCCTGTTTCTGCGTGTGTAATACACCAGACTGCCAGTATAAAAGGACGTACAAAATGCCCTAAATAAGGACATTTTGACGGCCCTCGAACACCGAGCAAATCTGCGGGCTATCATATTCGCACGAACAGACACCGCCCTACGTTCTCTTTCAATGTCTGCATCGTCTTTCAGGTCAGCGGTTAATAAATGCCCAAGATACTTAAACGTGTCAACTGTATTGAGTAGGTATCTGTTGAGCTTAATTGCTGGTAAGTAATCTGGACCCCCCCTCTGGCCCGAAAGACCATGTACTTGCTCTTATTTGCGTTATACAACAAACCATGTTCTTCAGCATACTTTTCACAAATGCCAATCAGCCTTGACACACCACAGATAGAGGCGCTCAGCAGCACCATGTCTTCAGCGTAACTGATATTGCTTAGGCACACACCTCCAATATGGCAACCGACATGCGTGCTGCTGAGCCTCTCCATTAGCGCATTAACATACAGGTTGAAGAGCTTCGGTGAGGTTAGCCCTCCTTTGCGGGTGGTGAGGGCCTACCGCTCAGTAGTCTTCTCGGCGGCGTGCGCTCTGGCGGGCACCCCACCTTGGGAGTTGGAGGCGTGGGTGCTCGCCAGAGTGTACGAGTGGTCGGCGTGGCGAAAAGCCCTAGGCGAGAGCGCGGAGGAGCGGGAGGCCGTGCGGCGGGAGGCGAGGCACGCCATCATCGTCCATTGGACGGATTACCTCGCCACCGCCACCGTTGGCCAAGTCCGGTCCTGCGAGACTGGCTCGAGCGCTCCCATGGTTTCCTCTCATTCCGTCTGGTGCAGGAGTTGTCAGGTCACGGATGTTTCGGGAAGCACCTGCACCTGGGAGGAGACTCCGGCGAGCCATGACTGCGATGCGGCGGAGGACACGACTCAGCACACCCTCGAGGTGTGCCTGGCTTGGTCTGAGCCGCGCCGCAGTCTGACTGCAGAGATCGGGCAGGACCTCCCACTTCCCAGCGTGGTCAACGCCATGCTGGAGAGTGAGGGGTCCTGGACAGCGGTCGCCTCCTTTTGCGAGATGACGTCCTCGCACCTCTCATTCCCCCGATGTGCGGGTACGCATAATTCATTTTTCCCAGAGCAAAAAAAAAAAAAGTATAGGACCGAAACAAACAAAAAAATTGATATTATTAGTATTTTACCCAGCGCAAAAAAAAAAGAAACGGTTAGCCCTCCTTGCCTCACGCCACACTCCAACCTATATGGGGTCGAATAAGCCCCCGACCATCGAACAACATTGACCTGATTGTTGTACCAGTATTGAAAGATCCGGAGCTCGGCATCACGGGAGGCCTCCGGCTCAGGTTTACCATGACTGGGGCCCGGATGCTGGAGATCTTCGGTGCAGCCAGTGGCCCCACCGCTGACGCTCTGGCCGAAAGGCTCAGAGCGTCCTTAAATGCGAACGAGGTCCGAGTGTCCAGGCCGATCAAGTGCGTTGACATGCGCATCCTGGGCCTGGATGATTCCGACACGGAAGAGGAGGTCGTGGCCGCCGTCGTCAGGACTGGGGGGTGCTCTGCTGAGCAAGTGAAGGCAGGCATCATACGCCCTGACAACACGGGCATGCGAACCGTTGTGGTAAGCTGTCCTGTGACGGCGGCCAAGGAAATCTCGGAGGGCCGAAGGCTTCTGGTGGGCTGGGTTTCAGCGCAGGTGAAACTGCTGGAACCCCGACCCCTGAGGTGTTTCCGCTGCCTAGTGGGCAAACACACGGGAGCTCTCTGCACCTCGGAGGTGGACCGCAGTGATCTTTGTTTCCGCTGTGGTCAGCCCGGACACAAGGCCGGCTCATGTAACGCCACGCCGCACTGCGTCGTTTGTGCGGCAGCTGGCAAGCCGGCCGATCACTGGGCTGGGGGCAAAGCCTGCGCTCCACCTGCCAAGGCCGGGGGCAAAAAGAAGCCCTCCACCACCGACGTCCCTGCCGCCGCCGTCACTTCGGTTGCTGCGAGTGAGCCCTCACAAGGGACTCAGGAGGACGCTGAAATGGAGAGCCAATAACGGCTCCATTACGCCTCCTCCAGGCGAACATCAACCACTGCGCCGCCGCTCACGACCTGTTGGTCCAAAGCATGGCACAGTGGTTGATTAACATCGCCGTGGTCGCTGAGCCCTACTTTGTCCCGCCCAGGGATGACTGGGTAGAGGACCTGAATGGCTCAGTTGCCCTAATTTCGTCGGCCGCTGCAGGTACCCCATCCCTCAATAGCGTCAGGAGAGGACAGGGGTGCGTAGCAGCACGGTTTGGGGAGATTGTTGTGGTAGGAGTGTACTTCTCCCCGAACCGAACTCTCGCCGAGTTCCAAAACTCCCTTACGGAGTTGGGCGCCGTCGTCGCCGGGTATCGTTCCCTCCCTGTACTCGTTCTCGGGGACTTCAAAGCCAAGCACTTGGCTTGGGGTTCCCGTTACACCGATACGCGGGGCAGGATGGTAGGGAACTGGGCTCTGGAGTCAGGCCTGGTCGTCCTAAACCAAGGTTCTGTCCCCACGTGTGTGCGGATGCAGGGGGAGTCTGTGGTGGACATTTCGTTCGCTAACCCTGCTCTGTCAACGCGTGTTATTGACTGGCTGATTAGAGGAGGTGGAGACCTATTCCGATCACCGGTACATCCGGTTTGACGTCTCCGCCCAGACTTCAACCGCGCCAGTCCGGCAGGCCCCGAGTGGTCCGCGGTGGGCGCTGAAACAGCTGGACCGGGAGCTCCTCCTGAAAGCTTCGATCGTGCAGGCCTGGGTGTCACCTCCGGACAGGCCTGCTGACATCAACGACGAAGCGGAGTGGTTCCGGGAGGCCATGTCCGATATTTGTGACGTGGCAATGCCCCGGGTTAAGCCAGGACGCGCCCGCCGCCAGGTGTACTGGTGGTCGCAAGAGCTGGCGACGCTGCGTCAGGCATGCGTTGCTGCACGGCGCCGGTACACCAGGCACCGCAGGCTCCGCATCCGCCCTCCGGATGCGCAGATCAGAGAGGCGGAGCTGTACGAGGGGTACAGAGTGGCGAAGGCCACCCTCCGAGCTGAGATCCTGCAGGCCAAAGATCTGGCTGTCAAGGAGATGCTAGAGTATCTGAACGGGGACCCATGGGGAAGACCCTACAAAATGGTGCGGAATAAGCTTCGCACCTGGGCCCCCCCGTTAACGCAGAGTCTACGGCCCCAGCTGGTGGAGGACGTGGTAAGCGCTCTGTTCCCCTCGCGAGGGGAGCATACTCCCCCGCTTATGGCTCTGCCACCTGCGGCGCCTGATATGGACTACACCGGTGACGACGATGACGATGCACCTAAGGTGACTGAGGTAGACCTGAGAGTGGCGGTTAATAGGCTGAAGGCAAAATTACCGCCCCAGGACCCAACGGCTTACCTGGAAAAACCTGGGTCCTGGCCTTGGAGGCTCTCGGGCCTCGACTAAGAGGGTTCCTAAGCGCATGCTTGGAGAGGGGCCAGTTCCCACTTCGTTGGAAGACGGGGAAACTGGTCCTCATTAAGAAGCCGGGGCGCCCTGCGGACTCTCCGTCCGCATACCGGCCCATTGTGCTGCTCGATGAGGTGGGCAAGCTCTTTGAAAGAGTAATTGCAAACCGCCTTGTCGGGGCCGGATCTGGCGGAGAACCAGTTCGGTTTCCGCACGGGACGCTCTACGGTGGACGCCATCATGCGCGTGAGAGCCCTCTCGAAGGGGGACGCGGTTTCCCGGAGCGGGGTCGTCTTGGCGGTGTCTCTAGACATTGCCAATGCCTTCAACACTCTGCCCTTGAGTTGCATCAGGGAGGCACTTCGGTATCACCGGGTGCCGACCTACCTCCGTCGCGTAGTCGAGGATTACTTGACGGACAGAGCCGTCATCTACCCCGGTCACCTGGGAGAGTGGAACCGGCGAGAGATGTCGTGCGGTGTTCCACAGGGTTCCGTTCTGGGGCCGCTTCTGTGGGACATCGGCTACGACTGGGTGCTGCGCGCCGACCTCCATAGTGGCGTCAGCGTTGTGTGCTATGCCGACGACACGCTGGTACTGGCGCAAGGGGGATCGCACCAAGCGGTGGCTGACGCTATGACACGCGGGGTTGCGGTAGTCGTTGAGAGGATCCGGCAGTTGGGTCTCGAGGTGGCCCTACACAAGTCCGAAGCCATGTGCTTTCATGGATCTCGGAACAGACCACCGTCGGGATCCCAAATAACGGTAGGAGGGGTTCAAATCGGCGTCGGGTCGACGATGACGTACTTGGGTCTCGTTATTGACAGCCGGTGGAACTTCGTTGAGCATTTCCGACGTTTGGCTCCTAGACTGGAGCGAGCCGGGGCTGCCTTCAAGCGGCTTTTGCCCAATCTAGGGGGTCCAAACGCCTCCTGCCGGAGGCTTTACGCGGGGATCGTGCGGTCCATGGCCCTTTATGGGGCGCCGGTGTGGGCGCCTACTTTGAGGAAGCGACCTGCCCGTTACCTCACCTCGTCCCAGAGGGTGATGGCCATCCGGCTTGCCCGGGGATACCGCACGGTCTCTGGCGAGGCGGCGAACCTCCTTGCCGGACTGCCGCCATGGGATCTAGAGGCGAGAGCCCTCGCACTCATTTACGAATGGCGCCTGGAAGTGCTACGCCGGGGCGAGACTCCTCTGCCGCGGCAAATCGCAGTACGGCGGGCGGAGCTCCGGCAGGGTCTCATGGCAGTATGGAGACAAAGACTGTCCCAACCCAGCGCTGGTCACGCCACACTTGCGGCAATAAGTCCCCTCTTTGAGGAGTGGCTAGAGCGGCGCCACGGCGTCCTTACTTTCCACTTGACGCAGGTACTCACCGGACACGGTTGTTTCGGGAGGTACCTGTTTCGAATACGGCGGGAGGATACGCCCGGGTGTCAACACTGCGAAGATCGCCCGGAGGACACGGTGGAGCATACGGTTGAGGTCTGCCCTGCTTGGGCGGAGCACCGCCGTGTCCTCGCCGAGGCGATCGGCGGCGGCGATCTCTCGCGTCCGGCCCTGGTTCAAGCTATGGTCCGAAGCGAGGAGACATGGGAAGCAGTCACCTCCTTCTGCGAAGCAGTAATGCTAGCAAAGGAGGAAGCCGAACGTGTGAGAGAAAGGGAAACCTCACGCCCCAGCCGCCGCAACAGAAGAAGACGCCCCGGGCGTCGGGAGTCGCAGGGCGATTTTCTGCCACCGTAAGCGCGAGCCTGCGGACGGCGAGCATTGGGTGGCTCGCCGTCTGATCAGAATCAGGCCCGGGTGGACAGCGCGCTGTGTTTCACGCGTGCCTCAAAGAGCTGTCAGCGTAAAAGACGGGGCCCGCTAGGGCCAGTGCCTGCTGGGGCTGCGGACTTCGTTCGAAAGAGGCACCGTCCCCTGGAACGCAAAGGGCGCTGGGAGAAACGCGGATGGGTTTTAGTCAGTAAGAGCCTGACACTCCCTTCTGCTTCACCCAAAGCGGGAGGAGTCATTTGATGATTTCCCATCCAAGTATTGAAAGATCCGGATCAGTTCGTCTGGCACTTACGCTTGCTGCGATTTTTGCCACAGCAGATCATATCAAAATAAGTCAAATGCTCTCGATAAGTCGAGGAAGTAAGCAAAGACAGGTGTACTTCTATCAGTGTAGTACTTGACAGTCTACTTTAAACATAAGCTGCTTCTGCAGAGAGCCCGGCTTTGAAACCAAACTGGTTATCATGTAAATTTAAATATTTATCCAGCTTAGTCTTAAGCAAACTGTCAAGCACTTTCGAAATAACAGTGGCCAAAGAATTGTGTCTATCATTATTCTTATAACTAACATCACCGGTTTTATTCTTAATAATTGGCACCACCACAGTTTTCATCATCCGCTCAGGCAGATACAAATGTCCTATACACAAGGAGTAAAACATCGCTAAGAATCTGGGCAGATGATGACCAGCATGCTGCATGGCCTGGAGAGTTGCCCCTCAACATAGACATAATGACAATTGTCTTACCTCCTTTGCCGTAAACCGGACACTGAAATCCTTACCACTACAACCAGCACTGCCCGTAAATTGTGATGGTCCCAACGGCAACGAAACAGCGAAGTGCTGCCTAAATAGCTCGGGAATCCCTGTGCAGCGCCACTGACGCTCATTGGCAGGCCCAGCCTACCATTGAGATTATCGGTGGACTTCCAAAAACCACGGAAGTCACCCTTAGAATGACGCGACGCCACTTAGATGTCTATTTTAATTTGGTCCCTATTGTCTTGACACCATCGTAAGCGCGACTTAAAAATGTTCCGACTTGTTTGCATAACAATCCAATCAACTATGTGATCTAGTATTCAGCTAAAGGAATACACGATACGAAGAAATTTTCTCGATGGAAAAAAAATACAAAGTTCGAAATATCTTTTTACTTTATTTAGCTACAAGACGTAACGCTTTAGATTGGTTCTATGAAAATTACTTTAAAATAGATTAAATAAACTTATCGAGTGTTCAACTAAACAGATTTTAATTTAATAATACTTTTAACTAAAGAGTCTTTTCAAATAAGTAACATGTAACCAAAATTAAATCTACCATTCATAAGAATCTATGAATATAACAATTCCTTCCTCCATCATATACAATAGCTTCTCACATTCCGAACAAGTGAACTGACTGACTGAGAAACCCTTCTTTTTTATATCTATGCAGAAACCACAGATACAAATGAATAATACTGAAAACCCGAATGCTTCAAATTATGTCACTTCTTTGAGAAATCTTATCAATATTTTCCTATCTATCGTAGTGGCGGGAAATAGTACCCACTTACTTGAAAAAAAAACCGGCCAAGTGCGAGTCGGACTCGCACACGAAGGGTTCCGTGCCATAACTCTTAATTGTTATTATTTGTTGTTATAGTGGCAATAAAAATACACAATCTGTGAAAATTTCAACTGTCTACCTATTACGGTTCTTGAAATACATCCCGCTGACAGACATACGGACGGACGAACGGACAGCGGAGGCTTATTAATGGGGTTACCCTTTGGGTACGGAACCCTAAAAAAGTTCCAAAAATTAACAAAATTACTTTAATAAACTTTCTGCCATTAAAATAGTACCATCGACGATGAAGCCCAGTGTGGTACCCCAGTCATCAAAATCAAATGACATTCATTCAAACTAGGCTGAAAACTAGCACTTTTTGAACGATAAAATTTACATAAAGACGGTCCCCTAAATCGCCTAGCCCGACACCACTTCCTAGTGTTTTAGTTGGGAAGAAGAAGTGGCGCAGGAAACTCCCGAGGAACTAGTCATAAGCATCCCCAGCAACAGATAGATGCTGTTGGTTGACGACACCGGCGCGTCACCAAACCACATGTTGATCCTCGCCCCTCATGCCGTTTATCATTACCTCCAGCTACTGTCACGGTGTGATTCGTATGCCAACAATAACATTATTATAATCTGCTAGTAAAACTTCCTCGGGTAGAACATACCCAACCTCTCTCACGCTGGGTTAAGTATTCTCATTAAAAAAAAATACAAAAACGTATATAGAGGTTTTGTGAGTGCATTATTTCAAAAGTTATAAGAAGTTCCTTCATTACACTTGTGGAGTTCTTGAAAATTCTCGATGTAAGTAAAAATATTATATCTATCTAATCTAATAAAAATCTCGTGTCACGGTGTTTGTTATCGAAGTCCTCCGAAACGGTTTGACCGAATCTTCTAGTTTTTTTTGTTTATATTTGTTAGATCTGAGAATAGCTCGTAGGTTATTTTATTTATATGGAAAAACATTTGTCGCGTCTGCTCGTATATTATACCTAAAATTTTACAGTATTTTTATATTGGTTAATATCTTTTTTATTTAACTCCCCTGAGCATGAGGTCCTGGGATAGATTTCATGGTCGGGCAAAACGTGTTTCAATTTCCAATGAAATTTCTTTATCGCAGATTAGCCCGGAGTTGTATTTGTACTCGGTTGAAACTGCTCTGGCACGAATTCACAGATCAGTTAATTTAAAATCTAACCTGCTGTGAAATAATTTCTTACCTGCTAAAGAATTCGCTCATAACGAATGAGATAAGAAATACCGTAAAAAGGTTTTTTTTTTTCTAAAAACAATTTTTTATTTGTGATGGGTTTGCTTAAAACTCTAGTCTAGGTCAAAGATGACAGAGACAAAGTCTACGATGGAGCGAGCTTACCCAGAAGGAGCCTGTTCACTATGTTACTATACCAACTTTGAAGAGATTAGGGTTGTAAGCTTTTGGAAACACAGACGCTGGCCTGCTGTTGTCTTCTCTTTGGTGAAAGACGCTTAGTGTGAATTGGTGGAAAAGTAACAAGGTAGGGATGGTAAGATGCAGTGCGTCTGGATGTCCGATGGTAGAAAACCGCCAATATATTCATAGCTCAGTTCAAAACAGTGATCCAGCTAGGGTCTGGAAATTTCTTAAATGATTAGGCATCGGAAAATAGTCTCATGATATGATTCCTTAAGACTTAGACTTCAACTTATTAAGTAGTCTTTTTTCCCGTAGTGGATAGTGCCACCAAAGCTGCTACACTAGGTCATCTTTCAAACCTTCCGTTACCTGATTATTCCGCTTTTGTCATAAGTTGATTCACTGCTAATGTTAAAAAGATTATTGAATCGATAACATCCAATGCCGTTGGTAGTGGCTGTGTCAGCCGTAAGATGATGATTCCCATCCTTGAAAAAATTCTTCCTGTTATACTTTACATCCTTAAATTCTCTGTTTCCAGTAGTGTCTTCCCGCGTGCCTGGAAAGATGCCCAAGTTATCCCTTTACCTATGAAATCTCATCCTGCATCTTTATTTGACTATCGTCCCATTTCTATACTCCCTTTCCTATCCAAAGTCCTTGAAAAACTTGTCCACCTTGCAACTCAGCGTATTCCTTTCCAAGCACAACCTGCTGAATCCCTTCGAATCTTGTTTACGACCTGGACACAACACTACCTCAGCACTTGTGTGTAATATAATGGATGATATCAGGTCTGGCACGGAGATGGGGAAGTTAACGGTACTGGCACGCTTTTTAATACAGTTGACTTCGACATTTGGCTTGGCATTCTGTACTTTTTTAACATAACTCCTTCGGTAATTGACTGGTTTTATAGTTACCTGTTTGGCCGCCGGCAGCGTATCTGCATTGAGGAATCTTTCTTTTCTTGGTGTGACACCTCTGCTGGTGTGCCGCAGGGTGGCGTGTTATCTCCTCTACTGTTCGCACTTTTTATTAATTCTATCACTCAACGACTATTTTCTTACTACCACTTGAAGGGTTATCTGATACCATGGAGACTATAAATAAGGACCTCCCTCGAATAAGTGACTGAAGCACTGATTTTGGGCTGAAAATTAATCCAACAAAGACGCAGGTCATTGTTGTTGGTAGTTCCCGGACTGTCTCTAAGATCGACTGGTTGAAACTTCCTCAGATTTCTTTTAATAACACCACCGTTCCTATAAGTCACGTTGTGATGAACTTGGGGATTTATGTCGATAGCACTCTTTCCTGGACTAAGCGACTAAAGGAAGTAAATCGTAAACTGTTTGCTTCAGCAGGTTTAGAAAATTGTAGTTTCCCTAAATTAACTCGCACAACTAAATTAAAATATCTGGGTCTCACTATAGACAACACACTAAAATGGTCAACACATATAAATCAATTAACGGCACACACTAGAAAATTGATACCAACGTTCAGAAAACTCAGAAACTCTGCTGATAGAGAAACTTTGCTGTGTGTTTATTTCGCTCTTGCTCAGAGCTTCCTGTAGTACTGTGTTGTCGTTTTGGGATCGGCAAGTCCATCTTACTTCCCCTAGAGCGAGCACAAAGGGCTGTTTTGAATTTCATGCTTGGTTTACCCCGAAGGTACAGCACTAATCTTTTATATAGAGAGTGTAGTGTGCTTACTGTCAGACGGCTGTTTACATGGTCTACCATACTCTGTAAGCACAAAACTATTGTATATAAAGCGATCCCAAAACGTGATAGAGTTTGCTCATCGACGCCTCATAGAACAGCCGGTCGATTCTGTAAACATGTCGCAGTGAAATTTTAGGTAAATGATCACGAAGTGAGCTCTCATTCCATCTTGAATACTTGGATTGACAGCTCACTTCCTGATCACTTCACACAAGCCTTCACTTCAGCATGTTTACAGAATTGCACTGCAGCACTTGCTAGACGCCAGTATTATATTAAAAGTAACCACATCTATAACATAGCGAATCGAGCTAATAACGTATTTCCTCTACACATCGACAAAATATGAAAAAAACAGAGGAAGTTGTAAACAATTGATCTTCATAGTTATAATTACTCACAAATTCACCAACACACCGCACCACACACACAGGTACTTGTATGAACGTTAGGTTATAGTTTCTATTTATGCAGGGTCATGCGGTACAGAGAGTAAAGTCCCACTAACCTCCTTGAAAAGGAAGATAATAGTTTAACAAATTATTAGTTTTACTTTTAACCGACTTCTTCAAAAAGGAGGAGGTTCTATGTTTGGCTGTACGTATCTTATTTTTTTTTATGTATAGTATGTTTACCGATTTCTCCGCTAATTGTGGACCGATTTTAAAAATTATTTTTTCATTCAAAAGCCTATACTTCTGAGGTGGTCCCATTGTCACCAAGTCAGAATCTGATGATGGGATCCCATGAAAATCGAGAGAAACCCTCAAATTTTATAAGCACATACACTGTTTTTCATAAACTTTCTAACGCAATTCAGATATTTGTGCTTGGTAATCATCATCTCATGTTGCTGAGCTGATGATGGAAGGTATAAGTCAGGATGTGATGATGTGATCCCATGAAAAATGTTTGTTCAGCGATAGTTTTGCCAATTGTTAACCGATTTGGATGATTCTTTTTTGTTTTGAAGAATATTTTCTTGGACTGGTCCCATTTAAATTTGGTGAAGATCTGATGAAGAACTTCGGAGGTAGGCAACGGAACTCTTCAATAAATGATAGCAAATGGATCGGGATTTATGTAATCGCATGTTTGTTGATTGCTTACACCAGTTCATAACATAATATCACGCCGCCGGCACGCTGTGCTTGTGTTTAGTGGTACCTGCAAACCACTAAAACGTGAAAAATAAAAAACTTTTTAACAAAAAAATAAAACCGACTTTCAAAAACAAAATAACCAAAAACACTGACTTCCGAAATTAAAGTTATTTTTGACTTTGTAGTGTTTTGTTTTTGGAAGTCGGTTTTTTTTGTATTAAAACAATGTATCATGCTACGAGTATTTATATACACAGGGAGGAAGACGCTGTCGACTATGACATGGTTTATACTCGTACTAGTACAGTCGTCAAAGTATCTTTTAAGTACTAGTTATTAGAGATTGCCATTGTTTAACTGAGATAGATTAAGAGTTTGTTTTTTATGTAATAAATAAATAAAATTTAAATTGTTTGAGCAAGTTTGTTGAAAATTATATATTTGTATTCTGAATATTAATTTTTCTTTACAATTTTTCAGTTTTCAACCATGACGCCAACTCCGCAAGAGCTAGCCCCATTCCAGCCTCATACGGGTGGAGAGGTCACGCCAGCCTCTGCTCTAATCACCAACGGAGAGAGGGTCGTCATCTCCGGCATGTCGGGGCTCTACCCCTCCTCGCATCACGTCAAAGATCTGTCAGATATTTTGTACAATAAGGTGAGGATTTGATAACTTCTTCTTTTCAATGTTTATCTTTTCAGATATTTTAGCCTAATAAGTTTCATTTATTTGAGAACCTCAACAGTGCAGGTGTATGGGCTTGGGGCACTCCAGCATGTTAGTATTAATAATGTTTGACTAACTGGGTGGCACAGATGAAGTCTTGAAATTTTGAATGAAAATATCCTGAAAAAATTAGCATGTCCTAGTACAATTAGCATATCAATACAGAGCCAGGAAATCGAATAATGGCACATTCCCTAACAAAATGAAGGGAGCTTGCACCCTAACAACACAGGGAAAGTCATACGATAATTATTGATTGCTGAAACTATCACAATTATTTTGCTGAACAAGTTTGTTGACATTTTATCATAATTATTTTTCTAAGCAAATTAGCTTTGCAGCCGTTTTCTATTTATGTTAAAAGAATGTAGGCTAAGTTCACAACCAATTTGCCTTATCCTCCAGGTGAACCCAGTAACTGAAAACGGTTTGCGCTGGTCGACCAAGCATCCCGAGGCAGCCCAGCAAATGGGCAATATACCAGAACTCGAGCGTTTTGATGCGCAGTTCTTCAAGGTTAACTACCGCCTCGGGACCTCTATGGATCCCATGTCCCGGAAAATTCTCGAACAAGCATATAATGCTATCTATGATGCAGGTAAGATATCAGGCCATAAATGTCCCTGCGGTAACAACGGCTTTTTATATAAGTTTAAAAAATCTTATGAGGCTATTAACTTTATCCTCACTGCTCTCAAAACGCTGTAGGCAAGCATCGAGAGGACACTGTACCTTCTTGATCAATAAACAATTTTTTTATTTTATAAACTGGCATTTCTAAGAACAAAAATATTCGCAGATTGGGAAAATGGTCAAAATTGAGCAAGCACTCTTCATGAAGTGTCCTGTCCCTTGTGTTAACTTGAATGTTTTTCGTCCATAGGAGTAAATCCTAAGCACCTGTCTGGTAGGAAAATAGGCGTGTTCGTCGGCACCTGCATATCTGAAGCGGAAAAATTGACCTTCTATGCCCCGGAGTCTAAATCGGGCCTTGGTATAACTGGGTAAGAACTATACTAATTTACTTTATTAATCAATCAATCAAACTGCTTTTTAGGGCATCGAGTCCCAATATTAAAATAATATATAATTCATTGGTACATAATTTAAAATAAACAATGTACAATAATAAATATAAAATTACAAATTACAAATTACAAAATATCTCTATAATTCAATAAAATGAAACATAATAATGTTAATAATCTTCATGCTTCTCAGTCCCAAACATGATAGGAACGTCCACATTTCGACCTCACACAGTCACATTTTGTTATTGTTTACTATTTGAGATTTTATAATCATAAGGGGGCGATTGCCGTAACTAGCCACAATCCTAGAGAACCGAACACCAAGCATTGAAAAATAAAAATCCAATAACATGTTTCGCGACCCGAAGACAGAAACCCAGGAGTCGCATTTGCTATCACTCCAGTCGGTTGCAAATAAACGGAATCCAGATTCAGTTTTATTACCCGTATTGTATGTTGATAAGAAGAGCTCGTCGCCAAATAATTAGAGTCCGAACTTTGAGGATGGGGGGTGACAATCCATTACTTACCAACACACCTCCGTGCCTTGGAGAGCATTTTCAGCCGCCGGTCCCGCTACTCACTTGTAAATCTTTGACACAATTTACGGAAAGTCGAAGCAAAAAAATCAGACACTTGTCTTACTAAGAGGTTCCATGTAAAATGCTGGTACTCTGCTGCATCCAGAAAACTGGAAGTCGACCCTAATCTAGTTAGTTACGGTTACTTCTTATCCCGGTAACTTACATGGCTTAATAGAGACTGAGGAGGAAGTGGAAACCCAGAGCCGCTACAGGCTTATTCTGTGTATCATCTTAGGGTGGATAAACGGAATAAACCGAAACGGTTAGGCAGACACATTGATTGTATTTCATTCCATTAATTTTTAGATGCTCCAAGGCTATGTTTGCCAACCGCATCTCGTACTGGCTGAACGCGAAGGGTCCGTCAATGACCATCGACTTGGCGTGCTGCAGCTCCACCGCGGCGCTGGAGCAGGCCTACCTGGCGATGAGTCGGGGGGAGTGTGAAGCAGCCGTTGTTGGAGGCTGCTACTTGTGTCTACATTCAGTGACTTCTGTGCACTATGGAAGGTAAAGACATATCTATACATATAATGCGTGCGGACCTCTGTCTTAGCGTGCGGACGGTTCGACGCTGAGACAGAGGGGATGAATATTTCAATTTTTATACTTTCTAAGGATATTGATCGGGCTATTAGGGGTATGAAGGGAGGGAAATCACCGGGTTATGACGCTCTCAGCGTGGAACACCTAACGCATGCTGGTTTCCACCTTCCTAGAGTATTGCTATGTTATTTAATTTGTGCGTAAATTAATCACACTTACCTCCGGACCTGATGAAGACTCTGGTGGTACCGATTGCAAAGAGTAAAACGGGGGACGTGTCTGAAAAATCTAACTACAGACCCATTTCGCTAGCCACGATTGTAGCGAAGGTATTAGACAGTGTTCTTAACTCCTATTTGAGTTAGCATGTTAAGTTACATGACGCTCAGTTCGGATTTCATCCTGGCTTGTCGACAGAGATTGCTATTTCTAGCCTTAAGCACACTGTCAAATATTACACTGACAGACAGACCCCGGTTTATGCTTGCTTTCTAGACCTCTTGAAAGCATTTGACCTAGTGTCTTATGACATGTTATGGCAGAAGCTAAAGGAAACGGGTCTACCGCCAGAGTTGACATCACTATTTGGTACCTTAATTAGAAAAATAATGTAAAGTGGGCGGGTGAATTGTCCAGTGAATAAAAATTGGAATGCGAAGTGAGGCAGGATGGGTTGAGCTCGCCCTTGCTTTGCAACCTATACATCAGTGCGCTGCTATGCATCAATGCCCGTTGGGTGCTACGTAGATGGTGTAAGTGTAAACAACCTTAGCTATGCCGATGACATCGTGCTGCTGGCTCCCTCGATTTTCGCATTGCGGAAGTTACTTGCCGTGTGTGAAAAGTATGCGGCCACACGGTCTGAGTTATAATGTTAAAAAGCCAGCGTGCATGATCTTCAAGGCGGGTACCAAGTGCCCAACTGATGTTCCACCAGTGTTACTCAATGGTATTCCTCTTCATCGAGTATACCAGTTCAAGTATCTTGGGCATGTGGTGACCGAAAATCTTGAAGATAATGTAGACATGGAGAGGGAACGCAGGGCGTTGTCAGTCCGGGGGAACATGCTGGCCCGCACCCAACTAACACTAAAGCGTTAAAAAACTTATATAAGACTCGTATATCAGTTCCATTTGAGTATAAAAGTGTTAATGCATACCTGTGCAACTGACTCACTTATAACCACGAAAGAGGCCCACAGTTTTACAGGTAAAAGTTATAGAAAGCCTTATAGTACGGTGCCTATCTATATTACCGTTGTAAAATAGAGTTGGTAAACGCTACAGGTGGTATAAATCCTATAGTAAGGTGTTAAAAAGATATTAAAGCTGCACAAGAGCGTTTATTCATCGTCAGCTACTACTTTAACCGGTATTACCGTTGTAATACTCGTACCGTGTTAGTGAGCACTACAGGCGGTAAAAAGCGCACGTCAAGATTGAAAAAGCCTATAAACTTACTAAAATTAAATCTATTCGCAGTGGAAGAGTTATATGTCATCCATTATTCAACACAACAGAATAATATTATGGAATATTAAGTTATTTAAGTATGTGAAGTGAAAAATTACTGCCCTTATGATTTCACGGTAAATGTTTACCATGTTTTTCATCTCAATTTTAACGCGCCTAGGATTTATAAAGATTTAAAAGAAAAGTTATGATAATTAGGTACCACGAGCTAAACATTATTATTCTTTCCTGCTTCCTGAGCAGTGGTGTGTAAAATTAAGTGGCATTCATGGAACGCTTCAAATAATGTAAGAGAATTTGTCAAATGTTGAATAACTCGAAATAATATTAATTGTTAGGTTACCAAAACAATGGCGAACTTTACAAAAGTGAGGTTAATGTTAAAAAAGACCCATACTTGCGTTATTTGACACCAATACGTTTAGAACGTCTTTAATAGAGTACTGTCTAACACAATAAGCTTTAGTTAAACCCTTTATTACAGGTTAAACCTAGATAGAGGAGTTGTTTGACATCTTTAGTTTCTCGTGTTACTAAACTCTCGAAAAACACTATTTTAAAGCCTATATCTGCAATAATAGTGAATGTAGCACCTTAAGTATAAAACAGTTTATTGCAAATAACTGTATAACAATAAGTATAAAAGGAGTCGGCGAACACTTTTATAAAGACTCAGGTGTCACAGAAAGGTTAAAGCTATAACGTATTAGGTATACTTGCTGCTACTAGCACCATTATAACTCTCAAAGCTATATTACGTCGTTCATTAAAGCTTTAGTGCTGCGACGGGGGCTAAAACTTGTTTGTTAACTCCTCTATATCGTCTTTAGTAATAACTGAGATAATTATAACCCTGTTATATTACTTAAAGTCATAAAAAAGACTGTAACTGACACCAAAATGTTATTTGGGTAGGATCGCTTGATGTACAGACGCGGCGAAAGTAACTTTATTCAAAGCGTATTGCACATCTTTGTACTCAGCGAGCCTGTGATTCAGATATACCCAAAGGGCTTACAATTCTCTGCGCATCCAGTTTAACAATGCCTACAGGGCGCTGTTACGTCTGCCGCGTTTCTGCAGTGCGTCAACAATGTTCGCTGAGTCGCGCACTGACGGCTTTGCCATCTGGCGCAAAAAGACTGTCTCACTGTTAAGCAGATTGTGTGGGGGCAGAACAGCATCCTGAAGGTAATAGACAATAAGACAGACAGCCCTCTGATGTGGAGCCTCACCCAGAGGACTAAGTCTCTCTTAGTTATAAGGTACTAACATAGTTTTTTAAGGTCATACTAACAATATAAAATAATGGATCAATGTTTGTCTGGAATTAAATTAAATTAAGTCATAAATTATAATCAAATCTTGAGGTTTATATTTCCACTTGGCGCGAAAACCACCACCACCAGATGATGATGGATAACAAAAGTGTTTCCCAGTGGGTTCAGTAAGAAGCAAACAAGGATGCTTGCTTCAAGCATGCAGCGTGCAAGCACGCATGCAGCATGCAAGTACGCATACAGCGTGCAAGCAGGCATGCAGCGTGCAAACAGGCATGCAACTTTTAAGTAGACATGGGGCAGCATACAAACAAACATGCAATATGCAAGCAGGCAAGCAACTTGCAGCAAAATTATTTCTGTCACGTATCTTTTTGATGCCCATTAATTACATTAAATTGTCGGAATAGAATAGAATAGAATACTCTTTATTATTTACACCATATAAGTTACAGAAAAGATAGATGAATAATGCTCTCTCAGACGTCCTTGGTAGCTCGTCAGTCTTTCCGAATAACCAAACCTGCTGATCTACGTGCCGTAAAATACTTTTGTTACTTATTAGTACCTAAACCCGTCTTGTAACGTTGTGAGAGGCCCTACAATATCGATATTTACATGTTTAAAACGTTTGCTCTCTAGATATTGCTGCAGATCCAAAACCATGTGTCTGTTGACCTTCCTTTTTTGGCAGGGGATGCAACACTTTGCCCAATGGCTGACATCTCTATTCTGGCCTGACCAAAAGTGTCTTTGCATAACTAGTCTTCGTGTTGCCTCAATTTCCGGATGACTGACATTATGTATCGCATCGAACGCAAGTTTTCTAAAGTTTTCTTTTAAATATGGTCTGCACGCGTAAGTTGAATTCCCACAATATAAAGCTGTTTCGCAGTGTGAGATAAAATATTTTTTTTAACTTTAGATTCAAAGTCAAAGTCAAAGCGTTTCTTCCAATAAGGCCATTAAAGGGCACTTTTGAACGTCACTCACATTTCAAATAATACAAAAATTCTAAAGTAACCCTACTGTCCATTCGGAAAGGTAGATTCTTATGGATGAGAATAGACAAGAAACTCCATAGTTACTCTTTTCAAATAAATCTTTACAATATTTTGTATACAAACATTTAGTTATATGTGAGGACCATGCAGCTAGGGTATGCAGATGTAGACTTATCAATTTTCCAAATAAGTAGGTACATGATACTCACACATTTACAAATATTGGAATCACTAATTAACAATGTGTGAGTTAACAGAAAAATACAAACACAAAAAGAAACAAAACATCTATAAAGTTAATACATAAAGCAACCAGTTTGATTTTGTCCACAACATTGACTGTCTTATGGAGCAGGACCAGCATGCTTCCAGACATTCTTATCCTGAATGTAATCTTCTAATTTGTAATAAGCTTGTTTACAAAGTGTGCTTTTGATATACGCTTTAAATTGTCTTTCATTTAGTTCTAATATGTCACAAGGTATTTTATGATAACATTTAACACTATTTTAACTTTTTTAACATATATTATGTCCATCACTAATTTTGTAAAATAAATATGGATTCAATATCAGCAGCCCGACCCCACATCAAAATACCGTATGACATAATGTTGTGAAAGTAGCTAAAATAGACCAAACGTGCGGTTTCTACGTTTGTTAACTGTCTTATCTTCCTAACAGCATACGCAGCTGACCTTAGCCGCCCCGCTAGAGATGTTATAGGTCCCCATTGCAACTTCTCGTTCACGGTGATTCCCAAGAAAACTGTGTGTTCAATAAACTCTAGTTTTTCTCCATTCAATATGATGTTACATTCGCTAGTTTTAACACATGGCAAAGTAAATCTAATACTTTTGGTTTTTTTTTCATTTAATACAAAGTTGTTTGCTTTAAACCAATTTTGGACATAAAGAATAGAGTTTAGACGACGTCAAGATTTCGTGACCGTCGCTCTATTTTCTCTCTCTATTATCTCTTGACTCCTTTTTAAAAGCTTTTGTTTTACTTGCAATGTAATTATGTCGTTTTGCTGAGCTAGTACTAATTTCGAGAAGTCGAGAACAGTCGGGCAGTCAATAGTTTAAATCATCATCATTATCCTATAACAGTCTACTGCTAGACATAGGCCTCTCCAAGTGCACGCAATTTGGCTCGATCTTCGGCAATTCTCATCAGGCCGCTATCAGCCACCCTGCGAAGATCGTCGCTCCACCTAGCCTGAGGACGTCATACCTTACGTTGCGGATTCGCGGTCTACGTTACGGATTCCACTCAAGAACTCGTCAACCCGAACGGTCATCGGTTCTAAGGCTAATATGGCCGGCCCATTGCCACTTCAGCTGGCTT
Organism: Lacanobia oleracea; assembly: GCA_950371165.1. NCBI lineage: Eukaryota > Metazoa > Arthropoda > Insecta > Lepidoptera > Noctuidae > Lacanobia > Lacanobia oleracea. Next base: position 17,375,303 of record OX493406.1, read on the forward strand.
ATTCTGTGAGCTGTCCGCAACCTTGGTCCTCTGTCAGATCACTTCGTTGCGGATTCGATCTCTCAAAGAGACTCCAAGCATAGCCCGTTCTATAGCTCGCTGAGCAACCTTGAATTTATAGACCAGCCGTACCATAATTTTCCACATTTCGGCTCCGTAAGTAAAGTCAAAAGTCAAAAGTCAAAACGTTTATTGCGAACTAAGTGTACAATGGTGTTAGTTTAAGTAATAACAGGCAAGACGCACCGATTGAAGACCTGAGTCTTTAGACTCCGTGGAATACGTAACGAGAAGACTCGGCGAAGCTTCTTAAATGCTGCCCAACCCAGCTGAATTCTTCTGTTAGCCTCTCTCTCAAAGTTGTTTTTAACAAACTTCAGAGTTTGCCCGAGTACACGTACTCTCGAACAATCTTAAGAGCACCGCCATTGACAACAATCGGTCTCGGGGTAACGTGTTCATTGAACATAACCTGGGTTTTGTCCAAGTTCATCCGGAGACCAATGCGTACAGAATAATCAACTATATCGTTCAGCATCTGCTGCAGCTCCTGCAGCGATTCAGCCATGATGACGATGTCATCTGCAAATCTCAGGTGTGAGATGTACTCGCCGTTGATGTTAATGCCGCGTCCTTCCCAGACCAGTGTCTTTAACACATCCCCTAGTGCGTTTGAGAACAATTTCGGGAAAATAACGTCCCCTTGTCTCACCCCTCGACGCAGTGGGATATGTTTAGTTTAGTTAGCTGGTCCTGAATTTGGACGGCCACTGTCTCGTTCTCATAAAGACATCTCAGTGTTAAAATGGGCGATAATTTAAACGACTTATTTAAGGAACTAACTGTGTATATATTATTTTTTGGCAATTAAAACACAAAACATAAACGTCCGACTTGAGCAACTTCAAACGTAACGGAAAGAGAGCACAGACAAGGTCGGTACCACAGATGTAACATTAAGGATGACATTCTCGGAGAAGCGGTTGTTAAACATTATTAAATTTTGAATCAGCACAGATACAATTTTTGCTTACTAAATCAACACGCCCCCTCAAAAATTTGTCTCTGTTACTTACACAGCCAATGTAACTTAATTTTCAGAAAGGCCATATACGCTTTAAGTGTTTGCTGGGAGAATACATTATATGGTCCAACATTTGTTGCTAAGGAGTAGGGAAAACCCAAAAAAACCTAATCAGACCAAACCACATCTGTAAAAAAATCATTACTGGAATATAAAATTTAAACATTCTCGTTAATTATTACATATTTTGTACATTTTATGTATCGAACCAAATCTCAGGAGCCTAAAGTCATAGTCAATTAATGTCGAAGTTTTTATGGATGGAAAAATTAGCAATAAATATCTTAGGTTAACTAGTTTTAATTGTAAGTCGGTTAAACGATCAATAGATAATATTAGGGATATATGTGTGTGGTCTGATTTGGTGATTTCCCATGATATTCCTATGTTGGGAACAATAAGCCCTGACTTCGAGTGTACGGGTAAGTTGGCGGTGGACACCTGCTGAGGGCTTGTTGAGAGGAAGACCCCATGGGGGGGTTGCCATTCTCTGGAGGAAAGGCATTTTTTGAAAAGGTTTCTGTTGTTGACTGTAGTAGTCCCCAGTTAGTGGCCATCACAGCCACGTCAAAGGGTCGTACTGTAATTGTATTTTCTGTATATATGCCTACAAATTGTCCAGATAACTTAGCAACTTTTACAGATGTGTTAAGTGAGATTAGTGCTACAATAGCAAGCTGTGATGTAGAAAATGTTTTTATATTGGGTGATCAACGCTCACCCCCATGAGATGTTCTATAGAGAATTAATGAACTTTTGTTCTGACCAGTCCTGGGTTTGTGCTGTTGTAAAGAAAAGGGGAGTTGATAGTGGTACCTATACTTTTATAAGTGATGTGCACGGAAGTAGGAGATGGTTAGATCACTGTGTAGTATCATTATCAGCTTGGCAAACAATCGCAAATGTTGATGTATCGGAGGATGTTTACATTTCTGATCATTTACCGATGCATCTGGATTGCGACCTAGAAGTTGTGAGGCCTAAATTGATGACTGGTGGTGCTGGCCGCAATTCCGTCTTTTGGGGTGAAAGAACTAAGTCAGAAACGCAAAGTTATCATAATTTATGTACCAGTAAGTTGCGAGACGTTGATTTCCCCCAGGAATTTGAAAGGTGCAGCGTTGAATCATGCGGTTTGGCTGAACATAGAGTTGTTCTGGACAATTTGTACGAACAGATTGTAGAAATCCTATGTGCGGCGGCTAGGCAATCAAGAGGGACGTCTTGGGGGGGACCGAGGCGAGGTAACCGAGTGTGTGGGTGGAATGAGTATGTGAGAGACGCCCATCGTGAGGCCAGGTCTAGCTTTTAGAACTGGATACTGAACAATCGTCCCTCGTCAGGCCCGGTTTATGACGAAATGTATGAGAAGCGAAAAGTTTTTAAGTCGACTAAAATTTTTTAAAAACCACGCTGAGCAAATTGTAATGGACAAGCTAGCAGAACAGCGAGCTAGTAAAAGTTTTGGACAATTTTGGAAGTCTACCGGTAACCTGGATGTGAAACCTGGCCTCTCTGCAAGTGCGAAAGGAGTAAGTGATAAGAGAGGAATTGCGAATGTGTTTATGGACTATTTTAAAGTTCAGTCCCCTCTCGGTCCCTCAACCATGGTGAATGATGGTGAGCACATCCGTCCTGGCGCAAGTCCACTGATACGTTTCTCAGCCAAGCAAGTACGTGAAATCATTAACACCATGAAACGAGGCAGGTGTCCGGGACATGATGGGCTCAGCATTGAGCACCTAAGGCACGCTAGTGTCCATCTGCCGCGAGTCTTGTCTATGTTTTTCACAATGTGTATTAGTCGCGCGTACCTACCTGCTAATCTAATGAAGACCATCGTAGTTCCCATTGTGAAGAACAGGTGACATCTCGGATAGAGGTAACTATCGTCCCATTTCTCTTGCGACTATAATAGCCAAGGTTTTGGACGGTATGCTTGATTCTTGCAGTAAGTACATACATCTTCATGATGCACAGTTCGGGTTTCGACCCGGACTATCAACTGAAAGTGCTATTTTAAGTCTCAAGCATACCGTTCAATATTATAAAGATCGCGGTACGCCAGTGTACGCCTGTTTCCTTGATCTTTTCAAGGCATTCGATCTTGTTTCATACGATTTGCTCTGGAAGAAGATGGGAGACAGGGGTATACCCGCGGAAATATGTGGGCTATTCCAGTTTTGCTATGGTAACCAAGTCAATCAGGTGAAATGGGATGATACAGTTTCTGAGCCGTATAGGTTGGAGTGCGGGATGAGACAGGGTGGTCTGACATCTCCCAGGCTCTTTAACCTGTTCGTGGATGGCCTGATAGTCGCACTCAGCAGCATGCGTGTCGGATGCAGTGTTGATGGGGTTAGAATTAACAACATCAGCTATGCTGATGACATGGTGCTGCTGGGTCCGTCAGCGGGAGCAATCAGAGAGATGCTTAAGACGTGTGAGGCCTACGCTGCCGCACATGGATTAAAATATAATGTTAAGAAATGTGAATACATGGTCTTTGAGGTCAGCGGCAAACGCCGTGGAGAAGGACCTGAGTTGCCGGTGAATGGGTCATCAATCAATAGGATGACAACTTTTAAGTACCTAGGGCACTGTCTTGCCGCTGACCTCAGGGATGATGTGGACATTGAGAGGGAGCGCAGGGCTCTAGCGGTCCGTAGCAATATGTTGTCCCGTAGATTTGCACGGTATACGGACCAAGTAAAAGTAACACTTTTCAAGGCTTATTGCCAAAGTTTGTACACGGGCAGTCTATGGGTCAATTATGCTAAGACATCGCTGGATGTCCTGCGCGTCCAATATAACAATGCTTTCAGGATGTTGTTGAGGCTACCTCGTTACTGTAGCGCGTCGGAAATGTTTGCGCAAGCCCGTACCGACGGCTTCTTTGCAGTTATATGCTAAAGATCTGCGTCGCTACTGAGGAGAGTGAGAGATAGTCAAAACAGCATCCCGAAAACTGTAGCCGAGAACTTCGGCTCTTCGATTGTGCAGCAGTTTGTGCGGAGGTTAATTTTTACTAACACTAGACAATAAGTTATTTTTGTATGTTTTACTAACACAATATGGATTTTGGTCCGAAAAAAAGATATTATTATTATTATCTCCTTTATTATACATATATATTATATTTTTAAATATTTGAATAAAAAAACATTTAAAAATATAAAAATAGTAGCCCACCGATATCGGGAACAGGGTCCAAGCTACCGGTGGTCAGGGCTCCAGAGAAAGGAACCTCCTGACAATGCGAGCCGTGTCCAGAAGTACCGCTTTCTGAATCAAGCCCTTGATCCAGCTGCCCAACGAGAGCCTCCTAAGGTGTTGGTCGAGGCTCGTGGTTATTAAGCCATTGGTCAACACGACTATCGGTACAATGATTGCGGAGTCCACTTCCCACATGTCAACAACCTCGCGAGCCAAGTCAATATACTTGATTTGTTTGTCTTTCTCGACTTTCACGAGGTTCTCGTCATGCGGGACGGTTATGTCTACAATCATTGCATGCCTCACAATTCGGTCCACCACCACTATATCAGGCTTATTGGCAACAATAGTCCTGTCAGTGATGATGGACCGATCCTAGTACAATGTGATATCGCCATTATCGAGAACTGGGTCGGGCGTATACCTATAAAATGGCACCTCCGACTCCATTTCAGAGCAAGTTGCTGATGGATAATCCTGGCTACAAGGTTGTGCCTATGCAAGTATTCTCCGTTAGCTAGACGAGAACAACCAGAGACAATGTGGCGAATTATTATTACCATTAATAATGGCATTATAATCATTAAATAAGTATTATTAAATCAATGGTATTAAATCATAGTTCTAAATAACTATTTTACTAGAGACCCATTTTTCTTCTCATAGCCTGAAATGTGATTGCAGGCAATGGTTTAGTTAGGACATCTGCCAGTTGTTGACCTGTGGGAACATATTGTAATGTTATTATTACATTCGTTTCTATTTTCTCCCTTGAGAAATGATATTTAATGTCAATGTGTTTTGTCTGTTTGTGGTTTGTTGGATTATTGGCAATGCTGATGCAGCCATTATTGTCTTCATTTATGGTTATAGGCTTATCAATAGACATATGAATTCTAGTTGTTAGTGATTTAAGCCACAATGCTTCTCGAACAGCCTCATGCAAAGCCATATATTCAGCCTCAGTAGACGAAACTGCCACTGACTTTTGTTTCTTTGTGCTCCATGTTATCGTAAAATTGTCAAATAACTTAAATAAGTAACCTGTTGTACTCTTTCTGTCTCGTGCATCATTTCCACCCATACAGAATCTGAATCTACATACCCGCAGACGACAACACTATAGGCACTTCTTTTATCACATAATTTCAAATCAAATTTCAAATAAAAGTCGGAAAGTGATCGGTTCCCGTCATAGAACATCGGTTTAAAGACTCCCTGCTGAAAAAATTGGTTGTGTGGGTTCGAATCTGAGCAGTCGTATTTTTGTTTTTGAATTTTATTTAACTTATGCATTTCTTACTTTTATGATTCCTATTTCACCTAATATTTTTAAATATTCACAACATGTTATTGTTGTATTTCGGATATTTTTATAGGATTTAAATGCAATGTGATGATTTATTTCCAATGTAGATAAGTTTTACACATGAACCTGATAGGAATTGTAGCAATTTTCTAGAAGAAATCAACGTACCCAATGCATATAAATGTAGCACTATGTAGACCGAAATATTACTACCGACAGCATGAGAATTATACTAGAGATTTTTTTATTTATTACTTTTACGTCTTATCCCCTCAGCCGATTATAAGTAATTCTTTTAAAACCTTAAAAATAGAACGATATTTTTTTAAGGTATTAAAATAATCACTTTCCTGAATGCACATAATATTTCTATTAATAAAAAATAAAACATACACCGCACTTATATTTTAACAGTTCAGTTACATATTCCATAGATGGCGTTATGCATTTGATCTATTTTTTTGAATCGCGGTATTAATATTACAGTATTGGTCAATAGGCGCGCACTTATATTTGCTAAGTTTTACTTTAGTTGCCCAATAGTGAGTCTATACGGGCTTGGAGCTATGGGTAACGTAATATCACCCACTAGCAGGTGGCGAAGTCACATGATAGAGGAGTCAAAAGCATTACCTAGCTCCGCTGAAAATGGGTTTCTGTGTTTTAAAACATGAAATTGCTTCGATTTGCGTTGCTGGTTCGGAGTAAATAAAAAATCAACTTGATTCAACAAGTAGTTTCAAGAAGATAGTTTGTTATTTTAGAAGATAGCCTGTGCTATCTTGGTGCTTCACAGCATGAATTCATTTTTTCTGCCATTTTGTACGGGGAACCTACCGACTAAGCATCAGCCATCATATTGACATACGCATAATATTGACAAATATTTCTGGAGAATCTGGAGCCAAGGAGTAGAACGTAGATCTCAAGATCCTATGTTGAGATATCGGTGCGGTGAAGTAATTTTCAAAAAACGCATTACTAGTCTCTACATTTTCTAACGATTCCCCAATGTAGGCAACAAAAATAATGCAAATAAATAACATTGGTAGGCACTTAATTTTACTTATAAAATTAAATGCCTTCGACAGTTCGACTTGAGTCGTTACGAGTATGAATGAATGACAGGGATACAGCAATAGCTGTCTATCCACTCACACACACACACGGCTGCGCACCGCGTCCGTCCCCCGCTTACCTTTGGCCCATAGAGCAACACAGGCCACCGGCTTCGCCGGTGGCCTGTGTTGCTCTATGCCTTTGGCCGAATTGAGATGGCAATATACCGCGAACGAATTTTTTTCCCGCCTCAACTTGTGTTTGCGAGCGTCCTCGCCGGGCTCGTAAATTGCGAGAGTAAGGGAATAAGCGTGCGCTAGCAAACGAGTCGTCGACAGCGACGATCATAATTTATGAGTATAAGGCACCTCTTTTTAAGATTAATTTTATTTATCACATACTACTTACTAGTTGCACTAAACTATAGTAAACATAGCTTATAAATATAAATGTGGATGGGGGCAGTTACAAGAACGCCAAAGAAAAGAAGAATGGATAGGACAAGAGCCCAAACATCCAAATGCATTTCTAAGAAGAAAAGGATTTTGAACTTTTTTTCTATGGGAGCTGGCATAGCTAGGTGTAACATGTTGGCACGCAGATTTGCAAGGTGTTCTAAACAGGTTAAGATATTATTTAGGGCCTACTGCCAGTCCTACTATACCTGTAGCCTGTGGGTCAATTACACGCAGCGAGTTGTCGGTGCCCTGCGGGTCCAATGCAACAAGGGTTTCAGGTTGCTGATGCGACTGCCTTGCTATTGTAGCGCTTCAGCGATGTTTGCAGACATGCAAGCTTCTATGCCATAATCCGTAAAAGGGCGGCACTGCTGATGCGCAAGGTTAGGGACAGATCCAACAGCTAACTGAAGGTAGTTACTGATCATGTAGATAGTCCTCTGTGGTAGCAATGGATACGCATCCATATGAAATAGTTTTAAGTTTGTACTAACATAGCTTTTTAAGTTTTTTGTATTACTAACACTATGGACAATTAGTCTAAGATAAAATAAATTAAAAAAATAGCCACCCCGCTGCCATTTTTTTTTTCATCTAAGATGGAAATATGGGTAGAGGCACCATGTTCCTAATTTTTTTATTTATTGAAATGTGTGTAAAAAAAAATCAAAATAAAATGGCGACGGGGGTATGCCACAATCATTTTATGCCCTATAATTTTTTTATATCCAGGATCATCCGCCAGGCGATGGACGGTAAAACAAAGTCATTCGATCAGAATGCCGATGGCTGCGTCAAATCGGAAGCCGTTAACGTTCTGTTTCTGCAGAAAGCTAAAAATGCTCTGAGGTAATTTTTGTAAAATGTTTTTATCATAATTATTTACTTTCACTTTCGGTACCTGATCATCATATAAATAAAGCAGAATACTTAAATACATTATCTATAGGGATGGACAGCTGATGAATTTTTTTTTTTTTTTTTATGAGTATGACTTCCGGTCTAACTGGATGCAACTAATATTTTTCATCGAGCTACTGCATATTTGATCACCACAACTCAGTAACTAGGTAACACGAGACTCCTAAAGTCAGAGTTTTGGGTCTTATGTTTTTTTATGGTTTCTGCAGGATCTATGCTGATTTATTGCACGCGAAGACGGAGTATATCGGTCTGTTAACTGGAGAAACGGGCCCTCAATACGGATACTTAAGGAATCCTGAAAACACTGCTGACTTTTTAAACAAATTCTATGAGGAAGCGAGGGTCCCTCCGCATGCTGTGGAATATGTCGAGGCTTTTGGATCAGGTATTTTTTTTTTTGTAACTGAATAGTAAGGATTCTTGCAACAGTAGCCACTAACTCGGTCACATATTACGACACACTGGGTTGCTGCTGAAAAATTTCTAATGGAAAAGCTCATAATAATATGCTTGAACCCAGAATTGAAAACAGGACTTTAAACTTCGCAGTAGTGCTTGAGAATGAGGTCACTGGATAAACATAGCATATGCAGTTCCAAAAAAACCTTGCCAAACTAAAAGCCAACGACCGAAACCAGGGATTCAGCAGTTGCACAATACATAGAAGAGGCCGTCCTGATTATTACTCCTTTGACTAATAATTTAATATTATAAAAAGCAAATGTATTGTAGTGTTAGGTGGAGATAAATAATAACACTAGCTTGATGTACCATAAAAATATCTTTATTTACACTATTTAGGTACTATTTTGAGGGGTTAGTAGTGTTAAGACAGACATACAAGCATCGATCAGTAATAAAGAACTAGATACACAATCAGCGGCAAAAAATGTACTCACAGAATGAGCACCTACTGAAACATTTGGTGCGCTTTTTATTTAGTAGCATTTGAATGCTCCGACGGTAAACATGCCTCAGCACTCGTTTAAAAATTGCAAAAATCACACATCTAAGACGTTAAAAAAGGATGGTGTTTTTTATTTTCGGTTAGTATTAATATTATCATTATATAATTGTTATCACTGTATTGTAAATGCTGGTAGTTTGACAATAAATCATTTAAAAACCATTTTCAAAATTAAGTTGTTTGCAGGAGTTATAAAGCATCTCAATTGTAAAGACTTTTACTAAACGTATTAATAATAGTATCGCATGCCCACTTGAATTGTTCGGGTTATGCGCGTTGATTTTGTTCTATTTGTTGGAGACGAATTCGAATTTTAAGACATGCGTGTAAGGTTCAATTTATTTAGATTATTAATTTATTTTATTGATTTTGGGTATCGGTCGTAAAAAATATTGCTTTTAATAATAATAATTTTGCGCTTCTTTGGCCGCCTGAAGAAGGTATTTAATAGCCTTCTATCAGGCGGAAACAAGGTGCGCCTTCAACGTTGGGTCATGCCGGTGTTGTACTCTTTCGGCGTAGGTACTCAAATGGACTCAAACGGAACTTGACGCCCTGGGTAGGCGGGTCCGCACACTGCTTACTGCATATCGTATGCATCACCCACGATCGTTGGTAATGAGACTGTATATCCCGCGAAAGTGTGGAGGTCGACGCTTTCTAAATGCTAAGCTAAGACTCCACAATCGCGAGATATGCAGTCTCAGGGAATATTTCCTAAATGTCGACGTGGGTATGCATCAAGATGTAGTGGCGGTGGACAAAGGACTCACCGCGCTCTCCTTGGCAAATGGGAACTGGCGCAAACGTGCGGTGCTTGACACAACACCTTAGGAGGCTCTCATTGGGCACCTAGATTCAGAAAGCGGTACTTCTGGGCACGGCTCGTATTGTCAAAAGGTTCCTTTCTCTGGAGCCCTGACCACCGGTAGCTTGGACCCTGTTCCCGATATCGGTGGGCTACTATTTTTATATGTTTAAATGTTTTTTTCTTTTTTATTTACTTTTATTTAAATATTTAAAAATATAATTATATGTTAAGAAAATAAATTAACGAAATAATAATAATAATTTATTCTATAACTTTACGATTTATTCAATATATCTTACACAGCTTTTTGTATAAAGGTTTGTGAAATAAACTTTAAGCATTGCGTTTAAGGACGAATTTACATTAATGTTTGCTTATTTCAACTAGCATTACCTAAACATAATTTGGTGACAGTATTAAGAGAACTTTTACTTGGGATTGTGTATCTAGTTCTTTATTAGTGATCGATGCATACAATTGGCCAATCACATAACTTTATCACTAAGTAAGAACATTGTTGCGGGCCGCGGCTGCGACGGCGCTGCTGATTTAAAATGCTCAGAAGTTATTCATATGGATGCCGGCCGCGCAAGCTTCAGTATAGCGGCGTGCGCGGGTGTGACCGCAAGCGTTGTATATGTGACGATGGTATGCAGCTACAGTATCAATTGCATATTTTCTTAAAGGCATGCCTGATACTGACAAAGCGGAACTGGATACCATTGAAAGAGTCTTCTGTAAAGACAAGGAAGACACACTTCTAGTCGGCAGCGTCATGTCCAACATTGGATACGGCGAGGCTGCTTCGGGTATTACTGCTATCACGAAGGTAACACATTCACTGGGTACCTACGCTTTTTATTGTAAAACAGTTGAAATTTTTAGAGTTTCTAGACAGAACTTCTATATTTTAACTTAGAAATTTTATATTCGAACAACGAACTTATTTGTTGAGAGTGTTCAAATTTCGACAAACTGTTCCAAAGAACTTGATTGGTTTCATTATTCAGTTTTTTCTCTTCATTAGGTGTTACTAGGCTACCATCGTGGCGAGATAGCCGCTAACCTGCATTATAGCACCCCGCGTCAGGACGTGGCGGCGATGCACGAGGGACGCATGCGCGTCGTCACACAGCACCAGCCTTTTCGCCGGTCCTACGTCGCCGTCAATGGCATGTCTATCACCGGCGTCAATTCTCATGTGCTGCTGCATGGACACTATAAACCGAAGGTACCCTATGTTACTGTTTCTGGTCATCATCGTCTTTCAACCTCAACTAGGTGTAGTACATTGTATTTGCTAGTCTTCAAAATTTTTGAGTTTTTTGCTCAAGTGTTTTCCGCCATTTTCCTATGTTATTAGAGAATGATGCAACACGTTTTCATCTTCCATTCTTTCCTGTCAATGGCATTGAGGTAATATGTACTACGTACTAAAGAAGTCATCACACATCACTGCTGTGTTCAAGTGTGGTTAAATCACCACACTCAAACACTTAGAATAGAATAGAATAGAATAGAATAGAATAGAATAGAATAGAATACTTTTTATTATGTACACCATATAAGTTACAGAAAAGATAGATGAAGAAAACATTACATAGGGTGACACAATGGGCGGCCTTATCGCTAAAAGCGATCTTTTCAAGACAATAAATTACTTGACAGATCTTGAGCGCTTATGTCATTGTTTGTTTTTAATAGAAAAACGTTTAAACATAATTATTAAATATGGCCGTACTGTGTTTTACGATATTACGCTAATTATTCAAGTAATACGACAAAGTGCAAAGGAATAACATTCCATCGGTGGGACAATAGATAATCATAATGGTCAATAGCTAAACTGTTTCTTAATACTGACAACTGTTATACGAGTATGTTGTAGTGTTTCTTTTTTACTGACTTAGGTTTTCATTCGGTTGACAAAACTTGGTAAAATTGTTGTTAGAATTGGGTTAATTGCCAAGTTTTGTTGCATTTTCTTTAATAAATCTTGGTCAGTTTTTAACATTGAATATGTTCAATAACTTTCAGGATCTTTCACGGTACAACAGTAGTATAGCCCATCTTGTGGCTATTTCTGCGAGACAAGAAACTACTTTAGCGAAGATATTCGAAAATCTGAAATCACACCCAATAGATCCTGAAGAGTTGGCTTTATTACACAACATTCACCAGACGAGCATCCCAGGACATTTGGGAAGAGGATTTGTCATTTTAAGTAAGTGTGAAAAAAAAAGATTTATGCTATCCACAGCTAACCTCAAACATCACAGCTGTTCATCGCTCTATCTATCATAAGTGCATTGATTCTTGTTCTCCGCCTATTGTCACGTTTGTTCCTCCACTCATTAAATGTACGGCTGTTTTCAGCCCATTTCCATTTCAGCTGCCCATTGTAGGTAGCATTATTGTGAAACTGACTTCTAATATTGATTCGTTTCTTTCATTATTCTAGAGACAGATGTAGAAAAGAAGACAGTGAGTCTATGTGAGAAGGCTGGGTATTTTGACGACGCTCGTCCACCGCTGTGGTTCGTGTATAGCGGGATGGGCTCGCAGTGGGCTGGTATGGGCGCGCAACTCATGCGTATACCCATCTTCGCCACTGCTATCGAACGGTAAATGGGATTTCAAACTGTCTTTTAACTTATCGTCTCCTGGTATTTCGCAGAGTCTCCATTCTTCCTAATAGGGAAGTTAACTTTTAAATGTTTTGATTACTATTAATGAACATTGTAATTGCTTTTTAGATGCCGAAAAATTTTGGAACCAAAAGAAATTGACATCGTTCATATAATTACATCGCCCGATAAAAATACGTTCGACAACATTATGCACTCGTTCGTGGGAATCGCTGCCATTCAAATTGGACTTACTGATGTCCTTAAGGAACTTGGATTGGTACCGGATGGCATCATCGGTATTTTTTTTTTACTATTGATAAGCACGCGTTTGACCATTGTCTCACCTGATGGTAAGCGATGATGTGGTCGAAGATGGAGCACACTTGCCTAGAAGTAACCTATTCACTCTTGACTTAAAGGCTCCGGTTGTAATACTTATATCTCTAATGTTTTATCATCATTGACTTTTTCCGCAATTTTTATAAGCAACTACAACGACCGATTTTGCACTATCTGAATCCAGTAGATATTATCGTTTATATTATTACATAGTTGGCTAGAGTAAATTTTTAGGTCCCACCGATAGTACTTAATATCGTATGTTCTTTTCTGTTTCATTCTAATCATTCTCTTCCAAAGGTCACAGTGTAGGCGAGCTAGGATGCGCGTACGCGGACGGTTGTTTGACTGCCGAAGAGATGATCTTATCAGCGTACAGCCGTGGTTTGGTGTCACTGCAGACTCCCTTTATTCGAGGATCTATGGCTGCCATCGGTCTGGAATATGAACAGGTGGTTTACCTATACCATTGGATGTATATTTCTCAGGTGCTGATAGGAGGGCCCAAATGCAACAAATTGAGCCCCCTATATGTATGGCTGAAATTCAATCGTTCTCGAGATATTTGAATTTTAACCCTTAATTTGGCATAGAAAAAAATGTGATAAAAACTGTTTTTTTTTATTAAAAAAATAATAAACACATCTAAAACTGTTGCAGAAAAATTTCAGAAAAAATCTGAAAAGCTCGCTTTTCCTGAAAACTCATGTATGCCACAACATACACTGCCAACTTCTCAAAACTACATACTGTAAATGAGTGGTATGTAGGGACATACATTACCAATTACCGGACTTATTAAGTATTTAAAACAAAAACACCATTATTATACAAATAAATGTTTATTAGTGCAAAAAGGAATTTAAATGACCAAAAATTACGTTGGTACGTGGTATTGCAGTTGACAATTACGAGAATTTTTACCAGTAACAAAACAGAGTCGGACTTGGCACTTCAAGCATTGTACAACAGTTAGTTTGGAGCACAGTCGACATCGTCCTTGGGTGGTCATGGTCATAAAATGACCAACGTTATCATACCGTGACGTTTCCACAGGACTAGCTTGTGGTACTCGTTTTTTTGTGCCTTTGATACCATTTTCGGAACGTTGGTATTTTGTTAGACCCTCGTACAACTCGAATCTAAAGTCCTTCAGAGGCATAGATTTTGACTTTGAATCCTTTCTGTGGAGAAGCCATGCGTTATTTATGCATATATCCAGGAGTTGGGCAAATATGCCAATATACCATCTCCTTGTCTTGAACGGGGTTCTATATAAAGATATAAGCATATCGGCCAAGTCAACCCCTCCCATGTGCACTGCTGTTGTACTCCTTCACTATTTGCGGACATTGAACGTCAACTTTAGTTTTAGAGTCCTTGCAGTACCTTTTTATTGTAGCTACTGGTTCAACGCCTACATAGGAACTTATCAATGTCACTGCTTTGTTATCATGCCAACGTACTACGGCCAGGCGGTTTCAGTGGCTTGAGCATGACTACCCCGGGGTTTCTTCTTCATTTCTTTTTCTGAAGGCAGACTTGCTTCTGCACCTCGCAACCTGTTGTTTCTGATGGTTCCCAGTCCAAAGATCCCATACTCTTCTCTAAGTATGTAAAATAACTCTGGGCAGCTAAAAAAGTTATCACAGAATACAAAAGCTGGTTTAGATTTTATAGTTTTGCACAAAGCGATCACCACTTGCGCTCCAAATCCGATAGAGGCTTCTTGTTCGCTAAAAGTATGGAATCTAAATGTATCCTCTCCTCCATACAAGATAAAATCATATATCATGCCAGACACTCCAGCGCGTACATAGTTTTTAAATCCCCACTTATTTGGTTTGTCTTTCATGTATTGACGACGCTTGCCCGCTTTTGTCCCTTTATATGGGATCATCATCTCATCAATACTAAACCTCCTCTCATTTTCTTGAGCTAAACAATTTTCTCTTATTTTTTGCACCAACGGCCTAATTTTATAATATCTATCAGAATCTTCGATATTGTTGTCAACGAAATGTAAATAGCGACGTATCTGTTGATAGCGTTTTAGTGGCATCAGATCAGCCACTAGTTTGTACCTGTATCGCAAACTCCAATAGTCAGTGTAAGATGGCATGCTCACAACACCCATTATGATATGTATAGCTATAAAGTCTCGCAATTCGTCTTCAGTCAAACCTAGTGTACGTCCAGTTTTAGATACTGCATAAGCATTTGATTGTTCCAGAATGTGTGTCAAAATATCAGGAGAAAAAAACTTATAGAAATATTCCAGGGGGGTTTGGATAGTGGCGTCACCGATAGGATCCGATTCCTCTTCCATAGTAGCCAAATGACGAAACACAGCTTTTTTCCAACGATAGCTCAGAGTGAACTTTTGAATTCGTCTAGGTCGTTGAGCAACACTAATAGTAGGACGTTGTGATCTTGTTCTTCTGGAAAAAAGTGATGTGGAGGAGGCATTCGCTGGCATGCGTGGTGTTTCCAAACCAAGAGATGCAGAGCGTGCAAGAACTGAAGCTGTTGCAGAATTTGTGGGAGTAGCAGGAGTTACAGGTGACGCAGGTGTTGCGGGAAATGATGGGATGTCACTCAATATTGGTACTTTATTACAATTCGGTTCTAGAGATGGGCTGGAATAAACAGTTTGGAAAATGGGTGTAAGGCGAACATTGTCGTTAGTGGGTTCTTGTTCATCATTTAAAAGGTTTAGTCTTTCTAAGGAGCTTTCAATTGAGGGTGCAGAAGAACTGGACATAGAAAGCGGAGCGTGCACACGTATCTCATCTTCAATATCGGAAGGTTCACTATCGTCAGAAGGTGCATTATGAGCAGGGACAAGCGCTAAAATTCTACCACCACGAGTTTCAAGCTTTTGCTGCAGACAAAGAAAAAGAAATGCTAAAACATAAAGTAAGCAAAGCATATCCCCAGAACTGGCAATGTATGCCATGACATACAAATTGTTTTAGGGGTCTTTTACTGCAAACTTGGCAATGTATGTCACAGTATACTTCATGTTAGTACCCAAAATAAAACCATTTCAAGACGTAAAAACTTCAAACTTATTATTGAAATTATATTATCATAATATCAAGCATAGAATTCAGTCATTTAATTTTTCCTAAACCTTGTATTAATTAATAAAATAATATAAATACCTTGGAGAGAACAGCAGCCGGCCGACGGGTCGCCATTTTCTTCCACTAATGTCAAAATAAGTGTTGCCAGGTATCTGTTTTATATTTCCTATAATAGTTAGTGTTGCAAGTGGGTAAAAAAATTAATCCACGTCATTTTATTATTTCCTTTAACAATATATTTTTTCAAAGTTGATGTATGTTGGGGCATACTACGTCAATTTAAGGGTTAAGGTTTTTTAGATATTTTACCCAAAATTTGACATTTAACTCCTAATAAAAAGTATACTGCATATGGAACTGGTACCATTAAAATATGGTATTGTAGCTGCCACTTCAATTAAGCTATCGGGAAACCCCTTAAATTTTATAAGCACATACACTGTTTTTCATAAACTTTCTAACGCAATTCAGATATTTGTGCCTGGTAATCATCATCTCATGTTGCTGCGATGATGATGGAAGGATCTGATGATGTGATCCCATGAAAAATGTTTGTTCAGCGATATTTTCGCCAATTGTTAACCGATTTGGATGATTATTTTTTGTTTGGAAGAGTATTTTCTCGGACTGGTCCCATTTAAATTTGGTGAAGATCTGATGAAGAACTTTGGAGGTAGGCTACGGAACTCTTCAATAAATGATAGCAAATGGATTGGGATTTCTGTAATCGCATGTCTGTTGATTGTTTACACCAGTTCATAACATAATTTCACACCGGCGCGCTGTGCTTGTGGTTTCATAAAGTGGTAGTTGTGTGCTTTTTAGTGGTACCTGCGTACCACTAAAAAGTGAAAAATAAAAAACTTTTTAACAAAAAAATAAAACCGACTTCCAAAAACAAAACACTACAAAATAAAAAATAACTTTAATTTTGGTTATTTTGTGTTCAAAAACAAAATAACTACAAAAACACCGTTTTTGTAGTTAAGGATCCTCACTAAAACATCCCATTTACTGGCCAATTTATTCGTGATGTGGCGGGGGTTCATTCGTTATCGTATTGTTAATTCTTGTTTCTGTTTGTTATCTTTTATTATTTTGTGACAAAATCTGAATTACAAAATACTTATTAAAATTAATAAGTAACTTAAACTTAAAGTGAGAAAGCTTTAGTTTTATGTGGTGTCATTATTAGGGTTCCGTACCCAAAGGATAACCAATGGAACCTTACTGCTAAGCTTTCGCTGTCCGTCCATCCGTCCATCCACCCGCCCGTCCGTCCGTCCGTTTGTCCGTCTGTCTGTCAACGGACTGTGTCTCAAAAACCGTAATAGGTAGAGAATTGACATTTTCACAGATTGTGTAAAGTCAACTAAGCTATTGGGTATGCAGGCAGCTAACTTGCAACTACTTTTAAACAATGTTGTGAGTGTGCTGAGTAAACAATGATTGTACAACACACTCATAAGTATATCAAAAGCTTAAAAAATTATAATGCACACATTACAAATAAAAACAGGCAGTACTGTGGAAAAATTAATATTTTTGCCTGTACCGAATAGATTTGTTGACTGTACCTGTTTGTATTGCCGCTATATCAACGAAAAATAAGAATTAATGTTTATGGTGTACGGAATCCTTCATCTGCGAGTCCGACTCGCACTTGGCCGGTTTTTAATGTGGGGCCCTCGGACATCACGAAGAATTTCGCCAATAAAATCAGTTGTTTTAGTGAGGATCCTTAACTAAAAACGCAGATGACTTTCTCTCCCCGCGCCGATACAAACACATGCCATGCCATGGATCACGTATCTTTAAATTAACTTATATACAAATATTTTATACAATTTTTGGAAAGCTAATAGAATAGGCAAATGTTTTAATTATTTGTACGTTAATCGTACAAATAACTAAAACCACGTTCATCGTAAGTTTTTGAACGAGACAACAATTTTTGAAGAGTATAATGAAAATATTATTAAGAAATTATTCTTAAATCACTCAACATTTTAATAATAATAATAAAAACACACTTATTTCAGACTAGGTCCATATTTTTTTACTAACAATATACTTAAGAGCTAATGTTAGTATTGACAACACTATTAAGTAAATAAAACTACGACATGAAGCCGCACCCATCTTTGCAGCATGGGGGTCCCATCTATCTGCAAAAACACCCAGTATAGTGTTGGTGCTGCCACGAACGCGAGTGAGTAGGGAGGCGCAACAATAATTTTAATGATAATTTTGTAGAATTAACTACTTTTAATTATGTTAATAGCTTAATTGAAGTACCAGCTACAATATCATATTCTAATGGTACCAATTCCATGCAGTTTTTTTTTAGAGTTTAATGTCAAATTTTGGGTAAATATCGAAAAAACCTAAAAATTCTAATATCTCGAGAACGATTGAATTTTGGCCATACATATGAGGGGTTCAATTTATTGCATTTGGGCCCCCCTATCAGTACCTGAAGAACATACGTTGCATTACAAGTAACCCTGTATATCAACATTCAGAACTGTTCTTAATAAACCTATCAAGTGTAAATCGTACTTTCTTAATAAGAGTTTTGTTGTTACTTGTTTATTAATTGTCTGTATTCCTTGTCTGTATCTGGGCAAAATAAAATCATTCATACTTTTATTCTCAGATTGTAAAAATGTGTCCTCCTGAAATTGAAGTGGCTTGTCACAATGGACCTGAATCTAGTACCATTTCGGGACCTGCTGATATCATGAAGGAGTTCGTCGCAGAGTTGACTGCTAAGGGTATTTTTGCTAAGGAAGTACCATGCTCTAACATCGCCTACCACTCGCGGTATATTGCTGATGCAGGTAAGCAAACATTAATTTTATTCTGTTATGATCAAGATTTTAAGATCGTGTCTCTAATTTAATTAATTGTGATCTTTAAAAACAGGTCCCGCCTTGCTGAAGTATTTGAGCGAAGTAATTAAGACCCCAAGAGCTCGAAGTGAACGTTGGGTTTCTACTTCAGTACCGTTCGACAGGTGGGAGGAACCCCTTGCCAAGTATTCATCGGCTGAGTACCACACCAACAATCTTTTGGTAAGAATTCACATTCACAATACAAAATTATAGATTTTTGTAATCCACTGATATATTCCGGTGCAGACTTAATTATTTTCCGTCTTACATATGTTTGGTATGAATCATACATTTTCTCATTTGTTTTAAGGGTTCTGTACCACAAAACGTAAAAAAGGAACCCTTATAATATCACTCTCATTAATGATTATTTAGACGATAAGAATAGCTGGTCGCTGAGCTAAACGCAAGACAATGTCATATTTTTCATGTTCTGTCTCTATAAGTAATTAGCTTATGACAGGTTATAATATTTGTTCATATAATATTGTTTTTTATTTACTTTTGTGTCAGTATCATAGTGTGCTAGTTAAAAAGTGTTTTTTTTTGTGGCATGTATTAATTACTTTGTATACCTACTTATTATATCAATTCAAGTTCTTAAAACGTAACAAACAGATGTGTTGCTGGGGAGTTTGTTGGTCACTTCTTTTCCACAGCTAAATCACTAGGAAGTGGTTACGAGTGGGCGTTTTGGGGGACTGTGTTTTGTAAAACTTGACGTTCGAAAACTTTAAAAAAAAAAATACCAACAGGCTTCCAAAAAAAAAAAACACTAGAAACAAAGTATATAAAATTTCATTTCGAAGTCGGTGTTTTTGGTTATTTTTTCGTTTTTTGACACCGACTTCCGAAATTAAAGTTTTTTTTCTTTCTTCCAAAGTACACTTTGTAATGTTTTGTTTTTTGGAAGTCGGTTGTACTTTTTGTAAAAATTATATATTATATATTTTTCACTTTTTAGTGGTACACCTACCTGCGTACACATTAACAGCGTGCCGGCGTGATGTTGTTAGGCACATACAAGGTTTTACATAAACTTTCTTACGCAATTCAGATATTTGTGCTTGGTAATCATCGTTTCATGTTACCGAGCTGATGATGGAAGGTGTAAGTTAGGATCAGATGATGGGATCCTATGAAAAATGTTTGTTGATGATTATTTTAGGACTAATCCCATTTGAATTTAGTGAAGATCCGATGAAGACTTCGGAGGTAAGCAACGGAACTCTTCAATATATGATAGCAAATGGATCGAGATTGCTGAAATCCCTTGTCTATTTATTGTTTACACCACTTCATAACATAACATCACGCCGTACGCTGTGAATGGGTACGCAGGTATGACTAAAAAGTGGAAAAAAAAATACAAAAAAATGCAACTGACTTCCAAAAACAAAACGCTTTACGTAAATTAAATAATTCTAATTTTGGAATTTGGTTATTTTTTCGTTATTTAACACCGACTCCCGAAATTAGAGTTAGAGTTACTTTATACTTTGTAGTGTTTTGTTTTTGGAAGTCGGTTGTTTTTTTTTTGGTTTACTGTTGTTTCTGGTGGTTTCTGGTTGTTTGTACTTGGGACTCTGTCGTGGCAACGGTCAAGAAAAGATTGAACTTCTCTCAAACATTTTGATTCCTAATGTTCATTGGTGTTCTCCTGTTTTTCAGAACCCAGTGCTATTCGAGGAGACTTTAAAACATATACCTTCCAACGCGGTGCTAGTGGAGGTAGCTCCTCACGGCTTACTGCAAGCCATTCTGAAACGTTCTCTTCCAGCTGACTGCAGGAACATAGCATTGACTAGACGCGGACACGCTGACAATTCATTACTACTGCTTGAAGCAGTTGGCAAGTACGTGTTTTTGTATAACAGTCGAAAAATTCGAATTTGTTTAATTAAATTCATTCGAATTTTACGAATGTAACCTTTCATTCTGCTTTAATTAGTCTGTTTTTGAATGAAATATTAGATAACGTCGAAGCTGACCAAGGTGAATATCGCGGCCGGGATGAACATGACTTATGCAATGAGGTCCGGCCTGCACTATTAGAAATCAGAATGTAGGCACAGAAAAGGATGAAGAGACTTTTGTCCTGCAGTGTGACTTAAGTTAGGTAGGGATACAGTTCTGCTGTTCCTTATATCAGTGCTACGATGTATAATGCGAGTTTTTGTCTCGATTCCAACTACCTGTATGATTTTGTCGTGATAAACACACAATAGCACTTTACTAATAAGTACTTGAGCGAAAACTGTTCGACGAATTCATCATCATAATCAAATCAGCTGATTAACGGTCAATGCTGAACAATAACCACGCACATGCTTATTATTATTATTACTCTTTCTGTCGGCAGAATATACATGCTAGGATACAACCTAAAGGTTCAAAATCTCTATCCAAAAGTAGAGATGCCTGTATCCACAGAGACGCCATTCCTTTCCCACCTGGTAGAATGGGCCCATGGAGAAAACTGGTGAGTAATACCTATAACTTGTTTTGAACAAAAAAGGTTTTACTTTAAGATTTTATTGTACGTCTTCTAAAATTGCATCCATTGACTCAATTATTTTTGCAACTACTGCATTGTAAATTTTTCATTCGTTACAGGTTTTTGCCTCTCTACCATAATGTTAAGAGAAGGAAAGGTGCATCTTGTACATTTACCATCTCTTTGCACGATAAGGAATATTCATATCTGAAAGGCCACGTCATTAGAGGTACCTACTTAGCTAAACAGTATTCCTTTGTCATAAGTCTTTAGTTCCTAGGGAGCACACTCAGGATAAAAAGTAGCCTATGTCATTTCTCAGACTGGACTATCTGTGTACCAAATTTCATTTAAATTGGTTCAGTAGTTTTGATGTGAAAGCGCAACAGACAGACAAACAGAGTTACTATATTATAACGTATGCCTTCTTTTCCTAAACCTTGTATTAATTAATAAAATAATATAAATACCTTGGAGAGAACAGCAGCCGGCCGACGGGTCGCCATTTTCTTCCACTAATGTCAAAATAAGTGTTGCCAGGTATCTGTTTTATATTTCCTATAATAGTTAGTGTTGCAAGTGGGTAAAAAAATTAATCCACGTCATTTTATTATTTCCTTTAACAATATATTTTTTCAAAGTTGATGTATGTTGGGGCATACTACGTCAATTTAAGGGTTAAGGTTTTTTAGATATTTTACCCAAAATTTGACATTTAACTCCTAATAAAAAGTATACTGCATATGGAACTGGTACCATTAAAATATGGTATTGTAGCTGCCACTTCAATTAAGCTATCGGGAAACCCCTTAAATTTTATAAGCACATACACTGTTTTTCATAAACTTTCTAACGCAATTCAGATATTTGTGCCTGGTAATCATCATCTCATGTTGCTGCGATGATGATGGAAGGATCTGATGATGTGATCCCATGAAAAATGTTTGTTCAGCGATATTTTCGCCAATTGTTAACCGATTTGGATGATTATTTTTTGTTTGGAAGAGTATTTTCTCGGACTGGTCCCATTTAAATTTGGTGAAGATCTGATGAAGAACTTTGGAGGTAGGCTACGGAACTCTTCAATAAATGATAGCAAATGGATTGGGATTTCTGTAATCGCATGTCTGTTGATTGTTTACACCAGTTCATAACATAATTTCACACCGGCGCGCTGTGCTTGTGGTTTCATAAAGTGGTAGTTGTGTGCTTTTTAGTGGTACCTGCGTACCACTAAAAAGTGAAAAATAAAAAACTTTTTAACAAAAAAATAAAACCGACTTCCAAAAACAAAACACTACAAAATAAAAAATAACTTTAATTTTGGTTATTTTGTGTTCAAAAACAAAATAACTACAAAAACACCGTTTTTGTAGTTAAGGATCCTCACTAAAACATCCCATTTACTGGCCAATTTATTCGTGATGTGGCGGGGGTTCATTCGTTATCGTATTGTTAATTCTTGTTTCTGTTTGTTATCTTTTATTATTTTGTGACAAAATCTGAATTACAAAATACTTATTAAAATTAATAAGTAACTTAAACTTAAAGTGAGAAAGCTTTAGTTTTATGTGGTGTCATTATTAGGGTTCCGTACCCAAAGGATAACCAATGGAACCTTACTGCTAAGCTTTCGCTGTCCGTCCATCCGTCCATCCACCCGCCCGTCCGTCCGTCCGTTTGTCCGTCTGTCTGTCAACGGACTGTGTCTCAAAAACCGTAATAGGTAGAGAATTGACATTTTCACAGATTGTGTAAAGTCAACTAAGCTATTGGGTATGCAGGCAGCTAACTTGCAACTACTTTTAAACAATGTTGTGAGTGTGCTGAGTAAACAATGATTGTACAACACACTCATAAGTATATCAAAAGCTTAAAAAATTATAATGCACACATTACAAATAAAAACAGGCAGTACTGTGGAAAAATTAATATTTTTGCCTGTACCGAATAGATTTGTTGACTGTACCTGTTTGTATTGCCGCTATATCAACGAAAAATAAGAATTAATGTTTATGGTGTACGGAATCCTTCATCTGCGAGTCCGACTCGCACTTGGCCGGTTTTTAATGTGGGGCCCTCGGACATCACGAAGAATTTCGCCAATAAAATCAGTTGTTTTAGTGAGGATCCTTAACTAAAAACGCAGATGACTTTCTCTCCCCGCGCCGATACAAACACATGCCATGCCATGGATCACGTATCTTTAAATTAACTTATATACAAATATTTTATACAATTTTTGGAAAGCTAATAGAATAGGCAAATGTTTTAATTATTTGTACGTTAATCGTACAAATAACTAAAACCACGTTCATCGTAAGTTTTTGAACGAGACAACAATTTTTGAAGAGTATAATGAAAATATTATTAAGAAATTATTCTTAAATCACTCAACATTTTAATAATAATAATAAAAACACACTTATTTCAGACTAGGTCCATATTTTTTTACTAACAATATACTTAAGAGCTAATGTTAGTATTGACAACACTATTAAGTAAATAAAACTACGACATGAAGCCGCACCCATCTTTGCAGCATGGGGGTCCCATCTATCTGCAAAAACACCCAGTATAGTGTTGGTGCTGCCACGAACGCGAGTGAGTAGGGAGGCGCAACAATAATTTTAATGATAATTTTGTAGAATTAACTACTTTTAATTATGTTAATAGCTTAATTGAAGTACCAGCTACAATATCATATTCTAATGGTACCAATTCCATGCAGTTTTTTTTTAGAGTTTAATGTCAAATTTTGGGTAAATATCGAAAAAACCTAAAAATTCTAATATCTCGAGAACGATTGAATTTTGGCCATACATATGAGGGGTTCAATTTATTGCATTTGGGCCCCCCTATCAGTACCTGAAGAACATACGTTGCATTACAAGTAACCCTGTATATCAACATTCAGAACTGTTCTTAATAAACCTATCAAGTGTAAATCGTACTTTCTTAATAAGAGTTTTGTTGTTACTTGTTTATTAATTGTCTGTATTCCTTGTCTGTATCTGGGCAAAATAAAATCATTCATACTTTTATTCTCAGATTGTAAAAATGTGTCCTCCTGAAATTGAAGTGGCTTGTCACAATGGACCTGAATCTAGTACCATTTCGGGACCTGCTGATATCATGAAGGAGTTCGTCGCAGAGTTGACTGCTAAGGGTATTTTTGCTAAGGAAGTACCATGCTCTAACATCGCCTACCACTCGCGGTATATTGCTGATGCAGGTAAGCAAACATTAATTTTATTCTGTTATGATCAAGATTTTAAGATCGTGTCTCTAATTTAATTAATTGTGATCTTTAAAAACAGGTCCCGCCTTGCTGAAGTATTTGAGCGAAGTAATTAAGACCCCAAGAGCTCGAAGTGAACGTTGGGTTTCTACTTCAGTACCGTTCGACAGGTGGGAGGAACCCCTTGCCAAGTATTCATCGGCTGAGTACCACACCAACAATCTTTTGGTAAGAATTCACATTCACAATACAAAATTATAGATTTTTGTAATCCACTGATATATTCCGGTGCAGACTTAATTATTTTCCGTCTTACATATGTTTGGTATGAATCATACATTTTCTCATTTGTTTTAAGGGTTCTGTACCACAAAACGTAAAAAAGGAACCCTTATAATATCACTCTCATTAATGATTATTTAGACGATAAGAATAGCTGGTCGCTGAGCTAAACGCAAGACAATGTCATATTTTTCATGTTCTGTCTCTATAAGTAATTAGCTTATGACAGGTTATAATATTTGTTCATATAATATTGTTTTTTATTTACTTTTGTGTCAGTATCATAGTGTGCTAGTTAAAAAGTGTTTTTTTTTGTGGCATGTATTAATTACTTTGTATACCTACTTATTATATCAATTCAAGTTCTTAAAACGTAACAAACAGATGTGTTGCTGGGGAGTTTGTTGGTCACTTCTTTTCCACAGCTAAATCACTAGGAAGTGGTTACGAGTGGGCGTTTTGGGGGACTGTGTTTTGTAAAACTTGACGTTCGAAAACTTTAAAAAAAAAAATACCAACAGGCTTCCAAAAAAAAAAAACACTAGAAACAAAGTATATAAAATTTCATTTCGAAGTCGGTGTTTTTGGTTATTTTTTCGTTTTTTGACACCGACTTCCGAAATTAAAGTTTTTTTTCTTTCTTCCAAAGTACACTTTGTAATGTTTTGTTTTTTGGAAGTCGGTTGTACTTTTTGTAAAAATTATATATTATATATTTTTCACTTTTTAGTGGTACACCTACCTGCGTACACATTAACAGCGTGCCGGCGTGATGTTGTTAGGCACATACAAGGTTTTACATAAACTTTCTTACGCAATTCAGATATTTGTGCTTGGTAATCATCGTTTCATGTTACCGAGCTGATGATGGAAGGTGTAAGTTAGGATCAGATGATGGGATCCTATGAAAAATGTTTGTTGATGATTATTTTAGGACTAATCCCATTTGAATTTAGTGAAGATCCGATGAAGACTTCGGAGGTAAGCAACGGAACTCTTCAATATATGATAGCAAATGGATCGAGATTGCTGAAATCCCTTGTCTATTTATTGTTTACACCACTTCATAACATAACATCACGCCGTACGCTGTGAATGGGTACGCAGGTATGACTAAAAAGTGGAAAAAAAAATACAAAAAAATGCAACTGACTTCCAAAAACAAAACGCTTTACGTAAATTAAATAATTCTAATTTTGGAATTTGGTTATTTTTTCGTTATTTAACACCGACTCCCGAAATTAGAGTTAGAGTTACTTTATACTTTGTAGTGTTTTGTTTTTGGAAGTCGGTTGTTTTTTTTTTGGTTTACTGTTGTTTCTGGTGGTTTCTGGTTGTTTGTACTTGGGACTCTGTCGTGGCAACGGTCAAGAAAAGATTGAACTTCTCTCAAACATTTTGATTCCTAATGTTCATTGGTGTTCTCCTGTTTTTCAGAACCCAGTGCTATTCGAGGAGACTTTAAAACATATACCTTCCAACGCGGTGCTAGTGGAGGTAGCTCCTCACGGCTTACTGCAAGCCATTCTGAAACGTTCTCTTCCAGCTGACTGCAGGAACATAGCATTGACTAGACGCGGACACGCTGACAATTCATTACTACTGCTTGAAGCAGTTGGCAAGTACGTGTTTTTGTATAACAGTCGAAAAATTCGAATTTGTTTAATTAAATTCATTCGAATTTTACGAATGTAACCTTTCATTCTGCTTTAATTAGTCTGTTTTTGAATGAAATATTAGATAACGTCGAAGCTGACCAAGGTGAATATCGCGGCCGGGATGAACATGACTTATGCAATGAGGTCCGGCCTGCACTATTAGAAATCAGAATGTAGGCACAGAAAAGGATGAAGAGACTTTTGTCCTGCAGTGTGACTTAAGTTAGGTAGGGATACAGTTCTGCTGTTCCTTATATCAGTGCTACGATGTATAATGCGAGTTTTTGTCTCGATTCCAACTACCTGTATGATTTTGTCGTGATAAACACACAATAGCACTTTACTAATAAGTACTTGAGCGAAAACTGTTCGACGAATTCATCATCATAATCAAATCAGCTGATTAACGGTCAATGCTGAACAATAACCACGCACATGCTTATTATTATTATTACTCTTTCTGTCGGCAGAATATACATGCTAGGATACAACCTAAAGGTTCAAAATCTCTATCCAAAAGTAGAGATGCCTGTATCCACAGAGACGCCATTCCTTTCCCACCTGGTAGAATGGGCCCATGGAGAAAACTGGTGAGTAATACCTATAACTTGTTTTGAACAAAAAAGGTTTTACTTTAAGATTTTATTGTACGTCTTCTAAAATTGCATCCATTGACTCAATTATTTTTGCAACTACTGCATTGTAAATTTTTCATTCGTTACAGGTTTTTGCCTCTCTACCATAATGTTAAGAGAAGGAAAGGTGCATCTTGTACATTTACCATCTCTTTGCACGATAAGGAATATTCATATCTGAAAGGCCACGTCATTAGAGGTACCTACTTAGCTAAACAGTATTCCTTTGTCATAAGTCTTTAGTTCCTAGGGAGCACACTCAGGATAAAAAGTAGCCTATGTCATTTCTCAGACTGGACTATCTGTGTACCAAATTTCATTTAAATTGGTTCAGTAGTTTTGATGTGAAAGCGCAACAGACAGACAAACAGAGTTACTATATTATAACGTATGCCTTCTTTTACAGAAAAAACAGTATTTCCATTCGCATCAACCCTGGTGGCTGTATGGGACACCCTGGCTATGAGTATGGGTGTTCCCAAGAAGGAACTATCGGTGGACTTCCACGACGTACACTTGTACTCACAACCTGTGATGCACAAACAGAGTCAACTGAAACTCAGAGTGGCAATTCAAAAAGGAACTGGCCGTTTCGAGGCACGTACCTACAAAAACTTTTGTGAAAATACTCTACTAATCTGATCTAACATAAAGATTATTAGTAATTATATAAAAGTGAAAATGAATGACTGATATATGTTGTTATATCAGACGTGCTGAGCTAACACACACACAAACAAACATAGCTCCGCACTTCTGGACAAGGAACATGACACTATGATCATGGTTTCCTTTTATGATATAGATGATCACTAAGGAGGGTTTAAAAAAAAATAATTTAAATACATTTAGGTGGATGAAAGGGTGGAATATTAATGGTGCTAAATCTGCGCAGACAAAGTCGATGACCAAGTGTTAGTCAAGTATTAAAAGTTCATTCCGCCTCTGGGCAAAACAAAGAGGATCTACGTATCTGTAAAATCTTGCACACTGTTGTAAGTATGCAAGTGTCAAGTGGATGTACATGTTATTCACTAACTTTGATTTTGGTATCACAAAAAATCTGTGATGACTTTGGTACTGGGATAGTCTGCAAGCCGTGATATCCTCATAACCTTCATTCCACTATAAAAGCAAGTATAAAACTTTCTTTTATAGTGACATTTGTTTTTTCATTTCACAGGTGTATAATGACAGAGTAAAAGTAGCAGCAGGTACAATCATAGTTCTAAAAATAGATGACATAAAACTACTACACAATAGAGACAAAATACAACTTAAAGAATCCCAAGACATGACCTTCCTTGCTGAAGATATTTATGACATGTTGCGTGAACGAGACTACCTGTACAGGTAAATAATAATCTGAATGTAAGGATTACATTATAGGGACAAAGGAAAAACAGCACTCATTAAAACATACGGCAAGGCATGTCGCCTTGTCGTATGTTTTAATGAGTGCTGCTTTACAAGGAGGAAACATGTTTTACAGTAGAATATCAAAAATAAATATAATAAAACATTGTCTTCACAGTGGAGAATTTCGAAGCATCGAAGCCGCAAGCTCATCTCTAAATGAAGCGTCTCTGGTTTGGCTTGACAACTGGGCCACGTTCATCGACGGCGTGATGCAGCTGTATATGCTGCGACAACCACACGACGGAGTCACCGTACCCACATTCATCAGGAGAATCACTATAGACGTGATGAAACATTTCATGATGACTACGGCTTCAGCAGACAAAGCTTTTTATAAAGCTGTAGTATTAGAAGAACATAAATTTTTTAGGTAAATAAAATTAACTAGCTTTTGTCCGCGGCTTCATACATATATATCTATCTCTATATCCCATTTTTTCCGTTCTCATAGGAATTTAAAAAAAACCTCTCTTAGTGCTACCCTAAAATCCCCAAGAAACCTACAAGCCAAATTTCAGCTTCCTATGACCAGTAGTTTTGGCTGTGCGTTGTCTGTCAGTCAGTCACTCACTCGGGCCAAGTTTGTTAACCTACGTTTGAATTTGGTACTTAAATTTTTTTTTTGCTGTGTTCAGATGTGGAGGGCTAGCGATGGACGACATAAGATACCGCACTGTGCCATCTATAAAAAAACATAACATGGCGTTACACACGCTGAAGTTTGTTTCTAATTTCCAAGTCGATCAAAAAGTAAGTGTAAATATTTAAAACCTAAACTTTTAAATTATGTTTTATTATATGGCCTGTAAATAAATATAATCTCGTATAAATTGGGATACTTACAGAAAAAATATCTTCTTATTTAGATACCACTATTATTGTCTTGATTTCAAGTCGATGGTTAAGTTAACTCTTTAGATTTTTTGGGCCCAGTAGATGGCTACTCAATTATCAGATGATTGAAGGATTGGACTCAGTTTGCTCAAGACAGGTTAAAGTGGAAAGAAGGAAAGGAGACCTATGCCCTGCAGTGAAATACTACGAGCTTATAATAATAATAATAATAGGAGACTACGTTAATTGCAGCATGGGTGAAATTTATTAAATCCCCCAAAGTACAAGTATATGGGCACTTGGGGCACTTCAACATGTGGCTCATATACTGAATAAGAGCACCGCACACATATTGAGTATCCGACTGGTCTTTGATACCCCATTTCGCCAGGTTGTTTGCAACAGCTTACCTGGGTTTGCAATCAGATCAGTGCCTTCCATATAGGCCACCGCAGATCACGTCTAGGTGGTAGATGTTCCTGGGATTGCATGTAGTCGGTGGTTCTTCGCTATTACTTCACATATTTTTTTCTTATGGGTTTGCTCTTGACTCTAGTCTAGGTCAGAGATGACAGATACAAAGTCTAAGATGGAGCGAGCTTACCCAGAAGGAGCCTGTTCACTCTAACTTTGAAGATATTCGGGTTGTAAGCGTTTGGAAACACAGACGCAGGCAGCGAGTTTCACTCCTTTGAACATACCTATGAACATTATTTTTTATTTTTGAATTAATAATTTGATGCATTACACTAAAATTACCAGGTTTCAACTTCACTTCAAATATTCTTGCAAATAGTTGCTGAAAATGTGAATAAGGACTCCATCAAAGTGGTTGGTATCACTAACAACCAAATGGAGGGATATGTCTTTAAAGAGATGAAAAGTATTGGATCTAACGTTTATGGAGTCGACATCAGTTACGAAGAATTCAGACTGGGAGACTTGAACTCGACAAAGAATAGTGGCAGCTCACTAACAAATGCAGATCTTGCTATCGTTCGTAATCTTTCAACCGATGACAATGTAAGACAGCATTTTTTTTGCTACTGAAATAACCTTAATCAACTTCACAATTAAATTAATGTAATTTATATAATTACACAGATGTGTCAACTTCTTCATTTTGCACTACAACGAGACTCCTTCATTGTGAGCGAGGAAGACGATGTGTATGGAGGTCACGTTCGGCCGACGTCTCTGTATCGTCAACTGTCGGCGCACAGCAACGAAAGCACACGCTTAGACCTGGTGCGCTGGCGGCCTAAACAGGTGGCCGTGCCAACTACGGCCGTCACAGTGCGCGCGCATCTCGACTTCGGCCTCCTCACTGCTGCCCGAGCCAACCTCTCCCCTTACCATCGCCTGCTCATCGTCGCTCCCCACCCAGCACCATCTGCCCTCAAACAACAAATACAAAGTTGGAGAAAAGATGTACAAAGGAACAATGTTCACCTAGTAACTGTAAATAATGAAGAAGGCAACAATTTCTGCTTGGATGACCTGCCGGATATTGATTTAGCGTTCAGCGTTTGGGATCATGTAGGTTTTAGCATTGTATTAATATATTCTACGAGAAATAAATAATTCCAAGATTTGAAAATGACGTTAAATTTTAGGGTAAATGGGGAGGCGAATATTACGTTCCTGTTCAAGAAGATGTGAAAGTAAGCAGCAATGTGATGCTACAAAGTGCACAAGTCGGAGATTTGAATTCTTTGGAGTGGGTTGGTGTGGCTGACACAAGCGGCTCTGGAATACCAATAAAGGTACGTAAACTTTTGAATAAAATAAAAATAACGCTGACAATTATTTTCTTTTAATTAGGGACCTTGAATGTTACACCAAGGATAAACTGATCCTAGTTGGTTAAGAATGAATATTATGTCGGTGAAAATAACATCATTGACAAATATTTGGAACTTTTTTATGGTAATTTTAAATTTTAGGTTCATTACGTCGGATTATCTAACCCTGACATCAATAAAGCAATTGGAAAAATTACATCGAACCGTTATGGAGGAAACAACTATGGCATGGATTTCAGTGGAACAACTGAGAGGTAATGAAATACACTTATAATAGACGTAGTAACATGACAATGGAAATAAAACGATTAATAATTGGAGATGTCTATGAATATGACTGTAAATGAGATCGATCTATGAGGACTGACAGGACTATTATTGCCTCTGGGCAAACTAACTAGCTAGCTTGTTCAGCCTGATACAGTTTTGTTAAATCGATCGTGAAAATGTTAGTTTATACCCCGTATGACGAAAAGCCCGGAAAGTAAAACAAGTTAAATACAGATGTGTTATATGTATTACAGTGGCGAGCGTGTGATGGGCCTGGTGCGCTCTGGCGCGGCGGGCAGTGTGGTGCGCGCGCAGCCGGAGCTGCTGTGGCCGGTGCCGGCGCACTGGAGCCTCGAGGACGCCGCCACAGTGCCGCTCGCATACGTACACGCATTCTATTGTCTTGTGAGTTTCACTTTGCTGGCTAGAATAAACTATTTGTTTATGCCAATTCGCATAATGGCTGTGTCAGGACAACACAGTGTTCTAGTAGATGTTGTAATATACCCAAATTCATCCATGGGTATGTCATGCTAAATTTACTTTATGTAAATTCCGATGTATTTTAGGGCATCAAATATGGCAGTAGGCTGACACCTGATATATCTGTGCTTGTCCACGGAGGAGCCGGAGCTTTGGGTCAAGCCGTGATATCAATACTCCTTGCTCACGGCTGTGAAGTATACACAACCGTTAGTGACATGCGGAAGAAACGTTTCTTACTAAAATTGTTCCCTGACTTGAAAGGTATGCGATAGAATGTTGATATTTGTTTTTTTTTTTATCTGAATACTCTATTATTTATTCACATTTCACTTGTTTCCAGCTGATCATATCGGTAACTCTCGTGATCAAAGTTTTGTAGATATGATTCTTAATGCAAGAAAAGGGGACGGCTGTTACATTGTTATAAGCTCACTAAAAGGAACGTTGAAGACAGTATGTATCTTGTTTTATTTATTTTATATTATTGTGTGTAGCTTGTTTAATATATTTTAAATATTTAAAGGAGTTATTGCAAGTAGCAACACTAAAATGTTCCCTTATTTCAGGATTCAGTTAGCTGTGTCGGTAACTTCGGTGGATTTTTTGATGTTTCTCAACTTTACAATCAAGATGACGATTTCGTCTATGGAATGAACAATCTCACTAAAGAAAGGACTTATGCTACAGTCGATTTTTCATCAATATTTGAAAATTCTACGGAAATGAAAGTAAGTATATCAAGTAATACAGCAGTATTTAAAAAACACTTTTAAAAACAAATGTCTAAAGGTACTGACCGGTGTTGCAGGCCGTTATGTACCATTCGCAGTGAGCATTTTACATTACGCCGTGTCCTAAAATCCATGTAACATGCGATTTGAACTCTGCTCACCCATGCTTCAGATTTGCAAGACCTTCTCATATCTTCTCTCTCGTCTCGTCATCCTTTCCACGTACGGCCCGTGGAAACGAGCACGAACACGCGAACAACCAGCCTCTCTTTGCTCGTTTCGAGTACTCTGCCCAGTTAAGGTGGATGCGCCAGGGTAGCCCGCGAAATTCAACTTTTCTTAGGTTTTTTGCAATTTGCAAGTCAGTATTAGTTAATAGTCAAGGACCATTGAAAAATTAACATTTCAATGTAATTTTGGTTTTATAAGGATTTTTTATTTAAAAATTCCCAGATTTTAGCATTCGTCAGTTCAAAGTCCTGCGCGACTTGATTGGGAGCAGACCTAAGTCAACATTTTTCAAAATTCGTTCCGAACGTCGTTGTTCAAAAGAATTCAAATTAAATACAAAAATGAGAAGAACATATCAAATAATAACAGCATTCATAATATTGATTTCGAAAATAAGATTTTTCATGCGGCATTTTGACGTCTTATTGTCATCTGGCAATAGACTTAGACAAAATGTTTAATTTATCGATAAGAAAATTGGTTAAAGGTGAGTGACAAATAAACTAAATATGCAAAACTTGTGAGACCTAAACTTTTTAAAGGACTAAAGTCCTTTAGCTGGTAGCAAAAAAGTAGATATAAAAAGTGGGGAAGTTTACAATAATTCGTAAAATGCTGAAAATTCGTAGAGGTCTTTTAAGTTAAGACCCTCAGCACTGAGGAATACGACGTAAGGAGGAGGAAAGATTCACAAGAACAGAACGATGTTAAAGTTAGAGTGAACAGGCTCCTTCTGGGTAAGCTCGCTCCATCGTAGACTTTGTCTCTGTCATCTCTGACATAGACTAGAGTCAAGAGCAAACCCACTACAAATAAAAAAATAAAAAAAAAGTATTTTTGGGCCAATTTTTGTTTGTATTTTTTATCATTCAACAACAATAATATGTATAATGATGTTTTTTGGAAAACAAACGCTATATATTTACAAGTAAAAGGAAATCAGAAACATGATGAAGTATTTCTTTGGCTGAAATTGTGAGTGCTAAAGATTCACACTTGTACCAAGAAACCAGAAACATGTCGAAATATTTCCGGCGCTAGAATTGTGAGCGGTTAAGATTAAAAAGTACCAGGAGAACAACAAAATGTCAAAATGTTTTCGTGTCAAAGTGTAGACCAGAAACGAGTCAAAGTATTTCCGTAATATTAGCAGGATAATACAATAATATTAGTCAACAACTGCAGAGGCCTACTCATCACCTTTAAAACGAAGCTTACAGATATGTGAATTTTCTCCATCTTAACTTACGGCACCATAAGTTCAGATGATTTTTGACTAAGTTTGGTTTTGGTTTTGGTTTTGGCTCCTCTGTCTTAACGGGACGGCTGTCTTGTGGTGCACGCGTTTCTCTCGCTCACTTTTACTTTACTAAGCTATAATGCTATCGCATTCCATTCACCGACACGCCACGAGAGGTCTGTAAGTCTCGATGTAATACGAAATTATCCAAACTATCGTAAGTACCACCGACCAAGGATATTAAATTTTTGCGCCCTAAAGTTGCTATTCCTTAAATGTACACAAAATTACACACAAAAAAAGAAAATATTACAACATTAAAGTCCTAGGTATATAAAGAATGGATGCGGAATCCGTTCGAAAGTGGCACCGTACCCTGGAACGCAAAGGGCAGTAGGAGGAACACGGATAGGTTTTAGTCAGTAAGAGTCTGGCACTTCCTTCTGCTCCGCCCAGAGCGGAAGAAGTCATTTGATGATTTCCCATCCTTTAAAAAAAAGGATAGGCTTTATACCACTGTAGCGTTATGAAACATTTTTGTAACCATAATGTACATTCAGTCAAAAAAGTATCGGGAATGGATGATTTGTTTATGGTTCCAAATTAAAATTTTTGTTTTTTTGTAGTTGTTAGATTGGCACAACTGTTTTCCATTTTGGCGCGGAGTTTGAGTTGCATCTGTTATTTATATTAAATACAGTGCTGGTTTTAGTAATATCATATATAGTGTGTATTGCGAATTTCATAATGGACAAAAATATCGAACAAAGAGTTTGTCTTAAATTATGCATCGCCAATGGAATTTCGTGTTCGGAGTCACTGAAAATGTTACAGAAGGCTTACGGTGAATCGACTTTATCAAAAACTCGTGCTTATGAGTGGTTCAAAGCGTTTAAAAGCGGTCGAGATGTGATGGAAGATTTGCCTCGCTCTGGTAGGCCGTCAACGTCTGCAACTGAAGTTAACATCGCAAAAGTGAAGGAAATAGTGACTGAAAATCCCCATTCAACTCTGAGAGAGATAGCCGCCGAACTTTCTGTATCTCACGAGTCGATCCGTACCATTTTAACTAATCATTTGGGTATGAAACATGTTGCTGCTCGGCTAGTCCCAAAAGATCTGAATTTTCTCCAAAAACTCAATCGCATGAAAGTCGCTGAGGACATGCTAGAACGAGTCAGGTCGGACCCAACATTCATGAAACGCATTGTTACTGGTGACGAGAGGTGGGTTTACGAGTTTGACATGCAAACTAGTCAACAAGCTTCGGAGTGGCGCCTTCCAACTGAACCGAAACCGAAAAAACCACGCCAAAGTCGATCAAAAGTCAAAGTCATGTTGACTGTTTTCTTTGACTATCGCGGTGTTGTGCACTCTGAATTCTTACCGGAAGGTCTAGCGGTAAATAAAGAATATTATTTGAGCGTTATGCGGCGTTTAAGAGAGCAAATTCGACGAAAAAGGCCAGATTTGTGGAAAGAAAATTCTTGGTTTTGCACCACGACAATGCGCCTTCGCACAAGGCTATCATTGTGAACGAAATTTTAACCAAATACTCAACAAATACCATCCAGCAAACACCATATTCATCAGATATGGCTCCTGCTTTTTTCTTTTTCCTAAACTCAAATTACCACTTCGTGGCACCCGTTTTCAATCGATAGAAGACATAAAGGAGAATTCGCGGCGAGAACTGAACTCAATTCCGGAAGCAGCGTTTAAAAAATGTTTTGATGAATGGATTATTCGTTGGCGCAATGTATCGTTTCTAGAGGAGCATACTTTGAAGGTGATAAAATAAATTTGGATGAATAACAGACATTTTGTGTATTATTGATCTTTTCCCGGTACTTTCTTGACAGAGTAGTATTTTAACCTACATGCTATAATTTGATTGGAAACTTTAGAGGCATAAATGCGTATCTGCTGTTGCTACCTTTGTGTTAGGCCGTTGAAATAAGGCCCATAAAAGTATTAATAATTTGATGCATGAAGATATCAGTAGATAAAAAACTGGTCAAGAGCGAGTCGGATTCGTGCACTGAGATAATATAAATATTTTGGATATTTACATACTTAACGTACAGATATTATGAACAGGTGGAAGAACGTAACGAAAGTTTTAGCAAAATATATTTTGCACTAACATCATTTGAGCTACATTCAGTCAAAAAAGTATCGG
Organism: Lacanobia oleracea; assembly: GCA_950371165.1. NCBI lineage: Eukaryota > Metazoa > Arthropoda > Insecta > Lepidoptera > Noctuidae > Lacanobia > Lacanobia oleracea. Next base: position 17,411,597 of record OX493406.1, read on the forward strand.
GAATGGATGATTTGTTTATGGTTCCAAATTCAAATTTTTGTTTTTTTGTAGTTGTTAGATTGGCACAACTGTTTTCCATTTTGGCGCGGAGTTTGAGTTGCATCTGTTATTTATATTAAATACAGTGCTGGTTTTAGTAATATCATATATAGTGTGTATTGCGAATTTCATAATGGACAAAAATATCGAACAAAGAGTTTGTCTTAAATTTTGCATCGCCAATGGAATTTCGTGTTCGGAGTCACTGAAAATGTTACAGAAGGCTTACGGTGAATCGACTTTATCAAAAACTCGTGCTTATGAGTGGTTCAAAGCGTTCAAAAGCGGTCGAAATGTGATGGAAGATTTGCCTCGCTCTGGTAGGCCGTCAACGTCTGCAACTGAAGTTAACATCGCAAAAGTGAAGGAAATAGTGACTGAAAATCCCCATTCAACTCTGAGAGAGATAGCCGCCGAACTTTCTGTATCTCACGAGTCAATCCGTACCATTTTAACTAATCATTTGGGTATGAAACATGTTGCTGCTCGGCTAGTCCCAAAAGATCTGAATTTTTTCCAAAAACTCAATCGCATGAAAGTCGCTGAGGACATGCTAGAACGAGTCAGTTCGGACCCAACATTCATGAAACGCATTGTTACTGGTGACGAGACGTGGGTTTACGAGTTTGACATGCAAACTAGTCAACAAGCTTCGGAGTGGCGCCTTCCAACTGAACCGAAACCGAAAAAACCACGCCAAAGTTGATCAAAAGTCAAAGTCATGTTTATTTATTTATTTAAACTTCATGTACAATAGTGTTACATAGGCGGACTTAATGCAACAAGGCATTCTCTACCAGTCAACCTTTGGGTTAAAACGAAACACACTGTGGTAGGTGTACAGCAAATAAATAAAATATAAAACAGAATATTTTTCGGAAAAAAAAGAAATATCTATACAAAGAAATAACATATAATAATACAAGTATGTAAATGAATAAACTAAATATATATTACCAATAAAATACACATATATTGGTAAAATACTAAACTAATAAATATGATCATCATCTGCCTAGCGTTACGGTCGCGGATCGTATTTGGTCCACAGACAGCTTCACACTGACCGGCAAATTGCAAAAAACATAAAAATATTTGAATTTCGCGGGCTACCCTGGAGCATTCACCTTAAGGTGGTTGAGCTAGGGTAGCCCGCGAAATTCAAATATTTTATGTTTTTTGCAATTTGCCGGTCAGTATGAAGCTGTATGATGAACAAAATACGATTCGCGGCCGTAACACGTATTCATCTAAAGAATTATAACCATTTTAATCATTATTATAGCCTTTTAAGTTCATGAAGCCCTATAAAATGGTTATTTCATGAAAAAGTCCAGACTATTGCAAGAAAAATATATACTATTTTTATTTCTTTCTTATTTACAAAACAAACGTCATCTAAAATTATTCCAAATTTCAACTACTGTTCTTCAGATATCCAGCTGCAACAGACAGATAAACTTAGTCACACCATAAGGTTTCCTAGATAGATAGATTAGGGACTCCAATTTTCGCAGACTCTTATTTTGGTCCATTGTACGTAGGTGTCCTAGCTAAGTTAGCCAGCCTAGCTCTGCCCAGAAGCACAGAATTTTCCTGGGAACTTCACAGGCTTCGGGAGTGACCTCACCGTTCCGAGGATTTATTGACGTTGGGTAGCATCGCAATCCAGGATGTTGTGGGCGGCTGATTCTTTGGCGTTAAAGCAGCCCTTGCTGAGTAGGCTTTTATTTTTTTTTTTTTTACGGATGGGAAATCATCAAATGACTCCTCCCGCTCTGGGCGGAGCGGAAGGGAGTGTCAGACTCTTTCTGACTAAAATCCATCCGTGTTCCTCCTACTGCCCTTTGCGTTCCAGGGTATGGTGCCTCTTTCGAACGGATTCCGCACCTCGGCAGGCACTGGCCTGTTTTGATCGGATGGCGAGTCGCCCAATGCTCGCCATCCGCAGGCCCGCGCCTACGGTGGTCGGAAATCGCCCTGCGACTCCCGACACCCGGGCCGTCTTCTTCTATTGCGGCGGCCGGGTGCTGAGTAGGCTGTTCGTGGCGCCGGTGTTAAAGAGATGTTTGTTTAGGGGGCAATGGCCCGTTATTGTCCCTATTATTGTTCTGAGGTAATTTCTACCTAGGCTTAGTCGTCGTTTTGCTAGTCGCGGATTTAGACTTGGCATTGCCATTTTTGACTGCCTGCAGTCTGTAGCCTGTGACCACTTGTTGTTGTGAAGTTCAGTCTATCTTTCGCGAATCATGTACGGAATTACGAGAAAGGTAGGGGAAGGAGTAGATACGGGCCGTGCAAGTTCGTCTGCGTCATCATTGCTTAGAGATCCACTGTGCCCCCTGATCCACTGAAGGGTGATTCTGTTAGACAGCGATATACTCTCCAGGGCAATGTGACATTCAAATATTAGTTTGCTGTTAGTTTGTTTGTTCTCTAAGACTTTGGGAACAGCCAGGCTATCAGATACGAATCTGATTACGTAGTTGTGTATGCTCAGACGCCTTACGGCTGTTGCTGCTTGCGTTAGGGCAACGCATTCGCATTGGGAAATCGAACTGTATTCACCCAGCGGTAGGTGAAAGTTAATGTTGAGGTCTAGGGAATGTACACCAGCCCCTGAACCCTTTCGATTTTCCATCCGTGTAAATGCGTACCTCATTGAATCCTAACTGATCCCTTACTTCCTCTGTTGTTTGTATGCTATAACTTCTGTTGAACATAGGTTTATTCGGTGTCCTATCACACGGAGCAGCAATGAGAGGTTGGTACTCAATCGCGTGGTCCAGGATGCCAACGTGTGGACTAGTATGGTTTTTGCCACATATGCCCAAGTGTGTATGTACATGTCAAGGGAAGTTAATTGTAGAGCTATGTCCATTGCTGTTGTTGGGGTTGTTCTCATGCAGCCAGTGACATCGGAAAAGGCTAGCCTTTGGAACCGCTGGAGCCTAGAGATGGTAGTCGAGAGTTCAGTCCTCGTCCACCAAACCAAGGCGCCATACGTCATAAGGGTTCCTTTTTTACCAGTTTGGTACAGAACCCTAAAAAGCTCAAGTTTTAGAAAAAGTCTGTAAATCCGACATGTATATCGTATATCCGAAATCCGACTTTATATAGTATTTTTATAAACAGGTCAGAACAACCAAAATTTTGATTTGGTTGCTTTTTCTAAGAATCTGACTCAGATCGTTAGAAAGAGCAACAAAAACATTATATCGTCAAAGTTAGAGTGAACAGGCTCCTTCTGGGTAGGCTCGCTCCATCGTAGACTTTGTCTCTGTCATTTCTGACATAGACTAGAGTCAAGAGCAAACCCATTAAAAATAAAAAATAAAAAAAAAATATCGTTATAATAAAAAGTAATTTTACTTGTATCTGCCCATCCGACATGATGCTTCTGATGTCGAGAAATATGTTTAATCACGATATTGATATATCCATAAAGTCATTATTACTTTTTAACATTGTACGAGTATAATCTGTTATCTCATTGGAGCATTTTATTCCAGGCCTTGCACGCAATGTTGAGTGAGGGTATTATCCGCGGCTACGTGCGACCTCTGTCGCGCGTGTTTTATGCTCCGCATGACGTCACACGTGCTTTTCAACTGCTCGCCGCCAGTAGGCACCGTGGTAGAGTTCTACTTAAGATGGATGAACATATGTCACAAGCGCAACCAAGGTGAAGAAAAACCCTCTTTTCTGTTTTGCATTTTTATAGAACCAAGATTTTAATATATTATAGCATTTTTAGGGAATTGATTACAATTTGTCATGATTTTTTAAAGGCATTAACAAAATTATTTTCTTACAGATTCATTTGCAATCCAGACCAGTGCCAACTTATTGTCATGAATGATGAAAGTTTTGGACTCCAGCTAGTAGATAAACTAGTAGCTCGAGGTGCGAGGAAACTACAAATCCACAGCAAAGCTCATATAACAGCGAAGTTACAGTTTAAACTACGGTCAGAAAATCAACATTGTGAATGTTTTTTAAGTCCATGATAATGATAATAACAGGTTTGTAACAAACTTAACAAAATCTTCTTAAATTTTCAGGAATTGGGAGGAGATTGGCGTAAAAGTCCAGATGTCTTCTCAAGACTTAAATAAAGAAAATGACGTGGTAGAAATACTCAAGAATGCTAATCAATTGGGCTCAATTGAAGGCATATACGCCGTTGCAAATGCAGGTCAAATAATGCAAGACACTTTGTTCTATAATTTGGATATCGTTTCGAGACGATTTTGTCCAGATTTAAGGTACATAACAGTATGATTTATTGAACATGAATTAAAATCTTCTGTTTGTATATAAAAAATACTCGTAATTATTTTATCACATTTTTCAGATACTTTGCTGTGATAAATGTTGGTGAAACAATACTAGGCAAGTCAACGTGTCTCTCTCGTGTTCAAAATAAATTACCAGCTAAACTGATAGCTTTACCTCAACAAGATAATGTAAGCAACTCATTCAAATACCTCAAAAAAAGTATTTTTCCTCTAAGAGAACGTTAAACTTTGATCTGCTATTAAAACCTCATCACAGACAGACTTTAGCAGTTAAATCACGTTAAATAGTCCTGTAGTATTCCTTACTGGGGTGTACTATGCCAAATCAAATGCCAAGTAATCGAATATCAATTGATCGAAAATTATAAATCGATGGTCTAAATACTTGAACGTTCATAATATCGAATGGTTAATAAATCGAACATTCAATATACCGCACACTTAATACGTCGAATACTCAAAATATTGAATGTTTGTGTACCGGACGGGCGTGATCGACTGGAACGGGGTTGTGATGGGGTAGGTCTATCCTTTTTCTTCTCCTCCGAAGTGAACTGTGACCGACCGACGGCGTCCAGCCGCGCTGACGTCCTGTACCGGAAACTGAGGTTCTCCGCACCACACGTACAACGTTCTTCTATCTTGCCAAGTACTTGCTGTCTTCGGGGTAGATTGGGGTGCAGGGTGAATGCTTACCAGGGTTAAATAATAGGCAGGAATTTGACAACACTGCAGCTAATGGTTTAAGGGCAAAGTCGCGAGTACTGTGATTCTATTTATAGATTCTAGGGTTTCTTCTGCCGGTGACTACGAATTAGCTATTTTTTACCATTTACTAAGGTACGAGGTTACTTTACCGTAACGAGGCCCAAAAACCACTAACTGCTTCAGTTTATTTTAACTGTGAATTTTAACTATAGTTCTAGAACATTTTTGGCTATATCTAGGTCTATTCTAGGTCTGGATGGGGGTTGACGCACCTCTATTCGAATCCCCCGAAATTCCCCGTCGAACGGGTTGGAAATCAACCCCTCAACCCTGCCCACTAGTGGGCTTGTTGCATTTAACTATCAAAAATATCACAAGTTTTGAGCTTGCTTACTATTTGGGGTTGATTCCCCGGAAAACTGTGCCCCATGGGCTATGAAACTATCTATATTCGGGTAGGTGCATCATCCCTCCATCCAGCTACACAACTTACCAAGCCACCCCTCCAAGGGTGGAGGTACTATAGGTCAGGAACCCGGGAGAGGATAAAAAACTATGTTTATCTTCTTATCTATTTTGTGGCTTTATGCCTTGCCTGACCATGAAGATGTGTACATATCTGGATAGGGCTGAGTGCCAGCTTTCCAGTGCCTATGGTTTAAGACCTAAATTCCTAGATGCCCTAAAAACTTAGCACTGAAGGTGCGTGTGCATGGTGGTTTTCTTCAACCACCCTACTATGTTCGAATGTGAAATGACTATTTTGTGTATACCTTCGATTAGGCTGATTTCCATCAGCCAATCAGAACACGCCCTCAGGGTGCTATCGGGAATGTGTAAGGGAAATGTGTAGCCCTACCTATTGACTATAATTTTCTTTGAAAATATGTTTTCCCCAGAACATCTTTTACGTGTTTGGGGAAAACGACAAACATATGATTTTAAATTGATTACATAGCTTACAAACTATCACTATGCAAGTGCACATAAAGTGTACATAAGCTTCTAAATTCAGTACATAGGCTACGACTATAGGTACATAGGTACCATCTATGCGAGTTACACAATGTTAAATGCGTCTCCGCGAACATTTCTATTACTATTTAAGTATATAAGCTCCTAACTTAAAAAACATATGAGCTTACGAACATAAGTACATAAGGCTGCTTATGCGAGTTATATAAATCAAAATGCTCCGTCGCGAACAGTTTGTTTGATCGAGCGTCCAACATTATGCAAAATACAAGAAAACACAAAATTAACTAAGAAATCACATTTTAATCTGTAATCCCTTATTAAAACATAAATAATTACAGATTAAAATGTGATTAACTAGTTAATTTTGTTTTTTTTTTTATTATATTCTATATAACGTCAAACGCTTGAAGTTAATCGATTCGAATGCTTTATATAGATCACTGCCCAACTAACATTTTGGTGTCAGTTACAGGCTTTTTTATGACTTTAAGTAATATAACAGGGTTAAAATTATCTCAGTTATTACTAAAGACAATATAGAGGAGTTAACAAACAAGTTTTAGCCCCAATCGCAGCACTATAGCGTTAATGGATGATGTAATACTGCTTTGAGAGTTATAATGGCGCTAGTAGCATCAAAAATACTTAATACGTTATAGCTTTAACCTTTTTGTGACACCCAAGTCTTTATAAAAGTGTTCGCCGACACCTCTTAACACTTACTGTTGTATAGTTATTGCAATGAACTCTTTTATACCACTTAAGGTGCTATATTGACTATTATTGCAGTCATAAGCTATAAAATAGAGTTTATCGAGAGTTTAGTAACACGAGAAACTAAAGGTGTCAAACAACTCCTCTATCTAGGTTTAACCTGTAATAAAGGGTTTAACTAAAGCTTATTGTGTTAGGCAGTCCTCTTTTACAGACGTTCTAAAGGTATTGGTGTCAAACAACGCAAGTATGGGTCGTTATTAACACTAACCTCACTTTTGTAAAGTTCGCCATTGTTTTGGTCATCTAACAATTAATATTATTTCGAGTTATTCAACATTTGACTACAATAAACAAAATTTCTTACATTATTTGAAGCATTCCATGAATGCCACTTAATTTTACATACCACTGCTCAAGAAGCAGGAATGAATAGTAATGTTTAGCTTGAGGTACCTATTTTGTTATCATAATTTTTCTTTTAAATCTTTAATAAATCCTAGGCGCGTTAAAATTGAGATGAGAAACATGGTATACATTTACTGTGAAATCATAAGGGCAGTCATTTTTCACTTCACATACTTAAATAACATAATATTCCATAATATTATTCTGCTGTGTTGAATAATGGATGACATAACACTTCCATTACGAACAGATTTAATTTTAGTAAGGTTACAGGCTTTTTTATCTTGACGTGCGCTTTTTACCACCTGTAGTGCTCACTATCGCGGTAATACCGGTTAAAGTAGTAGCTGACGATGAATAAGCGCTCTTGTGGAGCTTTAAGATCTTTTTAACACCTTACTATAGGATTTATAGCACCTGTAACGTTTACCAACTCTATTTTACAACGGTAATACAGATTAAAGTAGTAGCTGACGATGAATAAGCGCTCTTGTGCAGCTTTAATATCTTTGTGACACCGTACTATAGGCTTTCTACAACTTTTACCTGTAAAACTGTGGGCCTCTTTCGTGGTTATAAGTGAGTTAGAGCATGCTCTAACTCAGTTGCACAGGTATGCGTTAATACTTTTTTACTCAAATGGAACTGATATACGAGTCTTATATAGGTTTTTTTAACGCTTTGGTGCTAGTTGGGTGGGCATTCAATACTAGTTTTTACATACCCTTTGAACCTACGTAAACTGAAACGGTGAAAATGGCCCCATTTTCACCGTTTCAGTTTCGTTGGTAAAATTACCCCTTAATCAGTTAAAGTATTTGGACATCAATATTTTTGCTAGCCAAACTAATTATGAGCAATACGATAATAATTAAATCTTTTAGGAGTCGACTGGCAGTGACGCAACGGACGTGGTCGAACGCGTTCTTTGTGGTGTGGACACCTTGGTGGTTGTAAAGAGAACAAATATACCACTACCTGATTTGTTGGAAAAAGTTGCTGAAATTGCTGGTCAGTAAAATAATTCAATAGACTGAAGAAATGTTTTTTATACCTTTTAATGCTAAATATTTTTCATAATGGTCATCCGTGACCATTCAATACTATAGTGGTATTTAACATTCGAGTTATATTTTCAGAAATTAACCTGTCAAAGACAACACCAAAAACTAGTACGTTAGAAGAACTTGGTATTCAAGATAATAAACTACTATTGGTAGCTAGTTTTCTGAAAATACACCATAATGTTGAGTTCAGTGAACAAGAGGTACCACAGCTAACAGTTCAGACGTAAGTACAATTTACGTTATTGAATGCGCAGTATAAAAATCTTGCCAATAGAATGGAAGTAACGATTGTATTTGTTTATAGAATAATGGATTTGGATAAAACCGAAACCGCCTTTGAACAAGTTAAAGGCTTAGCGATGTTCATATCACACGTAGACACAGACGAACTGTTAGCGACTGCAGATATTGTATGCATGCCTACTATCAGTAGCGGCAGTGTTTTGGTAAATATCTCACCTAAAAATGCGTGTTTTCAAGCAACTTGATGATTTAGAGCATATAGTTTTTATTATTTTCAAGGTGGCTTCTTAGCTTGTTTATTAGATGCATCATCAGCTTATTGTTCTTATACCAATAAACTAGTAGTCGGAGTTGCACAATTATCCTCTTGCATGTCTTAATACCATTAACAGCTTAGTATGAATCTTCTTTCTAGCCACATCATCTCACACAAACTATTCATCGAGTCGTAATTTAAGTATTAAAAAATGTAAATGATTTAAAAAGTATTTATTATAATATTTTAGCGTGAAAACGAATTCGACCCAAGCCAGACGTATTTGTGCATAGTGCCGGGCATCGAGGGCCACCACGAGAGGTTCCGCGTGCTGTGCGAGCGCCTCAAGCTGCCGGCGCTGGTGCTGCAGCCAGGGCTCGACCACCCCACCGAGACCGTGCACGAGACTGCCCGGAGATTTGTGGATGTATGAGCCCACAAATTAAACTTACCAATTATGACCATTTTTAAAGTACCAACTTTGAAAATCACCATACTTTCTCTCATTTTAAGGTGCTGCTGAACAAGACAGGAATGAAAAATACTTTCTATTTATTGGGTTATGAAACAGGCGTTCAGGTGGCGTTAGAAATGGCAGCTATTCTAGAGGATCTTGGTTAGCAATATTGTTTACCTACCAAATTATTTAATTTATTTTAGTAGATAATTCACAAAATTCATAATGTTCGTTTCTGACTTTTAGGTTTAACCGGTACTGTGTACTGTCTTGGATGTGCACCGACCGAAGTTCAAAATGTGATTGAAGAAAATATCGCAGAATACAATACAAAAGAACAACTGGAGAATGAAGTGGTCAAGCATATGTTTAAGTTGATGGTGGATAACGACGTTGTGGACCTAGAGGGTGCACTTAAAAACGCCACTTCGTGGCCGCAGAAAGTAAAAGCGTGTGTGCGAACTTTGTTGGGTCGTGTGCCGCACTCAGCGCAGTACTCCCGCTCGCTGATAGAAGCTGCACTGGCGCGTATCGAGAGTGCACGCACCTATGTGCCTCAGGTGCGCGCACTGCGCTCTCAGCTGGTGCTGCTGCGCGCTGCATATACAAAAATGACGTCACCAGTGCAAGTCTTTCAGCAGCAATCGCAGCGCCCAGTCGCCGTACACCAACTAACCGCCCCACTGGCATACGTTACTAATGACATCAGCTGCTCGTCTTTCATTAATGAGTACTTGGATCCAGCTATTTTAGAGTCATTCAAAGAAAAAAATATTTGCGAAACATATCTGGTCAACCATTCTTCTTTTGCGACAGGTGATAATTAAAAAAAATAATAACATGTTTGTTTCCTATGTTTTAAGTTAAAAAAAATAACGGCTTAATTAATTGTTGGATTTTATTTAAAACTAGCTGACCGGGCAAACGTTGTTTTGCCATCTATACTTCTATACTATACTACTTACTACTAATATATAAAGCTGAAGAGTTTGTTTGTTTGTTTGTTTGTTTGTTTACTTGAACGCGCTAATCTCAGGAACTACTGGTCCGATTTGAAGTTGCGCGGGTCAACTAGTATAAAAAAAAATAGAACAAAAAAAACCCACGACTTATTAGATGCTAGTTGACCCGCGCAACTTTGTCTGCTCCACTCCTATTGGTCTTTGCATGATGACATATCCTATAGCCTTTCTCGATAAATGGGCTGTCTAACACTGAAATAATTTTTCAAATCGGACCAGTAGATTCTGAGATTAGCGCGTTCATTGCCTGAACGCGCTAATCTCGCTACAAACAAACAAAAACCTCTTTACCTTTATATATTAGTATAGGTTCTTTATATTTATGTATTCTGGGATGCGAGGGAGATAATCACGTAGAATGTTTTGAAGTCACAAGACATATTTTACGAATTCCCAATGATACTCGAAGCAAAACGAAGCTTGTAAAAAACATTATTCCTGCTCAAATCCTACTAATATTATAAATGTGAAAGTTTGTATGTTTGTAAGTTAGTGTCAATCACGTAAAAAAAGTTAAAGGGATTTGGATGATATTTGACACACATGTAGTTCACAACCCTGAATAACAATAACTACATAGGCAACTTTTATCCCTGTAACTTACATGGCTTAATGGAGACAGAGGAGGAAGTGAAAATACAGTGCCGCTGCTGCCTTGGTACAATGGTGTGTTCAACCGACAGTTTAATAATGTCTTTTATTTTTTGGACTCAATGTAATTAAAATTAGTTATCCTCCATGTATCATACATTGTCAGCTGAAAAGGCTAGCTACACAATAATTTTCAAAATAATGGATTGGTGGAAAAACATTTCTATTTCAAGTAATTTGGAAGAGCAGCCTTAAATATTCTGATTAAACAATTATAAAGTGTGTTGCCCTCCCTTAGCATTTTACTATGAACTATAGGTAGTACTACTGCCAGAAAATACCTGGTTACTATTCACTAAAAATAATTAGTTATTAGAAGAGGTAACTCCTGTTGTCTTGCAGTACAAGTCAAAGAATTATCCGGAGCGATCTCCACAGCTATAATTTAGTGCGCGTTTGTAGAACACGACTTCCGGGACAGCACCCGATGCGCGTTCAAAGAACACGACTTCCGGGACAACACCCGATCTGCATACAGAGTACGCATCTTCCGGGACCAAGCACTCCAGGACGCCTGCCCTAGGAGCACGCTGCATCTGGGTTGCACCAGCCACTTGTTCCAACCAGCAAGGCAAGCACCTTACACTCACACGCACGCATGGGTACATAACACACGTTACTGGAACATAAAATAGAATTAAAAGGTTCGATTGAAACACTTTAAAAAAATACGGCACAGCTCCCGGGACACCACTCACTACCAGGTACTGAGCAGAGGCTTGTGTTATCTTGCCTCTAGCTCCACTTTATAATTTCAGCTCGTAACGATCACTTGGTAATACTTTACGGATCAGCGCATGAATAACAGGAGTGGACACATACCGACTAGAATCTAAGAGGCCATCCCTCAGTTTTTGGATGAAATCTAGTCTTGGAATCAGCTGACTGGGCCATTTGTGCCCAATTTTATGGTCTACCAATGCTATTGACTTGCAACGCTGGTGGGTTCCTATTAAGATAATTCGCGTGACCCATCATCACGCCTTTTCTGTATTCAATAATAAAATTGAAATCCTGCAGATAAATCCACCTGCGTGCAACCCGTGGAAGAAGATCTTTCTTACGCTCGGTGGCCTTCAAAGCATTGCAATCAGTTATGATCTTAAAAGTTATACCGATTAGGTAATGACAGAAGTGCTGCAGTGCTTTGACGACCGCCAACGTTTCCAGTTCATACGAACGGTAAACGCAAGTTTCTCAGAACGCTAAGCGTTCTGAGAAACTTTGCTATAATAGGATATCACACGTTTACCACCGTCTGCGTGTAATTGCATAAGTATAGTGCCGTATCCTGCACTACTCGCATCAGTGTGCAATTCTGTAGAAAGGTTCGGGTCAAAAATCGCAAGTATGGGCTCGCTAGTTAGATCGTTTTATAAGATCATGCCGGACTTGATCTTGATCGGGTCCCCACTAAAATTTTACATCTTTCTTCGTGAGACGCGAGATATATGCGGTTTTTGTCGCGTAACCTTCGATATAATGCCTCGATTTTACCCGGACTCGGCCTAACCTGACCGGGACTGATAACGCGACTGAGGTACTCTTCTTTGGTGGTAAGGAATGAAAATTTGCGTACATTAATTGAGAACCGGACTTAGTCAAAGTCCTCACCCTCAGGACATCGCGTAACAAAGTGATGCCAGCATCAACTGTCAAACTCAGAATCAACACATAATCAATATAAACCAGGACACTCACTGCTTCTATGAATTTACGTAAGGTACTCGTATAATTGATGATGCGCTGATACACAATGGGAGAATTAAATGAGCCATATGGCAATTTTAGATACTCATAATGAGCTTCCGTTGTTACAAAGCCTGTTTTATGGATCGATTCAATCAAAAGCAGAGGGTACTAATAGAGATAAGTACCCTCTGCCGACTCTCCCTCTAAAGACTTTCGTGCATTAAGCATTATCTCATTCCCGCGCGCGCTATTGTTGTAAGCGGTCGTTTATTAATTTTTGTCACAGTTTATTGAGCGCGTACTTGTTATCTTGATCGCGCGCTGGACAACCGGTTTTGCCGGTCGGTTCCGGTGCACCTATTGCTTTGTTGACATGTGTGAATCAAACACAAGTAATGTAAATATAAATTCACTTTCGAGCGCTGACGAGTTAGAGGATAATTCAAATATGGAAGTTGAGGACAATACACAACAGAATCGCACTGAGACGGCACGCATGAAAAGGCTAAGAGATGAAAACCTCTTAGCCTTACTCTTATTAAAGAAGGATGGATTGAAGTGAACAGTAGACGAAACAAATTAGTGTGTAATAGAGGAGACCTAGGTGAGAGAGGGAAAGAAGATAAGATACAAATATATGTCACATGAACAACATGAACATGTCTTTCTCGAGGCGCTGCACAAACTCATCCAGGCTCTCGATCCCGAGGTCCCGCTGGATGACATCATTCGTCACTGTGTAAGAGGCATGCCATTTATATCTGGAGTGAGGCCATAGAGAAGCATGGGGAGGCACTAGCGGTCTCCCTTGACATCTCGAAGGCCTTCGACAGGGTCTGGCACGATAGCCTTATTAATAAGCTTCCTTCCTTGCTCGTCTGGACTGTTGGATATTAATGCCGGGGTTCCTCAGGAGTCGGTACTTTCAGCAACACTGTTCTTGCTGCATATTAATGATCTGCTTAAACCCGGTATCTTTGGGTATGCAGACGACAGCACTGTTCCTGAGAGATATGTGTCTGACGCACGGGCTGGTGGGTCACAGATCTGGTCTCTCCGGAAGGCTATAGTTGAGCGCATGAATGTGTCCTTACAGGCTGTCTCTGAATGGGGCGATGCCAATCTGGTAAAAAAAAATATACGATGGTCCGCAGCGCAAGATGCTGTTGCGCGCGGAGTTTCGTACTCCCTTTAAACTTTTTGTCTCCTTTCCCTGTTATATATTTGATATTTATTAGTATATTACTTAGTATTGTATGTATTTGTTTTATATTATTAGGTATGTCTCTCTATTAATATTATTTATGATGTTTGTACACTGACCGCCCTAAATCTAACTTATTTAGTTCAGTCCATCCAAAGGTTGTCTGTAAGAGATTGCACTGTGCGATAAGACTGCCCCTTGTACACACGTTTTTATAAGCGTTTTTACTGTGCTTGTACGACCTCACGGACTTGATCTCCAGGGAGAAGTCTTGTTCCTCATTTCTGGCTTGCCTTTATTGGCTGGCCGGAGTAAACACTGACGAGGAACAGAGCTCCCACCTCTTTCTTGCCTTAATCGGCTGGTCTGAGTGGAGATTCGCAAGAGCAAACGTGCTCGGGAGAAGGATGTATAATCCAGTAAGATGCTGGTAGGGATCTTGACCGTACTTCCGGGATTGTCGTGATAGCCGTGGCACCCTCTCCGTCTCCGTGCTCTCCTATAGCACCTCAGGATATGTTGCCCCCTTGGCGCTACGTCACTTTGTGCTAACGACCCTTTTTGGGGGGCCCATTTATTGAGTGTACAAATCACCCCCTGCCATTTTAAAGCCGTTTTAATTATCAATGGTCAAGCAGGGGTCAATAGTTCTTCCATAGTAAACGATTATCAGTCCACTAAACCAGCCAAACCCATAGCGTTTCATTTTTGGTTTCCATATTCTGCAATAGTCCTGCTCCAACCGGGGATTGTCCTTGAGTATACTTTCACAGTGCATGCAGGGATAATCGTCGGTTGGTGTCCCATTCCATTTGAAATATCTAAAGGGGCCTCTGCGAGTTGGCTTCGGCCTCTCATGCACCTACCAAAGGACCGGTCTCTAGGGACCCGAGAAAGTGAAAAACAATAAAAAAAAAAATAATAATTAGTGGTCAAGTTGGCTGACAGCAAAAATTTTCATCCCAAATTTTTAATATTCATTTAAATAAACACTAAGCTCCAAAATGTTCAAAATCCAGGACACATCTAGAAAAAAATAAAATAAGAACAATATACCAGTTCAATTGCAATGTCAATACACATACTGCACCTACTTGTAAGAAAATGCTGACAAGACGCCGGGCACAATTACCAGCCGCACAAGAAACATCTTCGGGTTTTTTTTTTTTTTTGTGGGACAAGCCCGCCACACATTCCCAACCACTGCAACTCCTGAAAGCCAGAATCAACAGTGTTGATTCATTTCGTCGTTTCGAACATTCCGTCCTGCTGTGTCCCATTACAGGCGAGAACCTGCCCCTAACAAAAAGTATTTGCCTTCTGATCTCAGTATTCGAATCATGTATAACCACTACTGCGAAAATGCGCCTGAAACGAAAGTATCGTACGGTTTTTACACAAAAATTGTAAAGGAACTTAATATCTCATTTGCCAAATTAGGCCACGAAGAGTGTGAGCAATGTGAAAAATTTACAATTCATAACCCTAACACAGAAATTAAGCACAGGGGCAGTCAAGCATGTAAAAGTTATGAAGAACATCACGAAAAGTATATTTTAGCTCGTAAGAAGTATGAAGAAGATGCTGATAACCAGACTCAGAAAAAGAATAATGCTGATACTGTTATTTTTGCTGTAGACCTGGAAAAAGTTATTATGTTACCCCGTATGGATGAATTCAAAACCGTGATGTTCTGCCCGCGGCTTATTGTTTTCAACCAGAGTTTTGTGCCGTTAGGAGACAAAAAAATACACGAAGTTGGTCACACTTTTGCTGTTTTATGGCACGAAGGAACGTCTGGCAGAAAAAAAGAGGACATTGTAAGTTGCTTCAGGGCTTTTTTTATAGAAAACCGAGACCTAAAGCACGTAATTTTGTGGCTTGATAACTGTGCAGCACAAAATAAAAATTGGACGCTTTATTCTTATTTGATATATCTGATAAACTCTGCCGAAGTTATTTTTGAAAGTATTACTTTGCGGTATTTAGAAGTTGGTCATACATTCATGGCTGCTGATGAATTCCACCACAGAGTGGAACGATCTCTTAAAACAAAAAAACGTGTATACGACTTTGAGGATTTCTGCAAAGCTGTATCTGATACTGGCTCTCGCACAATAGTAAAGAAGATGATTATTCAAGATTTTTTTGATTTTGAAGACTGCTCCTCAACATTCAAATTGAAAAATTCCAACCCTCGAGCTTATTTGAATGGTATTGCCGAGGCTAATTTTCGCAGGGGATTCCATTTATTATTTTACAAAAATAGCCATGGCACTGATGAGTATTTTGAATTAGATTTCCTTAGGTTAAAAGATCTTAAACAAGGTATTCCAGCACCACGCCAAAAACTTACTCCGAGGGGCATCACGAGTGAAAGGAAATCCGCTATACTCACTAAACTTGGACCACTTATGCCTGCTAATCGAAGGCATTTTTGGGAAAGCTTACCCGTAAATGACCGCTCAGCTGATCTAACTCATATTTATGAAGACTGATTGTTTTATTAATTTACTCATTTTGACTGAAGTTCTAGTTATAAGTGCCTTGATGATTGTGATAACTTACCTAATTACTTAACATAATAATGTACCTAAGGTTTTTTTATTTTTAAAATAGTTTTTTTTTGTTTATTCTTATTTTGATAATTTTAATGTTGTTCAAAGGACATGGCTAGAATTGTTCAAAAAGGTGATAACCTTAAAAATGTTAAAACATTATTATAAAACTTCTACTAGTAGCTGATTAAATATCCTTTTTTTATATATAAAAAAAAGAAACTAATCTCTAAGTTCCTTGATGAAGGTTTTTCCTTTAATTTTTGAATTTGTTTTTGTTTATTCCTATTTTGATAATTTTAATGTTGTTTGTAGGGCATGGCCAGAATGATTGTAATTGTGATAACCTTAAAAGTGCCATATTTAACAAACATTCTTATAAGACTTTTAGAAGTTGATTTAATAACCTGACTGTGACTTAAAAAAAAAAACAAATAAGTTTCTTGAAGACTGGTAATTTCAGTTAACTAATGTAAATTTTTTAAAGTTGTGAGACGATATTTTTTGTTACCTTTTTAAAATAAAAAATGTATAATTATTTCCTAATTGTTTTATTACCAGTTTCTTTTTGTATAATTATTAAATGAAAAGGCACATTTTAATAAATATGCCCTTTCATTGTAATATTTCATATTTTTTTCCCAAAATGTCAGAATGAAAAGTCGCAATTGGTTAGTTATGCCCTTTATTCGTAATATTTTTTTTTTTTTTTTTTTTTATTTGTAATGGGTTTGCTCTTGACTCTAGTCTATGTCAGAAATGACAGAGACAAAGTCTACGATGGAGCGAGCCTACCCAGAAGGAGCCTGTTCACTCTAACTTTGAAGAGATTAGGGTTGTAAGCTTTCGGAAACACAGACGCTGGCAGAGAGTTCCACTCCTTTGCTGTGCGCATTATAAAAGACGTTTGAAAACGCTTAGTGCGAATTGGTGGAATAGCCACAAGGTAGGGATGGTAAGATGCAGTGCGTCTGGATGTCCGATGGTAGAAGGGGGCCGGTGGGATGAGGTCGTGGAGTTCTTGGGCACACTCACCGAAGTACAATCTGTAGAAGACCGACAAGCAGGCAACCTTACGGCGATGAGCCAAGCTATGTAGCTTGGCATCCACCAGTTTTACGTCGCCGATGAGCCTCTTAGCTCTGCGTTCCACCGAGTCAAGCGCGGCAAGCTGATACTTAGCGGAGCCATCCCAAAGGTGGCTACAATACTCCATGCAGGATCGGACTTGCGCTTTGTATAGTGTTAAAAGCTGTCCAGGCCTAAAGTATCGCTTCACCCTATTTAGGATGCCCAGCTTTTTGGCCGCAGTTTGGGCTTTGTACTCGATGGTGGCGCCGAAGTTGAGACTGGATGTCAACTCCATGCCTAGGAGCTCGAGCCGATCAGTCACAGGAACAGATGCACCCCGAAAAGTAGGAGCTTGGTCAAAACGACTCCTTTTTGCGGTAAAAAGACACGCCTGTGTTTTGGTGGCGTCAAAAGTGACCAAATTGTCATCACCCCATTGGGAAATAACTTTAGTTATTTTTTTTTGTTGCTTTGAAAGGGAAAATGTTGATTATTTAATAAATAATAATAAAATAATAATCTGTGGTCCGGCTGTCAAGTTGACTGACAGCATAAATTTTCATCCCGAATTTTTTACATTAATTTTAATAAATAACAAGCTCCAAAATGATCAAAATCCAGGACACATCCAGGAAAAAAATAATAAAAACAATATACAGTTGAATTGCAACACAAACTACACCTACTTGTCACACACAATTACTAGCCGCACAAGAAACATCTTCGGGTTCGTCGCTCAGTTCCGCCTCGCAGCCGCCGGGACCTGCTCCAGCCGTAAATCCTGATGTTCCGGTAGCTGCAGTTGCGTCGAGCTCGAGCGACGAGTACTTCTCGCCGCCGACGACACCACCAGCTGCGCGTCGGCGCGGGCGAGGCCGACCACCGGCCAGCTTAGGACCTCGAGGCCCACCGGTCTCTGACAGGGTCCCCGCTATCGGTGGAAGTGTGCAGCGTATAAAATGGACTCAAGCCATAAATGAGAATGTTATACGCTCATACTTTGGGGCTACAGAGGGGGGAACTAACCTGACTGCGTACCGTGGTCGGATGCTCTCTCTGTTTCAGGTACTTGAACCAGCTGTCAGCGTATCGGCCCAACGACTGTCGGATCAGGTGCGCGTCATCCAGCGTAACCGTATGTTGGATGATAGTGTGCTTGATCGCCTCCGCACTGAAATGTGTAGCCATGTCATTGCTCCTCCGTCGCAGACTGTGGCACCAGCACAGTCAACCCAATTGCCCAGCCACGCTGACGAGGAGAGTAATGACAGGGTTACAAACGTAAGTACCCAGTGCAATGACGAATTGAGGAGTGCTTTGGAGTGTGCTATTCGGGAATACCGCTACATGCCGCCTGAACTTAGACCACGCTTACCTCGTTTGCCCATGCATAACAAGAACAGGGCGCTGGTGGCTGCTCTGGATTCGCAGTTGTCAAGCCATTTTGATAACTGTGATAACCTCACCGATGCACATTCGATCATGTACTGCGCGGCTGTAGCGGCATGTCGTGTAGCTCATGTCAAAATAAAAATAACCGATGACAGAGTTACACGACCAAAACCAGCCGTACCAGCTTGGCAGTGCAGGATCGAGCGTCGTATTGGTGAGGCCAGAGCGCTAATCGGCAAACTGATCTGCTTCAGGGAGGGCAACACACGCCCTAGAGTGATGCGCTTTGTGAGACGGGCGTTTTCGGGGACTGATGTCAATCCCCGAGATTATATATCTCGTGTCACAGAGCGCATCGACTTCCTGAAGCAGAAGGTGTATGCATGGGCAAGCCGTATTCGTAGGTACAGGCGGCGAGTGGAGCGATACACCCAGAATCGCACATTCCGAAGTAACGAAAGGTGGGTATATAGGGATTGGGAGCGACCGGACCAAGGTGTGACTGACACGCGCTTGCCGGATGATGATGCTGTGTTTTCATTCTGGCGCAGCATCTGGTCGGTTCCTGTCAGTCATACTGAGGGTGACTGGACTCGGGAGGTCGAGCGTATGTGCGATCCGATACCAGAAATGGGGGCAATTTCCATCAGCCCCCAAGATGTAGCTTGTGCAGTCCGCCCGTTGCCTAACTGGAAATCTCCAGGGCCGGACGGGCTGCACAATTTCTGGATTAAATGGTTTACGAGATCGCACGCTTGCTTGGCGTCTCAATTCCAGTCTGCCTTAGAGTCTGGGTCGCTACCCCAGTTCTTAACTACAGGAATAACCCACCTGCTCCATAAATCAGGTAGTACTGCGGAACCTAAAAATTATAGACCGATCACGTGTTTACCGACGGTCTATAAAGTTCTTACATCCATTTTGAGGGCAAAGATTAATAGTCATATTAACAACAACAACATCCTGTCTGCCTCTCAAAATGGATGTAGGAATGGGTCCCGCGGTACTAAGGAGCTACTCCTTATTGATATGGCCATTAGCCAACAGGTTCGGCGTTCCCGAAAGGATCTGTCAACATGCTGGATAGACTATAAGAAGGCCTATGACTCGGTGCCTCATACATGGCTCATGAGGGTGCTAGAATTGTATAAAGTTGATGCAACGCTACGCACCTTCCTGATGTCGTGTATGGGGCAATGGAGGACAGTCCTTCGCTATCCAGGATGTCGAAATATCCAGAGGAATAGCGAACCGGTAAGGATCGAGCGGGGTATATTTCAGGGCGATAGTTTGAGTCCACTTTGGTTTTGTCTAGCCTTGAATCCTCTTAGCACACTGCTGGAGAATTCAGGGCTAGGCTATCGGTTGAAGAGAGGTGGTCAGGTTATATCTCACCTCCTTTACATGGATGATCTGAAACTCTTTGCCCCCACTAATCTGCAACTGATGGAGCTACTGAAGGTAACTGAAACATTCAGTAACGCCATCAGGATGGAGTTTGGTGTGGACAAATGTGCGGTCATGCATGTAAAGCGTGGAGAGATTATGGAATCCGTGGGAACTCAACTCTCGGATTCCAT
The DNA here is from genome assembly GCA_950371165.1 of Lacanobia oleracea. Taxonomy (NCBI): domain Eukaryota; kingdom Metazoa; phylum Arthropoda; class Insecta; order Lepidoptera; family Noctuidae; genus Lacanobia; species Lacanobia oleracea. The sequence continues at coordinate 17,431,938 of OX493406.1, forward strand.
AAACCTGAGATCCCTCTCTCCAACTGAAACTTACAAGTATTTGGGTATGTCGGAAGCGTTAGGTATCAATGTTACTGACATGAAGCAATCGTTGAAGGAGCGCTTCTTTGGCCGCCTGAAGAAGGTACTCAATAGCTTTCTATCGGGCGGAAACAAGGTGCGCGCCTTCAACGGTTGGGTCATGCCAGTATTGATGTACTCTTTCGGCGTACTCAAATGGACTCAAACGGAACTTGACGCCCTGGATAGGCGGGTCCGTACACTGCTTACTGCGTATCGAATGCATCACCCACGGTCGTCGGTAATGAGACTGTATATTCCGCGAAAGTGTGGAGGTCGAGGCTTTTTAAATGCTAAGACTCTCCACAATCGCGAGATATGCAGTCTTAGGGAATATTTCCTAGCTGTCGACGTGGGTATGCATCGAGATGTAGTGGCGGTGGACAAGGGACTCACCCCGCTCTCCTTGGCAAATGAGAACTGGCGCAAACCTGCAGTGCTTGACACTAACGATCGCAGGGCGGTATGGCAGAGTAAGGAGCTTCACGGACGCTTTTTCCGGGCCTTACATGGGCCTGACGTAGACCAACTAGCGTCCGTAGCCTGGCTGCGTTTCGGTGATCTTTTTGGAGAAACCGAAGGTTTTGTTTGTGCAATTATGGACGAAGTTATCATGACGAATAACTACCGGAGATTTATTGTGAAAGACGGCACGGTCGACATATGTCGGGCATGTCACCGTCCGGGAGAATCAATTCGCCACATTGTCTCTGGTTGTTCTCGTCTAGCTAACGGAGAATACTTGCATAGGCACAACCTTGTAGCCAGGATTATCCATCAGCAACTTGCTCTGAAATACTCTCTTGTGGAGTCGGAGGTGCCATACTATAGGTATGCGCCCGACCCAGTTCTCGATAATGGCAATATCACATTGTACTGGGATCGGTCCATCATCACTGACAGGACTATTGTTGCCAATAAGCCTGATATAGTGGTGGTGGACCGAATTGTGAGGCGTGCAATGATTGTAGACATAACCGTCCCGCATGACGAGAACCTCGTGAAAGCCGAGAAAGACAAACAAATCAAGTATATTGACTTGGCTCGCGAGGTTGTCGACATGTGGGAAGTGGACTCCGCAATCATTGTACCGATAGTCGTATCGGCCAATGGCTTAATAGCCACGAGCCTCGACCAACACCTTAAGAGGCTCTCGTTGGGCAGCTGGATCAAGGGCTTGATTCAGAAAGCGGTACTTCTGGACACGGCTCGCATTGTCAGGAGGTTCCTTTCTCTGGAGCCCTGACCACCGGTAGCTTGGACCCTGTTCCCGATATCGGTGGGCTACTATTTTTATATTTTTAAATGTTTTTTTATTTATTTTATTCAAATATTTAAAAATATAATTTATATGTATAGTTAAATGAATAAAGAAAATAATAACTTACATTTCATTAGTTGTATAAGAATCGTAATAATGAATTTATTTTAATTCATCTGTTTTCGAATAATAATGTGTAAGTCAATATTTTTCGCCAAAAACCAATAAAAACTTTAAAGTCGATTTTCACCATATTTATAAAATGTTAGTTGTGCCTTTTTTCATTATGACGGCAGACATAGTGTGCGTTTTATGCATGCTCTAAATTTTCTCTCATTCAGTTCGAGAATATCAACTGGTATTTTATTATAAAATTTAATACAGTACCCCATAAAAGAAGTGTGTACTTTGGCCAATCTGAATCGGGGTTGATCTAATTTGTTCCTATATCTAGTATTAAAATTATGCCTGTCACTAATCTTGCTAAAGAGATGAAAATTTTTCCGAACTTACATAATATTTTCGTAAATGTATTGACAAGGTACCGTCATGATGTTGATATCCTTAAATAGTTCTCTTAGGGAATCACGCCGACGGAGATTGTAAATGGCTCTGATGGCTCTTTTCTGCAGGATAAATATAGACTCGATGTCTGCAGCACGTCCCCATAATAAGATACCGTAAGACATGATACTATGAAAGTAACTAAAATAGACCAGCCTCGCGGTATCTATATCGGTAAATTGACGGATTTTTCTGACAGCGTATGCTGCTGAACTTAGCCGTCCCGCAAGAGATGTTAAATGAGGACCCCATTGTAGCCTTGAGTCAAGCGTAATCCCCAGGAAAACCGTGTTTTCGACGAATTCAAGTTTCTCCTTGTTCAATACTATGTCGCAATCATTTCTTTTAACGTTCGGTAAGGCAAATCTGATGCATTTAGTTTTTTTCCCATTTAATACTAAATTATTAGCAGTAAACCAATTTTGGACCTGCTGTAGGGCGTTTTTTACGACGTCAAGATTTATGGAACGTCTATCTATCTTAAAAATTAAGGACGTATCGTCAGCAAATAATACCATATGAGGATGATTTTTTAAAAGATGGGGTAGATCATTAATATATACTAGAAAGAGGAAAGGACCCAAAATAGAGCATTGTGGTACCCCCATTTAGACTTTTAAACCCCGTGAATTGACACCATTTATTTGAACTTGCTGCTGTCTATCATTTAAGTAAGATTTTATTAGACTGAGTGCAAGTTTACCTAGTCCGTAATGTCCTAGGTTTAGGAGCAAGGTTTCGTGATTTACACAATCAAATGCCTTGGAGAGGTCACAAAAGATTCCTATGGCATCTTGTGCCTCTTCCCACGCTGAGTATATGTGTCTTAACAACAACGTGGCACCAGCGTCAGTCGTACAACGACCCCTGGTAAAACTATACTGTTGATCGTGTAAAATTTTATTGATGTTAAAATGATTGAGCATCTGATTGAGCATTACTTTTTCAAACACTTTGCTAAAAACCGGCAAAACAGATACAGGTCTATAATTATTGGTGTCTTTGCGAGGCGCCACAAGCTTAAAGGAAAATATTTTTTTTTTTTTACTACTATAGATAGGCACGCGTTTGACCACTATCTCACCTGATGGTAAGTGATGATGTGGTCGAAGATGGAGCACGCTTGACTAGAAATAACCTATTCACTCTTGACTTAAAGACTCCCAGGTTGTAGCTATCGGGAAACACAGACTCCGGCAGGGAATTCCACTCCTTAGCTAAAAATAAAATAAACACTACACCACACAACACACTACTCTTAAAATTGCCATAACCTGTGAGAAATTGGGCAACACAGTGATCCACCTCCAGCCATGTCCTGTCCAGCCGCTCGCGGACAGTTGGAAAAAATTGGTGGAGGTAACGGCCTTTGATGGAATTTTCCCACCTACATTGCCACTCGGATAAAAGTTCCTCCCAGACATCAGTCTGGGGTTTTAGTAATCTACAGATCTTAGCACGGCCGCGTTGCGGTAAGAACTCTGGGTCCGTAATTTTTCTAGCGTAGTAGTACATTGCAGCACGCCGCTGCACTTCTAAATCGACTGGGAGAACACCCGCCAGCACTGGTAAGGCTTCAGTACTAATCGTCTTATACGCCTTGCATAAGAATATCAAAGCCAAACGCTGGCTTTGAAGCAATTTACGTCGTACCGCACCTATGGTGGCCCTATCGGCCCAGACAGGTGCCCCGTAGCTAGGGAATGCAATCCCGGCTCCTATTTTCAATCCTGGGATTGCGGGATTGAACAAAGACAACCCCGGGGTCCCGGGATAGCCCCGGGATTGAAAATTTGTATTAAAAACGACCAAAAAATCATCGGTTATCATTTTTATTTAAACTCAGCAGTCTTTCGTCAACTTCCGTGTCAATGTGAACAAAATCAAAACAAAAATGAACTTCTAAAACATTAACTTTTTAACTAAAACAACTTCAACTTAAATCATCTTTAAAAATAACAAATTAAACATAAAATTCTTCCTAGGAAACAATTAGGAACTTTAGGTTACTAGTCTTCTAAAACATTAACCAATTAGACTATGACTTGAAATTATGTTAAACATAAAAATTTACTAAGAAAACAACTTTGAGATCTACTTATTACGAAAATAATACCTTAAAAACATCAATGCATCTAAAGTTTCGTCTCCAAGCCATGTTCTCAATTTATTACATATAAATGCTGCAGCTGAAAATGCTCTTTCAGGCTCTACGGAAGTCGGGGGAACCGTCATAAAACATTTATAATCTTGTTCAAGATTGTAGCCCCGAGTAGAACCCGTAGCTTCGAAAAGATTAATTTCTTGTTTTACGATTTTCGAAAGGTCCGTTTCTTTAGGTTCACCCGGGGAAAAAGTTCTCATGGTATTGTCTATCTCCAGCTGTAGTTTTTCCTGTAGCATGAGTTCAGTGTTAGTAGAAGAAGAAGAGCCATCATTGAATGACAACTCTTCTGAAGTGTCTTCTTGCTCACCGTCTTTACTGCTCATCTTTTGAATTAACGAAACGATCTGCCTTTTTATAAAAAGTTTACTAGGTCTTGAAAATAAGTCTTTGATCTCAGGATCCTCATCTAGATCCAGGCTTACGTTTTCATCAGGATTTTGGAGATAGCCTAAAACACCAGAAAGCTCATTTCGTCGACGACCTTGCACGCGTTCTTTTAAATAAGTTTTTAATTTGGAAGCCAACTCTGAGCGGTTTTCATTTAGTTGTTTAAAAAGAAACTTCATCGCAGCATCAGCAGTGCACAATTTTGCGTCTGAACGACAAAGCGCTTCCACAGTCAGTTTGACTGGGGCTAAAACTTTTGTAATTTCATTTATCAGATGAAAATCAGTTTCTTCCAATTGAACTGGATTATTCAAGTCTAAAAGAGCTTTCTGAATGCTGATTTTTAAAAGTCCGAATCGTTCAAGCATGGTAAAGAGGCTATTCCACCTTGTTTTGCAATCGAGCAACAAAGAAAGGTCTTTCCCGTGTTCCAAGCGTACATACTTTTGAAGAATTGTGTCATTCTTTAGTGATGATCTCTTAAAAATGAGCACCACTTTGCGTACTTTTTTATCACTTCCTTTATATTTAAATCGTTAGTCAGATCCACAGGAGTTTCATTTTCAATTACCAACCCACTTCCTAGATCGTCTTCGTCATCGTCTGAATCTGCAGTATCAGTGGACTCACTTGGCAAGGTTTCTAATTGTACATTGTTTTTATATAATAAATCGCACACGGCCAGGTGGATACCATGAGCAAAGCAAACATGGTGTTCTGCATTCAAAAGCTGTCCTAATTTGAGCATGACGTTCGGTCCGTCCGTTACGATTGCCTTTTTTATTTATTGACTGTAACATTGCGTTTACAAAGAAAGCTACGATGAGTAATTTATAAAAAAAAAAAAAAGTTATAAAGTTTTAGTTAATCCCGAAAATCCCGGAATTGGACAAATCTAATCCCGGGATTTTCGGGACTGGAATAAAGCCGGGATCGGGATCTCGGGATACGGGATCCCGGGATTGCATTCCCTACCCGTAGCACATACAACCCAAGTAGGTAGCCCCATAAATAGTTTTTAAGGTTTGAAAAGATAGACCCCAAGTAGCTTTGGATATTCTCGTCAAGGCGTAGAAGTTCTTTTTTGCTTTCTCACATACTGTTTTTATATGATCAATAAATGAAAAGTTATTTTCTAATAGCATACCGAGATAGCACACGGATTCTTTTCTTTAAACGGGTACGTTATTAAATTTAAAACTAGGCCAGGATTTAAGGTTTCCTTTTAAAATAAGTTGATAGGTTTTATGCGGTGCAAAGGTCAGACGGTTTCGATCGCCCAACTGAGATATTAATCGTAGGCATGTGTCAGCCAAATTCTCAAGGCCAGCACGAGTACTTGCCTGAATGAGAAGCAAGCCATCGTCCGCGTAACCGGTTAATGAGCAGCCGCATGGGAGTGGAAGCGCGAGGAAATCATCGTAGCCAATATTCCAAACATATGGACCGATAACTGAGCCCTGAGGACATCCCATGGTTAGAGACTTAGTAATGGAATGATGTCCTAGTTTGAGTTTCACGGAGCCGTTTAGAAAGTAAGAAAGAGAGAGATTATAGATGTTTTTGTAACAACCACGGTTTTTCATTTTAAGTAGTAGCATCGGCCACCATGCGTTATCAAAAGCGCCAGAAATGTCGAGAAAGATTCCAACCACATATTTATGTTCCGATAAGTTAATAATTTTACGAACAGAGAGCACCGCGTCGACGGTGGATTTACCAATAGTGAAACCAAATTGATTATTATGAAATTTATGTCCATTCGGTAGTAAGTGCGGAACGATTAGTCGCTCTAAGAGTTTTCCCAAAGATGGAAGTAGGGTTATGGGCCGATAGGACTTAGGGTCATCCGGGGGCTTATCGCCACTCTTCGGAATAATGCGTATAAAGCCCTGTCGCCATATTCAAGGAAAAATACCTTCCGCAATGCATCGGTTATATACTGATAAGATCGCGTCTCCCGCTGTCTTACACGCTTCTATAATCATTCTATTAGATATTTTATCTTCACCGGATGATTTGTTGAGAGGTAGTTTCTTGACAACGTTTATGAATTCGTCAGTGGATGGAAGATCTGACTCCGGTGATTCAGGTGGCACCGTGGCCCACGCTCTGATCTGTTGGTGGTATTCATTATCATTTACTGATGAATCGTCTGGTATAAGGGAATCAAGCAGAGCATCAGTTGTTTCTTCAATGCCGGTTGTATGTTTATCGTTTACTTTAATGTTTTGAACGTACGCAAGGTCGACAGATCTATTAGCTTTGAACTCGTGGTACAAAGGAGACTACGGACCCTCCCTATCAAGTTTATCAACAATTTTCCGCAATAAATTACCCTCAGTTTTTTAACAGATGCTCTGTAGCGTGACTTGGCCACTCTAAAAGTACTTAAAGCAAGATTAAGGAGGTCCCCGGTAACCTTACGTTTTTTTAGCTTGTTAAGCTGTCTACGAGCTCTACGAAAGCTTCTACGTTGTTCAACAAGGTACTCACTCCACCAATCACATCTACGAATAATGGTCATGGATGCGCGACCAATAGCAATGTTAGCACAGTAAGTGAAGGCGTCCGACATTATCTCAGCACTTTCCACAGCTGACAGTCCATCGCGAGTGAAGTCTTTGACATGACCAGAAAAAAGTGAGCCGAAGAATTCCTAATTCGCGCCCTTACTTTTATATCTAAAATTTCCAATTAAGTGTGACGAACCTTGAGTAAACATAGGAACAAACTCGTACACGATCAGGCGATGATCACTACAAGACGCGTCAGGAAGGACACGCCACCTATCCAAGCGTACGTCTGCACTAGAAAGTGTGACGTCAATACAAGATTCGCCCATTTGACTACAAAAAGTAGGTGGTGCGTCTGGGGTGTTATGAATTGATAAATTCATCTCAGCAATAAAATCTTCAACAGCATAACGTCGTTCGGAATCAGTGGATCGAACTTTGCCATACCACAGGGAAGAAGATGCATTTACATCAAAATCTTCGGGTTCGTCGCTCAGTTCCGCCTCGCAGCCACCGGGACAGCTCGAGCGATGAGTACTTCTCGACGCCGACGACACCACCACCTGCGCGTCGGCGCGGACGAGGCTGACCTCCGACCAGCTTGGAATCTCGAGGCCCACCGGCATCTGACAGGGTCCCCGCTATCGGTGGAAAGATTAACCATCATATTGATAGTAATTCAATAATTCTGCTTCTCAGACTGGGTGTAGGAACGGGTCCCGCGGTACTAAGGAGCTGCTCCTTGGATATAGCCATTAGCCAACAGGTTCGACGTTCTCGAAGAGATCTGTCGACGTGCTGGATAGATTATAAGAAGGCCTATGACTCAGTGCCACATACATCACGAGCTCACGAGGGTGCTGGAGCTGTACAAAGTTGATGCAGTTCTACGCACCTTCCTGATGTCGTGTATGGGGCAGTGGAGGACGGTCCTTCACTATCCAGGGTGTCGACAGACCCAGGCGAACGGCGAACCGATAAGGATCGAGCGTGGCATATTTCAGGGTGACAGTCTGAGTCCACTGTGGTTTTGTCTAGCCCTAAACCCTCTCAGTACATTGCTGGAGGGTTCGGGCCAAGGGTACCGGTTTAGAAAAGGTGGTCAGGTCAAATCGCACCTCCTGTATATGGATGACTTGAAACTCTTTGCTCCTAACAACTTGCAACTAATGAAGCTAAGATAACAGAAATCTTCAGTAGCGCCATCAGGATAGAATTTGGTTTGGACAAATATGCAGTCATGCATGTAAAGCGAGGGGAGATTATGGAATCTGTGGAAACCCAACTTTTGGATTCGATACACCTTAGGTCCCTCTCCTCAACCGAAACTTACAAGTATTTGGGTATGTCTGTAGCGTTAGGCATCAGTGCTGCTGACGTGAAACATTCATTGAAGGAGCGCTTTTTTGGCCGCCCGAACAAAGAACTTAACATTCTTTTATCAGGCGGAAACAGGGTGCGCGCCTTTAACTGTTGGGTCATGCTGGTTTTGATGTACTCTTTCGGCATACTCAAATGGACTCAGACGGAACTTGACACCCTGTACGCTTACTGCTTACCGCGAACTGGATGCATCACCCACGGTCATCGGTGATGAGGCTGTATATCTCGGAGAAGTGCGGGGTCGTGGTTTCTTAAATGCTAAGACCCTGCACAACCGCGAGGTATGCAGCCTTAGGGAGTACTTCTTAGTGGCCGACGTGAGTATGCATCGAGATGTGGTAGCGGTGGACAAAGGCCTTACCGCGCTCTCCTTGGCTAACTAGAACTGGCACAAACCTGTGGTATTAGATACTACTCTTCGGGGAAACCAATGGTGTTGTCTGTGCAATTATGGACGATGTTATGATGACGATCAACTACCGGAAATACATTGTGAAGGACGGTACGGTTGACATAAGATCATGTGAAGTTGGGCATGTCACTGGCCCGGGAAATCCATCCGCCACATCCCACATTATTTCCGGTTGTTCTAGTCTGGCTAACGGAGACTATTTACACAGGCACAACCATGTAGCCAGGATTATCCACCAGCAACTTGCTCTTAAATACAATCTTGTGGAATCGGAAGTACCGTATTATAGGTATGTGCCCGACCCAGTTTTCGAAAGTGGCAATTGCACATTGTATTAGGATCGGTCTATCATCACTGACAGGACTATTGTAATTGCCAATAAGCCTGATATAGTGGTGATAGACCGATTAGAGTGTCGCGCAATAATTGTTGATATAGCAGTCCCTCATAACGAGGTCCTCGTGAATTCAGAGAAAGATAAACAAACGAAGTATCTTGACTTGGCTCGCGAGGTTGTCGACATGTGGGATGTGAACACAGCAGTCATTGTGCCGATAGTCGTGACGGCCAATGGCATTATTGCCAAGAGCCTTGACCAACATCTCAAGAGGCTCTCGTTGGACAGCTGGATCAAGGGCTTGATCCAGAAAACAGTACTCCTGGACACGGCGCGTATAGTGAAGAGGTTCCTCTCTCGGGAGCCCTGAGCACCGGTAGCTTGGACTCTATTCCCAATGCCGGTGGGCTACTATTTTTTATATTTTTAACTTTTTCAGAAATATTTATTTATGTAAATTATATGTAAATATGAAAAATAAATGGAATAATAATAAGATTATTATTATTTTTGGTAATTCATTTTCATGTATATGTGGCACTACATACATAGTGTCATTCTGTTTCAATGTCATGAGTTCTGCCAATTTCTTTGAGAGATATCAGTAGAACTAGATAGGGGCTCTAGATAAAATGACATTTTATCATTATTAACTACTGATAATAGGTCCGATTTGTAGATATCGGATTGACATTCGCGATCAGAACCTAACGTGGTCTATCCTAAACATTTTGATAAAACAAACGTTATCAATGATAGATTGACTCTGTATCTTAAGAAAAAAACTTTTTACAAAAATCCAACCGACTTTCAAAAATAAAACACGACAAGGTACAAAATAACTTCGGAAGAAAGCAAAAAACTTTAATTTCTGAAGTTGGTGTTTTTGGTTATTTTTTCGTTTTTTGACACCGACTTCCGAAATTAAAGTTTTTTCTTTTTTCCGAAGTTATTTTGTACCTTGTAGTGTTTTGTTTTTGGAAGTCGGTTGCATTTTTTGTGAAAAAGTTTTTTATTTTTCACTTTTTAGTGGTACCTAGGTACCCATTAACAGCGTACCGGTGCAACGTTATGTTAAGAACTGGTGTAAACACTAAAAAAACATGCGATTTCACCAATCCCGATCCCTTTGCTATCATTTATTGAAGGTTTCCGTTGCCTACATCCGAAGTTCTTCGTCAGATCTTCACCAAATTGAAACGGGACCAGTCCAGGAAAATATAAAAAAAAAAAGAATCATCCAAATCGGCTGACAATTGGCTAAAGTATCGCTGAACAAGCATTTTTCATGGGATCTCATCATCAGTTCCTAATTTATACCTTCCATCATCAGCTCAGCAACATAACATGATGATTACCAGACACAAATATCTGCATTGCGTTAGAAAGTTTATGAAAAACATTGTATGTGCTCATAAAATTTGAGGGTTGCCCTCGATTTTCGTGGGATCCCATCATCAGATTCTGACATGGTGACAATGGGACCGATTGAGAAGTAAACCCTCAAATCGGTTCATAAATGACGGATTTATGAGGTAACAAATATAAAAAAAAAAAATACAACCGAATTGAGAACCTCCTTTTTTTGAAGTCGGTTAATAACAAACTATGCATCTCTGGAGAAGTGTAATATAGAGAGCGACCAATTTTTGCAGAAATCATATAATTTCCGAGTTTTTTGTATACAAATTGGCGTTTTATGATGACCCAGGCACTTGGCCGTTTTTGCAGCATGAGAGCACTAAAAAAACAATCAGCTGGAGGAAGTTGCGAATGATTGCGTGGAGAATTTATTTATTTGTCTTTCCGAGTGTGGCAATGGACAGAGAGAAGTGGAAAGAAGGAAAGGAGGCCTTTGCCATGCAGTGGGACTCATCAGGCTCATAATAATAATAATAACGAGCTCGAGCGACGAATACTATTCGCCGCCGACGACACCACCACCTGCGCGTCGGTGCGGACGAGGCTGACCACCGGCCAGCTTGGGACCTCGAGGCCTACCGGTCTCTGACAGGGTCCCCGCTATCGGTGGATGTGTGCAGCGTCTGAAATGGACTCAAGCCATAAACGAGAATGTCATACGCTCATACTTTGGGGCTACAGAGGGGGGAATTAACCTGACTGCGTACCGTGGTCGGATGCTCTCTCTGTTTCAGGTACTTGAGCCAGCTGTTAACGTTTCAGTCTAACGATTATCGGTTCAGGTGCGGGTTATCCAGCGTAACCGTATGTTGGATCAAGGGCTTGATCCAGAAAGCAGTACTCCTGGACACGGCGCCCATCGTTAGGAGGTTTCTCTCTCAGGAGCCCTGATCACCGGTAGCTTGGAACCTGTTCCCGATACCGGTGGGCTACTAATTTATTTTTAAATATTTCTGTAAAAAGTTAAAAAAACCATTTAAAAATATAAAAAAATAGTAGCCCACCGGTATCGGGAATAGGGTCCAAGCTACCGGTGGTCAGGGCTCCCGAGAGAAGAACCTCCTCACTATACGCGCCGTGTCCAGGAGAACTGTTTTCTGGATCAAGCCCTTAATCCAGCTGCCCAACGAGAGCCTCTTGAGATGTTGGTCGAGGCTCTTGGCAATAATGCCATTGGTCGTCACGACTATCGGCACAATGACTGCTGTGTTCACATCCCACATGTCGACATCCTCGCGCGCCAAGTCAAGATACTTCGTTTGTTTATCTTTCTCTGACTTCACGAGGTTGCGCGTCAGAATATAAAAAAAGTAGTAGGTGTCGGGAGCAGGGTCCAAGCTACCGGTGGTTAGAGCTCCAGAGAAAGGAACCTTTTCATAATACGAGCTGTATCGAGGAGTACTGCCTTCTGTATCAGGCCCTTTACCCCACCGCGTAACACCAGCTTCGACAGATGGTCGTCGAAGTTTTTGGCCATCAGGCCATTGGCCGTAACAACTATCAGCACAATGACAGCTGAGTCCACATGTCGACAACCTCGTGTGCTTAGTCGAAATACTTGATTTAATTCTCTTTCTCAGCCTTCACGAGGTTCTCGTCATGCGGGATGGTAACATCAATTATCATTGTGCGGCGCGCTAATCAGTCTATCACCACTATATCAGGCTTATTGGCAACAATAGTCCTATCAGTGATGATAAACCGATCCCAGTACAACGTGACATGGTCATTTTCGAGAACTGGGTCGGGCACATCCTTGTTATACGGTACCTCAGAATTTACAAGTTTGTATATCAAAGCAAGTTGCTGATGGATTATCCTGGCCAATTGGTTGTGCCTGTGCAAGTACTTGCCGTTAGCCAGACGAGAACAACCAGTGTTGATGATTCTCAGAGGTGGTAGAAATGAAATAGCGGACTGTAAATATAGGTAGGTTCGTATATTAAGATCTTAAGAACGCGCGCCTCTGGTCCGTGTCGTATGAGTGAATGGCCGAGATTTTGTAGCGGTGCGGACGGCGGCGCTCTGCTCCTCGTCCCCCGCTCCGCTGTCACCCTCCGGTCATTGCAGTGTTGTCGCCAACATACTCCCCGGGTTGAGGTAGGCAGGAAGGCTGCTGGGTCAACAGTCAGGTTCTGGAAGGGGACAAATGTTATTAAACGCCCTTCGAATAATGGTTCCTCCTTTGATCCTTATATCGGCTACTCGAGCGACTTGATCCCGAGCTCCTGGGAAAACGGCCACACAGCGACCCAGGGCCCATCGCAGGGGAGGAAGCGCTTTGTCCTTTATAAGGACTAAAGAACCCAATTTGAGTTCGCTTGATGCAGTAGGCCACTTCGTCTTTTGCTGTAGAGTGGTGACATACTCGTTGGAGAATCGTTTCCAGAAATGTTGCTTGACGAACTCGATTCGTTTGTATCGCTCAAGGCTTGTTATTCTTTCCGTCAGCTGTGGATGTGGAACTGACACAAGTGATCGTCCTATTAGGAAGTGAGCGGGTGTTAAAGGTGTGTAGTCTATAGGATCAGAGTTTAAGGCAGTAATAGGACGCGAATTAAGAATGGCTTCTACTTGAGTCAGACTAGTGTGCATTTCTTCATACGTGAAATGCGTAAATTGGAGAAGTCTACGAAGATGATATTTAGTGGAACGGACTGCAGATTCAGCCATACCATTGAAATGGGGTGTGTAGCTCGGAATGAAGAGGAAGTTTATACCCTCTTGGGCGGCTGCAGAACTAATTTGGCAACTTGAGTCCTGTAAGAAACGATGTAACTCGTTACATGTACCCACAAAATTAGTCCCATTATCTGAGGTTATACTTTGAGGCTTCCCTCAACGAGCCACAAACCGATTTAGAGCGGCAATGTATCCCTCTTTAGTAAGATCTGTGACGAGTTCTAGATGCAAGGCTTTTGTAGCTAAACAGACAAAAATGGACAAGTAAGATTTAATTAGTTGGCAACCTCGAACTTTACGGTTAGCTATCTTAACTGGGCCGGCATAATCCACCGAACAATGCAAAAAAGGGAATTCCAGTGTAGTTCTGGATTCTGGTAACTGCCCCATAATGGGCTGGACATTGCTGGATTTAAATCTAAAACATTTTATGCAAGCTTTCGTTATGGATTTAGACAGATTCCTTCCTCCTAAAGGCCAAAAAGTTTGACGAATACTGGACAACAATAACTGAGGTCCAGCATGTAGAAGTTTCAAGTGATGCATGTGAAATAATTATGATTTTCGTTAAATGATGTTTACCACATAATAAAATAGGATGCTTTGTGTCATAGCTATAAGGTGAATTATCAAGTCTACCGCCTACTCTCAAGATATCATTTGAATCTAAGAATGGGGTTAATGATATTAATTTATTTTTCTTCGGTAATGCGTGACCTGATTTTAAGATTTGATATTCATTTGGGAACATTTCTAACTGTGCAATGTGGATAATAATATTAAATGACCGTTGCAACTCTTCACAAGAAAGATGATCGCGGAATCTGTTTGTTTTCGTTTTGCAGTTATGAATAAATCTGTATATATTGGCTACATACAACTCTTTGTAAAAGTGTAAGTTGTGAATATTTAAGTATAAGTTTTGTAAATAGTTTATCGTCATTGTTTTTGTTAACGTAATTATTTATAACAAGACAAGGTTGGAGATCTGGTAGGTCCCGTTTCTGGGTTTCATTAGGCATTTTTGGCCAACTATGTTCTGATTCGAGTAAAAACGATGGGCCCGACCACCACAACGAGGCGTCGCTGATAATATCAGCCTTCACCCCGTGAGAAACGAGATCTGCCGGGTTCTCCTTGGACGGCACGTAGCTCCACGTGTGACCGCTGGTGCTCTCTTTGATTTCATTAACACGATTACGTACGAATTGATTAAGTTGAATTGGAGGAGTGGACAACCACTCTAATACGATCGTGGAATCGCACCAAAAGCGACACATGTTAATGTTTAATGTAAGTGAATTTTGTACCTTAGTACACAGTCTTGCACCTAATAAGGCCCCACACAGCTCAAACCGTGGGCTAGTTGTGGGTTTGATTGGCGCAACCTTGTTTTTTGAGACTAAGAGCTGAACACGCACAAGCCCTGAGTTACACACAGACCTAATGTAGACGCATGCCCCATACGCACTTTGAGAAGCATCTGTGAATATATGGATTTCAATCTTTACGCAAAGATCACTAAGAACCCAACGAGGTATTTGTAACTTATTAAGACAAGGTAATGTGTTAGCGAATAAAGACCAGAGATGTAAAATCTCTGACGACACTTCTTCGTCCCAAGAGCATTTATTGACCCATAATTTCTGCATAATCAACTTAGCTTCGACAACGCATGGCCCAACAAGGCCTAATGGATCGATTGCTGAGTTTAAGGTGGCAGTAATTCCTTTACATAAATCTATAGCTTCGCTTACAGTACTAGCCCCGCTTAATAAATCGTCACAATAAAAGTCGTGAGCTATACTATATTTGACGCTATTATCGCTGACTGTAGATGCCAGGCTACTCAAGACATTTTGTCGCAAGGTATGGCGCTGATGCGGTCCCTTGACAAACTGTATTAAGTGTGTAGGTTTTTAAGCGATGCGATGAATCATACCTAAATACAATTTGCTGTAATGAGCGTTGACTGGGTACAATGTCAATAGACCTAAACATTTTTTCGATGTCTGCCGATACTACAAATTTATGCTGGCGGAATCTGAGGAGAATCGATAAGAGATCGTCTTGGACTGTAGGACCGACCATCTGAATTTCATTGAGTGAAATTCCTGAAGTGGTGACGGCAGAAGCATCAAAGACTGTACGCAGCTTTGTCGTTGTGCTGGACTCCCGCAGTACGCCATGATGAGGAAGATAGTAGTTGGCATTGTCACTGTTTGGAAAAAGAACTTTATTTTCAGTCATGTGACCTAATTGCTCGTATTCCTTCATGTAGTTTAAATATTTCTCCTTGAATATTGGTTCTCGTTCGAATTTTCATTCAAGCGACAAAAAACGTCGCTTTGCTATTTCCAAGGAATCGCCTAAGACCTGGGGATCTTGCTTGAGAGGAATGGTGACGACAAAGCGACCATCGTTATTTCGAGTAGTGTCGACGGTAAAACTATTCTCACACGCACGTTCCTCCGCGGATTGAGAATACTCAAGAGAAACACTATCTACTCCCAAAAAACGAGTGAGATCAATACCAAGTTGACCTTGCGTAAAAAGACATTGATTGAATGTACCTTTCGGACTCGAGATGTGACCAGTGACTATCCATTCGAACTCTGAACTACGTAACATAGGTAAATGTTTGCCTAAGCTAATCTTTTTGTTTCCCAGAACATCCCAAAAGATATCTGCCCCGATAAGAAGATCGACCTTAGAAGGAATATTATAAGTGGGGTTAGATAAACATAAGCCTGCTGGGATTTGAATATGTCGTGTGTCAATGTATGTGATCGGTACTGCTGTGGTAACGTTGGTAAACACATAACAATCAATGTTATTCCTATAGCTAGTATTCAATGACTCAATTGTCAGATTGCAAGACTGTGTACTATGAGATACATGATTATTAAAACCTGATATCGTGGAGCTCACGTTCCGTCTTGGCAAACCCAGCTTACTGCAGAAAGCTTCGGAAACGATATTTATTCCACTACCGTTGTCCAAGATCGCCATGGCGGTGTGTTTGTTGCCCTTGCCGTCAACAACCTTCACCAACGCTGTGGAAAGGAAGACACGTGTCGGAGTAGTAACCGGTAGAACATCAGTTGTCAATACAATGTCTTTTGATGACATAGATGACGAATCACGAGAAGCAGATTGCTCAGATTTTTCCAAGTGCAAAAGAGTGTTGTGCTTTTCATTGCAATATTTGCAGTGTGACAAAAAACATTTCTTTGCTACGTGACCGAAGCGCAAACAGTTTAAGCACACCTTAAACTCTTTTGCCTTTGAAATTCGAGATTCTATAGGAAGACTTCTAAATAATAATAATAATAATATTCCACACAACTATCACACAAATGATTCGCAATTGTACAGCTGATGTGACTCATCGTCGCACAATGGACATGATTTATGTTTAAATTTTTTATCTTTATGTTTGCTATTAGTGCTATTATTAATTACTACACTTTTTTCTTTTGGGTGTTCTGATTTTATTTTACTATTTTTATTATTCTCTTCTATAGTTTCTAAGATGTCGGCTCTTTTAGTTAAAAATGTTATGAACTGTGATAGGGTTGGGGACAAAGTCAATGTATTTCGATGTTCTTCCCACTCTCGACCCGTCACACTATCAAGTTTAATTGACATCATATAAATTATGATAGTGTCCCAGATCGGTTCTTTCAATAATGCGAGAGCCCTAATGTTCTTGTTAGTTACATTAATAAGATTTTGAATCGACTTACATGATTCTGATCGAATAGGATCTATGTTAAACAAAGCCTGGAAGTGATTATTCACTAGTAAGCGACTGTTATCAAATCGCTCGCACAATAATTCCCATGCAATTTTATAGTTGTCGCTTTTAAAGTCGATATTCTTAATAATCAGAGCAGCCTTTCCTTGAAGAGAAGCTCGTAAATAGTGAAATTTATTAATATTATCTATGCAATCACTTATGTATAAGAGAAAGGAATGTGTCTTTAAATTCGAGCCAGTCTTGATAGCCACCGCTGAAATGTGGTAAGTCAATTTTCGGTAGCCTAACCAAATTTCTCACTCGCCCACCTGATTCTGCGTCGCTGAACTCCGCCACAGATCCGCTGCCCTTCCCCCCGGCAGCAAGCAGGCTCTTGGCTCTGGCCACCAGTGGGTAGTAATCGTTGTCAAACTGCACACGCTCCGCAGGAACCTCATAGACTGGTGGCTCGTCAGATAGGATCTCGATCTCAGTCTGTAACGCGTCGAATTCCTCGCATAAGGGCTCAAATTTTCGTAAGCGGCACTCTAAATCTATGATTTGTAACTCCGTTAAGGCTTTAGAAGTTTCAATTAATCTAATATGATTGCCAAAAATAGTAAGCTTTGATTTTATAGCTGAGCGTTTTTTAATTAAAGTTTTAAGTTCAGACATGATCACAAAGCAAACCTCAATTCGATGTAATGGCAACTGCTGATTTAAAATAACAAGCTACTTGATTCTCCGTTCTAAAGAAATTATTATGTAAGCAAAATATTATAACCAGGTAGCTATGTTCAATGACTGTGCGTTTCGATTTTAAGTAAACAAGATGATTCATGCAATAAGCATTCAACGCTCGAGTTTTATGACCGCAGTTAGCGCACAAAGCCCCGAATAAAAAAATTTGTCAATGAAATAAACAGCTAAAATATTATAGATAACAGCGTGTGTAATATTGAATGAATAGTAAAGTATGAAGAATGCACGAAGCACTGGCTCAAGTTTTGCTAAAATGGGTATGAAATTGAGTAGGGAAAATATGTATTTGAATAGCAAAGAGAAGATGGAATAAGAGGAATAATTAGGAACGAACTCACAAGATGTCTTATCCTTTTTTCACCGTGACTTGACGGTTTGTTCGATTTCAAATGTCCTTCCTTTGTCTCGAAAGTCGTCGCGTAATGGCCGGCGCGTACGACTCGTCAAAGTTTCTTGAATTCTTGACACGGATTAAAATTCTCCAAATAAGCTTGCAAGACGTTCTTAAAATCTTCTTCACGGTGAGAGGACCATATGTTGATGATTCTCAGAGGTGGTAGAAATGAAATAGCGGACTGTAAATATAGGTAGGTTCGTATATTAAGATCTTAAGAACGCGCGCCTCTGGTCCGTGTCGTATGAGTGAATGGCCGAGATTTTGTAGCGGTGCGGACGGCGGCGCTCTGCTCCTCGTCCCCCGCTCCGCTGTCACCCTCCGGTCATTGCAGTGTTGTCGCCAACAACCAGAGATAATATGTCTGATGGACTCACCCGTACGGCGGCAAGCCCGACATACGTCCACCGTCCCGTCCTTCATAATATGCCTCCGGTAGTTATTCGTCAAGGTAACTTCGTCCATAATCGCACAGACAAAACCTTCAGGTTCCCCGAAGAGATCACTGAAACGTCAGGCCACGGACGCTGAAAAATCTACATCGGATCCATGCAGAGCCCGATAGAAGCGCCCGTGAAGCTCCTTGCTTTTCCATACCTCCTTGCGGTCATCATGGACAACGGGGTGAGACCCTTGTCCACTGCGACCACATCTCGGTGCATACCCACATCAGATTTGAGAAAATATTCTCTAAGCCTGCACATCTCGCGGTTGTGGGGAGTCTTGGCGTTTAAAAAGCGTCGACCTCCACACTTCCGCGGGATGTACAGTCTCATCACCGACGATCGTGGGTGATGCATCTGGTTTGCGGTCAGCAGTGTACGGACCCTCCTATCCAGGGCGTTAAGTTCGGTTTGAGTCCATTTGAGTATGCCGAAAGAGTACATTAATACCAACCGTTGAAGGCGCGCACCTTATTTCCGTGCGACAAAAGGGTATTCAAAACCTTTTTCAGGCGGCCAAAGAAGCGCTAACATTAATGCCAACGCTTTCGACATACACAAATACTTGTAGGTTTCGGTTGAGCTGAGAGATCTAACCTGTTTGGAATCCGAGAGTTGAATTCCCTCAGATTCCATAATCTCCCCTTTCTTTACATGCATGACTGCACATTCGTCCGCACCAAATTCCATCCTGATGGCACTAATGAAGATTTCAGTTACCTTTAGTAGCTCCATCAGTCGCAAATTGTTGGGGGCAAAGAGTTTCAGTTCATATGGATGATCTCCTTCTTTGTATGGACAAAGAAGGAGATATGGACTGACCACCTCTTCTCAACCGATAGCCTAGACCTGAACTCTCCAGCAATGTGCTTAGAGGATTCAGAGCTAAGCAAAACCAAAGCGGACTCAAACTGTCGCCCTGAAATATTTCCCGTTTTATCCATACAGGTTCATCATCCTTCTGAATCGGTCGACATCCTGGATAGCAAAGGTCTGTTTTCCATTGCCTCATACATGACTCATGGAAGGTGTGTAGAGTTGTATCTATTTTGTACAACTGCTAGAGTTGTACAAAATAGATACAACTCTACACACACCATCATGAGCCATGTATGTGGCACAAAATCATAGGCCGTCTTGTAATCTATCCAACATGTTGACAAATCCTTGCGAGATCGACGAACCTGTTGGCTTATGGCCATGTCTATGAGAAGCTCCTTAGTACCGCGGGACCCCTTCCTACATCTGACCTGAGAGGCAGACATAATTGAGTTAGTTTCAATGTGCTCATTATCTTCACTCTCAGTATGAATGTAAGTAGACCGTCGACAAACAAGTAATTGGACTTTAGTTCTTGGGTTCCGCGGGACTACCGGTCTTATGGAGCAGGTGGGTAATGCCAGTTGTTAGAAACTGTGGAAGCGACCCAGACTCTAAGGATGACTGGAATTGAGATTCCAGGAGCACATGTGAGCTGCTATACCATTTGAGCCAGAAGTTATGCAATCCGTCCGGTCCCGGAGATTTCCAGTTCGGTAACGGACGGACTGCTTTAGCTACATCTAATGGGGTGATGTAATTTTTTTCCATTTCTGGTATAGCTTCACACACGCGCTCGACATCGCGCATCCAGCCATCCGCGGTATGACAGACGGGCACCGACCAGATGCTTCGCCAGAATGTACTCGTGGCGTTATCATCCGGGCGGCATACGCCCGTCACACTCTGTTCAGGTTGCTCCCAAGCTCTACATATCCACCTCTCATCGCTCTGGAACATGCGATTCTACGAGTATCGGTCAACCTACCATTTATACCGCCGAATACGGTTTGCCCATGCACAAACTTTCTGCTTCAGGAAGTCGATGCGCTCCGTGACACGGAACGTGTAATCTCGAGGGCTGATATCAGTCCCTGAAAATGACCGTCTCACAAAGCACATCACGCGAGGCCGTATGTTGCCCTCCCTGAAGCGTATAGTTTGCCGATAAGTACCCTAGCCTCATCGATCCACCGCTTGATCCTGCACTGCCAGGCTGGTGCAGCCGATTTTGGTTGAATAGCTTCATCACAACTATTAAACTTGACATTTGCCAAACGACATGCCGCAACAGCCCTGCAATACAGGATTGAGTGCGTATCAACGAGCCTCTCGCTGCTTTCAAAGATGCTCTGCAGTAGCGAGTCCAAGGCACAAACCAGCGCCCTACTTTTTTGTGCATGGGTAACCGTGGTAAACGTGGCCTAAGGTCGGTCGGAATTGATCTATACTCGCGAAGCGCATCCTCTTGTGCGCTCCTCAGTCTATCGTTGCAATGGCTACTTACTGTGACAACCCTATCATCTACCTCGTCACTGAGGTTGTTCGGCCGCGGTGTGATCGCGCCACTAGCAGGCGTCTGAACCGCGGCCTGTGTCGGAGTTGAGATGATAAAGTTGCTCAGTACCTCTTGAGCGCAGCCTATCAAGTGCAGCATCGTCCAACCTGTGATTACGTTGTATAACCCGCACCTGATCCGACAATCATTGGGCCGAGACATTCACGGCTGGTTCAAGGTCCTGGAACAAAGACAGCATCCTAACACAGTACGCAGTGAGGTTAGTTCCCCCCCCTGTAGCCCCGTAATATGCGCGTATGACGTTCTCGTTTATAGACTGAGTCTATTTCATACGCTACACACAACCACCGGCAGCGGGGACCCGGCTCGGGGCCGGTTGGCCCCTAGGTCCTAAGCCCCTCGGTGGCCGGCCTTTCCCCTGCCGACGTACAGGTGTTGGCGACGTCGGCACAGAAAAGTGCTTGTCGCTGGAGCTCGACACGCCTGCAGCCGCCGGTGACATTGGTGATCTGCTGTCCGTCGGCGGCGAGGTGAAGCTCAGTGATGGGTCTGGAGATGGTGGGCCTGCACGTCGTGATGCTGCTCTGCTTAGCATTATTATTTCATTTACTATTATTTCATTCCTTTATTCATAACATTTGTAGTGGTAAATTTTGTGACATATGTCATGTGTCGGTTGCAAATATTTTTCTACATCTTCCTGCATTCTGATTTCTGTTTACTTTTTGGATTAAGTTTAGGTTGTATTGCTTATTTTCTAAATCTCGGAAGCTTCTTTTGAGATGTATGAGGACTAAAAGTATTAATTTTACGAATAAAAGGAGAACAGAAAACAAAGCTTTGATATGACAGCAGAGAGTTATTATTATTTCATTTATTCATTTCATAAACCACCCAGTGGTCCAATCCTTTCTGTCCAACAGGAGTTTCCGAGTGGTGGTCGACGGCAAGCTGTCCACCCCCGCCCCGTCCGGGCGGACGTGCCGCAGGGCAGCTTTGTGTCACCAGCGTGTTACTCACGTTACACCGACGACATCCCCGCCACCTCACTTGTTACTCTCGCGCTGTTTGCTGACGACGCCACGTACATTGCAACCTCAGTTAACGCACGTCCACCGGGTTGCCACCTAGGCGAAAGTCGCCCGCGCACGGCTCCGTCCAGTGCTCTCATCCCAGCTGCCGGCGCGTGTCAAGTTGCCCTCACGTGTGAGGGGTAGGGTTTATATTAAACTTTCACCAATTTTTAAACGTTGACCTGGTTGCGTTTGAGCGCGCCTCACATCTATTAGTAATGCATTCCACAAACGAGCTGCTTGAATAGTGAAAAATTTGTTAAAGAAGGATGTGGAATGCATACGAATACTTAATTTAAGATTTTCCGATGATCTCAAGGAGAATGGGTGTCACACAAAAACTGAAAGCGCACTTTAAGATGAAAAGGAGTAGAAGAATCAAGGAGCACATTATAAAGTAGAGAAAGTATGTGGGCATTCCGGCGAAGGCGAATAGGAAGCCATTTGAGCTTGGTACGAAAATCAGAAACGTGGTCGTACTTGCGCTAGCCAAATATGAACCTGCTGCAGAGATTTTGAAGTCGCTCAAGCTTGTTCAATAGGGAAAATGCAGATTAAATATTTATCAATATTTTGTGACTAAAATGTAAAAAAAGCATGAGAGAAGGGTCAGTGCAACGTTTTCACTCCAGTTAATATTGATTTTTAACAATAACTACAATTATAAAGTAACGTGAAACGGAACGTGTTTTAATACACCAATCAGTGTCTGATGACGTAACTCCTGTTAGTTTATAGTCCAAGATCCCAGGGCTCCCAGATGTTATTTATTTCGCAGTAACAAAATATTTAAATAGAGTAGTGCCAGTGTAATTTCAATGTACACATACTCGTACATAAGTATCTGCTAGCCCCATCCAATGGACAATTTTTTTTTAGTGAGGTATGACATATTTCAAAAGTCTAGGTAGTTTTGCAGTTTTCTTTTTATACTTAGTAAATAAAGTATGTCCACAAGAGACTTGTGAATAGGATCTAAAATTTCAACGCACGTTGCACTGACCCTTCTCTCATAGAAGGGTCAGTGCAACGTTTTCACTCCAGTTAATATAGATTTTTAACAATAACTACAATTATAAAGTAACGTGAAACGGAACGTGTTTTAATACACCAATCAGCGTCTGATGACGTAACTCCTGTTAGTTTATAGTCCAAGATCCCAGGGCTCCCAGATGTTATTTATTTCGCAGTAACAAAATATTTAAATAGAGTAGTGCCAGTGTAATTTCAATGTACACATACTCGTACATAAGTATCTGCTAGCCCCATCCAATGGACAATTTTTTTTTTAGTGAGGTATGACATATTTCAAAAGTCTAGGTAGTTTTGCAGTTTTCTTTTTATACTTAGTAAATAAAGTATGTCCACAAGAGACTTGTGAATAGGATCTAAAATTTCAACGCACGTCCACCGGGTTGCCACCTAGGCGAAAGTCGCCCGCGCACGGCTCCGTCCAGTGCTCTCATGCGTCTAAAATTTCAGTGGAGATAGCGATCAGATCTTACACTATTACAATGACTAATTAATATTTAATTTTTTACGAAATTATTAATTATGAGATGTATTTTGTAAAAATCGTGAAAATGATCTAGTCGTTTTATAGCTAGCATCTGATGACGATACTTACAAACTGGCGGTCGCATCAACCCAAACTAACAGGTAAGCGAATGCTCAAAGTACTGTACCTACTAACTAAATTCCACACATTTTGTTACTGAGAACATAACTAAGTTCTGGAAACACTGGGATCTTGCTCTATGACTTTGAATTATAACATTTCTTGACCAGTGACAGACATGAGTGACGTCATCGTTCATTTTGGCGCGAAAATTTAAAGCGTCTGTTTAAAAACGCAATTATAGCAATAAATTAAAGCGTTTTAATTTTCGGTCTATTCTAGACGGAGTTCTTTTAAATGAAAGCAAAAATAGAAATATTGCATGTTCCCTATTGGTCTTGGGTGAGATCAAGATAGCTGGCGTCAGCATAGTCCAAGATTGAGAGAAGAAGAGATTGTGCTAAGGCAATTTTAGTGGTGATGGGAAGAAAATTACGAAGGCGTCTCAGAGAGCCCGCCGAAGCGAACAGTTTACGACTGACCTCCTGCAGTTGTTTAGTCCAGGAAAGAGTGCTGTCGATATAAATCCCCAAGTTCTTCACAGTGTGAGTTATAGGAATAGTAGTGTTATTGAAAGAAACCTGGGGAAGTGTCGACCAATCAATCCTTGAAACGGTTCGGGAACTACCAACAATAATCATTTGCGTCTTTGCTGGATTGATTTTCAGCCCAAACTCAGTGCTCCATTCACCTATTCGAGCCAGGTCTGTATTAATCGTCTCAATCGCAGTAGATAGCTCTCCTAGAGGGGCTTGGGTGTAAATTTGTAGATCATCAGCATACAGGTGGTAGAAAGAAGATAGTCGTTGAGTGATAGCATTAATAAAAAGTACGAAAAGTACTTTTTTCCCCTGTGGGTAGTTTGACCATAAGGTGGAAAATAAAATCGCTTCCTTTTTAAATTTTAATTAAAATTAAACAACGACATAATTAACTAAATAAATGTATGCATTTAAATGCTAACATAGAGTACCCACCAGTATAGTGTTATCTCTTTAATCTTACATTCCTAAACAAAAAACGACACACAAAGAAACAAACATGGAAGCACTAAAAGTATCATTGTCTGATATGATGACACTGTTCCAAAGCCGGATGTCCAACTTTGAGTCTGAGCTGAAGAAAAACCCTGCAAGCACATCTAGCGGCACAGATGGATTAGTTGCGGACTACACTGCTTTCAAAAAATTCATTCTGGATGCGTTGGGCTGTCTTCAGCGGCAGTTACAGGCGTTGGCGCAAGGACTGGACAACCTTGAGATGCGGGGTCGGCGAAAAATGGTCCTGTTGCATGGTGTCACGGAACAGGCCAAAGAAGACACTGCGCAGATAGTAGCTGAAGTTATGCGGTGCCACCTTAAGCTGACAGACTTTACTGTTGCTGATGTCAGGCGTTGCCATCGGATGGGTAGACCAACAGGTGACAGCAAGCCCAGGCCCATACTATGCAAATTAAGGGACGTCAATGTCAGTGATAGTGTCTGGTTTGCGAAAACAAAGTTGAAGGGCACTGGTATTACACTATCGGAGTTCTTGACGAGATCTCGACATCAGCTCTTCATGTCGGCGAGGGAGAGGGTCGGTGAGACCAATTGTTGGACAAAGCAGGGCCTTATTTATGTTCTTGGTTCGGACGGCACTCGGCATAGAATAATTTCCATTGATGAATTAAATGGGATCGAGCAAGCCAGGAATAAACCCAACACTCCCGCCGCATCTGCACCATCGGAGTTGTCATCACCCCCACCGACGCCGGCACCGAAAATGGCTCGGCGTGCCGCTAAGGCGATTATCACACGGCACGGATTTCGTAGCGGTGCCCCGCGCGGTAAAGCGGTTTACGTGTGTTAGGCATCAACGGATTTATTAGAGGCCAATGCGACATGAGATCCGCTTCACCGCCTACCGCGGCGGTTTGCGGTGCCGTGTGTTAATCGCCTAAGAAGTAATTTGAGACTTGCTCCAACTTCATGAAGTGTATCTTAGTCCGGGTAGCGGCTTCATTCCACTTTTGTGAGTACCCCTCTCCAATAATTGTATTCAAACTGTTTCTACCCTATACCTTTTTCTTTTTCTAAAATTATCCTAACTTGCAATTTATAATATTTCACTTTTTCTTTCAATGTTTTGATTGTTTTCTTTTCCACTGGCAGCTGTCAACTTGACATTTCTCTTTTTTAATTTTTGTGACAAAAATCATTAGTTGCGTTCAGAAACAGGTTGACAGTGCGCCCAGAATACAATATGTATATCTTTTAGCTGTTGTAGTTTGAGTTATTTATTATTTTCTATTCTTTTATTGTTTTGCTTCACTTCTATTGCTTTGTAATATGTTGCTGTTTACCCGGACGATTAGTTTACTGTGCTTTTCTCTGTCTATTTGTGTTGTTTTAAAGCATGTTTTTGGTTTTATAATACACACAACTGGCGGGTGGATAATTATTGCCCCATTTTTATTTTAATTAGACTATAATTTTATATTTCGTAGTTTATTTATAAATATTTTTTATGTCATCAAATAATGATGGCAGTGATACCGAAAGCTTTTTATCTGCATGTAGTGATGACAGTTTTGTTAGTATTCCTTCCCTTGCTGACTCGCGTGAATCTCAATTTTCCGATGTTCCGAAGAATTTTAATGTAGTCCATATAAATGCTCAAAGTATTCCGGCACACTATTCTGACATGCTAGCGTCCCTTGACTGTAAGAACATCCATGCTATCCTTGTTTCAGAGTCTTGGCTAAAACCATGTCTCCCATCAACATCCTATTCCTTACCAGGTTTTCAGCTAATTAGAAATGACCGTGCGCATGGCGCTGGGGGTGGTGTTGCTATATACCTTCGCCCGCACATTCCTTTTTCAATCGTTGATACATCGGCGCAGCCTCCCCCGTCAAACGCGGGCGAGCATCTCTTTTTGGAAGTTACCCTGACTTTACCAAAATCCTTCTAGGTGTTTATTACAGCCCTTCGTCTCGAATTAATTTCTTTTCCTCCTTTGAAAACATCCTAGAAAACCTGTTGCCCTCTTACAGTCATACAATCATTATGGGAGACTTCAATACCTGCTTATTGAAGAACGATTCTCGCTCCTCATCTTTTCAATCAGTACTTCAATCGTTGAATTTGTCCATTCTTCCCTTAAGTGCCACACACCATTTTCCTAATTGTAACCCTTCACTCTTAGACCTTAATGTTGTTTCCTCTTCTCAACATGTCGGCAAGTA
This sequence comes from Lacanobia oleracea, assembly GCA_950371165.1. NCBI lineage: Eukaryota > Metazoa > Arthropoda > Insecta > Lepidoptera > Noctuidae > Lacanobia > Lacanobia oleracea. Next base: position 17,458,728 of record OX493406.1, read on the forward strand.
TGGTCAATGCCCAGCTGACATGTTTTCTTATCATGATCTCATTTTCCTCTCATATAAAATACGACCTCCTAAGGCAAAACCTAAAATTCTCCTGCAGTGCAATTTTAGTGGAATGAATGCAGATAATCTCCGAAAGGATGCCAGCAGCATTGATTGGACACGTCTAGTCAGCGTTGAGTCAATTGATGATAAGGTTAACCTGTTTACAGATAACCTTGTGCAGCTGTATGATGTTCATGCTCCCATACGTGCAATAAAAATAAAACATCTTCCAGCACCGTGGCTAACAGGTGATATTAAAGCCGTTATTCATAAAAAAGGTGCAGCTAAAACAAAATTTAAATGTCATCCCTCGTCGTCGAACTAGGAGAAATTTTTGGATGCTCGAAATCGCTGCAATAAGGTGTGTAGAGACGCCCAACGACGCCATATCCACACCTCAGTTGAAAATGGAGACCCAGCAAAAGTCTGGAAGTTTCTTAAATCCATAGGAGTTGGGAAATCTCGCCAAGAATCGATTCCTAAAGACTTGGATATTGATCTTTTGAATCAGCACTTCTCATCTTCGTCCCCTTGTAATGGGACCTTGAAAGCAACAACATTAAATTGTCTTTCAAACCTTCCAACTCCGGATCATTCCCCATTTGTTTTTAGTCAATTCTCTGATTGTGATGTTAAGAAGAGCGTAGTTTCAATCACATCTTACGCAGTTGGGAGTGATTGCGTCAGTCGAAAAATGATACTCCCTGTCCTTGACGAAATCCTTCCTATCCTTTGCCATATCCTAAACTACTCAATATCCCATGGGGTTTTTCCATCAACTTGGAAAGAGGCCAAAATCACTCCTTTACCCAAAAAGGCAAATCCTACTTCCTCTTTCGTCCAAACTCGCATCGAGAACAGACGTGTTATTCATTGCTCCGCAGTAAAAACGTATTTGCATCAACCGATATCGGTGCATTTTCCTAAGTGTCCTAGTTGTCATTCTTGCGTACATCAAATCCATCGATCATCGACAGCGCGGAGGAGCGTCCACGTGCACCCGCACCCCGCGTGGGAAAGAAACAGCCGACATAATTGCCATCCTGCTCCTGCGCCGCCACTGAGGTCACTCCAATTTGCCGTGCGCCGCCGCCGCGCCGTCGCTACAGTGAGGAAAGGAGAGGGTTGATATAATTGCCCTCTCGCTCTCGCTCCGCTGTGGACAGCCGCTACGAGTGCTACGACCGCACTTCGTAGCATCGTGCTACGGAACCGGTCTCCGCTACGAAACTACTGCGGGTGACGCAGTCTGCTACGCCGTGTCATCGTGCCTTGTTTGTATCCTGCGCCTGCTACGTCAAGTGGAGTCCAAAGTTCAAGTAAACATCGCATCGTACACTATAATTTTGCGCCACAACCGTGAGTTTTTACTGTAAAACACAAAACTACTAATCTGCTGTATAATGAAGCGCACACCACCTAAATGCCTTTCAGCTTCGGACTCTAATTTAAACAAAGTAGGGTCAGCTCATTCCGCACCTAGCCAGAATGTTACCGTGAGACCTAACTCCAAAAGGGCGTGCTTAGAAGATAGCGTGGTAACTGACAAATTTGAGCAATTCAAGTTGGATATTACGGAAATGTTAACAGCAATGATAACTCCGCTAATAACGCGTCTGGATAGTGTAGAAAAGAGTTTAATTAATATCACCCGGCAAAATACTGATATTATTTCGTCTAACGTTGAGATAGAAAAAACTCTCGGCTTTTTAAAAAAACAAGTTCTTGATTCCGAAATTAAAATTTGCAAGCTTGAGAAAGAGATTGACTCCACGCGGGTTTGCATTGCCGATATTGAGGAAAAGTCGGAAAACCTAGAGCGTTTCATTAGAAAAACCTCAGTTGAGATTAGAGGCTTTCCGATTATAAAAAAGGAAAGTAAGGCAGACCTTTTAAAACAAACCATCAACCTCATGAAGACAGTTAGCATGGAGTCTGACAACAAAATAAGGGATGTATATCGTATCCCTTACAAAGCGAGTGCCATTACGTCGACAGTCGTAGTGGAGTTTTACGATATTTTCGTGAAGGAAAAATTTCTTAAGTGTACGAAACTGTACAATTCTGAACATCGTACCTGCCGGCTCGATTCCTCTCATTTGGGCCTCGCTGGCACACCATCACCCTTCTATATCTCTGAACACCTCACGAATAAATCCAGACGGCTGCATTTTCTTGCTCGAGACTTCGCTGTTTCTGAGAAATATCGCTTTTGCTGGATCGCAAACGGCCGAATTTTTCTACGAAAGGAAGAGGGCGCTAAGTACGTACTGGTCAAAAATGAGAATACCCTCGTACAGTTGCGTGGTAACCAGTTGTAGACTTCTGTTAGCTCACTTGTCTCGTTGTCTTTGTTTTTGTTTCTGCCTCTTTATTTTAACTAACTCTAACTATTGTAATGTAAACAACATTTGCTGTCTTAAATTATGCTATAAGGTAACCAACATAACTATAAGTGTGCTTCATTTTTCAATAATATTATTATTAATCAGAATCAGTAACTTGAAACGCGAAAAACCCGAACACTACAGAAAATCACAAAACTACACAAAATTACAACACATCAAGAACCCAACTAACTGTTCCAGCATATACTCATGTTTGAAATGTAAATATGTATCATTCCTACCTAATTTCGAATTATATTGCTCGCACAAATCAAAAATTAACGGAACCATAAAATTACCTTATTCTGAGAATGGCTAGTCGAATTAACTTAATTGATGACATTGACAGTACCGATATTTTTATTAGTACCAAGCATAACATCCCCGAACAATGTGTGAAAGACTTAGGTGACGTTAAAAAACAGCTTACCATCATTAACCAAAATATAAGGAGCATAATGAAAAATTTCGATAATTTCTCGGTTTTTCTGTCCCGTTTAAACTTTTTACCCGATATTATTATACTGACAGAATGTAGACTTCATGATCACACCCCTAAAACTCAATTAAATGGTTACGAATGCCATTATTCTCACCTTTATTTAAATCAGAACGATGGTTTAGCAATTTTATATAAATCGGAACTTAATGTCACCATTCTCGAGCCGCCTCTAAAAGATGCAAACTGTTTAGTTATTAACGTGGGCACAGAATTTACCATTTTTGCAATTTATCGATCGCCCTCAGTGTACAACATTGGTAATTTTTGTGAATCATTAGGAACCCTCCTCAGCTCCTATAATACACCAACCATGGCAATTATAGGAGATTTAAATATAGATATTAAAATCGGTTCGGAAGACAAACGCGCCAGCGAATTTCTTGACATTACTGGGTACTATGGTTTCTATCCCGGGCACCTATATCCGACACGCGAAAATTCTTGTCTGGACCATGCATTAATAAAGACAAAAAAAGCCGCAAAAATTGTCGTATGTCAATCTTCTATCACCGACCATGATACAGTGTTGATAGGAGTTAATAAAGAATTATCGAGCCAAATATCTATCTCCGGGCAAGCTAAATATAAGCTTAAGTTGGACTACCCTAACATAATCCGCGAAATTGAAAATACAAACTGGACACCTATTTTAAACTGTAGTGACCTGAATGCAGCAGTGAAAATTTTTACAGAAAATTTACAGCACATCATAAATCGACACACAAAAAAAGAAATATTGCGAAATTCTAAAACCATCAGAAGACCCTGGCTAAAATGTATCCGTAAAAGAGACGCACTTCACTCTGAAACAAAAAAAGACGAAAATAAAGAGAACTACACTCTGCAACAAAAGTATAAAAACTATAGAAACCATTGTAATAATATTATAAAAAATCTCAAAAATGCTTATGACAAAAACCTCTTGGACAGTTCTAAAGCAGATAGTAAAAAGACCTGGTCTGCAATTAAAACAATATGTAACCTCAAAAATAAAAAATCGAACAGTTTTACTTTACTCAATGCAAATCCTGATCCGATAGTCTCGCTGAATATGGCTAATACTTTTTTTGCTGATGTGGGAATTCAACTTGCCGAGCAGTCCTTGACTCAACTCAAAACAACCGAGTTAGAGTTAGCAAATCTTGCACTTACGATAGATAACACTGACCATTCTCCATCACAGTCCTTCTTCATGACTCCAACCGACGAGATGGAAGTTAGTGGTATCATAGCAAACCTCAAAAACGAATCAGCTCCTGGCTGGGATGGTATTCCGAATCGAGTTTTTAAACTAGCTCAACATTGCCTAGCCTATCCCATCTCCTACATTTGCAATCTCAGCATGTCGTCAGGAATGGTTCCGGTTCAGTTGAAAACAGCGAATATCTGCCCTATCTACAAAGCTGGAAATGCATCAGTACCATCCAATTACAGGCCTATATCACTTCTTACGTCACTATCCAAAATCTTGGAGAAGCTGGTGAACAAGAGACTGCTAGCGTACTTAGAAAAGAACCAACTTCTATCGGCCAACCAGTACGGCTTTCGTAATGGCAGATCAACAGAGGACGCAGTCTCTAAGCTAGTGAATCATGTCATTGATAGCTTTGACAGGGGCAAAAAGTGTGTTGGCGTCTTTCTTGACCTTGCCAAGGCTTTCGATACTGTGTCGAGGCCCATACTTATTAAGAAGATGGAGCGCTTGGGTATCAGGGGCATTGCTTTGGAATGGTTCACCTCCTATCTTTCTGAACGTAAACAGAAGGTTTGCCTGGGTGATATCCAGAGTACCTCTGCGAACGTGACATACGGTGTGCCTCAAGGTAGTGTCCTTGGCCCCACCTTGTTTCTTCTGTACGTTAATGGTCTCTGCTCACTCAATTTGGACAACGCGCAAATTTCTGCTTACGCTGACGACACAGCTATAATTTTTCATGGCGACTCTTGGAAGGAAACCTACAGTGTCGCTGAGGCTGGAATGCAGACGGTTGCCAGCTGGCTGCAACACAATCTCCTTACTCTGAATATTAACAAAACCAAGGTAGTAAACTTCTCTGTAAGCAAAAAAACAACTGCTCCTAAACAACTTGAACTACAACCAATACAATACAATTGTAGTCTAGGGGGTAGCTGCAGTTGCCTTGCTTTTGAACAAGTTGAGAGTATCAAGTATCTCGGTATTACTATAGACCAACATCTGACATGGGCAAAGCAAATTTACACCGTTGCATTGCGCGTAAGAAAGCTTTTGTACATCTTTAAAAGACCTCGATCGCTGATAAAGATACTCTCATGATGACTTACCTGGCTTTATGTCAGTCTGTGCTTGGCTACTGTATAGTATCTTGGGGTAGCGCTGGTAAAAGTCATCTGATCACTGCTGAAAGTGCACAAAGAGCCATCCTTAAGGTCTCACATGGATTAGAAATCCGATACCCCACTGATATGTTATATCGAGCAACGGGAGTGCTTTCGGTGCGGAAACTGTACATTTTATCAGTGTTACTTAGATTTCACAAAACTGCGGCAGCCACAGTGGCAACGGATCAACGCTCACGTAGAAAACCCAAATGGAACAAGGTGCTCTGCAAGCTTAAATTTGGCAATAAGGCTTTTTCATGTATTGGTCCATTCCTGTACGAAAAAGTTAACAAAAGGCTCAATATCTTCTCCTTGACGAAGTTTGGGTGTAAAAAGCAGGTTCACGAGTGGTTGCTTACGCTTGACTATGCTGAAACGGAAAGCCTTTTATCTTTCAGCTATTAAAATGTTCATCTTCACTTGCATGCATACACTCATTACACACACAGACTCTTTAAATTCATATACTCATCACATGCACACATTCTTTTGGTTACCTTTTAGTCCTGAGTTTAATGAATTGCGTTCAACCGTTGCATTTATATAATTACTTTTCTTGCATAATTCCTACCATTTGTCGAAAGAGACTGGATCCTGCGACACAGGGTATCCTAGTGCGGGATCCAGTGTATCACCAAAATATTGTAACATATTTTTATGAGACAATAAAACTTATTATTATTATTATTATATTATTTTTCCGAATATCGTCCTATTTCCATCTTGCCTTTTCTCTCCAAAGTCCTTGAACGTCTTGTCCACAATCAGCTTAGTGTTTTTCTTTGCAAAAATAGTTTGCTGAACCCTTTTCAATCCGGATTTTGTCCTGGTCATAGCACCGCTACAGCCTTAGTGAACGTTACCGATGACATACGGTTAGGCATGGAACGAGGAAATCTGACGGTTCTCTGCTTACTAGACTTTAGTAATGCATTCAATGCTGTCGATTTTGATATCCTGCTTGGCATGCTTCGCTCGCTTAACATATCTCCAACGGCGATTGACTGGTTTCGCAGTTACCTGTATGGCCGCCGGCAACGTATATGCATCGAAGAATCTAAGTCTTCCTGGTGTTATACAACTGCCGGTGTACCTCAGGGTGGCGTTTTATCTCCTTTACTCTTCGCAATATTTATAAACGCTATCTCCAAAAAACTTCTGTCTTCCTACCACCTTTATGCAGACGATTTACAAATCTACCAACAAGCTGCCCTTACAGATTTGGCTAATGCAATTATTGCAATAAACAGGGATTTGGCTGCAGTTTGTGAGTGGAGTGAGGCAAATGGGCTTCAGGTTAATCCATCGAAGACCCAGGTCATTGTTGTTGGCAGCTCTAGGATGATTTCAAAAGTAAATTGGTCTCAGCTTCCTCAGGTTCAATTTAACGGAACTACTATTCCAATAAGTGAGAAGGTTAAGAACCTTGGGGTTTGGATCGACAAATATCTATCTTGGGGTCCGCAGCTCCAGGAGGTAAGCCGCAAAATTTTTGCATCTGTCAGGTCCCTTAGACGTGTTCGGAACTTTCTTCCCACTGCCACTAAAACTGCGCTTGCACAGTCTCTTCTGTTTCCCATCCTTAACTATGCTGCTGTCAGTTATCTCGATCTTACTCAGGCGCAACTAGATAAACTTGAGCGTCTTCAAAACCTTTGCATAAGATTTATATTTGGCCTGCGCAAATATGATCACATTTCTGAATTTCGCACAAAGCTCAAGTGGCTTCCCATACGTCTTCGCCGGGATTCTCATATTTTATTTAAGCTCTACAGTATTCTGTTCAATCCTACAACCCCCTCTTATCTTAAAGAACGCTTCAAGTTCCTTCATGACACACATAATAAATGTCTAAGGTCGTCGGAAAACTTGAGATTAGAGATGACGATGCACTCCACCAGCTTCTACGACAAATCTTTTACGGTTTAAGCGGTGCGGTTATGGAATGCTTTGCCCGTATCAGTAAGACGTGCTCAATCTTTGTCCATTTTCAAAACAATGGTAAAAAATCACTACCTTTCTGTTTGATCGTTTTCACTCGATTCCTATGCTTTTTATTTATTTGTAACATAATTATAATTGTATATATTTATCTATTATGTATTTATTTATATAATTCGTACACCTAAGACTACCTGCAGTACTGTATTTCCGTTATCGTTGAAATCCATCCAAAGGTTGTCTTGAAAAGATCCCTTTTAGAGATAAGGCCGCCCATTGTGTCACCCTATGTAATGTTTTCTTCATCTATCTTTTCTGTAACTTATATGGTGTACATAATAAAGAGTATTCTATTCTATTCTACGAAAAGTAGAGGAGATAACACGCCACCCTGTGGCACACCGGCAGAGGTGTCACTCCAAGAAGAGAAAGATTCTTCAATGCAAATACGCTGCCGGCGACTAAACAGGTAACTATGAAACCAGTCAATTACCGAAGGAGATATGTTAAAAGAGCACAGAATTCCAAGCAAAATGTCGAAGCCAACCAAATTAAAAGCATTGCTAAAGTCAAGCAGAGCAAGTGCCATTAACTTCCCCATTTCCATGCCTGATCTGATATCATCCGTAATATGCACAAGTGCTGAGGTAGTACTGTGTCCATGTCGGAAACCAGATTGGAAGGGATGCAGCAGATTGTGCTTGGAAAGGAATGAGCTAAGCTGCTGATGGACGAGTTTTTCAAGGACTTTGGATAGGAATAATAATAACAATAATTATTATATATATTATATTATTATTTATATCCGCAAGGCAGTTTTGTGGCGAACTGTTGGGCACTAGCGACCCCACGGACCTGATCTCCAGGGAGAATTCTTGTTCCTCATCTCTGGCTCGCCTTTATTGGTTGGCCGGAGTAAACACTGACGAGGAACAGAGCTCCCACCTCTTTCTAGCCTTAATCGGCCGGTCTGAGTGGAGATTCGCAAGAGCAAACGTGCTCGGGAGAAGGACGTAAAGTGTTCGCCGACACCGTTTAACACTTATTGTTGTATAGTTACTGCAATAAACTCTTTTATACCACTTAAGGTGCTACATTGACTGTAATCGCAGACATGGGCTATACAATAGAGTTTATCGAGAGTTTAGTGACACGAGAAACTAAAGGTGTCAAACAACTCCTCTATCTAGGTTTAACCTGTAGTAAAGAGTTTATTGTGTTAGGCAGTACTCTTTTACAGAAGTTCTAAAGGTATTGGTGTCAAACAACGCAAGTATGGGTCGTTATTAACACTAACCTCACTTTGGTAAAGTTCGCCATTGTTTTGGTAACCTAACAATTAATATTATTTCGAGTTATTCAACATTTGACTACAATAAACAAAATTTCTTACATTATTTGAAACGTTCCATGAATGCCACTTAATTTTACATACCACTGCTTAGGAAGCAGGAATGAATAATAATGTTTAGCTTGAGGTACCTATTTTATTATCATAATTTTTCTTTTAAATCTTTAATAAATCCTAGGCGCGTTAAAATTCAGATGAGAAACATGATATACATTTACCGTGAAATCATAAGGACAGTCATTTTTCACTTCACATACTTAATAATAACATAATATTCCATAATATTATTCTGCTGTGTTAAATAATGGATAATATAACACTTCCATTACGAACAGATTTAATTTTAGTAAGGTTACTGCAGGCTTTAATTTTCATCTTGACGTGCGCTTTTTACCACCTGTAGTGCTCACTAACGCGGTAATACAGTTTAAAGTAGTAGCTGACGATGAATAAACGCTCTTGTGCAGCTTTAAGATCTTTTTGACACCTTACTACAGGATTTATGTAACCTGTAGCGTTTACCAACTCTATTTTACAACGGTAATACAGATTAAAGTAGTAGCTGACGATGAATAAGCGCTCTTGTGCAGCTTTAATATCTTTGTGACACCATACTATAGGCTTTCTTTAACTTTTACCTGTAAAACAGTGGGCCTCTTTCGTGGTTATAAGTGAGTTAGTGCATGCTCTAACTCAGTTGCACAGGTATGCGTTAACACTTTTATACTCAAATGGAACTGATATACGAGTCTTATATAGGTTTTTTTAACGCTTTAGTGTTAGTTGGGTTACCACCTTATCACTGTTATCTCAATCCCATTGAACTCAAATGGAGCTCAATGAAAAGAAAAGTTGCCGATGTAAATATTGAGCACAAAAATGTTGAAATTCCCCGCCTATTAAGAGAAGCTTTTGACGCTATAACAGTTCATGAGTGGGCACAGCATTGTAAACACGTTCGCAGGTTAGAAGGAGAATTCTTAAAACATGATTTGTATTTAGATACAAATCATGTTTTAAGAATACCTTTAATTATAGAAGTTGTAAGTGAAACTGAAACCGAAAGCGATAGTGATAATGATGATAGTTGTACGGAAATAACAGGACGTTGGTCTCACAACCAGGATGAAGTTGTGTATGCAGTTTCATCTAAAGATCACAATTACTGAAAAGCAATTTGTTTTTACACTACACTACCACTAGGTACCACTGCTAATTATAATTAGTCAAACCTGGTGTAAGGGGTTAGGTACGGTGGCCCGGCGATACCGCACGGTCTCTGGTGAGACGGCGAGCCTCCTTGCTGGACTACCGCCATGGGATCTGGAGGCGAGAGCTCTCGCGCTAATTTATGAGCGGCGCGTGGAGGCGCAGCGCCGGGGCGAGACTCCACTGCCATGGCAAATAGCAGCAAGGTGGACGAAGCTCCGGCAGTATCTCATGGCGGTATGGAGACAGCGACTGTCGCAACCCAGCGCTGGACACGCCACAATCCAAGCGATAAGTCCTCTCTTTAAGGAGTGGCTGGAGCAGCGTCACGGCGTCCTCACCTTCTGCCTGACGCAGGTACTCAACGGACACGGTTTTTCGGGAAATACCTGTTTCGGATTCGGCGGGAGGACACGCCCGGGTGTCAACACTGTGAGGGTCGCCCGGAGGACACGGTGGAACATACGGTGGAGGTCTGCCCTGCTTGGGCGAAGCACCGCTGAGTCCTTGTAGAGGCGATTGGCGGCGGCGACCTTTCGTGACCGGCCCTGGTTCCATCTATATCTATGGTCCGGAGCGAGGAGGCATGGAAAGCGGTCACTTCCTGCGAAACAGTAAAATGCTAACAAAGGAGGAGCCCGAACGTGTGAGGGAGAGGGAAATCTCACGCTCAAGCCGCCGCAACAGAAGAAGACGCCCCAGGCGTTGGAAGTCGCAGGACGATTCCCGGCCACCGCGAGCATTGGGTGGCTCGCCGTCTGATCAGAACCAGGCCCGGGTCGATGGCGCGCTGCGGTCTTCGCGCGCTTCAAAGAGCTGTCAGCAAAAGACGGGGCCCGCTAGGGCAAGTGCCTGCTGAGGCTGCGGAATCTGTTCAAAAGAGGTGCCCTATCCCTGGAACACAAAGGGCACTAGGAGAAACACGGATGGGTTTTAGTCAGTAAGAGTCTGACACTCCCTCCTGCTTCACCCAGAGCGAGAGGAGTCATTTGATGATTAAAAGAAAAAAAGTGGTTAGGTACAGTCATAACTAAATGCTAGACCTACTTAATTTCGCATTAAATGAAAGTGGTATCCCCCCATGGAACACTTTATTTGCTAAATTTCCACTTCATTGGATGGTACATTTTAGATAAAGCCATTGTTTATTCCTGAGAGACTAAACTGTTAGCGTACATACCTACGTAACTCTAAATTATCAATTTTTTATTTATTTATTTTTATAAAGGTATCATTGTTTTTCATTAGTAAAAACTGTAATTTTTATTAAACGATTATGTCTAATATGAAATTTCCTTCTTGAAAACTTACTCAATTTTGGGCACCTTATATTAATTAGCAACACTGAATCGACGGTGCCGTCCTCTTTCAGTTTACAGGTAAGTTGATAGGACTGTATCCGACGACGATGAGGGGTCACGGGTGAAGGAGAGCTTCAAAAGGCCTGCTGTCTGCCATTGCCGCTTCTTAAGCTGCTGTGTGACCACAGCACAACGCTCGCTGAATGGATGGCCGATGTGACTGAAAAATATTGAAGTGGCAAACAGATGAAGTCCGTGAGTGTCAGATATGCAAATAGCAAAGCACCAGTTTATGTGGCGACGCTTATATTGTAGGAGGGCTATGTCCACACGTGGATGTTTATCGGCGAAAACAGTGATTGTGACATGAACAACGTACCTACTCATAACGTATATGGCTTAAAGCTTTCTAACTCCTATTTCTAATTCCTTTCATTTAATTAGTAGGGACTTATAATCTCGTATTGAACCCTAGCCTTATAACCCTACCCTAATAATTGTACGAAACCCTAAAAACAAATATGACTATTTCTAATTAATCATTGTGCTGTAGGCTTATAGTACATGTAGAATAGTGCCAGCAGGTTAGATTCAAGTACCAAATATAAAAAATGTGATTAGCTAATTTCGGCGAACACCAGGTAAGGTATAATTAAAATCAGTTACAGTAAGTCAGCGCAGTGACAATCAGATATTTTTTCGATAATCCATTGATACACTTGTAGATTCTGGGGCCTAATGTTGATGAAAGCCAAAACGAATATATTGTAAAACCTTAAAAAAATATTTTATTTAAAACTAGCTTCTAGCAGCGGCTTCGCTTGCTTAATCTCAAGGTAATACAAATAAACCACCAACAAAGTGATGGTTTATTTGTATTTATGTCATACTTTACTACCCCTTTCCCTCTATAAAGGGTTGAATTTTAGAAAATGCTGAATGTATCATGAGTAGCGCTTGACCTATAACCCAATTATGAGTCCGTCATGAAGCCTGGTTTATGATATGAACTAAGAATATTAACGGTTCGGCCTCCCGTGAATGTGGTGCAACATTTGAATGTCAATATTCGTCAATAGTCGGATGTGTTGGGCTGTTGGGACATGTAGTGTACCAGTTGACCCGCGCAACTTCGTCTGCTCCGCTCCTATTGTTCTTAGCGTGATAATATATAACCTTCCTCGATAAATGGACTATCTAACAGTGAAAGAGTTTTTCAAACCGGACAAGTAATTCCAGAGATTGAGATTTGCTTACTTGCTTTTGACTTGAACGCTAGCGCGTTCAAGCAAACTAACAAACAAACTCTTCAACTTTATATTAGTAGTAGTTGACCCACGCAACTTCGTCTGCTCCGCTCCTATTGGTCTTAGCGTGATGATATATAGTATATAGCCTTCCTCGATAAACGGGCTATCATAACTGAAATAATTTTTCAAAACGGAGCGGTAGTTCCTGAGATTAGTGCGTTCAAGCAAACAAACAAACTCTTCGGCTTTATACAGGGTTACTTGTAACTCGACGTGAGGAGCACGTGGCTGGATGATAACAGCCGCACGGGTCGATCTTCAAGGTTAAGCAACGCTTGCCAAGGTTGGTCTGTGGATGGGTGACCATCTTAACATACCGAGTTTCCTCCGTGCCTCGGAAAGCACGTTAAGCCGTTGGTCCCGACTGTCATTTGTAGATCTTTGGCAGTCGTTACGGATTGTCAGAAGCCAAAAAAAATACTGGTATTCAGCTAAATCCAGATTGACTGGAAGTCGACCCCAATATAGTTGGGAAAAGGCTAGGCATATGACTTGTAATTCGACGTATATCCATCAGGTGCTGGTAGGGGGACCAAAATGCATCAAATAGAACCTCGTCATCAAATATGTATGGCCGAAATTCAACTGTTCTCGAGATATTTGAATTTTAAGGTTTTTTCGATATTTACCCTAAATTTGACATTTATCTCCAAATAAAAAGAAAATGACAAACGGAATGGGTACCATTAGAATATAATATTATAACTGGCACTTCAATTAAGTTATGAACATAATTAAAATCACTTAAATAAAAAAAATATGTTAAAATGATGGGTGATTTAAGAATAAATCATAAAGCAAATCACGCTACCCGTCACAGTCAAATTTTCTCAATCAACCTTGAAACCTATCTGTTAGCGGCAAGTATGAAAATTAAATTTGACAGATTGTTGCGTGATCAATATTATGATTTCAATATGATTCTTCTAAAGTGGCCTTTTTAGCCCCCCTGTTGCACGTGTGTTGCATTTATAAGGGAGGGAAAAGAAACTGTGTCGAAAATTACAGACCCATATCAGTGCTGTCATCGCTTTCAAAGATTTTTGAGAGGATTCTTAACAAAAATCTAATAAGTTTTCTTGATAATTATAAAATTATAGCAGATAACCAATACGGATTCCGCTCAGGAGTCTCAACTGGAGATGCTGTATTGGACGTATGGGTAAGAGATGCTGTATCTACTCTTTGCAATCGTAACACCAAGCCCACAAATACCTTCGTGATAAAAGCTCACTCATGCCAGAATCAGTTGGATTTGTGCTCATGCCCTAGCATTGTTGGAACTGACAGTGTGAAATACCTGGGTGTGTGTATAGACGATGGGTTAAGATGGGACAAGCAACTTGATACACTAACAAATCGAACACTTCGGCTTATCCACATCTTTAAGTCTCTTCGTGAATCTGCCGGTTTGGACACCCTCAAAATGGTCTACTTAGCGTTATGCCAATCGATCATTGCATATTGCATAACAGTATGGGGTGGAGCAGCGAAGACTTATTTTCTGAGAGCAGAGAGGGCACAGTGGGCGGTACTAAAGGTTATGACAAGGAAACCATATAGATACTCAACAACGCAACTTTACACTGACTGCAAAGTATTAACAGTTCGGCAACTTTTTGTTCTTCATTCTGTTCTCAGAATACATGGCTGCTTACCACCGGCTGACCCTAGGAAGAGAACATATGTTCTCTCAGGTGTACAACACAATACGTCGTTCGCAAGACATCAATACTATGTTCTGAGCATTCACGTATATAAAAAACTACACAAGGAACTAAATATAATTGACTTAAATAAATTTAAAGTTAAATCAAAAACTTCGGTTTGGCTTATGCAGCAGGACTATATTAAAACAGAATCCTTACTAGCATGCATCACTAAACATGTCCCTAAGAAACATTCACAAACCATTAATATTATATCCAAGTACATACATTTACTTCACCCTCTATCGAATAACACACACGCGCACAAACACACACAACACACGCATGCCTATCTTAGATCACCTCCACATCCACCTTGCACTACACAGACCCCAGTTTCACATCACATTGTTAATATACTTTTGTATTGGTAGATCGATACACTTTCATTCTTAAAAGAACAACTTTATGAACTGTTTGGCCAAACACTGTCTCTTAAGATACAGGTCTCCTAGTTTAAGAGACAGGGTTTTATAATTTTTGAAATATATATTAGATATATTTTTTATCACCTAAAAACTGTTTGTGTTTGTAAAAACTGGTAAAGAATTTTTACTTCATTAAATTTGACAGTTACAATTTTTATGCTTTGACATGTATAATTTTGACTAGTATGGCATTTTCTGTTTTTTGATTGTTTTGTAATGTTAATAATTTAATATTTTTCAGATTGTTTTATTGTAGGTAACTCAAACATAACATTATTTAACTTTGACATTTATAATTTTCATGATCTTTATCGTATTGTAATTTTTTACTTCGAATTTAATTTTGGAATTTAATATTGTTTGCATGCCATACCACGGTAGAATATGGAGGATTTCACTATATACATATAAAGGAACATCTGTGTACCAATTACCCATGTTTTCAAATAAATAAATGATCGATTGACTGATTGTTCAGCCATGCCGTAGTCTCCTACGGAGGATCTCAGTACAATGCTCGATGAGGTCAGTAGAGGTTCCGGAAGAGTGGGTCTTAAAATGAATATGGACAAAACCAAGATCATTGTAAATAACCATGAAGCAACCACTCTTATCAAGATCGGACACACTACGCTCGAAGTTGTAGACGAAAGCGTCTACCTGGGATAAACGGTTCAGTTAGGTAGGGCTAACTTCAAGAAAGAGTTCAACCGATGAATTCGACTCGGCTGGGCAGCGTTCGAGAAGTTGCGTGGTATCTTCTCGTCCCATATACTAGTGCCTCGTAACCAGTACGTGATGCCAGTGTTGACTTATGGAACTGAAACGACGGAGAGGGCAGTGCTTGGAGTTTCTTTGCTTGATCGAATCAGAAATGATGATATCCGCAAGAGAATATAATACTCTTTATTATTTACACCATACAAGTTACAGAAAAGGAATCAAGGTTACCGACATAGCCCGAAGGATCGCCAAACTAAACTAGCAGTGGACAGGGCACATTGCTCGCAGAACAGATGCTCGATGGGACTGAAAAGTTCTGGAGTGGCGACCGTGTACTGGAAGACGTAACGTTGGAAGGCCTCCTATAAGGTGGACTGATGACCTGGTGCAGAACGCTAGTAACCGATGGATGCGAGATGTTCAAGACCGGTTGCTGAGGCGACACTTGGGGGAGGCCTATGTCCAGTAGTCTTTCGGCTGATATGATGATGATGATGAAGATTGATTCTCGACGATCAGATTTCAGTCACGTCATATCCGAATGAAACAGTATTATATATATATTTTGTTAAACCCGACACAACACGAAAGACACAGTATAGAATTCATATCGCTAGTATAATTTATTAAATTAATATCTTGGCCCAGACATCAGGAAGTAGCAGACACTCCCGCTGCCGTTTTAAATGATCTTCTGTCATCTCTGACCTAGACTAGAGTCAAGAGCAAACCTCTCACAAATAAAAAAATGTGGATCAAATTGAATAAACGATATTTTAAAGAATTAGCATTTTATTCATTCATAATGCGTACAGCTAAGGAGTGAAATTCCCTGCAGGAGTCTGTGTTTCCC
The DNA here is from genome assembly GCA_950371165.1 of Lacanobia oleracea. NCBI lineage: Eukaryota > Metazoa > Arthropoda > Insecta > Lepidoptera > Noctuidae > Lacanobia > Lacanobia oleracea. The sequence goes on from OX493406.1 coordinate 17,474,845, forward strand.
GATAGCTACAACCTTCTATCTTTAAGTCAAGAGTGAATAGGTTACTTCTAGGCAAACGTGCTTCATCTTCGACCACATCATCACTTACCATCAGGTGAGATGGTGGTCAAGCGCGTGCCTATTAATAGTAAAAAAAAATCCCTATATCTTATTTTATTTTTTTATTTGGTTCACCAACAATTGAATACACATCATACAAGGATAAGAGATACATCACACAAACTTATAGACTAGTGTGCCAATTCCATACAGGTAAGCACAACATGGATTACATTATTGTTGATAGATGTTGACTAAAATTAAAAACTTAAACTAAAAGAGTTCCGAGTTACTTACTCACCGAAGACAGTTATGTCTAATAACAATTTTTGTTTTTAATTAAAAATTAACTAAACATTCAAGCCTTAACACTAAAATTATTTAACAAATTTTTAATTATAATATTTCTAAACTTAATAAGTGAGACAGAGTGGACATTGAAAAGATCACTGCAGTAGTTCAATAACTTACACAGGCGGGGGATAGGAGAATTAACACCGAAAACGGTTCTGCGAAGAGGAGGACGTAAGGGGGTTATAGGAGCTCGTGGGCTTTTTGTGGGCACACGGATTTTGATTCTGCTCAATAATTGGGCACAGTTAATTTTATATCTTAAAATTTTAAATATAAATACTAAGTCAAGTAAATCTCTCCTCTTCTAAAGGGATGTCATCTGGAAATGCAAAAGTCTCTCTTTATAAGATTAAATATTTTTAGCTATCCCGGAAGAGTCTGCTAAATGCCACAGAAATCGCTTCTGAACCCTTTTCAATCTTAGTGTGTGGGTGGCATAGTGAGATCTCCAAACAGTGCTACAATATTCTAACGAGCAGCGAACCAAACAGTTATACAGCAGAATTTTTGTCTTTTTGCGACGAAAACAGGTAACATTTCTTATGATAAACCCAAGCATTCTTGAGGCTTTCTTAACCACATTTTCAATGTGAGGTATAAATGTCAATTGTCTATCGAACAGAACTCCCAAGTCTCTTATCTGTTCCACTTCTTGCACTAAGTTGCCATTAATGTAATAATTAGATCTTGTTAGTTTAGTTTTTCTGGTAAATTTCACGTGGTAGCACTTGCTGATATTTATGTTCATATCATTATCATCATACCACTTCATTAGCATGTTAATATCTCTCCGTAGCATCTAAACATCAAGGTATGATATAATTACTCTGCAAAACTGTAAATCGTCAGCATACATGTAACATTCAGAGAATTTCAACTCATTGTCAAGATTATTACCAAATAAGTTAAACAAAACCGGGCCAACATGTGATCCCTGGGGCACGCCAGATGTAACCTTGTAGGAACTCAACCGGTAGCCATTGAGAGCAACAAAGAAGAAACGGCCGTCAAGATAGGATTTAAACCAATCAAGTAGGGAACCAGTGATGCCGTAAGCGGTTAATTTTTAAAGTAGCATTTTATGAGAGACGCGATCAAAAGCCCTGCTAAAATCGGTATATTATATATCACGTCAACTTGTTTCCCAGAGTCAATGGCACTTGTTAAGGTCTCCATAAAAGTCACTAGATTTGTGCATGTAGTATCTAGAAATCACAAAACCAAGCCGGGCATCATTAAAGTCAAAAGGCATCAAATGAGACTATATGTAGGGACAAATCAAAGATTCAAAGAGTTTGGCGAAAGTAGACAGAATTGAAATTGGTCGATAGTTACCTACATGATTACGATCACTGCATTTATGAATTGGCACCACTTTTGCTTCCTTCCAAATATTTGGAAATATACCGGAGGCAAGCGATCGATTAAATATTTGTGAAGCCACCAGAGAAGCAGCATACATGGAGATAAAATAAGGAGGAATTCCGTCAGGTCCAGCACCTTTTCGACGATCCAGAGCTTTCATTTTATTAAGTAAGGCATCAGTTTCAATCATTGCTATCGTCAACGGTAAACTATAAAATTACATGTCCTGCATATATTCTGAGATTGTTGAAGATGAATGAGGAGACACATTTTGTTGACTGTACATGGACGAAAAGTGAGCAGCAAACATTTCTGAGATATTGATGTCATCTGCAGATGACGTGATGCCGTCAGTCATTGTCATTGGGATAAGAACTGGTACCTCCTTGCTTGTACTTGATATAAGCCCAAAATCGCTTCGGATCCTTATTTATTACTGTTTCCAACACTACTACCGGTCGCAAACATATTTATTGTAACAAGAAGCAGCCACAACCGAACACCGTTTACTCAGCAGCTTAAGTTCAAGCTCTTCCATGGGGTTTTTACAGGTTTTGTATCGTTAACGTATCTTTTCCATTTCTCTCAAACTTCTTATTACATTTTTATATAACCAAGAAGGGCGTTTCTTATGTTTATGTGTGGTGTGGTCTTGCATTTCTATAATATTTTTAATTTTATCGTAGAAAATACTGAGCATAACGCTCACATCGTGAGTGCCATCAAACAAATGGTTCCAATCGAGCTCATTTCAGTGTTTTTATGAATAATCTATAGTTAATCTATGGTTGTGGTTTCCATACTAAGGACCTTTTTACAGTAATCGTTGAATTTCACATTACTTATCTTTTCTATTACTTTAAGTTATTCTTCATTAAATTAGCTACCCAATGCTAAAAATTGTAATATTTATCGCCAGGCTCGACGGCACGTTGTCAATTTAAAACATTAGTTTATGTCGTTTTCCTACTAGACAAGTTTGAATGTCCTGGCCGCTAGGATGTTTTACATAAATAATTGTGACTTATTCAAATTATTTTGTATAAATTAAAATTATTTATCTGGTATGTTATTTTTTGACATGGTCTCATTGATACTGAGTAATAGGAGGTCAAAAGGAACACGTTGTATAATATATTTGTTTAAAGCATAAGCTAAAATAAAACTACAATAAACAAAAAACTAGTATGTTATTTATTTAATTCGTCAAGACTAGTTACAATAATTTTCCGTTAGAGAAAAGAGCGTAAGCATCACAAAGGTTTATCATTTCAAATTCAGATTTGATTTCAGTGTCTAGATAACGATTAATGATTGCCTGACACTCTATATCCTTGGAGATGAAAGACAGAGGCGTGCGCAGCTGGTGTAAGGCGATTGGGCGTTGTGAATATTTTTGCAACGCTTGCGCTGTTGACTTAAAATTCGCAGACGCGGCGCGCAGCAGTACCAGCTGAGAGCGAAGCGCGCGCTCTGGTGCCACGTAGCTGCACGAACGCTTGATGCTCGCCAAAGCAGCTTCTATGAGCCCACGCGCGTACTGTGCCGAGTGTTGAATACGTCCCAACAAAACACGAACACATCCATTTACTTTTTGCGACCAAGTGGCAGCATCTCGCAATACGTCATCCAGACCTACTATATCTTCACCAACCAGCAGCTTAGACATGTGTCGAATTACGGAATCTTGAAGCTGTTCTTCTGTCTCAAATTCACACAGTTGCTCCTTGAGAGTTTCTTGCAAATCATCTGGTGAACCGCCGACACAAAAAACGGTCCCTGTTAAACCTGAAAAAACAATACGATTTTTATGAAACTTCTGATCATCATAACGTAAGTACAGAAAAAAACAAGGAGTAATAGTATTTTTACCGTGATCTTCGAGTATTGCGGCCAGTTCAAGTGCCACAAACACTCCAGTCTCATATCCCAGCAAATAAAAGTTATTTTGAACACCAGTTTTGTTGATAAGGATCTGCAAACAATAAAATACAAAGAGTTTAAGTATAATTGTTTCGACATTCTCTATTATTTTATTGTATTTGGCAATCTCGGGACCCTGGGGTCCCGGTCCTTTGGTAAGCGTACGAGGGGCCGAAGCCAACTCACAGAGGCCCAGTTAGACGTATGAAATGGAATGCCATTTGAAATGTGTAACGGAGCACCAACCGACGATTATCCCTGTATGCATATTGAAAGTATACCCAAGGATAATCCCCAGTTGGTGAAGGACTGTTGCAGAATATGGAAACAAAATATGTAACGTTACAGGTTTCGGTGGTTTAGTGGACTGATATCGTTTACTATAGAAGAACTATTGGCCCCTGCCTGACCAATGCACACTCAGTATATGGGCCCCCGAAAACGGTTGCTAGCACAAAGTGACGTAGCGACAAGGGGACAACATATCCTGAGGTGCTAGAAGAGTGGAAAGGTATACCACGGCTATCAGCAGAAGCCTGGAACTATGGTCAAGATCCCTACTAGCATCTTACTGGATTAAAATTTCTTCTCCCGAGCACGAAACTCCACTTAGACCGGCCGTTTAAGGCAAGAAAGTGGTAGTAGGAGCTCTGTTCCTCCTCTGTGTTCAGTCTAGCCAGCCAATAAAAGCAACCCTGAGAAGGCGAGCAATACTTCTCCCAGGGAAATTAGGTTCATGGGGTCACTGCTCTCCAACAGTTCGCAACAGAACTGCCTTGCGGACTTTTTCTGGCCCTTCACCTCACTTAGGTCTGATCTAAGGATTATTGGGGCACGCAAGCCCCACTACGACGTTAAAGTAGAGATATGGCGGTAAGGATATTTTATATAATTAGTATATGACTGAAATACGTTCACATAATTTAATTTCTATACATTTTGTTTCGGTGGTTTAGTGGACTGATATCGTTTACTATAGAAGAACTATTGGCCCCTGCCTGACCAATGCACACTCAGTATATGGGCCCCCGAAAACGGTTGCTAGCACAAAGTGACGTAGCGACAAGGGGACAACATATCCTGAGGTGCTAGAAGAGTGGAAAGGTATACCACGGCTATCAGCAGAAGCCTGGAACTATGGTCAAGATCCCTACTAGCATCTTACTGGATTAAAATTTCTTCTCCCGAGCACGAAACTCCACTTAGACCGGCCGTTTAAGGCAAGAAAGTGGTAGTAGGAGCTCTGTTCCTCCTCTGTGTTCAGTCTAGCCAGCCAATAAAAGCAACCCTGAGAAGGCGAGCAATACTTCTCCCAGGGAAATTAGGTTCATGGGGTCACTGCTCTCCAACAGTTCGCAACAGAACTGCCTTGCGGACTTTTTCTGGCCCTTCACCTCACTTAGGTCTGATCTAAGGATTATTGGGGCACGCAAGCCCCACTACGACGTTAAAGTAGAGATATGGCGGTAAGGATATTTTATATAATTAGTATATGACTGAAATACGTTCACATAATTTAATTTCTATACATTTTGATTGCAAGTGAGTCGGCCATCTTCCAAAGACTATTAGGCAACACAGCACAAAGTATCAAGAAAATCATAAATCCAACTGTCACAAATATTTTTGTAACAAAAAATTGAGCCTAGCTTTAAATGTTACTAATTCTTAAATTTTAAATTTCATCAACACATTTGTGTTGTTGAAAAAAAATAATTCAAGAGCATGAGCATTTATTATTGCATTAACGTGATGGGGTGTATGGGGTCCGTTACCATCTATAGGACCCAAGCCAACCTTGCCTGCTAGCGGAGCACCCTGCTGTCCAACGGACGAAGCTCTGGCGAACCTGGTTTCCCTCTCGTAGGGTTGTGGGGGTCAAACGGCTGGTCGCCCCACGTAACACTAGCTTCAGTCATATAATAATATGGACAGGGACAAGTCAGGTAAGGGTACTCGGTCTAGGGCGTCGCCGCACAACGACGCGCAGGCACATCGCCCTAAACCTGCGATAAGTGGGCTAGGGCTACCGTGTCAAGTACGGGCACGGTTAAAGAAGTTAGTACCCAAAAGGAAGTTCCGCTTTGCCACCTGGAACACTGGCAAACCGGACGTTGCAGAGAACTCGCGGACGTACTTGCGAAGTGTCGAGTGCAGTGCGCCTTCCTTAAGGAGACGCGCTGGAAGGGAAATAAGTCACGTGTCATCGGGCAGGGATATCGGCTAGTGTACACCGGATCACCAACGGGCAGGGGCAGAGTGGCCGTGGTGCTGTTTAAGGACCTTCAGGATGGACTCCTTGAAGTAGACCGATGCAGCGACAGGTTGGTGCGAGTTAAGGTGCTGATTGAAGGGTCGGTAACGAACCTAATCAGCGCCTATGCTCCTCAAACTGGTTGCTGTGAGTCTGAAAAGGAGGCCTTCTGGGATGAGTTCGAGGACGTATTACGTGCTATTTCGAATTCCGAAGGTGTTTTGGTTGGGGGGGATCTCAACGGTCACGTAGGTCAGTTTGCTAGAGAGTACTGACGTGTTCACGGTGGTTTTGGTTATGACCAACTAAATGCAGAGGGAGTCAGTATACTCAGGACCTGCGCTGTGTCTGATCTAGCCATTGCAAACACATTCTTTCAGAAGAAGCCCCAGCATCTTATTACGTACCGTAGTGGTGCCTACTCAACCCAAATAGATTACCAATGTGGCACCGTCACACCAGCAGGGTGCGACGGTGCCACATTAAACGCGTAAACACCGCACTAAGTGGTGGTTGTTTGATGGTCCTAGGCAGTCGGACCTCATCTCGGAGGTCGAGCATCTCGAGATCAGTGCTCCGCATGAGTCTGCTCAAGAGATCTGGAGTAGGATCCATTCAGCAATCACCGCTGCGGGTAAGCGCGTCCTTGGCACTTCTCGTCGTGGCCGCACCATAGACAAGGAGACGTGGTGGTGGGATGACGGGGTGCAGGAGGCGACTCGGAAGAAGAAGGATTTATTTAAACAGTGACAAGGGTCCAACTCTCCGGATGATAAGGAAGCATATGAAGCAGCTAAGCGCACTTGCAAAACAGCTGTAGCCAGAGCCCGCAGCAAAAGTATGTCGCCTTTATACGACAAGCTGGAAACTGCGGAGGGACAAAAACTTATTTTTAAGCTGGCGCGTGCCCGGGAGAAAGCTACACGGGACATTAGCAAATGTCTCTGTGTAAAGGACGCCCAGAGTAAGCTGCTCTAAAATGCCCCCTCTGTTAAGGAGAGATGGTGTACATACTTCGCGGAGCTGTCTAACAAACAGCATCCCCATAACATTCCTCTCGAACCGCCTCCTAACCTTGGACTTATTTCCCCTATTTCCCCCGACGAAACACGCATTGCTCTTCGCCTCATGAAGAACCGGAAAGCGGTCGGGCCTGAAAATGTGCCAATTGAAGTGTGGAAGACGATGGGCCCACATGGTGTGGAGCTTCTGACGGATCTTTTTAACCGCATCCTGATCACCTAGGAAATGCCGAACCAGTGGCGATTTAGCCTGATTATCCCTGTATACAAAGGCAAAGGTAGCGTACAGGATTGTAGTAGCTATCGCGGTATCAAGATCATGTGCCACACCATAAAGCTCTTCGAGCGCATCATTGATACACGGCTCCATAGTGAGTGCACTGTCTCTGAGTTCAATATGGCTTCCGGGCGAGTTATGGCTTCCTCGGGAACAGCACCATGGACGCAGTGTTCGCCTTACGGACTCTAGCTGAGGCTTACAGAGAGAGAAGGAGAGCTTTGCATATAGCCTTTTTAGACCTGCAGAAGGCCTTCGACTTCGCTTCAGGGGCGTTCCCGAGGCCTATATTGACATTATCAGATACATGTACCGCGATTCCGTGTCCTCTGTCCAGACCGCTGTTGGCGAATCCAATGGCTTCCCAATATCTGTTGGCGTTCACAAAGGCTCGGTTCTTAGCCCGTTCTTGTTTAACGTGGTGCTCGATGTAGTTACGGCAAACATCCAAGATCAGCCTCCATGGCTAATGATGTATGCCGATGATATAGCCCTCGTTAATCAGAACAAAGCCCGTCTTGAGCGCAAAGTCAACATTTAGAAGGACACGCTTGAAAACCGTGGTCTGAGACTAAATCTGGCGAAGACTGAGTACATGTCCTGTGGCAGCAAGGATTGAAACACCATCCGAATAGGTTCGGACCTGATCAGAAAGTTCGATACGTTCAGGTACCTTGGATCCGTGCTGCACGAGTCTGACAACGTGGACGACGATGTCCAAGCACGTATAAGCGCGGCTTGGGCGAAGCGGCGCGTGGTAACGGACGTTGTATGCGACCGCAAAATGCCTCCGAAGCTCAAGGGGCAGATATGCATCATACGGCCTATCCTACTGTACGGCGGCGAGTGTTTGCCAGCACTAAGTAGACCTACCCAGGAGCTTTACGTCACGGAGATGAAGATGCTGAGGTGGATGAGCGGCGTAACGCGATCCTATCGCATACGCAACTCTTTCATCCGAGGTAGTCTTGGTGTCCGTGACGTGGGGGAAAAACTGCAAGAGTGTCGTCTGCGATGGTATGGCCACATCATGCGCCGCCCTATGGAGTATGTTGGTCGGAGATGCATGAATATGGCTGTTCTTGGGGCTAGGTCCCGTGGTCGCCCTCGCAAGCGCTGGCTGGACGTCGTCAAGTCCGACATGAGAGCCAATGGCCTGGCTGAGAAGGACGTTCAAGATCGGGCAAAGTGGAGGAAGCTCAGCAGGAAGACGGACCCTGGCAATGGCCGAGATTAACGCCAGGTGGAAGAAGAAGACGACTTCATAACGTGATCTCACCTCGACTGCAACGACAAAATTCAGCCACTTAATATACCTGAGCATGTCTTTGGGCAGTCTCCCGCACAGTTTCAGCAGGGCGGTCGAGTCCCGGCTGCAGCACCAGCGCCGGCAGCTTGAGGCGCTCGCACAAAACGTGGAACCTCTCGTGGTGGCCCTCCATACCAGGCACTATGCACATGTATCTCTTGCTGACGTCAAACTCGTCACGAGACTGTGGGATAAAACATAATTATACAAAATGATGTCACTTTATACACACAAAACACAAAAAGTGATGAACTTCGTTTCACGGGGTACGTATTAAAATCCCGAAAGTTCATAATAACTATGATTGAAATACCGACGTAAAAAACACCGAAATTCAAAATACCGATGTTCAAATGCCCGAAAGGACGAAATACCGATGGATGAAATCCTGAATCAGAGTATCGAATGTCCTAGGTTAGGTTAGGTTAGAACAGTGTAAATTAAAGCGCGAAGGCGAGCGAGCGAAGCGAGCGTGCCGCAGTAGCGTCCGCCGAGCGTCACATACCCTCTATTGTTACGAAAAATCGTTTTTCTCGGAAACGGTGGCAATTTCGGGATTTTGTACTTCGGGATTTTAAACTTCGGGATTTTAAATTTTCGGGCAAATGAACTTTCGGGATTTTAAACTTTCGACCAAACAACCATTCGGCGTATCAACTATCGGGATTTCATCCATCGATATTTTAAAATTCGGTCTTTTAAAATTCGGGATTTTGATACGTGCCCGTTTCACGGGCTTGGCGCCAACTTACATTTAATTTTTTGTCAACATTGCTGATTAACCTTTTACAATTATTATTTATTACTATCACAAGTCTGTACAAGAGATGGATAGATCCCTTTGCCCTGGAGTGGGAAAGACATAACAGACTGACAAAAAACATAATCGGCTTAAAATCATTCCGTCACTGTATCGTTTGAAGCTTCATGAAATATTTTCTGAATTGTTTAGGCCGATATTAATAGAAAAATATATACATACCAATTTTATGTCTTTGTAAAGGGTTGGAATCACGGCTAGGTCAGCTGTGGCGAGAAGCTCATCATTTGCCACGGTGGAAAAGAATATTGCTAATCCAGAAACATTATCTGGAACTACATCTGATGCAGACTCTACTAGTTTGTGCAACCTAAAATAGAAGTGAACAATTACTTTGCAGCTTGATGTTTTGTTCTTATAATTATGTCTTAGAAAAAATAAATGTATGAATATAAAGTAGTCTATTGGACTGCATGGTTACTGGGTACTAAACACTCGTGTGTTTCTAATTTAAAATGTCACTCCTTGTTTCTTAGAAATCACTGTAATGCAACAGTTTCATAAACTACTTTAGATTACATTTTTCTTAAATACATTTTAGTGATGGGAGTTAAAACTCACTTGTTCAGGGTCAACTGAGGTATCGAGTCTGACTCCAAAGAGATATTATGCGTAATATTCAGGAAGGCAGAAATTATTGATATTTTTTCATCAGTCATTCCTAACTCTTGCAAAGTAGTGTCAGGACTTGTGTTTTGCGGGACCATTATTCCTGTAATATAAATTGTGTTACATTATAAGGTACATTTATATCTATAACTGACTTTATGCTCGAAAGGGATTCTTTGAGGTACCTCTAAATTCAGATGTAATTTTAATTAAGATTTATGTATATTAAGCCCTACATTAAGAATTAAGACTTGAAAGAAGAATTGCTACTATTAAGTAATTGAGTTGGTTTTCTTACCGGCCAGGCCAATGAGTTGTTCAAACAGTCCAGACGTGGGTGAGTGCGCTGGCTGCGCTAGTAGTGCGGGACAGGTGCTGCGCAAAGCTCGCTCCACGGCTACCGCCAAGTCGTGAGAACTTGCCTTATAAGTAAACATAATAGTTAATTCAAAGTAAAAATAATCCCCCCGACAGCCCATCTAGGAACGAACATAGGCAATTTGTTCGACGATACTACTTTCCACCTCGCTGCTTTCCTGTGTTTAGGTGCACCCTGTTGATCTCCTCATCGCTGCCACTGTGGCAAACACACTGTGGCATCAACAGTCTCGGGCACCACGACCTATCATGTAGTCGAAATGCGGATCGCATAGCGCGGTGAGCAAACAGCAACGACGTTATCCGACGTGCTCTTGTTACCGTTGGAATTACAACTGCATTAGAGCCTAATGTCCTGACACGCGACGATGGCAAGCGAACGGGCGATCTGTTTTTTTTAAGTGCTCGTGCTTTATTTAAAAAACTTTCTAAACACTTAGATGATACTTCTAAGACCCAATAAATAACTGATAAATGTAATTTTTAACCGACTTTTTCAATAAGGAGGAGGTTCTATGTTCGGGTGTACGCATTTTTTTTTTTAAGTATATTTACCGATTTCTCCGCCAATAGGGTATTTTTCAAAAAAAAATGTAATTAGTCCGTCTGATAGATTTTCAAAAAATGTTCAACATATATTTTTTCTTTTTTCACGTAAACCAAAAATAAAGGAGATACAGCGAGTTGAAGTTACGCGTTACGTCATCTGGCTTGGTAAATTTGGTAGATTTTTACCAAGCCAAATGACGTTACGCGTGTCTTCAACTCGCTGTATCCTCTTTATTATTTGTTTATTATAAGTGAAAAAAGAAAAAAATACGTGTCCAATATTTTTTAAAAATCTATCAGACGGACTAATTAGATTTTTTTAGTAAAATACCCCATTGTGGACCAATTTAGAAAATTCTTTTTTTATTCAAAAACCTACACTCTTCTGATGTGGTCCCATTATCATCAAGTCAGAATCTGATGATGGAATCCCATGAAGATTGAGGGAAACCCGCAAATTTTATAGGCAAATCCAACGTTTTACATGAACTTTCTAACACAATTTAGATATTTGGGCCTGGTAATCATCATTTCATGTTGCTGAGCCGATGATGGAAGGTGTAAGCGCCTATGAAAAATGTTTGTTCAGTGATATTTTCGCCAATTGTTAACCGATTTGGATAATTATTTTTTGTTTGGAAGAGTATTTTCCCGGACTAATCCCATTTGAATTTAGTGAATATCTGATGAAGAACTTCGGAGGTAGGCAACGGAACTCTTCAATAAATGATAGCAAATGGACCGGGATTACTGAAATCACATGTCTATTTATTGTTAACACGTTCATAACTTAATATCATGCCGATACGCTGTGAATGGGTACCACTAAAGTGAAAAATAAAACTTTTTTACAAAAAATGCACCGACTTCCAAAAACAAAACACTTACTATCTGCCTAGCCTTTTCCCAACTATATTGGAGTCGGCTTCCAGTCAACCAGATTCAGCTGAATACCAGTGTTTTACGTGGAGCGGCTGCCTACCAGACCTCCACAACCCATTAACTGGGTAACACGGTACTTCTTGGTAAGACTGGAGTCAGATTTACTGGCTTCCGACAACCCGTAACGACTGTCAAAGATCTACAAAAGACAGCCGGGACCAACGGCTTAACGTGCTTTCCGAGGCACGGAGGAAACTCGTTATGTTAAGATGGTCACCCATCCACAGGCCAACCTTGGCAAGCGTTGCTTAACCTTAAAGATCTACCCGTGCGGCTGCTATTATTTAGCCACGAGCTCCTCAGCTCGGGGTTGAAAGACGAAAAAATAACCAAAAACACCGACTTCCGAAATTAGAGTTATTTTATACTTTGTAGTGTTTTGTTATTGGAAGTCGGTTGTATTTTTTTCACTGTGCTGATTCATATTATTAAGAAAACAAAAAACATATTTATATATTAACTTACTTTGCTCAAGCCAGAAAGATCCAAGCTAGTCGCTGTGAAGCCACATTTTGCTCGAGCGATACATGTGTCTTGCCCCATGGAACTGACTGTTGATACCACAGCAAAATACCTATGAAATAATTAATAAAATTAGTACTGAGTGGTAATCCATAATGGAACTGGGTTTGTGATTGGTCAAATATCTTGCATGCGTTAGCTTGGTTTAGAGACTAAAACTAACTTACTCTGGCAACGAACTCAATTCTTTGGTCACAAACTTTAATTGAATAAATCAAGAGGAACATAGAAATTAATAAATGGAAGATTATAACCTCCAGTGTGACACTGAAGGCTTTAACGTCTTGTTGTGATAACAATCGATTTTAAAAATTAAATAAATAATTAATTATTTGGTACTAACTTGAGATCAGGACATGGCAATCTCGAGGCTGCATCTAAAGAATTCACAAGTGTTGTTAGCCCTGCTTTGTGTTTATCGTCGGATACTTTTGTTACGGCTATGCAAATGCCTCCAATGTTGCCAAGAGCAGAAGCATCGTTTATTACAGAAGATATACTATTGTTTATATCAATGTTTTTCTCAAGGATAATCACTTCGACGCCAACGTTTCGCCAAGACCTTAAAAATAAATATTAATTTTAGAGTTTTGGACTTCTTTGGTTCCATTGAACCCATCATTATGATGAAGTATTATGTATTTATTTTACCCTATTTTAAATAGTTGATACTGATTTATGCTTGTAGAGTGAATGTATAGTTTTTTAGCTCCACTTTGTACTAGTTTGTCAGCTAGTTGAGCTCCGAGAGCACCGTCATCCCAGAACATTAAATGACTCTCATCAGGACTGCAAATTAATCTGAAAAAGAAAAAAGCCCATTCTTTTACATAATATTTATGCAAAACAATGATGCCTAAAATGCGGAATTACAATAGGCCGGTCAGATCGTTAAATAATGATAGTCATTGAATAAAATAAGTGTTAGTGAATTTTATCCAGTCTTGTGTCCAAATTCATAAAAACTCTTGCAAACACCCGATTGTGGAGCGCCTGTTACTGTGCTAGCAGTCGTGGTTGATGTTACCTGGGGAACGCGTTGGGCACAGAGTGTTCCATCCTCAGCAACACTCTGCCACGGTGCCTGCTGGCGGCGAGCAGGCGGAAGGCGCGCGCGGCGTTGTGCGGCTCGTACGACACGCGCGACAGAGGACGCACGAAGCCGCGACTAATACCCTCACTCAAAATTGCTTGTAGATATTTCATTTCATCATATTTTTCTTGCGTGAAAATAGATGAGAAGTCAGTTGCGACGTATGACCTCTGTTTAGTCATGAAAAACATTCCGAGTTCGTAATCTTCACCATCCTTAAGTTGAACTGTATCGACCAACGTTCCAGAAAATGCTATGCATCTGAGAGATGTCTGAAAACCAAATAATAATGGCATTATTATTTAGTAGAATTTTATTTCTTCCATCTTATTTATTTATTCTAGACTTGCTTCTGCCGGCGGCTTCACCCGCGTGATAGTTAAAAATTATCTCTGTCTATCTTATATCCTATTCCGTGTCATGATTTATCCATGTACTAAGTTTCATTCAAATCCTTTCTGTCGTTGATGTATGAAGAGGTAACAGACAGACAAGTTAACTTTGGAATTTATTAAATTATAAGTATGGATGTAAATACCGCATTAGGAACAGTATACTTTGTTCCGAAATGCAAATCACCGACGTAGGCAACACAGCCGTCAGTCTAAAGTGGAGCTGGGCTGGCCACATCTGCCGCATGTTGCAACAAAACTGGGCAAGAGTAACTACCAACTGGATTCCGAGCAACAGGAACCGGTGACGCGGTAGACTCAAGAGATGGTGGCATTAGAAACCTATAGGATTGACCAAATCTAGCAACGGATAGAGAAACGTGGAAGGAAGGGAGGCTTTTGCCCTGCAGAGGCATTTAACAGGCTTATAAGACTAAAAATGGATGTTCAAATAAAAACCATCTGCCACATGGTTCGAAAGATTTTGCTGTTTTGGTTTTTGCTTTTGTATTTGTATAAAAAATCTATCGCTGATTAAATGACATCCGTGTGAAGCCGCGGCTTGTTGCTAGGAAGATATAAAACTTACACTTTTAAGTTGCCCTTTAACGCAACTAAGGACTACTTCACAACCTTTTCCATTTGTTGCTACTAAAACAGTGTCAGAAAAACCACTGTCGCGGGAATTTCCAATGTGTTCATCTGTAAAAAGAAATATATTTTTAGCACGCAAGCACTCTTTACCAATTTTTTCTCGTTAACAATGTTGTCAAATGGGGATGGTGCTATCAAAGCACTAAAATAATGTTGGCAGTAAACTCAAGATCCACTAGCAAGTTTTCAGCGGTTTGGTTGGCATGTCGGTAACAGAAATCGCTATTAAAATGTACATTCCAAATATAGCCATAAATAAAAAAATATTACTGCAACCTTAATGACGTCATAGTGCAGTTTTAATTCCCAGATAATAATAATTATAAATAGCTAAATTACCTTTTAACTCCGGGTACAGTTTTTGCAGGAACTTCTTTTTCAAAGAATCGCTTACAGTCGTGAACACTGTGCAGCCGTAAGCGAGCGCGATGGCAATGGCTGCCTGCCCCAATGCGCCTGCACCTCCGTGTATCAGGACGTTATCACCGGGTAACATTCGACCTTTCAGTATCTAATAACATTGATTTAAATGGTTAATATAACAAAATAGGTCACTTTTGTAAATTTCAGCAAAACCAGGTCTTAACAGTTGTTTCAAATTATATGAACTAAAACGCCGCTGCCATTTTGTAAAATGCTAAACATTATGGATGAATGGTTTTCAGACCTCTAAGCTGATGTAGCAGGTGAAAATTAACTTGCTGAATAAAAATTATTATTGTTAAGATTAAGCCAACTCACGAGACAGTAGAGCGCATGCACGTATGCGAGCGGCACAGTGGCGGCGTCCTCGAGGCTCCAGTGCGCTGGCACCGGCCACAGCAGCTCCGGCTGCGCGCGCACTATGCTGCTAGCTGCACCAGAGTGCAAAAGACCCATCACGCGCTCGCCACTGTACATAACATAATGTCAAGCTTGGTAATATAACATTGCAAATGTAATATCAACATGTAAATAACTTTTTAGAGATAATAAGTATAGACTCTCAATACTATATCTCTAAAATGCTTTTGCGACGTCGTATTTTACTGTTAAAATATAACCTGGTATTATTGTGAACCGTCAATAAACTTTTATCATATTCAGTACAAATCTGAAGTGCTCATCATTTATTCTGGACGCTAACCATAACACGCGCAACATAATAATCTATATTTTTTCAGTGTGTCAGAATCTATTATACAAAAGAAACGCATACTTGAAAAATAAATCAGCGGTTTGGTACATTTTGTCGCGTTATGCACAGATAGATGTACCGGGCAATCGATTTCTTTTTTAGGTGATTTAGATCTTAGTCGTTTATTTTCACTCTTGTCAATTACATTTTTAAATATATCTTAAAAAATATATATTAAAAATACACTTAAAAATGTAACAAATAGTAGTACATCGGTGTCGGGAGCAGGGTCCAAGCTACTGGTGGTTAGGGCTCCAGAGAAAGGAACCTCCTCACAATATGAGCCGTATCGAGTAGAACTACCTTCTGTCTCAGGCCCTTTACCCAACCCCGTAACGCCAACTTTGACAGATGGTCGTCGAAACTTTTGGCCATCAGGCCATTAGCCGTAAGGTCTATCGGCACAGTGACAGCTGAGTCCACATTCCACATGTCGACAACCTCGTTTGCTAAGTCGAGTTACTTGATTCGCTTTTCTTTCTCAGCTTTAACGAGGTTCTCGTCATGCGGGATGGTAACATCAATTATCATTGTGCGGCGCGCTTATCGGTCTATCACCACTATATCAGGCTTATTGGCAACAATAGTCCTATCAGTGCTGATATACCGATCCCAGTACAAAATTACACGTCCACCGTTCCGTCCTTTATAATATGCCTTCGGTAGTTATTCGTCAAGATAACTTCGTCCATAATCGCACAGACAAAACCTTCAGTTTCCCCGAAAAGATCACTGAATCGTACCCTGACCATGGACGCTGAAAAATCTACATCAGACCCATGAAGGGCCCGATAGAAGCGCCCGTAAAGCTCCTTGCCTTTCCATACCTCCCTGCGGTCATCTGTGTAAGAAATCATAGGTTTGCGCTAGTTCTCCTTAGCCATGGACAACGGGGTGAGTCCTTTGTCCATATCTAAGTTATTATTAGTGTACAACTGTCACTTGAATTTGTAACACCTGAATTTGGAAACACTTGCCTTTCAGTAGTTCCACTGTAGTCCATCCCATATAAGTTGGACTCACACGGCGTCACGCCACTCGCTCGCTTCATATCAAACGTGCTGAGTCCGGCGTAGTGAACCTGTTTATATAAATATTTTATAGCCCTGTTTGTCTCTCAAGCTAGGTGGACTATTAAATAGGGAGGTCTGGTACACCGTGTGTATGTGTCACAAATTAATGTGTTGAATCAAACATTCTGATTCATAGAGAGCAACTCGTGGCTAAGTAGTAACAGTCGCATGAGTCGATCTTTAAATTAACAATGCTTTCCAAGTTCGGTCGGTAGATGGTGTTGGTAGATTAATATTTTGTACTCTGTGATAGTTAGTAGCAGGAAACGACATTACACAAAACATTTATAATACTAATAGTTCTTCTGGTCTCGATTAATCCACACAGGCAGTGGATCGCAGGAGACAGATGGTAAACAGTTTAGTTATCAATGTGAAATTGTTTCATACATACCGTTACCGTCAAATCTAAGGGCTGCAGGGGAGGAGCCTCCACCCAGTGCAGGGAATCTAAATCACCAATTTGCAAACATTGTAGTGTGACTACATTCTTTAGACATCTTTGTTGCTGCATTCCTCCCGTGGTTTTCTAAAACAAGAATATTAGTTTATGATACTGTCACATGGCAAACTACTTGTGCTCAGTTAAAAAAGAACAACATTTTCAACTATTAATGTAAATAAATCACTTACAATAGCGCTGCTACCCCGTGCAGGCGGTACAACTAGGTCCACTCTCTTAGCGTCTTGGCTAATGGGAGGTAGGTTGCGGTATTTAATGTGCTGCAGAGTTACTCCTCCACACCTGAATCATTGTGAATTTATAATATTATACAGAAGGCAAATCGTCGTTCTAGAAAAATGATCAAATTCTATTGGTAATATTAGCTCAACGACAATAAATGCAAAACTTGTAAACACTGTATGAAAATTAAAACTGTAAAACTGGTGGATGGCAAGCTACATAGCGTGGCTCATCGCCGTAAGTTTGCCTACTTGTCGGTCTTCTACAGATTATACTTCGATGAGTGTGCCCAAGAACTCCACGACCTCATCCCACCGGCCCCCTTTTACCATCGGACATCCAGACGCACTGCATCTGGCCATCACTACCTTGTTGCTATTCCACCAATTCGCACTAAGCGTTTCCAAACGTCTTTTATATATTTTATGCGCACAGCAAAGGAGTGGAACACTGCCTGCGTCTGTTTTTCGAAACGCTTGCAACCCTAATCTCTTCAAAGTTAGAGTGAACAGGCTCCTTCTGGGTAAGCTCGCTCCATCGTAGACTTTGTCTCTGTCATCTTTGACATAGACTAGAGTCAAGAGCAAACTCATCACAAATAAAAAAATAAAATAGCTGGTTTTACAGGTTGCGACTGGAAAGGGATTATGAACGTTTTTTTAAAAATTAACGAAGATTTCGACTCATACAAAATATGGTACAGAGAATACATACTTATGTTATGTTTACCAAATAAATAAAAAAAAACCCACACGCTTGCAGCATAATTTTTTCTGCAATGTTGGCTAGTCTCCGTTGAGGTATGCAATCACTGAAAACCGATCTGGAGATTTCTTTTATACACTCACCTAGTAAGATCATAGACATCAGACAAGTAAGCATTCATCACAGTCTTTCCGTTCAAGCTGTAGGCTTCTTGAAGATGTTTCTTGGGGTTGAGGTCTAGTCTCCGGATTTGTGTGGGCAGGGACACTGCATCGTGTGGCTGTCTCAGCATGTTTAGTTGCAGCAAGCCGTCAATTAAGGTGACCCAGTTGTCTCGCCACACCAACGCTGCCTGGCTCAGGGATTCACTCGCAGCCTCGATGCTCATGAACTCACCACTGCAAGACAGATGGGCGAAATTGGTTTTAATGAATACTAAAAAATAACAGTGATGCAAGTATCTTGAATAAGCTCGTGAGGTTGTTGTTTGTCTAAACTTTTAGTTTTTAAGTCATTATTATTAATTTGAGTATAGGTCCAGGTAAAAATTGATCGAAAAACGCATTCTAACTTAATTTAAGAAACACGTTGTTTTTCTTCCACACTTTTTGTTAGTCAAATTACTTGCCCTTAGCAGCTCGGATAGACAGACGTAGCTTCACAAACCGTTCATTAGGAATTATGCAGGTAAACCTACTTCATATGGTTGTAAATAAGGTTACCCCTCCGAAATTTACCCTGCAGGGATAAACAGTCGTACCCAGACAAAGCAAAATATTAAAAAGGTCACTGAACCTTAAAGAAACTGAAAAAGATATTCGTGTCTGTCTTTTTATGACTAACCTGTAATTATAATCTCTGTCCTGCAGCAGTTGGTAAACGTCTTTTGAACTGAGTACCATTTCATTATCATTATTTATTGTCACTTTTTTATTAGCAATACTATAAATATAGCCGGAGGCCACTCTGAAATTCTCGTTCAGGATCTGTTGGAAACAAATTATGTTTTCATCATATCTGTAGCTGATGTCGTCAATGAACTCATATTGTAAATGATGGAGGCTCATGTTACAGGGTAAGAGCCTATTATCAGTATCCGGAAACAAGATCGACTGAAAGATTCTGGAAAAAGCACACAACACCCGCACATACTTATAACAAACAGATACACCTACACCACCACCTTAATATGTTTATAAGGAATACTTTCCCTAATGGAGAACTCATCTTTTTTATTCATAACCTGCCCTCTCTTGAGCACATTCTCGTGATGATATGCGATGTTTGATTTCTATTATGGAATGAGTAAGACCGGAAAATGACTATCCACTCTGGCTTTGGCGGCTAGGATGGGCAATAAAACGACCATCTACTTAGCGGTACGTAACTAAATTATGTTTTAGATGTTTGGGATTAAACACTGTGACTCACTAACACATGGTTTGACTCCTCAAGTCCTCAGAGGGTTTCTTGTAAAATCAGGAAGCGACTCTTCACGACCTTTGAACTGGACATTTCTTCGGTCAAAGAATCAGCATGGTCGTTCAACGTGGTAATGCTACAAGTGTTTTGGATCTTTTCCCGTTTACTGCGGCAGATTATGGACATATTTTCAATGCCCAATAAGTTTTTAGCCTCTATTTTATACACCGCTTGTACATATCTGTAGGTTCTGACCATCTAGTTAATATCTTATATATACCTCAAATTTCCCGTTTCCCCTGTGCAGCGCGACGCTGAGCCGCAGCGGCCGGTGGTCGTGCAGCGCCGGCTGTGCGTACAGGTGCACGTCCCGGAACTGCACTGGCTGCTCGCGTTTGGCGACCCCCGAGTGCATCGCCAGCATGTCCCACGCCGACACCAGGGCCGCCGCGAAAGGATAGCACAGTTTCTCTGAAATTCAAGGTGCTGTTGGTTTTCCTAAACCAACCTGGACCGTATTTGTACGAATTTGACTCGTGCAAACACGAAAGACTGGATGCAAATTGGTTCTAAGTATACACATGCTGCATTTTTGTACGATTTCGTGCGTTGAACGCACCAGTAAAAAAAACCATATCATAGACCTGCAGCCTACTTGCCCAACACACTCACTGTTGCAATTTCTTGCATTTTGTAAATTCAGCAATATTAAATTGTGCATTTACGTTCTCGAACTGAATAAGTTTATCCTGTGGATTGTGATTGCAAAATGATAGATATATAGGTGAGAGTATTTTATTTACTGAAAAATTAATAAGTCCGTCAGATAGATTTCCAAAAAATATTGGAAACTTAGTTTTTCTTTTTTCACGTAAAAACGAGAAGACAATACAGTGCGCTGAAAACTAGCGTGACGTCATAGCAGTAATGCACTTTTTTACTCAAACGTAACGTCACCAGCCTCTACTCTTGAATTTATAATTATCTTCAATTGCTATCGATTGAAATTAACGATTTAAAATTGGAAAGCAGTGCAACAACAATGCTTTCATGAAAGGCCACCGTGAGTGATGACAATTCATTTGAGCAGTGACAACCTCGACAAATCTGCTGACTGGCTTTGATGTACCTTAACCTCATCTCAATGATCATGTCATAATATTATCCCGTGGCTATTTGGACACTGGAAGACGCACACAAAATGTGCCAACCTCAAACTGTTCAGTACCTCTGACAACGTGACCTTGCAGGTAGCTGTGCTCATCATCATGGATGGACTTCAAGAACTGGCAGGCTGCAGCCGCTCGCTTCTTTCCTCCGATAAAACTTGTAACACTCCTGGGGAAAATTTTTGGTAAATGTCACTACAGTACAAACTCTCTCATGCAAGGGAAGATTCTGTATTACACGAGGCCTGTATCTTGCACAGAGTATGTAAGTAGCTAGCATGCTATACTGATATACACCAAACAGAACTTATGGCACAATAACATCCACGCTACTTGCAAAGAAGATCCGCAAATTTGCCCCAGGTCCGGCACAAAACAAATGTATCGCAGATTTTAGGGAAATTATATCAGGAATATTGTAAAGTATCGCAAATTCGGTGGCTAACATAATTTTAGCTTTTTCTCGTAAAAGTTTCATAAGCGGTATCTACCGCTTTAATCTTTCTGTGTTCTGTTAACTAATATTGACAACTGAATAATGTATTTTATGTGGCATATGTTTTCTACCGGTTGCATTTTGGGGAATGTGCGACGGAATTGCATAATTTAATTCCGCCAAGCCCGTTCCATCGTCGTACAGCTAAGGAGTGGAATTCCCTGCCGGAGTCTGTGTTTCCCGATAGCTACAACCTGGGAGTCTTTAAGTCAAGAGTGAATAGGTTACTTCTAGGCAAGCGTGCTCTAACTTCAACCACATCATCGCTTACCATCAGGTGAGATGGTGGTCAAGCGCGTGCCTATCAATAGTAAAAAAAAAAATTCAGTATACCTACAGTGTTTTTCAGAAGTGCTGGGTCATATTTATGGGAGGTCTTCTGTATCTCCTATAAATACAATGAAAAAAAAAAACCAACGAAAAAAAAAATAACTTGAAAAAACCGACCACTTTGCACTTCTGGAATACTCTGTTCCTATAAAAGGGTCATTGCCAGGCATAGAAGGCCCAACATTAGATTTCCGTGATATATGGTAGATTCGTTTGTATGTTTGTTAATGTGGACTTACCATTTTTCACTATGGTTCCATTCGACTAAATGCGACAGCATGGGTGTCTCAGTTGATACAGGGAACTCCACTTTGGGATACAAAGCTTGCACCTTTGGTAAGTATCCGTGCATATACAAACTGTTGGAATAAAAAGAAATAGACAATAAGTAAAATGTTGTCATTCATAAATACATAACATTAGCGTGGAATTTAAAATATTGAGAAAGCACCTAGTAGTAGTTTCAAAAAGGAATTCAATCCAACTGCAAAAGTAAAATATCTGAGAAGGTCTCAGCACTTACTCCCCAATCGCCTGAAGTAAGAACAGCGCGTTATCGGGATGTCCTCGGCGGGTGAGAGGAACATAGCGGCTCTCCGCCGGCAGGGAGCGCTTGAGGATGGCCTGCAGCAGTCCGTGCGGCGCCACCTCCACACACACCGCGTTGCTGGGGATCAGCCGCGACGTCTCCTCGAACAACACTGGGCTCTACGGCATACACAAAAATAATTATGTAGTTTGCGTAATAGAAGATGGAAATTTTATTTATTTTTAGGTTCCGGACGTCCGAATGACAAAACTTCTCCCTTTTATGATCACTCGTCTGATTAGCAGTTAGACCGAAGTCAAAACTTTCAATTCAAAATTTAATATGGCTTCAACCATCCGCACATTATTATTCTATTTTCAAAATCAGTTATTTATTGTGTCTTTGGGTTTCGTGTAAAAAACGGAAATTGCTTAAGTTTTTACCTTAATACTTATTTAGAAAAATAAACAAAATAATTAATCACTGCTGCTCACCAGGAGGTTGTTAGTTTGATATTCTGCTGAACAATACTTGGCTGATTCTTCATTCCATTGATTCTGCGGCACGGATGTCGATAGCCAACGTTCACTACGAGGCTTAGGATTCTTTAATACTCCTTTCAGTAACTTGACAAGATTTTGACCTGAAAAAAATCGATTAAGCCGATTGAGAAACGAGGCATTGTCAATGATGCACTGGTAGGGTCTAAGTGGCCAGCGTACCGGTTTTTATCGGTTACACTTCGGGGAGGGTGTGTCGGAATTACATCAACTTGACTCCACCTAATTTGTTCCAATACTAAAGACGTACGACATTAAAGGAGGAAGCCGAACGCGTGAGAGAGAGGGAAACCTCACGCCCCAGCCGCTGCAACAGAAGAAGACGCCCCGGGCGTCGGGAGTCGCAGGGCGATTCTCGGCCACCGTAGGCGCGGGCCTGCGGACGTCGAGCATTGGGTGGCTCGCCGTCTGATCAGAACTAGGCCCGGGTTGATGGCGCGCTGTGTTCCCCGCGCGCCTCAAAGAGCTTTCAGCATAGAAGACGGGTCCCGCTAGGGCCAGTGCCTGCTGGGGCTGAGGACTTAGTTCGAAAGAGGCACCGTAGCCCTAGAACGCAAAAGGGCACTAGGAGGAACACCAATGGGTTTTAGTCAGTAAGAGTCTTATACTCCCTCCTGCTTGACCCAGAGCGGGAGAAGTCATTTGATAATTTCCCATCTTTAAAAAAATATATTAATAATTTCCGATTGGAGAGTAATAATAGAATATACTACTACTAGCTTTGTTTTAGGTGGCTAACATAATTATATTTTTGACCAAAGATGGATGTTAGACGTTTTTCACAAAAACTATCTCCATCTTTCTGAGGTGAAACCGTGCCGTTAACCGACCAACTTGAGCTTCTTGGTGTTACATTAACATCTACTCTCAATTTTGGCCCTTTCATTGAGGCAAAAGCTCAAGTGGCTGCAAAGAAGTTGGGGATTCTAGCAAAGGTGAGACGGTACTTCACGCAGGAACAGCTGCTCAAACTCTATCAAGCGCAAGTTCGATCTGCTCTCATCTTTGGGATGGACCTGCCAGATACCAGCTTGATGCCCTTGAGTCAATTGAGAAACGAGCTAAGAGGATCATCGGCAATAAGAGACTCGTCGCGACGAAGCTCCAAAGTGTTGAACATCGACGACGATTTGCTAGCCTGTCGATTTTCTTTTTTTTTTTTTTACTATTGATAGGCAAGCGGTTGTAAACTTGTTTGTCGCTTACTTGTTGTTTCTACCGGTTGCATTTTGGGGAATGTGCGACATTCGTAATGCGTACAGCTAAGGAGTGTAATTCCCTGCCGGAGTCTGTGTTTCCTGATAGCTATAACCTGGCAGCCTTTAAGTCAAGAGTGAATAGGTTACTTCTAGGCAAGCGTGCTCCATCTTCGACTACATCATTGCTAACCATCAGGTGAGATAATGGTCAAACACCTGCCTATCTACATCTATTCTAATCTATAAAGCTGAAGAGTTTGTTTGTTTACTTGAACGCGCTTATCTCAGGAACTTCTGGTCCGATTTGAAAAATTCTTGATGAAATACAGGTAGAAACGTTGATCACTGGCTATGATAAAATACCAGCAAAAGTGTTTATCCAATCTAGGTCCGTTTTGGCATCTCCCATCACGCACATTTTCAATCGAGCTGTTGATTCCGGAACCTTTCCCAACTGCTTTAAAAAAGCTGTTGTTCATCCGATTTTCAAGGGTGGGAATAGAACCGATGTAGCGAACTATCGTCCGAGCTCCGTACTTAGCTCTCTCTCGAAGATTCTTGAAAGGATACTTAACAACAGCCTCACTGCATATCTGTCCAAACACAAAATAACCAGTATGGATTTAGATCTGGAGTCTCAACGCAAGATGCTGTGGTTAACCTTACCAAAACTCTAGTTAACCACTTAGACAAAGGTATGAAATGCTACGGTATCTTTCTCGACTTATCCAAAGCGTTTTCTGTTCCCACCCTGATTACAAAAATGGAAAGCGTTGGAATTCGCGGCCTGGCATTGGACATATTCAGGGATTATCTCTTGAATCAAACCCAACGTATTAAAATGGACTGCACGACGAGTAGTTCGTTTTGGTGTTCCGCAGGGTAGCATCCTTGGGCCTCCTCTACATCAATTATCTGTGTCGAGCACACATTCCCAACAGTGACATATTTACCTACACTGACGACACGGCGTTAGTGTTTTATGACACTGACTCCGATAGAGCAACGGAGAGAGCCGAACAATCCGAGTGGCTCTCAGAAAACATATTAACCTTGAACCTGAGTTGTTGGTGAACAAGTTTTTCTTTGGATAGGAATGGGGGAATGGAAATGGGACGACAGTAAGAGAAAGATGCAGGATGAGATTTGTTAGGTAAAGGGATAAAACTTGGCATCTTTTCACGTTTGCGGGAATATACTACTGGAAACAGCGATGTTGAGGATGTAACAGATAACAGAAAGAATTTTATCAAGGATGGGAATTATCATCTTACGACTGACACAGTCATTAACAATGGTATTGGATGTAATCGATACAATACTGTTATTAACAACATAAGCAGTGAATTGATTATTGGCAAAAGGGGAATTATCAGGTGTTCGAAAGATGATTTGGTATAAGATCAAGGAAAAGTATCAACTGAACATTGACCATGTTTGCCGATGTGATCGAGAGATGAGACGAAAACCAGATGCAGAAGTGAGGAATTAGAGTTATGGTGAGTGGCACCAAAAACAAGAAGAGATTTATTTCCATTATTATTTTGATAAGAAGTTACCTGACTCCTAAGTCACAGGCACATACACCTATTTTAGGAGTCAGGGTATTTAAAATTATCTACAATGTTTAAAAAAGCCTTTAACGATTTATACCTATAAATGTGAATTTTGTAAATTTATGTTAATGATTGACGAATAAATTATTATAATTATTATTTTACCTGCAACGGAGATGTATCGCGAATGGTATGCTATGTTGGCACACGGCACCTCCTTTGCAAAGACGCCTTTAGCCGTGAGTTCAGCGACGAACGCCTTCATGACGTCAGCAGGTCCTGAGATGGTGCTGGAGTCGGGCGCGTTGTGACAGGCCACGTCGATCTCAGGTGGACATATCTTTGATATCTATATTTAGAAATAAATACCTATTGACTTGGCTGCTTTTTAACATCTTTAATGTCTATAGTCCAGTCAAGATAGACAAAAAAAAATTGTAACTTAGGCAAAATTTTCGTAGAGCTGAAAATTGGTATAGACCTTAAATAAACCTTAAAAAATGAAATGAAGTACATAAGAGGTTAAAGTTCTGTATAAACACTAATAGGTAAAAGTTGCACAACAGTTTACACCACATTACCTGTTCATATCCAAGACCGATAGCAGCCATGGAACCTCGTATCAGGGGAGTTTCCAGTGATACCTTTCCACGTTGAAGAGCGCACATAATCATCTGTTCTTTTGTCATGCATCCATCGGCATACGCACATCCCAGCTCACCAACACTGTGACCTGTTGCAAGATGCTTGTTTTATTAATTTATTGAACTGTTGATACAACACTCAAATTGAGAATCGCTTTTTATTTGACAAATCTACAATGCCTAGCCTTTTTCCAATTATATTGAGGTCGACTTCTAAACAAACCGGATTTAGCTGAATATCAGTATTTTTAGTAGTGTGACTGCCTAACTACCCTTCAAAACCCATTAATTGGGTAGCACGGTAGCTCTTGGCAACACAGACTGATGTCAGATTTATTAACCAACAACGTACGAGTAATTGATGACATCATCATCAATCAGAAGAAATGGAAAAATTCCATTGCTTACACCAAACAAGGGAAATATTGATAATTGCAAACAGTAAGAACAGTAAAGTTTTTTTTTTTTAATCGCCTTACCTATGATTCCATCAGGCCTTAAGCCTAGTTCATGAAGGACATCTGTAAGTCCAATTTGAATAGCAGCTATCCCCAAGAAGCAGTTTTGGATATTTTCAAATATTTCTTTGTCAGTAGACGTAATTATATGAACAATATCGTAACCTTCCGGTGCCAGCACTTTGTGACAACTGTAATCAAATTTAATATATTTATAACTCTTCCGTTACTGGTGACTGACTGAGTGACTGACAGACAACGCACAGCCGAAACTACTGGTCGTAGAAAGCTGAAATTTGGCATGTCGGTTCCTTGAAGAGTGTAGGGGAGCTCTCAGGAAGGATTCTTCAAATTTCTACGGGAACGGGAAAAGCCGAGATGTGCGAGTACGAAGTTGCGGGCAAAAGCTAGTTACTACTAGGTAGTGACATGAGGTAAGTAATAATAAGAGGTTGAAAGGTATCAAAATTACCTTTCAAATGATATATACCACAATCTGTAGTGCATTACATAGAAGTTGGAAAAACGCAACGCGCCATTAAGTGATACCAGTTTATTGCTCGCGAGTGAAACACATAATTATGTATGTTATCTTCTCTATTAAGATAGATCGCACAACGCAGGTATTAGAGACAATGGAAAAAGAGACCTTACCCAACCAAAAAAAAAAAATACTTACGTGCATTATCAATAATAAAAAAATTAATAGGTGAAAAATATTTAAGACTCTAGAATTATTTTACTTCTTACCGTTCGATAGCAGCAGCAAAGATGGGTATACGCATGAGCTGCGTGCCCATACCAGCCCACTGCGAGCCCATCCCACTGTACACAAACCACAGCGGTCGACGAGCGTCATCGAAGTACTCAGCCTTCTCACACAAGCTTACAGTTTTCAAATTTTCGTCTGTATCTAATAAAATGAAAAGGCAAATCATTAATATTTAAAAATAATGGTCACGATTATGTAGGACTGTACAATAGAAACAAGTAAAATCGATAAACAAAACACTGCAGACATATTGGATATCGATGAACAATGATGCCATCACATATTTTCTTTGTGCTTCCCATTAAATGGAAGCACACTTATATTTTAGACCAAATGGATCGAAGAATCCAACGAACTTATAATTAATTTTGGACCTGTAGCTTGGGTACAAGCTACTCTTCCCATTCGTCCAGGAAGACGTTTGCAAATTACATTAAACTGGTTTTGATAGTCAAAACCGGATTTAAGCAGTACCGTCATCGAGGCTGGGCAGTTTGCTTTGCTTGAGGACAATTTTGTTAACGATATATTTTAGTTTGTTGTTTATTTTATTAATTTTTTTTATTAATTATACAATTCAATAAAGACGAATAAGAACTGTACTTTTTAATAAAAGTAGCAACATCTGTCTGCCGTTGGTAGTGTAGTTATTTGAAATTATGAATTTGTATCTGCATACCTATACCACGACTCCGTAGTTATATCAATGTCAGTTTGTTCATACCTAAAATAGCGTATCCCCTGCCTAAATGTCCCAAGATGTTGTTCTCATGAATGCTATATAACAGCGCCAACTCTTCCGCATCGAGGGGTCGGGATTTGAGGTCTTCAAATATCTTCGTGATGGCAGACTCCTGTCTTCCAGACAAGGTGACCAATCGTGGGATCGAAGCTTGGTAACGGGATAGGTCCTGCAATATAAAAACTTTGATCACTTAAAACTATACGGCAAATGGTCGTGGAAATTCATTGTATTTGGGCATCATTACATCAGACTTCGTGACGAGGCCAGGAGGGATGGAAATTAAATTAAATGTTATGTTATTACTTTTTTACTATTAATAGACACACGTTTGACCACTATTAGTACTAATTTGATTATTGCATTCTAACAGGGCAATGTATCCTTTAAGTTTAGCTGTGTACAATATAAATAAATATATAAATGAAATAATGTAGTCGACGATCACACACGACGAAGCACACTTGCCTAGCTGTGACATCTTCACTCTTAACTTAAAGACACCCAGATTAAAAGTACCTTCGGTTTGTATTTTCCATGAAGGAGCACGTGCGAGTTGACGCCGGTGAAAGACATGCCATTAAGCGCGACGTACGAGCGACTGAAAGGTTGGTGTTCAGTGAGGATGCGCATGCGCCCCTCGCGCAGAGCCACCACGTCTTGACGCGGGTTGTCGCAGTGCAGGTTGGCAGCTAGCTGGCCAGTGTGGTAGCCCAGTAACACCTGCGGATCAGTTAAGGGTTACGAGTATTAGTGCATGTCGACGACTACGGTATGCTGTTGCTCATGTGCCTGTAAATATCACGGTAACATTAATCTGATATGGCCCCTCCACAGCATGCAGAGCAGGGAACGATCGATTGATTGATTGACCGGTGGTACTGCCCGATGCTCAAACGATGGGTCAGACTGTACGCATAGGTTGTAGCTAAATAAGTGGATGGATTATTAATTTCATGTGTATAAACGATAGTAATAAGTATAGCATAGCATGTAACTACAACACACTATGGATCTGAAAGACTGAAAATAATATAATAATATTCCACACAACTATCACACAACGCCATCTAGTCCCAAGCTAAGCAGAGCTTGTGTTATGGGTACTAGACAACTGATAAACATACTTATATATTTCTAAATACATACATATTATAGATAAACTACACCCAGACACAGAACAAATGATCATGCTCATCACACAAACATTTGTCCTGGGTGGGAATCGAACTCACAACCTCTGGCATAGCAGTCAGGGTCACTAACCACTAGTTATCGTAATTTATTTCTTTCGAACTGGAGCACAGCAAACTCATGGATTCGATAAATCTAGTCATTAGTAGTATATTTATCAAATCCGGTATCTGTACTTACCTTAGTAAGAGCAGCCATGCCAGACGCTGCTTCTGACAAACCAATATTAGATGTCACGCTGCCGACCAGTAGAGGATTTAGCCTATCTTGGCAGTAGACTTCTTCGAGTGCTTCTAGCTCAGATTTATCAGCATCTGGTATGCCTAGAAAACCAAAATGATCCTTAAGCTGTCTACTGATATGTAGTTTTTTTTTTTTAAAGCCTACAGATAGCTTTAGTTTGATCAATTGTTTTAAAAGATTTTCCCTATTAACATCGTAACACAATAGAACTTAAATCGTCTTTATTCATAGGTTATGAAGACGACTTAAATATCAAGACCAACATAGAGTAGCATAGCTCGGCGAAATTTTACTAAATTGTTGATTGAATACCAGCCAAGTGCGGGTTCCATACCATAAACCTTATTTTTTATTATTTGTTGTTGTAGCGGCAATAGAAATATACAATTTGTGACAATTTTAACTGTCTACATATTATGGTTAATGATATTCAGCCCGCTGACAGACAGACAGACGGATGGACGAACGGACGGACAGTCGAGGCTTAATAATAGTTTTCCGTTGGTTATTCTTTGGGTACGGAACTCTAAAAAAACTCTCTATGTGTGTTGTTGCTGGTGATTTGTATCTATGTGGAATATTTTTTTTCTATTCTATTCTACCCAGGTTTAGGCATGCCTGGGCTATTTAGTGTAAATCTTTTTTGTCAACAAAGCATTTAATTTTGGAAATAAGTATGTGTTTCAGCATTGTGTTCATACCTGTACCATACGCTTCCACGTACTCAACTGCCTGAGGTGACACTTGTACTTCCTTGTAAAACTGTCTAATGAAACCAGCCGTAGTCTGGGGGTCACGACTGTACCCGAATTTGGGACCCGTTTCGTCAGTCAATATCGAAAGGAATTCATTTTTGACATGCAATAGTTCCGCGTAGACTCTAAAAAAATATTATTATTACCAAGAGTACAGAACGAAAATTGGCTTTTTGTACCCAGAGGTGTATTATCTTTATTACTCATAGTAACGAATAGTACTCGTAGATTGGGTTGATAGGTTTTGTATGCCTTTGGGCCTCCGGAACATTGCGGTTTTTTTCGGTTGCAGTACCCAGAGCTATATAAAGTTGAGACATAATGTCATTTGAATGGCCAGTAAAAAATGTGAAATGTGTGTCAGAAATGACTTTTTTGTAATGCTCGTCCCTGACACTGGCAGTCGTTTTACGGATAACATTATTTTTTGCCTCTTATTTTGTTTTATTTGTATACTATTAAATTATGTAATTTTTAATGAGCGTTTGTTTGTGCGGAATAAACTATTTTTCTTTCTTTCTTTTCAGTTGAAAGATCATATGAAATGTTTTTTCTGGTTAATTAAAGATCTCTCCTAAGCATCGCTACAACACCTGTTCATGTGTTTCTCTCAGCAGGCCAGGTCATAGTCGGTTTAACCGCTACGTTCTGGAGCCCCGCAGGTCTTCATAGCCTTTCATAAAATGCTTACACAGTTTTTAACATAACATCACGCCGGTATGCTATTAATGGGTACGCAGATAGCACTAAAAAGTGAAAAATAAAAAACTTTTTCACAAATAATAATTAATTTTTTGACACCGACTTCCGAAATTGAAGTTCTTTTCTTTCTTCCGAAGTTATTTTACACCTTGAAATGTTTTGTTTTGAAAGTCGGTCGTATTTTTTGTAAAAAAGGTTTTTATTTTTCACTGTTTAGTGGTATCTAACTGCTTACCCATTAACAGCGTACCTTCGCGATGTTATGTTAAGAACTGGTGTGAACACTAAAAAAACATGCGTTTTAAGCAATCCTGAGCCATTTGCTATCATTCTTTGAAGTCGGTTAAAAATAAAAGTGATACATTAAAATAAAGCTATTTATACACCTCTCAAACGAATGTTTCGTTTGACAGGTGTATGATTAGCTTCACAAGCACAATTTTGCAAGTTTGAGACTAATAAACATTAGTTTTTACCTTTTTGCGTCTTTTGCTTTCTGCAGAAATACAACACTGATTGTGTCTGACAAAACGTAACCATCAGCATCCTGCGCAAATGATTTTATTTTTCCATCTTTTGAAACCGTATCCATGAGTCTGAAATTAAACAAGAAAACGACTGCTTACTGGTAACTTCTTCAGTTGACACCTAGATTATTTTACCGGGATTACCATTAAACTACATAGTACATTATCATTTTAAAACTGACAGACTGACGATGCTGAAAAATGAAACGCTATGGGTTTGGGTGGTTTGCTAGACAGATAATAATCGTATCCTATGGAAGAACTGTTGACCTCAGCCTAGTCACTGACAATATACACGGCTTTAAAATGGCAGAGAGTGACTTCCACACTCATTAAATGATCCCCCGAAAGCAGTAGCAAGCACAAAGTGGCGTAGCGCCACTGAGATGGTCGAGGGGTATTTTTTTATTTCGTTTCGCTTATAAAAAATACCATGATTTGTTTATAAAATACTCACTATACTACTAAAAACATTATCTATTTAGTATTAAATTGCTGTTTAAAGTTTAGAAATTAGAATTTACTTAATTTTATTCCAAAATTATCACACAGAGAAACTGGTTTAGATTTAATTACCTTCCATGATGAAGACTCGCCTGTGGCTGGAAATATAAGGCTGCTCCTCCAACAATGGCAGCATCACACTCCCCTCGTTTTAGGACTGAGTATGCCGCTTCTAGTGCAGTGGTGGAACTGCAGTCGAGTTCATCGACTCCTAGTGATGGTCCCTTAATATTTAACCAGTACGAGATACGATTCGCGAACATGGTCTTGCTGGATCTGCAAAGAATTGGTAAATTTTGATCCAAACGTAGAACCTTGTGATTGCAGATGAAGACGAACGAAGAAAAAAAAATTACGTCTCAAATATAATTTCAACATCTCGTGAGTGTTTTCTTATTTTAGAAGAAAAACACTGAATAGAAGCCACTCTACAGACTAATATCAAAATGCAAAAACTTATAGAGGTAACCTCTTGAAGCGTAAGTTAGTGTAGCTTGCACTCGACTTGACCCATCACTATCGAACAGACCCTTAATCTGCTGTTTTAAACTGTCATGGTGATGGAGCTGACCGAATGACGTTATGAGGAAATCTTCAAAGTTAAACAACGCTTGCTGAGATTAGTCCGTGGATAGGTGGCCGTCTATTGCATACAACACACAATACACAAATAATTACATACTAAGTCATAGCGCCATCTATTGAAGAAGATAAAACACCAAAACAAATTGTTGAGTTGTAGTGTGAAACTTTTAATACATGGCAAAATAAAAGTGAACATTTTAAATTAACCTTATCGGTATTTATCGTAACAACCGATCCACGAAATCAAAATATATTTAATTTTTAAGTTTAGCAAGAAACTTTCTAATGTATTTTGATTAGGCAAAGCGCCATCTATTGTGAAAAATAATATGCACAAAAGCATGAATTAAACACATTGTATTGAGTTATTTGTGAACCTTTTATACGTAGCAAAATAAAAGTGAATATTTTAATACCGTATCGTTGTATACGGGCGTCAGTCGGATAAGATGTGTAAAGGATGAAGCTGGAATGCTTCTATCGGAGGATGAAAAGATTAAGGATAGATGGAAGGGCTATTTTGAAAGACTGGTGAATGAGGAAAATAATAATATAAAATTAGAATGGTAAGGCAATTGATCCAGACGGAATTTCAATTGAAGTGTAGAAGTAATTAAGACTAGATGGATGGACGTGGTTAGCTTTATTATTCAATAAGTTGTTGCTGGAAGAAGCCATACCTGACAGAGTGACAGTTCGTCGGTGCCCATCTTCAAGAACAAAGGTGATGTGCTGGAGTGCAACAATTATAAAGAAATAAAACTATTGTCACAAAGTATAAAAGTCTGGGACAAATTTATTGAAAGGCGGTTGAGAGAAGAGACTGAAATCTCACAGAACCAGTTCGGTTTTATGCCTGGTCGGGGTACAACAGATGCCATTTTCGCTACCCGCAAGCTGTGCGAGAAAAATAGAGCTGTGCATAAAAACCTGCATATGGTATTAATTGTTGACCTCGAAAAGGCAAATGACCGGGTGCCTCGTGAGGTTTTGTGGTGGGCCCTTAAGGAGAAAGGTGTACCCTGGGAAGTATGTGCAGTTGATCCGAGCGATGTACAGTCGAAGCACTATTTACGTCCGGTCTGCAGTGGGCACCACTGACAGCTACAGTGTGGCAGTCGGTTTGCACCAGGGGTCGGCCCATAGCCCTTATCTCTTCCTGATGATAATGGACGCTCTGACGACGGACATCCAGGAAGAGGCTCCCTGGTGCATGAAGTTTGCTGATGACATTATGTTGGTTGCAGAAAGTGGCCTAAAGGTCCAGAGCAAATTGGACACGTGGTGGCAAAGACTGGAGAGTGTTGGCCTGAAAGTGAGGAGAATCAAAACAGAGTATCTGTTCTGCGATTAGGGCGGTCTCTCCAGTCTGATATCTATAGCTCTCACTGGAACACCTATACCGATTTGCTCCGACTTTCGGCACCTCGGGTCGCTTGTCCAGGGAGATGGCAATATAAACTGAGACGCACTGGATCAAATCAGGATGGATTAAAAGGCGACAGGTCACTGAAACAACTTGTGACCCTCGAATGCCCCTTAAGTTGAACGGGAAAATCTATAAGTCCGTGATAAGACCTGTCGTAATGTATAGATCAGAATGTTGGGCTGCGAAAAAGCTGAGAATGTTGAGATGGATGTGTGGAGTAACGAGAATGGATAAAGTGAGAAATGAGTACATTAGAAGTACTTTAAAAGAGGCGCCAGTGACGCAAAAGTTAAAAGGGAATCGCTTGTCTTGGTATGGTCATGTGAAGAGGAGAGATGAAACGCATATAACTAGAAGAGTTATGAACATAAATCTGGATGAATGGAGAGGGAGAGGCTGGCCCAAGAAAAGATGGATGGATTGTGTGAGGAGCGATATGAAAGAAAAGGGAGTTAGTGATAGAGTGACGACTGATAGAACAGAATGGAAAAATAAAACGTGTTGCGCCGACCCCAAATAACAGGGATAAGGGCAGGAAGATGATGATGACCATTGTACACGGGCTTCTCATTT
Organism: Lacanobia oleracea; assembly: GCA_950371165.1. Classification (NCBI taxonomy): domain Eukaryota; kingdom Metazoa; phylum Arthropoda; class Insecta; order Lepidoptera; family Noctuidae; genus Lacanobia; species Lacanobia oleracea. The sequence continues at coordinate 17,509,376 of OX493406.1, forward strand.
AAAGTCTTCCGCTACTGGAAATTTGTCAGTTTACGACTTTGTCGATAGATGGCGTTGCACTGATGACGCGTTTTTCTGAATAGTGGTTTTGAGATTTTCCTCTCGAGAATGACCCTCACAAGTTTATCGAACACAGTCGAGTTCGTATGGGGTTTAGGTTCGGTTTCTAAAAGGTCTTGAGAGACTTTGTTAGGGTCCAAATTTCCAAAATCGCTAAAATGTCAATTGTTTTCGTTAACTGTGCGTTTATCGTGTGGTTCTTCTTGCGAAGTTCTAGAGGGTATTTTACTAAAATATGGTTTGGTAAAACTGTACTGATTTTACCAAGCCACATGACATCACGCGTGTCTTTAACTCGCTGTATCCTCTTAATTTTTGTGTTTACGTGAAAAAAGAAAATACGTATCCTATATTTTTTGAAAATCTATCTTACGGACTATTATTTTTTTAGTAAAATACCGTAGTTAGATAATAACAGCCGCACGGGTTGATCTTCAAGGTTAAGCAACGCTTGCCAAGGTTGGTCTGTGGATGGGTGACCACCTTAACATAGCGAGTTTCCTCCGTGCCTTGGAAAGCACGTTAAGCCGTTGGTCACGGCTGTCATTTGTAGATCTTTGGCAGTCGTTACGGATAGTCAGAAGCGTGTTAATCTGACTCCAGTCTTGCCATGAAGTACCGTGTTACCCAGTTACTGGGTTGTAGAGGTCTGGTAGATAGCCACTCCGCTAAGCTTACGCGATTGATTCCGTTTAGAGCGAAGCATCGAACGGTTCGATGTGCGAAACAAGGCTAATAATAATAGGGTACTGTACCAAAGGTGGTCACGGTGACGGGCGGGACCCTATTACTAAGCCTCCGTGAGGCGCGATCGATTCTGATCCGTGCGAAGTATCAGACGGTTCGACTTGCGGGTCAAGGCGAATTATAGGGTTTCGTACCAAAGGTTCTAACGGAACCCTATTACTTAGCCTTTGCGTATGATTTTGATTCGTGCGGACCAAGCTGATTTTTAGGGTTCCGTAACAAGGTTGCTAATGTAACCTTGTTTATTAACAAGACACCGCAGTCCGTCTTCCTTCAATGCATTCGTTTTATTTCAATCTCGCTAATTTAAAAATGCCTTCTAGAAAAAAGTCGAATCTTTCACAATATAGCAAAAATCGTAATATATAATATAAAACAAAGTCAGGTTTGTTCGAACACTTAATAACTCGAGAACGGCTGGACCGTTTTCATGATTTTTGTGTTTTTAGATTAATCTTTGTCCGGAATAGCATAATAAGTATTAAAATATTTAAACAAAAATGGTGGGTAGGTAACCCTACTTACCTACTATTTTTACCTACCTACCCTAGGTACCTACCCTACCTAGGTAGCCAGTGGACGGGAGCGGATCCGCGCGGTTCAGCTAGTTATATACTAAGACTCTTCCATGCTTTGGAAAGCACGTTACACCATTACAACCCTGAAAATTGGTATCTCTTGACAGCAGTCTTGCCAAGAGTTACCGTGTCACCAAGTCACTGGGTTGGGGAGACAAGCAGTCACTCCGAGTGGAAGCCGACCCCATTTTACTTAGAAAAAGGTTAGGCATATTGGTGATTGAACTGACCCTAAAATGCCTAGACCGTGTCTGGAAACACCATCTACGATGCCGTATTTCTCAGTGTCCGAGTACGATGATCCAACAAAGACTGCAACTTTTTTTCCATTGAGCTGAGCTGGACTCACACCTGAAACAACATGTTTTTCTTCAAAATTTTGCTCCTTCTTTATCATCAAAATTCGTTCAGTAAATACGTGAATAGAGTGGTTTGTAATATTAGTAGGGTTAATATATAATATATTGCCACAAAAGTTTACCAGCGTCATAAATGGCCTGATACGCCTGCTCAAGTGCCTTTCGCGACATAGGATCCATGTAGTTCCCAAGCCGGTAGTGTACAGCAAAGAACTGCGCGTCGAACAAGTCCAAGTCTGGAGCCATGCCGGAGGCTGGAGCCAGGTCTGGGTGTTTGAAACTCCATCGTAGACCCTCTGATGTCACTGGATACTCCTATTGAATACAAAATAAAAAACTTTTTAAGTACAAAATAAATACAACCGACTTCCAAATAAAAAAAAAAAACAAAAAGTAACTAAAAGTTTTTATAAGCGTTTTTACTGTACTTGTTATGAGGTGTACAATAAAGTATATAATAAGTAAGTAATAAATCCGCAAGGCAGTTTTGTGGCGAACTGTTGGGCACTAGCGACCCAACGGACCTGATCTCCAGGGAGAATTCTTGTTCCTCATTTCCGGCTTGCCTTTATTGGCTGACCGCAGTGAACACTGACGAGGAACAGAGCTCCCACCTCTTTCTTGCCTTAATCAGCCGGTCTGAGTGGAAATTCGCAAGAGCAAACGTGCTCGGGAGAAGGACGTATAATCCAGTAAGGTGCTGGTAGGGATCTTAACCGTACTTCCGGGATTGTCCTGATAGCCGTGGTATACCTCTCCACTCCTCTAGCACCTCAGGATATGTTGCCCCCTTGGCGCTACGTTACTTTGTGCTAGCGACCCTTTTCGGGGGCCCATTTATTGAGTGTGTAAGTCACCCCCTGTTATTTTAAAGCCGTTTTAATTGTCAATGGTCAGGCAGGGGCCAATAGTTCTTCCATAGTAAACGATTATTAGTCCACTAAACCAGCCAAACTCATAGCGTTTCATCTTTTGTTTCCATATTCTGCAATAGTCCTGCTCCAACCGGGGATTGTCCTCGGCTATACTTTCACAGTGCATACAGGGATAATCGTCGGTTGGTGTCCCATTCCATTTGAAATAAAGAGGCCTCTGCGAGTTGGCTTCGGCCCCTCGTACGCCTACCAAAGGACCGGATCTCTAGGGACCCTAGAAGTCAAAAACATGAAAAAATAATAATAATCTGAATAATCTCATTAAATTTGTGTTCCGGCTATCAACTTGACTGACAAGAAAAATTTTCATCCCGATTTTTTATATTGTTTAAATAAAAACTGATTCTCAAAATGAACAAAATCCTAGAAACGTCAAGAAAAAAAAAAACAATGTAAACTAGTTAAATTTGTATGAAAACAGTAACAAATATCACAACAATCAATGCTGACAAGAAGCCGCACAAGAACACAAGCCGCACCATCATCATCTTCGGGTTCGTCGTTCACTTCCGCCTCGCAGCCGCCGGGACCAGCGCCAGCCGTGAATCCTGAGATTCCGGTAGCTGCAGTTGCGTCGAGCTCGAGCGACGAATACTTCTCGCCGCCGACGACACCACCACCTGCGCGTCGCGCGGACGAGGCCGACCTCCGACCAGCTTAGGACCTCGAGGCCCACCGGCCTCTGACAGGGTCCCCGCTATCGGTGGAAGTGTGCAGCGTATGAAATGGAGTCAAGCCATAAATAAGAATGTCATACGCTCATACTTTGGGGCTACAGAGGGGGGAACTAACCTGACTGCGTACCGTGGTCGGATGCTCTCTCTGTTTCAGGTACTTGAGCCAGCTGTCAACGTTTTAGCCCAACGATTATTGGATCAGGTGCGGGTTATCCAGCGTAACCGTATGTTGGATGACGCCGTACTTGATAGACTGCGTCTGGAATCACGGAGCAGCCGCGTCTCACCTACTTCGCCACCGGCCGCGGTGCAAATACAACCCAGTGCAAGTGTTTCACCGCGACCCGACTTCGTTGGTGACGATGATGACGTCGGGTCTATATCCGTGAGGACCCAATGCAATGAGTGATTGAGGAGCGCTTTGAAAGATGCTTTCCGGGAGTATCGCTCCACACCGCCTGAGCTTAGACCCCGTCTATCTCGTTTGCCCATGCATAATAAAAATAGGGCGGTGTGTGCTCTAGATTCGCAACTAGCAAACTGTTTTGATACCAGCGAAGACCTCGCTGATACTCACTCGATCTTGTACTTTTGCGGCTGCAGCGGCATGTCGTGTAGCTCATGTCAAATTTCCTAACAGTGACAGAGCTAAACGACCAGCTGTACCAGATTGGCAGTGCAGGATCGAGCGTCGTATCAGTGAGGCTAGAGCACTTATTGGAAAACTTATCTGCTTCAGGGAGGGCAACACGCACCATAGAGTGATGCGCTTTGTGAGGCGGGCGTTCTCAGGGACTGACATCCGCCCTTGGGATTATCTCACCCGCGTCACAGAGCGAATCGACTTCCTGAAGCGGAAAATCTATGCATGGGCAAACCGTATACGTCGGTACAAGCGGCGAGTGGAGCGATACACCCAGAATCGCACATTTCAAAGTAATGAGAGGTGGGTTTATAGCGCTTAGAAGCGACCAGACCAAGGTGTGACTGATACGCGCCTACCGGATGATGACGCCATGTGTTCATTTTGGCGCAGCATCTGGTCAGTGCCTGTCAGTCACACCGAGGGTGATTGGACTCGGGAGGTCTAGCGCGCGTGCGATTCGATACCAGAAATGTGGGCAATTAACATCAGCCCCCAAGATGTAGCTCGTGCAGTCCGTCCGGTGCCTAATTGGAAATCTCCGGGACCGGACGGGCTGCACAACTTTTGGATTAAATGGTTCAAAAGATCGCACGCTCGCTTGGCATCTCAATTCCAGTCTGCGTTAGAGTCGGGGTCGCTGCCCCAGTTTCTAACTACAGGAATAACCCACCTGCTCCATAAATCAGGTAGTACCGCGGAGCTTAAAAATTATAGTGTACACGTGTTTACCGACGGTCTATAAAGTTCTTACATCCATTTTGAGAGTAAAGATTAACCATCATATTGATAGTAATTCAATAATGTCTACTTCTCAGAATGGATGTAGGAACGGGTCCCGCGGTACTAAGGAGCTGCTCCTCATCGACATAGCCATAAGCCAACAGGTTCGAAGTTCCCAAAGAGATCTGTCAACATGCTGGATAGATTATAAGAAGGCCTATGACTCGGTGCCACATACATGGTTCATGAGGGTGCTGGAGCTGTACAAAGTTGATGCAGTTTTACGCACCTTCCTGATGTCGTGTATGGGGCAGTGGAGGACGGTTCTTCACTATCCAGGGTGTCGACAGACCCAGGCGAACAGCGAACCGATAAGGATCGAGCGTGGCATATTTCAGGGTGACAGTCTGAATCCACTGTGGTTTTGTCTGGCCCTCAACCCTCTCGGTACATTGTTGGAGGGTTCGGGCCAAGGCTACCGGTTGAGAAGAGGTGGTCAGGTCATATCGCACCTCCTTTACATGGATGACTTGAAACTCTTTGCTCCTAACAACTTGCAACTGATGAAGCTACTGAAGGTAACAGAAACCTTCAGTGGCGACATCAGGATGGAATTTGGTTTGGACAAATGTGCGATCATGCATGTAAATCGAGGGGAGATTATGGAATCCGTGGGAACACAACTCTCGGATTCCATAGACCTTAGGTCCCTCTCCTCAACCGAAACTTACAAGTATTTGGGTATGTCGAAAGCGTTAGGCATCAGTGCTACTGACATGAAAAAATCGTTGAAGGAGCGCTTCTTTGGCCGCCTGAACAAAGTACTTAACAGTCTTTTATCAGGCGGAAACAAGGTGCGCGCCTTCAACGGTTGGGTCATGCCGGTTTTGATGTATTCTTTCGGCATACTCAAATGGACTCAGACGGAACTTGACGCCATGGATAGGAGGGTACGTTCACTGCTTACCGCAAATCGGATACATCACCCACGGTCATCGGTGATGAGGCTGTATATCCCGCGGAAGTGCGGGGGTCGTGGCTTCTTAAATGCTAAGACCCTGCACAACCGCAAGGTATGCAGCCTTAGGGAATACTTCCTAGAGGCCGACGTGGGTATGCATCGAGATGTGGTAGCGGTGGGCAAAGGCCTAACCGCGCTCTCCTTGGCTAACGAGAACTGGTGCAAACCTGTGGTATTAGATACTCGACCGCATGGAGGTATGGCAGAGCAAGGAGCTTCACGGACGCTTTTATCGGGTCCTACATGAGCCCGATGTAGATTTCTTAGCGTCCGTAGCCTGGCTGCGTTTTGGTGACCTCTTCGGGGAAACCGAAGGTTTTGTCTGTGCAATTATGGACGAAATTATGATGACTAATAACTACCGGAAATACATTGTGAAGGACGGTACGGTTGACATATGTCAGTCATGTCACCGGCCCGGGGAATCCATCCGCCACATTATTTCCGGTTGTTCTAGTCTGGCTAACGGAGACTATTTGCACAGGCACAACCTTGTAGCCAGGATTATCCACCAGCAACTTGCTCTTAAATACAAACTTGTGGAATCTGAAGTACCGTACTATAGGTATGTGCCCGACCCAGTTCTCGAAAATGGCAATTGCACATTGTATTGGGATCGGTCTATCATCACTGACAGGACTATTGTTGCCGATAAGCCAGATATAGTGGTGATAGACCGACTAGAGCGTCGCGCAATGATTGTTGATATAGCAGTCCCTCTTGACGAGAACCTCGTGAAGTCAGAGAAAGATAAACAAACGAAGTATTTTGACTTGGCTCGCGAGGTTGTCGACATGTGGGATGTGAACTCAGCAGTCATTGTGCCGATAGTCGTGACGGCCAATGGCATTATTGCCAAGAGCCTCGACCAACATCTCAAGAGGCTCTCGTTGGGTAGCTGGATCAAGGGCTTGATCAAGAAAGCAGTACTGTTGGACACGGCGCGCATCGTTAGGAGGTTCCTCTCTCAGGAGCCCTGACCACCGGTAGCTTGGACTCTGTTCCCGATACCGGTGGGCTACTATTTTTTAAATTTTTAAATGTTTTTTTTGTATTTTTTTAGGAATATTTAAAAATATAATTAGTATGTATATATGAATAAATGGAATAATAATAATAAAAATAACTTTATTTTCGGAAGTCGGTGTTATTGGTAGTTTCTTCGTCTTTTGACACCGACTTCCGAAATTTTTACACCTAACAACACCACTGGAAAATCGCAGGAAAAAAATAATCAATATCATTTACTTGGATGATAAAAAACGAATTCCAGCTATTTTCATTTAAGTGCCAAACTTCTTAACTGATTTGGATAAAATCTCTTTGGGACCAATTGGAAAGTATATCCTTTCCGATAAAATAAGAACTTTTCAAATCGGTTCATAAATGACGGAGTTATGAGGCAACAAACTTAAAAAAATATAACTGAATTGAGAACCTCCTCCTTTTTTTGAAGTCGATTTAACCTTCAAGCGGTCGCGCGGCGTCGAATCGACCGCGCTCGATAAGTTTTCGCTGATTACATCAAGATTTCTCGCCACAAGTATTTCTCTTTATCAATAGCTTTTCATTAATTCACTATGCACGAAAATGAATGCATTCTACTCTTCTCCGAGCCTCTGTAGTTGAATAGAATGCAGTTGTTTAGGTAGCGGCGCAGGCGTCGAAACGACTACACGCGCCTGGCTCTTTCTTTTACCTTGACGAGAAGACTTATTTCGAAGTAAAATACCTCAGTTATTAAAATAAACACTTTGATAGTAATGATTCGAATGCATAGTAATAATAAAAAACAAAAACATCTAAATAAAAATGAGAACACAAATCATTCTCCCAAGAGAACAAAACTTTGGTTTGGCGGGTCTGGCGTGCATAGCTGGTTTGTAATAGAACGATAGTGGGTTGTTTTAATTTTAATTCCAAAAAATTGTTGCCTAGGTAAAAATTGATAATGTCTGAATATAGAACATAAATTATTATTATTTTACCAGTATTCTAAATTCCTGAAATCTCACATAGGTCTTTTAGGTTACGCGCGACCGCTGTCGCTGCAATACCCACGCGCCCGCTTGAAGGTTAAAACTTAACTGATGTTATACGGTACGTGGACATCCCACTCATTTGCACAAAACGTTTCGGGAATAATTTATTTTTGCATTCAGCTAAGTCGTGGGATTCCCAGCCGGAGTTTATTTCTGATAGCTACAACCTGGAGATTTTTATGACTAGACAGAACTGGAATGAATAGGTCACTTCTACATCGTCAAGCAACTCTGACACTAGGGTGTGTGGGGTCGTAAGACCTTACTGCCCACACGATAAGAAGAAGAACATAGGTAAGCGTGCTTTGTTGTTGCCCACATATTTTTTTCCATCAAGTCAGATTGTGGTCAAAACTATAATTTTATAATTTATTTAAATGAATCTTGGAAAGACTGTCCCAAAAGCTACACACATAGAACTAAAATGGGGTCGAGATTTTTAAAATAATATCTACTACTAATTTACTTTTCTCGTTAGGTAGACCTAGGTGTAAACTAACTTGCATCAAGTAACAACCTAATGTACAGACTGGTGTCAGCAGTTAACGCTGGGCGTATCCACAAAGTTCATAAGATGGAAGTCAATTTTGAAGTTTTAATGTGGCGCGTTAAAAATTGTAATTAAACATGTTCTTTTAGGCTGTAAATCTTCATCATCATCATCATTATCATCTTCATATCAGCTGAAAGATGTCCACTGCTGGACATAGGCCACCTCCAAGTGTCACCACAACTACGTAATTCGATCATTGCCTGTTGCGTAACTTTAAGCCTTCTGATAAAGCCCATTAAGATCGATTGAGTTTCGCTTCGTTATTACTGGCAACACGCACTGGTCATAGACTTACGTCTTGAGACACTGTGATATATGCGAGACGACAAGATATCACGCATCTTCCCGAACGCCGCCCAGCCGAGTAGGATTCGACGGTATATATCTTTCTTGAAGTTAGCCCTAACTAACTGGACCGTTTGTCCAACACTTCGGGTGTAGAGTCTCGGATCTTGATAGGAGTGGGTGCCAAATTTACCTTGATTTTGGTTTTGAAGCTTACTGTGGCCATCGAGCATTGACTGAGGTTCTCCGTAGTCTCAATCGAAATGAATACAGGTGGGCTAAAAAAGCCACTTTAGCAGAATCAGAAAGCAAATCACGCTACTCGTCACTGTCAAATTTTCTCAATCAACCTTGAACCTAATGGGTTAGCGATAAAGATGAAAGTGAAAGTAGCAACACGACATTGTCACCCTTCTTATAGAAGAGTACCACCACACCTCTGCTCCTAGCCTGTGGCGTTGATCGAGTATGACGGAATCAAACCGTTTCTGAAGGTTCTTTAGAACCGGTTTAGGGTTTGGTTTGCCGTAAATCTTACCTTGTTGTAAAGAATATCGGAGAGTTCCTTCACGTTGTGCGACTGTGGGTAGAGGCCCGACAAGCCAGAGATCACGATTCTCTCGCCGTCTAGCAATGGGCTCTCTACATCTGTGGAAGTAACAGTTCCAGGATTGGAGACGTCCTGAGCTGGCACGTGTTCTTGAGGTGTAGGCGTCATTGCGGATCACTGATGAGTTTCTAGAAAACAAAAGAGAATGATGGCCTTAAACTGGACTGTCTTTAGCTAGGGAACTGAGTATGCATCTGTGTTCGCGCTTCGCGCACACATTTGTGCACTATGGCTCCTCCCATGCCGATGGTTTAGCAAGAATTCGTTTAGATTGGCCGCCCTGGCCAACATCGACCTAGATAACTATTATTATTAGACATTAATACGCCAATCATTTTTTGGTAAATTAAAATAGTGACCGATGGAAAGCACGGAATAAGGCCAATCCTATCCAGCACAATGACAGGCAGTAATCTATCTATACTAATACTAATAATATATAAAGGTGAAGAGTTTGTTTGTTTGCTTGAACGCGCTAATCTCAGCAACTAGCGGTCCGATTTGAAAAAATATTTCAATGTTAGATACCCCATTTATCGAGGAAGGCTATATAACATTACGCTAAGCCCAATAGGAGCGGAGCAGACTAAGTTGCGCAAGTCAACTAGTTATATTATAAACTAGCTGACCCGTGCCCACTTAGTTGGGCGGTATCTTTCGGGTTACTGTATAGCATATGACAATCACAAACAACGTGGATTTCTATTCGTAAAAGAATTTAAAAAATCGGTTCAGTAGATCCAGAGAATATCTCCTACAAACTCACAAACTTTATCTCTTTATAATATTTGATTATAATATTAGTATAGATAAACAAAAGCAAAATATTTTAAAAATCTACAGAAATAACAATATGATATATTTTTTCAAAGGAGAGACAGAAAATTTTTAAGCGGAACTGTGAAACTTTGAACAAAATCGACTTACATAAAGAAGTTTCAAGATCCTCACGTCCGTATTGAAAGAATTCCTCAGTACTTCTGAAACGGGGCACCACGGAAACTGTTTAAGTAGGATTTTTTTTTGCAAGAGATATTTAAGTCAAATAATTACATTAATTAGAAATACAATGATTAATTTGCATTTAACAAAGACGAAGCGGTTAAATTAAGCATATAATTTGATTAACTCTGAACGCCCACTATTATAAATGACGTAAAATGAGTAAGTGTAATTAAATATGTACGTGTAAGCAGTTAACACGTTTAAAGGTGCTGATAGACTTGAGCTTGACTTTTTTAAATTTGTCAAACTGAACAACGAACAGAGCCGAGCATAGAGCCAAACATAGATCGCTACGAACTTTTTCACGATCAATCTAGCAAACACTCAAGTAAATGCTCGTTAAAAAATGTATTCTTCACGAATATGTCAAACAATAATGACAAAATTGTTCGGCTCGCAAAAAGCTCGAGGTACTTTTGTTCGCTAAAATTCTCTTTATCTACCCAACTAACACTAAAGCGTTAAAAAAACCTATATAAGACTCGTATATCAGTTCCATTTGAGTTTAAAAAAAGTGTTAAAGCATACCTGTGCAACTGAGTTAGAGCATGCTCTAACTCACTTATAACCACGAAAGAGGCCCACAGTTTTACAGGTAAAAGTTATAGACAGCCTATAGTACGGTGTCACAAAGATATTAAAGCTGCACAAGAGCGCTTATACATCGTCAGCTACTACTTTAATCTGTATTACCGTTGTAAAATAGAGTTGGTAAACGCTACAGGTTGTATAAATCCTATAGTAAGGTGTCAAAAAGATCTTAAAGCTGCACAAGAGAGTTCATTCACCGTCAGCTACTACTTTAACCGGTATTATCGCGTTAGTGAGCACTACAGGTGGTAAAAAGCGCACGTCAAGATGAAAAAGCTGTAACCTTACTAAAATTAAATCTGTTCGTAATGGAAGTGTTATGTCACCCATTATTCAACACAGCAGAATAATATTATGGATGTTTATGTTATTTTAGAATGTGAAGTGAAAAATGACTACCCTTATGATTTCACGGTAAATGTATTCCATGTTTCTCATCTCAATTTTAACGTGCCTAGGATTTATTAAAGATTTAAAAGAAAAATAATGATAATAAAATAGGTACCTCAAGCTAAACATTATTATTCATTTCTGCTTCCTGAGCAGTGGTATGTAAAATTAAGTGGCATTCATGGAATGCTTCAAATAATGTAAGAAATTTTGTTTATTGTAGTCAAATGTTGAATAACTCGAAATAATATTAATTGTTGGGTTACCAAAACAATGGCGAACTTTACAAAAGTGAGGTTAGTGTTAATAACGACCCATACTTGCATTGTTTGACACCAATACATTTAGAAAGTCTGTAAAAGAGTACTGCCTAACACAATAAGCTTTAGTTAAACTCTTTATTACAGGTTAAACCTAGATAGAGGAGTTGTTTGACACCTTTAGTTTCTCGTGTTACTAAACTCTCGATAAACTCTATTTTATAGCCTATGTCTGCAATAATAGTCAATGTAGCACCTTGAGTGGTATAAAAGAGTTCATTGCAATAACTATACAACAATAAGTGTTAAGAGGTGTCGCCGAACACTTTTATAAAGACTTGAGTGTCAAAAAAGGTTAAAGCTATTACGTATTAAGTATACTTGCTGCTACTAGCGCTCTCAAAGCTGTATTACGTAGTCCACTAAACCTTTAGTGCTGCGATTGGGGCTAAAACTTGTTTGTTAACTCCTCTATATCATCTTTAGTAATACCTGAGATAATTATAACCCTGTTATATTTCTTAAAGTCATAAAAAAGCCTGTAACTGACACCAAAATGTTATTTGGATATCTATCTATATCTAAAATGAATGGCTGAAATTTATGCATGCGCATAATTATAGATACATACTTTTTTTTTGTAATTTTCAGAGCAAAGTTTTTTGAAATAATATTAAAAAAGAACACCCAGGCGAAGCCGGGGCGGGCCACTAGCTTTAAATAATAGAGCATTTGCTAGAATGCTCATGACAAGTGAATGCTGAGTCTATATGGAGGTGCACCATGGGTATATGGTGGATATTCTACCCATACACACAAAAAGATTTGGAAACACTGTAATTTTATGTCCAGCAAATATTTTTTTAAATCATATTAGCGCGTTCAAGCAAACAAACTCTTCAGCTATACTAATATATAGAGCTAAAGAGTTTTTTTGTTTTCAAACAAAAACAAATTCTTCAGCTTTTTATCTATCTATCTATACTTATATATTTACAATTTAAAACCCCTAAATCAGACAACTCTAACCTACTTAAGATCACACCACACCCTCTTGATTCTCTAAACCGTATTAACCAGTTTTTTTACAATTGGTAAAACGTTGGCGGAAGAGATAATTAAAAAATCTGACCTCTCTAATCCTGGCTCTTCCTACCTAAGGAGTGAACAGCATACTACATCGTTCGTTTTGCTTGATACTGACCCGCAAGAAGTAGATGGCATACTCATGGGACTCGATTCTGGAAGCTCGCCTGGCTGGGACGGTATACCTACTAAATTTTTGAAAATGTCTAGGGACTTCATAGTCCCTCGAATAAGCCAACTTGCTAATCTGTGCTTTAAAACCGGGATATTTCCAGAGGCTTTAAAGCGATCTATGGTTACGCCTGTGCATAAGGGAGGGGACCGGAACGATGTCAATAACTATCGACCTATTTCAGTTATATCATGCATCGCTAAAATTTTGGAAAAATTACTAAATAACAGATTCATTAGTTACCTTAATAAACATCATATTTTATCTTCCTCGCAATATGGATTCAGACGGCGTCTATCTACACAAGACGCTGTGAAGGCATTAACTGGTGATATAGTCAATAATGTTGATCATGGACTGAAATGTCTTACAGTTTTCTTAGACCTAAAAAGGCATTCGACACCGTTTCTGTCCCCATCCTTCTGCACTGACTCGAATCAATTGGCATAAGAGGTACGGCTCTTTCTCTTTTTGGTAGTTACCTATCTAACCGAAAACAGCAAGTTAGGGTCGGAAACCTCACTAGTGACGTAGAAATTGTATTTTTTGGAGTACCTCAGGGAAGTGTGCTTGCCCCGACGCTGTTCCTGATTTATATAAACGAGTTGTGTAATATTAGGAACAGTGGCGGACGAATTTTTTCATACGCAGATGATACAGCGGTAGTTTTCTCTGGTGAATCTTGGGCAACCGTGCGTGCTGTTGCTGAACGTGGACTAGCGGTAATAGCAAGTTGGTTGAATGCTAATCTTCTAACCCTCAACGATGCTAAAACTAACTTCATCTGCTTTACTCCTAATCAGAGGACACAGCCAGGTGCTGATTTTGGGATCGTGATCCATGAGTGTGCAACCTCTCACTATCCTTGTAATTGTCAAAGCATACAGTGAGTTAATTCCACTAAATATCTTGGTATAACTGTAGACCAAAGACTGTCCTGGCACACCCATATTGAAAATACCATGGCCAGGGTCAGAAAACTTATATGGATTTTTAAGGTGGATGCTCCAGGGTAGCCCGCGAAATTCAAATATTTTTATGTTTTTTTGCAATTTGCCGGTCAGTGTGAAGCTGTATGTGGACCAAATACGATCCGCGACCGTAACGCGTATTTATCTAAAGAATTATAACCATTTTAATCATCAATATAGCCCTCTAAGTTCATGTAGCTCGAAAGAATGAATATTTCAGAAATATTCATTCTGTTGGCTTCTTTGGTCCACATACAGCTTCACACTGACCGGCAAATTGCAAAAAAACATAAAAATGTTTGAATTTCGCGGGCTACCCTGGAGCATTCACCTTAAAACGTTACGGCATGTGATGCCACCGTTGCTACTCAACAAAATATATACTGCTTTAGCACAATCGGTCATCACATATTGTATACCGATCTGGGGAGGGGCCACCAAGACCAAATTTCTAGACCTAGAAAGGGCTCAAAGGTCTCTCATTAAATGTATGTACTTTAAACCCTTTCGTTACTCTACAGACAACCTTTACAAGGTTAGTAATCTTCACTCTGTAAGGAAATTATACGTATTGAACATAACCATCCAACTGCACAAGACCCTTTCTTTTGATCCATCTAAGCTCGATAAAAGACGTAAAGACATTGTGTCCCGTTCCACTCTGGTCCGTACGGTATTTGCCAGGCGTCAGTATAACACTCAATCTACCTATATTTATAATAAGTTTAACCACATATTGAATATTTACCCCATGTTGCGGTATACATCACCAGATCAACCGTTAACACATACATGTACACACACCCATACACCACTCACACACACACACACACACACACACACACACACACACACACACATACACACACACACACATACACACACACACAAACCCTACACATACCTGAACTTGCTACAGCAATTTTGTAAACATCCTAGAATTCTGAATTTGTTTATTTTATTTTTCATTTCCTTTTAATTATCAACAGTATAAATTATTACCCATGGGAAGTTGCGAGGTAACCCCATCACAAGTATCCTTATAACTTACTGGGGTAGCCTCAATTTTGTGCTGTAGAACAATTGTGTGAGAAACAATAAAAACTTTTTTTTTTTTTATATATAAAGCTGAAGAGTTTGTTTTTTTTATTTGTTTACTTGAACGAGCTAATCTCAGGAACTACTGATCCAATTTGAAAAATTCATAAAGTGTTAGATAGCCCATTTATCGAGAAAGACATAGGCCTTATGTATGGCCTATAGGCATATACGAGTATCATCACGCTAGGACTATAAGGAGCGAAGCAGACGAAGTTGTGCGGGTCGACTAATTGAATAAAATATTTATTTTATTAATAAATTATTGTTTAAGTTTGGTTAAACAGTCTTTTTCTTGCTATCAAATTCTTGTTACATTCTGAATAATTACAAAATTTTTGTTTTTAAAAAAATATATATATTTATTTTTTTTAAACTGGGTTTTTCTATTTAAAGAAAACACACGGCAAATAATGTGTATGTGCCCGACCCAGTTTTCAAAAAATTACTATGTCACTTTTTACTGGGGTCGGTCTATTATCACTGATAGGACTAATAAGCCCGATATAGTGAAATTAGAACCAGA
Source organism: Lacanobia oleracea (assembly GCA_950371165.1). Taxonomy (NCBI): domain Eukaryota; kingdom Metazoa; phylum Arthropoda; class Insecta; order Lepidoptera; family Noctuidae; genus Lacanobia; species Lacanobia oleracea. The sequence continues at coordinate 17,524,708 of OX493406.1, forward strand.
ATTATTTAATAAAATGTTTATTGTTACAATACACCGCGTCTTATCCCTCCGTAGAATATGAACATGACATTATTTTATTTGAATATTGATGATAACGCAATCGTGCTTGACCTGGTGACCCTGGTAATTCAAATTCGAAGACGCCGTATTTTAATGTTTTATTTTTTCACACAGACGCTACGTATTTGCCTAATTGAATAATAATAAGAATAGTATCTGTGCTAGCGACCCTTTTCGGGGGGGCCATTTATTGAGTGTGCAAGTCACCCCCTGTCCTTGGGTATACTTTCACAGTGCATACAGGGATAATCGTCGGTTGGTGTCCCATTCCATTTGAAATGTCTAAAGAGGCCTCTTTGAGTTGGCATCGGCCCCTCGTACGCCTACCAAAGGACCGGTGCTCTAGGGACCCGAGAATGTAAAAAAAAAAAAGAATAGTATTTAAATTTAATAATTGAAGGACACGTGGAGGCGCCGGTGACGACGCAGGTTTCGAGTGGTGCGAGCGGCAATGGTCTCACACCGTCGCAAGGACAGCGCAGATGTATGGTGATGAGTGAGCACACAGCGTTAATTCGTTGAATTTGTTTTTTTCTAAACGTCCTTATTATTTTATATGTATGTATGTATCTATGTATTTATGATGTATTTCTTTTCCTCTCTGTTTGTCTTTCCTGTTGCGCCTGCCATGTTGTCTCTGCACCATCCTAAGGTCGACTGGTAGAAAATGCCTAAGGCATTAAGTCCGCCTTTGTACAGTATTTTTACTAGTGCATCAAGTTTTAATAAATAAATAAACAACGCGATCGTGCGGTCTTGCTAAGAACGGCGCCAGTTCGCCAGTAACCCAGCGCCAGTTCGCCAGTAACCACGGCAGTGGAAGGTCTTACTACTTTTATCACGAGTCAGTGAGTTGTATGATTGCGTCGGACGTACAAGTGGTTAATAATGACGAGGTAAAGGATGATAACGTTAGTGACATGGAAAGAACATAAAAGTTACAAATTGATTGAACAGCGAAGTCGCGCAGCTACGTCCCCTTTTCTTTTTTTTTTTTTTTTGGCGCTGGGAAAAAAATGCATTACGCATACCCTCCCATCGGGGGAATGGGAGGGATATGTGGGACTCCCTGGGCTGACCCGGTATACCCACTAAAATAACCCAGCGGCATTCCCGCATCGTCTGAGTGGAGTAGGACTGGAAGATCGGCGCAGCCTCAGCGTCTTGTCCTCCTCCGACGACAACCCGCCTGAACACGAGATGCGAGATGACGTCCTCGCAAAAGGAGGCGATCGCTGCCTAGGACCCCTCACTCTGCAGCATGGCATTGACCACGCTGGGAAGTGAGAAGTCCTGTCCGATCTCTGCAATCAGACTGCAGCGCGGCTCAGACCAAGCCGGGCACACCTCAAGGGTGTGCTGAGCCGTGTCCTCCACCGCGCGGCAGTCATGGCACGCCGGAGTCTCCTCCCTCCCGATCCGGTGCAGGTGCGTGCCGAAACAGCCGTGGCCTGACAACACTTGCACCACTCGGAACGAGAGGAAACCGTGGAAGCGCTCAAGCCAAAGTCGCAGGACCGGACCGAGCGCGTCCAGGGTTCGGCGGCCAAAGGTAGCGGTGGCAAGGTCCTCCGTCCAAAGGACGACGATAGTGTCCCTCGCCTCCCGCCGCACGGCCTCCCGCTCCTCCGCGACGGGGCGCTCGCCTAGGGCCTTTCGCTGCGCCGTCCACTCGTACACTCTGGCGAGCACCCACGCCTCCAACTCCCAAGTAGGTAGTGCTGGCCAAAGCGCACGCCGCCGAAAAGCCCACCGAGTGGTAGGCCCTCGCCACCCGCAGTGCAATGGACCTTTGGGGCCTGCGCATCGCGGATGCGTTCTCCCTCCTGTGGAGGGAGTCCGTCCAGATGAGGGCCCCGTACAGGGCCATGCTCCGCAGGAGCAGCTACGTCCCCTAGTGGCAAGTTTAAAGCGGTTGACGTAAAAATACCTCTGTCAAATGGGAGTGTAGAAACAAGTGAGCCGGATATCATTAGTTACATTAAAAAAAAAACCTACGAAGTTGTATCGTTAAAAAAGATTAAAATGAAAAAGTCCAGGAAATACAATACGTTTAAATTGTTTGTTTCGAGAAGTAAATTAGAACTGTTTTTGTATTTAATTTGTAGCCTGACGGCATAACATGTAGACTTTTTTTGCGGTTTATGTATCGTAACAAATTAATTTTTGATTCATATTTAAAAGAATTGACTGGCCTGTTGGTCTAGTGGTTAGTGACCCTGACTGCTATGCCAGAGGTTGTGGGTTCGATTCCCACCCAGGACAAATGTTTGTGTGATGAGCATGATCATTTGTTCTGTGTCTGGGTGTAGTTTATCTATAATATGTATGTATTTAGAAATATATAAGTATGTTTATCAGTTGTCTAGTACCCACAACACAAGCTCTGCTTAGCTTGGGACTAGATGGCGTTGTGTGATAGTTGTGTGGAAATATTATTATTATTATTATAGTTTTTGACATTCTCGGGTCCCTAGAGACCCGGTCCTTTGGTAGGCGTACGAGGGGCAGATGCCAACTCGCAGAGGCCTCTTTAGACATTTCAAATGGAATGTGACACCATATTATTATATTATTATTATTATTATTAAATATCTACGTATACACGATGCACAGTTTGGTTTACAGCCCAAATTATTGACAGAAGGTGCTATCTTAAGGAGCTCGTGGCTAAATAATAACAGCCGCATAGGTTGATCTTGAAGGTTAAGCAACGCTTGCCAAGGTTGGTTTGTGGATGGGTGACCATCTTAACATAACGAGTTTCCTCCGTGCCTCGGATAGCACGCTAAGCCGTTGATCCCGGCTGTCATTTGTAGATCTTTGGCAGTCGTTACGGATTGTCAGAAGCCAGTAAATCTGACTCCAGAGTTGCCAAGATGTGCCGTGCTACCCAGTTAATGAGTTGTGGAGGTCTGGTAGGCAGCCACTCTACGTAAAACACTGGTATTCAGCTGAATCCGGTTTGACTGGAAGCCGTCCCCAATGTAGTTGGGAAAAGGCTAGGCAGATGAGATGATGAGTGCTATCTTAAGTCTCAAGAATACTGTCTAATACTATACCGACCGCAGAACCACGGTGTATGCCTGTTTCCTGGATCTCTCCAGAGCCTTCAACCTTGTGTCGTACGATGTGCTCTGAAGAAAGGTGGGGGACAGGAATATACCGGCTGGGGTTCTCGGAATTCTGCTACATTTGTTTGCAAACTAAACAAATGTTGTGAAATGGTCTACAACATTCTCTGATCCATATAGGTTGGAGTGCGGTGTGAGACAAGGGGGTCTGACGTCTCCTAAACTCTTTAACCTATATATGAATGATCTAATGGATAGGCTCGGTAGCATGAGTTAAGGAACCCCAACCTACCAATATTAGCTTTGTCAGCCAATAAGTATTTATTAGACATATTATTTCCAAACATTCCATTGCTTGATCCGCATCCAGAATAATCTAGGACGTGCGTCATATCTGATCACGCCATGCATGGACTAAGTTAGCAATAAAGTTAGTATATAAGATCAATATTTTATTAGATGACAAGAACTGTTTAGCTGTAACTCTGTCGGAATGAAGTTATTTTTTTAAATACTTCCGTTGTCGCTTACTTAATTGGCGCAGCCGGTAGGATCTCTGTAGTCAGTCTGCCGTGTATACAATTCTACGTGGAGCAGCCGACGTCCGTGTCTACGGTTTAGCAGAGATCGCCGAACAAATAAATTCATTAAGAAGCCACTTCGAGTTACGGAAGAGGACCAGCCACAGCAGTAATTCAGGGAGCATGAAGCTAGCTGCGGAATTGTGAGTAAATCTTTTTCACCTTCCTCTCAGCTCTTCCATTGATATCCCAACCTTGTAATAAGTCTATGAGTGTGTATTATTAGGGATTGGACAACGCCGTACTAATATTTGCATAGATTTTATTTGATATATTTTAGAGTAGTGATATTTTAGTAGTACATTAGTGTAATTTTTTTCTTTTCTCTTTTCCTTTGTTACTTTCATAACTTTTTCACAATGGAAAACGTAACCCGTGTCCCACAGGAGTTGGTTAACATCATACCAATATTCAGTGGCGACACTAGAACGTTACCTTTATATGTAAAAAAATGTGAATACATATTGTCCACGTTCCAAGGAACCGTAGCCCAAAATAAATATTTATTTCATGTGGTAACAAGTAGGTTATCAGGCGAAGCAGCCAGTTTAGTAGGCGAAAGAGACACTATAGATACGTGGGATGAACTGAAGGAGTTGTTAAACCAACACTTCGGTGATCCGCGCACAGAGGATTGTTTAGCAATGGAGTTAGAATCCTGTAGAATAAATAAGGGCGAAAGTTATTTAGATTTTTGCCATAGAATACAGCGGATGAGAAGTGTCTTATTCGCCAAAATATCAGAAACAATCATTGATGACTCTCTACGTATGGCGAAGCAATTAATTTATAGTAACAGAGCGATGAATGTTTTCTTGTTTAATTTACCACCATTTCTAGTTAGATTAGTTCGTTTGCGCAACGTTACAATACGCTTCGTTTGCGCATAGTCTTAGAAGAACAAAACTTCCAGACAGTCTATGATGCTAAAACAAACGACAGGCGTAATTTTAGTAGGACTAACAGACCCTATTTGCCTAATTATCAAAATGCAGCTGAATCTAATAATCAAAAGAATGATTCGCATAGCGTATCAAGTACACATGTACCGAATAATGCAACAAACCGCACATCTACATCGAACAATTCGCATCAGTCCAGGCTTTATAAGCAACATAATAATATTCAAAGAAATCAAGATAGTTTTTTCGTACAATCAATAATAATTCGTCACCGCAGTCAAGTAGGTCATCTTTTCCGGTTGCACAACAGAGCCAACAGTTCGCGGCACATGCACCGGGCACATCGACTTTTGCAGCGCAAGCATCTACGTCGGGTGCAAATACTGACGTCACCATGCGTACTGCAAGTTCGCGACGTGTTAATTACATAAATAATTCTAGTAATAATGAACAGAGTTCAAGTAATTCATACAACGCGGGTCAGGAATTTTCCCATGAAGATCCCGGGGAGGGAAATTTTTGCATAATGGCCTCTACCATAGGGAACGAATAAAAATAAATTGCAATAAACGCTTAAATTTACCACATATAGATATACCAGAATTAAAAGCGGTTTTCATGATAGATACGGGGAGTGTTAGGTCGTTTATAAGTCCTTATTTAGCGAATAAATATTTTAAAAAATATTTACAGTATGAACCCTTCGAAGTTGTTAGCACTCACGCATCGAGCGTTCATAGTGAAACGGCAGTTATTCCATTACCGGTTACCTTTAGAAGTAAAGAGTTCCATAAGTTTTATGTCTACAGTGTTGACGATAGGTATGACGGATTAATAGGTAGCAATTTGCTGAAGCAATTACAGGTGTTACGGACGTCTTAGCTAAGTTAGGATTTAAGTAATGTTATATGTGTGTAAATAAATGATCCCGATAGATTTAAGTAAACTGATAAGCTAGATAGCTGAAAAGTATGTTGTAATGTTATTTAGGTTAATGTTAATGGTATTTAGGTGATATTAATGTTACTGAGTGTTTTAGACTAAAGTATGACCACGTGCTATTTAAGGACAAAATTACCACGTGTAATTTACTATTGTAAAAGGGCACAGAGCGCGAGCAAGTCCAAACATGTGCGGGGTGCAAACAAACGACGCGCTCACGCTGCGCTCCGATTGGCCGACGGCAAACCAAGCCGCGCTCTGCGCCCCCTTCTACCTGGGTTAGCCCACGCTAACCCGGCCTTGTATAAAACAAGTGTGGCTTGCTGCGCGGGTCTCTTCCCCTATCAACACTCGTCACGCAAACATTCAGCAGCAAGCCAGTCCCGAGGCAACCAGAAATAAATTAAGAACAGTCAAGCTCGGAGTTTTACTCAAAAATATACAGTCCACCTTGTCAGCTGGTCCTTTCGAGCCGGATTTAAAGAACGAAGAACCATCGTCAGCTGGTCCTTTCGAGCCGGATTTAAAGAACGAAGAACCATTGTCAGCTGGTCCTTTCGAGCCGGATTTAAAGAACGAAGAACCATCGTCAGCTGGTCCTACGAACGCCGGATTTAAGAACGAATAACCATCATCAGCAAGTCTTCGAGCATCGGATTCAAGAACAAACACCATCGTCAGTTGGTCCCCTGCAACCGGATCTCATCTGATCCTTGCAAACCGAATCATCGCTAGAAGATCATCATTGAAGATTTAATCAAGACCAACTCCGACATCAAACATGAAGACTAGAAGCGTTGCAGCCAAGGAAAGCGCATCGGAATCGTGCTACGATAGTCGACGCCCGCGCACATTTGCGCCGACGACGTCCGATGGTGCATTCGCCGCGCCGGCTCCTCGCCATATACAGGCAAGTACAGCCACCGCAGCCGCGCTCGACTACAATGAATCGCTCGCCACGCCAACCGCGTCGCGTTACCCGTCGACGCTCTCCGCGCTACAAACACAGGACTCGGCGAGAACTATGACAGCTGCACACGATACTTCTGTGAGGGATACAGCAAGTACGATACGTTCCAGAAGATCGTACCGTAGTGACGTGGCAAGAGTGAAGAAGGCAGAATACGAGGCACAGAAGAGGATCGCTGCAATTGAAAAGGCGCTCATTACAAAGTGACTCGAATATGAAGTGTCGGCGATTGAAGCAGAGGCAGAGGCAGAGGCCCGTGAAGAGGGCTCCGTGCGCACAAATGAAGACAGGGTGGATGAGTGGCTTCAAAATATGGACCGAAGTCAACCTCCAGTCGCGGATCGGTTGCAGACAGAGCAGCCGCCGCATCCCGCCGTCACGCACGCCGCCCCAGTGACTGCCGCTTACGTCGATCCTACCACGTGTATTGATGCCGTCGCACCTGCCAGGAATGACCGAAGAAGACAACGATCGGCTTCGTGGTTACCTACTAGTGGAGAAAACCGCGGGATTGAACAGTTGGCCGACATGTTGGAGAAAATGTTACGCGTACGCCCGCCGCCACGACAAGTGACTGAGCTGCCTACATTTACGGGAGCGGCCACTGAATGGTTTCCATTTAAAGCGGCGTACGATGACTCATCGAGTATATTTAATTTCACCGCGACCGAGAATCTAGCGAGATTGCGCAACTGTGTCAAGGGTGAAGCGAGGGAAGCAGTTTCATCGCTCCTGTACTCCGCGTCCGACCCGCAAGAGATTATTAAGACACTAGAACGGTACTACGGGCGACCGGAGGTGCTCATGGATCGAGTGATGGATGATTTAAAGAAGCTACCTCGGCTCACAGGAGAAACAGCTAGTGAATTGAATTCGTTCGCAGTGAAGTTCCAAAACATAGTGTGTGTGCTATCCAAGATGGACAGTGGCGGATATCTATGGAACCCAATGTTGATTCGTCAAGTCGTAGAGAAGCTGAGCCCATTTATAAAAGCGAGATGGTGTGACTATGCTTCCGAACCTAGGGAATCGATGCGTGAACCTAAAGTGATGCTGCTGTCCAGGTTCCTGATGCGGGAGGCTGACCAAGCAATGAGTCACGCTTTCACAAATGTGACGCCCGCGCCCGCCCCGAAGAAAGAAACAAGAAGCGCGCCACAATACCACGCTAAGAAGAAGCCGGGCCGAGAGCTAATCTACGCGACATCGGGAAAGGAGGAACAACAGAAACAAGTGTGTTTGTGTTGTGGCAACGATCATGAAGTCCCCAAATGTACGAAATTCTTAGAAATGAGCGTTGATGAAAGATGGGAGTGGGCACGTACTGCCAAGGTTTGCTTCAAGTGTGCGTCAAGACGCCATCGACGCGAGCATTGCCGAGCCAAGCGATGTGGCAAAGGGATCTGCAGCCGACCACATCACGCGTTGCTGCACAAAGACCGAGACGAGAAAGAGGCGCCGCCACCGATTGAAAACCAAAATAAGGCGACCGATGACGCCGAGAACCCGCAGGAAGCAGTGATGACCGTCTCTGCACCAAGCAATGCTCAGCGTGTGCTTTTAAAAATGTGTCCCGTGATATTAAAAGGGCCAGGCGGGCAAATATCGACGTTCGCCCTGTTGGATGAAGGCTCAACAGTATCACTAGTTGACGAAGCATTAACGCGCCGCCTACATGCAAGCGGGCCGGTCTCCACTCTACGAATCCAAAGCGTAACGTCGCAGCAACGCGAAGAATGCAGCCAGGAAGTCAAACTTCAGATACGCGGCCAGTGCGGTGAATTTCAAGAACTGCGCGCACGCACTATGAAAGATCTGCGACTTCATGGCCAGACGGTGGACAGGTCGACGCTAGCCAGCTATCCACACCTCCGAGACGTACAGGACGCACTGTATGAAGAAGCCACGCCGATGATATTGATAGGTGCCGACAACTGGCACCTGATAGTCACACAGGAACTACGTATGGGCAAGAAGAGTGAACCTGCGGCTTCCTACACTCAGTTGGGATGGGTGATCCACGGGACTGCACCGCGCGCCACGCTGAAGAAACAAGAGGGACAAGTTGTGCTACATCTATACGACGTGTCTGCAGCGAGACAGACAGATGATGTACGTCGTGTAGAGGAGTTAATGAAGTCGCACTTCAGGATTGATGCCCTAGGAGTTTCTTTGGCCAAGAAGGTCAAACCTGAGGATCAAAAGGCGATTGACGTGGTTCAGGGCACCATGAGGAAAGTCGGTAGTCACTATGACGCCAGTGAACAAGCGTACGCAGCGGCGGCCTACTGGAGGATACAGAAGTCAGACGGAAGAGTAGACGTCAGGCTTGTCGCAGCGAAGGCACGAGTAGCTCCACTGAAACCTATAACCATACCGCGACTAGAGCTACAGGCAGCGCTGATCGGCGCACGGCTGGCGGAGACTGTTATTAAGGAGCACCGAGACAAGCCCAGAAGTGTGACGTATTGGACAGACTCACAAACCGTCCTGCGATGGATCGAAAAAGACGCCGTGAGGTATACAGCATTCGTGGCGCATCGCCTGGGTGAAATCGCGGAGCTAACCGACGCCAGCCAATGGAGATGGGTGCCTACTGACCATAACGTGGCAGACGACGCTACACGCCCCAACTATGCCGTGCAGATAAAATCTGAGGACAGATGGTTCTCCGGTCCTGCATTCCTATACGACAAGGAAGAGTCCTGGCCAAAGGAAAAGACAAAGTACGATACAGTCGAGGACGAAGCAACATATATGGTGACTCAAGCGAAAGGAGAACAAGAACGCCCTTCCCACCTGCCCGACATAAGCAGATTCTCTACCTACGAAAAGTTATTACGAGCGACCGCTGTGCCCTTTCTTTTCAAGGAAAAGTGTAAGGACAGGACTAGCCAGATGACCGTCGACTTATTAGAAAAGGCCGAGAAACTGTGGCTAAAACAAGCACAGCTTGAAAACTACGCAGAGGAGATAAAACTGCTGCAGAAGGGAAAGCCAGTGCCCAAGTCCAGCAGCCTATATAAACTGGACCCCTATCTGGAAGACCACGTCCTCAAAGTTAGAGGAAGGATCGGACACGCAGCAGTTATGGAGACTAAGAAAGTACCGGTGATTTTACACGGCAAGCACCCATTCACGCGGCTACTGGTGGAGGACGCACATCGCAGAGCTGGTCACGCGAATAACGAACGCGTGGTCAACGACTTACGACAGCGATACTGGGTGGTCAACCTACGACCTACAGTGCGAGCTATTGCCCAGCGGTGTCAGCTCTGCCGCATTAGAAAAACTACGCCAGTGAGACCAACGACCGGGGACTTACCTGTGGAGCGACTGACAAATACGCAGCGACCGTTTACCCACTGCGGAACCGACTACTTTGGGCCGATGGTGGTCGTCATAGGGAGACGACATGAGAAAAGATGGGGAGCTCTGTTCACCTGCTTGGCTACGAGGGCAGTACATCTGGAGTTGGTATCGAATTTGTCTACCGACTCGGCACTGATGGCAAAAAGAAGAATGGCCGCGCGAAGAGGTTGGCCCCGAGTCATGTACTCCGACAACGGTACCAACTTCAGAGGGGCGGACGCCGAACTACGACAGGCGTACAAGGAATGGACGAAGGACTTCGTTCAGTTTGGATTGGAACACCGGATGAAGTGGAAATTCATCCCGCCAGGGGCGCCGCATATGGGGGGAGCCTGGGAACGACTGGTGCGCTCCGTGAAGGCGGCGCTGGCCGCCACTCTACACCAAAAGACGCTGAAAGAAGAGGTGCTGCTGACGCTACTGACGGAGGCCGAGCACTCAATAAACTCTCGGCCTCTGACCCACGTCTCCGTCGATCCTAAAGATCCGGAGGCCCTCACGCCCAACCACTTCCTCATCGGAGCCTCCTCGGGCCTTCCCCGTACCGGGCCTTGTGAGGAGGCCAGCCGCAAGCAATGGAGAGCCGCCCAAGCGCTCGCCGACCATTTCTGGCGGCGCTGGGTGGACGAGTACCTGCCTACGCTGGTGCCCCGGGGGGCGTCAGATGACCAATGACGGCCTCTACAAGTCGGCAACCTAGTCGTCATCGTCGACTCCTCACTCCCGAGAGCAACGTGGCCCCGAGGCGTCGTGGAAGCGGTCTACCATGGTCCAGATGGCAAGGTGCGATCAGCTGACGTTAGAACCACAGCGGGCATCCTACGGCGTCCAGTCACGAAGCTTGCCGTCCTCTGCGTGGAAGATTAGGCTACGGTAGCCCTGCGCCGGGGGGAGGATGTTACGGACGTCTTAGCTAAGTTAGGATTTAAGTAATGTTATATGTGTGTAAATAAATGATCCCGATAGATTTAAGTAAACTGATAAGCTAGATAGCTGAAAAGTATGTTGTAATGTTATTTAGGTTAATGTTAATGGTATTTAGGTGATATTAATGTTACTGAGTGTTTTAGACTAAAGTATGACCACGTGCTATTTAAGGACAAAATTACCACGTGTAATTTACTATTGTAAAAGGGCACAGAGCGCGAGCAAGTCCAAACATGTGCGGGGTGCAAACAAACGACGCGCTCACGCTGCGCTCCGATTGGCCGACGGCAAACCAAGCCGCGCTCTGCGCCCCCTTCTACCTGGGTTAGCCCACGCTAACCCGGCCTTGTATAAAACAAGTGTGGCTTGCTGCGCGGGTCTCTTCCCCTATCAACACTCGTCACGCAAACATTCAGCAGCAAGCCAGTCCCGAGGCAACCAGAAATAAATTAAGAACAGTCAAGCTCGGAGTTTTACTCAAAAATATACAGTCCACCTTGTCAACAGGCAAAGATTAATATGGAAAGTCAGATTTTACATTTAAAAAATACTGAGATTCCCATCGTATATACACCACCTATGAGAGAGGTATATAATCTACCATCTCGTAGTGAAATTAGAGTAAGACTCCCGGTTAACTTATTGGACGGGGAAGCTGTGCTAGACTTTAAACAGTTTACGGAAGGGATTCGAATGCCCGCCGCATTAGTTACGTGTGTTAAAGGCTATGCAACAACTGTTATTCAGAATTACAGTCATCAAAATAGGAATTTAGTAGTGACGGGACCTTTTCAAGTAGATCCATACATACAGAGCCCATCTGTTAGTGTTAATTTCATGGATAATAATATAGAAGTGGACAGATTGCTAACAAAAAATTTAGAAAAATTACAGTTAGATCATATGAACGCAGAAGAACGTAGGGTTATTGAGGGACTTTGTAGGGAATACAAAGATATATTTTATTGTGAAAATATTCCATTAACTTTCACAAATCAGGTTAAACATAGAATAAGAACAAAAAATGAAGACCCAATAAACATTAAGGCACATAGGTTACCCCCTATTCAAACAAAAGAAATCAAGAATCAAGTTGAGAAAATGTTAAGGGATAACATTATCCAGGAATCGCATTCTCCCTGGAGTGCTCCCGTACATTTGGTGCCGAAAAAGTTAGACGCATCAGGCCAACAAAAATGGAGGATGGTAGTTGATTATAGACGGCTCAATGAAATTACAATTGATGACAAATATCCCTTGCCCAACATTAACGATTTATTTGACATGCTAGGTAAAAGTACCTACTTTACAACCCTCGATTTAGCTAGCGGGTATCATCAATTAGAGGTCCAGGAACAGGATAGAGCTAAAACCGCATTTAGCACACCTTCAGGTCATTACGAATTTAACAGAATGCCGTTTGGGTTAAAGACAGCACCTGCAACCTTTCAGCGAGCGATGGATAACGTCCTACGAGGCCTTCAAGGCTTACATTGCCTAGTATACCTCGATGACGTCATCATTTTTTCAAAAAGTTTGCCTGAACATGTAGAAAAACTTAGAGCAGTTTTTGACCGCTTCCGTCAAACAAATTTGAAAGTTCAATTAGATAAGTCACATTTTCTTAGAAAGGAAGTAATTTACTTAGGGCATACTATTACGAGTGAAGGTTTGAAGTCAAATAATGATAAAATAGATGCTGTTCTTAGGTATCCCATACCAGAAACGGATACACAGATTAAAAGCTTTTTAGGACTTATCGGATACTATAGGAAATTCATCAAAGATTTTGCTAAAATAACTAGACCATTAACAGCTTGTTTAAAGAAAGGTCGCAAAATTATTATTAATGAAGAATATAAAGAATGTTTCGAGACTTGTAAAAAGCTTTTAACCAATGCACCTTTGTTACAGTTTCCTGACTTTAGTAAAACTTTTATCCTAACCACTGATGCCTCCAATTTTGCAATCGGGGCTGTATTATCACAAGGAACAATAGGATCAGATAAGCCTGTAGCATATGCTAGTAGAACTTTGAGCGACACTGAAGTAAAATATAGCACTATCGAGAAGGAACTATTAGCCATAATATGGGCAGTTAAGCACTTTCGACCGTATCTGTATGGTAACAAATTTACCATATTTACAGACCATAGACCATTAGCATGGCTGGGGTGTATGGGGTCCGTTGCCATCTTAAAGACCCAAGCCAACCTCACCTGCTAGCGGTGCACCCTGCTGTCCAACGGACGAGGCTCTGGCGAACCTGGTTTCCCTCTTGTAGGGTTGTGGGGGTCAGACGGCTGGTCGCCCCACGTAAAACCAACTTCAGTCATATATGTATGGAGAGAAACAAGTTAGGTAAGGGTACTCGGTCTAGGGCGTCGCCGCATAACGACGCGCAGGCACATCGCCCTAAACCTGCGATAAGTGGGCTAGGGCTACCGTGTCAAGTACGGGCACGGCTAAAGAGGATAGTACCCAAGAAGAAGTTCCGCTTTGCCACCTGGAACATTGGCTCCCTAACCGGACGTTGCCAAGAACTCGCAGACGTACTTGCGAAGCGTCGGGTCCAGTGCGCCTTCCTTCAGGAGACGCGCTGGAAGGGAAATAAGTCACGTGACATCGGGCAGGGGTACCGGCTAGTGTACACCGGATCACCAACGGGTAGGAGCGGAGTGGCCGTGGTGCTGTCTAAGGACCTTCAGGATGGACTCCTTGAAGTAGACCGATGCAGCGACCGGTTGATGCGAGTTAGGGTGCTGTTCGAAGGGTCGGTAACGAACCTAATCAGCGCCTATGCTCCTCAGACTGGTTGCTGTGAGTCTGAAAAGGAGGCCTTCTGGGATGAGTTCGAGGACGTATTACGCGCTATCCCGAATTCCGAAGGTGTTTTGGTTGGGGGGGATCTCAACGGTCACGTAGGTCAGTTTGCTGGAGAGTATGGACGTGTTCACGGTGGTTTTGGTTATGGCCAGCTAAACGCAGAGGGAGTCAATATACTTAGCACCTGCGCTGTGTCTGACCTAGCCATCGCGAACACATTCTTTCAGAAGAAGCCCCAGCATCTTATTACGTACCGTAGTGGTGCCTACTCAACCCAAATAGATTACCTGCTGGTGCGACGGTGCCACATTGGCAAGGTTACCAACTGCAAAGTCATCCCAGGCGAAAGCCTAACGGCTCAACACCGCCTCCTTGTCCTGAACTTTGCGGTTGTACCGAAGAAGAGAGTGAACGAGAAACGCAAACCCCGCACTAAGTGGTGGTTGCTTGATGGTCCTAGGCAGTCGGACTTCATCGCGGAGGTCGAGCATCTTAAGATCAGTGCTCCGCATGAGTCCGCTCAAGAGATCTGGAGTAGGATCCATTCAGCAATCACCGGTGCGGGTAAGCGCGTCCTTGGCACTTCTCGTGGTGGCCGCACCATAGGAAAGGAGACGTGGTGGTGGGATGACGGGGTGCAGGAGGCGACTCGGAAGAAGAAGGTTTTATTTAAACAGTGGCAAGGGTCCAACTCTCCGGATGACAGGGAGGCATATGGAGCGGCTAAGCGCGCTTGCAAAAAAGCTGTAGCCAGAGCCCCCAGCAAAAGTCTGGCGCCCTTATACGACAAGCTGGAAACTGCGGAGGGGCAAAAGCTTATTTTTAAGCTGGCGCGTGGCCGGGAGAAAGCTACACGGGACATTAGCAAATGTCTTTGTGTAAGGGACGCCCAGGGTAAGCTGCTCTACGATGCCCCCTCTGTTAAGGAGAGATGGTGTACATACTTCGCGGAGCTGTCTAACAAACAGCATCCCCATAACCTTCCTCCGGAACCGCCTCCTAACCTTGGGCTTATTTCCCCTATTTCCCCCGACGAAACCCGCATTGCTCTTCGCCACATGAAGAACCGGAAAGCGGTCGGGCCTGACAATGTGCCAATTGAAGTGTGGAAGGCGATGGGCCCACATGGTGTGGACCTTCTGACGGATCTTTTTAACCGCATCCTGATCACCAAGGAAATGCCGAACCAGTGGCGATTTAGCCTGATTATCCCTGTTTACAAAGGCAAAGGTAGCGTACAGGATTGTGGTAGCTACCGCGGTATCAAGATCATGTGCCACACCATGAAGCTCTTCGAGCGCATCATTGACACACGGCTCCGTAGCGAGTGTACTGTCTCTGAGTGTCAATATGGCTTCCGGGCGGGTAACAGCACCATGGACGCAGTGTTCGCCTTACGGAATCTGGCTGAGGCTTACAGAGAGAGAAGGAGAGCTTTGCATATGGCCTTTTTAGACCTGCAGAAGGCCTTCGACTGTATACCTCGGCAGTCCATCTGGTGGGCACTGCGCTTCAAGGGCGTTCCCGAGGCCTATATTGACATTATCAGAGACATGTACCGCGATTCCGTGTCCTCTGTCCAGACCGCTGTTGGCGAATCGAATGGCTTCCCAATATCTGTTGGCGTTCACCAAGGCTCGGCTCTTAGCCCGTTCTTGTTTAACGTAGTGCTCGATGTAGTTACGGCAAACATCCAAGATCAGCCTCCATGGCTAATGATGTATGCCGATGACATCGCCCTCGTTAATCAGAACAAAGCCCATCTTGAGCGCAAAGTCAACATTTGGAAGGACACGCTTGAAAACGGTGGTCTGAGACTAAATGTGGCGAAGACTGAGTACATGTCCTGTGGCAGCACGGATACAAACACCATCCGAATAGGTTCGGACCTGATACGTACGTATACGAAAGTCCGATACGTTCAGGTACCTTGGATCCGTGCTGCACGAGTCTGGCATCGTGGACGACGATGTCCAAGCACGTATTGGCGCGGCTTGGGCGAAGTGGCGCGAGGTGACGGGCGTTGTATGCGACCGCAAAATGCCTCCGAAGCTCAAGGGGCAGATATATAAATGCATCATTCGGCCTGTCCTACTGTACGGGGGCGAGTGTTGGCCAGCACTAAGCAGACACACCCAGGAGCTTCGCGTCACGGAGATGAAGATGCTGAGGTGGATGAGTGGCGTAACGCGATCCGATCGCATGCGCAACTCATACATCCGAGGTAGTCTTGGTGTCCGTGACGTGGGGGAAAAACTGCAAGAGTGTCGTCTGCGATGGTATGGCCACATCATGCGCCGCCCTATGGAGTACGTTGGTCGGAGATGCATGAATATGGCTGTTCTTGGGGCTAGGTCCCGTGGTCGCCCTCGCAAGCGCTGGCTGGACGTCGTCAAGTCCGACATGAGAGCCAATGGCCTGACTGAGAAGGATGTTGAAGATCGGGCAAAGTGGAGGAAGCTAAGTAGGAAGGCGGACCCTGGCAATAGCCGGGATTAACGCCAGGTGGAAGAAGAAGAGAAGACCATTAGCATGGCTGTATTCATTGAAAGAGCCCGATAGTAAACTCACGCGATGGCGGTTAAGGTTAGAAGAGTACGATTTCGAAATAAAATATAAGAAGGGCCCTCAAAACACGAATGCAGATGCTTTATCTAGGATTAAGATTAATGCAATTGACGACGATTTAGATTCAATATTCGTAAACGTAGGGGATAGACAGGAACGGATACAAAAAATAATAGATAACGAATTGCAAGACCTCGAAGCTCCAATAGAAACGATAGAACTTTCGGATTCTGATGATGAGGTCACTGCCAATTCAGTTTCAAATAGAGAACACGAAGGCATTCCTATTTTAAACGAAGCTGTCGATACTAAACCAAAACAGATTTTAGTTCATTCATGGTTTAAAAATAACTTAGCTGTAAAAGATATTTCTAATAAGAAACAAAAAATTCTTGAAGTTCACTTACCGACAAATAACGATAAATTAGTTAAAGACTTTTTAAAAGAGTATATAGATCCAAAACATAGGTACTTTATATACTTTGAACATCCATCTTTTAGAAAAACTTTTTCAAACATGGCAATTAAGTTATTTAAAAAGGATTCTGTTAAGCTAACAG
The DNA here is from genome assembly GCA_950371165.1 of Lacanobia oleracea. Taxonomy (NCBI): domain Eukaryota; kingdom Metazoa; phylum Arthropoda; class Insecta; order Lepidoptera; family Noctuidae; genus Lacanobia; species Lacanobia oleracea. The sequence goes on from OX493406.1 coordinate 17,541,490, forward strand.
AATGTACAGAAAGAGTTATAAATTTGACAGAATCTGAAGAAGATCAAAAAGAAGTTATTTTTAAATACCACGACGGAAAAACGTGTCATAGAGGTATTAAAGAAACTTTAACTAAACTTAAACGACATTATTGGTGGGCAAACATGAAAGAGACAGTTACGGCAATCATAAACGCTTGCGAAACATGTAAACGCATGAAATACGACAGAAAGCCGATCAAACCTTACATTCAGTTAACACAAACGCAGGATGGCCCTTTTCAGGAAGCTTTTATGGACTTATTATATACCGAAGGGAAATATTATTTAACTATAGTAGACGCATTTAGTAAGATAGCACAAGCTATAGAGGTACCAAATAGGAGTACACCAGAGATAGTTAGGGCATTGATTAAATACTTTAGCATGTATGGTCTGCCTAGGAAAATTAGTTGTGATTCCGGGACAGAATTCAATAATGCTTTGATTAAGGAAATGTTAAGCATGTACAAAATTGAACTTCATATTGGGACTCCAAACAATCCCAGTTCAATGGCAATAGTAGAAAGATTTCATTCCACCATTATCGAGATTTATCGTATAGCAAAATACGATAAAAGCGATTTAGATGCAGCATCTGTTATGACTTACGCCATCATGGCCTATAACAACACCATTCACTCAGCAACAGACCTTACGCCTTTTGAATTAGTATTTGGTCACACTTATTCAGATAATGTATTTAACGTGGATAGAGAAAAGAATTTAACTCAGAAAATATTGTTAGATCATAGAAAACGCCTTGAAATACTTTATGAATTCATAACAGAAAAATTAGAATCCGACAAAATTAAAGTGATAAATAAAATATGTGGTGAAACGACACCAGTACTTGAGCCAGACGATACTATTTATATGAAAGATACTAGGATTAGAAAAGCTAAAGAAAAACCGCGATATGAAAAAGCTAAAGTAATAGGTGAAGTCGAAAGAAATGTAGTACCAGTAGAAGTAAAGAAAAGGAAACTAGAGTAGCGTTAAAAAATGTAAAATGTCCTCCACAGATCGTGCCTGGTACTTCTGGTACTAGTGGTGTCAACATGCACGCTGGACCTTCAAAACCTCGGTCAGAATCCGGGGATAGCAGCGATAAAGCGGGGAGTAGCAGTGAAGAGGAATAGTTATTGGACAATATATAAAACTATAGATTTAGAATCATTAGGCTTACAAATAGATAATAATATTCGGGATTTTAGTAATTTAAAAATAAAAATTAAGGAAATTAGAGTTAGTAACGAAACGGTAGGAATAGAAAGTCAAATCGAATATCTCATTAATTTAACTAAGAGTAGATTTTTTTTCAAATATTACCTTTTCATTATAGGAATAAACGAGCCTTATTCAATCCATTAGGCTCACTTGTAAAAGCTATTTCGGGAAATTTAGACGAAGATGATGCAATTAAATATGATAGAGAAATTCAAATGATACAGAACAAAGAGCATGTAGTCGAACGTAAAGTATCATCAATGCAAAAGGCTTTTGATAAATTAGTAAACGACTCTGAAATAATAAATTCAAATATAAAAAACTTGGGTTTACATACCAATGAAATGGAAAAATTAGTTGAACATGAGTTCAGGTTTAACAAACTTTTCCAAATATTGAATACTATGTTTCAAATTTTAAATAACTTTCGAACTTGTTACGAAACCATACAAGAGATTGAGACGGCAATAGCCTTTAGCAAATTAAATACATTGCACCAATCCATTATAAATAGTACAGAATTATATTATACATTAGAAGTCATTTCTAAACATGCTAGAACAATATATCCAGTAAGCAAACGTAATTTAATAAAATTAGAACGTAATATTATACTTAAGTCATACATAAATAATAACAAGTTAGTTTTTGTTTTAGAAGTCCCCCTAATAGATAACGAAACATATAATTATTACAAGGTTATACCCATTCCTATATTCCATTCTCCAAATACCTTTACGATTATACCCAAATACCCTTACCTGATGGTGAATAGGTTGAAATACATGCCCGTGGTAAGCCCATGTGCTGAGATTGAAAAGGACAAATTTCTATGCGCTGAAACTAACTTAGCCCAGTATCCAACTGTGACCTGCATTGAACAAATAATGTTGATGAAGAATAACTACAAAAACTGCATACAGAACCATATTGAAATAGAGAAAACTAAGATACAAAAAGTAACCGACAACCAATGGTTGGTTTACTCAGAAGAAAACCTCATCATTACTGAGAATTGCAATACAGAAATTCTGAAATACACCGTTCTTGGGACCTACATCGTGACTCCAGGCCAACAATGCGAGACACAAATAGGCGAAGTCATCGTTGCCGCTACCACAAACACTACAGTTTCTAGTCTCCAGCTGCCATTGATCCAGATGCCAGAGCTACAACAGGACATCCAGAGAAGGTCAAAGAAAGTGGATCTAAGAAATGTGGACTTCAGTGATGTGAAAGAAGTTTTACAAAGTGCAAAATTTAGTGAAATAGACGATACGACCCAAACAGTGACAATAGAAATTAGTATATGGACCATCTTCGAGTATGTGATTATTGTAATAGCAGTATTTATCTTTATAATGTATAAATTCCAGTTTATAAATTTTTGTCGAAATTCTCCGAAACTGTCTGCGACACCTTCGGATAATTTCTCTCTTGGGGAGGGAGGAGTTAAGGAACCCCAACCTACCAATATTAGCTTTGTCAGCCAATAAGTATTTATTAGACATATTATTTCCAAACATTCCATTGCTTGATCAGCATCCAGAATAATCTAGGACGTGCGTCATATCTGATCACGCCATGCATGTACTACGTTAGCAATAAAGTTAGTATATAAGATCAATATTTTATTAGATGACAAGAACTGTTTAGCTGTAACTCTGTCGGAATAAAGTTATTTTTTTAAATACTTCCGTTGTCGCTTACTTAATTCATGCGTGTCGGATGTCGCGTGTGTGGTGTTACCATTAATATCATCAGCTACGCGGACGACATGGTGCTGCTGGGCTCGACTGCTGGATCTATTAAAGAGATGTTGAGAGTTGCGAGAGCTATGCAGCTACACACGGACTCGTTTATAATGTAAGCAAAAGTGAGAACATGGTTTTTAAGGCCGCTGGTAAGAACCTTGACTATGTTCCAAGCTTTACTCTGAATGGCTTGAGTTTAACGCTTTCAGATAGTAATAGTCACTAAGTTACTTTTAATTTATTTAATAACATTAGTGTGCACGACGCCCTGAGGTCAACTCACACCTAGGCTCAAGTAGTGAGGACCGCGAGCTACCGAGCGTCGAATAGCATAACGCGATTCCAACGAGTTTATTGTAAAATGGTTGTTGTAAAATGTTCTTATTCAATGTGTGAAGATTATGTCTAATAAGAATTGTTAATAAAGACTTGGGTGTCACAAAAAGGTTAAAGCTATAACGTATTAAGTATACTTGCTGCTACTAGCGCCATTATAACTCTCAAAGCTGTATTGCGTCGTCCATTAAAGTTAACTTGTTTGTTAACTCCTCTATATCGTCTTTAGTAATAAGTGAGATAATTATAACCCTGTTATATTACTGAAAGTCATAAAAAGGCCTGTAACTGACACCAAAATGTTATTTGGGAAATATAAGCATTTATATACAGCTACAGTACAGTTACGTACATACAGGATGAAATTGAATAGATGCGACAAATTTAAATATACAATAATACGTGTTGTCAAGAAAATTTAGAACATATCAAATGTAAAATTAAAAAATAATTTATCAGTGTTACGGAAAACGTTAAAATAATTAAAGTATCAAAGAATTTCGCGTACTACCGTTTTCGTGTAGTAGGCACGATTTAGGTACATTCTCGCTACGAGTATGAATGAATCGCTCCGCCCCCGCCATCTCTTTCCCGCGCGCACGATTTAATAAAAAAATTGTGAAACCAAATTTCCCTTCATACTTTTGTCGGCTTAGGACGATCAAAAATACAATAAAAGTAAATAGTAACACAATGTTTTAGTATGAGGTATAACCTGAATTATGTTTGTTACAACAACAATTAATCAATTATTGTATTTGTGGCGTATTTAAAAAGTTGGAATCAAAGTATTTACAATAATTATAAAGTATTTACAAAAAATCAAATCGGTACACTTACGTGTATTTTAATAATTGTTCAAAATGTCCACCTCCGTTTTGTAAACACAATTGAGCACGGCGCCGCAAATTGTCCTTAAGTTTTCTTAATACTAAAGTTTGTGATTTAACAGTTTCGAATGCACTCCTGATTTTGTCTTTTAGCTCGTCTAAAGTTTCGGACTCGCGTTCGTAAACGAGTCTTTTTATTTCTCCCCACAAATAAAAGTCTAACGGTGTTAGGTCAGGTGACCGTGCCGGCCATGCTACGGGTCCGCCGCGACCTATCCACCTATCACCGTATTCACTTCGGAGGTAAGCCCGCACTTCACTGAAATAATGAGCCGGAGCTCCGTCCTGTTGGAAGTACATACCGGCAAGATAAGACACGGGCACATCTTCTAATAGTTCAGGCACTGCATTTCTTAAAAGTTCTAAATAACGTGGACCGGTCAACCTGTCATTAATGAAGATCGGCCCAATAACTTTGTCATTAATTATCCCAGCCCAAACATTCGCACTAAATCGCACTTGGAAAGCGTCCCTCCGTGTTACGTGTGGGTTGCGACCGCGAGCACTCCACCAATGTTCATTGTGAATATTAAACAGTCCAATTCTTGTGAAGGTGGCTTCGTCACTCCATAAAATGTTGTGATGAAGATTTTCCAACAACCATTCACAAAATTGTCTCCGCGGACGATAGTCGGCGAGCACGATATCTTGCACGCGCTGAAAATGGTAGGGATACATCCCAGACGAGTTTAATAACTTCCATATGAAGTACTGGCTCACATTGAACCGCCTGGCTGCCTGTCGGGTGCTGGCCTGAGGATTTTCTTGAAAAAATCGCTGTACCATGCGGTACATGCGCCTTGGGTGTACCGGCGGTCTTCCACCACCCCGGGCGTGTGCCGGCACGTATACACTTCCGAAGTCCAGCATGTTCTGAGTGATTCTTAGAATTCTTCCCAATGAAGGTGGAATGACATTGGGATATTTTAGCCGAAATCTTCGCTGCGTTTCACGTAGATTTCTTACGGTGTTGTAACACACGACAATATCGAGATACTGTACGTTTGTTAACGGTTCACGACTATTTCGTCTCGTCCTAGGCATTGTTATGACACAAACACAAAACAACAATACAAATTATTCGCATTACGTAAGTAGGATTTACGGAATGTGCGCGCGACCGTGACCTACAAACGTTTTAGGGCGACTAATGAACGAAGGAAGGGTGGTGGGCGGCGGGGCGGTCGCCGGGAAGGGATGTCAGCGCTGGCGCTCATGCGAGGTTTGGCAACGTCGCGCGATACTTACACTAGAAAATAGGTAAAATTAGGTAAATGACCGCTATGAACGGCAACGTTTAATAACATGAGAACTCCACGACGATTATTGTGCACTGCGATTAGTCGGACGAGATTTTTTTATACTTTAATTTTTCTTATTTATTTTGCATATTAATTATTTTGCTGGAATACCGATAATTCGTACTTAAATAAAGATAATACCATCAATTCCATTTTAAAACGATAACCCCGTAATTTTTTTAACGATTTAGGTTGTAGAAAAAACAGTTTATAATTACTATGTTACTGTAACTGAAGCTCCCATTTCTTTTTGTCGCATTTATTCAAAGTCATTCTGTATACAGTTTCAGACCTGTTTCCCTTAATTATTTCTAAATGCTGAGGTTTACTCAAATCCTCTCCTTAGTCAATTTTATTTTGGATCAACCATAATTGCATATCTTTTTTTAAGGAATTCGTATTTGGGTCTTTATTCACACTGATACAGTGATAAGGAGCATTATCCATCACTATTTTTGTAAATTAGGAACTGGGAAGATTTACTATGTTTATCCACTGCATGCAAGTGCTTAGCTCTCCAAGCTGATATTTAATTACGCTCCATAACAAACTTTCGATTGGATTGAGATTTTTTAAAACGAAATCACAGATTTTGAAGCAGCTTTTGCAGACTCTCTCGCTGTCCTGTGTAATTTATTTCTGTCTTTAAGACTTCTTGAAGCTTTTTAACGGTAAGGACCCCTTTTATAGCAGAATACAATTCATGTACTTTCCTCCGTACAACTCCCATGTTAAAATCATCAACATGCACAAACCCACTTTTACGTTTTCTGTCCTTGCCTTTTTTTTTTTTTTAAGGATGGGAAATCATCAAATGACTCCTCCCGCTTTGGGTGAAGCAGAAAGGAGCGTCAGACTCTTACTGACTAAAACCCATCCGCGTTTCTCCCAGTGCCCTTTGCGTTCCAGGGTACGGTGCCTCTTTCGAACGAAGTCCGCAGCCCCAGCAGATCCACTTTTACGTTTTCTGTCCTTGCCTGGTGTCCTAATTTGTGTACCAGTTTCTTCTGCTGCGTGCCCTTCCTTAACTATTTTTTAAATTATTCCTTGACTCACACCTGAAATATAAGATAGTAAAATAAACGTCAATATAAATTTGAAATCTGGCAGGTTAGTTGGCTAACTCACTAGCAGGTTACCTAATAGATGTACATTACCGTTACGCTAACCTGCATCAAGAATAAAAACGAATATTTCGTGGACTTAAATAATTAGTTATTTATCGGGTAATTTATAACAAGAAAGTTGACCACACTAACCTGTCGCTGCCGAAATTCATTTTTATATTTGATTAAGTGGAATGATCGTAGACCCCGCCCGAGCTTATTCAAAAAAGTTTTAACCTTTAGAATAATATTTCGAGCATCACTTTTAATTAACTTATAAATTCAGCAATATCATGACAAAACAACCAGAGAACCCGAATGTAGTAGACACTGACAATTGAATGACATTTCAAAATGACGGCCGTAGTTCCAGTTTTCGCCATTTCACAGATAAGTTGGTAGGAGTGTACGTACGATTCACCAAAGAAGCTCTCCATCTTTTGTTTTTGATGCTTGTCGGTTCATGAAGATTTGTAAATATTCACGGCTATGAATGAAGAAACAAATGCCGTACTTTACTTATCAATAGTGTAGTACTACTGTAGTTAGAATTTATCGAGTTTTTTTCTTTAGAAAAACAGGTGTTTGAACTGTTTTACTTCCATAAAACAGTTAAGTAAGAGTAGTAAGTAAGTTTTTCTACTAAATTGCGATGCACGATGAAACTGGTATATATGGATCGAGAAGTAAAGTAAACCGTTCAGAAATATTTATTGAATTGTTGTAAATCGCATGAGATCTTCGCCTCAAACTTATTTAATTGCTAATCATTTTCCGTAGATTCTTTTATTGTGCGAACCTTTTCAAAATCACCTTGTTCAAGGCGTTTTGTCAAGGTCTATATGCGGAGTGGTCTATGGGTCAAAGAACTACACCAATAGATCGGTTGATTTCTTGCGAGTACAACACAATAATGTTTTTATGATGGATTCGAACAAACACAGATTCAAACGAGCGATACCAGGGATAATTTTATACTCGATTTACTTAAAATCGTTTTTCGATGCAATCTAAAGTACTTATATTATACTTAGAATAACTAAACGCGAATACCAGAATGAATGCCGAACGAAATATTATCCGGCAAATCAACGTTGCACCAAAATGGTATGATGTTTATGAAAGCTTACCCAAAATCCTGTTATCTCATTATTGGCGTGTTAAACCGTATCTATACGTGGGGCAGTAGCGACATCAAAGTTATTTAAATGTTTTTAGTGTTTTATATTTGCGAGTCGGTTGTATTTTATGTGAATAAACTTTTTTTGATATTTTTTTTAATAAGCTTGTTTCCACCATCAATAAAATGCAAATCCATTTAGTCCGTCAGTTAAAATACTTAAAAATAATGGACACGTATTTTTTGTTTTTGTAAATCAATGAATATTGACAAAGATAAAACGCATCAAAACTTGGGAGTGAGAGCTCGTGACGTCAGAACGTACTAAAAATTACTGGTAACTGGTATAACCAGGGCGTGACGTATTGAAAATTTTAAAAGCGTTGTAAGTGTCTTCGCCAATTTTGGCTTACGTGACAAAAGAAAAAAAACGGGTCAAATATTTATTTTACGGGTATAATATATGGAGCGACTAAGCGCGCTTGCAAAAAAGCTGTAGCCAGAGCCCGCAGCAGAAGTCTGGTGCCCTTATACGACAAGCTGAAAACTGCGGAGGGGCAAAAGCTTATTTTTAAGCTGGCGCATGCCCGGGAGAAAGCTACATGGGACATTAGCAAATGTCTCTGTGTAAGGGACACCCAGGGTAAGCTGCTCTACGATGCCCCCTCTGTTAAGGAGAGATGGTGTACAAACTTCGCGGAACTGTCTAACAAACAGCATCCCCATAACCTTCCTCCCGAACCATATCTATACCTTGGACTTATTTCCCCTATTTCCCCGGACGAAACCCGCATTGCTCTTCGCCACATGAAGAACCGGAAAGCGGTCGAGCCTGACAATGTGCCAATTGAAGTGTGGAAGGCGATGGGCCCACATGGTGTGGACCTTCTGACGGATCTTTTTAACCGCATCCTGATCACCAAGTAAATGCCGAACCAGTGGCGATTTAGCCTGGTTATCCCTGTTTACAAAGGCAAAGGTAGCGTACAGGATTGTAGTAGCTACCGCGGTATCAGGATCATGTGCCACACCATGAAGCTCTTCGGGCGCATCATTGACACACGGCTCCGTAGCGAGTGCACTGTCTCTAAGTGTCAATATGGCTTCCGGGCGGGTAACAGCACCATGGACGCAGTGTTCGTCTTACGGACTCTGGCTAAGGCTTACAGAGAGAGAAGGAGAGCTTTGCATATGGCCTTTTTAGAACTGCAGAAGGCCTTCGACTGTATACCTCGGCAGTCCATCTGGTGGGCAATGCCCTTCAGGGGCGTTCCCGATTGATATTGACATTATGAGAGACATGTACCACGATTCCGTGTCCTCTGTCCAGACCACTGTTGGTGAATCGAATGGCTTCTCAATATCTGTTGGCGTTCACCAAGGCTCGGCTCTTAGCCCGTTCTTGTTTAACGTAGTGCTCGATGTAGTTACGGCAAACATCGAAGATCAGCCTCCATGGCTAATGATATATGCCGATGACATCGCCCTCGTTAATCAAAACAAAGCCCATCTTGAGCGCAAAGTCAACATTTGGAAGAACACGCTTGAAAACGGTGGTCTGAGACTAAATGTGGCGAAGACTGAGTACAAGTCCTGTGGCAGCACGGATTCAAACACCATTCGAATAGGTTCATCGGACCTGATCACAAAGTTCGATACGCTCAGGTACCTTGGATCCGTGCTGTACGAGTCTGGCAACGTGGACGACATGTCCAAGCACGTATAGGCGCGGCTTGGGCGAAGTGGCGCGAGGTAACGGGCGTTGTATGCGACCACAAAATGCCTCCGAAGCTCAAAGGGCAGATATATAAATGCATCATACGGCCTGTCCTACTATACGGCGGCGAGTGTTGGCCAGCACTAAGCAGACACACCCAGGAGCTTCGCGTCACGGAGATGAAGATACTGAGGTGGATGAGCGGTGTGACGCGATCCGATCGCATACGTAACTCTTTCATCCGAGGTAGTCTTGGTGTCCGTGACGTGGGGGAAAAACTGCAAGAGTGTCGTCTGCGATGGTATGGCCACATCATGCCTATGGAATACGTTGGTCGGAGATGCATGAATATGGCTGTCTTTGGGGCTAGGTCCCGTGGTCGCCCTCGCAAGCGCTGGCTGGACGTCGTCAAGTCCGACATGAGAGCCAATGGCCTGACTGCGAAGGATGTTCAAGATCGGGCAAAGTGGAGGAAGCTAAGTAGGAAGGCGGTCCCTGACAATAGCCGGGATTAACGCCAGGTGGAAGAAGAAGAATTCGAGAGTATGTAAAATCACATGGGAGAGACCATGTCAAACACATAAACATGTCAAAGTATTTTTTGTGTTAGAGTTGAGAGCGCTAAAGATTTAAAAGTAACAGGAGCGCAGAAACACGTCAAAGTCTATTTAGGCTGAAATTGAGAACTCTAAAGATTCACAAGTCTGCGGTGACCAGAAACGTGTCAAAGTATTTTTTGGGCTGGAATTGGGTACATTAAAGATTCAAACGTACCAGGAGACCACATGTCACATGTCGAAATTTCAACATGAATATTTCTGTTAGGCTGTTAAAAAAAAGGACAAAACATTTATGTCCATGAAGTGCTATGTTGATCGTTACGCCGAACATGTCAATAACAAAGGTATGCCTCACTGTCCAGAAATCTTTCAACCAGGATTTCCCTAATTACCATGAAATTCAGAGTTGGAACTAACAAAACTTACTTACAACATAGAATCACAAATGAAAACGGAATGGTTCATTAAATTATACTCTACTAGCGACCCACCTTGGCTTCGCACGGGTGCAATTTATATACTAAAACCTTCCTCGAGAACCACTCTTTTATTAAAAAACCCGCATCAAAATCCATTGCGTAGTTTTAAAGATCTAATCATACATAGGGACAGACAAACAGCGAAAGCGACTTTGTTCTATACTATGTAGTTATAAATTATAAGGTGAAATGAAACTAAAATAACCACAAAACGAGATTATATTCATTTAATAAGAGAAGAGAAGAGTAAGTACATAGTTACAATTTCGACGTGTTACAGTTAAAAGATTGCAAGCGTATAAGCATCACACAGGTTTATCATTTCAAATTCAGATTTGGTTTCAGTGTCTAGATAACGATTAATGATTGCCTGACACTCCATATCCTTGGCGATGAAAGACAGAGGCGTGCGCAGCTGGTGTAAGGCTACTTGACGTTGTGAATATCTCTGCAGCGCCTGCGAGGCTGACGTTTTTGCGGATGCGGCGCGCAGCAGTACCAGCTGAGAGCGAAGCGCGCGCTCTGGTGCCACGTAGCTGCACGAACGCTTGATGCTCGCCAAAGCAGCTTCTATGAGCCCACGCGCGTACTGTGCCGAGTGTTGAATACGTCCCAACAAAATACGCACACATCCATCTACTTTTTGCGACCAAGTGGCAGCATCTCGCAATACGTCATCCAGACCTACTGTATCTTCACCAACTAGCAGCTTAGACATGTGTCGAATTACGGAATCCTGAAGTTGTTCTTCTGTTTTATATTCACGCAGTTGCTCCTTAAGAGTTTCTTGCAAGTCGTCTGGCGAATCGCCGACACAAAAAACTGTCCCTGTTAAACCTGAAAAAAAAAAACAATACAATTAAATTAAATAATTTTTTTTTTTTTTTTTTAGTTAATGTAAAATTCCTGACCTAACAGAAGGTACAGAAAAAGCAGGAAAACAGTATTTCTTACCATGATCTTCAAGTATTGCGGCCAGTTCAAGTGCCACAAACACTCCAGTCTCGTATCCTAGCAAGTAGAAGTTATTTTGAACACCTGTTTTGTTGATAAGGATCTGCAAACAACACAATAACAACATATTAGAACAGCAACCCATTTTTTATGTCTTGTATTCTAAAAACGTAAAAAAGCATAGAACCATAATGGCATAGCACCCCGCCATCATTTATACATTTTTTTTTTAATTTTGGCGCACTTTTTTACATGCATATATGATTAGGTAGAGGACAGGCCTATTGAGGATGAAATATTGGGTATACACTACTGGCGTCTAGCCTAATAACATCCCAAAAAATCAGGACAGTGCAATTTATTACCTAAAATGTCTTAAATGACTGACGAAAAATATTCAAAGAGGAATAATAGAGTGAATACCATAATTAAACATTCTTTTTCATAAAATTATTAACTTTTGTTAATAAATTGAAACCCAAAAGGGTTGTAGTGTTCGGCCACGGTCTAAAATTATTGTTTATCAGTTTTCAAATTAGAATCTTTCTACTTATTACTTTTAAAAGCAAACATCAATTCTAGCACAAAGAGTATTAAAGACTTTTTGATGATTACGCTCATTTTTTATATTATTTAAAAGTAGAAGGTATTTCGAATCTCAGTTTTACTGAAAAGGATCTGCAAGCAACAAAATAAAAGTACCATACCAATTTCTTGAGTTTCATGTACATGCTACCGGCAACCAGTATAATCCGGTATTCTACAGAATACCTAGGCATTGTATAGAATGTCTGAAACATTCAGGTAATGTATGAAATATTATTCATGTTATACTTTGCCTAGGTTTTTTTTTTTTTTTTGTCGATGGCCACTCGCAGTTTCAACCCTAGAGGGTTGTCCTAGGCTCACTAGGACAACCACCTAGGCTCAAGTAGTGAGGACCGCGACCTACCGAGCACCGAATCAAATAGCGCGATTCCTTCGAGTTTTATTGTAAAATAGTGTGTTTTTATTCAATGTTTATGAAAGCTAATTTTATCTAATAAGATTCTTAATTTATAATTAGAATAACCTTTTAGAGTGTATCTTATTAGAATAATCCAGTAGTATGTTAAAATAAAGCAATTAGAACGCCAATAACAATGTAATAAGTAAGACTGTCTAAATAATAATGAGTTAATTAAAGATAACAGAGTTATGTAAACAGGTAGGTTATGTAAATAAATTATGGTTACCACCTGTTTTTCCTTTACCTTATCTCTGCGACGCCCACAATAGAAATAATTGATAATTAATAAATATAATATATTATAATATATATTTTAAATATATTATAATAGATTGAATAATTTGTGTTTTTTTTTTTTTTTTTATACGGACCACTCGCAGTTCACCTCTAGAAGGGTGGATGCTGCTTAACCGGACTAGCCTGTGGTGGCCTTAAATGACTCGTAAGGCCCCCAGCCAAGGCAACAAAAATTAAACCTACAACTCCGCTCGCTGAGGGCACCCCCTGTGGGGTACGGACCTCGGCTCAGGAGTGTCGTTATCGGGGGGACAGCTAGGGACAAGCTGGGTCATGATTATATTATTTAGGGAGTTTAAAGCTAAGGGCTCAGCGAAGCGGGCTGGCTCGTTAGGCAAAAGACAGGGAGAGTTTACGTTACTGGGACGTCGCGGTGGGCCTCGTCGGCGAGGCCGGAAAGCAGCGGGTCGCGGTCTGTGTATTTGTGTCCTAAGAGTGCTTGTTTCCCTACAGCTTTCTTGGACAAAGGTAATGGGACCGTCGGGTTCGACTAGGGTATGACGAGGACGTCGAATCCTACTGATTCGAGAGGGAGCGTATCGGGCAGCCGAGGCGATAAGCGAATTCTGGTGCAATTCGTCGGAATCTATGAAACGCTTTGTAAGGCGTTTCATGAATTGCTTGATGGTCGGGACTTTGAGGTCGACATGAAGTCGCTCATTCCTAACGAACCACGGGGCGCCCGTGGCCAGGGACAGGTTGCTGCGTGCATTTAGCATGGAGTGGAGCCTACTGAGAGCGAAGGCGGCACGCGAACGCACCGCCTTTATGTGCTCTCCGAAGGTGAGGCATTGGTCAAGGATAACACCAAGGTATTTGGCTTGCTTCTCCCAAGGGATCGGCTTACCAAACATGGTGATCTGTTTTGGAGTCGGGGGGGATTTTGACCGCGGTTTGCGGAACAAAACTGCCTGACTCTTTTCAGGGTTGACCTTAATCCTCCATTTCCGGGTACAATCGCCTAGGCGTTTGGCGGACTTTTGGAGGTTTTGAGCTATGGCGTTACTACTCTTGCCAGAGTAGTAGATGGCCGTGTCGTCGGCAAAAAGCGCTAACTGCGACTTGGGGTCGGAGGGGATATCGCTAGTGAACAGCGTGAAGACGAGTGGCGAGAGCACACCGCCTTGCGGTACGCCAGCGCGGATGAGTCGGGGGGTGGAAAGCGCACCTTCGATGCGGTACCGAAAGGTGCGGTTCGACAGATAGTCTCGTAAGATGAGCACGAGACGATCTGGCACACCGAGACGATACAGCTTGTATATCAGGCCATTGTGCCAGACCTTGTCAAAAGCTTTCGCAATGTCGAAGAACAGGGCTCCCGTCATCTGACCGCGTTGGAAGCGGCCAACGATGCGATATGCTCAACGATGCGGTAGACCTGTTGGGTACACGAGTGGTCGGCCCTAAAGCCAAACTGCTCGTTAGGGATGAGGCTCTTGCGCTCGACGTAATCTCTGAGACGCTTATAAATAAGCCTCTCATAGATCTTGCCAAGAGCGCTGAGCAAGCTGATGGGGCGATAGGAGGACGGGGAGGACTTGGGCTTACCCGGCTTGGGAATACCAATCACGGTAGCCTCTGTCAACTCTTGCGGGAACATGTTGTTGGACAGAGCGCCATTGAAAATGGCGGTCATCAACACGATGAGTGTCTTGGGGAATAGGCGGAACACCCTGTTGGTTATTCCGTCCAACCCAGGGGCTTTCCTGGGTTTGAGTCTTCCGATGATCTCCTCCACCTCGTCCGGAGTGACGGGGGGAAGGGGGTCATCGGGTCCTCGACGGGTGGGAGGGAGGTCCTACGTTCGACCTCAGCGTCAACCTCAGCGAGGTGGGCCGGGTCGACTGGGTTCGAGCTTGAGGAACACTGGGACTCTAGGCTGTCAGCCAGGCATTCAACCTTCTCGTCGTCGTCAAACGCGAGAGAGTTGTCGGGCCGGGTGAGGGGAGGCATTGAAGTAATCTCAGAGGCGCGTAACTTCCTCTGAAGTTCCCAGAATGCAAGGCTGGGAACAGATGCTCGGTGAACTCCAGCCCACCCGGCTGGAGTTCACCGAGCATCTGTTCCCAGTTCTTGCTACGCAGCTCTTTGATGCGTCTGCTTACTTTACGCTGTAAGTAGCGCATAAAAGCTTTATTGTTAGCACAGGGAAAAGCGCTCTAGGCACGGACGGCCGCGTTCTTCTCGGTCAACAGCTCACGCACATCGTCCGGAAGTTTCCTGCGACGATCATTCATCGCCGGAGCCTTCCTTGAACATTCGTTCAGGACGGATTGAACGTGGTCAGTAAGCGAGCCGATCGCGGCCGCCGTGTCGGCAGCAGACTCGATGTGGTCCGGGATCTTGTCCAAGTGATATGACGTGGTGGGTTTTCAGTTTTTCACTTACTTTCCGTCAGTCAGTGATCACTCGGGAAGGAGGGGGTTGAGAGGGATCTATTGGACCATGTCTGGGAATGAGCTCCAGAACTACTGGCCGGTGATCGGAATCGAGCTCGTCAATCGTATCAATACCCTGCAAACGTAAGTTTACATTCTTAAGGAGAGCGATGTCGAGCACGTCCGGTTGGCGGTCAGGGTCAAAGGGGAAATGGGTAGGATGCATCGGTCCGATGACATCAAAATTAAGGGGGCTGCCTAGCTCGAACAGAGCTCTGCCTCTGGGATTAGTCGTGAGACTATTCCACGAGGGGTGTTTGGCGTTGAGGTCCCCCGCCAGAAGGACGGAGTCGCTCAAACCAAGAAGTTTGGAGAGATCATCTCTTATGAAAGGAGAGTTAGAGGTGGCGGGAGGGACGTAGGCAGAGATGGCCGTTATGGGTTGATGGCCTGTCATGCCCAGCCGACAGACAGAGACCTCAAGCTCGGTTAGAGTGGGCGGATCCATAGGGATGGAATAGAGGGACGATTTTTAATAAATGAGAGTACCTCCCCTATGACACCGAGTCCTATCGTTGCGAACTATGCGATAGTTTGCAATTTTAGGGTCACGGTGATGGGGCTTCAGGAAGGTCTCTTGCACCAGAAGGATGTCTAAGCGATGGTCGCGGAGGAAGGTGGCGATCTCATCGCGTTGGTTGGGAAGGCCGTTGGCATTGAAGGACCCTATCCGGAGGGCCTTCGGTTTAAGCCTACTTGCTTGGATTGACCTATCCATGGAGGACGTGATATAGGCCAATGTCGGAAACTACATCGCTAAAATCGCGATAGATAGACGCGGCTTTAGAGATGTGGGATGCCTTCAGAGCTCTGGCCATTTCCAGAGCTCTGGGGGAGCAGAAGGCTTTATAAAAAGCCAAGTTAATTTGAAATGCCATATCGGCCTCGTTAGCTGCTACTGGAGCAGCTACGGATGCAACCTTTGGAGGGGAAGGAGGAGCAGATGCTCAGCCGTGGGGCGGTTGCTCTAGCGGCCGTAGGCCGGTGGAATGGAGGGATGGTCAAAAAAACAGGTTTGTGGCGCTACCGTAAGGTTTTATAGTAGTGAGGCGGGGGGAGAGGCCATTTATATATGCGCGCCGCTCTATCCTCACGCCATAGCGCAATGGGACGTCGCAGAGGTAAGACCTATATGTCATTAGTTAGGTATTAGGTTTAGGTATTAGAAAATAAGAGACTCGCCAGCTCATGACTAATGTATTTTATGGTTTTTAATAAATATGTGGTAGCGGGGGTGAGGAAGGGTCCGCTGGCCAGCCAAATAGAAATAGTATTTGGTGAGGGCATAGTTCGCAGCGTACTCGAGTTCCAGCAGCCTAATAAGAAAAGGCGAACTTCTTCCCGATCGACTAGCCAGCTAACTTATTAGATCCTCGCCGCCGCCGTCGCCTCCACTTGCAAACGTGTTTCTTTTACGGAGTTTGGATGATCCCAAATACTAGGTATTCTATAGAATATCGAATACGCCACCGGCAATGTGTGTAAAAGACGATAGATGGGAAAAGGAAAACGTGTGGGGCAGCAGTAACGCTACGTTCACACGACGACATAAATTTCTTAGCCGGATCAGATTTTTACAGGATATGGTTTAGTCACAATACAATTTATATGAATGAGTTCACACGTGCATTCGGATTTAAGATCCGTCAAATTAACGAAAAGGGCAAAACTTAAGATCTGATTGTGCTTATCACCCGCCTCGCAGGTGTTTTTATCACCCGCTTCGCGACGCTCCACGTACGTCCTTTTTGGCAATCTACGTGCGCAAAAAGTTTTAATTTTAGTTGATGCGATCTATTTACAGTATTTTTTTCCAAACACTCAGATAGTCAGGCAACTCACAACACGCCGAGTTTTGACATTTCACGCGCTACTGAACAAAAGAACAAACAAGTCGCGACATGTTTGCGCGCACACAGCGCTACGCTGCGTCGTCGGTCAGTCGGTCCACTTGTTTCGAGGCGACCAAACGGTTCTTTCAAATGTGAAGTGATCAACTGGTGCCATGAAACAAACGCCTAAAGGTATGTGCATCAACAGTATTTAACTTTTAATTAGATTTTTGCATTTAAAGTTACATAAAGGAACCATAGAACCAAATAGTAATTTAGTAAAAAAAAAGTTATTATTTCATGATTATTGGACCGCAACTATTTTTGTTGGTAGTTGTTGGTCTTAAAATTATTATGTATGTGTAGTGTAACTAAGTGACATTCTGGCAAATTACGTTTTGGCTGCAGCAACTTACAGTAACTATTTTTATGTGTCTTTTTAGACCTGGCGGAAGGAGTAAAGTGGAGTGAGCTGTTCGACATCTGGCGTAATGAACCTGTTTCTTCTTTAAAATTTGAAGCTGTATTGAAATATTTGACGGATACAACAAATTTACAAAACTTCGACAATGCATTGAGGGGCACATTCAAAAATAAAATTTTCAATTTTTGTGTGCAATTGCTTGTGAAATGGAAAAATTGTTATTACGATAACAATTTTTATTTTTTTTAATTAAAAATGTTTTCTTGCTACGGCAAGAAAACATTTTTGCAACAAAACAAGGAATGGTTAGATGGTCGCCTGACTGTGGATGTAGATTGTGAAGTAGTACGAGATGTAGTTGGTGATGGTGAACACGTGACTAGGAGGCGAGGACGCCCACGAAATTTGTTTGAAGAATGCAGTCGGTCATCGAAAAGGCGAAAGTTACAAAAGCTCGTTCAAGATGCCTCTAGCCAGGAACTATCACTAGCTACTCAAATGAGTCTGAGAGCAGATGGCAAAAGGGATACTGCAAGAGTTTTCAGGCATATTTCAAGTCCGACAGCATCACCTCAAAGAGCCAATAAAGTAAAAAAACGCCTTACTCCGTCAGAAAATTTACTAATCAAGATGATCAAAGAATGCGCTTTAGCCATGTAGATAATAAGCTAACTAAAGATCAATACATAGATATCCAACAGATATCTAAAGAGTATAAGGCCAACATATTTCCATCCTATAATAGACTTTTGGAAGCGAAGAAAGAGACATACCCTGTCGATATAGAAATCACTGAAATATCTGGCACAGTGCAACTTCAGTCTCTGTTTAATCACACTATACTCAGACTCGCCTTTACACTACAAGAAGTGTTGAAAGCAAATATAGACAAATATGACCCCAGTAACATCAACGTCATATTCAAGTGGGGCTGTGATGGTGCTTCGGGACAGAGTCGATATCATCAAGTTTTTGAAGACAACAGCAATGATGACGCGAGTTTGTTCTTAATAATGTTAGTACCTCTTCAAATCAAAGCTGATAGAGACGTGGTTCTATGGCAAAATCCAGTACCCTCTTCGACAAAGTACTGTAGACCTATTAAAGTGATTTTTCATAAGGAGACTGCAGGCTTTGTTAAGCAGGAAGTTGCCAATATCAAAGAACAGTCTAGCCTGCATGCTTGGATAAAGTGTTTAGAGTGCGTTCTGCATATCGCGTACAGGTTAGATATAAAAAAGTGGCAAATTTCTGCACAAAATAAGGCCTCCACAGATGCGAAAAAGAAACATATACAAGAAAGGATTCGAACAGAAATGAATCTCCTTGTCGACTTGCCTACGCAAGGCTATGGCAGCTCAAACACAGGAAATGTAGCAAGAGAGTTTTTTAAAAATCCAAAACTAGCTTCACAAATTACAGGCGTAAATGAGGAGCTAATAGATAGACTCGCTACGATTCTGCGAACTATGTATATGTTCTGGTTTTGCTGTCAACCTCCCGGCATTTGAATCATTTGCGGCGCACACAGCTGATTTGTATGTTAGAGACTACAGCTGGTTTATATGCCTCAAAGCGTGCACAAGCTGCTGATCCACGGTACCTTAATCATGGAAAAAGCGATTATGCCGATAGGGTCGCTATCCGAAGAAGCCTAAGAGGCTCGGAACAAAGATGTAAGAAATTATCGCGAATTTCACGCGCGCAAGTTTTCAAGGAGACAAAATGTGGAAGATATTCTGCACATGCTGCTTATATCATCGGACCCACTTAAAGCGAGTTTACGAAGAGCTAGGTTTAAACCCACTGGCTGCATACCTCAATCAGTTCCTTCTGGATTTGCTGGATGTGCCTGAGATAAATGCAGACTAAATAATTGCATTCTATACACCTACTTCGTCATTTATATAATTGTGAAAAATATACTACTTTCTTGTTCGCTAAAATTTGTTTTATTGTACACATCTTAGGAAAATCTGAATTTTTAGATGGAAAAACAGAAGACCGAACTCCCACGTGCATGTCTTATATAATAATCTAAGCTTATAATTGTAAATTGTCTAAACTTTCATTTGGCTTAAATTATATTGCTGATACTATAAGGTTTCTTAAATACAAAATGGAATGCTTTTTGCGCGAAATATCATGTAAAATAATATTGAGCCCATAAACTGATGAAAAGGACGTATGCTCCTACTTCTGAGTAGTTAAAAAAAAAGTCGGGGTGCCCCAATTCCCGTCATCTTCATCATCATCATCATCAAAGACCATCATCATTATCATCATCATCATCATCATCATCATCATCATCATCATCATCATCATCATCACCATCATCATCATAATTCATCATCATTATCATTATCATTGTCACCATCATCATCGTCATCACCATTAACATCATCATCATAATCATCATCAAAACCATCATCAGCCATAATCATCATCATTCATAATCATTATCGTATTACACATGGGTCGTACCAATACAGCAATATTACAAGATTATCAAACTGTCAAACAATTTACTGCATACCCTACAGGTGAGATTATATTAATACTATAGTATAGCCTCGTCAAGCAATTCACTATCTTGTCACATCTTATTATGCCAAACCTTTACACACCGCTCGATACTTTTTGCAACCTACCAACGTTTTCTATCAATTATAACTTGACACCACTCATTGTCCATTATTTACTTAATTTAATTTATTTCCGCAATGGCATCAATCAAAATAAATTCTTGCTATTCCATAACATTAAAATTCGATAGTACGAAAGACCTCATTTCTGACCTTGACCGCTTTTCTATAGCGCAATCATCCATTTGTGATATTGATAGTTGTAGAAACATTTTAATAGATCCTAATCACTGACTTAAGGTCATACATCAAAATATTAGAAGCATAACTCGCAACTCACCTGGTTTGCTAAAGTTCACGTACCTATGTATACATGCTATACCAGAAATAACGTAAAAACCGAAAGGAGTAATTCATGAACAAACTTTCACTGTGGTACCGACTAACCCTGCCTTTGAATGAACTTTGCAATAACTTTTTTTTTTTTGTCAAAATGTATTTTATACCTGCGCATACTTCTCGGCAGTCTCCCGCACAGTATCTGCAGGGTGGTCGAGTCCCGGCTGCAGCACCAGCGCCGGCAGCTTGAGGCGCTCGCACAGCACGCGGAACCTCTCGTGGTGGCCCTCCATACCCGGCACGATGCACAAGTATCTCTTGCTTACGTCGAACTCGTCAGTCGACTACGGGATTTTGAAAAGTATTCATAATAATAAAATAATGATGTGTCTTTCCGAGAGCAATTCAATTTTATCATTTTCCAGTCAAGGAATCGGCTAACAAAATAAAAACATAATCAGCCTAAATTTTCCCCTGTGACGTTTAAAATTGTACGTAATATTTGAATAGTCAATGCTGATATAGATATAAGACTTTATACTTACCAACGTCATGTCTTTGTATAGAGTTGGTAATGCGACAACGTCAGTTGTGGTGAGAAGTTCATCATCTACTACGATAGAGAAGAATATATCCAATCCAGAAACATTATCTGGAACTATTTCTGATGCAAACTCCACCAGTTCATGTAATCTATAATGGAATTCAATGACTGCTGTAGAGCTGGATTTTTAGATATTAATTGAATTTTTGAAAATAAAGTTGTATGAGTACAGATAAGGTAGTTTATGAAACTGCACATGTATTAAAGTACTCTTGTGACACTAATGATATACTTTGAAATCTATACATATAATAAAATCATAGACTTGCCGTGTCTGTACATTGAATATTTTTGCACAAAAATTACACAGAAGCTTTAGGAATAAGACACAAAACACACAATTTTTTTTTTCAAATTTTTGTCTGTTGGTCGATTGGTCTGTTTGCCTGTGCGTTTGTGGGAGCATCACGCCTAAACTACTGATTTGATTAAAAATCTAGGTAATTATAAATATTAAATGATAACCCGAGTAACATTTAAGCGTATAATTATTCAAAATCGACCCACAAAATAAAAGGATATTAAGTTTTTATGTTTAGGAAGAAACTTTATCGAACGCTAAAATATGTAGTTTTCATTGACTCCAGATACTTGCAAAGCCATCTATTGAGATAGTAACCAATGATCGAAACGAACAATACAATACATTATATATAATCTCGTTATTAAGAGTTATTTGTTAAACTTTTAACCGTATAGTTCGGTACTAGTACCTAAAGACAAGCAAACCTCCACCGGCTCGGTAGTAGTACCTAAGAGTTACGTCATACGACATCCTTTTTATTAATGTTGTTATTGATAAAGTTACTTAAAAAATCTTATGTTTAACGATAATTAAAACAATTGGATAAAAGGTCACATAATAGCGCTAATAATTCGTATTTAAAGTGTTTAATGTGTTAATTGCCGTCCACCATTAACCATAATGCCTTTTTTTTTTTGGAGTGTAGCAAAACGATTGTGATATTCGAAATTTTAATTTTCCGATTAATTTAAATGAGCAATTGTCGTTATTCGATCCTAAAAAAATAAAGGAAAATACGTTAAAGGCATGAAATACAGTATACAATAATGATAATTATTATTTAAGTTTTCTCATGTACTTTAATTACGAATAAAACTAACTCAACAAATTAATCAGACCCACGGCTATTTTCACTATTGTTTATCTTACCAACTCAACATTTAAATTCGGAATGCACGCGTGATTCAAAAATATTTTACTAGATTGAAAATATTGAGAGTTTAGATATTTTTCGGCATAAATTTATACCGAATGCCCGGTATAATTTTTTTTATGAAACCCATAAAGAATGCCCGGTATCAATTTATGTAGGTATGTCAAGTGGGTGTAAGACTTTGGCATCAAATAAAAAAAACCTAGACAAATGCGAGTCGGAGTCGTGTGCAAGGGTTCTGAACGAATTTCTTGTTTTTCAACATGTTATTTTAACACTATAGAATTCTTATACGTTTTCCTGTAATCGATAGGTAAAGATCTATCATCTACATCTTTTTTCAAAATTTTAAACTCATTAGTTTCGCAGATAAAGGGAACAGGAACTTGAAAACCATTGATTTTAAAACTATAAAAAAATATTATTAAAACTCTCACAGTAAGCCCTTTCATTTGATATGTCACACAATATTGTTTAAAAAACTCTTTTTTGAAATTTTCTAGTTTGACACCCAAAAGTGCATTCTAAAATATCTATAATTTAAGTAACGCTTCTATGTTTGGATCACAGAAATCCAAATGTGTAGGTATCTAAAACTAATAATTGATTTATAAAAATCGTTCTTTTAAATTCATCGAAAAAGTAATAAGCATAATCGATACCTATGCCACACCCTAACAATTAAAAAAACAAAATGGTTATTTTTGAACACTAATATAGTGTAGTGGTAATGAAATTACGTGTTATTGAATCTGTGTCAATTGCATTTAGATCTGGTGTTTTTATTGATCTTCATGATATTTAGATTCATAATTGTTATATTTTTAATCGTGTTTACATGCGAGTGGGTGATATTTATGTAAAATAAACCGTAAAAAACAAATCGAAACTTGGACTTTGGAAATCAAAAAACTTCATTACCGCTACATATATCGTTAGAAATATGTATATACATTCGTCAGTTAATCAAATGATGAGCAAACTACTACCCGGATGGAGTTTGGGTGTCCAAAATCCACAATTTTCATGTTTTTTAACCTCAAACATCGCAGTCATCAAAATTGCAACGCAGATAATTTTGTGTCAAGATTCGATCGTATTTTTAATTAACTTATATAAGAAAAAGGATAAAACGAAGAATGCAAATAGAATGTGTATGTTTTTATTTAGCTCTTTTGCATCTTTTTAGCAAGTGAGAAGTTTGTTTACTCATATATTTTCAGAAAATCTAAGTTACCTATCCTTTCGAGAAATGAAGTAATTCATATTTAAACATTTTAAGTAGAATGAAGCAGTTTGAACAACTATAACTTTTAATTTAAGATATTTCTCACAAATTTATCATAATAAATTCGATTGCCGAAATTTGACATAATTCCTGAATTTGGTGACGAAAGGACATGGCTCGTCGTACATACATAGCTCGCCTAAGATCCAACAGGGAGGTGTATTTACTCTCTGGGTTTTAGATAATGTATATATTCGATTCAACGTAAATTAAAACAACGGACACTTTTGAGAGTTCCGAAAAAATCTAAACACTTTCGGGTTTTGAGGTTATAATTACGTCAATAAAAACATTCGGTATGTAGCAATAACTTAGCATTTATTACTGAATGTAAGTACGACAGATGCGCGCTTCTTGACATTGAACTGTCGGAGTCGGGAGTCTTATGGACATGCAAGGGTTTTATTAAGGATTTACTTTTTCATTTTCGTGTGATTATAAAGTAGGTATAGCATATTACGTAGTACATACGCGCCAAGTGACATTACTATCAAATGTCAAATGTTGTCATCTGTCAATTCGGCAACTGTCAGTGTCGATATTATTGCTCGTTTCAAACAGCGCTTTCAATCGAGTTTTTTGATAAGGCTTATTATGGTTCCGCGACATCATAGCGGACTGTATGTAACTAAAAATCATTATCGTATTTCAAGTGTTGAGAATACTGACGCTTGTCTGTGTCAAACTCCTATTAAGAGTGCCGTTACAAAGACTTGGCTGTATGAGCTATAATACCTTTGCCTATTAAAAACCTCAAATTGAACCAAAAAATAATAGAACTATCACCGAGGATTATGACGGAAGCTAAGGACGAAAGTGAATACTTTTTAAAATGTTTTCGAAATTAAAAAGTGTCCATTCTATTAAAATATAAGTAATGTTTATTATTAAAAGAACTAGTAATTATAGTAAATATTTCATTCGTGTTGGTTCATAGGCCATTTTTTACAATGTCCTTTGCAAAATCCCGTCGACTCAGCTGGTTTGTCAAATGTCAAAATCTTGTCGAACAGAGTGGTTAATTGGTACTATGTTGCAAAAAAAAGTGAACATGTTATTATTATATCATTATTTATCGTAACATGTGGGCTTTCAAACTTATTTTTGACAGTTCAACTACATTGTCGATAGATGGCGATGTACTGATAACGCGTTTTTCTGAATCGCGGTGATAAGATTCTCCGCCTGATACATGACCTTGGGCAATGTCCGCCAACAAAAATTTGGATACCTATGTAAATAATTAGAAAGGGATATCCATATGTTTCACCGAAAAAGAAAAAAAAGTGATTGATGAACGTTATTGTGATTCGAATCGATTCGACATAGTTAATTTGTGATTCTGTGCTTAACCTTGAAGGTCGACCCGTGTGATGCCGTGCGTGGCAATGCTTGCCGAGGTCGGTCTTTGGATGGATGGCCATTGTAACATACCGAGATTCCTTCGTGCCTTAGAATATAAACAGCACAACGCTATATAGATAACAATTGCACGAGTCGATCTTCAGGGTTAATTAACGCTTGCCAAGGTCAGTCTGTGGATGGGTGACCATTTTAACATACCAAAAAGAGATCTTTGGCAGTCTTTACGGATTGTCAGAAGCCGAAAATCTGACATCTGCGGTTTCGCAAAGAAGTATCGTGTTACCCAGTATTGTCGGGTTGTAGAGGTTTGGTATTCAACCGCTCCATGTAAAATACTGGTAGGTAATCAACTAAGTCCGGTTTGACTGGAAGCTGACCCCTATATAGCCGGGAAAAGGCAAGGCAGATGATGCTTCATGGTAAAAAACTGAAATAATTTGCGAAAAACAGTGAATCTACAGCTGTTAATAAAAACTGAAGGTTTTCAAAACTGGGCACAGAATACAAACGTAATTTTATTTCAATTGCCTTTATCCAATAGGGAGACGGCTTAAGTGACGTCCCGGCATTTAATCGAATTTGGGTTTCCCAAAAATAAGTAAATTATATTTTCGTCACACATTTACTTACCCTATTCTATAGACGGCCGAAGCATCTGCCAGCCGGTTCATTAAATGTTGTATCAGACTCATTGGTTAGATATCATTTAGGCTGCAGATTAAACCGCCGTTCAATAACAATAAAACGGCAGATTCAATAATAATAACGATTTACTTGTTCAACATAATTATGCCTAACTATACATATTGTGATCAGCCCCTGATCAGCACTTCGAAGTCTCGGTCTATTCACAGAATGACATCGCCAAGAGTTGGTTAACGATAAAGATAAGACCAGTGCGACTGTTATTATTTAGCTCCGAGCTCCTCATTCGATCAATTGCCTACTAAATATCGATTATAAAAATTCGATTATTCTTACAAATCGATTCTATGAAATCGGTAAAACTGTTTAATATAAAATGAAAAAATGAATTAAATGAAACGGTGTTTTATAATCTGCAATTGTCAGTGAAAATCAAAGAAACTGTGATTCTTTTTGGGATTAACAAAATTAAGAATCAACTTAATTCATCAGTTTATTTGTTCCGTAGTTTGAAGATGCCACCATTCGTTCGATAGTCGGTTTGATTTTGATACCTACCTCGAGGTAGGAATGTACCAGGAGATTACCTGAGCTAATCAGCATTTCAATCGGAAGAGATTATACAGTGCCCTGCATTAGGTACCCTCTTCCTGTTTTCTTAATTTTGAGAGATATCAGGATACGCAAGGTATTAACTTAAAGTAGATTTTATCTATGCAAGAGATATTTTTCGACATCCACGCGAACGAAGTCGCGGGCACAGCTAGTGTTGTAGGTGTGTGACTGTTTCATAAACTACCATTACAGTATCTAGAGAAGAAAGCTTTGCAAAGTTATTTTATGTTGTTGAACTAGTGTTCTTGCACACTAATTGAAACCAAAATACACTTTAAATCTTACTTTTTCAGGGTGAATTGTTGTAAAAAGTCTGCATCCAGAGCAATATTATGTGTAATATTCAGGAAGGAATGTATTATTGGAACTTTCTCTTCTGTCATTCCTAACTCTTGCAAGGTAGTTTCAGGACTTGTATTTTCTGGGACAGTTATTCCTGAAATATAAATTGTGTATCATTATTAGCTTTATACCTATTACCGCCTTTATATTCAAAAAGAATACGTCGAGGTGCCATAGGACGGATACCAATCGATACCGCATGGGGATGGAGCACCCATGGCACCATATCTATCTAGTTAGTTATATAACTGTGTAATAGTGAAACCTATATAATAGCAAAAACCTATAAGACATGTTGGCTGGTACAGCAACATAATGTATGGAAAAAAATCCAGAATCACTATACCCTCGACCGGAGAAGCGAGCAAGCTCAACATTGCACAAGCGAGAAACGAGGCAGTACAATGCATTTTCATGCCAATATAACGCATGGCTCTATGTGCAAATAAATCGAGTTGGTTTTCTTACCGGCCAGTCGAATGAGTTGTCTCAACAGTCCAGGCGTGGGTGAGTGCGCTGGTTGCGCGAGTAGTACGGGCGAGGAGCAGCGCAGTGCTCGCTCCGCAGCCTCCGCCAAGTCGTGTGAACTTGCCTTACAAGTAAAAATAATCAACTTATAATTTAGCGTTAAGGATGGGCAGAGAGTTCCCTTGTAGTCTCTTTATATATAAAATTGCATCAAATCCGGTAGTTCTTTATAATAATAAATATTTGTGGATGTGAACACAGCAGTCATTGTGCTAATAGTCGTGACGGCCAATGGCATAATTGCCAAGAACCTCGACCAACATCTCAAGAAACTCTCGTTGGGCAGCTGGGTCAAGGCCTTGATCCAGAGATCAGTACTCCTGGACACGGAGCGTATAGTGAGGAGGTTCCTCTTTCGGGAGCCCTGACTACCGGTAGCTTGCGGGACCCTGTTCCCAATACCGGTGGGCTACTATTTTTTATATGTTGAAATTATTTTTACAGAAATATTTAAAAATGTATCTCTTTTAAGTGTCACTTTAAAAAAAACGACAATCATGTGTAAATACAATGAATAATAGTTATTTTTCTGCAGTACAGAGTAATTTACCATCACATAGTAACGGTGGACGTGACATCGTCCGAATGAGTCCATCAGACATGTTATCTCTACTCGTCTGTTTAACGGTGAGTACTTGCACAGGCACAACCAAGTGGCCTGGATTATTCCTCAGCAACTGGCTTTGAAATACAAACTTGTGGATTCTGAGGCACCGTATTACAAGTTAGTGTCCGACCCAGTTCTTGAAAATGACCATGTCACGCTATTGTTGCCAATAAGCCTGATATAGTAATGATAGACCGATTAGCGCGCCGCACTATGATAATTGATGTTACCATCCCGCATAACGAGAACAAATCTACGATACACGGATGATACAACCTCTCAACAAGCATCGGCCAAATGGAAGAACTCTTGAGTGAGATGGAGCGAACTAGTCTTGAATTTGGTCTGAAAATCAACCGAAGTAGACAAAGATTATTGTCGACCGCGCCAATAACAACTCGCCAGAGGTCACAAAAATAGCGAACTGCGATGTCGTTCAATCATACATATACTTGAGGGCACTGATATCAAACAATCTTGGATGCGCTAAAATCAAGGGTCGTATGGCTATAGCAAGTTCTGCCATGGATAGGCTCAAAAAGATATGGGGAAACCGTAACCTTTCTTCGGGCACGTATCAAGACGTGGAGATGTTCCATAGAGCGCCTTATGGTACAAGGAAACGTCGAGGGCAAACGAGCACGTGGTAGATAGCCTATGCGCGGGACCGACCAAATTAAGGTAGCATTGGACAATAGTCCCTTGTACAAGTGCACCAGAAAGGCTAAGGTGCGTGAAGAGTGTTAGCGGATTGTCAAGCATGATACACAATCATAAAGACGACCACGACCACTTTGTCAAGAGTGAAACGACGAAGAAGATAACGAAAGCCTCGTGAAGGCTGAGAAAGAGAAGCAAATCAAGTATCTCGACATAGCACACAAGGTTGTCGACATGTGGAATGTGGTTTCAGCTATCATTCTGCTGATATTCGTTACGGTCAAAGGCCTGATACAGAAGGTTGTACTCCTCGCTCGTATTGTGAGGTTTCTTCCTCTGGAGTCCTAACCACCGGTAGCTTGGACCCTGCTCCCGACACCGGCAGACTACTTTTTGTATTTTTTTAATGTATTTTTTAAAGATATATTTGAAAATGTAACTTTTACTTGTATATAAAAATAAATAAACAAAATAATAATATATTTATGAGGTTGGCCCAATGAATTATATCCTTAGTGACCGTCAATACGGGTTCTGCCGAAATCAGTCAACTGGGGATCTTCTAGCGTACGCCATTCACATCTGGAGTGAGGCAATAGAGAAGCACGGGGAGGCACTAGCGGTCTCCCTTGACACCTCGAAGGTCTTCGACAGGGTCTGGCGCGATAGCCTTATTGGTAAGCTTCCTTCCTTCGGTCTGCCCACCGTTTTGTGTGATTGGATCGCAGATTTCCAGAGGGATCGGTCTATCCGAGTTTTCATAGATGGCTGCTCGTCTGGACTGCTGGATATTAATGCCGGGGTTCCTCAGGGGTCGGTGCTTTCGGCAACCCTCTTCTTGTTGCATATTAATGATCTGCTTATACCCGGTACCTTTGGGTATGCAGACGACAGCACTGTTGCTGCTGCTGTCGGACACGTATCTACGTGTCCGACGCACGAGCTGGTGGGTCGCAGATCCAGTCTCTCCGGGAGGCAATGGTTGAGCTCTTGAACGTGTCCTTACAGGCTGTCCCTGAATGGGGCGATGCCAATCTGATCAAGTTCAATGCTGCTAAGACCCAAGCGTGTCTATTTTCCACCAAAAGGAGTCAATTCCACCCAGCTCTATCTTTCCGAGGTAAAACCGTGCCGATAACCGACCAACTTGAGCTTTTTGGGGTTACATTAACATCTACTATCAATTTTGGCCCTCACATAGAGGCAAAAGCTCAAGTGGCTGCAAAAAAGTTGGGGATTCTAGCAAAGGTGAGACAGTACTTCACGCCGGAACAGCTGCTTAAACTTTATCAAGCGGAAGTTCGATCGTGTATGGAATACTGTTCTCATCTTTGGGATGGATCTGCCAGATACCAACTTGATGCCCTTGAGTGAATTGAGAAACGAGCCAAGAGGATCATCGGCAATGAGAGGCTCGTCGTGACGAAACTCCAAAGTCTTGAACATCGACGACGAGTTGCTAGCCTGTCGGTTTTTTAGCGGTTGCATTTTGGGGAATGTGCGACGGAATTGCATAATTTAATTCCGTCAAGCCCGTTCCATCATCGGACCATAAGACGAACGGTGATGCGCCACCGGTACATGGTGGATATCCCACCCATACGCAAAAAACGTTTTGGCAACACATTCATAATGCGTACAGCTAAGGAGTGGAATTCCCTGCCGGTGTCTGAGTTTCCTGATAGCTACAACCTGGGAGGGAGTCTTTAAGTTAAGAATGAATAGGTTATTTCTAGGCAAGCGTACTCCATCTTCGACCACATCATCGCTTACCATCAGGTGAGATAGTGATCAAACGCGTGCCTATCTATAGTAAAAAAATAATAATAAAATAATCCAGGTTTGTGCCCTCGAGTGCGTAACCAACCAACCAACAGGTAGGGCAGGTAGGGCAGGTAGGGCAGGTAGGGTAGGTAGGTAGGGTAGGTAGGGTAGGTAGGGTAGGTAGGGTAGGTAGGGTAGGTAGGGTAGGTAGGGTAGGTAGGGTAGGTAGGGTAGGTAGGGTAGGTAGGGTAGGTAGGGTAGGTAGGGTAGGTAGGGTAGGTAGGGTAGGTAGGGTAGGTAGGGTAGGTAGGGTAGGTAGGGTAGGTAGGGTAGGTAGGGTAGGTAGGGTAGGTAGGGTAGGTAGGGTAGGTAGGGTAGGTAGGGTAGGTAGGGTAGGTAGGGTAGGTAGGGTAGGTAGGGTAGGTAGGGTAGTTAGGGTAGGTAGGGTAGGTAGGGTAGGTAGGGTAGGTGGGGTAGGTAGGGTGGGTAGGGTAGGTAGGGTAGGTAGGGTAGGTAGGGTAGGTAGGGTAGGTAGGGTAGGTAGGGTAGCCAGTTGACGGGAGCGAAGCCGCGCGGGTCAGCTAGTATTAGTATAAAAGTAAAGATTAGTACAGATCTGTAAAAACGTGGAGGAGGCCAGCATTGGAATACTAAAAAGAAACAAAAGGTAACAAAAAAGAAATCGACATAATTTATGTTATAAAAAAAACATAAATGAACTTACTTTGCTGAAACCAGACAGATCCAAGCTGGTCGCTGTGAAGCCACATTTTGCTCGAGCGATACATGTGTCTTGTCCCATAGAACTGACGGTTGATACAACTGCAAAATACCTATGAAACAATTTTTATAGTTAGTACTGGACGGTAGTTGTGATTCAATTATTTCCGCATTGTAGCCTTGGACTAAGATAACCTCACTAAGAGAACCAATTTTATTTAAAACGACTAGGAAGAATGGAAAAGACTCAAGAAAATAGAATATTTGACAGTGATGTGGAGGAATACTTCGACACCTAAGTGTATTTGGTTTTTGTATACAGGTTTGAAATATGGTTTAGCAGATATGAATGGTTAAGTTTATAGATTAATGGTAACAGCAAATAAAAATAATTAATTAGAAGGCAAGAAAGCCTAGCTTTTATTACACATTACGATAAAAGCGATCTTTTAGGAAAATTAAATTAAGATTATTGGTACCAACTTCAGATCAGGACATAACGATCTTGATGCTGCATCTAAGGAACTTATAAGTGTTGCCAACTCTGCTTTGTGTCTATTATCAGATACATTTGTTATGGCTACGAAAATGCCCTCAATGATTCCCAAATTAGTCGCATTGTATATTACATGAGAAATACTATTATTGACATCAAAATTTCTCTCCAGAGTTATCACTTCGACGCCAAGTTTTCGCCAAGACCTTTAAAAAGATAAAATGGTTTTTCAGAGATTAGAATTATATTAGCCAAGTTTTTGTGAAAGGTTTTTGTAATTATTTTACCCTATTTTAAATAGCTGATACTGATTTATGCCTGTAGAGTGAATACATATTTTTTTAGCTCCACGCTGTATTAGTTTATCAGCTAGTTTAACA
Source organism: Lacanobia oleracea (assembly GCA_950371165.1). NCBI lineage: Eukaryota > Metazoa > Arthropoda > Insecta > Lepidoptera > Noctuidae > Lacanobia > Lacanobia oleracea. The sequence goes on from OX493406.1 coordinate 17,573,070, forward strand.
CCAAGAGCGCCATCATCCCAGAACATTAAATAACTCGCATCAGTACTGCAAATCAATCTGAAAAAGAAAACACAACTTACTTTTTACCCGACTACGGCAAAGCCAAAAGGAAGGGTTATGAGTTTAGCAGTCTATGTAAGTATGTATGTATGTATATAATTATGTTCCACTCTGGTGCCTAAAACACTGAACCGATTTTTCTGATTGAGGTATCAATAGATTTTTAAAAACGTTCCGGGTGACATAGGCTATATAATTTATTCCTAAATGTATTAACGGTGGCCTTGATACGTAAATTTCTGTCGATGAAAAAAATAAATATCAGTTAATTGTGACATGTTTGGTATCAAAAGAAAGTTCTTGACAAGCACATTACAAATATGTATGTATATCATATAGTCTAAGTAAACGTTATGTTTAATTGCCAATAAAAAATTAAAAGCGTTAATGAATCCAAACATCTTATTAACTATAAATTCATGTCATCGTCAAAAAATAAAGGCAAAGCTGCATGGCATATCATAAAGAATAAAACTAATCAAGTAAATACAAAAACAACTATTGAGAATATTAAAACAGACAATAACCTAATAAATAAACCTATTCAAATTTCAAATTCCTTCAACGATTTTTTCTTAAATATATCCAAAGAATTGCATAGCAAAAATAAAACTTTTTCTGGCAAAAAACCATCAACTGATTTACCAAATATGTCTCAAACTACGTTCTTACATCCACGCTATGAGAATGAAGTAAAAAACACCGTCTTGTCTCTTAACGACACCAAATCAGTTGGATTTGACGGTTTAGCAACTCATATTTTCAAATCCTGTGCCACCATTATATCCCCAATTATCGAACATTTAATAAATCTCTCATTCTGGCAAGGTATTTTTCCAGATAAGCTAAAATAGTCAATCGTAAAGCCATTGTTTAAAAAAAGGTGACACAAACGACTCAGCTAATTACCGCCCTATAACCCTCATATCTAATTTATCAAAAATCTTTGAGAAAGTCATGCATCGTAGACTCACTAACTTTTTAGAAAAATATAATATAGATAGTAAAAGAAGAACAAAACGGCTTCGATAGTTGTTTTTATACCGCAAAAGATTTAAAAAAAAAAAGTAACAGACAAGTATGGCTACTGATTCCTATAAACATTCCTTTCTACCTACTGAGTGAAACACTAATATATCATTGTTATCTCATGTAGATGCTTACTATATATTAACTAGTGTAAGAAAGTATATGTACCCGAAATATTTACTTACGAAATATTTTATCTAGTTCTAATTCGAATTTAAAGCGTAAACTTTGTTCTAATAGAAAATAAATATAATAATCTAATTTAATTTATGTAGGTACTTAATTATGTTGGCTAGAGTTAGTCTTACATTTCACATTTTGTCAAAAAGAGCGATTTACATATTGTTCTAATATTTGTACGCCAGTAAATGGCGAAACATGTCAGATCTTCCTATATTTAATAAGACCTAAAAATGTACCATGTTTTATATAAATACAAATATTCTTATTCTTAAAGCGCACCTGCACTTTGTACGGCGTGGCTGTACAATTTATAGCGAAAAACATGATCAAAATGATACCAACGCGAAATTAATCAAAACGGTTTACGGTTTTGTTATGCCACTCATTACAAGAAAAATATATAAAGCGAAATATTTATGTTTTGGATTTTTTCGAAGCTCGATAAATGGTGCTGGCGTCGAAATAAGTCACGCTATGCTTGCGTCTTCGATGTCGTTGCGTCCCTGCAATGAAACGTAGCGAGTGGTCACGACCCTGCCCTTGGCAACCCCTTGGCCTGTAAAAACTGACCACTCACTGTGTACCATAGGTAAAAATGCAAAAATTCGCCAAGTGTGCGCCTACCTAAAAAAATAATGTTTTGTTTTATCCCAATCGGTACACTCTATCAAAAGATATGTGAATTTAAAGTGTTCAAGGAAAAAATAATTTTCATTACGTAAAACAAATAGGTTTTAAACGTAACGCCATCCATTGAACAAAAATAGAACTACCAAATTCATAGAAATAACACCAGAACATTACATACTGTGGAGTTATTTGTGAAACTTTTGATATGTAGCAAAGGAAAAAAGAACATATAATCTTATTAAAATTCTACCAGATCCACTTCAAGGTCGACGATGGTGTTCTTCGTGGAAGAAGGACCTTCGCTCATGTCTGCTAATACATTTTACCTTAACTTATAATAAGCTAAAGCTGTTAAAAGATGGAACGCCGATTTATGCGGAAACCAGGCAACATTAGGTCACCCGCAGGCCTTAACGGCTTACTACCCGTGGTGAGGGGCGAACGTGATTGTTCCGTCGTGACTTTTAAGACAAGACAAAGTGTTGAGTTTTAAGACATGACATAAAGTGTTGGGTATCTGTCTATGCTCTAAATCTTCATCATCTGCCCAATCTTTTCCCACGTATATTGGGGTCGACTTCCAGATAAACCGGATTCAGCTGAAAACCAATATTTTGCGCGAAGTGACATATATCTACATCCCAATAACTGGGCGACCCGGTACATTTTGGCCAGACTGGTGAAAGATTTTTTGGTTTCTGACAATCCGTAACGACTTTCAAAGATCTACAAATAACGGGCGGGACCGTCAGATTAGAATAAAGAAATCAGAAAGAAAGAAAACTTGTTTATTTGGCACACAGCACAACAAATTGTAGGTATTAAAGTTAGGAAGCTTAATTAACATGAAACAATAACATTGTGTGTCCCACGGCTGCGACAAATAGGTGCAGTGCAGCAAAATTCCAGACAACTACGAGTAGGAATTGCCTGACTCTGGCTTTCAACTGAACCTTACGTTAAAGTACTTTTCGAGGCACGTCAGAGCCTCGATATGATAAGTTATGACGATCAACCATCCACAGGCCAATATCAGCAACAGTGGCATAGCTAGCACGGGTGACATAGGTGTCACCCGTGCTAGCTATGGGTACCTACAATTAATTCTGGGTTGCTTGTTGCTTTGGCGACTACAGTCGCAACTTTATGGGAGGGGGGAGGTGTTCCATTTGTGCTGCAAGTTCTTTTTTCAGGAATATTCTTTTCTCGCTTCGTGCACCTCGTTCTTTTCATCATTGTCAAAAATAAAATGGAATTAACTTTGTGGACTGACGCAAGTAAACTCAAGAATTAAGAGCGAGCGAAGCGAGCTAGATAATTCTCTTACAACACCTCCACCGTGGTTTTATTTTCATTTGATCATTCATACTTAAATAAAAGTAACTTTATGGACTGATGCAAGAAAGCTCACTAACTGAAAAGGACCGAACGCAAGAGCGAGCGAAGCGTGCTCAAAAACTCTTGTACCCCGGAAAGGTTTTATTTTGTTTTGATCATTCATACGTAAAAATATAAGTAATTTTGCTGCATTATACTAAAACGCTTGAGGTCATAGAGACTGCAGAATGTAAGAGCGAGCCAAGCAAGCTCGAAATTCACAGACACACCTCACCACGGACAGGTAACATTGCGTCCCCCGTTAAGGGGTGACACCCGACCATGACAAAAAAGTCAACGAACGGTCGAGTGTCAACCCGAAATGCAGAAAACCTAAGAACCAAACAAATTTTTGCAACTCATCTCGGAAGAGTTTTACTGTCTTTTGATTACTCATACTTAAATAGAAGTCTTTTGTTGATTTATGGTGCAGAATCCAAAAGCAAGCGAAGTGAGCCCTAAAATTCCAATAAGTTTCATTGCGTCAAATGTTTAGAGGTGAAACCCGACAGTGACAAAAATCATTCACAATAAAATAGTGTTGAGTGTTTTTCTTCATTCTTTTTAATTTTTTTTTTTTTTTGAGTTAATGTTTCGTATAATTAGTTAATATTTAGTAGTACGAAATTAAGAATCATCTTGATTCGAGGTACTAGGAAGTACCAGGGCTGGTGGGCATTTTCAACGGAAAAGGTGATATAGTCAGCACCTGCATAACATGCATGGTTATTGCCGTCTTATTTATGCATCACATTTTTTCACCTACATCCACACAAACGAAATCGCGAGCATAGCTAGTTGTAAAATATAAAGCCTGCTTGAAATGATAGCGACGTGTAGTTAATAAAATTTTAATAAATAGCAACGATTTTTAAAACGGAAAAGCATGAAATAAAAAATTAATTAATTGCCTTTATAGTTTTATAGGTGTGCCAGGAACCCACATGGTATATAAACATGCGACCACGGCTTTACTTTGACCATTTTTGTACCTGTCTTTATTTGTTTCAGAAATATTTTCTTGTTTCGTTCTTTTCAAATCATTTACATTTTGCTGTAGTCGGGTTACAGTTTTTTAAACTCAATTTTTATACACAATATTCTTGCAAAATAATGACATCTTAAATATCAATTACGGCCGGTGGGATCTCTAAATAATACAGTGAAGAAAAAAAAAATTAAGTGTACCTATTATATTACAAAGAGCATTTTGCATGTAATTGGTTGTGCAGTTAGATTTAAGACACAATTACTTACATGTTCCTATCTGTATAATATCTGTAACAACTGTTAATGAATTAAATAAATAAGTGGGATGTAAAAAAATCGTAAAAATCCTTCAAATAACCGAAAGTGGGTCACCAGTGTTACTGTGCTAGCATTTTAAGCTCCGTTACCTGGAGTACGCCATGGAAACAGAGCTTCGCATGTGCAGCAACACTCTGCCGCGGTGTCTGCTGGCGGCGAGCAGGCGGAAGGCGCGCGCGGCGTCGTGCGGCTCGTACAACACGCGTGACAGAGGACGCACGAAGCCGCGACTAATGCCCTCACACAACATTGCTTGTAAATATTTCATCTCATCGTATTTTTCTTGCGTGAAAAGAGATGAGAAGTCAGTAGCGACGTATGACCTTTGTTTAGTCATGAAAAACATTCCGAGTTCGTAATCTTCACCATCCTTAAGTTGAACTGTGTCGACCAAAGTTCCAGAAAATGCTATGCATCTAAGAGATATCTGAAAACCAAAAAACAACGGCATTATTATTTATTTTTATTTTGTTTATATATTCTAGATAGCCAGCGGCTTCATCTGCGTGATAGTCGGAAACTATCCCTATCGCTAGAAGTTTTATTTCTTGTTCCAAATTTATTTATGTTCTAAGTTTGGGTGCGTCTCATTTCGAATAACATTATTTGGTATATTTTCATATCAATAACTTTCACAAAAAATAATAAACGTGAAATATACCAACTGTTGGTATAATTTCTTAACATATAAATTCATATACTCTAAAACTTATTTCGTATAATTTTATTGGATATAATGTTTATTTAATCGAATATCATTAGGTATATGTCGTTTAGAATCTATAATATTGTCTTATAAATTCAATAATTATGTTGTGCTACAAAAATAAGTGATGTGATGTTAAACGAATTGCTGCAAAACCGACTCCACGTGGTCTTGTCTGCCCTACCCCTAGAGTGTAATTTAAGCCCGCGAAGGTGTGGAGGGGCGAAGCGGCCCGCGAGCTGAGGAGCGGTTTCGACGCCCGCCGCCGCGGTCAAAGCTACGGCCAGCAAGCCGAAGCTGCGGTGTTGAGCGATTAAACCATCTGCAACGATAAGCTCTCGTGGGGCTGCCGGAGCCCCGCAGCGCCGGAGCCGTAACAGAAACCATGCCTGCTGCATGTTGCATGCTTGCTTGTATGCTGCATGTTTGCTCGCCTGATGCATGCTTGCTTGCATGCTTGCTTGCATGCTTGCTTGCATACTTGCTTGCATGCTTGCTTGCATGCTTGCTTGCATGTTTGCTTGCATTCTTGCTTGCATGCTTGCTTGCATGCTTGCTTGCATGCTTACTTTCAGTACATACATGCTTGGCACGTGATATTCAGTTACTAAAACTAGGCATATCTACTCACGCAGCATTGGTGATATTTGTTAAGCTACCACTTATTAATATAATTAGACCAGACTAAGTTATAATGTGTATATAATATACAAATCTGCTTTGTATTTTTAACAAGGCGTTTTTTTCATATTAGACTAAATTGGTTTTATGTTATTTGAGTGGTATAACTAACGATTTTATAATAAATGTATGTTATGCTCGTAAAAATTATTTTTTTTTTAAATTATATCAATTGTTTATTATGTTAATTGATCATTATATTAAACAAAATTATAGGGTCATTATCTTGTAAATATTTATTCATCCAGTTCATGGAGGACTTACAGCTAATAAAGGCAAGCATAGTAGGAAACTGTAGTCAATATTAGAGATTTTGTAATTATACAATATATTACTTACCCTCTAAGTTTCATACAACAGATATAATATCATAAGTATAGATGTATAAATAAAAACCATCTGCCACATGAATGATTTAGCCGTTTTGTTTTTGTTTTCGTAAGTGTTATGAATGACAGGGTTTGCGTGTAAGAAAATCCATCGCTGATTAAATTGCATCTGTGTGAAACCATGGACTGTCGTAAGTAAGAAAAAAAACTTACTGTTTTAAATTGTCCTTTAACGCAACATAAGACAACATCACAACCTTTTCCATTTGTTGCTACTAAAACAGCGTCAGAAAAACTAACATCACGGGAATTACCAATGTGTTCATCTGGAAATGCAAATATATTTTTAGCATACAAGTACAGTTTTTCTCGTTGATTATGTTGTCAAATGGTGATGGTGCTTTTAAAGCATTGAAATGATGTTGGCGGTATAGTGCTTGATCCACCTGTGAGCTTTCAGCGGTTTGGTTGGCAGGTCGGTAATAGAAATCGCTAATGTGGCCTTGAAGGCCTTTTCGTAAATGATTGTATTTACAAATATAGCCATTAATAGAATTAACTACTGCAACCTTAAGGTCATAGTGCAGATTCCATTTCCAGATCAAAATAATAAATAGCTAAATAACCTTTTAACTCAGGGTACAGTTTTAACAGGAACTTCTTTTTCAAAGAATCGCTGACAGTCGTGAACACTGTGCAGCCGTAAGCGAGCGCGATGGCAATGGCTGCCTGCCCCAATGCGCCTGCGCCTCCGTGTATCAGGACGTTATTACCGGGTAAGATTCCACCTTTAAGTATCTAAAACATCAGTTTCAATATATTATATCAAAGGAATATGTTACTTACGTAAATTGTAGCAAAACTAGGTCTTTACAGATGTTGGCCTTTTGGAGAAATTATAAATATTATTAAGATAAATGGTTTTTGGAACTCTAAGCTGAAAAATTAGTTTAAAGTTACCTTGCTAAATACTAATAATTATTGTTTAAAATGAAACTCACGAGACAGTAGAGCGCATGTGCGTATGCAAGTGGCACGGTGGCGGCGTCCTCGAGGGACCAGTGCGCTGGCACCGGCCACAGCAGCTCCGGCTGTGCACGAACTATGCTGCTAGCTGCACCAGAGCGGACAAGACCCATCACGCGATGGCCTCTGTTATATTAAAATAAAATAACGTTAAACTTGGGAATAAAATGATATGTTAATGGAGAATATTAAGACATAACAATGGTGCCACTAACCTATACGTGAACATTAACTAATACAACTGTAGGTTAACAATAAAAGTAAAAGCGTACACACACTCTACGCCAGCAATGATTAAGTCTTATAGAAAGCATGTTGTTGTTAACTTTAAAGTGCTATTTATTTGTTCAGTGATATTTCAAAAGCTTATTGACTATATATATTTTGACACACTTACTCTCAATGTAAGAACTAAGTTATTGAGAAGTTGGTTTTTAAATTAATTTCTACAATTCTTTTAGTTTCGGCAAGTAAATTAATTACATGGGATTCCAATGCAATGAGGCGCCTCGCAAGGCAAATTTTGTCACTGTTATTAATCTTCATATCAGCCGAAAGACGTCAACTGCTGGACCTTTCCCAAATGTTGTCACAACAACCGGTCCTTTATGTTTGTTTGTTTTTTGATTACGTCTACTGTGTGATATTTTTTAAACTACTACATAAATCTTTATAAATGTACTAGCTGACCCACGAAACTTCGTCTGTGTCACAATTTTCATTACTGCTCCGCTTCATTGGTCTTAGCGAGATGATATGTAGCCTATATAGCCTTCCTCAGTAAATGGGCTCAAGATTGGAACAATTTTTCAAATTGGACCAGTAGTTCTTGAGATGAAGCCTATACTCCTGAGTTGGTCCCATTGTCACCAAGTCAGAATCTGATGATGGGATCCCATGAAAATCGAGGAAAACCCTCAAATTTTATAAGCACATTCAATGTTTTTCATGAAATTTCTAACGCAATTCAGATATTTGTGCCTGATATTTTCATGTTGCTGAACTGATGATCGAAGGTATAAGTCATTGTCTGATGATGGAATCCCATGAAAAATGTTTGTTCAATGATATTTCCGTCAATTTTTAACCGATTTGGATGTTTTTTTTTTGGAAGAGTATTTTCCTGGACATGTTCCATTTTAATTTGGTGAAGATCTGATGAAGAACTTCGGAGGTAGGCAACGGAACTCTTCAATCAATGATAGCAAATGGATCAGGATATCTGAAATTGTATGTCTGTTGATTGTTTACACCAGTTCATAACATAAAATCACGCCGGTCGCTGTGTTTGTGGTTTCACTTTTTAGTGGTACGTGGTTTTTTTTTGGGTTTTGACACTGACTTCCGAAATATAGTTATTTTTAATTTAAAAAACAATTTAAACTGCATTCATAGATTTTTAAACAACTATATGGTTGAACCGGGAATCGAGCCCGCTACACGAGAAAAATAATTACCCTTAAGCTTTATCATACCGATCAAAAGGCTTTATCATAAGGATTATTTTTTGCTAAATAACAATGTCAGAAATAAAAGAAAGACCATGAATTTTGACATTTGATGTGAAATTTTGTTCAGAACAAACAAACAAAAATCAAACAACGAAAACCAAAATCCTACAATGAAAATCACAGAAACAAAAGAATAAAAGTTTGAAAATGGAACACATTTTTTAATTATTTCTTTATAATCAGCCAGCCGCATTGCGATGGACAAAATAATTTACACGTCTTTCGGCTCAGGATATGACTCGATTTGTAACATATAACCAGGTACCTACTAATTACGTATCTCTTTATCATTTTATCATGCACTTAAATAAAAAAATATTTCAGTGTTAGATAGCCCATTTATCGAGGAAGGCTGTGTAGTCTATATATCATCACGCTAAGACCAATAGGAGCGGAGCAGACGAAGTTGCGCGAGTCAACTAGTGAGACAAATTTGCAGGTCCCTTAAGATCCCCGTTATCCAGGTTTCACTGTATATGTAGATAGAGTGTATGCGGACAGAGTGTAAAGTCCCGCGAACCTTTATTGAAAAGGGAGGATCTTCCGACCAGACGGTAGTTGTGTCTGGTGGACAACTGCCCGAATGTTAATATTTGGATTGTTGTATTTGTTCAAATTGCACGGAAAACTCTGATGCACGATAGTTTTTTGCTGGCGGTATAGATGGTGCTGCGATACTTTTTTTGCCGTACAAATTTCACTTTATTCGTTTTTCTTGTGGTGGCAATGATGCCGCTATAGATTCCCATAAACAGTCGATAGTGCTGACAAAGGCAAAAGCAACTAGCTAATGTATTTACCACACAAATATTTGAAATGTCTAGGTGTGTGCAGTTGCGTAAACTACTTTAATTAAACTCATATATGTATTTCTTAAATACCATTATTAGCTAGTATTGAAGCCCAAAAAAGTCATCTAAAAGTGGAAAAACTTGCCTTTCAGTAGTTCCACTGTAGTCCATCCCGTATAAGTTGGAGTCACACGGCGTCACGCCGCTCGCTCGCTTCACATCAGACGTGCTGAGCCCGGCGTAGTGAACCTGTTCATATAAGTGCTGTAGAGACTTGTATGCTCGTAAGCTGGGTGGACCAACGACTATACTCGTCTAGGTCACGTTTCTGGGACAGACTGGATGTTGATGATATGCATGATGCAGATGATTGATTAAACAATTTCTAATCTCTAAATGCTATTATATATAATGTGAATGAATATTCACATAATATTTTTTAAGTTACATGTTTTTGGGAACATGCATGCGATTTTTTTTATTTGCATAATGAAATACATAGGTATTAGCTGTAATAAACAATCATGAAATTATTTTTTTAAATACCATCATCAGCGATGAAGTTCAAAGATTACAATTAGAAAGAAAAGTCCGATATGATCTTTGATGTCAAATTCCATGATGCCTATAGAGAGGGACAGATATATATTGTTTTAAAATAATTATTTACCTCGTTTGTTTTTTAAGCAATTTTGTTTCTATTTTCACTATCAGTATCATATTTTTGTATATTTTTAGATAAACTATATATATAATAAATATTATTTTCATGCATATTCTTTATTGTTACATAATAAAATAGTGTTTTTAAAACCTACCACCTATGTTCAAATATTGAGTATTTGATTTTTTTGCTGGTATCTTTTTGGCAATACTGTTTTTGACAGATCACGCGTGAATCGTGTCTTGTGTCATTGTCAAACTTGTTCAGTTTGGTCTATAATTTAACCATGAATCGACTTACGAACGAACAACGCTTGCAAATTATTGAATTTTACTATCAAAATGCATGCTCGGTTAAGAGAGTGCATCGCGCACTTCTTCCAATTTATGGGCAGTTTGGTCGGCCTATTGAGGCAGCTATTCGGAAGCTTGTGACTAAATTTCGAACCCAGTTTACATTATTGGACATTAAACCACGAACACGCATACGTAGAGTGAGGACCGAAGAAAATATTGCGGCTGTATCCGCCAGTGTTAGTGATGACCGTGAAATGTCGATTCGCCGCCGTTCGCAGCAATTGGGCCTCTGTTACTCCACTACGTGGAAAATTTTGCGAAAGGATTTGGGTGTAAAACCTTGCAAGATACAGCTGGTGCAAGAATTGAAGCCACACGACCTCCCACAACGTCTAACATTTGGTGAATGGGCATTGGCAAAGTTGGAGGAAGATCCACTTTTTTATCGAAAAATTGTGTTCAGCGACGAAGCTCATTTTTGGTTGAATGGATATGTCAATAAGCATAATTGCCGCATCTGGAGTGAAGACCAGCCAGAAACATTGCAAGAGCTACCACTGCATCCCGAAAAATGTACTGTTTGGTGTGGATTATGGGCCGGTGGCATCATCGGGCCGTACTTTTTCAAAGACGACAATGGCCGAAACGTTACTGTGAATGGCGAGCGCTACCGTGTGATGATTGGCGATTTTTTTTTGCCCAAAATGGAAGAATTGGACATGCCTGACATGTAGTTTCAACAAGACGGTGCCACATGCCACACGGCACGCGAAACAATGGCCCAATTGAGCGCCGCCTTCGGTGAACAGTTTATCTCACGTTTTGGGCCCGTCAATTGGCCGCCTAGATCGTGTGATCTAACGCCTTTGGACTATTTCTTGTGGGGCCATGTTAAGGCTCATGTCTACAGGGATAAACCAGCAACGATTGACGCACTGGGTGCCAATACTGAAGCATTTATTCGTGATATACCGGCTGATATGTTGGAGAGAGTGTGCCGAAATTGGGCCTTGCGAATGGGCCATCTAAACGCAGCCGCAGCCAGCATTTGCATGAAATCATCTTCAAACATTAAATTATATTTATCGTTCTATCGATTCCAATAAAGATTTCATCAAATTTTTCAAATTTTTTGTGTTTTTTTTTTTAAATCAAATCCTATACCTCTTAAAAAATCACCCGTTATAAACCTTTTAACAACCTGGTAAGAGTCATTTAAGGTCGTATCTCTGAAATAAATGATAGCTCGAAACTACCGATTTAACGTCCCGGCACGCGCAAAGTTTGAAATATCGAACCTAGCGCCAAAACATCAAATTAATTCAAACCGCCAACTGACGTACCCGTACGCAAACTTCATAAATTCCTGCTGTCAAAATATTAACATAAATCAGTACTCTTATAAATAGTGATTTTAGACGTATAATAATAATACAATTAAAAAAAAATATTAATCAACAAAAATTATTGATTTATTTTAGTAGGTACTCATTTTTTACAGTCGTTGGTAAATTATATCATAATTTGTGTGGCCCCAAATGGTTGTAAAAACTACTAATTCAGTTGACTATTTAAGAAAATGGCCATAATGGTGCGATAGAGATAGCACTAGAGACTTTTAAGCATACGGAAGGTATGGAGTAGACGTATTAACGTCATAATTAAATCATGATTGGAATATGTACACAAGTTATGAAAACGAATGAAAAGATAAGTAGTAAATTTGTTTTTTTTTCGCGTAGCTTTACTCACATAGCCTTTTCCACAGAGACCGTGCATATCCGGAGATGGTTTTGTATCAATGAAAAATAATTCGAACATCCTGTAAACATTTTTTTTAACTCTTTATCATATTAGTTTAGTTCAATACCTAGTTAACCAATATTAGAACCTAAATGTGATGCAACGACCCTTTCAGTAAAGTTTCATCGGAGATATACATGAGCGCCGCTGGTATTAAATGCAGCATTCCAAATCCGGGGCTGTAGGATAACCCCGATTCCATCCTCAGTCCCATATTCAAATCAAATCATATCCAATTTTATTCAGGTTATGTAAAACAGTAAATACATTTTTGCTTAAATCTATGTCAAGTTCACTAGTGTTATGTGCCTGAACTAGGACATCCTGTGTTTCAGGCGAGAGGAGGTAAATAATTATGTTTGATGGAATAATCACGATAATTATATAAAATAAAATAGTCATAGGTAAAAGTGTTAATAAAATGAGTGTATAAAAATCATACTTCCTTAAACTTTAGTATACTAACTTAGCTTACTCTTCTTCTTCCACCTGGCGTTAATCCCGGCTATTGCCAGGGTCCGCCTTCCTACTTAGCTTCCTCCACTTTGCCCGATCTTGAACGTCCTTCTTAGTCAAGTCATTGGCTCTCATGTCGGACTTGACGACGTCCAGCCAGCGCTTGCGAGGGCGACCACGGGACCTAGCCCCAAGGACGCCATATTCATGCATCTCCGACCAACGTACTCTATAGGGCGGCGCATGATGTGGCCATACCATCGCAGACGACACTCTTTGCAGTTATTCCCCCACGTCACGGACACCAAGACTACCTTGGATAAAAGAGTTGCGTATGCTATCGGATCGCGTTACGCCGCTCATCCACCTCAGCGTCTTCATCTCCGTGACGCGAAGCTCCTGGGTGTGTCTGCTTAGTGCTGGCCAACACTCGCCGCCGTACAGTAGGACAGGCCGTATGATGCATTTATATATCTACCCCTTGAGCTTCGGAGACATTTTGCGGTAGCATACAACGCCAGTTACCTTGCGCCACTTCGCCCAAGCCCCGCCTATACGTGCTTGGACATGTCGTCCACGTTGCCAGACTCTTGCAGCACGGATCCAAGGTACCTGAACGTATCGGACTTTCTAATCAGGTCCGAACTTATTCGGATGGTGTTTGAATCCGTGCTGCCACAGGATACGTACTCCGTCTTCGCCACCGTTTTCAAGCGTGTCCTTTCAAATGTTGACATTGCGCTCAAGATGGGCTTTGTTCTGATTAACGAAGCCGATATCATCGGCATACATCATTAGCCATGGAGGCTGATCTTGGATGTCTGCCGAAACTACGTCGAGCACTACGTTCAACAAGAACGGGCTAAGAGCCGAGCCTTGGTGAACGCCAACAGATATTGGGAAGCCATTCAATTCGCCAACAGCGGTCTGGACAGAAGACATGGAATCGCGGTACATGTCTCTGATAATGTCAATATAGGCCTCGGGAACGCACCTGAAGCGCAGTGCTCACCAGATGGACTGCCGAGGTATACCCAAGGGATGGCCCAAATGAGTTCTACGCCGAGTTTTTTTCATTATTAACACGCAATTTAATGACACTTTTCCTCTAAAGTCTAAAAGTATTTACACAAAGTTCTTATTTAGCGACTGGGCCTGGGACTAATATTCCTCTTAAAACTACAGAAACTCTCAACTCGTCACCCGCGCTCTCTCCTGCCTTACTTAGGAAGAATGTGAAGGTATGTCCATCCGAATTTAAGTTTCAACATATTATCCCATGCCATTATAAAAGCTTTTAAGATCTTAAAATTAAATCAACAGAAGATCTTTGGGGAATGTCTGTCAAAGTCTGTAGATCTGTTATTGAAACTATTGCCCCCTACTTAGCTGTCATATTTAACACTAGTGTAGACCGAGGAGTATTTCCGGATCTTATCAAACACAGTAAAGTAGTACCGTTGTTCAAATCAGGTGATAGTCAAGAACCCAATAATTATAGGCCTGTGTCAATTCTGCCAGTCCTCAGTAAGGTGTTTGAAAAGTTAATGCTTAATCAGATGGTTACTACATTTTAATAAAATTTCCATCTTTCATGAACAACAATACGGTTTCACCAAAGGGCGTTGTACAACTGAGGCCGGTGTTAACCTCATAAAGAATACCGCCTGGGAAAAATTGCAAGACGCCATTGGAATATTCTGTGAAACCTCTCGAAGGCGTTCGATTGCATAAACCATGAAACACTTTTGTTGAAACTTGAGCACTATGGGATTAGAAATACAGCCCTTGAGTTACTTAGGTCACACTTGACGGACAGACATGTTAAAGTTCAGGTAAACGGTGTAAATTCACTAGGGTCTGAAATGACAATGGGCGTTCCGCAAGGCTCAATATTCGGTCCATTCCTTTTTCTAGTTTACATAAATGATTTGCCCCAATTATTTCAAAATCACCCAAAGATGGTGTTATTCGCGGATGACATGTCATTGATATTTAAAATAGAGCGACGGTCACAAAATCTTGACGTCGTCTATAACTCTATTCTTCAGGTCCAAAATTGGTTTACGGCAAACAACTTAGTATTAAATGAAAAAAAAAAAAATGTATTAGATTTACTTTACCAAATGTTAGAAGTAGTGAATGTGACATCATATTGAATGAAAAAAAGCTGGAGTTTATTAATCACACTGTTTTCCTGGAAATTACTTTAGACGAGAAATTACAATGGGGACCTGATATAACATCTCTAGCGGGGCGTCTAAGCTCAGCCGCTTATGCTGTTAGGAAGATAAGACAGCTAACAGATGTAGAAACCGCATGTTTGGTCTATTTTAGCTACTTCCATAGCATTATATCGAACGGTATTTTGCTGTGGGCTCGGGCTGCTGACATTGAATCCATATTTATTTTACAAAAGAGAGCTGTCAGAGCCCTTTATAATCTGCGTCGTCGCGATTCTCTAATGGATGTTTTTAAAGAGATTAATATTATGACAGTTTCTTGCCAATTCATATATGAAAATATTATGTATGTACGGAAAAATCGACATCTTTTTAGAAAAGTTAGTGATAGACATAATATTAATACTAGAAATAAAGATAAATTAGATCAACCATTTTATAGATTAGCTAAAGTACACACATCTTTCATGGGGTACTGTGTTAAATGTTACAATAAAATACCTTGTGACATATTAGAACTAAATGAAAGAAAATTTAAAACCTACATTAAAAGCACACTTTGTAAACAAGCATAATATTACAAATTAGAAGATTACATTCAGGATAAGAATGCTTGGAAACATGCTGGTCCTGCTCCATAGGACAATCAATGGTGGAGACAAGATCAAACTGGTTCGTTTATGTATTAACTTTTGTACCTACCGTTTCAATTTTGGGTTTTTATTTTTCTATTCACTTACACTCTGCTAATTAAGTTCCAATATTTGTAAATATGTGAGTACCATGTACTTATTTAGGAAATTAATAAGCCTACCTCTGCATACTCTAGTTTTATGGTCCTCACATATATTAACAAAAGTTTTGTATACCACAGCACATGTAAAACATTGATTTGAAAAGAGTAACTATGGAGTTTCTTGTCCGTTCTTCTCCATAAGAATCTACCCTTCCAAATGGACAGTAAAGTCACTATGTTATTTTAAATGTAATGATGACGTTCAAAAGTGCCGTTTAATGGCCTAATTGAAATAAACATTTTTGACTTTTGATACAGTCGAAGGTCTTCTGCAGGTCTAAAAAGGCAAAGCTCTCCTTCTATCTCTGTAAGTCTCAGCCAGAGTCCGTAAGGCGAACACTGCGTCCATGATGCTGTTACCCGCTCGGAAGCCATATTGACACTACCTACTAATACTAACTAAGCTTACTAATCCTTACTAATATTATAAATGCGAAAGAAACTCTGTCCGTCTGAACGTCGTCAAAACGTCTGAACTGATTTAAATGAAATTTGGTACAAAGAAAGTAGTTTTGAGCCTGAGAAAGGACATAGGTTACTTTTTATCCCGGGAGTATTTTTCCTAGGAATCACGCGGGCGAAGCCGCTGGCAAATGCTAGTTAAAAATAATAGGACAATACAATCTTTATTTCAATACCGCTAACAATTTCTCTGTATCATCATAAGACAAAGTTTGAAGAGTATCCTTGAGAGTCTTTTTACAATTCCTAAAATTAAGGGAATCAAAGTTTGCTTTTGCATTAAGTCTATTATAAAGTAGTGGTCCAAGGAAAATATAAAATTTGGCTGTGAGAGTATGTTTTGTACTTTTTGTTAGGCTAACAAAGTCTTTTCGTCTCTTTTTAGTAGTCTTTCCGTGCTGTAGCAGAGAGCTGCGTGTTGTTTTAGTACAATGCTCATTATGAATAATTGCCAAGCTTCACAAGATTTATAGAGCAGGTTAGTGGGAAAGATGATAGGACGGCAAGTAGACACCTTTAGATTCGCTCTTTGAGCTCTTTCGATGAGTAACCTGCTCCACCCCACGAGGTAATGCAGTACGTCAAAATTTACTGACATAGAGCTAAGTAAACTCGCCTGTTTAGTATTGGGTATGCAAGATACATTGCTAAGTTATGAAAATGGTGAAACGGAGTAGAATACGCCCGCAACTAAGCCCGAAACTTTAGACTTCGGGCTTAGATTAGGACCTAGATTCGGTCACTCGACAAAAAACCGAATAAGGTTTAGTAGAAGTAGCATTTCAATACATGCGTTCACACGAGCGGCTTTTTAGCGAATGCCGGAAAAAAATAGATACAACAAAGTAGGGTCATGAGCGCGAATTATAATAAATTAAAATTGGGCTAACAACTATTTCAACATAATATTGATTTAGATTTATAAAATTAGTAGGATTACATATTTTTTATTTATATCTGGAACTTTTAAAACCCACGCAGACAAGACGGGGTAAAAAGCTAGTATTTACTTAATAAAATTCAAACGCGACTCCATTATCACGCAGTAGGCTCGTTTCCTTTGGCATTTAACACATTCTTGGCACATTGATGTTTGATGTATTTCAATCTTAAAATTCAAAGAGATAATAAATACAATAGAGCGGCTATCAGAAGTAATGTCATAGAAAAACTGTCACCCTTAGCTCAGTGACCAATATCCGCTCGTGTATCATACAATGTTTTACAACACATTTACGAGAAATAAATGTATCTTGTTTTTAGATATCAGTCGAAAAGTTGCAGTATTTAAATGTCACGAATTTGCAAATTTAAAATTAGAACTACATCGTCGTCTCATCTATGTCTCATTTTCTCTTTTGTATTACATTGAGTAAACAGTATACAGGTTTTGTAAACGCATTTTTTGAGCAAGTGTGTTATAAATTATTTATTAAGAAAATTCTTTTTGTATGCAAATTATTAAATTACTAACATAATTTATTAGGTATGGTCAGTGATCTATGAAAAGTAAACTAGGGCAGACCCCGTAGGTAAACAAATAAGGGCAACGACAATGAGGGCTCTCAAACGAGTGTATAATAAGGCCTTAAAAATATTCGAATTTAAGAATATTTTATTTCTGTAGTAATTGCCCCGATTTGCAGCTGATGGAAAGCGGCTGGAAGCCAGTTTCCTTCTCTACGGTGTACCTGTACAAACCGTTCGTATCCTCTTTTCGCGTTATCCAATATTTAAATTCGGAAATCTACAATAACAGAAACCTACTTGAAAGAATAGGCCTTGTTCTTTTATTGACATTTAAATTAAATTACAGGATTATGTTTAATTATTCACTTACCCTATTAAATTTTATCGATAACAAAATCGATAAACAAAATTACCTACATCTCTTACCAGACAAGTTAAGCTGCTCAGCAATAAAGTAGCGCGCATATTAAAAAAATGCAAATTCTAGAACAGTTTATTAAAGTCATGTAATTCTAATTAATTGTTGCGTAAATTGAAAAAATATTTACGAAACTAAACGGAAGTTAGGTCCATTTTTTTTACCATAACGAGATTTGCAATAGAATATTGCGCACCTATATTTTCGACTTGACATGCAGAGGTGACATACTAGACTGAGCGACTTATGACCACTAGGACATAACTATTGGATTACGATTTTGTTCGCTATGTCCTGTTTACTGGATAGTATACATTTAATGTTTTTGTTAAAATAAATATTTATTTCAGCGTGTGTTACAATGTGAGATTACCGCTGTATAAACAGAAACTACATTATAGAAAATACAATGTTTATACAATATTGCTTTGAGAGATGAAAGTATTGGAGGATCTAGTATGTACATACAAATAAAGGTGATGATTTGGAGACGTTATTTTCTTCAAGCCATTGCTATTAATTTCCTGGAAAACGAGAACATTGTCGCCATCAGGTAAGAACTCCCAACGACATTGTAATTTATTTAGTTTTGCTCTTTTATTCGTACCAATTTTACACATAATTCAAAAGTCAGTGCGGATAGAAAAATATTGCGTTTTATATTGTTCAAGGTGATAAGAATACACATTCAAATGGTGCAGATATTAATTAACACTAAATTTATCTTTAAGCAACTAAACTATTAACATTTACTGTTAAAATATTAAAATTACGAAAATCTGACAGCTCCGATTTGCGAAAAAGTGACACAGATCCTGCCTGCAAGAGCTGATATGGAGTATCAGAAGAACTGAACAAATGAGAGAGATGCAAATACAAGGCGAAAGATGAGATGAGGATAATAAGAGTATGGCTCGGAATAAGACAATGTAAGTGCCAAAATAAATTTTCGGATTTGATAACAAAAAAAGTATTATTAAATCAAAATCTGTTTAGTTGAATCCTCGATAAGGTTATTTTATTTGCTTTAAAGTTATTTTCATAGGATCAATCTAAAGCGTTGCGTTTTGTAGCCAAAAAAAAGTAAAAAGAAATTTCGAACTTTGTGATTTTTTTCTGTCGAGAAAATTACTTCGTATCGTGTACTTCTTCAGTCGAATACTAGATCATATAGTCAAAAAGCATGTACTGTAATCTCACATACCTGCTCCAGGTACCTAACAAGATACGCTAAAATGAAATCGGTCTTAAACTAAATATATCCCTTTAAAGCAAACTAGGATTTCAATATGAAATTAGTTTAAACATACCGTTATCACCAAATCCGACGGCTGTAGGGGCGGAGCCTCCACCCAGTGCAGGGAATCAAGATCAACGATTTGAGAACATTGTAATGTTACATTCTTTAGCCGTCCTTGTTGTTTCACACCTCCCAAAGAGTTCTGAAATAAAAATAAGTTCTATGAAATAATTGGGAATGAAATGAAGTTCAGTTAAAAGACTTTTTTGCTCCAGGGCAATAGGTCTAGTCAGGAAGGCAAAATTAATTTAAACTGGTAGATATTTAATTAAATTATGAACTTTTCCAGATTGAAATCTAACATCGAGAAATGTTGTCAAAACTTAAAAAAGACCAAATGCAAGTTGGACCTTACCATAATCCGATAAAATCACGTTTCTTGTACGGTGCCACTTTAATTAAATATACAACATAAAAGAATGTAAAAGAAAAAACGTAATACCATTTAAGGGGTCATTGTATATCATTATGATATTATGAAGCATTGCGTTTATTCTTTTACATGTTACATATTTTTGTTATCATAAGTTCGAAAAACATTTGACCGAATTTTATTTCACCTGAAACTTTTCAACTATTATCATTTCGATTTTTCTCACTCCATTGAAGTCACGTCTGCCACTGTATCAATTGATCTATCATCAATTCAATTGTTTTCGTCAAAAAATTTTTACCGAAGTTACGCTTAGCCGAAATAATAGTTTTTCGAATATTATGTTTCCGAACATTCATTATACTACTGTTTTAATTACCATATTTAGAACAAAAGTGGTTTTAAGTGGTCCCAGTAACAAGCATGCAAACAAGGATACTTGCTTCAAGCAGGAATACTGCAACATGCAAGCAGGCGTGCAACATGCAAGCAGGCATGCAGCATGCAAGCAGGCATGCAGCATGCAAGCAGGCATGAAGCATTCAAGCTGGCATGTGGCAGCATACCCAAGCATGCAACATGCAAGCAGGCATGTGGCAGCATTCCAACAAGCATGCTGCATGCAAACAAGCAAGCATCGTGCAAACAAGCATGCAACATACAAGCAGACATGCGACATGCAGCAAGCATTGTTTCTGTCACGGCTCCGGCGCTGCAGGTTTGGGCGGCCCTACGCGAGCTTATTGTCGCAGATGGTTTTAACGCTCACCACTTGCCCCTCAGCTCGTGGGCTACCCCTCCCCTCAGTGCCTACGTGGGCTTAAATTACACTCTAGAGGTAAGGCAGACAAGACTGGGTAAAGTCGGTTTTGTAGCGATTCGTTTCACAACATATTGATTTTTATGACTATTTTAATTTAAAATTGAAAATTCTACTTTGGTTGGTAACTTTCAACCGACTATATATTTGTGATAAATATTCCGTAAAATGTTGTTTCGGTGTGGTGAAAATATGGCAAATAAATCATTCAAAAGAGGCTTCGGCTAATAGTAAAAAAATATTATGTTAATAGGCGAAATATAGTTCGGTAAAATAATACAAATGATACATGATACTTCGTTGATCTAAAAATATTTCAAATAATGCAAATAGCAAATAAAACGTCGGTCAATAGATTTCGGTAAAATGAAATTCGAACAAACAAATTTCGGAAAGTGATCGGTTCCCAAATAAGAAACTAGTGGCTAGATAAAAAAAACCGTATGGGTCGATGTTTAAGGTTAAGCAACGCTTGCCAAGGTTGGTCTGTGGATGGGTGACCATCTTAACAAACCAAGTTTTCTCCGTGCCTCGGAAAGCACGTTAAGCCGTTGATCCCAGCTTTCATTTAAAGATAAAGATCATTTATTTCTGAGCATATGCTAGGATGACAAATACGTAAAACTTAAAAATTAATTAAAATTACTTAACTATCGTGTCATATAATATAAAATAGATAATTTGAATAAATAGAGAGATGGAGAGCAAAAAAATTATGAAAGCTTTTTAAGTATAAGATCTTTGAACCTATTGACAGGACATGTAAAGATGTCTATATGTTCAAAAATCCTATTATAGGACTCAACCATTCTGCGAACAGGCGAACGCAACCCAGAATTGGACTTGCAAGAGCCCACTGAAAACAATCTGCCAGCGCGCACCTTTCGTCTGTGGAGTGTCCTAGGGACCGCATAGTATATCATATTAGACAAATCAATGCAGTCAAATTTATTTCTAACAATATTATATAAATTTACGGCTTCCAAGTACTGACGTCTATCTTCAAGTGTAGTAAGCTTATACTTTGTAAGTAAATTTTGGTATGACAAATAGTGACCATAACATCTATAGTGCATGGTACGCAAGAATTTGTACTGAACATGCTCAATCATGTCAATATACTTTTTGTAGAATGGACTCCAAACGGACACGGCATAATCTAACTGAGAGCGCACCAGAGACTTGTACAAGTAAAGATAGGAGGAAGTCTTTTTAAAGTCTATTGTAGAACGCATTATGAAACCGAATAATTGATACGCTTTGCTAACGATCCTTCCGATGTGCAAGTCTAAGCAAAGCTTCGAATCAAGAATGACACCGAGATCACGGATAGAGTCCAATTTATGCAGTGGAGCATCGCACAGTGTGTATGTGTATTTTATAATAGTTTTATTTTTAGTGAAATTTACGAAATTGGTTTTTGGGAGACTTACCTAAATGCAGTTTATTTCATATGGTACATTAAGGTCTTATTCATTATCCAGTTTCACATACACTACCGTTGCCGGTGTAGAAATATTAAATTAAGTGACATGCCAAAAATAGCTCAGTTCGAGACCACAACAATTTAAGTACACTTGTTTGT
This sequence comes from Lacanobia oleracea, assembly GCA_950371165.1. Taxonomy (NCBI): domain Eukaryota; kingdom Metazoa; phylum Arthropoda; class Insecta; order Lepidoptera; family Noctuidae; genus Lacanobia; species Lacanobia oleracea. The sequence goes on from OX493406.1 coordinate 17,595,327, forward strand.
CATGAAAAAAAAAAAAAGTATCAGAAATTGTCTCCATTAATGTAATAAATCAGTTTTTAAGAAAATAGGTGATTTTTCTACAATGTCATGTTTTATATGCGCAATTATTTATATTTATTATTTATGAACGAAATGTCAAAATTTACTAATTATATAATGTCAAATGCTAAAAAAAAAACAACAATACTACTACTATAAATAAAATAATAACAAGTCAATAGGCAAGTATATACACACATAAAGTATATTATTTAAATTGTAATGTCAAAATTTATAATTAAAAAAATCATTAACTGAATAAAAGCAGTTTTCTAAAAGCCAGGTAAATATTGTTTTCCTGAATTTATTGATAGGCAACACTCTGATGCGTGAGGGTAAATTGTTGAAGATTTTGACTGCCATGCAATTGGAATTCCTGCTATACAAATGTAGTCTCTGGCTAAGTGCAAGTAATTTATTTGGACTTCTGCTTTTCACTCTTTTAGAAATGTGTTCATACAATGGGAACATGTGCGGATATCTTTTAGACAAACATACAAATTTCAAAAATATATAGGCAAGGAAGTGGAAGAATTTTTAGTTCTTTAAATAATGGCTTACAATGCTCTAAATATTCTGCTCCGTATACAGCTCTGACACACTTTTTTTGTGCAATGAATGCTTTGTTCGCATCTACTAAATTTCCCCATATCACGAGGCCGTAACGAAGCACTGATGCCACATAGCCATGATAAGCATGGAGGGCTGTTTCTTTACTGGCTATTCGTCTCAGTTTTGTTAAAGCAAACACAAACTTGTCAAGTCGAGTGCAGACTTTTTTCACGTGTTCTTTCCAATTTAATTTTTCATCAATAATTATTCCCAAGAATAAGGTTGAAGGCACGGGTTCCAAAATTAAATTATCGTTGTGTATTTGAGGTGGTTTTACCGAAGATTTGTGTGTTTGAAATTGTACTAACTTTGCTTTTTCAATATTTACACGTAAGTTATTAGATTCCTGCCATTTTATTGCTTGTAGAATTTCATTGTTAGTGTCAGTTTTTAGGTCATTTCTATTTGAAGATTTTATTGTCAAAGTAGTGTCATCAGCAAATAGTGTACAATTATGTTTAAGGCTCTTGCAAAAGTCATTTATGTATATTATAAATAATGGAGGCCCTAGTACGCTTCCCTGAGGAACGCCACAACTATTTATTTTCAACTCTGAACTGTATTTTTTTTTTCTGTTATGGTAAATTTTTGATACCATTGTCCTTTGCTGGCGACTCGATAGATAACTTTTAAGCCAGTCATGCGCCTTGCCTCTTATGCCGTATTTCTCCATTTTGCAAAGTAGTCGTTTATGTGGGACAAAGTCAAATGCTTTGCTCATATCTAGAAATACTGATAATACAGACATTTTAATATTGAGGGCTTCAGATATCATTTGTAGATCTTTGGCAGTCGTTACGGATAGTCAGAAGCCAGTAAATCTGACTTCAGTCTTGCCTTGAAGCCAGTTAATGGGATGTGGAGGTCTGGTAGGCAGCCGCTCCTCGTAAAATATTGGTATTTGGCTAAATCCGGCTTGACTGGAAGCCGACCCCAATATAGTTGGGAAAAGGCTAGGCACATGATATGAGCGGCAATAAAAATAGGACACTCAGACATTTCTACTGTACACGACCTACAGCCCGTTGACAGTGAAATGATCGCCAGCAAAACATGGGCACAGAATCCGAAGCACATAAGAATTTTAAAAGTTCTCTTCTCAAAAAGAAAATTAAGTCTAACCACAGTAATCTTAATGTTACTAAAATATCCACTTACGTTGGCGTTGCTACCTCGTGCGGGCGGTACAACTAGGTCCACTCTTTCAGCGTCTTGACTGACGGGAGGTAGATTGCGGTACTTAATGTGCTGCATAGTAACTCCTCCACACCTGAAGCATTATGAATATATAAACAATACAGTCCGAATAGGAGATATGCATGAAAAACATATTAAGCATCTATACAGTTTATCCGAAAATATAATACTAACAGTGAAATTACTCGAAAAACGAAGGAGATACAATTATTTCAAACAAATATAATCTATCCCCCTCGCGAAAATGCTGTTTTCTATGGCAGCTATATAGGCGTCATAGACGATGACGTCAAAGTTTACATCGGACTTCTCTTTCTAATTTTATTCTTTGAAACTTTATAACTTCATCGCTGATGAATGTATTTAAAAAATAATTTTATGATTGTGAAATTTTAGGATTGTGAATGAAATACTTATTAGCTCTAGTTGAGCTAATAAGTATTTCATATTGCAAATAAAAAAAATCGCATGTATATTCCCCAAAAGTAAGCGAAACCTTTAGGAATATAACTAGACCGGAGAGCACCTAAAAGGCAAAAAGGTGCCTATGTTAGCGCACACACTCACAGTTGCTGCCTAGTCTTCGTCTGCAGCAATGACTGAAATTGGGCCTGGAGAAAATTATCGCAATACACTCACCTAGTAATATCAAGGACATCAGACAAGTAAGCATTTATAACAGTCTTTCCGTTCAAGTTGTAAGCATCTTGAAGGTGTTTCCTGGGGTCGAGGTCTAGTCTCCGGATTTGTGTGGGCAGGGACACTGCATCGTGTGGTTGTCTCAGCATGTTTAGTTGCAGCAAGCCGTCAATGAACGTAACCCAGTTGTCTCGCCACACCAGCGCTGCCTGGCTCAGGGATTCGCTCGCGGCTTCAATGCTTACAAAGTCACCACTGCAAGATAGATGCATCATTAGCTTTATTAGATTGCATTTCAAGGTATAAGGAAAGTCTTCGTGAAATGGTACGCCCGGTGTGGCTCTGAGTATTCAGCATTCATTCAGATGATAATTGACACGTATGTGTAACCCAAAGCAGGTCAATTACGCAGGCGAAGCTTCATTATATTGTAGTTTATAAGGAGCTAGTTTCTGCCAGTGGCTTCGCTCGCGTGAATATAGGAAATATCCCAAAACATTTTTTTTTGTTATGAGAATTATTAAATGTACAAGTTTGTAGAGATGGAACTCTCACCATTGACTGTTTCATCATCTCTGCATCATAAGTGTAAATTAAAAGGAAAAAAAAAATGCTTTTTTTTTGCTTTAGCTAAAATGAAGAAAATAAAATTTTCCTTTAAAATTGATCATAAAAGCTTGTCGTGAGGTTTAATTAATTGAATACTTATTAGGTACTTACGCAAACCTCGCGACAAGCTAAAAGCTAGAGCTAGAAGCTCGAGTTTCTTATGCCTTCTTAACATAACCAACCTGTAATAATATTCCCTGTCTTGCAGCAATTGGTAAATGTCTTTTGAAGCGAGTACCATGTCAGTATCAATATGTTTTGGCTCGAATTTGATGGAAGTACTTTGAATGTACCCTGAAGCCACTTTACAGTTCTCGTTCAAGATCTGTTGGAAAAAAATTGGTCATATAAACACGCCAGTCACACAAACTAGATGAGAATGAGGACTACCGTTTTCTTGTTCACCAGATGACAGTACTTGTGAATAAGGTCGTGTACGTGAGAACAGTTTTAATTGCATAGATAGTACCGTAGTGTTACGTAATCTCGTTTGGTTTGCAAAAAAAAACAACATATTTTCGACTAGAACTTTCTTCTCGTGTGGGCAGTAAGGTCTAATGACCCCATGAACCCTAGTGTTAGAGTTTCTAAACCGCCTCATGGTTTTATTTGATGACCGCCATTTGGCGGCCGGTTCCACCGGCTAGTACGTGCCTTCCAATGCACGGAATCATCTTTTTATCAAACGACTAGTTGACATGCGCAACTTCGTTTGCGTCACAATTCTCATTACTGCTCCGCTCCTATTGGTCTCAGCGTGATGATATATAGCCTATAGCCTTCTTCGATAAATGGGCTATCTAGAACTGAAAGATTTTTTTAAAGCGGTCCAGTAGCTCCTGAGATTAGCGCGTTCAAGTAAACAAACAAACTCTTCAGCTTTATATATTAGTATAGGTATAGATTAGGTGATTTAGGCCTGCAATGTCCTAGACAAACTGGAAAACAACTTTACAATGGATGCTTTCTCGTGGAAATCGAACCCACGACCATCGGGTCACAAGGCAAAGGCCTAAACCACCAGGCAGTGTTCGGTAGAACCGAATCTTAATCTGCCATAATTTAATCTATTGTAGTAAAATATTCACAAAATTCATAAAAATTGTAATTAAACGCGACGCACAAACGGCGAAATTTGACATTTCGAAGACCTCAGCAAGCTACATCTATTGCCTATAGCGGCGTCTTCAAAGGCGATAGCTCTCATTGACTATTGGTCTATAGCCTAATGAACCAAAAAAAAAATTGTTTAGAGATAACAGGCAAAATAATTTGATTCATTCAGTTGACCGATTTTTGAGAATATGCCTATTAATTTGTGCCTCGAAGGACGATTTAACATACTAATCATGCATCTACCTCAAACCTTCCACTGCCCCTGTGCAGCGCGACACTGAGCCTCAGCAGCCTGCGGTCGTGCAGCACTGGCTGTGCGTACAAGTGCACGTCCCGGAACTGCACCGGCTCCTCACGCTTAGCCACTCCGGAGTACATAGCGAGGGTGTCCCACACTGACACTAGAGCAGCCGCGAACGGATAGCACATTTTTTCTGGAATTTAAGGAGATATTGAATTACTCACATCATATACGTTGCCGTTCTAATCACGGATCTGTAGCCTAATTACCGAAAAGACTCAAATTCAAATTTAAATTCAAATTCAAAGCATTTTATTTCAAATAATCCATTCACAGGCACTTTTGAAACGTCAAGGTCGGTCAGTCAAAAACATGGAAGCTATTTGCACGTTCCAAAGCGTAGATCTCTATGGAGAAGAACGTGCAAGAAACTCCACGGACACTCTTTAAATCATGTTCTGTTTTACAACATTCTCAGTTACATGTACTTGTTGCTTCTGCACGTGAGGACAATGCAAAAGAAAAATAAAAAAAAGCTTATTATAAGAATTTAAAATATAAAGATTAAAATGAGCCAATGGCAGTTAAGAGATGACCAGTCTCAACCGAGGGCGCCCGTTCACGAACATGACGCGTGAATTGGCACCTTTCAGCTCAACCATTTCGAAGGGAACCGATTGATCCAACCCACGCGCCGCCATCAGCGAGATATTGAGTGAGCATGCTCTCAACCACCATGCTCGTTCATGTCCAACAAGTAAAACTATAACTAATCATATAAAATGTAAATGGCTTCATGGTACTCACATTTACAAAATTTGAAAACCATGCTTCTACTTTACACAAAACTATGGTTGTCAATGACCAAATAATGAAAAATAAATTAATAAAACAACGATTAAGTTCTTACATAAAAAAGAATAAATAAGTATCTATAATAATTACGTACGAGTAAGTACCTATATAAAAAAAAGACAGCATCTCCTCCAAATATAAAAGCCTGGACCCAAGCAGCTGTGACTGTGGAGCAGGACCAGCATTTAGCCAAGCGTTTTTATCGAGGATATAATCTTCCAGTTTATAATACGCTTGTCTACATAGTGTGCGTTTTATGCATGCTTTAAATTTTATCTCATTCAGTTCGAGAATATCAACTGGTATTTTATTATAAAATTTAACACAATACTCCATAAAAGAAGTGTGTACTTTGGCCAATCTGAATCAGGGTTGATCTAATTTGTTCCTATTTCTAGTATTAAAATTATGCCTGTCAATAATATTGCTAAAAAGATGAAGATTTTTACGAACATACATAATATTTACGTAAATGTGTTGGCAAGGTACCGTCATGATGTTGATATCCTTAAACAGTTCTCTTAGGGAATCACGCCGACGGAGATTGTAAATGGCTCTGATGACTCTTTTCTGCAGGATAAATATAGACTCGATGTCTGCAGCACGACCCCATAATAAGATACCGTAAGACATGATACTATGAAAGTAACTAAAATAGACCAGCCTCGCGGTATCTATATCGGTAAATTGACGGATTTTTCTAACAGCGTTTGCTGCTGAACTTAGCCGTCCCGCAAGAGATGTTAAATGAGGACCCTATTGTGGCCTTGAGTCAAGCGTAATCCCCAGGAAAACCGTGTTTTCGACGAATTCAAGTTTTTCCTTGTTCTATACTATGTCGCAATCATTTCTTTAACGTTCAGTAAGGCAAATCTGATGCATTTAGTTTTTTTCCCATTTAATACTAAATTATTAGCAGTAAACCAAATAACGCCCGACAGGGCGTTATTTACGTCGTCAAGATTTATGGAACGTGTATCTATCTTAAAAATTAAGGACGTATCGTCAGCAAATAATACCATATGAGGTTGATTTTTGATTTTTTATTCCTTGCGCACTTACGTTGTCAAGAAGACAAATGTTTCAGATTTGAAGCAATGGATTAGGAATTTCTCTGAACACAATTGGGTTGCTGGATTGTCTTTTGAGCCTGTTATTAAATACAACAACTTTTATTTAGTGTAAAGCCACCAATAGCGATAATTACTTGGATGGAAAATCTACTAAATAGCTTGGGTAGCCTTTAGTGTTTAGCTAATCCCCATGCTCATAACGATCATAATTATGCCAGGGAAATTTGTGGGTTGTAGAGGTCTGGTAGGCAGCCACTCCTCGTAAAATACTGGTATTCAGCTAAATCAGGCTTGATTGGAAGCCGATCTCAATATAGTTGGGAAAAGGCTAGGCTGATGATGATGCCAGGGAAATTTTTGAACAGTGAAAGACACACGCAAAATGTGTCAATCTCAAACTGCTTAGTACCTCTAACTACGTGACCTCGCAGGTAGCTGTGTTCATCATCGTGAATGGACTTCAAGAACTGGCAGGCGGCAGCCGCTCTCTTCTTTCCTCCGGAATAAAGTGTAAGGCTCCTGATGATCAAAAATATTTTATTTAATAAAAGTATCTGCTTTAATTATGCTATTAGACTTAAGACAATGTTAACTTGCGCGTATGAACGAAAAACATGCAGTTTTTTTTTTAAATTGTTGTATGCATATTTATTGGACTCACCATATTTCATCATGGTTCCATTCGACTAAATGCGACAGCATAGGTGTTCCACTTGATACAGGGAACTCCACTTTTGGATACAAAGCTTGCACCTTTGGTAGGTATCCGTGCATGTACAAGCTGTAGAAGTATACAATAAGTAATAAGAATCTGTACTGGGGCAGGTTTAGTCTGTGAATGAATGATAAAAATGTTAGTAAAGCTAACTACTCGGATTTATAATGCGTTCTTCAATCGACTTTAAAAAGACTTCTTCCTACCTTTACTTGTATAAGTCCCTAGTGCGCTCTCAGTTAGAGTATGTCGTGTACATCTGGAGTCCTTTCTACAAGTATACTGAAATGATTGAGCATGTACAGTACAAGTTTTTGCGTACCATGCACTTAGATGTTGTGGTCATTACCTGTCTCACCAAAATTTGCTTACCAAGTGCAAACTTACAACGCTTGAAAATGGACATCAGTACTTAGATGCCGTAAATTTATATAACATTGTTGGAAATAAATTTGACTGCATTGATTTGTCTAATATGATATGCTATGCGGTCCCTAGGACAGTCCTTAGGCGCAAGGTGCGCGCTGGCAGTTTGTTTTCGGTGGCCTCTTGCAAGTCCAACTTTGGTTTGTGTTCGCCTGTCCGCAGAATGTTCGAGTCCTATAACAGGACTTTTGAACAAATAAACATTTTTACGTGTTCTGTCTATGAGTTCAAAAGTCTTATTCTTAAGAAGCATTCATATTTTTTTTCTAATTGTTCTCCATCTTTCTTTTTATTCAAATTCGTTTTATTTTTATTTTTCTTATTTTATTTTGTAACTTCTTGAGCACGACAGTTATGTAATTTTTATAAAGTCCTACATACTCGTGTCTGTCATCCTAGTAATCTTTTTCTACGTATTCTACCTCTTATCTGTGAACATCGTTGTGGGCTACAATATTGTGATATGTTTAGTGTGACTTTGTTATATATGTTTTATATTGTAGCTGTTTGATGTTCCTTTTAAATAAAAATAAAAATGAATGTTTACAAACCGCTTAAATAATTGACCTATTTACAAGTCAACTAGCTTCTGCCAGGGGCTTAACCCGCGTGTTCCCTAGGGAACATACTCCCGTGATAAAAAGTAGCTTATGTCCTTTCTCAGGCTTTAGACTATTAGTGTACAAAATTTTATTGAAATCGGTTTAAATAGTTTTGCCGTGAACGCGCGACAGACAGACAGAGTTACTTTCGCATTTATAATATTAGTAAGTATTATTTTCATTTATAAATCAATAAGAATCTAATATTAGCTTCTAATATTATAAATTTAAAAGTTTGTATGTTTGTGCAACAATCACGTAAATTCCATCCAAATCCTTTCAGCCATTTGAAGGGGTTTGGATGGAATTTATCACATATGTAGTTTTACATCCTGGAATAACACATAGGACCATAGGTTATTTTTTATCCCGGTAACTTATATGGATTAATATTGGCTGACAAGAAAGTGGAAAACCAGAGCCACTGCTGCCTTGGTACTACTGAGTCACAAGTACCAGAAGACCAAAAAAATGTAAAAGTATTTTGGGGGCTAAAATTATGAACTCGATAAAATCACAAGTACCAGAAGACCAGAAACAACTCGAAGTATCTCCGGGGTTGGAATTGTGAGCATTATAGATTCACCAGTACCAAGAGACCAGAAACATGTGAAAGAATTTTTGGCCGGGAATTGTGAGCGTTAAAGATGCTTAGAAACATGTCGAAGTATTTTACAGCTGCAATTGAGAGTGCTAAAAATTCAAAAGTTTCAGGAGACCAGAAACATGTCATAGTATTTATTGAGTTGGAATTGTAAACGATTAAGATTAAAAAGTACCAGGAGACCAGAAACATGTGAAATCAGTTTTTATGCTAAAATTGTGACCGCTCAAGATGCACTAAAACTAAGAGATAATTAGCATGTCGAAGTATGTACTATATATCCGGGGCTGGAATATAGACTCTTTGTACGCGAGCAGACCCACGGAAGCTAGTTAAAAGTTATTTATAAATCGTTCATGGGAAACTTCTTATACAAATGAAGGCGGGCTTAAATACATTGTCGTGGAATATAAAAACCTGGGTACTTTATTGAACAGACGCAATGAGTAGTTTCAACTAGAATTATCTATTATATAAAAATAAGTCGGGTTTTCCTTCCTGACGCTATAACTCCAGAACGCACGAACAGATTTCCACGGTTTTGCATTCGTTGGAAAGGTCTCGGGCTCCGTGAGGTTTATAGCAAAGAAAATTCAGGAGTAGGGTAGGTAGGGTAGGTATAGTAGCCAGTTGACGGGAGCGAAGCCGCGTGGGTCAGCTAGTATCTCATATATTTAATATATAAAGCTGAAGAGTTTGTTTGTTTGTTTGCTTGAACGCGCTAATCTCAGAAACTACTGGTCCGATTTGAAAATTCTTTCAGTGTTATATAGCCCATTTATTGAGGAAGGCTATTTATCATCACGCTAAGACTAATAGAAGCGCAGCAGTAATGAAAATTGTGATGCAGACGAAGTTACGCTGGTCAACTATTATAGTATAATTAGATAGATCAAAAAGACCCAGACAATGCAAAATAGTCAACGACAAAGACCAAAACCGGGGCACTTATGAAAACTGTTGTCTAATTGAATTGAAATAAATTTATATTGTTTTAACTATCAGAAATTAAAATTAAACAAATTTAATTTTAATTTCCAATAGGTTTGGTTAAAGACTTCCAATTTAGCGGCCAAAATCCGCAATATTGCTTTTTTTAAACACCTATCTAAGGACACTTGGGTTTTACCCGTGCAGCCGTTTGGAAGTTACGAGATAATAATGAAATTAAGAAACAAACAAACATACATACAAGATACGTGCGAAAAACATAACCCTTCCTTGGCAGTCGGGTAAAAAGGTAGGCGAAAAGACTACAAAAGTCAAATATTTGGGAATATCTAAGCGCTTACTCGCCAATCGCCTGAAGTAAGAACAGCGCGTTGTCGGGATGTCCTCGGCGGGTGAGAGAAACATGGCTGCTCTCCGCCGGCAGGGAGCGCTTGAGGATGGCCTGCAGCAGTCCGTGGGGCGCCACCTCTACACACACCGCGTTGCTGGGGATCAACCGCGACGTCTCTTCGAACAACACTGGGCTCTGCGACACATAACCAAATAATACAGAACTTGGCGTAATCCTAAGCACTGAACAAGGTATTGAAATTGTACCACTAAAGGTAATTAATAAATATAACCCTGCATATTTTCTTATTGATAAAAATAAACCTGAGTTTTAAGTTGTAACAACAAGTTAAATTGTAATACATCCGAGTTGGCAGGTTTGTCAATAATATGATCGTACCAGCTCTATTAACCGAGATTTAAAATAAAAATAGCCGACAGTAATAGTTTTCTATCATGTAATAAAAAAAATCATAATCGGGTCTGGATATCTATAGATTATCTACACTTTAAAAAAAATCTTTTTAAATATATATATATATATTTTTTTTAATAAAAACCAGTATTACTTACCACTAGGTTGTTAGTTTGATATTCTGCCGAACAATATTTAGCTTTGTCTTCATTCCATTGATCCTGCGGCACGGATGTCGATAACCAACGCTCACTGCGGGGTTTTGGGTCCTTTATTACTCCTTCCAGTAACTTGAGAAGTTTACGACCTGAGAAAAAAAAACTTTCATAATATCAAGGTATTCCGTTTTGCTCCTCAAGGTTTGAACGCATCGATAAGGCCTGTTGGTTTGGGAGTATAAAATTTTCAAATTCTTTAAAACTTGACCTAAGTTTTAAATGCTGTTTATTTTAACTTTTTATCATCGTCATCACTAATTGAATGACACTTGTTCTAAGCCACCTGGTTGTTTTTTATTGACATCTGTAGCCGTCGTTGGAAGCATTAGTTTTTACCCACGGCCAGCTGTGGATAAAAACAGCCCTACTTTGCTATTATTTTCTTGTGCCAGTCTCCACATCCCCACTGTGCCTTTTCCAGGATTCAACTGCGATTGGCAATAATGTATGTAATAACGCAACACCAGCATTTCTTGCAATGCCACTCGGTCACCTATCGTCGAACTTGCCATCGTTTATCGTCATCGTCATCGTCACTTTGTTTTGCAAGGTATTCTGTTGAGTCAAAGTTGAATTTCATATTTCGTTGTCGTACGTCTTCGTTTGGAATTTGGTGTTTTACCCGTATGGCAAGCATGGAACGTTCCATAGCCCACTATGAAACTTGGGAGTTTCATAGTGGGCTATGGAACGTTCGCTATGGAGGCTGTGAACAAGCTGGGGCTTTTTACAGCCTCCTGTATGAGCTTCCAAGTCTCCGCCCCGTAAGACATAAGATATCCTCGAGAATTTCTCATATTTAGGAGATTTGTACCTGCAACGGTGATGTATCGTGAATGATACGATATGTTGGAAGTCGGCACCTCCTTCGCAAAGATTCCTTTCGCGGTGAGTTGAGCGACAAACGCCTTCATGACGTCAGCAGGTCCTGAGATGGTGCTGGAGTCAGGCCCGTTGTGACAGGCCACGTCAATCTCAGGCGGACATAGCTTCAATATCTATATTTTAAAATAAATATCATAATTTGAGCAAAATAATTTAATTTAGTGTAGTCTTCGACTCTTTCTTGACCTTTTGGTAGTGAAAATAGTTATAATAATTATGTTATACCATCAAAAACGTTAATATGACAATGGGAGCCAAGTACAATGTTAATAATGGGTTACCCTTGCCTTGTTTCATCGAAAAGAAATTGACAAATTATCACTCCCCAAACAATTTTCTGCATAATTTCATTTGCCAAATTATTAGTAAGTAAATAAACTCTTTACAAATAATTGTAACGCAAACCTAATGTTTGGCAAGTGTACGTTTAAACAGTAACTTGCTAAACAACTGGCACTTTTACCAATTTTAACGTTTCAAGATTTGAATCTTTATGTCAGTTGCACAGAATATAAAAACTGCATTACAATGTTTTTTACTATGTGGGTAGATGGTAAATCATTGACGCTCAATGTCAGTTAATCATGGAAATACTATCACTATGTTTTGTAGCGGAAGTTTCTTGAAATTCATATGTTTGCTATGAACTTCCCTCAGGCGTTACGTAAATACAAGTTATATGATAGCGGGCAATGTTTTCTTTTACCGACTTGTTATGATATAGTTCACTTTTTGTGTAGTTTTGTATGAAGTAGCAGAATACATACATTCAGTCAAAAAAGTATCGGGAATGGATGATTTGTTTATGGTTCCAAATTCAATTTTTTGTTTTTTTTGTAGTTGTTAGATTGGCACAACTGTTTTCCATTTTGGCGCGGAGTTTGAGTTGCATCTGTTATTTATATCTATTAAATACAGTGCTGGTTTTAGTAATATCATATATAAAAACGTAAAAAAAAAACTCGTGCTTATGAGTGGTTCAAAGCGTTCAAAAGCGGTCGAGATGTGACGGAAGATTTGCCTCGCTCTGGTAGGCCGTCAACGTCTGCAACTGAAGTTAACATCGCAAAAGTGAAGGAAATAGTGACTGAAAATCCCCATTCAACTCTGAGAGAGATAGCCGCCGAACTTTCTGTATCTCACAAGTCGATCCGTACCATTTTAACTAATCATTTGGGTATGAAACATGTTGCTGCTCGGCTAGTCCCAAAAGATCTGAATTTTCTCCAAAAACTCAATCGCATGAAAGTCGCTGAGGTCATGCTAGAACGAGTCAGTTCGGACCCAACATTCTTGAAACGCATTGTTACTGGTGACGAGACATGGGTTTACGAGTTTGACATGCAAACTAGTCTACAAGCTTCGGAGTGGCACCTTCCAACTGAACCGAAACCGAAAAAACCACGCCAAAGTCGATCAAAAGTCAAAGTCATGTTGACTGTTTTCTTTGACTATCGCGGTGTTGTGCACTCTGAATTCTTACCGGAAGGTCTAACGGTAAATAAAGAAGATTATTTGAGCGTTATGCGGTGTTTAAGAGAGCAAATTCGACGAAAAAGGCCAGATTTGTGGAAAGAAAATTCTTGGATTTTGCACCACGACAATGCGCCTTCGCACAAGGCTATCATTGTGAACGAATTTTTAACCAAACACTCAACAAATACCATCCAGCAACCACCATACTCACCAGATATGGCTCCTGCTGACTTTTTTCTTTTTCCTAAACTCAAATTACCACTTCGTGGAACCCGTTTTCAATCGATAGAAGACATAAAGGAGAATTCGCGGCGAGAACTGAACTCAATTCCGGAAGCAGCGTTTAAAAAATGTTTTGATGAATGGATTATTCGTTGGCGCAAGTGTATCGTTTCTAAAGGAGCATACTTTGAAGGTGATAAAATAAATTTGGATGAATAACAGACATTTTGTGTATTATTGATCTTTTCCCGGTACTTTCTTGACAGAGTAGTACGTTTGTGTTATAAAATATATTCGGTCTTCTTACAGGGAAATATTTTTATTTCACTGCAAGACGCTTGCAAACAACCAAGACATCAAGCATGCCGCATGCAAGCGAGCATGCAAGCAAGCATACAGTATGCAAGCTAGCATGCAGCATGTAAGCAAGCATGCAGCATGCAAACGAGCATGCAACAGGCATGGTTTCTTTCACGGCTCCGGCGGCGCTGCGGGGTTCCGGCGGTCCTACGCGATCTTATCGTCGCAGATGGTTTAACTCTCACCACGGCTGCTGCGTTGCAAATTTCTTTTTCTTTGAAATTTGGCTGGACACGCTACCACGTGTCTAGATATTTATTTGTCCCGATTTAATCACGGCAACACCATTTGCTGAACATTTGCATTTGCAGTCATAAGAATGGTTACACCTTGCTTGCACTTGCTTGTTTGTTTTTTTCAAGTTCTAACCAAATGTTGTCTCCATTAGACATTGATATAGGTAATCTTTTATTAGATGATGACCTCAATTAGATGATGTGACAGATTATATTTGTTGTACACCAAAATGATAACACATAAGAAAAGATCCTACCTGTTCATATCCCAGTCCAACAGCAGCCATGGCACCTTGAATCAGTGGAGTATTCAGTGACACTTGTCCACGATAGAAAGCGCACATGATCACATGTTCTGCCGTCAAGCATCCGTCGGCGTACGCACATGCCTGTTCACCGAGACTGTGACCTGTTGGAAATAATAAACGTTAAATTAAATTGAGTACTCAGTAAAAGTAGTAAGTGGAGACATTAGAGGAAGATCAATGGACGGTGTGAAAGATGATATTAAACAATATGATGTACTGGCTTCTGCTTCTGGCTTCGCCCGCGTGAAAGTCGAAAATTATCTCATGGAAACATTTTCCGGGAATCAAAATTATTCTATGTTCTGTTTCAGGATGTGGTCTACCCCTGTGTCAGTTACATCCAAATTCGTTCAGCCAAGCTGTTAAGACGTGAAGAAAAAACAAACAAACAGACAGACAGACATACTAGTATATTGTGTGTACATCTTATACTTAATATATAATTTATAAAGCGGAATAGTTTGTTTGTTTGTTTGTTTACTTGAACGCGATAAACTCTAGAACTGTCCGATTTGAAAAATTATTTTAGTGTTAGATAGCCCATATTATATCATCACGCTAAGACCAATAGGAGCAGAGCAGTAATGAAAATTGTGATACAGACAAAGTTGCGCGGGTCAACTAGTATATAAATAAATTCTTTTGCATTTGTAACATTATTAGTGTGAACAGAATGAATACTATTTTTATATGAATTCATGAGGTTGGGATAACGCCAACATTATCTCGTAGCAAAAACATTAAATGCTTGTACGTAAATTGTTGTACCTATAATTCCATCAGGCTTTAAGCCAAGTTCATGAAGGACATCTGTTAGTCCGATTTGAATAGCAGTAATCCCAACGAAGGCGTTCTGAATATTTTCCAACACTTTTTTGTCAGGAGACGTTATTATATGAACTATATCGAGACCTTTGGGTGCCAGCACTTTATGAACACTGTAATGAAATAAATAACAGATATTTAGATCTTGATATAAAATTCCTGTAGTTGCAGCACGCCAAAATCACAAGCCATAAGTAAAAAATATATTGTCAACGTTTAGGTATACCGTATACATACAATCCATACACATAATAATTTAATGCATCCAAGCTAAAAAAAAAACATTTGCACTGCATATGCAACTATGACAATGAGACAAAGATATATTAATATTGTCTAAAACTTTGACAATAACTAGATTTTTCATGTGTGCGGTCTGACTTAAGAGAGAAAATGGGAAAAGAGGTCTTCATCATCCACAGCCTGACTTCACCCACTGCTGAGCATATAGTTTTTTGCGATCCTGTGTCAAACTAATCTAAGTTCGACACGTGGTTATGGCAACAATGATGTCTGCCCACATCGCCGTTGGACAACCGCCACTTACTTACTTATAAGAGACCTTATTCAACGAGGAATAACTTCGTGTATCACGAATAATATAAATCTAGAATAGCATCAAAACATTGATAACTTATAATTCATTTACCGTTCGATAGCAGCAGCGAAGACGGGTATGCGCATGAGTTGTACGCCCATACCAGTCCACTGCGAGCCCATCCCGCTAAACACGAACCACAGCGGTCGACGAACATCGTCGAAGTACTCAACCTTCTCACACAAGCTTACAGTTTTTTTATTTTCATCCAAATCTGATAAAACAGAAAGAACAAATCAGAGCAAATTATTTTGATGAACGAAACTCTACTGACATGAGAAAAAACAACTAACATCTGACTACGGGGTCAACGGCCGCATAATAGGGTAGTTACTTGATCTTTTGTATGTTTTTTCATAGATACTGATCTCCATTACATCTGCGGAGTTGTTCTAGTTTAACCCAGCAGTACCTCCAATAAGAAATCGTTCATACCTAGTACAGTGTATCCCCTGCCTAAATGTCCAGAGATGTTGTTCGCATGAAAGTGGTGCAACAGAGCTAACTCTTCAGCATCGATGGGTCGGGATTTGAGATTTTCAAATATCTTTGTTACAGCAGACTCTTGCCTCCCTGATAAGGTGATCAACCGTGGAATAGATGCCTGATAGCGGGATAGGTCCTGAAATTTTAAATCATTAGTCAATTGTGCGATTTTTAAACTGATTTTTAATATAAAACCAACGAAAGTCTTGAAAACAGCTAGATAGCACAGTAGGCAGGTTTTTATGTAACTGAACTTTATCAGGCTAATAAATAACGTAATAAGTTACCATCATCACTGCTGACCTACTTGAATAAAAGTACCTTTGGTTTGTATCTTCCATGTAGAAGCACGTGTGAGTTCACGCCGGTGATGGACATGCCGTTTAGCGCGACGTACGAGCGACTGAAGGGTTGGTGTTCAGTGACGATGCGCATGCGCCCCTCGCGCAGTGCCACCACGTCCTGACGCGGGTTCTTGCAGTGCAAGTTGGCGGCTAGTATGCCAGTGTGGTAGCCCAGTAATACCTGAGTGAATGAAACAAAACAGTGTATTACTTAAACTAAACTTAAGTTTGTCACTATTGTTGTAAAAAAATGGAAGTCGTCTATAAGCATTATCACTGTAAATAGTTTAGTACTCGTATTACCTAAGTGTAGTTAAGAATACGAAGAGTGCATCTAATTTTACCTATTTAAATGTGTTTATTAATGATCTCACAAACTGCATGCATAGCGTAACTTTACTGCTTTCAGATCTTTAGTCACTCAATGCTGTTTATCGTCTCCCTGTTACAACGGTACTTTTATTCTGTGACTGTACATTTACCCTTCAAACTGAAGAACAACAATCAAGCATGCTGTTAGTACTTATACAAGATCGAGCACAAATAGATCTAATAGGTACCAATCGTGTTCTCTTCTAACCTTAGTCAGAGCAGCCATGCCAGATGCTGCTTCTGTCAAACCAATGTTGGAGGTGACGCTGCCGACCAGTAGAGGATCTTGCCTGTCTTTGCAGTAGACTTCTTCAAGTGCTTCTAGTTCAGATTTATCAGCATCCGGTACGCCTGGAATATAATAGCGAACCTTAAGTTGTTTAATGAAATGCAGTTTTAGAAAGGGTCACACCACCTGAATATTGTAATTTTTTTTTTTGAAAACAACAATTTTCACTGTTAACATATTTTATTGGATAACTTAAACTTAGAAAATACAATGAATTGAAATAGTCACATTGGTTTGTACTATCCTAGAATTAAGCCCACAACCATGCATTAATTGTCACCGGTACCTTCTCTAACTATAACTATTACAGTTAGAACCCGTTCTTAGTTAAAACGTGTTTTCTCTAGTTAAAACTAGTATTCAATAAATGCCTTTGTTACGACAAGAATTAACTACTGCTAAAAAAATACTATCAGTGAAAGCTAGTTCTAACTAGTCTAAACGCATTTTGTCAAAAAGATACAGTTAAAAAACCGAGGTCAAAGATCATCGTGCTTTATTCTGATTGGTCGAAAGACCTCACCTGATTTGAGATTAAAGGGTATCAGACGTAAAGGCACCATGCCATCACTTGCCATAGGTGTCGTAAGAAGCGAGTAAGGGACTCACCAGAGAATGGGCAGCAGCATTATCTATGTATTGCAACAGCTACACTGCGATAGCCAACCTGCCTGCAAAGCGTTACGGTTATAGCAAATCCCCCGAATATGATGCCCGAATGTGCTAAGAATCCTCGGAGTGGATCCGGCTACCCTTACAAACACCGACGACTGAAACTGGTAACACTGAACTTGAGGAGGAATTGAGCCAGTTACGAAGGAGTATTGTGGGATTTTCTAAAGACCGAAGAGAGGGGGATGACATGTTCATTCTCAAATCCGGCAATCTGCTCTATTTTCGGGAGGGTGATCAGAAGTCCCAGGGTGGTGTCGGTTTTATCGTTCACAGGTCCCTTGTGTCCACTGTGGTGAGGATCGAGAGTGTGTCGAATAGGGTGGCGTACCTTAGGTATACTCAGAATGTCTGCAAGATATTCGTTGACGGTCCTATAGTTACGCCCCACCCGAATTTTTAGTAAATATTTAAATAAACAATGTCGAAATTTTTCAATCCCCAACAAGTTTCTATAAACTAGTTTTAACTAAGGTCCAAAGTTAGAACTACTTTTATCTTAAATTTAAATAATTAAAGCAGTAAGTTCTAGTTATAACTACGAAATTGTAGTTATAACAAAAGTATTGTTATTATTTCCTTTATTCATTTTCTTTACTTATTTATACATTTTTAAATATTTTTATACAATATATAAATATAAAAAAAAAACATTTAAAAATAGTAGCCCACCGATATCGGGAACAGGGTCCAAGCTACCGGTGGTCAGGGCTCCAGAGAAAGGAACCTCCTGACAGTGCGAGCCGTGTCCAGAAGTACCGCTTTCTTAATTTGACATCACATTGACATTGGCCGACACGACTATCGGTACAATGATTGCGGAGTCCACTTCCCACATGTCGACAACCTCGCGAGCCAAGTCAATATACTTGATTTGTTTGTCATTCTTGGCTTTCACGAGGTTCTCGTCATGCGGGACGGTTATGTCTACAATCATTGCACGCCTCACAATTCGGTAATTATTATTATTATTATCTGTTTATTTCGGACAGAATCCATAAGTGTTAGTAACCATTTTTCTTAAGATCTATGTTAGTATGAACATAATATGACAAAATATATATTTTTTATTTATAACTTTAATATGTATAACCTTTATTAAGGAAGTTTGGCCTCTGAACTGAATGATTACTTTTTTGCCTCACCTGTACCATATGCTTCCACGTACTCTACTGCCTGAGGCGACACTTGTACTTCCTTGTAAAACTGTGTTATGAAACCAGCCGTAGACTGAGGGTTCCGAGAGTATCCGAATTTGGGACCCATTTCATCACTCAATAGCGAAACGTATTCATTTTTGACATGCAATAATTCCGCGTAGACTCTGAAAAATAATAAAAGATACCAAAATTACACCTACTATTTGAAAATTCGAGGTACTGGTTTAAACAATCATAACATTTCTACCTTTTTGCATCTTTTGCCTTCTGCAAAAATACAACACTGACTGTGTCAGATAAAATATAACCATCGGCGTCCTGCGCAAATGATTTGGTCTTTCCATCTTGGTTAAGGATTGCCGAAAGTCTGGAATTTAATAAAAACACAGTTTCTTACTAAAAGCTAGTGCTATGTACGTATATACACTTAAATAACTAGCTAACTAAAACTAAAAAAAAATCTAATATAGCGTCTAGCCACTGTTAAATTGCCCAAAAAGCTGGCAGCAGTGCCACTTTGTAAAGCAATGCTTATCCTAAACAGTTATATTAAGACGTTTTTTTTAAACCCTAAATTGATATTTTTGAAATTATGTTTGCCACTTTGTCGGCATAATAAATTTTGATCGAGCTGCTAGAACGTATGTTAGAATACACTTGATTTTAACACAAAAGAACACATTTAATATACCGTCCATGATGAACTGAGGCTTGTGGATGTAGAGATAAGAATCCTCCTCCAACAAATGCTGCTTCACATTCCCCTCGACTCAAGGCCGAGTATGCTGCTTCCAGTGCAGTGGTGGAACTGCAGTCCAGTTCATCGATTCCTAGTGAGGGACCCTTAATATTCAACCAGTACGAGATGCGATTCGCGAACATGGTCTTGCTGGATCTGTAAAAAAATGATACATTTTGATCCAAGTACGAGAAGTTTATGATTGCATTCGAAGTATGTTTGCGAATGGGTAATGGAGCCCAGACTACAATGGCAAATGCTCATGCATTTCATACGACGCGTGACTTTTTTTTATCAAACTTGCGAGAAAACACACACACAATTAGCACGCGCACACGCACGTACAAAGATAATTCTCAATTCTGGGTATCTAGTCTTATCTAATCTTCTAATATGTAAAAATTTCGTGTCACGGACTCACGGTATTTGTTATCGAACTTCGCCAAAACGGCTAGACCGATTTTTATGAAACTTTTTGTGAATATTTGATTTCCTTTTTTTTTATATGGCAAAACAATGTTTGCCGGGTCAGCTTGTTTCTTTCATCCTTACTTAATATTATAAATGCGAAAGCGACACTGTCCGTCTGTCGGTCTGTCTGTCTGTCTGTCGCGCTTTCACGCCAAAACTACTGATTCGATTTAAATGAAATTTGGTACACAGATAGTCTAGAGCCTAAGAAAGGACACAGGCTACTTTTTATCCCGGGAGTATGTTCCCTAAGGACCACGCGGGCGAAGCCGCTGGCAGGAACTAGTAATAAATAAAGGTCATTCAACCATGGTTATTAAACTTTTCTTTTTCTAACGGGGGGAAATCTTCATGGATGTCTTCCACCCTGGGGTGGGCGGTGGGGTCTGTCAGACTCTTACTGACTAAAACCACCCCAAACTAAACTTACCCCAGTATGCCTTGACCGTGTTTGGAGATAGTTTCTGCAATGCCGTTTTTCTCAGTGTCAGATAAAGATGATCCAAAATAGACTGCAACTTTTTTTCCATTGAGCTCAGCTGGACTCACACCTGAAACCAAAATATGCTTAGTTGGAAAAAAACGTAACTCATATATGATGTAATTTTTATAGTCTATCAAGACCTTCTTTCCCAGGAACGCTAAGAACAAATCATCAAATGACTCCTTCCGCTCTGATGGGAGTGGAAGAGAGAGTCAGATTTTTACGGACTAAAACCCAACCGTATTTCTCCTATTGCCCTTTGCGTTTCAGGGCCGCGGTGACTCTTTTGAACAAATTTCTACTCGTTTGAAAAAGTCTACAGTACCTTGGAGCTCTATAAAAAAAATGTGTGTGTGTGTGTGACATATTTTTTTTAGTCATAACTGAACCCTCCCGATCCATGCGGCTCTTATTATGCCACGAGCTGCTCGTGACAACAGCTTACCTGCATCATAAAGGGCCTGGTACGCCAGCTCAAGTGCCTTCCGCGAAATAGGATCCACGTAGTGCGCGAGGCGGTAGTGCACAGCGAAGAACTGCGCGTCGAACAAGTCCAAGTTTGGAGCTATGCCGGAGGCTGGTGCCAGGTCTGGGTGCTTGTAGCTCCATCTTAGACCCTCCGATGTCACTAGATTCTCCTGTAGTATAGAGCATCAAAGTAAATAAGATGTCGTCACATTATAGGGCACCCAGAAAAACCGAGATGCGATGCGATACGCCACTGCATTGCAGGAACTTACGATGCGAATTGCTACGATAGAATTTCGTCCGACAAATAGTTGGTTTAGGTGACTTTCAACGGTAGTCAGCCGTATTGGACGTGTTTTTATTAAATATTGTTGCACTGTTGTTATTGAAAAAGAAGATTTTGGGTTCATCCATTCATTACGATTATGAACGCTGATGGGAACTATTTTACTCAAAAATACTGTGCTTTGAGAATAGAAGATATATCTTTTTGATTATTTAAGAATGAGCATATCTTCATTTGAAGAGCTTTTGAGTTTATTATCACCATGTCTACAAAAATGATCGTACAAGGGAAGAATTCCTGTTATGCTTTTGAACATGTTGGGACTTGCTTTAGGTAAAGTTAAACAAAAATGAATTATAATATGTTCACATTTTAATTGCTTTTTCCTGAAAAAATCTAATTTGTGATTCATAGATTAGTCGACAATCTAGGCGGACCCTGGCAATAGCCGGGATTAACGCCAGGTGGGAGAAGAAGAGATTAGTCGACAATTTACGTAATATCATACTTTTCTTCCGTTGACATTGCGCTGTAGGTGGAATAATTATCATTAGTAGATGAATTAATTTGATCTTCCCGTGCGTTTGATTATTGTTCGTTTGATAAATGTGAATTTAGTGTTTGGTTTGCACTTGATGATTGTCGTTCGTGTGATAAATATGGATGTACTTGTGGTATTTGGTTTGCAAAATGCTGTGTTTGATAGCCACTCTGGTATTTGCCGGGCTGACAGAAGTTACTATGAGGTGGTTATCTTTGATATGCAAGTTAAAGTAAGTCTGTTGAAGTTAGGAGAACATGACTTTGAAATATAAGTGTTTTGTTATTATCCAGTTTACCCTTTTTTAAAAATACATGTGCCTATTTTCCGGTTCCTTTAAAATGTTAACAATGTCATTTTCAAAATAATTTGCCTTCCTTTTTGCGGCTGCTGTTGCGTACGTCCTGATGGAGACTTTTAACATATTGCTCGATGCTCTTGTCCAGATGGTGCTTGATTTTGTTCCTCATTGTCCTTTTCATTAATGCTGTTTGTTGTCTTATTTTGCACTAGCTTCTGGACTAGCACTAGGGAACATACTCCCGGGATAAAAAGTAGCCTTTGTCATTTCTCAGGCTCTATCTCTGTACCAAATTTCATTTAAATCGGTTCACTAGTTTTGGCGTGAAAGCGCGACAGACAGACCGACAGACGGACAGAGTTACTTTCGCATTTATAATATTATAGTAATATAGTAATATAATAGTAATAGTAAGGATTTTTTTTAAGAAATAATAACTGCTTATACAGGTGGTAGATTTTGCTCCTGTTCCAGATAGTTTTTCATCGTTAAGTTTCTTCAGGTACTTGTTGAAAGTATCTTTTATCCGTTTCCATCAGCGTTGCCAGACGTCCCAATTTTTTTTTGTGTCGGGCGGGATATCCCGCGCGGGACAGGCTCAGTCCGGATTTTAGGGGATAACTTGACCGTGTGTGCAGCGTGCTGAAAAATGGCATCAGCTTTTTCAACAATTTCCTATAAAAGATACTAGGAATATGTTTAAACAAATGTCTTTCATATTAATTATCCCAACATCAAACTGCTTTACTGAACGCGTTTCTTTTTCTCAGATGAATTTATAATTTATTGTCGGATGCGATAAACAATTCTATTTAATTTTAATGGAAGCAGAATTACTTATCCAGTTTAATCTAGAGCTATCCTATGCAGAGTTCTTCACCTTTATTAAAGAGAAAAAGGAAACTTTAAAAGAAGTTAAATTTTAACAGAAATATCATGAATAAGTTCTTAATTATAATAAATAATTATTCTATTATTGTTTCACTCATTCCTTAAACACCAAATTTTTCTAATGAATAAAACTTTTTTTTCTATCTAGAAGACGAAGAAGACTACTTCCTAATGATAGGAAATTTGATTTAAAATATTACACATTTTCAATGGCTATTTTTGCTAGATACCTATCTATTGTCATGTAAACGTAATTTAAAACTCTAAAAAAAGATAAATATTTAAAAACTTATGATTTATACGTTTTTTTATATATACCGTGTTCGGCGATAGAGTCCCGCTTTATTCATTCAAAAAGTTTCAACTTCCGACATGCCAAAAAAAAACTGGCTATGCTGGTCTCCATCTTTTTATACTTCCTCAACTGTAAATTAAAACAAAATTAACCCACAATCAGTAGGGATGTACGAATGATTTATTTTATGTACGTAAAATAAATTAAAAGGAAAAAAACTTTTACTTAAATGTTTTTTTCTTCTTTTTAGAGCATTTAAATAAAAAGTTTCTATCTTTTATTTTTTTAATATTTAGTTATTTCGAGTTACTGTCAACATTCCTCGCATTTCATTTGATACCCATATTGTACAAGTGCATAAAAAATAACTATCCCAACATCTTGGATGTTCCGCCATATTGGATTTAGAATGACGTCACATTATTTTTCGAGTTACTCTCAATAAGTTCTTTCATTTGATACCCATATTGTAGAAGTGCATAAAAAATAACTATACCGCAATCTTGGATGGTCCGCCATATTAGATTTAGAGTAATGTTTATATTCACACAGTTTATATTGTATTGTCATCCAAACTAGACGTATATTCAAAATTTCAGCTCAATCGGTTGAAGATATCTGCTTCAAAATTGAGTAGCAAGATTCCACCCGAACAAACATACATACATACATTGCAAGTTAAATTAAGTTAAGTTTTGAATAACTTAATGTCACATTAGGGTAAATTTTAATGATTGACGCCGTTTTTATTTTTATATTCTTTTTTTTTACGAAGCGGAGACGGCTTCAACGATTTACATCTAAACTATTACCGAGGTGCAAGTATGTCCTCGTACAATATGGAGTCGCTGTTTACGTTAGAACATGCCTAAAATAACACAATAGCTGCTAAAAGAAATCAGTGCAAACTTTGACAAGAGTGCCAATCCCTAACTGTTTGGGAGCTATAGACGGCAAACATATCCGTATCCGTAGTTCATCGAATAGTGGATAACTTTTTTTATAATTACAAGGGTTAAAATTCAATAGTTTTGTTAGCTATTGCTGACTTGAAATATAAATTTATCTACGTGGATATAGGAGCATAATATGGTAAGAAAAGCAACTCCCTCAATTTTCCACCACTCGACGCTTTATTAATTACTGAATTTTTATTATATCAAAGCCGTTGCCAAGCTTTCAAGAACCCGTCCCATTTGTTTTCATAGGGACGAAGCTTTTCCATTTCAAATAAGGCAAGCACTTTACTGTTAAACAAAGAATATTCAACTACCGTTTGAGTAGGGCGAGACGATTTAATATGTTTAGTGCGCTTTCGCCATACTAGCCAATAAATGGCGAATATTTCATTGACCCCTTAATATCTCATATGATTTTGCAGTCGATATTATCAAGGCTTGTTGTATAATACACAACTTTTTACTGAACCGCGATGGGTTAAAGATCCCTGTAGAAATGATCATAGATGATTCTGAACTTCAAAGCCGAATAACAGACGTTGAATGCAAGTACAATGAGTGCATTACTTTTCTAGTGTAGTTGGAGTCTTGAACTGGCAATTTAAAAAAAAATGAAAATATACAAGTACTCACTTATTTTAATGTAGATAGATACACTTTATTGCACTGAGTAACATTGATTGCAGAATTGTTTTAGAAATAATAAAATACTACCTACTTACAAAGTTTTGTTTTCTTTGTCTTGGAAATTCGGAAACAAACTTTCACAGATGATCTTCCATGCATCTTGTTTAATAATTTTATTTTTATAATGTTCATTACTCGTGTCCCAAAAGACGGGGCGCTCCTCAATTAAAGATATGAAAAAAATCACGTCATGTTCCGCCATTATCCACAACACGACGGCTGCGCCGGCTTTCCCCTATGCTGTCTCAGAGCGTACTAACGTGGCGTCAAATTTTATACGGTCGGGACCACTCGCAGTTCACCTCGCTTAGGGTGGTTACTGCTCAAACGGGCTAGCCTGTGGTGACCTCAAATGAATTTAAGGCCCCCAGCCAAGGCAAGACGTGGCGCATTCATGCGAGCTCGCAGATATTTGCGACGCGTTGCGAATGCACAGTTATGTGTGGGAGCCCATATGAGTAGCATTCGATTTGGCATAGATTTTGTTGTCTTATCTTCTATCAACCTGTCTAATTTAGTTTAAAGGTAAAAGTGTAGACACCAGTTTATTAGTACATTAGAATAGTAACATTAGGCTAATAAGTTAAACAAATACTAACATTATACCTATGGATATTATCCGAAATAAAAATGTTTGAATTGAATTGAATTGAATAGTTTAAAAAAATTTCGTTCGCAATCCTTTGCACGCGAGTCCGAATCGAACTTAGCCAGTTTTTATAAATAATTTCAATTTTGGCACAAATAGAAAATTAACAAAGATTATACATTGATATTGTTCAAAGTCACAAAAGTACACACTCACATGGTGGAAATTCTTTTGTGACACAAAATTTCATAAACACCACACCACACAATAATATACATATAAATCTATTAACATTTTAACCATCTAATTAATTACCTGTAATAATAATTAATTAATTCCATGAATTACTTAGACTTCGTCCTCTCTCCTAACTTTGCTGTGCCCGACAGGATCCATATTGATCTTGACAATATTTATACCACCTATATGCACATAATATGGAATGCAATAAAATTTATAAGTATTGAGTAAATAACAGCTGTAAGCTGCTGAACTATGAGCAATTTTGTTTAAAAAATATTTATATCACGAACAAAGACAAGAAGACAGCTAGGATTTGCAAAAAAATTACAGAGGTACTTTGACGAGCCCACGGACCATCTGAATCGACAGTGATGCAAATACTTTTAAAAGGCAAAACATGAAATGACGATAGTATTTTGATTGTTAGTCTAGTCGACAAATGCTTTTTGTTCAACTTTCAGCAGTCTCGGAAACATGAATGAGTGTCATCCTAACAATAAACTAGAATAGCATGGAAATGATTTCTGAAAAAAAAATAAGTTCGCTCAAAAAATTGCAAAAGTTATAAACAATTTACTGAAAAAAAAAGAACTTTAGAGGAAATTTCCGAAGAAAATTTCTTAACTTCTGGAACTTTAATACGGTCGAAAACGGTCCAATAGCTTGTGCAAGTGACGCCCACTTCGGGCATTTTAACAATAAAATTGATTTAAGCATATTAAAAATATATCTGCTTAAGCATAAACATTGCAAGTGTAAGAAATTGCTAAACCATACATTTGAAATTTTTAAAAGGTTTCAAAATATCCATGTTAAAAAAAAAACAGTTTTTATTGACAATTTACGCAGTTGAAAAAATAACTAACTTGAATTTATATATTTTTTTACAAATCCTTTCGTTTTTTATTAAAAACTGCATGAAAATGTCTTATCGCGGAATGCGATAAGACTGCCCATTGTATGTGTTTTAGTTTTAAGTTTCCTTTTGTTTTATTTTCGGTGTTTCAAGCGTATAACAAATAAATAAATGAAATGTTTTTTAATTTATTTTTATCTCATAATATTTAAATGAAATTATAAACGTACTTGTTAAATAACAAATTTTTTCTACAACTTATAGTAATATTAAGGAACCATTTCCTTATGCCATGCTTTCTTTTTTAACAATAGTTTAGTGTTTAGAAGAATTTTCTACAGAAAATGTTTAATTTGATACATTCTACATAATAAGTTAAATCTGGACGAAAAAAAATATTAGTGAGACTACTTGCCTTATTATAGAGTTTCTCAATGAACTCGTCGAATCCTAGACAGCCAGGCATGATCGCCGACATGCCAGATATGACAATACTTTCGCCGGAAAGCGCACTAGGAGTAATCGGAGCAGGTTGTTCAGCCATTGGGGCACTGCCACTGTCAGGACTCGGAGACATGCTACAACCAAGTTTTATACTGCTGAGTTTTTTTAAAGTATATTACTATAAATTATACCATTGGTCTAGTGTAATAAAGTAATATAATCAATGGTCTTTACATCTGGAATTTCTCATTAGCAGCCAGGAGTTTGGATTTGTGACCAGCTGATGGCAATAGGCTCACTCCCTATTATATAGGACTTCAAAAAATAAAAGGTTTAAATGTGGCTATATCTATAGGTATACATCAGTTAATAAATACTCACGTTTCGAAGTTATATGAAATAGTAACTGGAACAAATATTCAAAATGAATTCTTTGAACGATTCGAGTGAACTGTGCATTGATACATTTACTCATACTTATAAAGTAAAGTGTTGAATTTATTAGCATAACTAATTAAAGATTCGCTATTTATTTTGAATGATTATACTTTGACCTGTTTGCCAATTCAAGGGATTCGTCTACAAACCGACAGCGGGTGGAGCACTCGAAACGAGCAACGAGCAGCTCGTTGCGCATGCTCGCTTTGTAACGTGTAACATTACACTGCAAAGTCAGTACCCTCCAAAGTTTTCAAGAAGATTATTGGGAGGAGGGGGATAGGATCATTAGGTACTGTTATTTGTAATGTATATTACTATTGGTTGTTTTGTGTGAGTCCCAATTAAACATTTAAGTGATAGCACAGCACAAACACGCGAGAAGTTATTGCTATCTATTATCAGCTCTTGTTTAACAGTGAACACTCAGAACCTACAGACCTCGGCCACCCCTGAGTTATTTCGAACGTTGCTTTCAGATACATCTAGTTCTGAGAGAATTAGAGCAAAAACGGCGTGACAACCTCGGAAAGGTACACCACCAAACTTGCCTTGACGATCTACACGACCTTTGCGCTCTCCTTCAAAACCGCTACTCCGCTGCTCCCTCTGAAGGAGAAGGTAGAGTAAGTATGTTAGAGTTTGAATACTAAACCTCTAAGAAGGTGAAGCTATGAAACCTCCATGGTTGGAATAGCCACTAAATAAAGAAAAATATTGCCTGTAACTTCATAAAATGTTTTGTTCCGTTTTGTTGTTGTTTTGTGTGTTTTGTTCTTTTTTGTTGTTGTTTTGTGTGTTTTGTTCTTTTTTGTTGTTGTTTTGTGTGTTTTTGTTCTTAAAATGTATTGTTTTGTTTTGTGACTTTAATATTGTAGCAGTGCGATGAAATGCCTAAGGCTAAATTCTTTGGGTGGATAGCAAAATAAAAGTAAGAAACTTGAATTTTACATAAAAGTCGAACTGTATCTACGATATTTGAAATTATTACGATCGTCATGATGCAGTCTGTAGCTGGGACAAAGATCGAATAAACAAATTGGGTTGGACAGAATTGGCAAACATGGAAATTCATGATTACTCGATTACTTAAAGTTATTCAGGTACGACGGATGTTATAAAGGGTGCAATTAAAATGCCTTCTCATCCAGGAGTCAATGCCACACCCGAAATATTGGAAAAATTTAAAAAGGAGTCAAACTATTTTGAAATGTTGGATAAAACTGCACATTATTAGTACTTTCAGAAAATAACACTGAAGATATGCTGCACAAGGTGTTGAGATTCAGCACAGCAAAGGACATGTGGGATGAACTTGTCAGGCTTATACGACGGAGCTACAGAAGATAAGAGCTACGACTTATGCATGAAGTTATTCAGTAACCAAAAAGATCCTGAGCATGATATGACCACACATATATCTGCAGTTAAATCTTTGTTTTACGATCTGAATACTGAATTAGAAGGAAATGATTAACCAGTAATCTTAGTAATTTGCAAGATATTGGATACACTTCCAGAACAGTATTTTGCATTGAAGTCAAGTTGGATTTTGATGGCAAAACAGGATAGATACATTCCCCACCGAGGGTGTTCCTACGTTGCCGTCGTGGTGGGGCTTGTGTGTCTCAATGATTTTGGAGCTCTGCTGGTAGAGTTTCTCATGCCGGAAAGGTTCAAGTGAGAGACCAGACAAAGAGGGACACGAGAGGGGTACACTGTCCGAAAACCCGAGCTGCTGTGCTCGGGTTTTCAGACAGTGTGCGTTTCATAGGAAGGAATCTTGCTCACTTTCTCTGGTACGCGCCTGGTCATCAGACGTGACTTTGAGGGCAGTGAGCAAGCAAGAAGGAAAGGAGAAAGGAGGAGAGAGAAGGGAGAAGATAGGGACCACACCCTTTAAAAGGAACGCAACATGGAAAGGACAGAAGAAAAAACATTACCCCAGGGCGGTACCAGCTGCTCAGCAGCTGGAGAATCCGCCACGTCTCCTTTGGAGGCGTCATGCCCCTCGTATTCTGGGGGGGTCAACGGATGTCTTCCGATTGCCAGTGGC
Organism: Lacanobia oleracea; assembly: GCA_950371165.1. Classification (NCBI taxonomy): domain Eukaryota; kingdom Metazoa; phylum Arthropoda; class Insecta; order Lepidoptera; family Noctuidae; genus Lacanobia; species Lacanobia oleracea. Next base: position 17,624,950 of record OX493406.1, read on the forward strand.
AACAAGAGCCGAGGAGGCTCCCGATCAGCATCCTTTAAGGAACTGATCAATTTTAATTTAGAAACGCCCGAGAAGGTGTCGAGCGAGCGCAGCGTGGAGACCAGTAGTCCAAAAGCCAGCCCTGACTTCCAAGACCCCACCTTCAAGTTCTCCTGCGGCCGAAGCCGGATGGCAAGTGGCCGGGGAGAAAAAGAAGACAGCAAAGGCAGCCAGAGTGGCTAGGCTCCGCACTCCGGAGACCGCTGCTGTGGTGGTCACACTATAGCCGGACGCGGAGAAAAGGGGTGTAACTTACCGTGACGTCATCACGAAGGCAAAGGAGACGGAATCACTAGGGGCCTTCGGCTCAAGATGACAATGACCGGGGCTCGGATGTTGGAGATCCCCAGTGCAGCTAGCGGCTCGATCACTGACGCTCTAGCCGAAAGGTTCAGGGCGTCCTTAAATGCGGATGAGGTCCGAGTGTACAGGCCCACCAAGTGTGTTGAGTTGCGCATCCTGGGCCTGGACGACTCCATCACGGAGGAAGAGGTTGTGGCCGCCATCGTCAGGACTGGGAAGTGCTCTGCTGAGCAGGTGAAGGCAGGCACTATACGTCCTTACCACACGGGCATGCAAACCGTTGTGGTGAGCTGCCCTGTGACGGTGGCAAAGAAAATATCCACTAACCACTGCGCCGCCGCTCAGGACCTGCTGGTCCAGAGCATTACGCAGTGGTTGATTAACATCGCCGTGGTCGCTGAGCCGTACTTTGTCCCGCCCAGGGATGACTGGGTAGGAGACCTAAACGGCTCAGTGGCACTAATTTCGTCGGCCATTGCTGGGACCCCGTCCCTCAAGAGTGTCAAAAGAGGACAGGGGTGCATAGCGGCACGGTTCGGGGAGATTGTCGAGGTAGTGGTGTACTTCTCCCCGAACCGAACTCTCGCCGAGTTCCAGAACTCCCTTATGGAGTTGGGCGTCGTCGTCGCTGGTTATCGTTCCCTACCCGTGCTCGTTCTTGGGGACTTCAATGTCAAGCACTTGGCTTGGGGTTCCCGTTATACGGATACAAGGGGCAGGATGGTGGAGGACTGGGCTCTGGAGACAGGTCTGGTTGTCCTAAACCGGAGTTCTGTCCCCACATGTGTGCGGATGCAGGGGGAGTCAGACCGAAGGAAGGAAGCTTACCAATAAGGCTATCGTGCCAGACCCTGTCGAAGGCCTTCGAGATGTCAAGGGAGACCGCTAGTGCCTCCCCGTGCTTTTCTATGGCTTCACTCCAGATGTGAATGAGAAACGCTAGAAGATCCCCAGTTGACCGATTTCGGCGGAACCCGTATTGTCGGTCACTAAGGATATCAATCGCTTCTAGATACGCCAGGAGCTTATGATTCAGCACGCGTTCCATAGTCTTACAGAGTATGGACGTTACCGAGATGGGTCTATAATTCGACGGGTCAGCACGACTACCCTTGCCTCCAAGCCTTCGTCACTTTTCCAGTCTCAAACGAAAGTCGAAATTGGCGTGTCAAGATCGGAGACAACTCAGGCGCACAAGTTTTCAGAACAATTGCCGGTATCCCGTCGGGGCCACTAGCTTTGTTCACGTCTAGGTTACGCAATACCCTACGGACGTCCTTCTGATGAATGCGAATGTTCGACATGCTCGACTCGCATCCGCCAGGAGAAGCAGGGGGCCGCGCGCCACCAGGATCCAGACGCGAAGATTCCGCAAACAAGGAAGCAAACAAGTTCGCTTTCTCCTCAGCGGAGTGGGCAAGCGTCCCGTCAGGTCTCAGCAGTGGTGGTAGTTAGGGGCGGCAGAAGTTCGATTCGACCGACTTAGCCAGGGACCAAAAAGCCTTACTACCTGCTGGGTATGAAGCAAGTTTGTTCCCTATTCGGCTGATGTGGTCAAACCGTGCCCTCCGCAACACCTTCTTGCAGGACTTGGCAGCCCTGTTGAAGGCTCTCTTCTTCCGAGTCACGTCATTTGCTTTGCGCGTGCAAGCGTTGACCCATGCCAGGAAAGCCACGTGCTTAAGCGCATCAGCGCGATTTCCCTCGGCACCAAACCAAGGACGACCTTCACCAGACATAGTTATGTCAGAGAATGGAATGTAGTACTCCATTCCTCTCCGCAACACATCTGTCATGGCGTCCGCGCACGACGAAGCATCAGTCGAAGAAAAGCAAGTAGGCTGCCAAGGATAACATGCGAAGAAAGATTGCATGCCATCCCAATCTGCTGACCTGTACCGCCATACCCGCCGTGTGCCTCTTGGGCTAGGATCGGGCGGGGAGTAAACGGATATAGGCTTCACCAGACAGTGGTCGGAACTACCCAGTGGTGAAGAAATGGAGACCGAATAGCGGTCTGGATCTGTTGTCAGTAAAAGGTCATAGCAATTGGCAGTGTGCGAATCAACATCCGGCACCCTCGTTGCCCCCTGGACCAGCTGGGTAAGATTCAGCGCTAGGGCTAGCTTTCTCTTTTTTCGTCCAGCATGGTCTGTGCACTGGTACGGGAAGAGCCAATCCTGATGGTGGGCGTTGAAGTCCCCCAGTAACATCAATAGGGAATATGCATGAAAAACATATTTATCATCTATACAGTTTATCTAAAAATATACAAAAATATAATACTAAAAGCGAAAATAGAATCAAAATTACTTGAAAAACGAAGGAGATATGTTTATTTTAAACAAATATATCTGTCCCTCTCGCGAAAACGCTGTTTTCTATGGCGTATAAGCGTCATAGAAGGTGATGTCAAAGTTTACATCGGACTTCTCTTTCTAATTGTAATCTTTAAGCTTTATAACTTCATCGCTTATGAAGGTATTTAAAAAATAATTTCACGATTGTTTACTAGAGCTAAGAAGTATTTCATTATGCAAATAAAAAAATCGCATGCATATTCCCTATTGGGCAGAAGGGTACCGTTGCTGAGCCGCATCCGCCGCGTTACCGTTGCTGAGCCGTTTGAAATGGTGCTCCAGGGTAAACCCTGGGTACGAAAGGTAAGACACGTCTGACGGACATCTGATCTGCGTCTCGGAAAGGAACAATAGTGCTGGTTTCTCAGTCTCCAGGTGGTGATGGACTGCGGCGAGATTTGAGTGCAGACCTCGAATATTGCTTTTCTTCTTTTGTTTCTTTTGGCCATAAGTTTGAGTGAAGGAGGTGAGGTGGTGGTGTCGTTCTGACAGGACGACATCATTGGGGGACTAGTCTGGAGACTGCGGGGACGCCCGAGCCCCTCCGGGAATGTCCATCGGGTCCTCCCCCGTCTGGTCGCCAGCCAGCACGATGGCGCACCCCGGGATTTTTCGACAGTTGGCGGGGCAGCCTTTTATGTGTGGCACACTACTTGGGCCCCCAAAGAACTGCGGTCGGCCAGCGGCGCACCGTGCCTCGGATCCCGCTACCCTCCGCGACTAGTCTCCCGATACGCCCAAATCAACGTGAGCCTGGTCGGTCTGCCTGCTTTGGAACAACTATTTCGTCCCAACTCCTCTGTATTGGCGACACTGGGCATCATACCGGAACACGGCTAGGCCGCTTGGCGGTACGTCTTTGCCCAGTGGGTGGTCACAAGCCATCGGCCGAAGCCTACCACCAGTTAGTGTCACCTGATTAGCACCACCCGGGGACCACGTGTAGGGTCTATCATTGGGTATTCTCCTACGGACGCGGGTGACTCTGCCCCCAAAAAAGTTTTACAACAGAACTAAGCATATCAAGCTACGAAACTTCTTTATACGAAAGGCCATAGCTGATGGGTCTATGATGATTGCAAAACTTGGTTCAGAAAACCAAATTGCCGACATTTTAACAAAGACATTGTATAAACCAAGACTGGTTATGTTTTGTCGTGAGATTGGCCTGCACTTTTAAAGGCTCTGTTGTTCCCTAGCTTCAAGAGAAGATGTTAGAGTTTGAATACTAAACCTCTAAGAAGGTGAAGCTATGAAACCTTCGTGATGGGAAATAAAGAAAAAAAGCTTGAGAGGTGTCAAGGGACACCCGGATTTCCATCCGGGTTTCTATCATCCCGAAGTTCCTACGCCGCATGGCTTACAACTATAGCAAAAAGTGTCGTTACAACTTTTGGTCTTAATGTGTCGTTACAACTTTTGGTCTTAATTTTTTCCGTCTAGCCCCCTTTCTCAACGCGCGAATTGTAATAAAACTAGAAACATAACTGTGTTTTACGACTTTATCCTTTTCCCTAAGATGGTATCGTATCGTTGGCAACTAAACTTCCATTCCATTCCATTTCATTCAATTCCATTCCATTCCATTCCACTCCATTCCACTCCATTCCACTCCATTCCACTCCATTCCACTCCATTCCACTCCATTCCACTCCATTCCACTCCATTCTACTCCATTCCACTCCATTCCACTCCATTCCACTCCATTCCACTCCATTCCACTCCATTCCATTCCACTCCATTCCATTCAATACAATAGCTTACTATAGCAAAAAGTGTCGTGACAACTTTTCGTAAGAATGTTTTCCGTCTAGCCCCCTTTCACAACGCGATAAGGAACTTCGTTCCAATATTGCTTGTCACTTCTTAAAATATTTTGTTCCTGTAAGATTATATTTTGATTTCATGCCTCTATTTCGTTTACTTTAATAGCCTGTATCTAAACTACCAAGATAGCAAAGCATGTCGATGTGCAACAACAAAATCATAATTACAGAACCCTGTTAATTCGAAACCCCTGTTGACCCTGTTAATTCAAATCCGAAGACTTGCTGAATTTTAATGTTTTTTTTTGGTTCCGACACTATTTTGCCAATCGAAAAATAACAGACTGGCCAATGTTTGTGTGATGAGCATGATCATTTGTTCTGTGTCTGGGTGTAGTTTATCTATAATATGTATGTATTTAGAAATATATAAGTATGTTTATCAGTTGTCTAGTACCCATAACACAAGCTCTGCTTAGTTTGGGACTAGATCGCGTTGTGTGATAGTTGTGTGGAATATTATTATTATTATTATTATTATAAAAGTACACACTTCTTTTATGGGGTACTGTATTAAATTTTATAATAAAATACCAGTTGATATTCTCGAACTGAATGAGAGAAAATTTAAAGCATGCATAAAACGCACACTATGTAGACAAGCGTATTATAAACTGGAAGATTATATCCTCGATAAAAACGCTTGGCTAAATGCTGGTCCTGCTCCACAGTCACAGCTGCTAAGGTCCACTTTTTAGGTTTTTATGTTTTTATATTTGGAAGAGATGCTCGCTCCTTTTAGAGGTTCTTACATTATTTCGTTTATTTATTCTTATATACATACAAATTATATTATTATATTAATTACTTATTTATTATTTTTGATGTAAGAACTTAATCGTTCTCTTTACTAATTTATTTTTCATTATTTGGTCATTGACAACCATAGTTTTGTGTAAAGTAGAAGCATATTTTTCAAATTTTGTAAATGTGTGTACCATGAAACCATTCACATTTTATGTGAGTAGTTATAGTTTTACTTGTTGGACATGAACGAGCATGGTGGTTGAGAGCGTGTCATGCTCACTCAAATGTCTCGCTGATGGCGGCGCGTGGGTTTGATCATTCGGTTCCCTTCGAAATGGTTGAGCTGAAAGGTGCCGATTCACGCGTCATGAACGTGAACAGGCGCCGTCGGTTGAGACTGGTCATCTCTTAACTGCCATTGGCTTATTTTAATCTTTATATTTAAAATTCTTATAATAAGCCCTTTTTTTTTCCTTTGCATTGTCCTCACATGCAGAAGCAACAAGTATATGTAACTTGGAATGTTGTAAAACAGAACATGATTTAAAAGAGTGTCCGTGGAGTTTCTTGCACGTTCTTCTCCATAGAGATCTACGCTTTGGAACGTGCAAATAGCTTCCATGTTTTTGACTGACCGACCTTGACGTTTCAAAAGTGCCTGTGAATGGTTTATTTGAAATAAAATGCTTTGAATTTGAATTTGAACAATAGTCTATGTTGATGAGTAAAAACTTAATTAAATATGGTTTTGCATAATAAAGTACTTGTCGCTTCTTCGTGACAAGTTATTTTGTTTTTACATTGATTTTTGTTGAATGAGAATAGCTATATTAGGCAAATAAATTTTCCCTATAATAACGGGAAAGTAAATTAGAATAAATTCCTTTTACCTTCCATCTGAGCCACTCAAGTAAAAAAACGCGGTTAGCACTTTCTGTATATTCTTAAACTTCCTCTTAGGTTTATTTCAATGACGGTTTGGAGGTAGCGGTACAGAGAGTAAAGTCCCGCATACCCCCATTGAAAAGGAGGATCCTCCAACCAGGCGGCTGTTGTGCCTGGCGGGCTACTGCCCGTTAGTTGATATTCGGGCTGATGTATATAGTATGTTCAAATCGCACGGTAAACTCTGCTTGCGCGATGCAGGATTTCGCGTTGTAGTTCGCTGCTATTCGGATAGATGGCGTCGCGGTTCGTTTTTGTTGCGATGTAGATTTTTCTTGTGGCGGCCTTGATGCCGCTACATCACTCCCCTCCGGAGACCGGAGGTCGATAGTGGATGAGTCGTCCATGCATCTTGAGATGCTTGCCAGGCCAGTTGAAGATTGATTCCAGTGAGTTGGAACCGGAAGTCGCAAAGGTGAGTCGGAACTATATGCGATGCCCCAGTGAGTCGGGGTCATGAGATCCCAGTGAGTCGGGATGATGCTGCAGGCTCCAGTGAGTCGGAACCGGTAGTCGCAGAGTTCACGGTGAGTCGGAACTATATGCGGTACCCCAATGAGTCGGGGTGATGAGATATCCGAGTGAGTCGGGATGATGCTGCAGGCTCCAATGAGTCGGAGTGGTGCTGCTGCTGGCTCCTGTGAGTCGGAACCGGTAGTCGCAGAGTTCACGGTGAGTCGGGACTGTATGCGGTACCCCAGTGAGTCGGGGTGATGATTGAGGCTGAGGATGCTGAACTGAAATGCGCGGCTGCTGCATGCTGGTGGTCAGGATACCCGTAGAAGTCGTAGGTACTAGCTGGCTGTTTTTAAGGATTTTTTTTAAGGATGAGAAATGATCAAATGACTCTTTCCGATCTGGGTGGGACAAACTTTATCTCAAATTGGTGAGTATCAGACGAACCATCCTGCTTCGACCACAGGAGGATTCGCTTTACACTAACAGCCAACACAAAAAAGCCCGAACCTAGATGAAATCCACGCAAAACAGACATACGTGAATTTAAACGTCTTCTAACTTCTACAACGCACCAAAACCAAATAACAGATCCAACTGAACTAGAAAACACTATAACAAAACTAACTGACTACATAACCAAAGCATATCATACCTGCTGCAAACTAAAAGCACCACACAAGAGCAAAGTTAACCCCTGATGGAATTCTGAACTAAATAAACTAAGAAGTACACTACGCAAACAATTCAACAAAGCAAAAAACACTAGACTCCCAGAAGACTAGGAAACTTACAAAATAACCCAATATACCTTTAAAAAAAATATCAGAACCGCCATGAAAACAGCTAGGTGGAAGTTCTGCAAATCTATAGAATCAAACAACAAAGCCGTACGAGTGCGAAAATAATATCAACTGAGCAGGATCACATTCTTGGCACACTGAAAAAGCCAGAAAACTGATACACAAAAACAGACCAAGAGACTTCTGGAAATGCATTTCCTAGACTGTAACCTCCTTGAGGAAAGGGCGAATCAAGATGAGCCCCTACCGAACAAGATTGGTCTACAGCTCGGAAAATAGTGACAGAAGACCGGATAATATGGGCTATAAAAACCTTTCAACCATACAAATCCGCAGGACTAGACGGCATCTTCTCAGCCCTGTTACAATGGAGAAAGAGCGTCCTGACACCATGGTTGCTAGTAATATACTAAGCCTGCATTGCGCACTGATACGTAACCCTCGCATGGCGCGAGGTGAAAGTTATTTTCATCCTCAAACCGGGAAAAAAACGGACTACACACAACCCAAAGCTTACCCACCAAAAAGCCTAACATCCTTTCTAGTGAAAACCGAACCTTTCTATCGAATGTGCGATAAACCACAAATGCTCCTCACTGACTGTCTTCATTGAGATCGAGGGCGTCTTATAATCTATATAATAATAATAAAACTTTATTTCAGACCATCTCAGATCCACATTCACAATAAAAAAAGTAATTAGAGTTATTATAATAAAAAAAAACAAAACCAGAAATACACATAATGCGCACGGATTAAAAAAAAAATCTGTTCAATAAATATGTTAAAAAATAGTTACGTTAAAAAAAATACAAAATTCAATTTATTAAAAAAGGTAAATTCATTAAAATTAAAAAAAAAAATGTCACACTGCTGCAAAAGGACTTCCCAGCTGCTCTTTTCAGTAATATTGCATGTTCAGGTATCTTCGCTTGCAAGATTAAGCAGCAAATTAAACCACCACTAAGCAAAAGTTACAGCAATGCCCGAGGAATCCACAGCCAGGGCTATATTGCGGCCCTTGCGGAGTTGGGCCAGCAGAAGATTCAGCACAAATGTCTTACCCATACCCTCTGGTACGTCAAGAGAAATAACAATCCCCGTCTCCACTATGTACTCGGCGCAGAATCGTTTCGTAGACTTAACACTGCTCAAGAAGTAATTTATTTATTTTTATTTATATATGCTTTATTGTACACCTAAAAAAAACAAAGAATACCTTAAACTAAAACAATATACAATTGGCGGCCTTATCGCATTCCGCGATCTCTTTAAGGCAACCTGGAATGGAAAAAAAAAAAGAAAGAAAAAAAAGATATCCTGGACATGACATGGGGCTACAATTGGTGTAAACATAATAAACAATTTTAACAGAGAAATATACATAGGAACTAAACATACAAATCATACAATATACAAAAATATATGCACAAATACATACATACTTAATACATAAGGAAGAAGATATACTAATAATTCAAATATCATATTGACAAATAGTGTTCCTTAACTAGTCTTTTAAAAACAGGCAGTGATTGCGCGCGCTTAATTGACACAGGCAGAGCATTCCATAAACCGTAGTGCCATTTCATTGACACGCACTTCTAAAATGGCGGTATAGGGAGCGTGCAGAAACTATAGGTGGCAGCACAGAAATGTCACTGTCAAGTGTGTTTCGAGTACAAAAATCGGAATAGCTACGCTAGATGGCACAATCTTTTTCGCGCACGTCCCCCTAAACTGACCGTGCAGGAACTTTGAATATGCGACACGGGCCCTATAGTAAATTAGCTCCTTTACAACATCGCTTGACAACTCCCCTCTTCGTTACAAAGTAACAGCAATTGTGATCTTGGAGAAACACTATTTTATAAAAGGCGATTGTCGAATTAAGAACTATGAACTGTGACCATAACATTACCTTTATTTGAGGACAACAAAACAAACTAATAAGAGCTTAATAGTGAGAAAAATCTTTAGGAGCTCGTGGCTAGATAAAACCAGCAGCACAGGTCGATCTTCAAGGTTAAGCAACGCTTTCCAAGGTTGGTCTGTGGATGGGTGACCATCTTAACATACCGAGTTTCCTCCGTGCCTCGGAAAGCACGTTAAGCCGTTGTTCCCGGCTGTCATTTGTAGATCTTTGGCAGTCGTTACGGATAGTCAAAAATCGTAAAACTAACTCCAGTCTTTCCATGAAGTACCGTGTTACCCAGTTAATGGGTTGTGGAGGTCTGGTAGGCAGCCGCTCCTCGAAAATACTGGTATTCAGCTAAATCCGGCTTGACTGGAAGCCAACCCCAATATAGTTGGGTAAAGGCTAGGCAGATGAATGAGAAAAATCTTTAAAACAGTATATTGTCAAAATATCCAAAGTGCAAGTGAACAAAGAAACAAAAAATACAACCGACTTCCAAAAACAAAACCACTACAAGGACTTCCGAAATTAAAGTTCTTTTCTTTCTTCCGAAGTTATTTTTTACCTTGCAGTGTGTTGTTTTTTGGAGTCGGTTGTATTTTTTGTAAAAAAAGTTTTTCATTTTTCAGGTTTTAGTGGTACCTACCTTTTTAGTGGTACCTACCCATTAACAGCGTACCGGCGCAATGTTATGTTAAGAACTGGTGTAAACTAAAAAAACATGCAATTTCAGCAGTCCCGATCCATTTGCTATCATTTATTGAAGAGTTCCGTCCGTTGCCTACTTCGTTTTTCGTCAGATCTTCACCAAATTGAAAAAACTCTTCTAAACAAAAAATTACGATAATTCTCTTGGACATTCTTTTGTAGATTTCTTAAGTATGAACAAACTGTATCAGGTGAATTGTATTATTATTTGTGTAACTGTGATAGCAAATTACTGGGTTTGACTATAGCAAGTTTCAGGGTACTACAGGCTTCAGACGTGGGCGTTCAACAATAAGTAATTTAGTACCCTTTGTGTCTGAAGTATCACGTGAGGTTGACAAGGGAATGCAGACAGGTGCGATATACACCGGCTTTAGCAGCGCCTTTGATAAAGTAAATCACCCCATACTAGTTGAAAGACTGAGATGGGTTTGGTATCGAAGGTGAATTGCTGGAGTGGTTCAAATCATATTTATCAAAAAGACCACAATATGTAGTGGTAGGTAGGTTTAGATCTGACGTATATTACGCACTCAGGAGTTCCGCAGGGATCTCACTTGGGGCCGTTGTTGTTCCTCATCTTCATCAAAGATATCGCCGTCCCCAGCGAATAATATCGTAATCAACTATTGCGATAGAAGCGCTTTTATGGGGAATTATTGTTCTAGAGATGCGATTACACCTTGTGAATTTTTTTCACGTGATTCGTATGATTACTTTTCGAGTTAGACATTTTGTAATGAATTTACCTGTACTATTCTTCTCTAAATAAAAACTTTTTTTTGTGACGAATAACATCATAATGGATCAACACTGACTCCTTAAAATTATCCTTTTTCCAGTAAACTGTAATTACAAACTTATTAGGGTAGAATAAATATAACTTCTTTCGGTAAAGTATATTACCATATTATTCGCGTGAAAATACCATTCTTATTTCACAGTAAATTCATTCGCGATATGTCTTTTTAAAACGTTGGAACTGTTATGATGAATACTGTATACTCTGTGATAGAGAAAACATAGCAATCTATTTCACAATATTATGCCGCGCCGATGTCAACGCGTATTGACACGTTACGATGTATCGTCGAATTATTTTAGCAAGTACTATACATCGCTCTCATTTTATCTGCATGTAAAAGAAAGTGATAGCCTAAGCTCCGCCCACAGCACGTGCCGAAACTTTAGCAATGATTGTTTACATTATTTTTAGTTCGGTTTTTGTTTGAAGTGGAGTGCACGTAATGATTTATTAAGTTCGTGATCAAAACAAATTTAAAGTTTATGAGAAGTACCTAGTTATTGGAGGATGAAGAAGTCTGTTTTAAAAAACCCCCGAGTTAGAAGAATGTTGGATTTGTTACAACCAAACTTCCGCGATGAAAGTAAGTTCCTTTTTGTAAATTGAGATAATAGTGATTACTGGCTAGTTGAAGATTCTTATCTCAATACGAGATTAAATAAATACTTACCTATACATAGATGAAGGTCAAACTACGACCATAAATATTTTGAACTCAGTGTTTGTTTGGTCGAACTGATAACCATTGCTTTCTAATATAAATACTTACGTAAATAATACTGTATAAGTTTGATGTCGGTTACTTATCAAGATGTTTTTTTTAGATGATATTTGTTCTCATCAAGAGCCAGTAAAAGAAGCAGATGGTGAAATTCCTACAACAAGTCGTGAAAAACCTAAAACAGAATTTAATATAAAAAAATACAACACGCGAGGTAATTATTTTTACGTTCTATATTTTTATATTTTTGTGAAGTTTCTAATAAGTGAGAAAATTTGTGAGAGAGTTTATAAACAGGTTTATTTATTTACTAGCTTTTGCCAGCGGCTTCGCCCGCGTGTATTTAGAAAATTATCCTACGGGAACCGTACATTTTTCCGAGATGAAATGTAGCGTATGTGCTACTCTATACTACAGTCTATATCTTTCCCAAATTCCATCCAGATCCGTAAGCAGTTTTTGTGTGAAAGAATAACAAACATCCATCCTCACGAACTTTCGCATTTACAATATTATTAAGTAGGAAGTAGGATTTTATTTAGGTAAACACAGGTGTATCTTAAATTTGTTAAAAAAATGTCAGACAGTACAATTTGACACCGGCTAAACGTTTTTTTAAGTACAACATTCTATATTTTATTTTTACAAAAAGTATTTTGTCGCGGGATATAAGTCCACACGGACGAAGTTCTTATATTTTTTATTATTGTTACAGAAAATAGAGCAGAAAATAATTACAATGAGCGTGATAACAACAATGAAGATTTTTCGCCAGAGTCTTCGGAATATGTACCAAGTCCTTACCGTGAAATCAGATCTGATACACCAAGCACAACCTCTAGTATTGGAGGAGATTCCTTTTTTATAGATAAAATGATCCAGTCGAGCAATATGCGTAGTCCGTCAGCAATTTCTAACTTATCTTTAGTTTTCGATAATGTAGATTTTATAGCATCACCATCTGCCATTTATAAGGTTTCAAATAAACGGGAGATTCCAAAACAGCATGAAAGCGGAACTAAGACCAATCTCAAAGTTCACAACTGCTCTTTAGGACCAAAATGCCTAGAAGAGCATTCTAAGAATTATTCTACTATTTCTGATCAAGCCGAAAATTTTGCAGAAAATATAACATTAACACCAGACAAAACTGACATTACTTTGAAACCAAATGAGTCAAGCATAGAATACAATGAGATTATCAATGGTTTATCCAGTTGGGCAAACAGCAATAATGATGAGGATGATCTAAACAACCAGAACACTCCTCAAGAGATAGTATTAGAACGTTTAAATGATACAGTATTAGTTCAGCCTCTCCAATTCTCTCCGTCTATTTTAAATAACCAAAATAATAATATAACGATACCAGAATCCGATACGACTGAACGAAATAACCCTGAAGGCTCTGAGGCTTCAGTAAATCAGAATGGCAGTAGAAAACGAAAGTGTGATAAAAATGAATGGAAAGATATTAAAAACAAGAAACTGAAAAACTCCGGCAAAGCTTATGAAGGATGTCGTTCTAAGAAATTCTATGCAGCGAAGGCGGTTGGCCCGGTATGCTCATGTAAGAAAAAATGCGGCGAAAAGTTTACTTCTCAGCAAAGGGAAGGTTTTTTTAACGATTTTTACAAGCTTCAATGTCACGAATTGCAATGGCAATATATTACAAGACGTATTATATCCAATCCTATAAAAAGACTTACTCTGGAGCGAAAGAATAATAGAACACAAACACTTAAATATAGTTTTCGTTTGGATGGATGTGATATACCAGTATGCAAGATATATTTCCTTAACACATTGAAGATTTCAGAACAAGTAGTCTATACAGCCTTAGAAAAAATTCAAAAAGATCAGAGTTTGACTGATGACAGAGGAACACATTTAAATAGGCCTCATAAGATGAGTGTTATTACAAAAGAAACCATTATGAAGCATATTAATCTATTTCCTGCTGTAGATTCCCATTATGTCAGGAAGGATTCTAAGCGACAATATTTATCAGAGCAACTTAATATTTCAAAAATGTATAGATTGTACCAATCCTGGTTTCAAAATCAAAATTATTTACCAGAAAACCTAGGTACTAAGCGGCAGTATGAAACAATTTTTAACACGGAATACAACTTTTCTTTTTTTAAACCTAAGAAGGATTTATGCGCAATTTGTTCCCTATATGAACAAGCTGAAGATACAAAAAAAGCTTGTTTAGATGAAAACTATAGGGCACACCTGGAGCGTAAAAATAGAGTGCGTGAAATAAAAAGAGAGGAAAAGGCTACAGTTGATTCAACATGTACTACCGTTGCAGTTTTCGATTTAGAAAAAGTTCTCAGTGTGCCTCAATCTGAGGTAGGTATTTTCCACTATAAAAGAAAATACCCTATTTATAATTTCACGGTCTTTAATACATTAAATAAGTCAGGGTATTGCTATGTCTGGCACCTGTCTATTGCAAAAAGAGGAGCAAACGAAATTGGAAGCTGCTTATTGCAATTTATACAACAAGAAGCACAAAGAAATATTAAAAATATATCATTTTATTCAGATGGTTGTGCCGGGCAGAACAAAAATAGATTTATTTTTGCCATGTATCTTTACGCCTTAAAAACTTACGGACTAGAAAGTATCACACACCGTTTCTTTGAGACTGGACATAGCCAGAGTGAGGGTGATAGCATGCATTCTTGTGTTGAACGCGCAATGAAGAATAAGGTATTATTTACACCTGACCAAGTCTATGGTGTTATATTAAATGCAAAAGTAAAAGGTGAGAAATATAATTTGAAAGAAATGGAGCAAAGTATCTTCTATGATTTAAAATGTCTCATCGCTGGAAAAAACTGGCTAAAAGATACACAAGGTAGAAAAGTTTCATGGTCGAAGATAATGGAAATAAAGGTATCTCATTTAAAACCTCATGTGTTGCAATTTAAATATGATTTTGGAGAAGACTATTTTGACTTGGACACTGATCAGAGTACTGGAAGAGCAAAGCGTGGACGACGACCAAAAAATCCAGTGGAACCTGTAGTTGAAGAGAGCCTAAACCAGGTATACCATCAACCTATTCCAATACCTAAGCCTCTTTATGACGATTTACTTGGATTGTGCGCCAGCGAAGCTATACCCAAACATTACCATGGTTTTTATAAATCTCTGGCAACGTGTGGAAATCTAGAACCGCAAAACATAGATGAGTTTGACGAATCCGATCAAACAGATGACGAAATGTGAGAGGAAAAATGTCGTGTGTGTGCTAATATTAATTATTATGTAAGTTTTAAGGTTAAGTTCATTAAATGCCTTTTTAAACAATCCCATAGTTGTTTCATTTAATAATTCGAGTAATTATTACGTAATGTTTGCAATATGATACAAACGGCAATAGATTTTTACAATAGCGACACGTGTTCCTTTTGCTAGGGAATATTAATGTTAACCAATTTACTGTTACCACAATAAATTGTTTTGAGCAATGAATAATATGGTAATAATAAGTTACCATTACAATCAACCTCGCTACTTTACAGTCAAGATGATCGCAATTAACTATTGTTGTATAGGTCACTGTCAACAATTTACTCGAATAAAATCGTATTGTTGCATTACGGTTGAAAATTGTGTTTAGATTCTGGTAATATTAATTTTTGATTATAACTTTATGGGAGTAAAACTAATATTTTTTTAAATGACATCTCTTTACTTCACAATAAAATAGCTATCTATTGGTATATCAACGATCTTGCTATGTAAAACTGTTATGACGTTATAATCAAAAAACCGTTTTTTATTTTTCCTGTAAATTTTACTTTTTTTGATTACGATGTTATTCGTTGGGGACGGCGATATAACCAATCACATACGACATAGTAGAATTTCCTAGTTTGCTGATGATCTGAAAATATACAAAGTGATAAACTCCCAAAGATACGCTGATTTAATTCAAGCTGACTTCAATAATATTCAGCGTTGGTGTGACATTAACAGTATGAGTCTAAATGCTAAAAAATATCATCACATATTATTCACAAGGAAAAAAAAACACCAGTTCATACAAAGTACGATATTGGTGGCGTAATACTGGAGCAAGTGAAAGAAGATAAGAGTGAATAGGTTACTTCTAGGCAAGCGTGCTCCATCTTCGACCACATCATCGCTTACCATCAGGTGAGATGGTGGTCAAGCGCGTGCTTATTAATAGTAAAAAAAAAAAAAAACGATATCTCTTTGTGATTATTGACAACATGCTGAAGTTTATCTCACACATCGATAAGGCAGTAACAAGTTCCACCCAGATGCTTGGATTTTTAAAGCGCAACTCTAGAAGTTTTAAGCTCGAGAAGACCAAAGTGTTACTTTATAATGCCCTAGTACGCAGCAATCTTGAGTACGCAAGCACTCACTTTTTATGCAGTCCACTCACAATGTGTGGAAAGCATACAAAGAGCCTCACAAGACACCTCTTCTCTACAAAGGGTTTTTTGCACAGGAAACCTTACACAGAACGTTTGAAGAAATTTAAAATGGTTACCCTTTGCTATCTTAGGTTTCTCTTGGATTTATGCTTCCTCCATAAAGTTATTAATGGGAATATTCAACACAGTAGCCTTTTGCAAAGCGTTTCCTTAACAGTTCCAAGAACTTACCCTCGGGCCAAAAAAATGAAACAGGTTTTTGACACGTCGGGTGTCAAAACCAACCTAGGTTTGCAGTCTCCCATAGTAAGAATGTGCAACGATATAATAATGCAGTCTTGTTGAACATGACTGAATTCTTAGACGCGAATTAGACATATTCAGTGACAGGCAGGCTACCGCGGTTTCGGAAAAAAATCACATTATCCTTATTTTCAGCAATTTGTTAATACTATTGTTGATTCGATTTTAATTTATCTCCTTTATTCATCTTTTTCGCTTATTTCTAAATTTTTAAATATGTTTATACACTATATAATTATATAAAAAAAACATTTAAAAATATAAAAATAGTAACCCACTGATATCGGGAACGGTGTCCAAGCTACCGGTGGTCAGGGCCCCAGAGAAAGGAACCTCCTGACAATGCGAGCCGTGTCCAGAAGTACCGTTTTCTGAATCAAGCCCTTGATCCAGCTGCACAACGAGAGCCTCCTAAGGTGTTGGTCGAGGGTCGTGGCTATTAAGCCATTGGCCGACACGACTATCGGTACAATGATTGCGGAGTCCACTTCCCACATGTCGACAACCTCGCGAGCCAAGTCAATATACTTGATTTGTTTGTCTTTCTCGGCTTTCACGAGGTTCTCGTCATGCGGGACGGTTATGTCTACAATCATTGCATGCCTCACAATTCGGTCCACCACCACTATATCAGGCTTATTGGCAACAATAGTCCTGAGGGTCGTGGCTATTAAGCCATTGGCCGACACGACTATCGGTACAATGATTGCGGAGTCCACTTCCCACATGTCGACAACCTCGCGAGCCAAGTCAATATACTTGATTTGTTTGTCTTTCTCGGCTTTCACGAGGTTCTCGTCATGCGGGACGGTTATGTCTACAATCATTGCACGCCTCACAATTCGGTCCACCACCACTATATCAGGCTTATTGGCAACAATAGTCCTGTCAGTGATGATGGACCGATCCCAGTACAATGTGATATTGCCATTATCGAGAACTGGGTCGGGCGCATACCTATAGTATGGCACCTCCGACTCCACAAGAGAGTATTTCAGAGCAAGTTGCTGATGTATAATCCTGGCTACAAGGTTGTGCCTATGCAAGTATTCTCCGTTAGCTAGACGAGAACAACCAGAGATAATGTGGCGAATTGATTCTCCCGGACGGTGATATGCCCGACATATGTCGACCGTGCCGTCTTTCACAATAAATCTCCGGTAGTTATTTGTCATAACTTCATCCATAATTGCACAAACAAAACCTTCGGTTTCTCCAAAGAGATCACCGAAACGCAGCCAGACTACGGACGCTAGTTGGTCTACGTCGGGCCCATGTAGGGTCCGGAAAAAGCGTCCGTGAAGCTCCTTACTCTGCCATACCACCCTGCGATCGTTGGTGTCAAGCATCGCAGGTTTTCGCCAGTTCTCATTTGCCAAGGAGAGCGGGGTGAGTCCCTTGTCCACCGCCACTACATCTCGGTGCATACCCAAGTCGACAGCTAGGAAATATTCCCTAAGACTGCATATCTCGCGATTGTGGAGAGTCTTAGCATTTAAAAAGCCTCGACCTCCACACTTTCGCGGGATATACAGTCTCATTACCGACGATCGTGGGTGATGCATTCGATATGCCGTAAGCAGTGTGCGGACCTTCCTATCCAGGGCGTCAAGTTCCGTTTGAGTCCATTTGAGTACGCCGGAAGAGTACACCAATACCGGCATGACCCAACCGTTGAAGGCGCGCACCTTATTTCCGCCTGATAAAAATACCTTCTTCAGGCGGCCATAGAAGCGCTCCTTTAACGATTGCTTCATGTCAGTAACATTGATACCTAACGCTTCCGACATACCCAAATACTTGTAAGTTTCAGTTGGGGGTGGTTTATGGAATCCGAAAGTTGAGTTCCCACGGATTCCATAATCTCTCCACGCTTTACATGCTTGACCGCACATTTGTCCACACCAAACTCCATCCTGATGGCGTTACTGAATGTTTCAGTTACCTTCAGTAGCTTCATCAGCTGCAGATTAGTGGGGGCAAAGAGTTTCAGATCATCCATGTAAAGGAGGTGAGATATAACCTGACCAACTCTCTTCAACCGATAGCCTAGCCCTGAATTCTCCAGCAGTGTGCTAAGAGGATTCAAGGCTAGACAAAACCAAAGTGGACTCAAACTATCGCCCTGAAATATACTCCGCTCGATCCTTACCGGTTCGCTATTCCTTTGGATATTTCAACATCCTGAATAGCGAAGGACTGTCCGCCATTGCCCCATACATGACATCAGGAAGGTGCGTAGCGTTGCATCAACTTTATACAATTCTAGCACCCTCATGAGCCATGTATGAGGCAGTCATAGTCCTTCTTATAGTCTATCCAGCATGTCGACAGATCCCTTCGGGAACGCCGAACCTGTTGGCTAATGGCCATATCAATAAGGAGCAGCTCCTTAGTACCGCGGGACCCATTCCTACATCCATTCTGAGAGGCAGACATGATGTTGTTCTTGTTAATATGACTATTAATCTTTGCCATCAAAATAGATGTAAGAACTTTATAGACCGTCGGTAAACACGCGATCGGTCTATAATTTTTAGGTTCCGCAGTACTACCTGATTTATGGAGCAGGTGGGTTATTCCTGTAGTTAAGAACTGGGGTAGCGACCCAGACTCCAAGGCAGACTGGTATTGAGACGCCAAGCAAGCGTGCGATCTCGTAAACCATTTAATCCAGAAATTGTGCAGCCCGTCCGGCCCTGGAGATTTCCAGTTAGGCAACGGACGGACTGCACAAGCTACATCTTGGGGGCTGATGGACATTGCCCCCATTTCTGGTATCGGATCGCACACACGCTCGACCTCCCGAGTCCAGTCATCCTCAGTATGACTGACAGGAACCGACCAGATGCTGCGCTAGAAAGAACACATAGCATCATCATCCGGCAAGTGCGTGTCAGTCACACCTTGGTCCAGTCGCTCCCAATCCCTATATACCCACCTTTCGTTACTTCGAAATGTACGATTCTGGACTGCCAAGCTGGTACGGCTGATTTTGGTCGTGTAACTCTGTCATTGGTTATTTTTATTTTGACATGAGCTACACTACATGCCGCTACAGCCGCGCAGTACATGATCGAATGTGCATCGGTGAGGTTATCACAGTTATCAAAATAGCTTGACAACTGCGAATCCAGAGCAGCCACCAGCGCCCTGTTCTTGTTATGCATGGGCAAACGAGGTAAGCGTGGTCTAAGTTCAGGCAGCATGTAGCGGTATTCCCGAATAGCACACTCCAAAGCACTCCTCAATTCGTCATTGCACTGGGTACTTACGTTTGTAACCCTGTCATTACTCTCCTCGTCAGCGTGGTTGGGCAATTGGGTTGACGATGCTGGTGCCACAGTCTGCGACGGAGGAGCAATGACATGGCTACACATTCAGTGCGGAGGCGATCAAGCACACTATCATCCAACATACGGTTACGCTGGATGACGCGCACCTGATCCGACAGTCGTTGTATACGCTGACAGCTGGTTCAAGTACCTGAAACAGAGAGAGCATCCGACCACGGTACGCAGTCAGGTTAGTTCCCCCTCTGTAGCCCCAAAGTATGAGCGTATTACATTCTCATTTATGGTTTGACTCCATTTTATACGCTGCACACTTCCACCGATAGCGGGGACCCTGTCAGAGACCGGTGGGCCTCGTGTTCCTAAGCTGGCCGGTGGTCGGCCTCGTCCGCGCCGACGCGCAGGTGGTGGTGTCGTCGGCGGCGAGAAGTATTCGTCGCTCGAGCTCGACGCAACTGCAGCTACCGGAATCTCTGGACTCACGGCTGGCGCAGGTCCCGGCGGCTGCGAGGCGGAGCTCAGCAACGAACCCGAAGATGGTGTTGGTGCGGCTTGTAGTCATGCCCGGTGTCGTGTTAACATTTTATTTTCTTATTTGCAATTTGTTTTTCCATTTAGTGTTTTTTTATTTTCATGTGGTTCTAGTATTATTTTTTTCTTGATGTATTTGTTATTAAATCCATTGTTTCTATGGTTTTTTTTTGCTTAATAATAATTTATCTCATTGTTATTTTATTTTATTTGACATTTACTTCTACCCAATGCTTCGATTATATTTAAATGATTTCAATTTATTTTATTTCAAATGTTTTAATTTATTTTAATTTTAATTCTATTTTAACTGTTGTGACATTCTGCTTTAATTTTTATTTTATTTAATTGTTTATCCCGTTGACATCAATTTTAATTTTTATATTTAATTTTTTGACATTTTTAATTTTATAATATTTGATCAATTTTGATATTTTTTAACTTTTAATCATATTTTTTTAATGGGTATAATACATTCATTTTTTATTCCTGTATCAAATTGTATTTTACTTTTAGTATAAGTAACTTGAAATAATAAGTTATAAAACTTATTATTTCAAGCCAGCAAGCACTATGTTCTGGTGAGCGTTATGTACGCCTTAATTTTCATGTGCATTAGAAATTTTGTTATAGAGCTTTTTGAAAATTATTGTACAATGTATGTGATGTGGCTGTACTAATTTTAATAAATAAATAAACAGGTCAGGTCATTATTAATAATAATGCTATCCGCACGGCAGTTTTGTAGCGATCCGCAAGGCAGTTTTGTGGCGAACTGTTGGGCACTAGCGTTTCCACGGACCTGGTCTCCAGGGAGAAGTCTTGTTCCTCATTTCCGACTTGCCTTTATTAGCTGGCTGGAGAGAACACTGACGAGGAACAGAGCTCCCACCTCTTTCTTGCTTTAATCGGCCGGTCTGAGTGGAGATTCGCAAGAGCAAACGTGCTCGGGAGAAGAATGTATAATCCAGTAAGATGCTGGTAGGGATCTACCAGTGGTATACCTCTCCAGTCCTCTAGTGCCTCAAGATATGTTGCCCCCTTGGTGCTAATTCACTTTGTGCTAGCGACCCTTTTCGGGAGCGCCCATTTATTGAGTGTGCAAGTCACCCTCTGCCATTTTTAAGCCGTTTTAATTGTTAATGGTCAGGCAGGGGCCAATAGTTCTTCCATAGTAAACGATTATCAGTCCACTAAACCAGCCAAACCCATAGCGTTTCATATTTTGTTTCCATATTCTGCAATAACCCTGCTCCAATCGGAGATTGTCCTTGGGTATACTTTCACAGGGCATATAGGGATAATCGTCGTCCCATTCTATTTAAAATGCCTAAAGGAGCCTCTGCGAGTTCTTTTGGCCCCTCTTACGCCTACCAAAAGACTGGGTCTCTAGGGACCCGAGAAAGTGAAAAATATGATAATAATAAGGTGAAAGCTGTTTTGGTGTACAATAAAGAATTAAAGATGCTGATGCCAGTTATCTTTTACTCAAAAAAAACTCGTAAATTTTTTGTACCAAGTTCATATTCGGTTTATGTATACATGACCATGATTGCGAATTCCGTGCGAAGCTCAAGTGGTTGCCAATTCGCCTTCACCGGATTGCTCATATTCTTGCCCTTTAATACAATGTGCTCTTTTTCACTTCTACCCCTCTTTATTCTAAGAAACATTTTTAGTTTATCTGTGATTCCCACGCTAGATTTCTGACGTCATCAGATAGTTTACGACTTCAAATGCCAATGCATTCCACAAATTTCTTTGTGGAATGCATTGGCATTTTGTACTTGTGTCGGAGACGTTGCAGAAGCAACTTTGTTTAGACAAAAAGTGATTTGAGGTTAGGTTACAGTCATTAGTATTTCTCAAGAATAGAGCATTACCTTTTCATGTGAGTGATATTAGGAGAGAGGAGTCATTCCTCCTACTGCCACTAGATAATAAACTATAACCCTTTTTGAAAAATGGAGTCACTTTTAGGGGGCAAATAAGAAAAAAAAACCATATGTACCGTGTGACTTTTCTTTTATTTAAATAAACATGTTTATAACATAGTATTCGTTCGGAACCATTTGCACACGAGTCACGTGGCCGGATTGGGTGTGTCATATTCATGATTTTCTTATTTAATTTATTTTTTGGGTTCGCTGAGAATGATCATTTCCTCCAAATGAATATTTTCCGTTCTTATTAGTTCTTGCTTCCTTCTATCGGTCTAAGGCACTTGTGTCGCCGGTGATCAGCGAGTAGCAAGTAAAACTACAAACTCGAAACGTGTTGGTGAACAGCGAGTAGCGAGTGAAAAGTTTCGATAGTTTTGTCGCTCGGCTTTCAGCAAGTGCTTTTGTGCGACGGGCTTTTACTCGCAATACTCACTTCGGCCCGCACTATAGGTAGAAATTACCGCGTTTGGTGAGTTCTGATCGCCAAGCGAGCATTGCCGAGCGAGTGTCGCTGAGCGAGTACAATCTTTGATATCTCTTGTCGCTGCGAACAATTAGAGGTAAGAGCCACTTGCCAGCATTGTGAACAGCTAGCTATCGACTATGAATGTATGTGTTACTCACACGAGATTTATATCTTTTGTTCCTTTCCCCAGCGAGCAAATAGTCGATAGCTACTCGCTTCCTCGCCGGCGGTGAAACAAGTGCTTCCCAGACGTGATTTTTGTCCGCTAAAGTTAGTAATTCCAGCCGGCTTCATGTTTCCGCGATGTCACCCTAAGCAGCAACTTGGGGGTACCTATAGTAAATCGGTTATTTTCAGGTAAGTGTGCATCATCATCGACCACATCATCAGGTGAGATATTATATAATAATCATGAGTTATTTTCAATCAAAAAAATTATTCTAAACTATTATTGAAATACATCTAAGCGGAATCCCGAACCTCTGAGGAGATCAGACTTAGTTAAAAAAAAAAAGGATATTAACTAGTTCATACATTTTGAGGAGCTTCATTGCTGCGAGCGAACATCGAAGTATCAAGAAGTGAGTCACCTTACCATCAACGATACCACCGCCTGCAAAGTGACGCCCACTGCTGCTTCAAGACCAGCCCTCAGGGGAGGCACGCGTCCCGGCCAATTAGCTGCGCAAGAGATACGCCATCGCACCGACCGTCATCAGATGGGAGGTAAGTGATCTGTCATACTCTTGTTTGTGGATGGAGGCGTATCAGACAAGTTAAACGTTGTTGCTCAATCTAACATTAACTTAAGTCGCCTAAAAAGAAAGCGCGAAAACGAAATGTCATAATTTAGGAGCGAAGTGCGGGACATGTTCGAAGATTTTGTTAGACAGCAAAATTATAAATTGCAAAATTTGGAGTCTTCGTTATCCGAAATAAAGAAACAAAATGATAGCATAAACACATCTGTAACTGCACTGTCTGATAAGTATGATGAAATACAAAAAGAATTAGAAAGTTTGAAGTTAGAACGCAAAGAACAGTGCGTTTACATAAAGAGTCTAGAGGAAAAAATAAAAAACTTTGAAAAACAATCTTGTACAACAAAGTTAGAGATAAGAAATGTGCCTAAGCTACAAAATGAGAGAGAAAAAAAATCTTTGCAGTGCAGTCGCCAAAATTGGTGAAATATTGAACACTCCTCTGCACGCCTCCAATATAAGAGACATCTAATGCCCTACGTGAAATTGGATGTTGTTAAACCAATCGTAGTGGAATTCACACTAGTCTTAACAAAAGAAAGTGTAATGAATAACCTTAAAAAGCTGTCCCTGTAAGATAAGAAAGATAAAATGAATACCTCTATTTTTTATCTGGAAGGCCCTCAGAAACCAATATTTATCTCGGATTATCTTACTCCAAATGGAAGACGACTTTTCTTTTTGACCAGAGATTTAGCTTCTACCCGCAATTATGCATTCTGCTGGACTTCATATGGTATAATATATCTTAGGAAGAAAGAGGGGATGAAGCATATTCGCGTCGATGAGGAGGCAAATCTTAATAAGTTAAAAGAAAAATCAACCAAATAACTATACTTCCTTGTCAACCTTTGCTTCCCTGTTTTATTTTTATGCGTGTTTAGTTCTGTAATAATTCGTTATTTGCATGCTAATAGTCTAATAGTTTTAATTTTCTACTTTAAAAATATTTTATATTTTGCTTTAAAAACAATAACAAATACAACAAAATTGAAACATAGCGCTACGGAATTAATAAATCCATTAAAACCAAAATAGTCTGTACAGATGGTAAACGATTTTTTCGCATCAATTGGCAAAAAGTTGTCTGATAATACTCATTCCTGTTTAAACCCTACCCATAGTAACTTTAATAAAGTGCTCTCACAGCCGGTCTCCAAATCTTTTGTTTTACTGGAAACCGATGAGGCTGAAGTGGAACGTTCAATACTGAACCTGAAGGATGCGTGTTCCGTTGGTTGGGATTCTGTACCAAATAATTTTCTCAAAGAATTTAGATACATTTTAATCCGTCCATTAACGCATATTTTTAACCTCTGTTTAAATAAAGGTCAATTTTCTACGATGTTAAAGAAGTCAGTAGTATACCCAATTTATAAGTCGGATGATAGAGATCGTGTCACTTATTATAGACCCATCTCCATATTGCCTTCGATTTAAAAGCTTTTGGAACGTATAATAAATAGTAGACTGATTGATTACCTGGAATCAAATAACCTTTTATCCAACGACCAGTTTGGTTTTAGAGTAGGTAAGTCTACTAGTGATGCAGTCCACGAGCTCCAAGACTATGTGGTAAGGAATGTCGATTCAGGTAAAAAGACAATAGGCATTTTCCTTGACCTAGCCAAGGCATTTGACACGATCTCTACGCCTTTGTTAATTAAAAAACTAGAACATCTAGGAATAAGAGGAAATCAACTACAACTTTTAAAGGACTGCCTCTTAAATCGTTTTCAGTGCGTTAAGATTAATGGCAGTATCAGCAGCGATTTGCCAATGACTCACGGAGTTCCACAGAGGAGCAATCTGGGACCGACACTCTTTCTCGTATACTTGAATGACCTCCGTAAACTAGACCTTTCAGGAGGTAAAATTGTATCAAATGCAGACGACACAGTTCTGTTGTTTGCTGCTGATACCTGGGACAAAGTATATAATTATAAGAAAGCGCAGGATGGATTCAATGTTGTGACCCACTGGCTGCAGAATAACTCCCTGACTCTTAACCTGGATAAAACGCAGTACATGATATTCTTGATGCGCACTCAAAATGAGCAGCTTCCTTATAGCCCCTCGATTACAGCACATAATAGCTGTAATAACTTAGTATGCTCTTGTCCAATACTAACAAAGACAGCGTCATTAAATATCTTGGAGTTATTCTAGACTGTAACCTCTCCTTCAGAGACCATATTCACCTTCTTACATCTAGGTCAAGAAAACTGATCTATGTTTTCAAGAACCTTAGTTGTGCGTTACCATGTTGCGCCCCCAAAATTAGTAAAGCAAATATACTTGGCACTCGTACAGTCCATTCTTCAATATTGTATCTCCGTTTGGGGAGGTGCACATAAAACTATATTAAATCCCTTAGAAATAACCCAGAGGGCTGTACTAAAGGTAAGTACTTTTCGCCCCTATTTGTACCCAACCCATCTTCTGTATCAGTCGTGTGAGGTCCTGACAGTTCGCCAGTTGTTTATATTTCTTGTGGTCCTGAAGCAACACTGCAGTTCTTAAAAGGTGATTTAACTAAAAGACGAAATATTATTATCTAGTAATAAGGCCCGACCTATCTTTAGGCATGCGTACGTAAACAAATATTTTTGCTTCTTGGGACCGTACTCATATTATAAAACAAATGACGCTTTATATATATACCCCTTGAATAAAAAAAGATGTAAAGGCACAATTTTTAAATATATCAATAAACATACATATGAAGAGACAGAAAACTTATTAAAAATAATTAAATAATAAATCTTGTAACGCGCTCATCCCTATTCAAAAACACCGTAGGGCCTGCAAGGGTAGGAAGCCTGCGGGAACGCCTCCACTCCGCCGAGCGGTGGT
Organism: Lacanobia oleracea; assembly: GCA_950371165.1. Lineage (NCBI taxonomy): Eukaryota > Metazoa > Arthropoda > Insecta > Lepidoptera > Noctuidae > Lacanobia > Lacanobia oleracea. The sequence continues at coordinate 17,651,158 of OX493406.1, forward strand.
GCGATGCGTTCGCGCTGCGCACCAGTCGGCCATGAAAAGGGTTCGGGGTACGCACGCGCGCTCGTGTCTCGCTCGCGTCTGCGCGACCTTACGATTTTGGTTCTCGTATCACCTAAATTCTATGTCATGGTTTTACTTACATGCCTATGTGTATTGTGGACAAATAAACTGTTAAACGTGCAACGTGTTTTTTCTTTTCCTACACCGAACGTTATAAGTGGCGCTTCCAACTAGTGGCCCGAATCTGGTTTAAACCGGCTTGTACCCGTCCGCGTGCCGTTGAATCCGTGTGTTCGTAGTCCTGCTTCCGTACGTACATAAGAATACGGTGAAGAAGATGCCGCCACGCAAAGCACGCACGGCTACGGACGCCAACGTGAGTGATGCACAATCCAGCTTGGAAGATGAAGCCGCAAGACCTTCGCCAGTACTCATGTCTGGGGATCAGTTGACTTCATTCCTTACCGCCTTCGCGAAGACGCAGGCGGAAGCGAATCGGCAGATCGTCGAATCCCTCATGGCATTGTATGCGAGAGGTGAGCTATCAGCATTCCTCGCGGGCTCCGGCGCTGCGATCGCGTCAGCTTCACCGACACCGTCGTTGACAAGTAAGTCTGGAAACATGTCTAAGTGTACGTCACGCTTCGATGGTCAGAGCCGAGATCCTGAAGTCATAGAAGCGTTCATCGACTCTGTGGAAATATTTAAAGAGTATTGGTCGGTCAGCGATGACCTGGCACTACGTGGTCTACCCATGCTGCTCCACGGCGAGGCTGCAGTATGGTGGAGAGGGGTCCGGACCAAGGTGTCCTCGTGGCCCGAAGCCGTTAAAAGACTTCGATATATGTATGGTGTTCCACGTCCTGGCTACAAGATCTTCCGTACTATATTCGCTGACGAGCAATACGGAGAGCTCGCTGACACCTTTATTGTTAAAATACGTAGTATGATATCTAAACTACCAAACGTGTTGCCCGAAGAAGCGAAGTTGAACATGATATATGGCTTATTACATAAACGTATTCGCAAACGTTTAACTCGGGATGCCGTAGACAGTATCGAAGCCCTGATCGTTAAGGCGCGATCAATAGAAGAATCGCTCATGGAAAATTCTAGTACGCAGTCTGCGCATGCGCGATCGGCGCGCCCCATGCAGCCGCCCGCGCCCGGCTCACGAGCTTCGCGCGTTGCATCGGAGAGCGCGAATTCGGCGGGAAACACGGGGTCAACGTCCGAGCGTCTTCCGAGAAATACCGCGTTACCTCAGCGATCGCAGATTTCTTCTCCACATCGTTCGTCGTCGCCTTTGATTACAACCAGTGCAGATAACAGTCAGTGCGCGAATAAAGTAGGAAGTGATAAGAGTGATAAAAAGCAATTTTGTGTTTATGTAAGTCCCGTGGTCATACTCGTGATTCATGCCCGAAAAAAAGACTCTAAAGACTCGGTTAGTAATAAATCTAACGTGTTTTGCTATGGTTGTGGCGAAAAGGGTTATATTAGAGCTAATTGTCCTACATGTAAAAATAATAACATTTCGACTTGCGATGTTGTAGAGGTAAATACGTCACAAGCACAAAATAATGTATTTACTCGCTTAATACGATATGTAATGTTAACTGTAACGACACCAACATTATTGTAACTCAAGACCGACCTACTTTGAATATTGAGATTTGTGGAAACAGTGGTACAACGCTTATAGATACCGCCGCCCGACGCAGTATCGCAGGTTCAACGTTGTACTCACTTTTGTTGCGTTTAGGTATACATTTTAATCCGCAAACTATGTCGGTTAAGCTTGCTGATGGTAGCATACGTACTATAAATGTTTTGTTGGCATGTGTTAATGTTATTTATATGTCTGTGTGCATACCTATAGAATTCGTTGTGTTCCTTGACGCCTGTAATAACGAGACTCTTTCAGGGATAGATTTTATTACGAAGTCTAAACTAGTCTTGGATTTTTCGTCTATGACATGGTTCACAGCTGATCGGCCTCTGGTCATTCACCCCCTGCTAACAGAGAGTTCACGTGACGTGGTGGAGTGCGCCTCTGTCAACGTATTGAGGGAAGATGAGGGCACTTTGTTGACTCGAGAGGAGCGATCCAACTTGGAAGAACAGCTACTCGGTGAGATACAGAGGAACAACCCCCTATTGCTGTTCCGCCATATCGAGTCACGCCAGCGAAGAAGGAAATTATTCGTGAGGAACTCGATCGGAGTCTGCCTGGTCAGCACCAACTGTTCTGGTACCAAAGGCTGGTGGTGGGTATAGGTTTTGTGTGGACTACAGGAGGCTCAATGCAGTAACAAAAAGTGATGCGTACCCTATGCCACGCATTGACGAGTTACTGCAACCAACAAAAAAGGTTTGCGTCATGAGCTCTTGTGACCTTCGAAATGGTTACTGCATCATGCAGTGTAGCATCAAGGATCAGGATAAAACAGCCTTTGTTACACCGTTCGGTACGTACCGCTTCAAACGTTTGGCCACAAAAATGCGCCAGCTACGTTCCAGAGGCTTATAGACAGGTTTCGTACAGGATCCTCACTTAAGGATGTTACCATACTGACATACCTTGATGATATTTTGGTGGTATCGGAATCGTACACCTTTCTGATCTCCGTGTGGTATTCGACCGTCTCCGCTTGTTTAAGCTCCGGGCGAATCGAGAAAAGTGTGTCTTCGCCAGGGAAAAGGTCAAGTACCTGGGTCATGTGATCTTACAGAAAGGTATATCACCGGATGAGGACAAGGTAAATGCTGTTCTGAACATGAAGGAGCCTACGTGTCTTCGGCAGTTGCGCATTTTTCTTCAAACATGCTCGTGGTTTCGCAAATTTATACCAGACTTTGCGAAAGTAGCTGAACCACTCACGCGCTTAACCAAGAAATCGCATGTGTGGGAATGGAGTTTGGAGCAAGGTAAGGCTTTGAAGCTCTTAAGAAACTGCTGACCACGGCTCCTATTCTGGTCCAAGCGGATTACACAAAACCATTCATACTGAGGACGGACTCGAGTAATTATGCTTTTGGTGCAGCTTTACTCCAGGGGGAGTCACCCCATGATGAACATCCAATCGAGTACGCAAGCCGTCAGCTTACTCAAGCCGAGCAAAACTACTCGACTACTGAGAGAGAGGCTCTCGCGGTTGTGGTGGACTGTCGAGCGATTCCGCGGCTACATTGATGGTCTTCAAGTCCGTGTAATGACGGACCACCAACCCTTAAAGTGGCTGTTTTCCCTCAAGTCACCAAGTGGCAGGTTGGTTCGCTGGGCCTCGAAGCTGCAAGCTTTTGACTACTAGCCGATACTCTTAGTCGACCCGTGACTAAGGATGGTGGGTCACCGGTATGTGATATCTGTCCGGTGGTCGTGGAGTTCCCGCGCTGGGATGCAACTTCGACCCGAGAGGCTCAGTTGGCTGATCCGGAAGTTGCCAAGATCATCCAGGACTTAGAAGGTAAGGATGAACACGCTGGACTGAGAGAGGCTATATCTTGAATTAAGGTGTTCTGTATAGGTATGTGCCTAATACAGACTCCGAGGAGGCTCAGCTTGTCATTCCAGAAAGCTTGCGAAATAAAGACATGTTAGAGTTCCGTGACTCGAGCGCCGATTGTACATACGGTTGTGCAACTTCGAAAATTCTCCAAGTGCCGTTCGTACATACGTCTGTACAATATCGATCGACCGATATTGGTCGCTCTATATCTGACGTTAATTTGCTCGTGGCGTATACGTTCTACGTATATTTAAACTAAATAGTTCATACACTCACTATTTTTAAAATTTTTCAATGGCAACAACTCTGTTTAAAACGACGTAAATTAAAAAAAAACAAAAAACGTCTACCATTTCAAATTTTGGCGGCTCTGTAACGCGCGGCAAAGTCAATTGGTGCTGTGTGTTTAAAATGAATTCAAGGAGGAAACGGTAAGTTATCTTATAAGAATTTATATAGAATTACTGAGAAATAAATGTAGATTCTGTATTGAGTAATTGTTTTTCGAAAAGTAATGAATATATCAATGAAAAAGTAATGAAACTTTAGAATGCGCAATTTTTTTGCGCAATGGCAGTCGGATTACGACATGTTTTTTGACAGTTACTACTCTGTCAAGAAAGTACCGGGAAAAGATCAATAATACACAAAATGTCTGTTATTCATCCAAATTTATTTTATCACCTTCAAAGTATGCTCCTTTAGAAACGATACACTTGCGCCAACGAATAATCCATTCATCAAAACATTTTTTAAACGCTGCTTCCGGAATTGAGTTCAGTTCTCGCTGCGAATTCTCCTTTATGTCTTCTATCGATTGAAAACGGGTGCCACGAAGTGGTAATTTGAGTTTAGGAAAAAGAAAAAAGCCAGCAGGAGCCATATCTGGTGAATATGGTGGTTGCTGGATGGTATTTGTTGAGTGTTTGGTTAAAAATTCGTTCACAATGGTAGCCTTGTGCGAAGGCGCATTGTCGTGGTGCAAAATCCAAGAATTTTCTTTCCACAAATCTGGCCTGTTTCGTCGAATTTGCTCTCTTAAACGCCGCATAACGCTCAAATAATATTCTTTATTTACCGTTAGACCTTCCGGTAAGAATTCAGAGAGCACAACACCGCGATAGTCAAAGAAAACAGCCAACATGACTTTGACTTTTGATCGACTTCGGCGTGGTTTTTTCGGTTTCGGTTCAGTTGGAAGGCGCCACTCCGAAGCTTGTTGACTAGTTTGCATGTCAAACTCGTAAACCCACGTCTCGTCACCAGTAACAATGCGTTTCATGAATTTTGGGTCCGAACTGACTCGTTCTAGCATGTCCTCAGCGACTTTCATGCGATTGAGTTTTTGGAGAAAATTCAGATCTTTTGGGACTAGCCGAGCAGCAACATGTTTCATTCCCAAATGATTAGTTAAAATGGTACGGATCGACTCGTGAGATACAGAAAGTTCGGCGGCTATCTCTCTCAGAGTTGAATGGGGATTTTCAGTCACTATTTCCTTCACTTTTGCGATGTTAACTTCAGTTGCAGACGTTGACGGCCTACCAGAGCGAGGCAAATCTTCCATCACATCTCGACCGCTTTTGAACGCTTTGAACCACTCATAAGCACGAGTTTTTGATAAAGTCGATTCACCGTAAGCCTTCTGTAACATTTTCAGTGACTCCGAACACGAAATTCCATTGGCGATGCAAAATTTAAGACAAACTCTTTGTTCGATATTTTTGTCCATTATGAAATTCGCAATACACACTATATATGATATTACTAAAACCAGCACTGTATTTAATATAAATAACAGATGCAACTCAAACTCCGCGCCAAAATGGAAAACAGTTGTGCCAATCTAACAACTACAAAAAAACAAAAATTTTAATTTGGAACCATAAACAAATCATCCATTCCCGATACTTTTTTGACTGAATGTATTCTTCTAAATAGTTTGAAATACACGTAAGTAGCTAGCTTATTTACCTTTAAACATATTTTGGCTACTATATAATCATATAACTGCGTATTGTTATCATAGTCATCGTTCAAAGAGTAAAATTTGTTGAAATTGGCGCCAAAATGGCAGCAAGTACTCATAAACTATATTACATCGCAAAAAGTACTAACTCCAAATAAATTTCAACGACTATTATTTTATTTTTGTTTGTTGAATTTTTATTAATACGTAAACATATTCTTAACGATCATATCTATGAATGTCTAACATAGGGTTCATGTTTTTTCGCAATATTATTTTTATAACTACAATAATTAGGGACTTTGAGATAATAATACAAAATATACAATGATTTAGTTTCGATGCGTTCGCGCCGCGCGCCAGTCGGCCATGAAAAGGGTTCGGGGTACGCACGTGTGCTCGTGTCTCGCTCGCGTCTGCGCGACCTTACGATTTTGGTTCTCGTATCACCTAAATTCTATGTCATGGTTTTACTTACATGCCTATGTGTATTGTGGACAAATAAACTGTTAAGCGTGCAACGTGTTTTCTTCCTACACCGATCGTTATAGTCTCTTTTTACTCACCCTCTCACACTCCTTCACACGCTTTATCACATTACTCACCGAGAGGTTAACACTCCACACACCGTTTTGTTTATTTTGACTTGTACTTTTTCTTTTTCTGTGTAATGAACTCCTCGTATAATTATTATGTTTATTTAAGCTAGTAATGTAGTGGTAATCATAAGGAAGAGCGCTGATGTCTGAGATGCAGATATTCTATATCTAGTTTAGACACAGATGCCTTCAATATAAAATTAAGAAAATTTGAATGTATCCTTCATATCTGTTAAAATGTAAAATATGTGCTGTGTCAAATAAATTATTATTATTATTAATTACCAAAAAGTGGTAACAGCTCCTGAGCCTTGCGTGTTTTATTACTCGACTGGTCTAAAAGGAGGGTAATATTTTTGCCATTCTACTTTCCTGGTGTCCCTATTTTATAATAAGGACACCAGGAAAATAGAATTCGAGTAGAAAGTAGAGACAGTCCAGTATCCATGTAAAAACTAAATAACTTTTAACAATATAGCAACAAGTACTTACGCAATAGGGTATTTAATGAAGTTTTTATTAGAAACAGAAATAAACGTTCATTTAAATTCGATAGCTGGGTCAATAGGCCAGGCATGATTGCTTTATAACCTATAGTCGTAGAATACAATAGTGCCATTTTGTTCAGTTTTTTTTTTCAGCAGCCTTGGAAAAATATGAACGAGGTGTCATTCGATTTAGGTCAAGACATTTCAGGACGCAATAAATTGCACTGTCCTGATTTTTTGGAATGTTATTAGGGTAGATGCCAATAGTGTACACCCAATTCTAGGGTTCCGTACCAAAAGGGTAACTAACGGAACCCTATTACTAAGCCTCCGCTGTCCGTCCGTCCGTCTGTCCGTCCGTCCGTCCGTCTGTCCGTCCGCCCGTATCTCAAGAACCGTAATAGGTAAACACTTGAAATTTTCACAGATTGTGTATTTCTATTGCCGCTTTAAAACAAATAATAAAAAAAAATACTTTATAAAAAAATCCGACCGCTAAAAACGACAAAAAAGTTCGAAACAAGTCGCTTTTCAAGCAGTCTGATGATGATGACAACATTATAAAATAAAATACAATAAAGAATACAGTTTATATGTAGTAGAAGTAGATGTAGGCGGCTGATCACAGGTCAATTTTAATGATTTTAGTTTTAAATTTTGGCAGACTATTGAAGAATATATCGATGCTGCTATCGAGCATCGATATATTTTATAGCGCAGGCCCTATTGTAGTGAGTCAACATTCTGTTCAGGGGAGCTTGCCGGCCTAGATTTGTACGACAAGCGTTAGTAGCAAACGTACTATTGGTTCGCTTGGACCGGAGGTGAGAATGAAGTAGGTCTGGCGTTGAAGAAGTCCCGTCTCATTTAGAACCCTTCGTTATTTCAATGTGTCAAGTTTGAAGTAACTTAAAAGTTCCTCGTAGTCGGGTATTTGTGGTATTTTAATCTCAAACACCTAGTATTTTCTTAACACGTTTAATACGATCTGTGTGGATTTTATAGGTCGGGCTTCAGACTGGAGATGCATATTCTAATAGACTGCGCACAAAAGTGTTATAGAACACTTTCAAAGCCAAGGATTCCCTAAATTCTTTACCAACTCTGTTTAATAAATCCAACTAATTTCATAGCTTTTTTAATTATATTATCAATGAGTGGTAAACGAAAGGATACTTCTAAGCACTACTCCTAGATCCCGTATGTTTTCAACTTTTAGCAGTGATGTTCTATCGAGGGAGTAAGAAGATATTTTTTCCGTGTAAATGTGATGTGGTAACATTTGCTGGCATTCAAAGCCATGCCATTCACCACACACCAGTTCTGCAATGAGTTCAAATTACATTGGAGCAGAGCAACGTCTTCTTGGGTTTTTATTTGACGGTAGATCTTGAGGTCATTGGCAAACAAGGAACATTGGCTATGTTTAATGCGGCCTTTTTTTTTTTTTTTTTAGGATGGGAAATCATCAAATGACTTCTCCCGCTCTGGGTACAGCAGGAGGGAGTGTCAGACTCTTACTGACTAAAACCCATCCGTGTTTCTCCTAGTGCCCTTTGCGTTCCAGGGTACGGTGCCTCTTTCGAACGAAGTCCGCAGCCCCAGCAGGCACTGGCCCTAGTGGGCCCCGTCTTCCGTGCTGACACGTCCTTGAGGCGCGTTGGGATCGCAGCGCGCCGCCGACCCGGGCCTGGTTCTGATCAGACGGCGAGCCACCCAATGCTCGCCGTACGCAGACCCACGCCTACGGTGGCCGAGAATCGTCCTGCGACTCCCGACGCCCGGGGCGTCTTCTTCTGTTTCGGCGGCTGGGGCGTGAGGTTTCCCTCTCTCTCACGCGTTCGGCTTCCTCCTTTGTTAGCATTACTGCTTCGCAGAAGGAGGTGACCGCTTCCCATGTCTCGTCGCTCCGGACCATGGCTTGAACCAGGGCCGGACGCGAGAGATCCCCGCCGCCGATCGCCTCGACGAGGACACGGCGGTGCTCCGCCCAAGCAGGGCAGACCTCCACCGTATGCTCCACCGTGTCCTCCGGACGATCCTCGCAGTGTTGACACCCGGGTGTATCCTCCCGCCGTATTCGAAAAAGGTACCTCCCGAAACAACCGTGTCCGGTGAGTACCTGCGTCAAGCGGAAGGTAAGGACGCCGTGGCGCCGTTCTAGCCACTCCTCAAAGAGGGGTTTTATCGCCGCAATTGTGGCGTGCCCAGCGCTGGGTTGCGACAGTCGTTGTCTCCATACTGCCATGAGATCCTGCCGGAGTTCCGTCCGCCGTGCTGCAATTTGCCGCGGCAGAGGAGTCTCGCCCCGGCGTAGCGCCTCCACGCGCCATTCGTACATGAGCGCGAGGGCTCTCGCCTCTAGATCCCATGGCGGCAGTCCGGCAAGGAGGCTCGCTGCATGTTTAATGCGGCCTACTATATCATTATTAAACACAATGAAGAGTATGGGCCCGGTATGAGTTCCCTGGGGCACACCGGATATTGTAACGTACTCAGAAGACTCGTTCCCGTTACCACCACTCTTTGTGTACGCTCGCTTAGATATGATCTGAACCATTCCAGAAGGCCCGTGTATGCCGAGATCATGTAGTTTAAGCAGTAGGATTTTGTGGTCGAACTTGTTAAAAGCGCTGCTGAAATCGGTATACAGAACATCAATCTGTTGACCAAAATCAACTTTCATGCAGATCTCGTCGAGATATGAAACTTGTACCGGACGGGCGTGATCGACTGGAACGAGGGTGTTATGGGGTAGATTTATCCTTCTTCTAATCCTTCGACGTGAACTGTGACCACCCGACTGCGACTAGCCACGCTGACTCCCTGTACCGGGATACTGAGGTTCTCCGTACCACGCGTGCAAGGTTCTTCTTTCTTGCTTTAATTGCTGTCTTCGGGGTAGATTGGGGTGAGGGAAGTATGCTTACCAGGGATAACTAAGATGCAGGAATTTTGATAACACTGCAGCTAGCGGTTAAAGGGAAAATTCGCGACTATTTTGCTTCTAGTAAAAAATTCTATATTTCTTCTGCCGGTGACTACGAATTTCTATTTCCTATTTGTTTACTAACGTACTATGTTTACCGTAACGAGGCTCAGATACCACTAACTGTTTCAGTTTATTTTTAACTGTAATTTTAACTATTACTGTAGTACATTTTTGGCTATATCTAGGTCTAGATAGGAGTTGATGCACCTCTCTGTAATCCCCCAAAATTCCCCGTCGAATGGGGTAAAAATCAACCCTTCAACCCTGCCTACTGGTGGGCTTGTTGCATTTAACTATCGAAACTATCTACAAGTGTGAACTTGTTTACTATTAAGGGTTGACTTCCCGAAAAACTGTAAAACATATGGGTAAGCGCATCATCCTTCTATCTTTGAAGCCACCCCTCTATGGGTAATACTAAATACTATAAGGTCAGGAACCCGGAATAGGAAAAAATCTGTGTTTTTACATTTTCCTAAATTGTGGCTTTATGCCTCATCTGACCATAAAGATGTGTACATTTCTGAAAAGGGCTTGTGCAGGAATGGTCAGTCGTCGTGATGAGAATGTTAGTTGTTACGGAAAGACTTGATGATGAAGAACTTAGATTTAATGAAAATAGTATATTACAATGGTTTTGGATATATAGTAAGTACCGGCCGCCCGGGTGAAGCGGTTTATATAGCCGTTGAAAAAGTGAGGGGGGAGGACGCGGTGCCCCCCGCCGTGTTCGGTTCCACGTCGCCGTTGCCCGTGATGCTGTTGCCCGTGGTGTCCGCTTGGTGGCGCCACGTACTCGTAAACATGCCCCCGGCCTTGGAAGCACCCGGTTCCAACGAAGCAGATGTCGCGAGGTTATCTTCATCAGGAAGCGGAAGTGGGCATATCTTCGAAAATGACCGCTTGATTGTGCCCGTCGCTGTCATTATGCTTGCAACGCGAGCTATGCCATCCTTGCCTGGGAATGTCTGCAGCACCCGGCCTAGGCGCCACTTAAGGGGAGGTAAGTTGTCTTCCTTCACGAGCACGAGTGTGTTAGGAACGATAGTATCTTGGTTGGTCTGCCATTTCGTTCTTTTCTGGAGTTCAGAGACATATTCCTTAGACCATCGATTCCAGAAGTTCTGACGCATTTGCTCCACCCGGTCGTGTCGACGAAGACGCTGCGTAGCTGTTGTGGTGAAGTCTTGACTGGCGGGTGCAGTGAGCGGTCGGCCAATCAGGAAGTGAGCGGGAGTCAGAGGGAGAAAGTCACAGGAGTCGGACGACAAAGGAAACATGGGTCGGGAGTTGAGGACAGCCTCGATTTGTGCCAACACAGTACTTAATTCCTCGTAAGTCAAATGTGCATTTCCTACTACGCGAATTAAATGGAATTTGCAAGACTTGATGCCTGCCTCCCACAAACCACCAAAATGAGGCGAATACGGCGGAATGAAAGTGAATTTAATTAGGTTATTCGCAGCATAATCCCGAATGTCACTCTCTTTGTCTACTAGAAATTTAGCAAATTCCTTTAGGGCCCCTATAAATGTTGTACCGTTATCTGAATAGATTTGCAAAGGTTTACCTCGTCTAGAAATAAAACGCTTTAACGCTAGTAAGTATGCTTCAGTCGTGAGATTAGTGACCAACTCTAAATGCACTGCACGCGTTGTAAAACACACGAACAAACATATGTAGCATTTTATTAACTTTGCCCCCCTTCCGGAACGATTCAAAATAAACAATGGTCCCGCATAGTCGACCCCGCAGTTCATGAATGGATACCCGGGTACCAATCTTTCGTGTGGTAAATTACCCATTTGAATATTTAATGGTTTGGCTGTCATACGAACACATTTCACACAGGTATGCACTACTTGTTTCGCTAAGTTCCGCCCTCTGAGTGGCCACCAAGATTCTCTTATCGTAGCGAGTAACAATTGGGGCCCCGAGTGTAATAATTCCCTGTGTTTAAATTCGAATAAAAGACGCGTGAATCTATGACGACCGCATAACAACATAGGATGTTTTTTATCAAATGAGAATGATTCAGAATTTTCTAATCTACCCCCTACTCTGATTATATTGTGCTCGTCTAAAAATATGTTCAAGTTAGAAATATTACGAGGACACTTTAAAGATTGTTTACCTTTTAAGTTATCATAAATAGTTGAAAAAGACTCTTGCTGCGCAATACGCGTTAAAATTCTTGTTGACATGTTTAATTCATCAACCGACAGGTTATCTATGAAGCGCTGTGATTTTATCTTATGTCGACAATTATTCGCAAAACGTATTATGTAGGCTACCACACGTAGCATACGATTAAAATTGGAAAACCTTTCGAAAGGAAAAAATCTCGGTGTCGTTTGATTCACTAATACGACTTTTGTGGGTTTTAATTCTGGTAATTCATCGTAATTAATGTTTTGATTGTTATTATGTTTACCGTCCATTCCATGAACTTGTAAGAATGGAGGTCCGTGCCACCACAGATCAGACGCGTTTAACACATCCAATTGCATTCCGCGCGATAGTAAGTCAGCTGGGTTTTGTTTACCACTAACGTGAAGCCAGGCCTTATCACCCGTTAGTTCGTTCACTTCCACAACACGGTTTTGCACGAATGGTTTTAATTGACTCGGTGGCGTCTTAAGCCATCCTAGTACCACGGTAGAATCTGACCAGAAATATACATTATTAAAAGTTAATCGTAACGAACTAATTATCTTTTTGTAAAGTCTCGCGCCTACCACCGCTCCGCACAATTCTAAGCGCGGAATGGAAACCGGTTTCACCGGTGCCACTTTGCTCTTCGCACATAACAAACGCGTGGTTATCATTGTATTTGTATAGCTACGCATATACCCACATGCTCCGAATGCATCCTTCGATGAATCACAGAAGATGTGTAATTCGACTGTGTGCGCGTTATTTCCTATTACGTAACGAGGTATGCGTAAATATTTTAAATGTTGCAGTTTATCGACAAAGTTCTGCCATTCCAATAAAATCGGCTTAGGAACTGGGTCATCCCAACCTATCTTAGCTAACCACAGTTTTTGAAGTATGATCTTTGCAATGACTATCGTTGGGGCGAGTAGACCCAAAGGATCGTATATTTGCGCTATAGTGGAAAGAATACTACGTTTACTAGCATGAGTTACAGCCTGCTCAAATTGAGTGTTAAAATACAGTTCGTCCGAAGAATTTAACCACCCCATTCCAAACGTTTTGGTGTGGCACGAGTCTCCTAGCGATAGTTCTTTAAACGTAGACTCAAGTTGCGCTTGCGAAGGTTTTGCATTAAAGATCCACTTTCTCAACGGAAAACAAGCCGATTCTAAAACCTTAGAAACGTCACTACATATTTCTAATAATTTTTGATAATCCTGATTTCCCGTTATCAAATCATCGACATAAAAGTCGTCACTAATTACTTGTGCAATGACGTCATCGTCGCATTCCAACGCGAGTTGTTTGATGCACCGAATACTCAAATAAGGCGCGGATGCCGTTCCATAGGTGACGGTGTTAAGTTGATATATGCCAAGGGGTTCAGACGGCTTCTCCCTCCAAAGAATTAATTGTAATTGTCTTTGATCTGGCTGAACTAATATCTGACGATACATTTTCTCAATGTCTGCACATGCGACGTATTTAAATTGCCGAAACCGTATTAAAATAGCGAATAGGTCATTTTGTAAGGTCGGACCGATAAACTGTATATCATTTAAAGACTTGCCCGACGTAGATTTAGCACTCGCATCGAACACTACTCTAAGTTTTGTGGTTGTACTGTGTTCTCTATACACACCATGATGGGGCATGAAATAGTAAGGTGGCGAATATTCAGTGATACGGCTCATGTGTCCTAAACCTAAGTATTCTTTCATAAAGTTGCAATACATTTCCCTATAACTCGGCGCGCTTCGGATTAGTTTGCGTTCGAGTGCCAAGAACCGGTTCTCGGCCAATGAAAACGTATCGCGCAGCTCGTCAGCTGATTCCCTAAGCGGAATACGCACCGAAAAACGACCCTTATCGTCACGCAAAGTGGTGTCTTTAAATAAATTTTCGCATGCGATTTCTTCCTTTGTCAAATTTGGTTTATTACAGGTAATTTCTTCGAGTTCCCAGAAGCGTTTAAGTTCTGCATCCAATGCTTGCGTAAAATTACACTGTGTTCGAGTATTATTGAAACTTCGTTTTATTTGTTTTTGGACTGAACCCGAGATAACCCAGCCAAGCTTTGTGTTTTGCAAACAAGGACCTTTAGGCAAACGTATTAGACCGTCATTTAGCAAATCCCAAAACTTGTCGGCACCTATTAATAACTCAATTTCATTACTTGAATGAAAGTCAGGATCAGCAAGTTGTATGTTATTTGGAATTTCGATGTTATGATCGATGCCCAATGATGGCAGTTGTGCTGTGATTTGAGACAAAACTAAGCAATTAATGTGTGTATTGTATGAGCTTGCTTTGGATCGTATTTTTATTTCACATAATTGCGTGGATTGTGTCACGGAGTTGCCTACCCCAATGACTTGTATAGTGGACTGTATCGTTGGAATGTTGAGAGTTTTGCAAAGCTTTTCGGTTACAAAACAATGCTGGCTCCCGTTATCGAGAAGAGCGCGGGTAGTGTGATATTTATTTTCTACATCCGCAATCTCAACTAATGCTGTCGATAGTAATACTTGATCATAAAAATAGCGCGTATCAATATTACCACAGACTTTACGAGGTGTGTGAGACGTATGAGATGCGGTTGAAGTAATTATATTTGTGTGTGTGATTTCCGTCCTGGACTCTGGCTGAGCCACTATTTGTGCTGTGTGTGCAACAGTAGACGATTCGTTCGCGTCAACGAATTCACTGTGTATTAACGTATTGTGCTTTTTATTACAGTGCTTGCACGGCCCAAACCAACACTCAGCTAATGCGTGACCGGCACGTAAACAGTTACGGCAAAGATTCTTTTCGTCGATTAACTTTAATTTATCTTTAGCTGATAAAAGAAGGAACCTATCGCACGAATAAATAGGATGATTTAAGCTGCACATATTGCACTTGTAACGTGGCGATTTTGTATGATTAGCCGATTTCTTTCCATCTTTCTGAGTTGAAACATGACTATGCGTTTTTACTGACGGCGAATTTTTCGTGTGATTATTTTGACTACTATCCATTTGTTTACTATGAGAAGGTTTAACCGTTTCTAGAAAATCCGCGCGGTCCTTAAGAAAAGTCATTAAGTCAGACAACGATGTTTTTCTATTGGGTGACGTGCTTGTGAGGGTACCTTTGAAAAGTTCCCATTCGCGCTCAGTCGACGAATCTAACTTTGTGACGATGGTATAGATAATTAAGGTATCCCATGTGTCGGTAGGTTCGTCTAATGTTTTTAATGCGCGAAGATTACGCGAAATAGCATCCATAAGTTTGCGTATTTGAGAAGCTGACTCTTTATTTATTGCCTGGACAGTAAATAGCGCCTTAACGTGATTATGAACTAGCAAACGGCTGTTGTTGTATCTATTCTCCAATAAATCCCAAGCAACGATGTAATTTTGTGCGGAAAATTCCAAAGCTTTAATAACCTGTAGTGCATTACCTGATAGAACTGAACGCAAATAGTGAAATTTCTGAATATTGTCTAGAGTATTACTATTGTGAACGATTGATAAAAATGTATCTCGGAACTCAAGCCATTGATCATAAGAACCATCGAAGTTCGGCAAAGTAATTGTGGGTAGTTTAATACCGTGTGTGTGTGATTTACAATTATTAATATCGCTTTGAACTGTCGAATTTTCTTTTAAAATACACTTAGATTTGGCCACAATAGCATAATATTGATTTTCGAAACATTCCCTTTCTTGCAATTCTTTATCTATCTGACTACCCGCGACGTACAAATCTATTTCATCTTGAGTGCTACAAAACTGATCAAATAACACTTCTAACCTTTTTAAGCGCTCCTGTAATTCTGTTTTCTGAATTTCTGTTGGATTAGAACCTTCTAGTAATTGAACAAATTTTGAGAACAACGTAAATTTGCCTTTCAAGGAGCCGCGTTTTTTTACTAAATCACGAATAATATCTTCATTACTTTCTGTGTCTACGATCGAATGCCTCTTTTTTGTCATTATGGTGGCTGCGAGAGACGAAAATCAAGTACTTATTTAAAATTTAGAATGTCGTGATGTAGGTATGCACCGTTGTTGGTAGATACACACTCGCTGCGAAAACCGAAATCTCGAGAAATAACACAATGTTAGCACAAACTCAGCACGGAAATGAAATGGGAAGGAATAGATTGAATGACCTGACCGTTAACTGCAGACGGTGATCTTCTCGAATCCTCTTCGTTGCAGATGGTGCTTTTCTTGCGACGACGCTTCTTCTTTGGAGTTTCGTAGAAGTCGTAGCTCCGGCTCGAAGGACCAAAATATGTGCAGGAATGGTCAGTCGTCGTGATGAGAATGTTAGTTGTTACGGAAAGACTTGATGATGAAGAACTTAGATTTAATGAAAATAGTATATTACAATGGTTTTGGATATATAGTAAGTCCCGGCCGCCCGGGTGAAGCGGTTTATATAGCCGTTGAAAAAGTGAGGGGGGAGGACGCGGTGCCCCCCGCCGTGTTCGGTTCCACGTCGCCGTTGCCCGTGATGCTGTTGCCCGTGGTGTCCGCTTGGTGGCGCCACGTACTCGTAAACAGGGCTCAGTGCCAGGCTTCTAGTGCCTACTATTTAAAATCTAAATACGAGTACCTAGATTTTCTGTATGTTTAGTAAATTAAGGTGTCTGTAAATGGTGTTTTTTTTCTATCCACCCCATTACCTTTGAGTAACTGTCCTGTGTCGGTATGTCTGAAATGTTCAATACCTGTGTACCTTCTTTACCTTTGACTTTTACCAGCCATCAAAACCATACCTTTTATGGGTTTATCAGGAATGTGTAGGGGAAATGTGTAGCCCTACCGATCTATTTATTCAAAGAAATAAGTTCCCCAAGAACATCTTATGTGTCCGGGGGAAAACGACAACAAATATGTTTTTAATTTTGTGACATAGCCATGAAACTATAACTATATCAAATACAGAAGCTCTTAAATACTGCATTTCGTACATAGGCTCTAATGTTCGCGAGTTATATAATACTATTGATGTTTCGTCGCGAACAAAACCAAATTGGTGACGGTGGATTTGTTGCTGCAGAAGCCATGTTGTCGGGGGGAGAGTTGCGCTTTGACATGAGATGTCTTATTTATTTTTGGGGTGGTTTGGGATCTACCTCCTCACGGTACTCCCCGGACAACGGCACCACAGGCTTGCCTGTGGTACGGCAGAACGATCCCACTTAAAGAGGTAGTAGGCTCCGTAAGGAGCCGCCTGGCTCGCGACCACCATCCCGCGAAGTCCGGCGCCAAGCAGCTTGCTGTGTTCCGTCGGTGTGTGGGAGTGCCAGTGCCTTTGGGAGAGAAGGAGATTGTCAGTCGTTCTGCTCAGAACCGGTCTTGGTCACTGGGCTGGGCTTTCCGGGTAACTAATTTTGGAGGGTAGCGGGATCCGAAGCACGATGCCAGCCTTTGGCCGACCGCAGTTAGTAGGGGGCCCAAGTAGCACGCCAGCCACGTGTGAAAGGCTGCCCCGCCAACTAGAGAAATATCCCGGTATGCTCCACCGTGCCATGGGAGGACCCGGTGGCCATATCCGGGGGGGGTTCGGGCGTCCCCGCAGTCTCCAAATGAGTTCCCCATAGGTTAGTTTAGCTCTACTGTTCCACTTGGTTCACTGAGCAGCGCCTTGACAGTTCGACTTTTCTCCCCGACTACTCTAAAAAAACTTACGAAAGCAAAAAGAAAAAAGGTTAAACAACGGCTGCACTTCCTCCCACTCAAAGTGCACTGCACCAACATCAGAGGGTTACACTCCAATCTCGATCCGCTCCATCACCACCTTGAGACCGAGAAGCCGCACCTGTTTTTCCTAACGGAGACGAAGATAACAGCCCCGTCGGACGTGGCGTACCTCAACTACCCGGGCTACTCTCTGGAACATAAGTTCAAGAAGCAGGCTGGGATCTGTGTGTACGTTCGCGATGTCATTTGTTGTCGTCGTCTCCGTTGCTTTGAGAAATCGGGTTTTTCTGCCATATGGCTACTTGTGGACACTGGCGTGGAAAAAAATATCTTCATCGGCGTATACCGATCGCACAGCGGTGACCAGGAGACAACAGCGCTGTTTGATTTCCTCGTGGAGGCGACCGACGTAACCCAGCAACGGTACCCAACAGCGAAGCTCAATTTTCTGGGGGACTTTAACGCCCACCACATAGAGTAAGAGAGTTGTTCCCGTACCAGAAAACTGACCATGCCGGGTTAGAGGCGCGCAAGTTTGCTGTAACGCTAAGTCTAACCCAGCTGGTGAATGTGGCAACGCGGGTACCGGATGTTGACGCCCATACACCCAATTGCTTGGACCTTCTGCTGACAACTGATCCGTGCAGTCAATCAGTATCAGTCTCAGCCCCGCTGGGAACGTCTGACCACTGCCTGGTGAAATCCGTGTTGGCCTGCTCTCCTCCTGATAAGAGTCCTCGAGGCACGAGACGAGTGTGGCGATACGAGTCAGCAGATTGGGATGAGATGCGACACTTTTTTGCGTCTTATCCTTGGCGGCAAGTGTGCTTCTCCTCGGGTGACGGTCCTTCGTGCTGCGCTGATGTGATTGCGGACGTGATTCGGCAGGGGATGGAGTATTTTATTCCATTCTCCGACATCCCGCTCGGTCACAAATCCCGGCCTTGGTATAATGCAGAATGCGCCCTCGCTGAGGCACGTAAAGAGTCTGTTTACCAGGCCTGGATCAAGGCCCGCGACCGAAAGACTAAAGCGCGTAGGGTTCGCGCTCGGAAAAAGCCTATAATTCTGCCGCGAAGTTCTGCAAGCGGGTTTTTCGTAAGCAGTTTTGGTCTCTGTCGAAAACGGTTGAAACGAATTTCTATCGACCCACTTTGCCTCCAATGCTAAAATCTAATGGCTCACTCTGCAAGAAAGAAAGCAAATTTTTTTGCAACTCTCTTTGCAGGCAATTCGCGTCTGGACGCTGCGCTGGCTCCAAGCAACCACCAACTTTACCTCGTTGTGACTCTTCGATGCCGGAGATCGCAGTTCATAATAAAGAGGTCTGTAGAGTATTGTGCAGTTTAGACGTGAATAAGGCCAGTGGACCTGACGGCATTCCAGCAAGAGTGTTGAGGCAATGTGCACCTGAATTGTCTCCTGTGTTGACACGCCTGTACCGCCTCTCTCTTGAAAAAAGAACGGTGCCGCTGGTTTTTCTAGCTGGATATGAGACTTCCTGAGTGAACGGTCGATCCGAGTGGTCGTTGACGGCCGCTCCTCTGACCTCATGGCTATTGATCTCTGCAACTCTTTTCCTGCTGCACATAAATGACCTACTTCAGCCTGGTCTTGTTGGGTACGCTGATGACAGTACGGTTTCAGAGAGATACTTGTCCAGCGCAATAACCAGTGGGGTTGAAGTTTGTTCCTTGAGAGAGGCCATGGTAGAGTGGACAAATTTGACCTTAAGCGTTGTCTCCCTCCCAGTGGGGTGGTGACAATCTGGTCACTTTTAACGCCACCAAAACACAGGCGTGTCTTATTACCGCAAAAAGGAGTCGTTTTGACCAAGCTCCTACTTTTCGGGGCGCATCTGTTCCTGTAAGTGATTGGCTCGAGCTCCTAGGCATGGAGTTGACATCCAGTCTCAACTTCGGCGCCTACATCGAGTACAAAGCCCAAACTGCGGCCAAAAAGCTGGGCATCCTAAATAGGGTTAAGCGATACTTTAGGCCTGGACAGCTTTTAACCCTTTACAAAGCACAGGTCCGATCCTGCGTGGAGTATTGTAGCCACCTTTGGGATGGCTCAGCTAAGTATCAGCTTGCCGCGTTTGACTCGGTGGAACGCAGAGCTAAGAGGCTCATCGGCGACATAAAACTGGTGGATGCCAAGCTACATAGCTTGGCTCATCGCCGTAAGGTTGCCTGCTTGTCGGTCTTCTACAGATTGTTCTTCGGTGAGTGTGCCCAAGAACTCCACGACCTCAACCCACCGGCCCTTTCTACCATCGGACATCCAGACGCACTGCATCTTACCATCCCTACCTTGTGGCTATTCCACCAATTCGCACTAAGCGTTTTCAAGCGTCTTTTATAATGCGCACAGCAGAGGAGTGGAACTCTCTGCCGGCGTCTGTGTTTCCAAAAGCTTACAACCCTAATCTCTTCAAAGTTAGAGTGAACGGGCTCCTTCTGGGTAGGCTCGCTCCATCGTAGACTTTGTCTCTGTCATCTTTGACATAGACTAGAGTCAAGAGCAAACCCATTACAAATAATAAAAAATAAAAATGTTAATACAGGGCAGATCTTTGATTCAAAAAGTTTTGAGAAAATGAATAGCATGAAGATTGGTCTATAATTTTTAACATTTTTAACCGCCTTTTTTGAAAATTGGAACGTATTTGAATATCGAAGATTAAAATACCTACGCGTAAAATGCCGAAGTTCAAAACATCGAAAATTTAAATATCGATTGTATCAAAATATCGACCATTGTAATTAGGCATAAGGTCGAAGATTGAAATGCCGAGTGATTAAAATATCGAATGTTTTAAAACATCGAATGACATTATATCTAAGTTCATAATATCTTCCCCCCGGACAGCCATTGCGCACGGACGTGTTTTACCCAAAAAGTCAATTTAAGTAATTAAATATTTAAATCCTAATTAAAAAATCAAATAAAATCGGCAAGTTCAATTCTCGACGAGTACTAGGCGCGCAGTGTGTTGAAGGAGATCGAGTGCTGCGGCGAGGGAGAAAGCAAGTTGTCCACGCTTCCCATCTCTGTCGGCCGTGCGTGAGTCATTATCACCTGCCTCCGCACACTGCACTGACTACTTGCAAATACAAGCGCCTAACACTTTACGCCGAGCAACCTGTGTCAGCGCCTCAACACTTGTCGACTCCAGAGTCAGAAGTAAGGTGCATATTTTTATTTTTTTAAATGATGAAGCGGACACCACCCAAACAAGGCAGCGAACCACCTCTTCACCACAGTTCCGAGCCCGACCTGACAACACCAGTTTCGGAACAAAAATTGGACAGAATCACTGTACGACAAAAACGTAAACATGATTCTGAACAATCACTTGAAATCAAATCTCTCCGGGAGGATATTATGTCGTCACTTGATAATTTGAGAAAGGATCAACAAGAGAAATTTAGTGTGATGCAATATAATTTGGACCAAATTAAGGTTCAAAATACGGAGCTGAAAAATACGGTTGAGTTCTTGAGCGTTAAATACGACGATCTCATGACTAAACGGGCCCTTTTAGAAAAAGAAAAGAAGAGTACATTGGAGTATGTAGGATATTTGGAGGAAAAAGTCGAGATCATGGAACGAAATTCAAAGATATCAAGCTTAGAAATTCGCAATGTACCTAAAAAACTTAATGAGTCTAAGAATGACCTTATAGATATTGTGAAAAATCTGGGAACCGCTGTAGGCACCGAAATACAATCAGGTGAGCTCAGAGATGTTTATCGTCTTACCAGTAATAGAAAACCCCAAACCGATGGGCCCATTTACGTCAACCATGTTCAAGGACAAACTTCTAACTAACATTAAAAAGTACAATCAGGACCACAAGACCAACCGACTTAACAGCTCACACGTTAACCGTTGCCAAGAAGCTGTACTATCAAGCAAGAGAGTTTACAAAGCTAAACGCCTATGCATATCTCTGGACATCACATGGCAAAGTCTACATTAAAAAGGAAGAGGGTGCGCCGGCAAAGAGAATATCACAGGAATCTGATTTTGAAGGTCTGAAACAGCATAAAAAGTGACTAGAAAAACTTATCAACACCCAACAACGTGATCTGCCAAAAACATTGGAGTCTCGCCTGAAAACTGCATGCCTTGTAAATTTTTCTTTAGTTAACATAGTTTTGAGTGTTTTTGATCTGTTTTTTATAATCCTGTACGCCTATACCAACACACTAAAACCAAACACAAACAAACACAAGTACATTATACCTCTACTTACACAATACACGCAATCATTTCACACAACTACTAATAACAAACACAGTACACTTAATTCACTACATCAGTTTTTTATACATTTATTTACATTAATCTCACTGTACTTTTTACATAGCATTCACATATTCATCACTAGCCCATGCCCGCGGTTTTATCTACCCGGTACTGGGATAAACGGTAGCCCATGTGTTGTTCCAGGTTATGGACTATCTGTGTGCCAGGTTTTCTTCACGGCCGTCCATTCGTTTCCCCGTGGAAGAGTAGCAACCATCCATCTATCCATCCATCCACCCATTGTCATATGTTTTCTCATTCTCACTATTAATAAGATAACTAAACGGTACTATACATGCTTATTTACATTGTGTCCCCATCGATATCATAGATACTGAATTACGTACTAAACACATAATGATGCCCTATTTTAATTTAAAAGTAATACTGATGAGAATTCGATACTTAGTCCTCTTAGTTTTAAACCGTAAAATTCAATAATGCAAATAATGTTAATGATATGTTAGAAAATTTGGATAAGGTTACTTTTTCAAATGTGATAAAATGCATCCCTGATGAATGTGCCAAGCAACTTCCCTCCAACACGTGTTTGACTATTTTATCCCAAAACATCCGGAGCGTAAATGCTAATTATGCGGGGCTTTTAACTCTGTTGCAGAGAATTGAGGTACCCAGTGACGTGATTATTTTATCAGAATTTTAGCTTTCCCGCAACCCCGTCATTCCGATACTAGATGGATATACTTCTCATAAGTCATCAAAAACTTTTAATAAGAATGATGGAGTAATTGTATACGTAAATAGTCTGCTAGCTAACGTGAAAGTTAAAGAACCCATCGTATCAGAAGCGAACTGTTTGACAGTCACGGTTGGAACTGATATAGCCATAATTGCACTGTACAGGCCCTATGCATTTAAGGACCCCTCAAAATTTATACAATCTATGGATAGTGTTCTGTGTGACCTTAAATCGTTTAGAAACATCATAATTATGGGAGACATAAACATTGACATTTCACGCAACAATAAAGATGCTCATTTATTTATTTATTTAAACTTCATGTACAATAGTGTTACATAGGCGGACTTAATGCAACAAGGCATTCTCTACCAGTCAACCTTTGGGTTAAAACGAAACACACTGTGGTAGGTGTACAGCAAATAAATAAAATATAAAATAGAATATTTTTCGGAAAAAAAAAGAAATATACAAAGAAATAACATATATAATACAAGTATGTAAATGAATAAACTAAATATATATTACCAATAAAATACACATATATTGGTAAAATAATAAACTAATAAATATGATCATCATCTGCCTAGCCTTTTCCCAACTATATTGGGGTCGGCTTCCAGTCAAACCGGATTCAGCTGATTAAACTAATAAATATGATGATTTATAATTATCTTTCTGATTAAGAGAACTCATAATATTAATGACGAAGACCAAACTAAGAATCAGGCTTTCAAGTAGTGTTTTCTGGTTTTACGTTTAAAGGAAAATTTAGATTGAGCCTTCTTGATGTCAAGGGGCAGCATATGCACTATAGCTCATGCACTGGACTATTTGGACTTATTGGCTCATCATGGACTTTTCCCAGGACACGTGTGGGAAACGCATGGATCTACATGTTTTGATCACGCCAACATAAAAACTTCTCTCTCTAGCACGGTCATGGTGCTGAAATCCACTCTAACAGATCACTTTTCAGTTTTACTCTCTTTGTCTTAAAGTAAAATCAAAATCCCAGACTCACATCAAATCACAAAAATAAATGAGGAAGAGCTCGCCAATGACATCCGCAACATTTGTTTTGATGCCGTCTATAGAGCGAAAGATCCCAATTTGGCTACTAAATATTTAATGGAACCACTTCTTCTAGCCTTAAAAAGGAACACCAAAACGTTCTCTGGTTCACGTAGACGCAGGCCGATTAAGCCCTGGATTACCCAAGGCTTACTCAAATGCATGCGCCATAGAGACAATTTGTATAAAAAGCTTAAAACAGACCCGTCAAATGAAGTCCTCGTGGTGACCTACAGACGGTACCGTAATTTTTGTACAAATCTGCTACGAAAAGCAAAAAGGGACTATGAGAGACTGCAATTTGAAAAAGCAGGTAGAAATTCTAAGCTGCTATGGCGTGCTATCAAAAGTGTCACAAACATGGGTCAACAGAAGTCTCCAGCCCATGATCTCATAGCGAATAGTCACGATAGGCAGGACACTATAAATCAAATTAATGACTATTTCGCAAACGTAGGGAGAAATCTAGCGGACAAAATACAAAGAGATCCTCGATCGATTTCGTTACCCGACCCCCAGAAGGAATCCCTAGTCCTACTTAGGACAAATGAACAAGAGGTGGAACGCTTAATCCTTTCACTTAAAAACGATTGTGCAGTCGGCTGGGACGGTATTTCCTCTAGTTTTCTTAAAAAACATATAAACATTATTGTACCTCCACTGACATATGTTTGCAATCTGTGCCTTGATTCTGGTGTCTTCCCAGACTGGTTTAAGAAGGCTATTCTTCACCCTATTTTTAAGTCTGGCGACCGCGACCGTGTCGAAAACTATAAGCCTACATCAGTTCTGCCCCGCGATGTCCAAGGTACTGGAAAAAATAATAAATGCAAGGCTAGTTGCGTACCTAGAGGCACGCAATCTTTTGTCGGTTAACCAATTTGGCTTTCGAAAAAATCTGTCCACTGCTGATGCTGTACACAAATTGGTTAATCATGTGGCTCAGGAACTTGACAACAGCAAGAAATGTGTTGCATTGTTCCTGGACCTCGCGAAGGCATTCGACACGGTCTCGATTCCCATCTTACTATCTAAGCTCGAATGCCTGGGACTACGGGGCGCCCAGCTGACCCTGTTTCGGAGCTATTTAACAAATAGAACACAGAGCGCCAAAATTGGATCCTACTCCAGCTCAGATTTAAATATAGCTTTCGGTGTGCCACAGGGCAGTATTCTTGGCCCCAGTCTATTTTTAATCTACATGAATGATCTGTGTAGCCTCAGTCTAGAAAGCGGCACAATATTTTCGTATGCAGACGATACAGCACTTGTGTTTGCCTCGGACAGCTGGGAAGATGCATATCGCCTTGCTCAGAAGGGTTTCGATACGGTCAGCGAATGGCTTAAGAGCAAATTGCTTACCCTGAACGTATCGAAAACGAAAATAATAAATTTTTCGATTCGAAATACCAATGTGTCTACTATAGGATCACTGAACGTTACCGCCCAGTCGACACCGTCTTTTCATTGCAGCGTCGGCACTTGCACCCATGTTCGCTGTGACATTGAACGGGTCACCTCGATAAAGTATCTTGGCATCGTCATTGACTGCAACCTTACATTTAAAGAGTACATAACACTTTTATCAAATAGGGTGCGCAAACTAATGTACATCTTTAAACAACTACGCAGTTCTGCAGATGCTGGTGTCATGAAAATGACTTACCAGGCACTGTGTCAGTCAATTTTAGTTTATTGCATCTCGTCCTGGGGCGGTGCAGCCAAATCTAATTTTATCCAGATCGAGCGAGCGCAGAGAGCGGCCCTTAAAGTATGCTGTTCCAAGCCTAGACTTTATCCCACCGTTATATCTTTGCCCTTTCGATACAGACTCCAATACTCCGTCTTCACCCTCTCCTTGCCAACGTTTACCCGATGTATGCGAAGAGTGAATATAGGTCACAACTAAATAAATTATGGGCCGGAACTGGGAAGATTTATTATTTTTATCCACTGCATGCAAGTACTTAGCTCTCCAAGCTGATATTTCATTACGCTCCATAAGAAACTTCCGATTGGATTGAGATTTTTTAAAACGAAATATCACCTTGTGAAGCAGCTTTCGAAGACTCTCTCGCTGTCCTGTGTAATTTATTTCTGTCTTTAAGACCTCTTGAAGCTTTTTAACGGTAGGGACCTCTTTTATAGCAGAATAAAATTCATGTACTTTCCTCCTTATAGCTCCCATGTTAAAATCATCAACATGCTCAAATCCACTTTTACGTTTTTTGTCCTTGCCTGGTGTCCGAATTTGTGTACCAGTTTCTTCTGGTGCGTGCCCTTCCTTAACTATTTTTTAAATTAGTCCTTGACTCACACCTGAAATATAAGATAATAAAATAAACGTTAGTATAAATATGAAATCTGGCAGGTTAGTTGGCTCACTCACTAGCAGGTTACCTAATAGACGTACATTACCGTTACGCTAACCTGCAGCAAGAATAGAAACGAATATTTCATGGACTTAAATAATTAGTTAAGTATCGGGTAATTTATAACAAGAAAGTTGACAACACTAACCTGTTGCTGCCGAAATTCGTTTGTATATTTGATTAAATGGAATAATCGGAGACCCCGCCCGAGCTTATTCAAAAAAGGTTTTAACCTTAAGAATAATATTTCGAGCATCACTTCTAATAGCTTTCAGCATATTTAACTTTATAAATTCAGCAATATCACGACAAAACAACCAGAGAACCCGAATGTAGTAGACACTGACAATTGAATGACATTTCGAAATGACGGCCGTAGTTCCAGTTTTCGCCATTTCACAGATAAGTTGGTAGGAGTGTACGTACGATTCACCAAAGAAGCTGTCCATCTTTTGTTTTTGAGCTTGTCGGTTCATCCAGATTTTTAAATATTCTAAATATTCACGGCTATGAATGAATAAACAAATGCCGCCGTACTTTACTTATCAATAGTGTAGTACTACTGTAGTTAGAATTTATCGAGTTTTTTTCTTTAGAAAAACAGGTGTTTGAACTGTTTTATGGAAGTAGGCCCCTTCCATAAAACAGTTAAGTAAGAGTAGTAAGTTTTTCTACTAAATTGAGATGCACGATGAAACTGGTATTTATATGGATCGAGAAGTAAAGTAAACCGTTCAGAAATATTTATTGAATTGTTGTAAATCGCATGAGATCTTCGCCTCAAACTAATTTAATTGCTAATCATTTTCCGTAGATTCTTTTATTGTGCGAACCTTCTCAAAGTCACCTTGTTCAAGGCGTTTTGTCAAGGTCTATATGCGGAGTGGTCTATGGGTCAAAGAACTACACCAATAGATCGCTTGATTTCTTGCAAATACAACACAATAATGTTTTTATGATGGATTCGAACAAACACAGATTCAAACGAGCGATACCAGGGATAATTTTATACTCGAGTTACTTAAAATCGTTTTTCGATGCAATCTAAAGTACTTATATTATACTTAGAATAATGGCGCATTTACATTAAGTCGGTTAGACCGTATTCGGCTGCAGGCCGTATTCGGTCACCGATTAATATAAACAGGTATTCGTTTGGCCGTATTCGGTTTGGCCGTATTCGGTCGAGCCCATTGTCGGTGTCGAGTGCGCCGTGCGTGCGTGTTGACTGTTCAATATACAATCGCCGCATATCAAGTCGCCGAATTCGGTTAACCGACCAATGTAAACAACTCAATTTAGGTAAGCGTTGCAGTTAAACCGAATGCGGCCGCCGCCTTCGGTGACCGACCTCAAACCGACCTAATGTAAATGAGCCATAACTAAACGCGAATACCAGAATGAATGTCGAACGAAATATTATCCGGCAAATCAACGTTGCACCAAAATGGTATGATGTTTATGAAAGCTTACCCAAAATCCTGTTATCTCATTATTGGCGTGTTAAACCGTATCTATACGTGGGGCAGTAGCGACATCAAAGTTATTTAATTGTTTTTAGTGTTTTATATTTGCAAGTCGGTTGTATTTTATGTGAAAAAACTTTTTTTGATATTTTTTTTTTAATAAGCTTGTTTCCACCATCAATAAAATGCAAATCCATTTAGTCCGTCAGTTAAAATACTGAAAAATAATGGACACGTATTTTTTATTTTTGTAAATCAATGAATATTGACAAAGATAAAACGCATCAAAACTTGGGAGTGAGAGCTCGTGACGTCAGAACGTACTAAAAAATACTGGTAACTGGTATAACCAGGGCGTGACGTATTGAAAAATTTAAAAGCGTTGTAAGTGTCTTCGCCAATTTTGGCTTACGTGACAAAAGAAAAAAAACGGGTCAAATATTTATTTTACGGGTATAATATATGGAGCGGCTAAGCGCGCTTGCAAAAAAGCTGTAGCCAGAGCCCGCAGCAAAAGTCTGGTGCCCTTATACGACAAGCTGAAAACTGCGGAGGGCCAAAAGCTTATTTTTAAGCTGGCGCATGCCCGGGAGAAAGCTACACGGGACATTAGCAAATGTCTCTGTGTAAGGGACACCCAGGGTAAGCTGCTCTACGATGCCCCCTCTGTTAAGGAGAGATGGTGTACAAACTTCGCGGAACTGTCTAACAAACAGCATCCCCATAACCTTCCTCCCGAACCATATCTATACCTTGGACTTATTTCCCCTATTTCCCCGGACGAAACCCGCATTGCTCTTCGCCACATGAAGAACCGGAAAGCGGTCGAGCCTGACAATGTGCCAATTGAAGTGTGGAAGGCGATGGGCCCACATGGTGTGGACCTTCTGACGGATCTTTTTAACCGCATCCTGATCACCAAGTAAATGCCGAACCAGTGGCGATTTAGCCTGGTTATCCCTGTTTACAAAGGCAAAGGTAGCGTACAGGATTGTAGTAGCTACCGCGGTATCAAGATTATGTGCCACACCATGAAGCTCTTCGAGCGCATCATTGACACACGGCTCCGTAGCGAGTGCACTGTCTCTAAGTGTCAATATGGCTTCCGGGCGGGTAACAGCACCATGGACGCAGTGTTCGTCTTACGGACTCTAGCTAAGGCTTACAGAGAGAGAAGGAGAGCTTTGCATATGGCCTTTTTAGACCTGCAGAAGGCCTTCGACTGTATACCTCGGCAGTCCATCTGGTGGGCAATGCGCTTCAGGGGCGTTCCCGAGGCCTATATTGACATTATGAGAGACATGTACCACGATTCCGTGTCCTCTGTCCAGACCACTGTTGGTGAATCGAATGGCTTCTCAATATCTGTTGGCGTTCACCAAGGCTCGGCTCTTAGCCCGTTCTTGTTTAACGTAGTGCTCGATGTAGTTACGGCAAACATCGAAGATCAGCCTCCATGGCTAATGATATATGCCGATGACATCGCCCTCGTTAATCAAAACAAAGCCCATCTTGAGCGCAAAGTCAACATTTGGAAGAACACGCTTGAAAACGGTGGTCTGAGACTAAATGTGGCGAAGACTGAGTACATGTCCTGTGGCAGCACGGATTCAAACACCATTCGAATAGGTTCATCGGACCTGATCACAAAGTTCGATACGCTCAGGTACCTTGGATCCGTGCTGTACGAGTCTGGCAACGTGGACGACATGTCCACGCACGTATAGGCGCGGCTTGGGCGAAGTGGCGCTAGGTAACGGGCGTTCTATGCGACCACAAAATGCCTCCGAAGCTCAAAGGGCAGATATATAAATGCATCATACGGCCTGTCCTACTATACGGCGGCGAGTGTTGGCCAGCACTAAGCAGACACACCTAGGAGCTTCGCGTCACGGAGATGAAGATACTGAGGTGGATGAGCGGTGTGACGCGATCCGATAGCATACGTAACTCTTTCATCCGAGGTAGTCTTGGTGTCCGTGACGTGGGGGAAAAACTGCAAGACTGTCATCTGCGATGGTATGGCCACATCATGCCTATGGAATACGTTGGTCGGAGATGCATGAATATGGCTGTCTTTGGGGCTAGGTCCCGTGGTCGCCCTCGCAAGCGCTGGCTGGACGTCGTCAAGTCCAACATGAGAGCCAATGGCCTGACTGCGAAGGATGTTCAAGATCGGGCAAAGTGGAGGAAGCTAAGTAGGAAGGCGGTCCCTGGCAATAGCCGGGATTAACGCCAGGTGGAAGAAGAAGAATTCGAGAGTATGTAAAATCACATGGGAGAGACCATGTCAAACACATAAACATGTCAAAGTATTTTTTGTGTTAGAGTTGAGAGCGCTAAAGATTTAAAAGTAACAGGAGCGCAGAAACACGTCAAAGTCTATTTAGGCTGAAATTGAGAACTCTAAAGATTCACAAGTACGCGGTGACCAGAAACGTGTCAAAGTATTTTTTGGGCTGGAATTGGGTACATTAAAGATTCAAACGTACCAGGAGACCACAAATATGTCGAAGAACATGTCGAAGTTTCAACATGAATATTTCTGTTAGGCTGTTAAAAAAAGGACAACACATTTATATCCATGAAGTGCTATGTTGATCGTTACGCCGAACATGTCAATAACAAAGGTATGCCTCACTGTCCAGAAATCTTTCAACCAGAATTTCCCTAATTACCATGAAATTCAGAGTTGGAACTAACAAAACTTACTTACAACATAGAATCACAAATGAAAACGGAATGGTTCATTAAATTATACTCTACTAGCGACCCACCTTGGCTTTGCACGGGTGCAATTTATATACTAAAACCTTCCTCGAGAACCACTCTATCTATTAAAAAACCCGCATCAAAATCCATTGCGTAGTTTTAAAGATCTATTCATACATAGGAACAGACAGACAGCGAAAGCGACTTTGTTCTATACTATGAAGTGATAAATTATAAGGTGAAATGAAACTAAAATAACCACAAAACGAGATTATATTTATTTAATTTGTCAAGAATAGGTACATGGTTACAATTTCGACGTGTTACAGTTAAAAGATTGCAAGCGTATAAGCATCACACAGGTTTATCATTTCAAATTCAGATTTGGTTTCAGTGTCTAGATAACGATTAATGATTGCCTGACACTCCATATCCTTGGAGATGAAAGACAGAGGCGTGCGCAGCTGGTGTAAGGCTACTTGACGTTGTGAATATCTCTGCAGCGCCTGCGCGGCTGACGTTTTTGCGGATGCGGCGCGCAGCAGTACCAGCTGAGAGCGAAGCGCGCGCTCTGGTGCCACGTAGCTGCACGAACGCTTGATGCTCGCCAAAGCAGCTTCTATGAGCCCACGCGCGTACTGTGCCGAGTGTTGAATACGTCCCAACA
The DNA here is from genome assembly GCA_950371165.1 of Lacanobia oleracea. Classification (NCBI taxonomy): domain Eukaryota; kingdom Metazoa; phylum Arthropoda; class Insecta; order Lepidoptera; family Noctuidae; genus Lacanobia; species Lacanobia oleracea. The sequence continues at coordinate 17,681,882 of OX493406.1, forward strand.
AAATACGCACACATCCATCTACTTTTTGCGACCAAGTGGCAGCATCTCGCAATACGTCATCCAGACCTACTATATCTTCACCAACTAGCAGCTTAGACATGTGTCGAATTACGGAATCCTGAAGTTGTTCTTCTGTTTTATATTCACGCAGTTGCTCCTTAAGAGTTTCTTGCAAGTCGTCTGGCGAATCGCCGACACAAAAAACTGTCCCTGTTAAACCTGAAAAAAAAACAATACAATTAAATTAAATAATTTTGTTTTTTTTTTTAGTTAATGTAAAATTCCTGACCTAACAGAAAGTACAGAAAAAGCAGGAAAACAGTATTTCTTACCATGATCTTCAAGTATTGCGGCCAGTTTAAGTGCCACAAACACTCCAGTCTCGTATCCTAGCAAGTAGAAGTTATTTTGAACACCTGTTTTGTTGATAAGGATCTGCAAACAACACAATAACAACATATTAGAACAGCAACCCATTTTTCATGTCTTGTATTCTAAAAACGTAAAAAAGCATAGAACCATAATGGCATAGCACCCCGCCATCATTTATACATTTTTTTTTTAATTTTGGCGCACTTTTTTACATGCATATATGAGTAGGTAGAGGACAGGCCTTTTGAGGATGAAATATTGGGTATACACTACTGGCGTCTAGCCTAATAACATCCCAAAAAATCAGGACAGTGCAATTTATTACCTAAAATGTCTTAAATGACTGACGAAAAATATTCAAAGAGGAATAATAGAGTGAATACCATAATTAAACATTCTTTTTCATAAAATTATTAACTTTTGTTAATAAATTGAAACCCAAAAGGGTTGTAGTGTTCGGCCACGGTCTAAAATTATTGTTTATCAGTTTTCAAATTAGAATCTTTCTACTTATTACTTTTAAAAGCTATGAAACATCAATTCTAGCACAAAGAGTATTAAAGAGTTTTTGATGATTACGCTCATTTTTTATATGATTTAAAAGTAGAAGGTATTTCGAATCTCAGTTTTACTGAAAAGGATCTGCAAGCAACAAAATAAAAGTACCATACCAATTTCTTGAGTTTCATGTACATGCTACCGGCAACCAGTATAATCCGGTATTCTATAGAATACCTAGGCATTGTATAGAATGTCTGAAACATTCAGGTAATGTATGAAATATTATTCATTTTATACTTTGCCTAGGTTTTTTTTTTTTTTTGTCGATGGCCACTCGCAGTTTCAACCCTAGAGGGTTGTCCTAGGCTCACTAGGACGACCACCTAGGCTCAAGTAGTGAGGACCGCGACCTACCGAGCACCGAATCAAATAGCGCGATTCCTTCGAGTTTTATTTTAAAATAGTGTGTTTTTATTCAATGTTTATGAAAGCTCATTTTATCTAATAATATTCTTAATGTATAATTAGAATAACCTTTTAGAGTGTATCTTATTAGAATAATCCAGTAGTACGTTAAAATAAAGCAATTAGAACCCCAATAACAATGTAAACAATGTAATAAGTAAGACTGTCTAAATAATAATAAGTTAATTAAAGATAACAGAGTTATGTAAACAGGTAGGTTATGTAAATAAATGATGGTTACCACCTGTTTTTCCTTTACCTTATCTCTGCGACGCCCACAATAGAAATAAACAGGTTTGTGTTTTTTTTTTTTTTTTTTGATACGGATCACTCGCAGTTCACCTCTAGAAGGGTGGATGCTGCTTAACCAGACTAGCCTGTGGTGGCCTTAAATGACCCTAAGGCCTCGTTTCTGGAGACGCGTGGCTTCGAGCGTCGCGTGCGGAGGCGCGACCCGCACTAAATTCAAACTTACGGCGTTGTATGAGAGCGTTTACGGAGAGGCGTTTTTACACGCGTTTGTTTGAAATGTAGCATTATTTGCGGATGACGACGCCGCGTCGCACGGGGCGTCGGACGCAGCGCCGCACGCGGTGTTGGTCGCAGCGTCGTGCGCAGCGCCAGTTTTCTTGAGTCCTGAGCAGTCTTGTTCGAATAGTAACAACGAATAAACGTGTAAATACGTGTAAACGTGTAAATGTGTGTGTAAATGCCGCGTCCACCGCCGCGTCCGCAGCTACACTTCACGCGACGCGCCATGACCCTCGGCTCCATGAACGAATTCGTACTTAATCATATGTTTGTTTTTGTGCGTGTGAAGACGCGGACCGCTGCACGCGCCGTCTCTTTGTGAACGCAAAAAACGTCCAACGCAACGCTAGACGCCACACTGCACGCGACGCGCGAAGCCACGCGTCTCCGTAAACGAGGCCTAAGGCCCCCAGCCAAGGCAACAAAAATTAAACCTACAACTCCGCTCGCTGAGGGCACCCCCTGTGGGGTACGGACCTCGGCTCAGGAGCGTCGTTATCGGGGGGACAGCTAGGGACAAGCTGGGTCATGATTATATTATTTAGGGAGTTTAAAGCTAAGGGCTCAGCGAAGTGGGCTGGCTCGTTAGGCAAAAGACAGGGAGTGTTTACGTTACTAGGACGTCGCGGTGGGCCTCGTCGGCGAGGCCGGAAGGCAGCGGGTCGCGGTCTGTGTATTTGTGTCCTAAGAGTGCTTGTTTCCCTACAGCTTTCTTGGACAAGGGTAATGGGATCGTCGGGTTCGACTAGGGTATGACGAGGACGTCCAATCCTACTGATCCGAGAGGGAGCGTATCGGGCAGCCGAGGCGATAAGCGAATTCTGGTGCAATTCGTCGGAATCTATGAAACGCTTTGTAAGGCGTTTCATGCATTGCTTGATGGTCGGGACTTTGAGGTCGACATGAAGTCGCTCATTCCTAACGAACCACGGGGCGCCCGTGGCCAGGGACAGGTTGCTGCGTGCATTTAGCATGGAGTGGAGCCTACTGAGAGCGAAGGCGGCACGCGAACGCACCGCCTTTATGTGCTCTCCGAAGGTGAGGCATTGGTCAAGGATAACACCAAGGTATTTGGCTTGCTTCTCCCAAGGGATCGGCTTACCAAACATGGTGATCTGTTTTGGAGTCGGGGGGGGGTTTTGACCGCGGTTTGCGGAACAAAACTGCCTGACTCTTTTCAGGGTTGACCTCAATCCTCCATTTCCGGGACCAATCGCCTAGGCGTTTGGCGGACTTTTGGAGGTTTTGAGCTATGGCGTTACTACTCTTGCCAGAGTAGTAGATGGCCGTGTCGTCGGCAAAAAGTGCTAACTGCGACTTGGGGTCGGAGGGGATATCGCTAGTGAACAGCGTGAAGATGAGTGGCGAGAGCAAACCGCCTTGCGGTACGCCAGCGCGGATGAGTCGGGGGGTGGAAAGCGCACCTTCGATGCGGTACCGAAAGGTGCGGTTCGACAGATAGTCTCGTAAGATGAGCACGAGACGATCTGGCACACCGAGACGATACAGCTTGTATATCAGGCCGTTGTGCCAGACCTTGTCAAAAGCTTTCGCAATGTCGAAGAATAGGGCTCCCGTCATCTGACCACGTTGGAAGCGGCCGTTGATATGCTCAACGATGCGGTAGACCTGTTGGGTACACGAGTGGTCGGCCCTAAAGCCAAACTGCTCGTTAGGGATGAGGCTCTTGCGTTCGACGTAATCTCTGAGACGCTTATAAATAAGCCTCTCATAGATCTTGCCAAGAGCGCTGAGCAAGCTGATGGGGCGATAGGAGGACGGGGAGGACTTGGGCTTACCCGGCTTGGGAATACCAATCACGGTAGCCTCTTTCCACTCTTGCGGGAACATGTTGTTGGACAGAGCGCCATTGAAAATGGCGGTCATCAACACGATGAGTGTCTTGGGGAATAGGCGGAACACCCTGTTGGTTATTCCGTCCAACCCAGGGGCTTTCCTGGGTTTGAGTCTTCCGATGATCTCCTCCACCTCGTCCGGAGTGACGGGGGGGAGGGGGCCATCGGGTCCTCGACGGGTGGGAGGGAGGTCCTACGTTCGACTTCAACGTCAACCTCAGCGAGGTGGGCCGGGTCGGCTGGGTTCGAGCTTGGGGAACACTGGGACTCTAGGCTGTCAGCCAGGCATTCTGCCTTCTCGTCGTCGTCAAACGCGAGAGAGTTGTCGGGCCGGGTGAGGGGAGGCATTGAAGTAATCTCAGAAGCGTGTAACTTCCTCTGAAGTTCCCAGAATGCAAGGCTGGGAACAGATGCTCGGTGAACTCCAGCCCACCCAGCTGGAGTTCACCGAGCATTTGTTCCCAGTTCTTGCTACGCAGCTCTTTGATGCGTCTGCTTACTTTACGCTATAAGTAGCGCATAAAAGCTTTATTGTTAGCACAGGGAAAAGCGCTCTAGGCACGGACGGCCGCGTTCTTCTCGGTCAACAGCTCACGCACATCGTCCGGAAGTTTCCTGCGACGATCATTCATCACCGGAGCCTCCCTTGAACATTCGTTCAGGACGGATTGAACGTGGTCAGTGAGCGAGCCGATCGCGGCCGCCGTGTCGGCAGCAGACTCGATGTGGTCCGGGATCTTGTCAAAGTGATATGACGTGGTGGTTTTCAGTTTTTCACTTTCTTTCCGTCAGTCAGTGATCACTCGGGACGGAGGGGGTTAAGAGGGATCTATTGGACCATGTCTGGGAATGAGCTCCAGAACTACTGGCCGGTGATCGGAATCGAGCTCGTCAATCGTCTCAATAGCCTGCAAACGTAAGCTTACATTCTTAAGGAGAGCGATGTCGAGCACGTCCGGTCGGCGGTCAGGGTCAAAGGGGAAATGGGTAGGATGCATCGGTCCGATGACATCAAAATTAAGGGGGCTGCCTAGCTCGAACAGAGCTCTGCCTCTGGGATTAGTCGTGAGACTATTCCACGAGGGGTGTTTGGCGTTGAGGTCCTCCGCCAGAAGGACGGAGTCGCTCAAACCAAGAAGTTTGGAGAGATCATCCCTTATGAAAGGAGAGTTAGAGGTGGCGGGAGGGACGTAGGCAGAGATGGCCGTTATGGGTTGATGGCCTGTCATGCCCAGCCGACAGACAGAGACCTCAAGCTCGGTTAGAGTGGCCGGATCCATTTTTTTTATTTTTTTTTTAATGATGGGAAATCATCAAATGACTCCTCCCGCTTTGGGTGAAGCAGAAGGGAGTGTCAGACTCTTACTGACTAAAACCCATCCGCGTTTCTCCCAGTGCCCTTTGCGTTCCAGGGTACGGTGCCTCTTTCGAACGAAGTCCGCAGCCCCAGCAGGCACTGGCCCTAGCGGGCCCCGTCTTTTACGCTGACAGCTCTTTGAGGCACGCGTGAAACACAGCGCGCCGTCCACCCGGGCCTGGTTCTGATCAGACGGCGAGCCACCCAATGCTCGCCGTCAGAGTGGGCGGATCCATAGGGATGGAATAGAGAGACGATTTTTAATAAATGAGAGTACCTCCCCTATGACACCGAGTCCTATCGTTGCGAACTATGCGATAGTTTGCAATTTTAGGGTCCCGGTGATGGGGCTTCAGGAAGGTCTCTTGCACCAGAAGGATGTCTAAGCGATGGTCGCGGAGGAAGTTTGCGATCTCATCGCGTTGGTTGGGAAGGCCATTGGCATTGAAGGACCCTATCCGGAGGGCCTTCGGTTTAAGCCTACTTGCTTGGATTGACCTACATCGCCCACCCAATGTTATCGCCCATTGGCCTATAACACGTCCATGGAGGACGTGTTATAGGCCAATGTCGGAAACTACATCGCTGAAATCACGATAGATAGACGCGGCTTTAGAGATGTGGGATGCCTTCAGAGCTCTGGCCATTTCCAGAGCTCTGAGGGAGTAGAAGGCTTTATAAAAAGCCAAGTAATTTGAAATGCCATATCGGCCTGGTTAGCTGCTACTGGAGCAGCTACGGATGCAACCTTTGGAGGGGGGGGAGGAGCAGATGCCCGTGGGGCGGTTGCTCTAGCGGCCGGAGGCCGGTGGAATGGAGGGATGGTTAAAAAACAGGTTTGTGGCGCTACCGTAAAGTTTTATAGTAGTGAGGCGGGGGGAGAGGCCATTTATATATGCGCGCCGCTTTATCCTCACGCCATAGCGCAATGGGACGTCACAGAGGTAAGACCTATATGTCATTAGTTAGGTATTAGGTTTAGGTATTAGAAAATAAGAGACTCGCCAGCTCATGACTAATGTATTTTATGGTTTTTAATAAATATGTGGTAGCGGGGGTGAGGAAGGGTCCGCTGGCCAGCCAAATAGAAATAATATTTGGTGAGGGCATAGTTCGCAGCGTACTCGAGTTCCAGCAGCCTAATAAGAAAAGGCGAACTTCTGCCCGATTGACTAGCCAGCTCACTTATTAGATCCTCGCCGCCGCCGTCGCCTCCACTTACAAACGTGTTTCTTTTACGGAGTTTGGGTGATCCCAAATACTAGGTATTCTATAGAATATCGAATACGCCACCGGCAATGTGTGTAAAAGACGATAGATGGGAAAAGGAAAACGTGTGGGGCAGCAGTAACGCTACGTTCACACGACGACATAAATTTCTTAGCCGGATCAGATTTTTACAGGATATGGTTTAGTCACAATACAATTTATATGAATGAGTTCACACGTGCATTCGGATTTAAGATCCGTCAAATTACCGAAAAGGGCAAAACTTAAGATCTGATTGTGCTTATCACCCGCCTCGCAGGTGTTTTTATCATCCGCTTCGCGACGCTCCACGTACGTCCTTTTTGGCAATCTACGTGCGCAAAAAGTTTTAATTTTAGTTGATGCGATCTATTTACAGTATTTTTTTCCAAACACCCAGATAGTCAGGCAACTCACAACACGCCGAGCAGTATAGTATAATATATTTTCAGTATAGTATAATGTACTCTGTGACGCCGAGTTTTGACATTTCACGCGCTACTAAACGAAAGAACAAACAAGTCGCGACATGTTTGCGCGCACACAGCGCTACGCTGCGTCGTCGGTCAGTCGGTCCACTTGTTTCGAGGCGACCAAACGGTTCTTTCAAATGTGAAGTGATCAACTTGTGCCATGGAACAAACGCGTAAAGGTATATGCATCAACAGTATTTAACTTTTAATTCGATTTTTGCATTTAAAGTTACATAAAGGAACCATAGAACCAACTAGTAATTTAGTAAAAAAAAAAGTTACTATTTCTTGATTATTGGACGGCAACTGTTTTTGTTGGTAGTTGTTGGTCTTGAAATTATTATGTATGTGTAGTGTAACTAAGTGATATTCTGGCAAATTACGTTTTGGCTGCAGCAACTTACAGTAACTATTTTTATGTGTCTTTTTAGACCTGGCGGAAGGAGTAAAGTGGAGTGAGCTGTTCGACATCTGGCGAAATGAACCTGTTTCTTCTTTAAAATTTGAAGTTGTATTGAAATATTTGACGGATACAACAAATTTACAAGACTTCGACGATGCATTGAGGGGCACATTCAAAAATAAAATTTTCAATTTTTGTGTGCAATTGCTCGTGAAATGGAAAAATTGTTATCGTAGCAAGAAAACATTTTTGCAACAAAACAAAGAATGGTTAGATGGTCGCCTGACTGTGGATGTAGATTGTGAAGTAGTACGAGATATAGTTGGTGATGGTGAACACGTGACTAGGAGGCGAGGACGCCCACGAAATTTGTTTGAAGAATCCAGTCGGTCATCGAAAAGGCGAAAGTTACAAAAGCTCGTTCGAGATGCCTCTAGCCAGGAACTATCACTAGCTACTCAAATGAGTCTGAGAGCAGATGGCAAAAGGGATACTGCAAGAGTTTTCAGGCATATTTCAAGTCCGACAGCATCACCTCAAAGAGCCAATAAAGTAAAAAACGCCTTACTCCGTCAGAAAATTTACCAATCAAGATGATCAAAGAACGCGCTTTAGCCATGTAGATAATAAGCTAACTAAAGATCAATACATAGATATTCAACAGACATCTAAAGAGTATAAGGCCAATATATTTCCATCCTATAATAGACTTTTGGAAGCGAAGAAAGAGACATACCCTGTCGATATAGAAATCACTGAAATATCTGGCACAGTGAAACTTCAGTCTCTGTTGATTCACACTATACTCAGACTCGCTTTTGCACTACAAGAAGTGTTGAAAGCAAATATAGACAAATATGACCCCAGTAACATCAACGTCATATTCAAGTGGGGCTGTGATGGTGCTTCGGGACAGAGTCGATATCATCAAGCTTTTTAAGACAACAGCAATGATGACGCGAGTTTGTTCTTAATAATGTTAGTACCTCTTCAAATCAAAGCTGGTAGAGACGTGGTTCTATGGCAAAATCCAGTACTCTCTTCGACAAAGTACTAGATGAGATGGGTAGACCTATTAAAGTAATTTTTCATAAGGAGACTGCAGGCTTTGTTAAGCAGGAAGTTGCCAATATCAAAGGACAGTCTAGCCTGCATGCTTGGATAAAGTGTTTAGAGTGCGTTCTGCATATCGCGTACAGGTTAGATATAAAAAAGTGGCAAATTTCTGCACAAAATAAGGCCTCCACAGATGCGAAAAAGAAACATATACAAGAAAGGATTCGAACAGAAATGAATCTCCTTGTCGACTTGCCTAAGCAAGGCTATGGCAGCTCAAAGACAGGAAATGTATCAAGAGAGTTTTTTAAAAATCCAAAACTAGCTTCACAAATTACAGGCGTAAATGAGGAGCTAATAGATAGACTCGCTACGATTCTGCAACCTATATGTTCTGATTTTGCTGTCAACCTCCCGGCATTTGAATCATTTGCGGCGCACACAGCTGATTGTATGTTAGAGACTACAGCTGGTTTTATATGCCTCAAAGCGTGCACAAGCTGCTGATCCACGGTACCTTAGTAATGGAAAAAGCGATAATGCCGATAGGGTCGCTATCCGAAGAAGCCCAAGAGGCTCGGAACAAAGATGTAAGAAATTATCGCGAATTTCACGCGCGCAAGTTTTCAAGGAGACAAAATGTGGAAGATATTCTGCACATGCTGCTTATATCATCGGACCCACTTATAGCGAGTTTACGAAGAGCTAGGTTTAAACCCACTGGCTGCATACCTCAATCAGTTCTGGATTTGCTGGATGTGCCTAAGATAAATGCAGACTAAATAATTGCATTCTATATACCTACTTCGTCATTTATATAATTATTGTGAAAAGTATACTACTTTCTTGTTCACTACAATTTGTTTTATCGTACACAGCTTAGGAAAATTAGAATTTCTAGATGGAAAATACAGAAGACCGAACTCCCACGTGCATGTCTTATATAATAATCTAAGCTTATAATTGTAAATTGTCTAAACTTTTATTTGGCTTAAATTATATTGCTGATACTATAAGGTTTCTTAGGCCCCTCGCCCACGGCGACTTTTTGTAGCGATGCAGTCGCGCGTTTAGCAAACGCGCGACAGCATCACTTCTAACGCGTGTTAGTCGCATTTGCAACGCGCTACTGCATCGCGATTGTATCGATACAAACGCGCGACCGCGTTGCGCTACTGCATCGCGATTGTATTGATACAAACGCGCGACCGCGTCGGACGCATGGGTATTAAATGGATGCATCCAATATTGACGCTGCTTCCGTTGCCTACGCTTCGGCTGATTACGTAAAAGCAGCACCAAAGAAAACGCGACTAATGTTGCCTCAACGGAGTCCATCTTGCAACTGTACTGATCCAAGGTATTTTTGTATCGTAACTGCATCGCGACTGAATCGCGTTTGCATCGCGACCGAATCGCGTTTGCATCGCGACTGAATCTGGTCCCGTGGGCGCGGGCACACAGCTAGCGACTGCTTCGCGTCTGTATCGATGCTACCCGCGAGAGCATCGCGACTGCATCGCTACAAAAAGTCGCCCGTGGGCGAGGGCCCTTAAATACAACAATGGAATGCTTTTTGCGCGAAATATCATGTAAAATAATATTGAGCGCATAAATTGATGAAAAGGACGGGTGCCCCAATTCCCGTCATCTTCATCATCATCATCAAAGACCATCATCATAATTCATCATCATTATCATTATCATTGTCACCATCATCTTCGTCATCACCATTAACATCATCATCATAATCATCATCAAAACCATCATCAGCCATAATCATCATCATTCATAATCATTATCGTATTACACATGGGTCGTACCAATACAGCAATATTACAAGATTATCAAACTGTCAAACAATTTACTGCATACCCTACAGGTGAGATTATATTATTAGATACTATAGCCTCGTCAAGCAATTCACTATCTTGTCACATCTTATTATGCCAAACCTTAACACACCGCTCGATACTTTTTGCAACCTACCAACGTTTTCTATCAATTATAACTTGACAGCACTCATTGTCCATTATTTATTTAATTTAATTTATTTCCGCAATGGCATCAATCAAAATAAATTCTTGCTATTCCATAACATTAAAATTCGATAGTACGAAAGACCTAGAGGTTATTTCTAGGCAAGCGTGCTCCATCTTCGACCACATCCTCGCTTACCATCAGGTGAGATAGTGGTCAAACGCGTGCCTATCAATAGTAAAAAAAAAAAAAAAACCTAATTTCTGACCTTGACCGCTTTTCTATAGCGCAATCATCCATTTGTGATATTGATAGTTGTAGAAACATTTTAATAGATCCTAATCACTGACTTAAGGTCATACATCAAAATATTAGAAGCATAACTCGCAACTCACCTGGTTTGCTAAAGTTCACGAGGAATGACCAGTACCTATGTACTACTCTGTCAAGAAAGTACCGGGAAAAGATCAATAATACACAAAATGTCTGTTATTTATCCAAATTTATTTTATCACCTTCAAAGTATGCTCCTTTAGAAATGATACACTTGCGCCAACGAATAATCCATTCATCAAAACATTTTTTAAACGCTGCTTCCGGAATTGAGTTCAGTTCTCGCCGCGAATTCTCCTTTATGTCTTCTATCGATTGAAAACGGGTGCCACGAAGTGGTAATTTGAGTTTAGGAAAAAGAAAAAAGTCAGTAGGAGCCATATCTGGTGAATATGGTGGTTGCTGGATGGTATTTGTTGAGTGTTTGGTTAAAAATTCGTTCACAATGATAGCCTTGTGCGAAGGCGCATTGTCGTGGTGCATAATCCAAGAATTTTCTTTCCACAAATCTGGCCTTTTTCGTCGAATTTGCTCCCTTAAACGCCGCATAACGCTCAAATAATATTCTTTATTTACCGTTAGACCTTTCGGTAAGAATTCAGCGTGCACAACACCGCGATAGTCAAAGAAAACAGTCAACATGACTTTGACTTTTGATCGACTTTGGCGTGGTTTTTTCGGTTTCGGTTCAGTTGGAAGGCGCCACTCCGAAGCTTGTAGACTACTTTGCATGTCAAACTCGTAAACCCACGTCTCGTCACCAGTAACAATGCGTTTCATGAATGTTGGGTCCGAACTGACTCGTTCTAGCATGTCCTCAGCGACTTTCATGCGATTGAGTTTTTGGAGAAAATTCAGATCTTTTGGGACTAGCCGAGCAGCAACATGTTTCATACCCAAATGATTAGTTAAAATGGTACGGATCGACTCGTGAGATACAGAAAGTTCGGCGGCTATCTCTCTCAGAGTTGAATGGGGATTTTCAGTCACTATTTCCTTCACTTTTGCGATGTTAACTTCAGTTGCAGACGTTGACGGCCTACCAGAGCGAGGCAAATCTTCCATCACATCTCGACCGCTTTTGAACGCTTTGAAACACTCATAAGCACGAGTTTGATAAAGTCGATTCACCGTAAGCCTTCTGTAACATTTTCAGTGACTCCGAACACGAAATTCCATTGGCGATGCAAAATTTAAGACAAACTCTTTGTTCGATATTTTTTGTCTATTATGAAATTCGCAATACACACTATATATGATATTACTAAAACCAGCACTGTATTTAATATAAATAACAGATGCAACTCAAACTCCGCGCCAAAATGGAAAACAGTTGTGCCAATCTAACAACTACAAAAAAAACAAAAATTGAATTTGGAACCATAAACAAATCATTCATTCCCGATACTTTTTTGATTGAATGTATACACGCTATACCAGAAATAACGCAAAAACCGAAAGGAGTAATTCATGAACAAACTTTTACTGTGGTACCGACTAACCCTGCCTTTGAATGAACTTTGCAATAACTTTTTTTTGTCAAAATGTATTTTATACCTGCGCATACTTCTCGGCAGTCTCCCGCACAGTATCTGCAGGGTGGTCGAGTCCCGGCTGCAGCACCAGCGCCGGCAGCTTGAGGCGCTCGCACAGCACGCGGAACCTCTCGTGGTGGCCCTCCATACCCGGCACGATGCACAAGTATCTCTTGCTTACGTCGAACTCGTCAGTCGACTACGGGATTTTGAAAAGTATTCATAATAATAAAATAATGATGTGTCTTTCCGAGAGCAATTTAATTTGATCATTTTCCAGTCAAGGAATCGGCTAACAAAATAAAAACATAATCAGCCTAAATTTTCCCCTGTGACGTTTAAAATTGCATGTAATATTTGAATAGTCAATGCTGATATAGATATAAGACTTTATACTTACCAACGTCATGTCTTTGTATAGAGTTGGTAATGAGACAACGTCAGTTGTGGCTAGAAGTTCATCATTTACTACGTTGGAGAAGAATATAGGCAATCCAGAAACATTATCTGGAACTATTTCTGATGCAAACTCCACCAGTTCATGTAATCTATAAAGGAATTCAATGACTGCTGTAGAGCTGGATTTTTAGATATTAATTGAATTTTTGAAAATAAAGTTGTATGAGTACAGATAAGGTAGTTTATGAAACTGCACATGTATTAAAGTACTCTTGTGACACTAATGATATACTTTGAAATCTATACATATAATAAAATCATAGACTTGTCGTGTCTGTACATTGAATATTTTTGCACAAAAATTACACAGAAGCTTTAGGAAAAAAACACAAAACATTATATTTTTTTTTAAATTTTTGTCTGTTGGTCGGCTGGTCTGTTTGCCTGTGTGTTTGTGGGAGCATCACGCATAAACTACTAATTGGATTAAAAATCTAGGTACTTATAAATATTAAATGATAACCCGAGTAACATTTAAGCGTATATTTCATCTAAATCGACCCATAAAATAAAAGGATATTAAGTTTTTATGTTCAGAAAGAAACTTCATCGAGCGCTAAAATAGGTAGTTTTCATTGACTCCAGATACTTGCAATGCCATCTATTGAGAATAATAGTAGTAACCAATGATCGGAACGAACAATACAATACATTATATATAATGTTGTTATTAAGAGTTATTTGTTAAACTTTTAACCGTATAGTTCGGTACTAGTACCTAAGAGTTACGTCATACGACATCCTTTTTATTAATGTTGTTATTGAAAAAGTTACTTAAAAAATCTTATGTTTAGCGATAATTAAAACAATTGGATAAAAAGGTCACATAATAGCGCTAATAATTCGTATTTAAAGTGGACGACGCTGGAACCAGAGTGATCTAGGGCACAATAGTATGTTTCTGAGAAAATGAAGGAAATGCGTTACGCGTTATTATTTGAAATCTATGAGCTTTTTATTATTATTTTTTAGTTATATGTACTTCATGTAAGTTTTAAATAATAAAATAACAATTTTTATCAGTATGAGTTATTTATTAAAACTAACATTCTTAGTTTTACAAAAAAAAAACACTTAGATCACTATGGCAGTTCACAAATTTAAAAAAATGAGATAATAGTGTAAGTTTTCACTTTGATATGTTAAGAAAAAATCACATTAATCATCACCAAATACAGCAGGCAAAAAATTATCATCTTGTGCTTCCTAATTGGTGGGGTCAAGTAAAACTGATGATGGATAGGAGGTACAAATTTTAGAGCTTTTCTTATATCTTGCATTTTTTGATACGATATTAGTCTAGTTTCAGGGGCTTTTTCTGGTATATAACTCTTTAGGTTACAAAAGAAAGTTTCAGAATCTATATTATTTGGTTTCAAATCAACCGTTTCATGTTTCCGTGTAGTCATCATTGTAACTAAGTATACTTGAACCTTTACAAAACTTTATCTTCCGCATGTTAGAAATTTTTGCGCCTTCTCTTAATACAACCTGATAATCTTTGAATAGTGTTGCGAGACTTTCAAAATCTAGAAACTTATTTTTCATATCTCGCACAGTAAAAGGTTTTTGTTTTCTGCAGTCTCGGACGAGTTTCATCCAATCTTCTGGTGTATAGATATCAGTCTTCTTTTTTAGTTCTCAACTTATAAAAGAGAAGTCAGTGTCGTTAGGCAGGTAAGTATGGCCACTGACGAGATAATGCATGGTGATCGCTTCTAGATATGGCGATTTATTAACCAGAAACATCATAAAGTGTAAAACATTCCAGTTTCGGTTTTGACCGGAGCAACAGTCGCTAAAACAACACAATGATTTGACAGTGTCCGGCACGGAATCTTCTAGAAAGTAGTGAAGTGACGACATAATTTCTTGCGAGCCTCTGGCCCCACAATGTTCTGCCCACATATTCATGAGAACTTTTTCTCCTTCCTTAGTATAAGCATGAATACCAAAGTTCAGCATTTACAGTTGTCTTAAATAATAGACCTCACCAGTATTTAAATAAGGAAGAGGTAGAGTTCGTTCCAGATCAAAAGTAGCTACTAATAACGATTCATCAGTTTTGACTTTACCTTTACAGTCGTTTAATATGTTTCTTACTTCGCCTGCAAGTTTAATATGCTGATCTTTTTGTGCCCTTTTAGCTAGGCATGTTTCTATATCTTCATCCGCCTTTATTGATATCTCGAGCATATCACAGGTTTTACAAGTATCTGCCTTAGGGATATAGAAGTGTAAATTAAACTCGGTTGTAAATACTTTGACATAGGCACTCTTTTTCAATATTGGTTTTTCTTCTGACTCGCATTTTGCTTTAAAAAGTTCATACATTTTGTTCATTGAAAGATCCGGGCGCAAATATTTTCGTGTTGATCGTCTTTCTCCATAGTGACTCACAAATTTCGGAAAACTATTAATGTGGTCTTTAATCCAGTTCAACTTTTCATCAGACAGCTTGTTAGCAGGTACATGTTGTCCCCTCTTATCTCCTTCTGCTATTCCAGAAACAGATTTTTTATTGTGTAATGCATAATCTAATCTTTTGTTAGATATTTGTATAACCTTTAAAAATAAACTTTTGCAAACTCTTTTGTCCAACAACATGAATTGGCGTACATAATTTATGCGGCTAGAATTTTGAGCATTTTGTCTTTGTTTACGGCGTTTTGGTTCTAAAGTCTTAATGACGCTGTACAACCATGTTGTTTGAGCATCCCATGAGGTGAGCTGATAAAACATTACGTGTATTGCTTCTTGATTTTCAGGTGGAACCTGCTCACTGCATTTGAACCTACAGTTGCATACAACTGGTGTAAATACTTTAGCCGGGACAATATTACCTCGTACGTTGCGATATTCTTGGCCTGCAGTTCTTTTTCGCTTCCTTATATTCTTTGCCCATTTGTCGAAATTTCGAACTCTTTTTCTTCCTCTGACAGGTTCATCGGAATCTGGATGATTTATTTCCCCCAAGTTACCTATAGGACCCTCTAGATATCTTCTTTCTTCATTATCTGTAAAGAACGGCAGCTGTAACCCAAGCCCAAGCCAGACTCAAACATGAAGCAAAAACGCCACAAACGAGTATTTGCTTATAAAAATAGGTTATATTATGGAAGTAGTTTATTATTGTATAGCCTTCTTCGTGCTCATTGATAAAAAGAACATAAGCGTAAGTCAAGCAACAATTTTTGAAAAAAGCATGATTCTGAAATCGAACTGCAAAACTGCAAACAAAATAAAAGTAAAATCTCTCCAGCCTTTAATATTCGACAACAATACATACCTTCACTGTCTTCTAATTCTGTGGAAATTTCTACATTTTGCTCTGGATGGTAAGAAGAATGATCACTTGAAAAATCTTCATTTATTGAAGTCGACGAAGATGGCGGCGGCGAAGATAGCAATGCCATATTCACTATTCTTTTAGCTCTGTTTCTGTTATCCATTGCTTACGTAACAACCTTTCAATTAAAATGTTTAATAAAACAAAAGATAATCGCAAGCGCATGTGAATAAAACGAAATCAATATGATAAGTAACGTCAATTGATTTTGATTTTGTTGACGTGACTGTTTGTGTGGCCAGTTTAAAAATATTCAGTGTTTTTGTAAAAATGTCAAACCATATTTTTTGTTTAAGTATATATTCAATAAAATAAAAATTACGTAAATGATTTATGTATACGCAAATAATTTATATTTCTTTATTGCATTTAGATCAGTTTGGATATCCATAAAAGCCAGCAACTTGCGACCACAGTGATCTAAGTGCGCCTCACTACTTAGATCAGTCTGGCATGTCTCCATTTTGCAAATTGCACCGATTCTATAGTGAGATGTTGTGATTTCTCAAGGAAAATAATACTGGGAAGCACTTAGATCAGTATGACCTGAAAGAATTATGGTTTTCCATGCAATTGTGTAAAAAAGCCATTTTTGCCAAAAATGTCACTTAGATCACTCTGGTTCTAGCATCGTCGTTTAATGTGTTAATTGCCGTCTACCATTAACCACAATGCTTTTTTTTTATTTTTGAAATGTAGCAAAACGATTGTGATAATCGATATTTTTTTTAAATTTTAATTTTCCGATTAATTTAAATGAGCAATTATCGTTATTCGATACTAAAAAAATAAATGAAAATACGTTAACGGCATGAAATACAGTATACAATAATGATAATTATTATTTAAGTTTTCTCATGTACTTCAAACAGGTTATTGGACATTAGGAATAAAACTAACTCAACAAATTAATCAGACCCACGGCTATTTTCACTATTGTTTATCTTACCAACTCAACATTTATATTCGGAATGCACGCGTGATTCAAAAATATTTTACTAGATTGAAAATATTGAGAGTTTAGATATTTTTCGGCATAAATTTATACCGAATGCCCGGTATATTTTTTTTATGAAACCCATAAAGAATGCCCGCTATACATTTATGTAGGTATGTCAAGTGGGTGTAAGACTTTGGCACCAAATAAAAAAAACCTAGACAAATGCGAGTCGGAGTCGTGTGCAAAGGGTTCTAAACGAATTTCTTGTTTATCAACATGTTTTTTTAACACTATAGAATTCTTATTGATTTTTCTGTAATCGATAGAAAAAGATGTAGCTATCATCTACATCTTTTTTCAAAATTTTAAACTCATTAGTTTCGCAGATAACACACAGGAACTTCAAAACCATTGATTTTAAAACTATAAAAAAAAAATATTACTAAAACTCTCACAGTAAGCCCTTTCATTTGATATGTCACACGATAATGTTTAAAAAACTCTTTTTTGAAATTTTCTAGTTTGACCCCTAAAAGTGCATTCTAAAAAATCTATAATTTACGTAACGCTTCTGTGTTTGGATCACAGAAATCCAAATGTGTAGGTATCTAAAACTAATAATCGATTTATAAAAATTGTTCTTTTAAATTCATCGAAAAAGTAATAAGCATAATCGATATGCCACACCCTAACAATTAAAAAAACAAAAAGGTTATTTTTCTACACTAATATAGTGTAGTGGTAATGAAATTACGTGTTATTGAACCTGTGTTTGTAAATTGCATTTAGCTCAGGTGTTTTTATTGATCTTCATGATATTTAGATTCATAATTGTTATATTTTTAATCGTGTTTACATGCGAGTGGGTGATATTTTTGTAAAATAAAACCGTAAAAAAACACTTCGAAACTTGGACTTTGGAAATCAAAAAAACTACAAATCTCGTTAGATATATATATATATACATTCGTCAGTTAATCAAATGACGAGCTAACTGCTACCCCTGTAATGGAGTTCAGGTGTCGGAAATCCACAATTTTCATGTTTTTTGACCTCAAACATCGCAGTCATCAAAATTGCAACGCAGATAATTTTGTGTCAAGATTCGATCGTATTTTTAATTAACTTATGTATGAATGAGGATAAAACGAAGAACGCAAATAGAATGTTTATGTTTTTATTTAGCTCTTTTGCATCTTTTTAGCAAGTGAGAAGTTTGTTTACTCATATATTTTCAGAAAATCTAAGTTACCTATACTTTTGAGAAATGAAGTAATTCATATTTAAGACACATTTTTAAGTAGAATGAAGCAGTTTGAACAACTATAACTTTTAATTTAAGGTATTTCTCACAAATTTATCATAATAAATTCGATTGCCGAAATTTGACATAATTCCTGAATTTGGTGACGAAAGCAAAATCTCGTCGACTCAGCTGGTTTGTCAAATGTCAAAATCTTGTCGAGCAGAGTGGTTAATACTATGTTGCAAAAAAAAGTGAACATGTTATTATTATATCATTATTTATCGTAACATGTGGGCTTTCAAACTTATTTTTGACAGTTCAACTACATTGTCGATAGATGGCGATGTACGGATAACGCGCTTTTCTGAATCGCGGTGAAAAGATTCTGCGCCTGATACATGACCTTGGGCAATGTCTGCCAACAAAAATTTGGATACCTATGTAAATAATTAGAAAGGGATATCGATATGTTTCACCAAAAAAGAAAAAAAAAGTGATTGATGAACGTTATTGTGATTCGTATCGATTCGACATAGGTAATTTGTGATTCTGTGCTTAACCTTGAAGGTCGACCCGTGTGATGCCGTGCGTGGCAATGCTTGCCGAGGTCGGTCTGTGGATGGATGGCCATTGTAACATACCGAGATTCCTTCGTGCCTTAGAATATAAACAGCACAACGCTGTATAGATAACAATTGCACGAGTCGATCTTCAGGGTTAATTAACGCTTGCCAAGGTCAGTCTGTGGATGGGTGACCATTTTAACATACCGAGAAGAGATCTTTGGCAGTCTTTACGGATTGTCAGAAGCCGAAAATCTGACATCTGCGGTTTCGCAAAGAAGTATCATGTTACCCAGTATTGTAGGGTTGTAGAGGTTTGGTAGTCAACCGCTCCATGTAAAATACTGGTAGGTAATCAACTAAATTCGGTTTGACTGGAAGCTGACCCCTATATAGCTGGGAAAAGGCAAGGCAGATGATGCTTCATGGTAAAAAACTGAAATAATTTGCGAAAAACAGTGAATCTACAGCTGTTAATAAAAACTGAAGGTTCTCAAAACTGGGCACAGAATACAAACGTAATTTTGTTTCAATTGCCTTTATCCAATAGGGAGACGGCTTAAGTGACATCCCGGCATTTAATTGAATTTGGGTTTCCCAAAAATAAGTAAATTATATTTTCGTCCCAAATTTACCTACCCCATTCTATAGACGGCCGAAGCATCTGCCAGCCGGTTCATCAAATGTTGTATCAGACTCATTGGTTAGATATCATTTAGGCTGCAGATTAAACCGCCGTTCAATAACAATAAAACGGCAGATTAAAACCAGTTATCTGCGACAATAATAATAACGATTTACTTGTTCAACATAATTATGCCTAACTATACTATACATATTGTGATCAGCTCCTGATCAGCACTTCGAAGTCTCGGTCTATTCACAGAATGACATCGCCAAGAGTTGGTTAACGATGAACATAAGACCAGTGCGACTGTTATTATTAGCTCCGAGCTCCTCATTCGATTAATTGCCTACTAAATATCGATTATAAAAATTCGATTATTCTTACAAATCGATTCTATGAAATCGGTAAAACTGTTTAATATAAAATGAAAAAAATAATTTAATAAACGGTGTTTTATAATCTGCAATTGTCAGTGAAAATCAATGAAACTGTGTTTCTTTTTGGGATTAACAAAATTAAGAATCAACTTAATTCATCAGTTTATTTGTTCCGTAGTTTGAAGATACCACCACTCGTTCGATAGTCGGTTTGATTTTGATACCTACCTCGAGGTAGGAATGTACCAGGAGATTACCTGAGCTAATCAGCATTTCAATCGGAAGAGATTATACCTACAGTGCCCTGCATTAGGTACCCTCTTCCTGTTTTCTTGATTTTGAGAGATATCAGGATACGCAAGGTATCTTATATACTTAAAGTAGATTTTATCTATGCAACAGATATTTTTCGACATCCACGCGAACGAAGTCGCGGGCACAGCTAGTGTTTAAGTAGGTGTGTGACTGTTTCATAAACTACCATTACAGTATCTAGAGAAGCAAGCTTTGCAAAGTTATTTTATGTTGTTGAACTAGTGTTCTTGCACACTAATTGAAACCAAAATACACTTTAAATCTTACTTTTTCAGGGTGAATTGTTGTAAAAAGTCTGCATCCAGAGCAATATTATGTGTAATATTCAGGAAGGAATGTATTATTGGAACTTTCTCTTCAGTCATTCCTAACTCTTGCAAGGTAGTTTCAGGACTTGTATTTTCTGGGACAGTTATTCCTGAAATATAAATTGTGTATCATTATTAGCTTTATACCTATTACCGCCTTTATATTCAAAAGGAATACGTCGAGGTGCCATAGGACGGATACCAATCGATACCGCATGGGGATGGAGCACCCATGGCACCCTATCTATCTAGTTAGTTATATAACTGTGTGTTAGTGAAACCTATATAATAGCAAAAACCTATAAGACATGTTGGCTGGAACAGCAACATAATGATATGGAAAAAAATCCAGAATCACTATACCCTCGACCGGAGAAGCCAGCAAGCTCAACATTGCACAAGCGAGAAACGAGGCAGTACAATGCATTTTCATGCCAATATAACGCATGGCTCTATGTGCAAATAAATCGAGTTGGTTTTCTTACCGGCCAGTCGAATGAGTTGTCTCAACAGTCCAGGCGAGGGTGAGTGCGCTGGTTGCGCGAGTAGTACGGGCGAGGAGCAGCGCAGTGCTCGCTCCGCAGCCTCCGCCAAGTCGTGTGAACTTGCCTTACAAGTAAACATAATCAACTTATAATTTAGCGTTAAGGATGGGCAGAGAGTTCCCTTGTAGTGCCTTTATAAATAAAAATTGCATCAAATCCGGTAGTTCTTTATAATAATAAATATTTGTGGATGTGAACACAGCAGTCATTGTGCTAATAGTCGTGACGGCCAATGGCATAATTGCCAAGAACCTCGACCAACATCTCAAGAAACTCTCGTTGGGCAGCTGGATCAAGGGCTTGATCCAGAGAGCAGTACTCCTGGACACGGCGCGTATAGTGAGGAGGTTCCTCTTTCGGGAGCCCTGACTACCGGTAGCTTGCGGGACCCTGTTCCCAATACCAGTGGGCTACTATTTTGTAAAATGTGAAATTATTTTTATTATTTTTATAGAAATATTTAAAAATGTATCTCTTTTAAGTGTCATTTTAAAAAAACGACAATCATGTGTAAATACAATGAATAAATTGAATAATAATAGTTAGTTTTCTGCAGTACAGAGTAATTTACCATCACATAGTAACGGAGGACGTGTGTCAGTCATGACATCGTCCGAGTGAGTCCATCAGTCATGTTATCTCTACTCGTCTGTTTAACGGTGAGTACTTGCACAGGCACAACCAAGTGGCCTGGATTATTCCTCAGCAACTGGCTTTGAAATACAAACTTGTGGATTCTGAGGCACCGTATTACAAGTTAGTGTCCGACCCAGTTCTTGAAAATGACCATGTCACGTTATACTGGGATCGAACTATCATCACTGATAGGACTATTGTTGCCAATAAGCCTGATATAGTAATGATAGACCGATTAGCGCGCCGCACTATGATAATTGATGTTACCATCCCGCATAACGAGAACAAATCTACGATACACGGATGATACAACCTCTCAACAAGCATCGGCCAAATGGAAGAACTCTTGAGTGAGATGGAGCGAACTAGTCTTGAATTTGGTCTGAAAATCAACCGAAGAAGACAAAGGTTATGATTGTCGACCGCGCCAATAACAACTCGCCAGAGGTCACAAAAATAGCGAACTGCGATGTCGTTCAATCATACATATACTATACTTGAGGGCATTGATATCAAAAAATCTTGGATGCGCTAAAATCAAGGGTCGTATGGCTATAGCAAGTTCTGACATGGATAGGCTCAAAAAGATATGGGGAAACCGAAACTTTTCTTCGGGCACGTATCAAGACGTGGAGATGTTCCATAGAGCGCCTTATGGTACAAGGAAACGTCGAGGGCACACGAGCATGTGGTAGATCGCCTATGCGCTGGACCGACCAAATTAAGGTAGCATTGGACAATAGTCCCTTGTACAAGTGCACCAGAAAGGCTAAGGTGCGTGAAGAGTGTTGGCGGATTGTCAAGCATGATACACAATCATAAATACGACCACGACCACTTTGTCAAGAGTGAAACGACGAAGAAGATAACGAAAGCCTCGTGAAGGCTGAGAAAGAGAAGCAAATCAAGTACTACTCTGTCAAGAAAGTACCGGGAAAGATACACAAAATGTCTGTTATTCATCCAAATTTATTTTATCACCTTCAAAGTATGCTCCTTTAGAAACGATACACTTGCGCCAACGAATAATCCATTCATCAAAACATTTTTTAAACGCTGCTTCCGGAATTGAGTTCAGTTCTCGCCGCGAATTCTCCTTTATGTCTTCTATCGATTGAAAACGGGTGCCACGAAGTGGTAATTTGAGTTTAGGAAAAAGAAAAAAGTCAGCAAGAGCCATATCTGGTGAATATGGTGGTTGCTGGTTGGTATTTGTTGAGTGTTTGGTTAAAAATTCGTTCACAATGATAGCCTTGTGCGAAGGCGCATTGTCGTGGTGCAAAATCCAAGAATTTTCTTTCTACAAATCTGGCCTTTTTCGTCGAATTTGCTCTCTTAAACGCCGCATAACGCTCTAATAATAATAATCCATTCATATAAATAATAATCTTCTTTATTTACCGTTAGACCTTCCGGTAAGAATTCAGAGTGCACAACACCGCGATAGTCAAAGAAAACAGTCAACATGACTTTGACTTTTGATCGACTTTGGCGTGGTTTTTTCGGTTTCGGTTCAGTTGGAAGGCGCCACTCCGAAGCTTGTTGACTAGTTTGCATGTCAAACTCGTAAACCCACGTCTCGTCACCAGTAACAATGCGTTTCATGAATGTTGGGTCCGAACTGACTCGTTCTAACATGTCCTCAGCGACTTTCATGCGATTGAGTTTTTGGAGAAAATTCAGATCTTTTGGGACTAGCCGAGCAGCAACATGTTTCATACCCAAATGATTAGTTAAAATGGTACGGATCGACTCGTGAGATACAGAAAGTTCGGCGGCTATCTCTCTCAGAGTTGAATGGGGATTTTCAGTCACTATTTCCTTCACTTTTGCGATGTTAACTTCAGTTGCAGACGTTGACGGCCTACCAGAGCGAGGCAAATCTTCCATCACATCTCGACCGCTTTTGAACGCTTTGAACCACTCATAAGCACGAGTTTTTGATAAAGTCGATTCACCGTAAGCCTTCTGTAACATTTTCAGTGACTCCGAACACGAAATTCCATTGGCGATGCAAAATTTAAGACAAACTCTTTGTTCGATATTTTTGTCCATTATGAAATTCGCAATACACACTATATATGATATTACTAAAACCAGCACTGTATTTAATATAAATAACAGATGCAACTCAAACTCCGCGCCAAAATGGAAAACAGTTGTGCCAATCTAACAACTACAAAAAAAAACAAAAATTTGAATTTGGAACCATAAACAAATCATCCATTCCCGATACTTTTTTGACTGAATGTATTTGAAAATGTAACTTTTATTTGTATATAAAATAAATAAACAAAATAATAATATATTTGTGAGGTTGGCCCAATGAATTATATCCTTAGTGACCGTCAATACGGGTTCTGCCGAAATCGGTCAACTGGGGATCTTCTAGCGTACGCCATTCACATCTGGAGTGAGGCAATAGAGAAGCACGGGGAGGCACTAGCGGTCTCCCTTGACATCTCGAAGGCCTTCGACAGGGTCTGGCGCGATAGCCTTATTGGTAAGCTTCCTTCCTTCGGTCTGCCCACCGGTTTGTGTGATTGGATCGCAGATTTCCAGAGGGATCGGTCTATCCGAGTGGTCATAGATGGCTGCTCGTCTGGACTGCTGGATATTAATGCCGGGGTTCCTCAGGGGTCGGTGCTTTCGGCAACCCTCTTCTTGTTGCATATTAATGATCTGCTTACACCCGGTACCTTTGGGTATGCAGACGACAGCACTGTTGCTGAGAGATACGTGTCCGACGCACGAGCTGGTGGGTCGCAGATCCGGTCTCTCCGGGAGGCAATGGTTGAGCGCTTGTTCGTGTCCTTACAGGCTGTCCCTGAATGGGGCGATGCCAATCTGATCAAGTTCAATGCTGCTAAGACCCAAGCGTGTCTATTTTCCGCCAAAAGGAGTCAATTCCACCCAGCCCTATCTTTCCGAGGTAAAACCGTGCCGATAACCGACCAACTTGAGCTTTTTGGGGTTACATTAACATCTACTATCAATTTTGGCCCTTACATAGAGGCAAAAGCTCAAGTGGCTGCAAAATAGTTGGGGATTCTAGCAAAGGTGAGACGGTACTTCACGCCGGAACAGCTGCTTAAACTTTATCAAGCGGAAGTTCGATCGTGTATGGAATACTGTTCTCATCTTTGGGATGGATCTGCCAGATACCAACTTGATGCCCTTGAGTCAATTGAGAAACGAGCCTAGAGGACCATCGGCAATGAGAGGCTCGTCGTGACGAAACTCCAAAGTCTTGAACATCGAAGACGAGTTGCTAGCCTGTCGGTTTTATAGCCTGTCGGTTTTTTAGCGGTTGCATTTTGGGGAATGTGCGACGGAATTGCATAATTTAATTCCGTCAAGCCCGTTCCATCATCGGACCATAAGACGAACGGTGATGCGCCACCGGTACATGGTGGATATCCCACCCATACGCAAAAAACGTTTTGGCAACACATTCATAATGCGTACAGCTAAGGAGTGGAATTCCCTGCCGGAGTCTGAGTTTCCTGATAGCTACAACCTGGGAGTCTTTAAGTTAAGAATGAATAGGTTATTTCTAGGCAAGCGTACTCCATCTTCGACCACATCATCGCTTACCATCAGGTGAGATAGTGGTCAAACGCGTGCCTATCTATAGTAAAAAAATAATAATAAAATAATCCAGGTTTGTGCCCTCGAGTGCGTAACCAACTTTGTAAAAAATCGAAAAAAATTGAATTTAATTGTTGAATTATTCGTTGGGCCAACATCATAAACAAGTCTGCAAAAATTCAGAACTACTGGATTTGACGCAAAGTACCCTGTACTTTCAGGCGACAAGGTTACTGGACTGTTTTAAAACATTCCGATAATATGGAATCCTAAAAAGGCTTATATTGATTCAATGCTGACCAAAAACAGGCACTTCCACAGGTTTCAAAAAAGCTTCAACGAACTTATAAAGAATTTTAAAACCAATATTTACATATATCCTCCTGGCTGATTTCGCCCATGGCGGCCAATCTCAACAGAAACTAGCTATCGACGCGGGACATATGGTGCAGGAGTGTGTGCGCAAACCAAAACAAAACCAATATATCAGTCACTAGCGGACGTCACGCGGTTTCACCCGCGTAGTTTCCGTTCCCGGGGGAGTATTGGGATATAATATAGCCTATATTCTCGCTGTAGTAGATAGTGTAGTTATCCGTTGCTGAAAGAATTTTTCAAATCAGTTCAGTAGTTTTAAAGTTTATTTGTTACCTACAAAAATACAAATCTTTCCTTTTTATAATATTAGTATAAAAGTAAAGATTAGTACAGATCTGTAAAAACGTGGAGGAATAACAACAAGAACAAAAGGTAACAAAAAAGAAATCGACATAATTTATGTTATAAAAAAAACATAAATGAACTTACTTTGCTGAAACCAGACAGATCCAGGCTGGTCGCTGTAAAGCCATATTTTGCTCGAGCGATACATGTGTCTTGTCCCATAGAACTGACGGTTGATACTACTGCAAAATACCTATGAAACAATTTTTATAGTTAGTACTGGACGGTAGTTGTGATTCAATTATTTCCGCATTGTAGCCTTGGACTAAGATAACCTCACTACGAGAACCAATTTTATTTAAAACGACTAGGAAGAATGAAAAAGACTCAAGAAAATAGAATATTTGACAGTGATGTGGAGGAATACTTCGACACCTAAGTGTATTTGGTTTTTGCATACAGGTTTGAAATATGATTTAGCAGATATAAATGGTTAAGTTTATAGATTAATGGTAACAGCAAATAAAAATAATTAATTAGAAGGCAAGAAAGCCTAGCTTTGATTACACATTACGATAAAAGCGATCTTTTAGGAAAATTAAATTAAGATTATCGGTACCAACTTCAGATCAGGACATAACGATCTTGATGCTGCATCTAAGGAACTTATAAGTGTTGCCAACTCTGATTTGTGTCTATTGTCAGATACATTGGTTATGGCTACGAAAATGCCCTCAATGATTCCCAAATTAGTCGCATTATATATTAAATGAGAAATACTATTATTGACATCAATATTTCTCTCCAGAGTTATCACTTCGACGCCAAGTTTTCGCCAAGACCTTTAAAAAGATAAAATGGTTTTTCAGAGATTAGAATTATATTAGCCAAGTTTTTGTGAAAGATTTTTGTAATTATTTTACCCTATTTTAAATAGTTGATACTGATTTATGCCTGTAGAGTGAATACATATTTTTTTAGCTCCACGCTGTATTAGTTTATCAGCTAGTTTAACACCAAGAGCGCCATCATCCCAGAACATTAAATAACTCGCATCAGTACTGCAAATCAATCTGAAAAAGAAAACACAACTTACTTTTTACCCGACTACGGCAAAGCCAAAAGGAAGGGTTATGAGTTTAGCAGTCTATATAAGTATGTATGTATGTATATAATTATGTTCCACTCTGGTGCCTAAAACACTGAACCGATTTTTCTGATTGAGGTATCAATAGATTTTTAAAAACGTTCCGGGTGACATAGGCTATATAATATATTCCTAAATGTATTACGGTGGCCTTGATACGTAAATTTCTGTAGATGAAAAAAATAAATATCAGTTAATTGTGACATGTTTGGTATCAAAAGAAAGTTCTTGACAAGCACATTACAAATATGTATGTATATCATATAGTCTAAGTAAACGTTATGTTTAATTGCCAATAAAAAATTAAAAGCGTTAATGAATCCAAACATCTTATTAACTATAAATTCATGTCATCGTCAAAAAATAAAGGCAAAGCTGCATGGCATATCATAAAGAATAAAACTAATCAAGTAAATACAAAAACAACTATTGAGAATATTAAAACAGACAATAACCTAATAAATAAACCTATTCAAATTTCAAATTTCTTCAACGATTTTTTCTTAAATATATCCAAAGAATTGCATAGCAAAAATAAAACTTTTTCTGACAAAAAACCATCAACTGATTTACCAAATATGTCTCAAACTATGTTCTTACATCCACGCTATGAGAATGAAGTAAAAAACACCATCTTGTCTCTTAAAAATACCAAATCAGTTGGATTTGACGGTTTAGCAACTCATATTTTCAAATCCTGTGCCACCATTATACAGAGTTGATACGACAGAGGGGCATTAAATTAAACTACGTATACTATACGTGTACAGTATTAATTCGATACGGTACAAAAACAAAAAGCGCCATAAATGAGAAAATATTTTTTTCAAACAAACTAAATAGCTTGCAAATCCGAATAAAACGCAACCACCCTTTGTAAAAAAAAAGACACTGACCTTAGATACCGCTAGGTAACAAAGCGGCAACGTCGCGCGCGCGCCGGAGCGCGGTGTGCGGTATCTCGTGTGCTCGGTGGGGGCCGGGCCGGGGTGGCGGCCGGCAACTTAGGCCTCCGCTCGCACTGACTTTTATGTTAGGTAACGTTTCGAAGTACGCGCACAAAAACAAACACACAAAATTTTAAAATTGTCGATGTGTCCTCCATTTACATTGATGCACAAATTATACCGACGGAGAATATTGTTATTTATTTTTCTAATTAGATCACTGTCCGTCGCTAAGCACTTTAATTTGTGAAATGCTAAAATAATCCTATTTTTTAACTCATCAATTGTATTTACCTCTGAGGCATACACTTCACCCTTAATGTACTCCCACAAAAAGAAATCCATGGGAGTGAGGTCCGGAGATACTAATACTAAATAATAATAATCCCAAGTTACGTGTTCTATCACCATAAAAAACAGTCAATCACAAAAAAAAAACACAAATACTAAATAATAATAATCCCAAGTTACGTGTCCTCTCACAATAACAAAATAAAATCACAATTCTTTGCGCGCGAATTCCACAAACCCTACGTTCCGAAACGACAGCGTCGGCGTCACTGAGCAGGCCCCACTTACCGATCGCAAAAAAACAAGGATGCAACTAACTGACCTAGTTCTGTTTCATTCAAATGCGCTACGTTCGTCGCTTTCGTAGTGAAAGTGCAAGTGTGTGTGTATTGATTGCTTCCTTGTTTGCATTGCCAATTTTTAGTGAATGTCCTTCGACATGCGTCAGAGCGGCAACAACGCATCGTAGATTCATCGTTGTAAGGTGCATGACCTATGCTTAGACGATATTCAGCTGTTAGAAAAGATACATCGTGTTCAAACCGTGCAAAAACTTTAAAAATCATTTGCGACTAAACTACTGCTCCTAATTAATTTATTTTTGGTACAGAGCTTGAAAATGGTACCTAGTATAGGCAGTTTCAAGGAAAGCCCCTCTGTCGTATCAACGTTGTATATTAACTAGTGTAAGAAAGTATATGTACCCGAAATATTTACTTACGAAATATTTTATCTAGTTCTAATTCGAATTTAAGGCGTAAACTTTGTTCTAATCGAAAATAAATATAATAATCTAATTTAATTTATGTAGGTACTTAATTATGTTTGCTAGTGTTAGTCTTACATTTCACATTTTGTCAAAAAGAGCGATTTACATATTGTTCTAATATTTGTACGCCAGTAAATGGCGAAACATGTCAGATCTTCCTATATTTAATAAGACCTAAAAATGTACCATGTTTTATATAAATACAAATATTCTTATTCTTAAAGCGCACCTGCACTTTGTACGGCGTGGCTGTACAATTTATAGCGAAAAACGATCAAAATGATACCAACGCGAAATTAATCAAAACGGTTTACGGTTTTGTTATGCCACTCATTACAAGAAAAATATATAAAGCGAAATATTTATGTTTTGGATTTTTTCGAAGCTCGATAAATGCTGCTGGCGTCGAAATAAGTCATGCTATGCTTGCGTCTTCGATGTCGTTGCGTCCCTGCAATGAAACGTAGCGAGCGGTCACGACCCTGCCCTTGGCAACCCCTTGGCCTGTAAAAACTGACCACTCACTGTGTACCATAGCTAAAAATGCCTAAATTCGCCAAGTGTGCGCCTACCCAAAAAAATAATGTTTTGTTTTATCCCAATCGGTACACTCTATCAAAAGATTTGTGAATTTAAAGTGTTCAAGGAAAAAATAATTTTCATTACGTAAAACAAATAGGTTTTAAACGTAACGCCATCCATTGAACAAAAATAGAACTACCAAATTCATAGAAATAACACCAGAACATTACATACTGTGGAGTTATTTGTGAAACTTTTGATATGTAGCAAAGGAAAAAAGAACATATAATCTTATTAAAATTCTACCAGATCCACTTCAAGGTCGACGATGGTGTTCTTCGTGGAAGAAGGACCTTCGCTCATGTCTGCTAATACATTTTACCTTAACTTGTAATAAGCTAAAGCTGTTAAAAGATGGAACGCCGATTTATGCGGAAACCAGGCAACATTAGGTCACCCGCAGGCCTTAACGGCTTACCACCCGTGGTGAGGGGCGAACGTGATTGTTCCGTCGTGACTTTTAAGACAAGACAAAGTGTTGAGTTTTAAGACATGACATAAAGTGTTGGGTATCTGTCTATGCTCTAAATCTTCATCATCTGCCCAATCTTTTCCCACGTATATTGGGGTCGACTTCCAGATAAACCGGATTCAGCTGAAAACCAATATTTTGCGCGAAGTGACATATATCTACATCCCAATAACTGGGCGACCCGTTACATTTTGGCCAGACTGGTGAAAGATTTTTTGGTTTCTGACAATCCGTAACGACTTTCAAAGATCTACAAATAACGGGCAGGTCCGTCAGATTAGAATAAAGAAATCAGAAAGAAAGAAAACTTGTTTATTTGGCACACAGCACAACAAATTGTAGGTATTAAAGTTAGGAAACTTAATTAACATGAAACAATAACATTGTGTGTCCCACGGCTGCGACAAATAGGTGCAGTGCAGCAAAATTCCAGACAACTAGGAATTGCCTGACTCTGGCTTTCAACTGAACCTTACGTTAAAGTACTTTTCGAGGCACGTCAGAGCCTCGATATGATAAGTTATGACGATCAACCATCCACAGGCCAATATCAGCAACAGTGGCATAGCTAGCACGGGTGACACCTAGGGCACCTACAATTAATTCTGGGTTGCTTGTTGCTTTGGCGACTACAGTCGCAACTTTATGGGAGGGGGGAGGTGTTCCATTTGTGCTGCAAGTTCTTTTTTCAGGAATATTCTTTTCTCGCTTCGTGCACCTCGTTCTTTTCATCATTGTCAAAAATAAAATGGAATTAACTTTGTGGACTGACGCAAGTAAACTCAAGAATTAAGAGCGAGCGAAGCGAGCTAGATAATTCTCTTACAACACCTCCACCGTGGTTTTATTTTCATTTGATCATTCATACTTAAATAAAAGTAACTTTATGGACTGATGCAAGAAAGCTCACTAACTGAAAAGGCCCGAACGCAAGATCGAGCGAAGCGTGCTCAAAAACTCTTGTACCCCGGAAAGGTTTTATTTTGTTTTGATCATTCATACGTAAAAATATAAGTAATTTTGCTGCATTATACTAAAACGCTTAAGGTCATAGAGACTGCAGAATGTAAGAGCGAGCCAAGCAAGCTCGAAATTCACACATACACCTCACCACGGACAGGTTACATTGCGTCCCCCGTTAAGGGGTGACACCCGACCATGACAAAAAAGTCAACGAACGGTCGAGTGTCAACCCGAAATGCAGAAAACCTAGAACCAAACAATTTTTTGCAACTCATCTCGGAAGAGTTTTACTGTCTTTTGATTACTCATACTTAAATAGAAGTCTTTTGTTGATTTATGGTGCAGAATCCAAAAGCAAGCGAAGTGAGCCCTAAAATTCCAATAAGTTTCATTGCGTCAAATGTTTAGAGGTGAAACCCGACAGTGACAAAAATCATTCACAATAAAATAGTGTTGAGTGTTTTTCTTAATTGTTTTTAATTTTTTTTTTTTTTGAGTTAATGTTTCGTATAATTAGTTAATATTTAGTAGTACGAAATTAAGAATCATCTTGATTCTAGGTACTAGGAAGTACCAGGGCTGGTGGGCATTTTAAACGGAAAAGGTGATATAGTCAGCACCTGCATAACATGCATGGTTATTGCCGTCTTATCTATGCATCACATTTTTTCACCTACATCCACACAAACGAAATCGCGAGCATAGCTAGTTGTAAAATATAAAGCCTGCTTGAAATGATAGCGACGTGTAGTTAATAAAATTTTAATAAATAGCAACGATTTTTAAAACGGAAAAGCATGAAATAAAAAAATAATTAATTGCCTTTATAGTTTTATAGGTGTGCCAGGAACCCACATGGTATACAAACATGCGACCACGGCTTTACTTTGACCATTTTTGTACCTGTCTTTATTTGTTTCAGAAATATTTTCTTGTTTCGTTCTTTTCAAATAATTTACATTTTGCTGTAGTCGGGTTACAGTTTTTTAAACTCAATTTTTATACACAATATTCTTGCAAAATAATGACATCTTAAATATCAATTACGGCCGGTGGGATCTCTAAATAATACAGTGCAGAAAAAAAAATTAAGTGTACCTATTATATTACAAAGAGCATTTTGCATGTAATTGGTTGTGCAGTTAGATTTAAGACACAATTACTTACATGTTCCTATCTGTATAATATCTGTAACAACTGTTGATGAACTAAATAAATAAGTGGGATGTAAAAAAATCGTAAAAATCCTTCAAATAACCGAAAGTGGGTCACCAGTGTTACTGTGCTAGCATTTTAAGCTCCGTTACCTGGAGTACGCCATGGAAACAGAGCTTCGCATGTGCAGCAACACTCTGCCGCGGTGTCTGCTGGCGGCGAGCAGGCGGAAGGCGCGCGCGGCGTCGTGCGGCTCGTACAACACGCGTGACAGAGGACGCACGAAGCCGCGACTAATGCCCTCACACAACATTGCTTGTAAATATTTCATCTCATCGTATTTTTCTTGCGTGAAAAGAGATGAGAAGTCAGTAGCGACGTATGACCTTTGTTTAGTCATGAAAAACATTCCGAGTTCGTAATCTTCACCATCCTTAAGTTGAACTGTGTCGACCAAAGTTCCAGAAAATGCTATGCATCTAAGAGATATCTGAAAACCAAAAAACAACGGCATTATTATTTATTTTTATTTTGTTTATATATTCTAGATAGCCAGCGGCTTCATCTGCGTGATAGTCGGAAACTATCCCTATCACTAGAAGTTTTATTTCTTGTTCCAAATTTATTTATGTTCTAAGTTTGGGTGCGTCTCATTTCAAATAACATTATTTGGTATATTTTCATATCAATAACTTTCACATAAAATAATAAACGTGAAATATACCAACTGTTGGTATAATTTCTTAACATATAAATTCATATACTCTAAAACTTATTTCGTATAATTTTATTGGATATAATGTTTATTTAATCGAATATCATTAGGTATATGTCGTTTAGAATCTATAATATTGTCTTATAAATTTAATAATTATGTTGTGCTACAAAAATAAGTGATGTGATGTTAAACGAATTGCTGCAAAACCGACTCCACGTGGTCTTGTCTGCCCTACCCCTAGAGTGTAATTTAAGCCCGCGAAGGTGTGGAGGGGCGAAGCGGCCCGCGAGCTGAGGAGCGGTTTCGACGCCCGCCGCCGCGGTCAAAGCTACGGCCAGCAAGCCGAAGCTGCGGTGTTGAGCGATTAAACCATCTGCAACGATAAGCTCTCGTGGGGCTGCCGGAGCCCCGCAGCGCCGGAGCCGTAACAGAAACCATGCCTGCTGCATGTTGCATGCTTGCTTGTATGCTGCATGTTTGCTCGCCTGATGCATGCTTGCTTGCATGCTTGCTTGCATGCTTGCTTGCATGCTTGCTTGCATACTTGCTTGCATGCTTGCTTGCATGCTTGCTTGCATGTTTGCTTGCATGCTTGCTTGCATGCTTGCTTGCATGCTTGCTTGCATGCTTACTTTTAGTACATACATGCTTGGCACGTGATATTCAGTTACTAAAACTAGGCATATCTACTCACGCAGCATTGGTGATATTTGTTAAGCTACCACTTATTAATATAATTAGACCAGACTAAGTTATAATGTGTATATAATATACAAATCTGCTTTGTATTTTTAACAAGGCGTTTTTTTCATATTAGACTAAATTGGTTTTATGTTATTTGAGTGGTATAACTAACGATTTTATAATAAATGTATGTTATGCTCGTAAAAATTAGATTTTTTTAAAATTATATCAATTGTTTATTATGTTAATTGATCATTATATTAAACAAAATTATAGGGTCATTATCTTGTAAATATTTATTCATCCAGTTCATGGAGGACTTACAGCTAATAAAGGCAAGCATAGTAGGAAACTGTAGTCAATATTAGAGATTTTGTAATTATACAATATATTACTTACCCTCTAAGTTTCATACAACAGATATAATATCATAAGTATAGATGTATAAATAAAAACCATCTGCCACATGAATGATTTAGCCGTTTTGTTTTTGTTTTCGTAAGTGTTATGAATGACAGGGTTTGCGTGTAAGAAAATCCATCGCTGATTAAATTGCATCTGTGTGAAACCATGGACTGTCGTAAGTAAGAAAAAAACTTACTGTTTTAAATTGTCCTTTAACGCAACATAAGACAACATCACAACCTTTTCCATTTGTTGCTACTAAAACAGCGTCAGAAAAACTGACATCACGGGAATTACCAATATGTTCATCTGGAAATGCAAATATATTTTTAGCATACAAGTACAGTTTTTCTCGTTGATTATGTTGTCAAATGGTGATGGTGCTTTTAAAGCATTGAAATGATGTTGGCGGTATAGTGCTTGATCTACCTGTGAGCTTTCAGCGGTTTGGTTGGCAGGTCGGTAATAGAAATGGCTAATGTGGCCTTGAAGGCCTTTTCGTAAATGATTGTATTTACACATATAGCCATTAATAGAATTAACTACTGCAACCTTAAGGTCATAGTGCAGATTCCATTTCCAGATCAAAATAATAAATAGCTAAATAACCTTTTAACTCAGGGTACAGTTTTAACAGGAACTTCTTTTTCAAAGAATCGCTGACAGTCGTGAACACTGTGCAGCCGTAAGCGAGCGCGATGGCAATGGCTGCCTGCCCCAATGCGCCTGCGCCTCCGTGTATCAGGACGTTATTACCGGGTAAGATTCCACCTTTAAGTATCTAAAACATCAGTTTAAATATATTATATCAAAGGAATATGTTACTTACGTAAATTGTAGCAAAATATGGTCTTTACAGATGTTGGCCTTTTGGAGAAATTATAAATATTATTAAGTTAAATGGTTTTTGGACCTCTAAGCTGAAAAATTAGTTTAAAGTTACCTTGCTAAATACTAATAATTATTGTTTAAAATGAAACTCACGAGACAGTAGAGCGCATGTGCGTATGCAAGTGGCACGGTGGCGGCGTCCTCGAGGGACCAGTGTGCTGGCACCGGCCACAGCAGCTCCGGCTGTGCACGAACTATGCTGCTAGCTGCCCCAGAGCGGACAAGACCCATCACGCGATGGCCTCTGTTATATTAAAATAACATAACGTTAAACTTGGGAATAAAATGATATGTTAATGGAGAATATTAAGACATAACAATGGTGCCACTAACCTATACGTGAACACTAACTAATACAACTGTAGGTTAACAATAAAAGTAAAAGCGTACACACACTCTACGCCAGCAATGATTAAGTCTTATAGAAAGCATGTTGTTGTTAACTTTAAAGTGCTATTTATTTGTTCAGTGATATTTCAAAAGCTTATTGACTATATATATCTTGACACACTTACTCTCAATTTAAGAACTAACTTAGTTGATTGATTGATAGATTAACTATTGAGAAGTTGGTTTTTAAATAAATGTCTACAATTCTTTTAGTTTCGGCACGTAAATTAATTACATGGGATACATTGGTATCCCATGTAATTAATTTACGTGCCGAATGAGGTGCTTCGCAAGGCAAATTTTGTCACTGTTATTAATCTTTATATCAGCCGAAAGACGTCAACTGCTGGACCTTTCCCAAATGTTGTCACAACAACCGGTCCTTTATGTTTGTATTTTTTTGATTACGTCTACTGTGTGATATTTTTAAACTACTACATAAATCTTCATAAATGTACTAGCTGACCCACGAAACTTCGTCTGTGTCACAATTTTCATTACTGCTCCGCTTCATTGGTCTTAGCGAGATGATATGTAGCCTATATAGCCTTCCTCAGTAAATGGGCTCAAGATTGGAACAATTTTTCAAATTGGACCAGTAGTTCTTGAGATGAAGCCTATACTCCTGAGTTGGTCCCATTGTCACCAAGTCAGAATCTGATGATGGGATCCCATGAAAATCGAGGGAAACCCTCAAATACAAGCACATTCAATGTTTTTCATGAAATTTCTAACGCAATTCAGATATTTGTGCCTGATATTTTCATGTTGCTGAAAGGTATAAGTCATTGTCTGATGATGGGATCCCATGAAAAATGTTTGTTCAACGATATTTCCGTCAATTTTTAACCGATTTGGATGTTTTTTTTTTGGAAGAGTATTTTCCTGGACATGTTCCATTTTAATTTGGTGAAGATCTGATGAAGAACTTCGGAGGTAGGCAACGGAACTCTTCAATCAATGATAGCAAATGGATCAGGATATCTGAAATTGTATGTCTGTTGATTGTTTACACCAGTTCATAACATAAAATCACGCCGGTCGCTGTGTTTGTGGTTTCACTTTTTAGTGGTACGTGGTTTTTTTTTTGGGTTTTGACACTGACTTCCGAAATATAGTTATTTTTAATTTAAAAAACAATTTAAACTGCATTCATAGATTTTTAAACAACTATATGGTTGAACCGGGAATCGAGCCCGCTACACGAGAAAAATAATTACCCTTAAGCTTTATCTTACCGATCAAAAGGCTTTATCATAAGGATTATTTTTTGCTAAATAAAAATGTCAGAAATAAAAGGAAGACCATGAATATTGACATTTGATGTGAAATTTTGTTCAGAACAAACAAACAAAAATCAAACAACGAAAACCAAAATCCTACAATGAAAATCACAGAAACAAAAGAATAAAAGTTTGAAAATGGAACACATTTTTTAATTATTTCTTTATAATCAGCCAGCCGCATTGCGATGGACAAAATAATTTACACGTCTTTCGGCTCAGGATACGACTCGATTTGTTACATATAACCAGGTACCTACTAATTACGTATCTCTTTATCATTTTATCATGCACTTAAATAAAAAAATATTTTAGTGTTAGATAGCCCATTTATCGAGGAAGGCTGTAGGCTATATATCATTACGCTAAGACCAATAGGAGCGGAGCAGACAAAGTTGCGCGGGTCAACTAGTGAGACAAATTTGCAGGTCCCTTAAGGTTCCAGTTATCCAGGTTTCACTGTATATGTAGATAGAGTGTATGCGGACAGGGTGTAAAGTCCCGCGAACCTTTATTGATAAGGGAGGATCTTCCGACCAGACGGTAGTTGTGTCTGGTGGACAACTGCCCGAATGTTAATATTTGGATTGTTGTATTTGTTCAAATTGCACGGAAAACTCTGATGCACGATAGTTTGTTGCTGGCGGTATAGATGGTGCTGCGATACTTTTTTTGCCGTACAAATTTCACTTTATTCGTTTTTCTTGTGGTGGCAATGATGCCGCTATAGATTCCCATAAACAGTCGATAGTGCTGACATAGGCAAAAGCAACTAGCTAATGTATTTACCACACAAATATTTGAAATGTCTAGGTGTGTGCAGTTGCGTAAACTACTTTAATTAAACTCATATATGTATTTCTTAAATACCATTATTAGCTAGTATTGAAGCCCAAAAAAGTCATCTAAAAGTGGAAAAACTTGCCTTTCAGTAGTTCCACTGTAGTCCATCCCGTATAAGTTGGAGTCACACGGCGTCACGCCGCTCGCTCGCTTCACATCAGACGTGCTGAGCCCGGCGTAGTGAACCTGTTCATATAAGTGCTGTAGAGACTTGTATGCTCGTAAGCTGGGTGGACCAACGACTATACTCGTCTAGGTCACGTTTCTGGGACAGACTGGATGTTGATGATATGCATGATCCAGATGATTGATTAAACAATTTCTAATCTCTAAATGCTATTATATATAATGTGAATGAATATTCACATAATATTTTTTAAGTTACATGTTTTTGGGAACATGCATGCGATTTTTTTTATTTGCAAAATGAAATACATAGGTATTAGCTGTAGTAAACAATCATGAAATTATTTTTTTAAATACCATCATCAGCGATGAAGTTCAAAGATTACAATTAGAAAGAAAAGTCCGATATGATCTTTGATGTCAAATTCCATGATGCCTATAGAGAGGGACAAATATATATTGTTTTAAAATAATTATTTACCTCGTTTGTTTTTTAAGCAATTTTGTTTCTATTTTCACTATCAGTATCATATTTTTGTATATTTTTAGATAAACTATATATATAATAAATATTATTTTCATGCATATTCTTTATTGTTACATAATAAAATAGTGTTTTTAAAAATTGCTGGTATCTTTTTGGCAATACTGTTTTTGACAGATCACGCGTGAATCGTGTCTTGTGTCATTGTCAAACTTGTTCAGTTTGGTTTATAATTCAAACATGAATCGACTTACGAACGAACAACGCTTGCAAATTATTGAATTTTACTATCAAAATGCATGCTCGGTTAAGAGAGTGCATCGCGCACTTCTTCCAATTTATGGGCAGTTTGGTCGGCCTACTGAGGCAGCTATTCGGAAACTTGTGACTAAATTTCGAACCCAGTTTACATTATTGGACATTAAACCACAAACACGCATACGTAGAGTGAGGGCCGAAGAAAATATTGCGGCTGTATCCGCCAGTGTTAGTGATGACCGTGAAATGTCGATTCGCCGCCGTTCGCAGCAATTGGGCCTCTGTTACTTCACTACGTGGAAAATTTTGCGAAAGGATTTGGGTGTAAAACCTTACAAGATACAGCTGGTGCAAGAATTGAAGCCACACGACCTCCCACAACGTCTAACATTTGGTGAATGGGCATTGGCGAAGTTGGAGGAAGATCCACTTTTTTATCGAAAAATTGTGTTCAGCGACGAAGCTCATTTCTGGTTGAATGGATATGTCAATAAGCATAATTGCCGCATCTGGAGTGAAGACCAGCCAGAAGCATTGCAAGAGCTACCACTGCATCCCGAAAAATGTACTGTTTGGTGTGGATTATGGGCCGGTGGCATCATCGGGCCGTACTTTTTCAAAGACGACAATGGCCGAAACGTTACTGTGAATGGCGAGCGCTACCGTGTGATGATTGGCGATTTTTTTTTGCCCAAAATGAAAGAATTGGACATCCTGACATGTGGTTTCAACAAGACGGTGCCACATGCCAAACGGCACGCGAAACAATGGCCCATTTGAGAGCCGCCTTCGGTGAACAGTTTATCTCACGTTTTGGGCCCGTCAATAGGCCGCCTAGATCGTGTGATCTAACGCCTTTGGACTATTTCTTGTGGGGCCATGTTAAGGTTCATGTCTACAGGGATAAACCAGCAACGATTGACGCACTGGGAGCCAATATTGAAGCATTTATTCGTGATATACCGGCTGATATGTTGGAGAGAGTGTGCCGAAATTGGGCCTTGCGAATGGGCCATCTAAACTGGAGCCGCGGCCAGCATTTGCATAAAATCATCTTCAAACATTAAATTATATTGATCGTTCTATCGATTCCAATAATGATTTCTCCAAATTTTTTGTGTTTTTTTTGAAAATCAAATCCTATACCTCTTAAAAAATCACCCGTTATAAACCTTTTAACAACCTGGTAAGAGTCATTTAAGGTCGTATCTCTGAAATAAATGATAGCTCGAAACTACCGATTTAACGTCCCGGCACGCGTAAAGTTTGAAATATCGAACCTAGCGCCAAAACATCAAATTAATTCAAACCGCCAACTGACGTACCCGTACGCAAACTTCATAAATTTCTGCTGTCAAAATATTAACATAAATCAATACTCTTATAAATAGTGATTTTAGACGTAGAATACAATAAAATAAAATATTGATCAACGAAAATTATTGATTTATTTTAGTACTCATTTTTTACAGTCGTTGGTAAATTATATCATAATTTGTGTGGCCCCAAATTGTTGTAAAAACTACTAATTCAGTTGACTATTTAAGAAAATGCCCATAATTGTGCGATAGAGATAGCACTAGAGACTTTTAAGCATACGGAAGGTATGGAGTAGACGTATTAACGTCATAATTAAATCATGATTGAAATATGTACACAAGTTATGAAAACGAATGAAAAGATAAGTAGTAAATTTGTTTTTTTTTTCGCGTAGCTTTACTCACATAGCCTTTTCCACAGAGACCGTGCATATCCGGAGATGGTTTTGTATCAATGAAAAATAATTCGAACATCCTGTAAACATTTTTTTTAACTCTTTATCATATTAGTTTAGTTCAATACCTAGTTAACCAATATTAGAACCTAAATGTGATGCAACGACCCTTTCAGTAAAGGAGATATACATGAGCGCCGCTGGTATTAAATGCAGCATTCCAAATCCGGGGCTGTAGAATAACCCCGATTCCATCCTCAGTCCCATATTCAAATCAAATCATATCAAATTTTATTCAGGTTATGTAAAACAGTAAATACATTTTTGCTTAAATCTATGTCAAGTTCACTAGTGTTATGTACCTGAACTTGGACATCCTATGTTTCAGGCGAGAGGAGGTAAATATGTTTGATGGAATAATCACGGTAATTATATAAAATAAAATAGTCATAGGTAAAAGTGTTAATAAAATGAGTGTATAAAAATCATGCTTCCTTAAACCTTAGTATACTAACTTAGCTTACTCTTCTTCTTCCACCTGGCGTTAATCCCGGCTATTGCCAGGGTCCGCCTTCCTACTTAGCTTCCTCCACTTTGCCCGATCTTGAACGTCCTTCTCAGTCAGGTCATTGGCTCTCATGTCGGACTTGACGACGTCCAGCCAGCGCTTGCGAGGGCGACCACGGGATCTAGCCCCAAGGACGCCATATTCATGCATCTCCGACCAACGTACTCTATAGGGCGGCGCATGATGTGGCCATACCATCGCAGACGACACTCTTTGCAGTTTTTCCCCCACGTCACGGACACCAAGACTACCTTGGATAAAAGAGTTGCGTATGCGATCGGATCGCGTTACGCCGCTCATCTACCTTAGCATCTTCATCTCCGTGACGCGAAGCTCCTGGGTGTGTCTGCTTAGTGCTGGCCAACACTCGCCGCCGTACAGTAGGACAGGCCGTATGATGCATTTATATATCTGCCCCTTGAGCTTCGGAGACATTTTGCGGTTGCATACAACGCCAGTTACCTTGCGCCACTTCGCCCAAGCCCCGCCTATACGTGCTTGGACATGTCATCCACGTTGCCAGACTCGTGCAGCACGGATCCAAGGTACCTGAACGTATCAGACTTTCTAATCAGGTCCGAACTTATTCGGATGGTGTTTGAATCCGTTCTGCCACAGGATATGTACTCAGTCTTCGCCACATTTAGTCTCAGACCACCGTTTTCAAGCGTGTCCTTTCAAATGTTGACATTGCGCTCAAGATGGGCTTTGATCTGATTAACGAAGGCGATATCATCGGCATACATCATTAGCCATGGAGGTTGATCTTGGATGTTTGCCGAAACTACGTCGAGCACTACGTTCAGTAAGAACGGGTTAAGAGCCGAGCCTTGGTGAATGCCAACAGATATTGGGAAGCCATTCAATTCGCCTACAGCGGTCTGGACAGTAGACACGGAATCGCGGTACATGTCTCTGATAATGTCAATATAGGCCTCGGGGACGCACCTGAAGCGCAGTGCCCACCAGATGGACTGCCGAGGTATACCCAAGGGATGGCCCAAATGAGTTCTACGCCGAGTATTTTTCATTATTAAACACGCAATTTAATGACACTTTTCCTCTAAAGTCTAAAAGTTTTTACACAAAGTTCTTATTTAGCGACTGGGCCACTCTAGGTATTCGCATAAGCAGGGAAAAATTATTTGAACTTCATGGCCAAAAGCAATATATGAATAATGCAAGCTTTCAGAAGTATGTTGCGAAGTATTTAAAAACATATAAAATTGTATGTAAAACAGCAAAAGCTTTGCATATTGGCAATAAAATAAAATCAGCTGACGACAAAATAAAAACTACCTTGAAAATAATAAATAATGAAACAGGTAGGAAGAAACAACGTGAAACTTAATTTAATCTAAATACTGTACATGGCCCAATAAACTCAGATACAGAGGTAGCTAAAAAATTTTAAAATTTCTTAGCTAATATTCCTCTTAAAACTACAGAAACTCTCAACTCGTCACCCGCGCTCTCTGCTGCCTTACTTAGAAAGAATGTGAAGGTATGTCCATCCGAATTTAAGTTTCAACATTATTATAACTTTAGAAATGATACGAGAGGCGGTGGAGCTTCAATATTTGTGAAAAATAACCTGAAACATAGTCTGACTGAGGAAATATATCAAAACTGCAACCACTATTTATGGATTCATATTGAGAACTATACTCTGGATATAGGAGTTGTATACAGAAAACCAGAACAATCAAACGTCAAGACCTTTTTAGATACCTACTCCCAACAACTACTTAGAAACAAGCGAGCTGTGGTATTTGGCGACTTTAATTTCAACTTATTAAATACAGAACGTGCAACTACAATGTATAAAGAAGTGACCCAAGAAAGTGGCTATGAATTTTTGAACAAAATAGATGAAGTATACTGCACAAGAGAATCAACAACATCAAAGAGTATAATTGACCACATTTGCTCGAATCTCAAACTAAATAATTTCCACCTAGCCATTGTCGATACACCCATATCAGACCACAAACAAATCTACTTAGAATTAAAACGCTATAAACCAGAACCTCTGAAAAAGATAAGCTACCATAATACTGACTATGAAGTACTTTATAAGACCATCTTGGAAGCCCACACCGTAAACATTAACTGTATATACGAAGAATTGGAAGAAAAACTATTAAAAAGTTTAGAAATAAGCAAAACTACAAAAATGAAAACGCTAAACCCACCACGGCAAGATTGGATAAATAGATCAATAATAAGTGAAATAAACAGTAGAAATATTTTATGGAATCAACATAAGAAAAACCCAAAAGACAAGCAAAAGGAAGATACATTTAGAAAGAAAAGAAACAAAGTATCAGAGCTTATTCAACGAACGAAATCAAGCTACTACATGAAAGCCTTTGAAAACTGCAAGAAACATCCATTAAAAATGTGGGGACTGATAAACAGCCTGTCCTGCAATAAATTCACTGAAACATCCGCGCCCCGGAAACTTAAAGCACAAAATGGCACTGTTACTGACTTAAAGGATATATGCGAATGTTTCAATGATTTCTTTGCAAATGTTGGTTCGATACTGGCAAATCAAATCCCCATAAAATATCACCCAACAGGTACTGCCTTGGCGGGATCATCTGGATCTAACTCGTCTTCCCTTAGCGATCTAGAACCAGCTACAATAGATGAAATCCTAAAAATTATTAATAATTTAAATAATAACACAAGCTCAGGTTTAGAAGGTATCACCACAAAATCAGTACAATGTGTTGCAAACCTAATTTTTGACGAACTCACTAATTGCATAAACAAATGTATGAAATCGGGTACTTTTCCAAATAGTCTTAAGGTTGCAAAAGTTACGCCAATTTATAAATCCGGAGTTAAATCAGAGCCGGGCAACTATCGTCCTATTTCGGTCCTTCCCGTGCTTTCAAAAATCTTTGAGAGGGTCTTGTACAATCGCCTCGAAAAGTACCTAACTACTCTAAACTTCATATATGAAAAGCAATACGGTTTTAGACCGAAATCAAATACACTCTCAGCTACAATAGACCTCGTGACATGTATAAAACTTAATATTGACAAAAAAAAAATGGCTGTGGGTGTTTTTATCGATCTAAAGAAGGCGTTTGACACAGTCAGTCAAGAATTATTATTAAAAAAACTTACGGAAATCGGGATCACAGGCCCTGCCCTTGACATTTTTAGATCTTACCTGTCAAACCGATACCAAGTAGTTAAAATTGGTGACACTCAGAGTGATCCCAGAATTATAACATACGGCGTGCCCCAAGGCTCAATATTGGCTCCCTTGTTATTTCTTCTGTACATAAATAGTGTCCACAAAATTGGTCTAACAGGTGACTTAACATTATACGCAGATGACACATGTTTGTTTTACTTTGGCCACTCAATCGATACTATTATTAAGCAAGCACAGAACGATTTGGACTTACTCAACGTGTGGTTTCAACAAAATCTTCTCACCATTAATACAGCTAAAACAAATTATATGATATTCAGAGCAAAAAATAAAAAAAATTGGCAATTACACACCGTTAAAAATAAATAACTAAGTCATAAACAAAGTAGATCAAGAAAATTTTTTAGGGCTAATTTTAGATAGTAAGCTGACGTGGCTTCCACATATTCAAAAAATAAAATCATAATTACAATCACTCACGGGTACCCTACGTGGTATCGTTCGTTGCTTACCACGTCGAGTCCGCTATACAATCTACTTCTCCCTGGTTAAGCCACATATTGATTATCTAGTGGAAATATGGGGTACCGCCGCTAAAACGCATACTAACCTATTACAAACTGCTCAAAATAAACTACTAAAAACGTTATTTAATTATGACTATCTAACTCCCACAGAAACTCTATACAATGAAATTAAAGTAATGAACGTAACACAAACATACATATACAATACATGCTTACTAACTCGAAAAAT
The DNA here is from genome assembly GCA_950371165.1 of Lacanobia oleracea. Taxonomy (NCBI): domain Eukaryota; kingdom Metazoa; phylum Arthropoda; class Insecta; order Lepidoptera; family Noctuidae; genus Lacanobia; species Lacanobia oleracea. Next base: position 17,726,233 of record OX493406.1, read on the forward strand.
ACTAAATAAAAATATACACACAAACATAACCTTCACTAAAAATATAAAAAAAACACAAAATGAAACTGAGACGTGAACAGGACTTTTTACAACTACACCCAACCCGCACAAACTATGGAAGAAAAACTATTATGTATGAAGGATCTAAAATATTCAATAAATTGCCGAGGGACCTCAGAAAAATTAAATCTAAAATTACTTTTAAAAAATTGTATTAAACAATTTATCATAAAAAACTCACTTTCCTAAAGTAGTTTCGAGCCACATCCAGTAACCGCTGATCTGTGTTGTACGGAAACTTGTTTACGTACTTTGACGGTTGAGCCGTGTATCGAACTAACATTTTGCTAATATTATTTGTAACCTACCCTCAAAACATTATAATCGATGCCCAGTTTTTGTAATGCGTCCAACATTTAGTTTATTTTGTGATGTCTAGTTAAATATTCTCATGTAAGTGAATTGTAATTCTTATGAGAATAAATGATCTCTAACCCCATATAAACCCCCAGGCCATTATAAAAGCTTTTAAAGATCTTAAAATTAAATCAACAGAAGATCTTTGGGGAATGTCTGTCAAAGTCTGTAGATCTGTTATTGAAACTATTGCCCCCTACTTAGCTGTCATATTTAACACTAGTGTTGACCGAGGAGTATTTCCGGATCTTATCAAACACAGTAAAGTAGTTCCGTTGTTTAAATCAGGTTATAGTCAAGAACCCAATAATTATAGGCTTGTGTCAATTCTGCCAGTCCTCAGTAAGGTGTTTGAAAAGTTAATGCTTAATCAGATGGTTACTACATTTTAATAAAATTTCCATCTTTCATGAACAACAATACGGTTTCACCAAAGGGCGTTGTACAACTGAGGCCGGTGTTAACCTCATAAAGAATATCTTTACCGCCTGGGGAAAATCGCAAGACGCCATTGGAATATTCTGTGAAACCTCTCGAAGGCGTTCGATTGCATAAACCATGAAACACTTTTGTTGAAACTTGAGCACTATGGGATTAGAAATACAGCCTTTGAGTTACATAGGTCACACTTGACGGACAGACAGGTTCAAGTTCAGGTAAACGGTGTAAATTCACTAGGGTCTGAAATGACAATGGGCGTTCCGCAAGGCTCAATATTGGGTCCATTCCTTTTTCTAGTTTACATAAATGATTTGCCCCAATTATTTCAAAATCACCCAAAGATGGTGTTATTCGCGGATGACATGTCATTGATATTTAAAATAGAGCGACGGTCACAAAATCTTGACGTCGTCAATAACTCTATCCTTCAGGTCCAAAATTGGTTTACGGCAAACAACTTATTATTAAATGAAAAAAAAAAACTAAATGTATTAGATTTACTTTACCAAATGTTAGAAGTAGCGAATGTGACATCATATTGAATGAAAAAAGCTGGAGTTTATTAATCACACTGTTTTCCTGGGAATCACTTTAGACGAGAAGTTACAATGGGGACCTGATATAACATCTCTAGTGGGGCGTCTAAGCTCAGCCGCTTATGCTGTTAGGAAGATAAGACAGCTAACAGATGTAGAAACTGCACGTTTGGTCTATTTTAGCTACTTCCACATCATTATGTCGAGCGGTATTTTGCTGTGGGCTCGGGCTGCTGACATTGAATCCATATTTATTTTACAAAAGAGAGCTGTCAGAGCCCTTTATAATCTGCGTCGTCGCGATTCTCTAATGGATTTTTTTAAAGAGATTAATATTATGACAGTCCCTTGCCAATTCATATATGAAAATATTATGTATGTACGGAAAAATCGTCATCTTTTTAGTAAAGTTAGTGATAGACATAATATTAATACTAGAAATAAAGATAAATTAGATCAACCGTTTTATAGATTAGCTAAAGTACACACATCTTTCATGGGGTACTGTGTTAAATGTTACAATAAAATACCTTTGTGACATATTATACACTTTATTGAGAACTAAATGAAAGAAAATTTAAAACCTACATTAAAAGCACACTTTGTAAACAAGCATATTACAAATTAGAAGATTACATTCAGGATAAGAATGCTTGGAAACATGCTGGTCCTGCTCCATAGGACAATCAATGGTTGAGACAAGATCAAACTGGTTGGTTTATGTATTTACTTTTGTACCTACCGTTTCAATTTTGGGTTTTTATTTTTCTATTCACTCACACTCTGCTAATTAAGTTCCAATATTTGTAAATATGTGAGTACCATGTACTTATTTAGGAAATTAATAAGCCTACCTCTGCATACTCTAGTTTTATGGTCCTCACATATATATTAACAAAAGTTTTGTATACCACAGCACATGTAAAACATTGATTTGAAAAGAGTAACTATGGAGTTTCTTGTCCATTCTTCTCCATAAGAATCTACCCTTCCAAATGGACAGTAAAGTCACTATGTTATTTTAAATGTAATGAAGACGTTCAAAAGTGCCGTTTAATGGCCTAATTGAAATAAACGTTTTTGACTTTTGATACAGTCGAAGGCCTTCTGCAGCTCTAAAAAGGCCATAATTATGCAAAGCTCTCCTTCTATCTCTGTAAGTCTCAGCCAGAGTCCGTAAGGCGAACACTGCGTCCATGATGCTGTTACCCGCTCGGAAGCCATATTGACACTACTAATACTAACTAAGCTTACTAATCCTTACTAATATTATAAATGCGAAAGAAACTCTGTCCGTCTGAATGTTGTCAAAATGTCTGAACTGATTTAAATGAAATTTGGTACAAAGAAAGTAGTTTTGAGCCTGAGAAAGGACATAGGTTACTTTTTATCCCGGGAGTATTTTTCCTAGGGATCACGCGGGCGAAGCCGCTGGCAAATGCTAGTTAAAAATAATAGGACAATACAATCTTTATTTCAATAGGTACCGCTAACAATTTCTCTGTATCATCATAAGACAAAGTTTGAAGAGTATCCTTGAGAGTCTTTTTACAATTGCTAAAATTAAGGGAATCAATGTTTGCTTTTGCATTAAGTCTATTATAAAGTAGTGGTCCAAGGAAAATATAAAATTTGGCTGTGAAAGTATGATTTGTACTTTTTGTAAGGCTAACAAAGTCTTTTCGTATCTTTTTAGTTCCGTGCTCACGCACACGAGCGGCTTTTTAGCGAATGCCGGAAAAAAATAGATACGATAAAGTAGGGTCGTGAGCGCGAATTATAATAAATTAAAATTGGGCTAACAACTATTTCAACATAATATTGATTTAGATTTATAAAATTAGTAGGATTACATATTTTTAATTTATATCTGGAACTTTTAAAACCCACGCAGACAAGTCGGGGTAAAAAGCTAGTATTTACTTAATAAAATTCAAACGCGACTCCATTATCACGCAGTAGGCTTGTTTCCTTTGGCATTTAACACATTCTTGGCACATTGATGTTTGATGTATTTCAATCTTAAAATTCAAAGAGACAATAAATACAATAGAGCGGCTATCAGAAGTAATGTCATAGAAAAACTGTCACCCTTAGCTCAGTGACCAATATCCGCTCGTGTATCATACAATGTTTTACAACACATTTACGAGAAATAAATGTATCTTGTTTTTAGATATCAGTCGAAAAGTTGCAGTATTTAAATATCACGAATTTGAAAACTTAAAATTAGAACTACATCGGCGTCTCATCTTTGTCTCATTTTCTCTTTTGTATTACATTGAGTAAACAGTATACAGGTTTCGTAAACACATTTTTTGAGCAAGTGTGTTATAAATTATTTATTAAGACAATTCTTTTTGAATGCAAATTATTAAATTACTAACATAATTTATTAGGTATGGTCAGTGATCTATGAAAAGTAAACTAGGGCAGACCCCGTAGGTAAACAAATAAGGGCAACGACAATGAGGGCTCTCAAACGAGTGTTTAATAAGGCCTTAAAAATATTCGAATTTAAGAATATTTTATTTATGTAGTAATTGCCCCGATTTGCAGCTGATGGAAAGCGGCTGGAAGCCAGTTTCCTTCTCTACGGTGTACCTGTACAAACTGTTCGTATCCTCTTTTCGCGTTATCCAATATTTAAATTCGGAAATCTAAAATAACAGAAACCTACTTGAAAGAATAGACCTTGTTCTTTTATTGACATTTAAATTAAATTACAGGATTATGTTTAATTATTCACTTACCCTATTAAATTTTATCGATAACAAAATCAATAAACAAAATTACCTACATCTCTTACCAGACAAGTTAAGCTGCTCAGCAATAAAGTAGCGCGCATATTAAAAAAATGCAAATTCTAGAACAGTTTATTAAAGTCATGTAATTCTAATTAATTGTTGCGTAAATTGAAAAAATATTTACGAAACTAAACGGAAGTTAGGTCCATTTTTTTTACCATAACGAGATTTGCAATAGAATATTGCGCACCTATATTTTCGACTTGACATGCAGAGGTGACATACTAGACTGAGCGACTTATGACCACTAGGACATAACTATTGGATTACGATTTTGTTCGCTATGTCCTGTTTACTGGATAGTATACATTTAATGTTTTTGTTAAAATAAATATTTATTTCAGCGTGTGTTACAATGTGAGATTACCGCTGTATAAACAGAAACTACATTATAGAAAATACAATGTTTATACAATATTGCTTTGAGAGATGAAAGTATTGGAGGATCTAGTATGTACATACAAATAAAGGTGATGATTTGGAGACGTTATTTTCTTCAAGCCATTGCTATTAATTTCCTGGAAAACGAGAACATTGTCGCCATCAGGTAAGAACTCCCAACGACATTGTAATTTATTTAGTTTTGCTCTTTTATTCGTACCAATTTTACACATAATTCAAAAGTCAGTGCGGATAGAAAAATATTGCGTTTTATATTGTTCAAGGTGATAAGAATACACGTTCAAATGGTGCAGATATTTATTAACACTAAATTTATCTTTAAGCAACTAAACTATTAACATTTACTGTTAAAATATTAAAATTACGAAAATCTGACAGCTCCGATTTGCGAAAAAGTGACACAGATCCTGCCTGCAAGAGCTGATATGGAGTATCAGAAGAACTGAACAAATGAGAGAGATGCAAATACAAGGCGAAAAATGAGATGAGGATAATAAGAGTATGGCTCGGAATAAGACAATGTAAGTGCCAAAATAAATTTTCGGATTTGATAACAAAAAAAGTATTATTAAATCAAAATCTGTTTAGTTGAATCCTCGATAAGGTTATTTTATTTGCTTTAAAGTTATTTTCATAGGATCAATCTAAAGCGTTGCGTTTTGTAGCCAAAAAAAAGTAAAAAGAAATTTCGAACTTTGTGATTTTTTTCTGTCGAGAAAATTACTTCGTATCGTGTACTTCTTCAGTCGAATACTAGATCATATAGTCAAAAAGCATATACTGTAATCTCACATACCTGCTCCAGGTACCTAACAAGATACGCTAAAATGAAATCGGTCTTAAACTAAATATATCCCTTTAAAGCAAACTAGGATTTCAATATGAAATTAGTTTAAACATACCGTTATCACCAAATCCGACGGCTGTAGGGGCGGAGCCTCCACCCAGTGCAGGGAATCAAGATCAACGATTTGAGAACATTGTAATGTTACATTCTTTAGCCGTCCTTGTTGTTTCACACCTCCCAAAGAGTTCTGAAATAAAAATAAGTTCTATGAAATAATTGGGAATAAAATGAAGTTCAGTTAAAAGACTTTTTTGCTCCAGGGCAATAGGTCTAGTCAGGAAGGCAAAATTAATTTAAACTGGTAGATATTTAATTAAATTATGAACTTTTCCAGATTGAAATCTAACATCGAGAAATGTTGTCAAAACTTAAAAAAGACCAAATGCAAGTTGGACCTTACCATAATCCGATAAAATCACGTTTCTTGTACGGTGCCACTTTAATTAAATATACAACATAAAAGAATGTAAAAGAAAAAACGTAATACCATTTAAGGGGTCATTGTATATCATTATGATATTATGAAGCATTGCGTTTATTCTTTTACATGTTACATATTTTTGTTATCATAAGTTCGAAAAACATTTGACCGAATTTTATTTCACCTGAAACTTTTCAACTATTATCATTTCGATTTTTCTCACTCCATTGAAGTCACGTCTGCCACTGTATCAATTGATCTATCATCAATTCAATTGTTTTCGTCAAAAATTTTTTACCGAAGTTACGCTTAGCCGAAATAATAGTTTTTCGAATATTATGTTTCCGAACATTCATTATACTACTGTTTTAATTACCATATTTAGAACAAAAGTGGTTTTAAGTGGTCCCAGTAACAAGCATGCAAACAAGGATACTTGCTTCAAGCATGAAGTATTCAAGCAGGAATACTGCAACATGCAAGCAGGCGTGCAACATGCAAGCAGGCATGCAGCATGCAAGCAGGCATGCAGCATGCAAGCAGGCATGAAGCATTCAAGCTGGCATGTGGCAGCATACCCAAGCATGCAACATGCAAGCAGGCATGTGGCAGCATTCCAACAAGCATGCTGCATGCAAACAAGCAAGCATCGTGCAAACAAGCATGCAACATACAAGCAGACATGCGACATGCAGCAAGCATTGTTTCTGTCACGGCTCCGGCGCTGCAGGTTTGGGCGGCCCTACGCGAGCTTATTGTCGCAGATGGTTTTAACGCTCACCACTTGCCCCTCAGCTCGTGGGCTACCCCTCCCCTCAGTGCCTACGTGGGCTTAAATTACACTCTAGAGGTAAGGCAGACAAGACTGGGTAAAGTCGGTTTTGTAGCGATTCGTTTCACAACATATTGATTTTTATGACTATTTTAATTTAAAATTGAAAATTCTACTTTGGTTGGTAACTTTCAACCGACTATATATTTGTGATAAATATTCCGTAAAATGTTGTTTCGGTGTGGTGAAAATATGGCAAATAAATCATTCAAAAGAGGCTTCGGCTAATAGTAAAAAAATATTATGTTAATAGGCGAAATATAGTTCGGTAAAATAATACAAATGATACATGATACTTCGTTGATCTAAAAATATTTCAAATAATGCAAATAGCAAATAAAACGTCGGTCAATAGATTTCGGTAAAATGAAATTCGAACAAACAAATTTCGGAAAGTGATCGGTTCCCAAATAAGAAACTAGTGGCTAGATAAAAAAAACCGTATGGGTCGATGTTTAAGGTTAAGCAACGCTTGCCAAGGTTGGTCTGTGGATGGGTGACCATCTTAACAAACCAAGTTTTCTCCGTGCCTCGGAAAGAGCCGTTGATCCCAGCTTTCATTTAAAGATAAAGATAAAGATCATTTATTTCTGAGCATATGCTAGGATGACAAATACGTAAAACTTAAAAATTAATTAAAATTACTTAACTATCGTGTCATATAATATAAAATAGATAATTTAAATAAATAGAGAGATGGAGAGCAAAAAAATTATGAAAGCTTTTTAAGTATAAGATCTTTGAACCTATTGACAGGACATGTAAAGATGTCTATATGTTCAAAAATCCTATTATAGGACTCAACCATTCTGCGAACAGGCGAACGCAACCCAGAATTGGACTTGCAAGAGCCCACTGAAAACAATCTGCCAGCGCGCACCTTTCGTCTGTGGAGTGTCCTAGGGACCGCATAGTATATCATATTAGACAAATCAATGCAGTCAAATTTATTTCTAACAATATTATATAAATTTACGGCTTCCAAGTACTGATGTCTATCTTCAAGTGTAGTAAGCTTATACTTTGTAAGTAAATTTTGGTATGACAAATAGTGACCATAACATCTATAGTGCATGGTACGCAAGAATTTGTACTGAACATGCTCAATCATGTCAATATACTTTTTGTAGAATGGACTCCAAACGGACACGGCATAATCTAACTGAGAGCGCACCAGAGACTTGTACAAGTAAAGATAGGAGGAAGTCTTTTTAAAGCCTATTGTAGAATGCATTATGAAACCGAATAATTGATACGCTTTGCTAACGATCCTTCCGATGTGCAAGTCTAAGCAAAGCTTCGAATCAAGAATGACACCGAGATAACGGATAGAGTCCAATTTATGCAGTGGAGCATCGAACAGTGTGTATGAGTATTTTATAATAGTTTTATTTTTAGTGAAATTTACGAAATTGGTTTTTGGGAGACTTAAATGCAGTTTATTTCATGTGGTTTAAGGTCTTATTCATTATCCAGTTTCACATACACTACCGTTGCCGGTGTAGAAATATTAAATTAAGTGACATGCCAAAAATAGCTCAGTTCGAGACCACAACAATTTAAGTACACTTGTTTGTCATGAAAAAAAAAAAAAAGTTTCAGAAATTTTGTCTCCATTAATGTAATAAATCAGTTTTTAAGAAAATAGGTGATTTTTCTACAATGTCATGTTTTATATGCGCAATTATTTATATTTATTATTTATGAACGAAATGTCAAAATTTACTAATTATATAATGTCAAATGCTAAAAAAAAAAACAACAATACTACTACTATAAATAAAATAATAACAAGTCAATAGGCAAGTACATACACACATAAAGTATATTATTTAAATTGTAATGTCAAAATTTATAATTAAAAAAATCATTAACTGAATAAAAGCAGTTTTCTAAAAGCCAGGTAAATATAGTTTTCCTGAATTTATTGGTAGGCAACACTCTGATGCGTGAGGGTAAATTGTTGAAGATTTTGACTGCCATGCAATTGGAATTCCTGCTATACAAATGTAGTCTCTGGCTAGGTGCAAGTAATTTATTTGGACTTCTGCTTTTCACTCTTTTAGAAATGTGTTCATACAATGGGAACATGTGCGGATATCTTTTAGACAAACATACAAATTTCAAAAATATATAGGCAAGGAAGTGGAAGAATTTTTAGTTCTTTAAATAATGGCTTACAATGCTCTAAATATTCTGCTCCGTATACAGCTCTGACACACTTTTTTTGTGCAATGAATGCTTTGTTCGCATCTACTAAATTTCCCCATATCACGAGGCCGTAACGAAGCACTGATGCCACATAGCCATGATAAGCATGGAGGGCTGTTTCTTTACTGGCTATTCGTCTCAGTTTTGGTAAAGCAAACACAAACTTGTCAAGTCGAGTGCAGACTTTTTTCACGTGTTCTTTCCAATTTAATTTTTCATCAATAATTATTCCCAAGAATAAGGTTGAAGGCACGGGTTCCAAAATTAAATTATCGTTGTGTATTTGAGGTGGTTTTACCGAAGATTTGTGTGTTTGAAATTGTACTAACTTTGCTTTTTCAATATTTACACGTAAGTTATTAGATTCCAGCCATTTTATTGCTTGTAGAATTTCATTGTTAGTGTCAGTTTTTAGGTCATTTCTATTTGAAGATTTTATTGTCAAAGTAGTGTCATCAGCAAATAGTGTACAATTATGTTTAAGGCTCTTGCAAAAGTCATTTATGTATATTATAAATAATGGAGGCCCTAGTACGCTTCCCTGAGGAACGCCACAACTATTTATTTTCAACTCTGAACTGTATATTTTTTTCTGTTATGGTAAATTTTTGATACCATTGTCCTTTGCTGGCGACTCGATAGATAACTTTTAAGCCAGTCATGCGCCTTGCCTCTTATGCCGTATTTCTCCATTTTGCAAAGTAGTCGTTTATGTGGGACAAAGTCAAATGCTTTGCTCATATCTAGAAATACTGATAATACAGACATTTTATTATAGAGGGCTTCAGATATCATTTATAGATCTTTGGCAGTCGTAACGGATAGTCAGAAGCCAGTAAATCTGACTTCAGTCTTGCCTTGAAGTACTGTGTTACCCAGTTAATGGGATGTGGAGGTCTGGTAGGCAGCCGCTCCTCGTAAAATATTGGTATTCGGCTAAATCCGGCTTGACTGGAAGCCGACCCCAATATAGTTGGGAAAAGGCTAGGCACATGATATGAGCGGCAATAAAAATAGGACACTCTGACATTTCTACTGTACACGACCTACAGCCCGTTGACAGTGAAATGATCGCCAGCAAAACATGGGCACAGAATCCGAAGCACATAAGAATTTTAAAAGTTCTCTTCTCAAAAAGAAAATTAAGTCTAACCACAGTAATCTTAATGTTACTAAAATATCCACTTACGTTGGCGTTGCTACCTCGTGCGGGCGGTACAACTAGGTCCACTCTTTCAGCGTCTTGACTGACGGGAGGTAGGTTGCGGTACTTAATGTGCTGCATAGTAACTCCTCCACACCTGAAGCATTATGAATATATAAACAATACAGTCCGAATAGGGGATATGCATGAAAAACATATTAAGCATCTATACAGTTTATCCGAAAATATAATACTAACAGTGAAATTACTCGAAAAACGAAGGAGATACAATTATTTCAAACAAATATAATCTATCCCCCTCGCGAAAATGCTGTTTTCTATGGCAGCTATATAGGCGTGCCGGGGCGCCCCGCGGACTCTCCGTCCGCATACCGGCCCATCGTGCTGCTCGATGAGGTGGGTAAGCTCTTTGAAAGAGTAATTGCAAACCGCCTCGTCGAGCACCTAGTGAGGGTGGGGCCGGATCTGGCGGAAAACCAGTTCGGTTTCCGCACGGGCCGCTCGACGGTGGACGCCATCATGCGCGTGAGAGCCCTCTCGACGGGGGACGCGGTTTCCCGGGGCGGGGTCGTCTTGGCTGTGTCTCTAGACATCGCCAATGCCTTTAACACCCTGCCTTGGAGTTGCATCAGGGAGGCACTTCGGTATCACCGGGTGCCGAACTACCTCCGTCGCGTAGTCGAGGCTTACTTGACGGACAGAGCCGTCATCTACCCCGGTCATCTGGGAGAGTGGAACCGGCGAGAGATGTCGTGCGGTGTTCCACAGGGTTCCGTTCTGGGGCCGCTTCTGTGGGACATCGGCTACGATTGGGTGCTGCGCGCCGACCTCCCTGGCGGCGTCAACGTTGTCTGCTATGCTGATGATACGCTGGTCCTGGCGCAGGGGAGGTCGCACCAGGCGGCGACCGACGCTATGACACGCGGGGTTGCGATAGTCGTTGAGCGGATCCGGCAGTTGGGTCTCGAGGTGGCCTTACACAAGTCCGAAGCCATGTGCTTCCATGGTTCTCGGAGCAGGCCACCATCGGGATCTCAAATAACGGTGGGAGGGGTTCACATCGGCGTGGGGTCGACGATCACGTATTTAGGTCTCGTCCTTGACAGCCGATGGAACTTCGTCGAACACTTCCGACGTTTGGCTCCCAGACTGGGACGAGCCGGGGCTGCCTTCAAGCGGCTTCTGCCCAATCTAGGGGGTCCAAATGCCTCCTGCCGGAAGCTTTACGCGGGGGTCGTGCGGTCCATGGCCCTTTATGGGGCGCCGGTATGGGCGCCTACTTTGAGGAAGCGACCTGCCCGTTACCTCAACGCGTCTCAGAGGGTCATGGCCATCCGGCTGGCCCGGGGATACCGCACGGTCTCTGGCGAGGCGGCGAGCCTCCTTGCCGGACTGCCGCCATGGGATCTGGAGGCGAGAGCGCTCGCGCACATTTACGAGTGGCGCGTGGAGGCGCAACGCCGGGGCGAGACACCTCTGCCGCGGCAAATCGCAGCAAGGCGGACGGAGCACCGGCAAGATCTCATGGCGATATGGAGACAGCGACTGTCGCAACCCAGCGCTGGGCACGCAACAATCCAGGCGATAAGTCCCCTCTTTGAGGAGTGGCTGGAGCGGCGCCACGGCGTCCTCACCTTCCGCCTGACACAGGTACTCACCGGACACGGTTGTTTCGGGAGATACCTGTTTCGGATTCGGCGGGAGGACGCGCCCGGGTGTCATCACAGCGAGGATCGCCCGGAGGACACGGTGGAGCATACGGTGGAGGTCTGCCCTGCTTGGGCGGAGCACCGCCGGGTCCTCGTCGAGGCGATCGGTGGCGGCGACCTTTCGCGACCGGCCTTGGTTCAATCTTTGGTCCGGAGCGAGGAGGCATGGGAAGCGATCACCTCCTTCTGCGAAGCAGTAATGCTAGCAAAGGAGGAGGCCGAACGTGTGAGAGAGAGGGAAACCTCACGTCCCAGTCGCCGCAACAGAAGAAGACGCCCCAGGCGACGGGAGTCGCAGGACGATTCCCGGCCGCCGTAGGCGCGGGCCTGCGGACGGCGAGCAGTGGGTGGCTCGCCGTCTGATCAGAACTAGGCCCGGGTCGGCGGCGCGCTGCGATTCCAGCGCGCCTCAAAGAGATGTCAGCGTGGAAGACGGGGCCCGCTAGGGCAGGTGCCTGCTGGGGCTGCGGAATCTGTTCGAAAGAGGTGCCGTAGCCTTAGAACGCAAAGGGCACCAGGAGGAACACGGATGGGTTTTAGTCAGTAAGAGTCTGACACTCCCTCTTGCTTCACCCAGAGCGGGAGGAGTCATTTGATGATTTCCCATCCTTAAAAAAAAAAAAAAAGCTATATAGGCGTCATAGACGATGACGTCAAAGTTTACATCGGACTTCTCTTTCTAATTTTATTCTTTAAAACTTTATAACTTCATCGCTGATGAATGTATTTAAAAAATAATTTTATGATTGTGAAATTTTAGGATTGTGAATGAAATACTTATTAGCTCTAGTTGAGCTAATAAGTATTTCATATTGCAAATAAAAAAAATCGCATGTATATTCCCCAAAAGTAAGCGAAACCTTTAGGAATATAACTAGACCGGAGAGCACCTAAAAGGCAAAAAGGTGCCTATGTTTGCGCACACACTCACAGTTGCTGCCTAGTCTTCGTCTGCAGCAATGACTGAAATTGGGCCTGGAGAAAATTATCGCAATACACTCACCTAGTAATATCAAGGACATCAGACAAGTAAGCATTTATAACAGTCTTTCCGTTCAAGTTGTAAGCATCTTGAAGGTGTTTCCTGGGGTCGAGGTCTAGTCTCTGGATTTGTGTGGGCAGGGACACTGCATCGTGTGGTTGTCTCAGCATATTTAGTTGCAGCAAGCCGTCAATGAACGTAACCCAGTTGTCTCGCCACACCAGCGCTGCCTGGCTCAGGGATTCGCTCGCGGCTTCAATGCTTACAAAGTCACCACTGCAAGATAGATGCATCATTAGCTTTATTAGATGCATTTCAAGGTATAAGGAAAGTCTTCGTGTAATGGTACGCCCGGTGTGGCTCTGAGTATTCAGCATTCATTCAGATGATAATTGACACGTATGTGTAACCCAAAGCAGGTCAATTACGCAGGCGAAGCTTCATTATATTGTAGTTTATAAGGAGCTAGTTTCTGCCAGTGGCTTCGCTCGCGTGAATATAGGAAATATCCCAAAACATTTTTTTTGGTATGAGAATTATTAGATGTACAAGTTTGTAGAGATGGAACTCTCACCATTGACTGTTTCATCATCTCTGCATCATAAGTGTAAATTAAAAGGAAAAAAAAATGCATTTTTTTTGCTTTAGCTAAAATGAAGAAAATAAAATTTTCCTTTAAAATTGATCATAAAAGCTTGTCGTGAGGTTTAATTAATTGAATACTTATAGGTACTTACGCAAACCTCGCGACAAGCTAAAAGCTAGAGCTAGAAGCTCGAGTTTCTTATGCCTTCTTAACATAACCAACCTGTAATCATATTCCCTGTCTTGCAGCAATTGGTAAATGTTTTCTGAAGCGAGTACCATGTCAGTATCAATATGTTTTGGCACGAATTTGATGGAAGCACCTCGAATGTACCCTGAAGCCACTTTACAGTTCTCGTTCAAGATCTATTAAAAAAAAATTGGTCATATAAACACGCCAGTCACACAAACTAGATGAGAATGAGGACTACCGTTTTCTTGTTCACCAGATGACAGTACTTGTGAATAAGGTCGTGCACGTGAGAACAGTTTTAATTGCATAGATAGTACCGTAGTGTTACGTAATCTCTTTGGTTTGCAAAAAAAAACAATATATTTTCGACTAGAACTTTCTTCTCGTGCAGTAAGGTCTGACGACCCCACGAACCCTAGTTTTAGAGTTTCTAAACCGCCTCAAGGTTCTCTGACATGTTTTTATTTTACAACCGCCATTTGGCGGACGGTACCACCGGCTAATACGTGCCTACCAATGCACGGAATCATCTTTTTATCATACAACTAGTTGACACGCGCAACTTCGTTTGCGCTCCTATTGGTCTCAGCGTGATGATATGATAGCTCCTGAGATTAGCGCGTTCAAGTAAACAAACAAACTCTTCAGCTTTATATATTAGTATAGGTATAGATTAGGTGATTTAAGCCTGCAATGTCCTAGACAAACTGGAAAACAACTTTACAATGGATGCTTTCTCGTGGAAATCGAACCCACGACCATCGGGTCACAAGGCAAAGGCCTAAACCACCAGGCAGTGTTCGGTAGAACCGAATCTTAATCTGCCATAATTTAAATATCGCGTCATCAAAGGCGATAGCTCTCATTGACTATTGGTCTATAGCCCAATGAACGAAAACAAAATTAAAAAATATTACAAACTAATACTTTATTTAGAGATAACAGGCAAAATAATTTGATACATTCTGTTTAGCACGTCAGCTCGACTCGCACATGATCATTTTTTGAAAAAATGCCTATTCATTTGTGCCTCGAAGGACGATTTAACATACTAATTCATGCATCTACCTCAAACCTTCCACTGCCCCTGTGCAGCGCGACACTGAGCCTCAGCAGCCTGCGGTCGTGTAGCACTGGCTGTGCGTACAAGTGCACGTCCCGGAACTGCACCGGCTCCTCACGCTTGGCCACTCCGGAGTACATAGCGAGGGTGTCCCACACTGACACTAGAGCAGCCGCGAACGGATAGCACAATTTTTCTGGAATTTAAGGAGATATTGAATTTCTCACATCATATACGTTGCCGTTCTAGTCACGCATCTGTAGCCTAATTACCGAAAACACTCATATTCCTTGCGCACTTACGTTGTCAAGAAGATAAATGTTTCAGATTTGAAGCAATGGATTAGGAATTTCTCTAAACACAATTGGGTTGCTGGATTGATTTTTGAGCCTGTTATTAAGTACAACAACTTTTATTTGGTGAAAAGCCACCAATAGCGATAATTACTTGGGTGGAAAATCTACTAACTAGCTCTTCTCTCTTTAGCTCATCTCCATGCTCATACTTATCATAATTATACCAGGGAAATTTGTGGGTTGTAGAGGTCTGGTAGCTGCTCCTCGTAAAATACTGGTATTCAGCTAAATCAGGCTTGACTGGAAGCCGATCCCAATATAGTTGGGAAAAGGCTAGACAGATGATGATGCCAGGGAAAATTTTGAACAGTGAAAGACACACGCAAACTGTGTCAACCTCAAACTGCTTAGTACCTCTAACTACGTGACCTCGCAGGTAGCTGTGTTCATCATCGTGAATGGACTTCAAGAACTGGCAGGCGGCAGCCGCTCTCTTCTTTCCTCCGGAAAAAAGTGTAAGGCTCCTGATGATCAAAAATATTTTATTTAATGAAAGTATCTGCTTTAATTATACTATTAGACTTAAGACAATGTTAATTTGCACGTATGAACGAAAAACATGCAGATTTTTTTTTAATTGTTGTATGCATATTTCTTGGACTCACCATATTTCATCATGGTTCCATTCGACTAAATGCGACAGCATAGGTGTTCCACTTGATACAGGGAACTCCACTTTTGGATACAAAGCTTGCACCTTTGGTAGGTATCCGTGCATGTACAAGCTGTAGAAGTATACAATAAGTAATAAGAATCTGTACTGGGGCAGGTTTAGTCTGTGAATGAATGATAAAAATGTTAGTAAAGCTAACTACTCGAATTTATAATGCGTTCTTCAATCGACTTTAAAAATACTTCTTCCTACCTTTACTTGTATAAGTCCCTAGTGCGCTCTCAGTTAGAGTATGTCGTGTCCATCTGGAGTCCTTTCTACAAGAAGTATACTGAAATGATTGAGCATGTACAGTACAAGTTTTTGCGTACCATGCACTATAGATGTTGTGGTCATTACCTGTCTCACCAAAATTTGCTTACCAAGTGCAAACTTACAACGCTTGAAAATGGACATCAGTACTTAGATGCCGTAAATTTATATAACATTGTTGGAAATAAATTTGACTGCATTGATTTGTCTAATATGATATGCTATGCGGTCCCTAGGACAGTCCATAGGCGCAAGGTGCGCGCTGGCAGTTTGTTTTCGGTGGCCTCTTGCAAGTCCAACTTTGGTTTGTGTTCGCCTATCCGCAGAATGTTCGAGTCCTATAATAGGACTTTTGAACAAATAAACATTTTTACGTGTTCTGTCTATGAGTTGAAAAGTCTTATTCTTAAGAAGCATTCATATTTTTTTTTCTAATTGTTCTCCATCTTTCTTTTTATTCAAATTCGTTTTATTTTTATTTTTCTTATTTTATTTTGTAACTTCTTGAGCACGACAGTTATGTAATTTTTATAAAGTCCTACGTACTCGTGTCTGTCATCCTAGTAAACTTTTTCTACGTATTCTACCGCTTATCTGTGAACATCGTTGTGGGCTACAATATTGTGATATGTTTAGTGTGACTTTGTTATATGTTTTATATTGTAGCTGTTTGATGTTCCTTTTAAATAAAAATAAAAATGAATGTTTACAAACCGCTTAAATAATTGACCTATTTACAAGTCAACTAGCTTCTGCCAGGGGCTTTACCCGCGTGTTCCCTAGGGAACATACTCCCGTGATAAAAAGTAGCTTATGTCCGTTCTCAGGCTTTAGACTATCAGTGTACAAAATTTTATTTAAATCGGTTTAAATAGTTTTGCCGTGAACGCGCGACAGACAGACAGAGTTACTTTCGCATTTATAATATTAGTAAGTATTATTTTCATTTATAAATCAATAAGAATCTAATATTAGCTTCTAATATTATAAATTTAAAAGTTTGTATGTTTGTGCAACAATCACGTAAATTCCATCCAAATCCTTTCAACCATTTGAAGGGGTTTGGATGAAATTTGGCACATATGTAGTTTTACATCCTGGAATAACACATAGGACCATAGGTTATTTTTTATCCCGGTAACTTATATGGATTAATATTGGCTGACGAGAAAGTGGAAATCCAGAGCCACTGCTGCCTTGGCACTACTGAGTCACAAGTACCAGAAGACCAAAAAAATGTCAAAGTATTTTGGGGGCTAAAATTATGAACTCGATAAAATCACAAGTACCAGAAGACCAGAAACAACTCGAAGTATCTCCGGGGTTGGAATTGTGAGCATTATAGATTCACCAGTACCAAGAGACCAGAAACATGTGAAAGAATTTTTGGCCGGGAATTGTGAGCGTTAAAGATGCTTAGAAACATGTCGAAGTATTTTACAGCTGCAATTGAGAGTGCTAAAAATTCAAAAGTTTCAGGAGACCAGAAACATGTCATAGTATTTATTGAGTTGGAATTGTAAACGATTAAGATTAAAAAGTACCAGGAGACCAGAAACATGTGAAATCAGTTTTTATGCTAAAATTGTGACCGCTCAAGATGCACTAAAACTAAGAGATAATTAGCATGTCGAAGTATGTACTATATATCCGGGGCTGGAATATAGACTCTTTGTACGCGAGCAGACCCACGGAAGCTAGTTAAAAGTTATTTATAAATCGTTCATGGGAAACTTCTTATACAAATGAAGGCGGGCTTAAATACATTGTCGTGGAATATAAAAACCTGGGTACTTTATTGAACAGACGCAATGAGTAGTTTCAACTAGAATTATCTATTATATAAAAATAAGTCGGGTTTTCCTTCCTGACGCTATAACTCCAGAACGCACGAACAGATTTCCACGGTTTTGCATTCGTTGGAAAGGTCTCGGGCACCGTGAGGTTTATAGCAAAGAAAATTCAGGAGTAGGGTAGGTAGGGTAGGTATAGTAGCCAGTTGACGGGAGCGAAGCCGCGTGGGTCAGCTAGTATCTCATATATTTAATATATAAAGCTGAAGAGTTTGTTTGTTTGTTTGCTTGAACGCGCTAATCTCAGAAACTACTGGTCCGATTTGAAAATTCTTTCAGTGTTATATAGCCCATTTATTGAGGAAGGCTATTTATCATCACGCTAAGACTAATAGAAGCGCAGCAGTAATGAAAATTGTGATGCAGACGAAGTTACGCTGGTCAACTATTATAGTATAATTAGATAGATCAAAAAGACCCAGACAATGCAAAATAGTCAACGACAAAGACCAAAACCGGGGCACTTATGAAAACTGTTGTCTAATTGAATTGAAATAAATTTATATTGTTTTAACTATCAGAAATTAAAATTAAACAAATTTAATTTTAATTTCCAATAGGTTTGGTTAAAGACTTCCAATTTAGCGGCCAAAATCCGCAATATTGCTTTTTTTAAACACCTATCTAAGGACACTTGGGTTTTACCCGTGCAGCCGTTTGGAAGTTACGAGATAATAATGAAATTAAGAAACAAACAAACATACATACAAGATACGTGCGAAAAACATAACCCTTCCTTGGCAGTCGGGTAAAAAGGTAGGCGAAAAAACTACAAAAGTCAAATATTTGGGAATATCTAAGCGCTTACTCGCCAATCGCCTGAAGTAAGAACAGCGCGTTGTCGGGATGTCCTCGGCGGGTGAGAGAAACATGGCTGCTCTCCGCCGGCAGGGAGCGCTTGAGGATGGCCTGCAGCAGTCCGTGGGGCGCCACCTCTACACACACCGCGTTGCTGGGGATCAACCGCGACGTCTCTTCGAACAACACTGGGCTCTGCGACACATAACCAAATAATACAGAACTTGGCGTAATCCTAAGCACTGAACAAGGTATTGAAATTGTACCACTAAAGGTAATTAATAAATATAACCCTGCATATTTTCTTATTGATAAAAATAAACCTGAGTTTTAAGTTGTAACAACAAGTTAAATTGTAATACATCCGAGTTGGCAGGTTTGTCAATAATATGATCGTACCAGCTCTATTAACCGAGATTTAAAATAAAAATAGCCGACAGTAATAGTTTTCTATCATGTAATAAAAAAAAACATAATCGGGTCTGGATATCTATAGATTATCTACACTTTAAAAAAAATCTTTTTAAATATATATATATAATTTTTTTTTTAATAAAAACCAGTATTACTTACCACTAGGTTGTTAGTTTGATATTCTGCCGAACAATATTTAGCTTTGTCTTCATTCCATTGATCCTGCGGCACGGATGTCGATAACCAACGCTCACTGCGGGGTTTTGGGTCCTTTATTACTCCTTCCAGTAACTTGAGAAGTTTACGACCTGAGAAAAAAAAAACTTTCATAATATCAAGGTATTCCGTTTTGCTCGTCAAGGTTTGAACGCATCGATAAGGCCTGTTGGTTTGGGAGTATAAAATTTTCAAATTCTTTAAAACTTGACCTAAGTTTTAAATGCTGTTTATTTTAACTTTTTATCATCGTCATCACTAATTGAATGACACTTGTTCTAAGCCACCTGGTTGTTTTTTATTGACATCTGTAGCCGTCGTTGGAAGCATTAGTTTTTACCCACGGCCAGCTGTGGATAAAAACAGCCCTACTTTGCTATTATTTTCTTGTGCCAGTCTCCACATCCCCACTGTGCCTTTTCCAGGATTCAACTGCGATTGGCAATAATGTATGTAATAACGCAACACCAGCATTTCTTGCAATGCCACTCGGTCACCTATCGTCGAACTTGCCATCGTTTATCGTCATCGTCATCGTCACTTTGTTTTGCAAGGTATTCTGTTGAGTCAAAGTTGAATTTCATATTTCGTTGTCGTACGTCTTCGTTTGGAATTTGGTGTTTTACCCGTATGGCAAGCATGGAACGTTCCATAGCCCACTATGAAACTTGGGAGTTTCATAGTGGGCTATGGAACGTTCGCTATGGAGGCTGTGAACAAGCTGGGGCTTTTTACAGCCTCCTGTATGAGCTTCCAAGTCTCCGCCCCGTAAGACATAAGATATCCTCGAGAATTTCTCATATTTAGGAGATTTGTACCTGCAACGGTGATGTATCGTGAATGATACGATATGTTGGAAGTCGGCACCTCCTTCGCAAAGATTCCTTTCGCGGTGAGTTGAGCGACAAACGCCTTCATGACGTCAGCAGGTCCTGAGATGGTGCTGGAGTCAGGCCCGTTATGACAGGCCACGTCAATCTCAGGCGGACATAGCTTCAATATCTATATTTTAAAATAAATATCATAATTTGAGCAAAATAATTTAATTTAGTGTAGTCTTCGACTCTTTCTTGACCTTTTGGTAGTGAAAATAGTTATAATAATTATGTTATACCATCAAAATCTATATCATCTAGAATTTTTAAAAGAGGAGATAACTGCCCTTCGTACAGAGTTTGTTGATCTTAAGTCATCCTTAAGTGAAACTAATAAGGAGCTAAGGGATTTCAATGAGAAAATCCGAGATATGGAAGCGCGCCTCGTACACGTCGAAAAGGTTCAGGATCAGGTGGACATCCTTCAAGCCCGCTTAGATAAGCTAGAGGAAGAAAATAATGCTAAGGAGCAATGGACTCGAATGAACAACATCGAAATAAAAGGTCTACCTCAGAACAACCACGAGAACCTCTTTGAAATCGTCAGCAAAATTGGCAGTAAAATTGATTATCCCGTGTCTAAGGCCCAGATAAACTTTATAACTAGAGTACCAACCCGTGAGAAAGATCATACGAAACCTATCATAGTAAGCTTCTGCAACCGTTACGTGAAGGAAGACTTTATTGCTGCTGCGAGACTACTTTTCAAGACTGCTCCTTTAACCACAGGGCAAATAAACCTTCCTGGAAACCAACGGATTTACGTCAACGACCACCTGACATTACAAAACAAGGCATTGCTGTCCAAAGCTAAAAAAGCGGCCGCAGAAACGGATTTTCGCTACGTGTGGGTCAAGCACTCCAAAATACACGCGAGGAAGTCCGACACGTTTCCTATAATAGTGTTGAAATCAGAAAAAGACCTCATAAAAATAAAATAATACTATGTCAAAATCGACTTAAACCTACAAATATAAACAAAATGTCTAAGTCTAGTCGTGCAAGACCAAACATTAAAAATAAGTTTGAGAACCGTGCGCAGGTGTGTGCTACCAACGTATTCCATCAATTACTGTGTCGCTTAATAGTGCTGTGCAAATTCATTTCTAAAAGTCATTATCATGTTGTTTGTTATCGCAGTGCCAAATTAGTCCTTATTTTCTTTGAGTTACAGTGCAATCCTAATTACTTAACCTACTCAGTTGTGACTATTTGGGCCCGTGTCGTTTCTTTTGTTCCTTATCTTACCTCATTTGCGAGTATTTCGAAGTTCCGTGTTTTTATTCACTGTGCATCGCTGTGTCTAAAAGATTCCTACCAGTTTTTGTTTTTTACCTTCATCTTACTTTATTATTGTTGGTATTTTCTGTATTCGTTTATATTAATTGATTTACTAAATATTAATCTTAATATAGTGGACAATATTGTTGCTATTAGGCTCAAAAATGATTAATATATACTATCAGAACGTACGAGGTCTGCGTTCGAAAACAAACGGCTTATATCGTAACGTTTGCCTGAATTCTTTCGATGTTATTATACTTACGGAAACATGGTTAGTGGATAGTATTAGTAACAGTGAGTTGTTTGATGGACGATATCTTGTCTGGAGGCGCGACCGGGATTACTGTCGAACTGCTCAGACACGGGGAGGCGGAGTGTTGATCGCGGTGAGGAATTACTTGACCGTTGTGGAAAGATGTGATTGGCGTACCTCCGCCGAGGATATATGGGTGTCCATCATTCTGAAGCGGTCGAGTCCAGCGGTAAGTTACAATATCAATATTTGCGGCCTGTATTTGTGCAAAGAAAATGTAGGTAACTCGTACTTAACTCAATTACAAAACTTCCACCATAAACTTAACAACTTAGTATCCGCCCACCCCTTAGATATATTCATAATAACAGGCGATTTTAACTTCGGCGGCGATGTGGAATGGCATCAGTCTGACGGTAGCTGTGGCTTATATCCCGAGAATGTGTCCGTTCGATGTATTATGGATTTCTTTGATACAATAAATGCGTGTAACTTGTCGCAATTCAATGGTGAGCGTAATGTCAACGGTAGATTATTAGACCTTGTTTTCTCAAACAGCGCAATAAGAGTGAATGACTGTGGTGACCCCCTGGCGGTGCCTGTTGACGTGCACCACAAACCGTTGATTATTAATGCTGATTTCCTTGAAGTTCACAAACTCGTTGAGAAACCTGGTATAAAGTACATATTTCATCGAGGCGATTACACTGCAATTGCGTCTGCACTAGATCTCATAGACTGGAATATGATGTTGTCTGCTGGATCTCTGGACCAAGCTCTTAGCCTTTTCTATACCAAACTATACGAGCTCAGGGACTTGTACATTCCCGTTAAACCGCTTAGAAAATCAACACACCCCCCCTGGTACACTAGTGCTTTAATAAAAATACTTAAAGAGAAACACAAATACCATAATAAATATAAAAATTACGGCAACTTATCAGATTACCACTCTTTTTCTCTCTTGCGAAACCGAGCTAAGGAATTAGAGGCGGTTTGTTTTGAAGCTTATATGGAAAAAATAGAATCCTCAATCGCTAAAAATCCTAAATGTTTCTGGTCGTTCATTAAAAGCAAAAGTGGTGGTAATACATTACCTAACGTACTATACTACATGGACTCATCCGCTGACACCGGCGAGGGTATCACTGAGCTTTTTTCCTGTTACTTTCAGTCTACTTTCCAAGAACCTGACTCAGAATCTGACGACCTGGATCTAAATATAGACATTCATCCTGCTAGCTCGGTGAACCTGAGTACCGTAAGCGTGTGTCCAGAGATGGTACTCAAGCTACTTAAAGGTTTGGACTCATCTAAATCTGGTGGGCCAGATTTGATACCCCCCATTTTCATAATTAATTGTGCAAAGAGCCTGGTGGCGCCAGTCTGTGTACTGTATGAACGGTCGTTAAGAGAGGGTATCGTCCCGAAGATGTGGAAATCAGCCTTTATTACACCGATTTTTAAAAAGGGGGATAAATCTAAAATTGAAAACTACCGCCCCATATCTAAATTGTGTCTTTTCTCCAAAGTTCTTGAACGAGTAGTACACGCGGAAGTTTATTCAGCTCTGCAATGCCATTTCGGCGACGAACAACATGGTTTCCTCAGAAAACGGTCAACTGCCTCCAACCTCTTACTATCCAATGAAATGATAACCACTGGGATGGAAGAGCGATGCCAGGTCGACGTAATATACACGGACTACAGCAAGTGTTTTGACCGCATATATCATCGGGTGCTTCTTCAGAAGCTATATTCCGCAGGAATTCACGGAGATCTATTCCGGTGGTTTTCGTCTTACATAGATAATCGAACGCAGGCTGTAGTTTTACGTGGATACACGTCTGGATGGAAATCTGTCCCATCAGGAGTGCCCCAAGGCTCAATCTTAGGACCTTTATTATTTACCATATTTATTCTTGACATAAAGACCTGCTTTAGACATTCGCATATTCTGCTATACGCAGATGACATGAAGGTCCTAAAGTCCGTACGCACATTATCTGATACAGAGCAACTTCAGTCAGACCTCGACAGATTCGTACAATATTGCAAAACCAACAAGTTACAACTAAATGTATCCAAATGTTTTCACGTAGTATTCACTCGTCAGAAATCTATTATTGGCCCAGGTTATACACTAGATGGTACTTACATAAGTAAAGAAAACAGTATCAGAGATCTTGGTATAGTACATGACAGCAAGCTACTTTTTGATGATCATATAGAAACAGTCGTCAACAAGGCGTTCAAAGCCTTGGGATTTATTATTAGAGCTTGTTCTAGTTTTCGTTCTCTGAAACCATTAAAAATTCTCTACTGTTCTATACTACTACTACGTACTACTACTACGTACTATACTACATGGACTCATCCGCTGACACCGGCGAGGGTATCACTGAGCTTTTTTCCTGTTACTTTCAGTCTACTTTCCAAGAACCTGACTCAGAATCTGACGACCTGGATCTAAATATAGACATTCATCCTGCTAGCTCGGTGAACCTGAGTACCGTAAGCGTGTGTCCAGAGATGGTACTCAAGCTACTTAAAGGTTTGGACTCATCTAAATCTGGTGGGCCAGATTTGATACCCCCCATTTTCATAATTAATTGTGCAAAGAGCCTGGTGGCGCCAGTCTGTGTACTGTATGAACGGTCGTTAAGAGAGGGTATCGTCCCGAAGATGTGGAAATCAGCCTTTATTACACCGATTTTTAAAAAGGGGGATAAATCTAAAATTGAAAACTACCGCCCCATATCTAAATTGTGTCTTTTCTCCAAAGTTCTTGAACGAGTAGTACACGCGGAAGTTTATTCAGCTCTGCAATGCCATTTCGGCGACGAACAACATGGTTTCCTCAGAAAACGGTCAACTGCCTCCAACCTCTTACTATCCAATGAAATGATAACCACTGGGATGGAAGAGCGATGCCAGGTCGACGTAATATACACGGACTACAGCAAGTGTTTTGACCGCATATATCATCGGGTGCTTCTTCAGAAGCTATATTCCGCAGGAATTCACGGAGATCTATTCCGGTGGTTTTCGTCTTACATAGATAATCGAACGCAGGCTGTAGTTTTACGTGGATACACGTCTGGATGGAAATCTGTCCCATCAGGAGTGCCCCAAGGCTCAATCTTAGGACCTTTATTATTTACCATATTTATTCTTGACATAAAGACCTGCTTTAGACATTCGCATATTCTGCTATACGCAGATGACATGAAGGTCCTAAAGTCCGTACGCACATTATCTGATACAGAGCAACTTCAGTCAGACCTCGACAGATTCGTACAATATTGCAAAACCAACAAGTTACAACTAAATGTATCCAAATGTTTTCACGTAGTATTCACTCGTCAGAAATCTATTATTGGCCCAGGTTATACACTAGATGGTACTTACATAAGTAAAGAAAACAGTATCAGAGATCTTGGTATAGTACATGACAGCAAGCTACTTTTTGATGATCATATAGAAACAGTCGTCAACAAGGCGTTCAAAGCCTTGGGATTTATTATTAGAGCTTGTTCTAGTTTTCGTTCTCTGAAACCATTAAAAATTCTCTACTGTTCTCTAGTGCGTAGCCACCTTGAGTATGTATCTCAAGTATGGAACCCTCAATATGATATCTACAAATCTCGTATTGAGTCTGTTCAGAGGAAATTTTTGCGGTACTTGGACTTCAAGGCTGGGCAATTCTCAGTTGACTATGAACATCGTTGTAAGCGTTATCATTTCTTACCGTTGGAAGTAAGACGAAATATAAGTGATATCTGTTTTTTAGTGAACATCGCAAACGGCACGGTTGATTGCCCCGATCTACTCGGCAAAATACGTCTTCGCACTAATATAAATAACCTAAGAAAACGGCCACTACTCCAAGTCCCATTCGCATCGACAAAGTACAGGCGCAACGCCTTCTGCATACGTAGTGTTATAGCCTTTAATAGTTTACCATCACACCTGGATATCGACTTATTTTGCACCAGCGCACATAAAATTAAAAAGATTTTGAACAAGGAGTACTTTGGTGACCACCATAACTAGCTTTTGATTTTGGTATTGCACGACTTGACATACCCTAGTATCTCGAAATCCCGTACTACATTGTATAATGTTTGATTACCTACGATGTAATTGGTCAACACAAGCACCTTATAACTAAGTAGCTTTTTAAATGTGGAAGCTTGTAATTAGCAAATTTTATTACTTATTTATGTTATTTCAATTAGGTTATTAGTCTGTAAGCTTTCTGTAAAACAAAATAAATAAATAAATAAATAAATAAAAACGTTAATATGACAATGGGAGCCAAGTACAATGTTAATAATGGGTTACCCTTGCCTTGTTTCATCGAAAAGAAATTGACAAATTATCACTCCCCAAACAATTTTCTGCATAATTTCATTTGCCAAATTATTAGTAAGTAAATAAACTCTTTACAAATAATTGTAACGCAAACCTAATGTTTGGCAAGTGTACGTTTAAACAGTAACTTGCTAAACAACTGGCACTTTTACCAATTTTAACGTTTCAAGATTTGAATCTTTATGTCAGTTGCACAGAATATAAAAACTGCATTACAATGTTTTTTACTATGTGGGTAGATGGTAAATCATTGACGCTCAATGTCAGTTAATCATGGAAATACTATCACTATGTTTTGTAGCGGAAGTTTCTTGAAATTCATATGTTTGCTATGAACTTCCCTCAGGCGTTACGTAAATACAAGTTATATGATAGCGGGCAATGTTTTCTTTTACCGACTTGTTATGATATAGTTCACTTTTTGTGTAGTTTTGTATGAAGTAGCAGAATACATACATTCAGTCAAAAAAGTATCGGGAATGGATGATTTGTTTATGGTTCCAAATTCAATTTTTTGTTTTTTTTGTAGTTGTTAGATTGGCACAACTGTTTTCCATTTTGGCGCGGAGTTTGAGTTGCATCTGTTATTTATATCTATTAAATACAGTGCTGGTTTTAGTAATATCATATATAAAAACGTAAAAAAAAAAACTCGTGCTTATGAGTGGTTCAAAGCGTTCAAAAGCGGTCGAGATGTGACGGAAGATTTGCCTCGCTCTGGTAGGCCGTCAACGTCTGCAACTGAAGTTAACATCGCAAAAGTGAAGGAAATAGTGACTGAAAATCCCCATTCAACTCTGAGAGAGATAGCCGCCGAACTTTCTGTATCTCACAAGTCGATCCGTACCATTTTAACTAATCATTTGGGTATGAAACATGTTGCTGCTCGGCTAGTCCCAAAAGATCTGAATTTTCTCCAAAAACTCAATCGCATGAAAGTCGCTGAGGTCATGCTAGAACGAGTCAGTTCGGACCCAACATTCTTGAAACGCATTGTTACTGGTGACGAGACATGGGTTTACGAGTTTGACATGCAAACTAGTCTACAAGCTTCGGAGTGGCACCTTCCAACTGAACCGAAACCGAAAAAACCACGCCAAAGTCGATCAAAAGTCAAAGTCATGTTGACTGTTTTCTTTGACTATCGCGGTGTTGTGCACTCTGAATTCTTACCGGAAGGTCTAACGGTAAATAAAGTAGATTATTTGAGCGTTATGCGGTGTTTAAGAGAGCAAATTCGACGAAAAAGGCCAGATTTGTGGAAAGAAAATTCTTGGATTTTGCACCACGACAATGCGCCTTCGCACAAGGCTATCATTGTGAACGAATTTTTAACCAAACACTCAACAAATACCATCCAGCAACCACCATACTCACCAGATATGGCTCCTGCTGACTTTTTTCTTTTTCCTAAACTCAAATTACCACTTCGTGGAACCCGTTTTCAATCGATAGAAGACATAAAGGAGAATTCGCGGCGAGAACTGAACTCAATTCCGGAAGCAGCGTTTAAAAAATGTTTTGATGAATGGATTATTCGTTGGCGCAAGTGTATCGTTTCTAAAGGAGCATACTTTGAAGGTGATAAAATAAATTTGGATGAATAACAGACATTTTGTGTATTATTGATCTTTTCCCGGTACTTTCTTGACAGAGTAGTACGTTTGTGTTATAAAATATATTCGGTCTTCTTACAGGGAAATATTTTTATTTCACTGCAAGACGCTTGCAAACAACCAAGACATCAAGCATGCCGCATGCAAGCGAGCATGCAAGCAAGCATACAGTATGCAAGCTAGCATGCAGCATGTAAGCAAGCATGCAGCATGCAAACGAGCATGCAACAGGCATGGTTTCTTTCACGGCTCCGGCGGCGCTGCGGGGTTCCGGCGGTCCTACGCGATCTTATCGTCGCAGATGGTTTAACTCTCACCACGGCTGCTGCGTTGCAAATTTCTTTTTCTTTGAAATTTGGCTGGACACGCTACCACGTGTCTAGATATTTATTTGTCCCGATTTAATCACGGCAACACCATTTGCTGAACATTTGCATTTGCAGTCATAAGAATGGTTACACCTTGCTTGCACTTGCTTGTTTGTTTTTTTCAAGTTCTAACCAAATGTTGTCTCCATTAGACATTGATATAGGTAATCTTTTATTAGATGATGACCTCAATTAGATGATGTGACAGATTATATTTGTTGTACACCAAAATGATAACACATAAGAAAAGATCCTACCTGTTCATATCCCAGTCCAACAGCAGCCATGGCACCTTGAATCAGTGGAGTATTCAGTGACACTTGTCCACGATAGAAAGCGCACATGATCACATGTTCTGCCGTCAAGCATCCGTCGGCGTACGCACATACCTGTTCACCGAGACTGTGACCTGTTGGAAATAATAAACGTTAAATTAAATTGAGTACTCAGTAAAAGTAGTAAGTGGAGACATTAGAGGAAGATCAATGGACGGTGTGAAAGATGATATTAAACAATATGATGTACTGGCTTCTGCTTCTGGCTTCGCCCGCGTGAAAGTCGAAAATTATCTCATGGAAACATTTTCCGGGAATCAAAATTATTCTATGTTCTGTTTCAGGATGTGGTCTACCCCTGTGTCAGTTACATCCAAATTCGTTCAGCCAAGCTGTTAAGACGTGAAGAAAAAACAAACAAACAGACAGACAGACATACTAGTATATTGTGTGTACATCTTATACTTAATATATAATTTATAAAGCGGAATAGTTTGTTTGTTTGTTTGTTTACTTGAACGCTATAAACTCTAGAACTGTCCGATTTGAAAAATTATTTTAGTGTTAGATAGCCCATATTATATCATCACGCTAAGACCAATAGGAGCAGAGCAGTAATGAAAATTGTGATACAGACAAAGTTGCGCGGGTCAACTAGTATATAAATAAATTCTTTTGCATTTGTAACATTATTAGTGTGAACAGAATGAATACTATTTTTATATGAATTCATGAGGTTGGGATAACGCCAACATTATCTCGTAGCAAAAACATTAAATGCTTGTACGTAAATTGTTGTACCTATAATTCCATCAGGCTTTAAGCCAAGTTCATGAAGGACATCTGTTAGTCCGATTTGAATAGCAGTAATCCCAACGAAGGCGTTCTGAATATTTTCCAACACTTTTTTGTCAGGAGACGTTATTATATGAACTATATCGAGACCTTTGGGTGCCAGCACTTTATGAACACTGTAATGAAATAAATAACAGATATTTAGATCTTGATATAAAATTCCTGTAGTTGCAGCACGCCAAAATCACAAGCCATAAGTAAAAAATATATTGTCAACGTTTAGGTATACCGTATACATACAATCCATACACATAATAATTTAATGCATCCAAGCTAAAAAAAAAACATTTGCACTGCATATGCAACTATGACAATGAGACAAAGATATATTAATATTGTCTAAAACTTTGACAATAACTAGATTTTTCATGTGTGCGGTCTGACTTAAGAGAGAAAATGGGAAAAGAGGTCTTCATCATCCACAGCCTGACTTCACCCACTGCTGAGCATATAGTTTTTTGCGATCCTGTGTCAAACTAATCTAAGTTCGACACGTGGTTATGGCAACAATGATGTCTGCCCACATCGCCGTTGGACAACCGCCACTTACTTACTTATAAGAGACCTTATTCAACGAGGAATAACTTCGTGTATCACGAATAATATAAATCTAGAATAGCATCAAAACATTGATATCTTATAATTCATTTACCGTTCGATAGCAGCAGCGAAGACGGGTATGCGCATGAGTTGTACGCCCATACCAGTCCACTGCGAGCCCATCCCGCTAAACACGAACCACAGCGGTCGACGAACATCGTCGAAGTACTCAACCTTCTCACACAAGCTTACAGTTTTTTTATTTTCATCCAAATCTGATAAAACAGAAAGAACAAATCAGAGCAAATTATTTTGATGAACGAAACTCTACTGACATGAGAAAAAACAACTAACATCTGACTACGGGGTCAACGGCCGCATAATAGGGTAGTTACTTGATCTTTTGTATGTTTTTTCATAGATACTGATCTCCATTACATCTGCGGAGTTGTTCTAGTTTAACCCAGCAGTACCTCCAATAAGAAATCGTTCATACCTAGTACAGTGTATCCCCTGCCTAAATGTCCAGAGATGTTGTTCGCATGAAAGTGGTGCAACAGAGCTAACTCTTCAGCATCGATGGGTCGGGATTTGAGATTTTCAAATATCTTTGTTACAGCAGACTCTTGCCTCCCTGATAAGGTGATCAACCGTGGAATAGATGCCTGATAGCGGGATAGGTCCTGAAATTTTAAATCATTAGTCAATTGTGCGATTTTTAAACTGATTTTTAATATAAAACCAACGAAAGTCTTGAAAACAGCTAGATAGCACAGTAGGCAGGTTTTTATGTAACTGAACTTTATCAGGCTAATAAATAACGTAATAAGTTACCATCATCACTGCTGACCTACTTGAATAAAAGTACCTTTGGTTTGTATCTTCCATGTAGAAGCACGTGTGAGTTCACGCCGGTGATGGACATGCCGTTTAGCGCGACGTACGAGCGACTGAAGGGTTGGTGTTCAGTGACGATGCGCATGCGCCCCTCGCGCAGTGCCACCACGTCCTGACGCGGGTTCTTGCAGTGCAAGTTGGCGGCTAGTATGCCAGTGTGGTAGCCCAGTAATACCTGAGTGAATGAAACAAAACAGTGTATTACTTAAACTAAACTTAAGTTTGTCACTATTGTTGTAAAAAAATGGAAGTCGTCTATAAGCATTATCACTGTAAATAGTTTAGTACTCGTATTACCTAAGTGTAGTTAAGAATACGAAGAGTGCATCTAATTTTACCTATTTAAATGTGTTTATTAATGATCTCACAAACTGCATGCATAGCGTAACTTTACTGCTTTCAGATCTTTAGTCACTCAATGCTGTTTATCGTCTCCCTGTTACAACGGTACTTTTATTCTGTGACTGTACATTTACCCTTCAAACTGAAGAACAACAATCAAGCATGCTGTTAGTACTTATACAAGATCGAGCACAAATAGATCTAATAGGTACCAATCGTGTTCTCTTCTAACCTTAGTCAGAGCAGCCATGCCAGATGCTGCTTCTGTCAAACCAATGTTGGAGGTGACGCTGCCGACCAGTAGAGGATCTTGCCTGTCTTTGCAGTAGACTTCTTCAAGTGCTTCTAGTTCAGATTTATCAGCATCCGGTACGCCTGGAATATAATAGCGAACCTTAAGTTGTTTAATGAAATGCAGTTTTAGAAAGGGTCACACCACCTGAATATTGTAATTTTTTTTTTTGAAAACAACAATTTTCACTGTTAACATATTTTATTGGATAACTTAAACTTAGAAAATACAATGAATTGAAATAGTCACATTGGTTTGTACTATCCTAGAATTAAGCCCACAACCATGCATTAATTGTCACCGGTACCTTCTCTAACTATAACTATTACAGTTAGAACCCGTTCTTAGTTAAAACGTGTTTTCTCTAGTTAAAACTAGTATTCAATAAATGCCTTTGTTACGACAAGAATTAACTACTGCTAAAAAAATACTATCAGTGAAAGCTAGTTCTAACTAGTCTAAACGCATTTTGTCAAAAAGATACAGTTAAAAAACCGAGGTCAAAGATCATCGTGCTTTATTCTGATTGGTCGAAAGACCTCACCTGATTTGAGATTAAAGGGTATCAGACGTAAAGGCACCATGCCATCACTTGCCATAGGTGTCGTAAGAAGCGAGTAAGGGACTCACCAGAGAATGGGCAGCAGCATTATCTATGTATTGCAACAGCTACACTGCGATAGCCAACCTGCCTGCAAAGCGTTACGGTTATAGCAAATCCCCCGAATATGATGCCCGAATGTGCTAAGAATCCTCGGAGTGGATCCGGCTACCCTTACAAACACCGACGACTGAAACTGGTAACACTGAACTTGAGGAGGAATTGAGCCAGTTACGAAGGAGTATTGTGGGATTTTCTAAAGACCGAAGAGAGGGGGATGACATGTTCATTCTCAAATCCGGCAATCTGCTCTATTTTCGGGAGGGTGATCAGAAGTCCCAGGGTGGTGTCGGTTTTATCGTTCACAGGTCCCTTGTGTCCACTGTGGTGAGGATCGAGAGTGTGTCGAATAGGGTGGCGTACCTTAGGTATACTCAGAATGTCTGCAAGATATTCGTTGACGGTCCTATAGTTACGCCCCACCCGAATTTTTAGTAAATATTTAAATAAACAATGTCGAAATTTTTCAATCCCCAACAAGTTTCTATAAACTAGTTTTAACTAAGGTCCAAAGTTAGAACTACTTTTATCTTAAATTTAAATAATTAAAGCAGTAAGTTCTAGTTATAACTACGAAATTGTAGTTATAACAAAAGTATTGTTATTATTTCCTTTATTCATTTTCTTTACTTATTTATACATTTTTAAATATTTTTATACAATATATAAATATAAAAAAAAAACATTTAAAAATAGTAGCCCACCGATATCGGGAACAGGGTCCAAGCTACCGGTGGTCAGGGCTCCAGAGAAAGGAACCTCCTGACAGTGCGAGCCGTGTCCAGAAGTACCGCTTTCTTAATTTGACATCACATTGACATTGGCCGACACGACTATCGGTACAATGATTGCGGAGTCCACTTCCCACATGTCGACAACCTCGCGAGCCAAGTCAATATACTTGATTTGTTTGTCATTCTTGGCTTTCACGAGGTTCTCGTCATGCGGGACGGTTATGTCTACAATCATTGCACGCCTCACAATTCGGTAATTATTATTATTATTATCTGTTTATTTCGGACAGAATCCACAAGTGTTAGTAACCATTTTTCTTAAGATCTATGTTAGTATGAACATAATATGACAAAATATATATTTTTTATTTATAACTTTAATATGTATAACCTTTATTAAGGAAGTTTGGCCTCTGAACTGAATGATTACTTTTTTGCCTCACCTGTACCATATGCTTCCACGTACTCTACTGCCTGAGGCGACACTTGTACTTCCTTGTAAAACTGTGTTATGAAACCAGCCGTAGACTGAGGGTTCCGAGAGTATCCGAATTTGGGACCCATTTCATCACTCAATAGCGAAACGTATTCATTTTTGACATGCAATAATTCCGCGTAGACTCTGAAAAATAATAAAAGATACCAAAATTACACCTACTATTTGAAAATTCGAGGTACTGGTTTAAACAATCATAACATTTCTACCTTTTTGCATCTTTTGCCTTCTGCAAAAATACAACACTGACTGTGTCAGATAAAATATAACCATCGGCGTCCTGCGCAAATGATTTGGTCTTTCCATCTTGGTTAAGGATTGCCGAAAGTCTGGAATTTAATAAAAACACAGTTTCTTACTAAAAGCTAGTGCTATGTACGTATATACACTTAAATAACTAGCTAACTAAAACTAAAAAAAAATCTAATATAGCGTCTAGCCACTGTTAAATTGCCCAAAAAGCTGGCAGCAGTGCCACTTTGTAAAGCAATGCTTATCCTAAACAGTTATATTTAGACGTTTTTTTTTAAACCCTAAATTGATATTTTTGAAATTATGTTTGCCACTTTGTCGGCATAATAAATTTTGATCGAGCTGCTAGAACGTATGTTAGAATACACTTGATTTTAACACAAAAGAACACATTTAATATACCGTCCATGATGAACTGAGGCTTGTGGATGTAGAGATAAGAATCCTCCTCCAACAAATGCTGCTTCACATTCCCCTCGACTCAAGGCCGAGTATGCTGCTTCCAGTGCAGTGGTGGAACTGCAGTCCAGTTCATCGATTCCTAGTGAGGGACCCTTAATATTCAACCAGTACGAGATGCGATTCGCGAACATGGTCTTGCTGGATCTGTAAAAAAATGATACATTTTGATCCAAGTACGAGAAGTTTATGATTGCATTCGAAGTATGTTTGCGAATGGGTAATGGAGCCCAGACTACAATGGCAAATGCTCATGCATTTCATACGACGCGTGACTTTTTTTTATCAAACTTGCGAGAAAACACACACACAATTAGCACGCGCACACGCACGTACAAAGATAATTCTCAATTCTGGGTATCTAGTCTTATCTAATCTTCTAATATGTAAAAATTTCGTGTCACGGACTCACGGTATTTGTTATCGAACTTCGCCAAAACGGCTAGACCGATTTTTATGAAACTTTTTGTGAATATTTGATTTCCTTTTTTTTTATATGGCAAAACAATGTTTGCCGGGTCAGCTTGTTTCTTTCATCCTTACTTAATATTATAAATGCGAAAGCGACACTGTCCGTCTGTCGGTCTGTCTGTCTGTCTGTCGCGCTTTCACGCCAAAACTACTGATTCGATTTAAATGAAATTTGGTACACAGATAGTCTAGAGCCTAAGAAAGGACACAGGCTACTTTTTATCCCGGGAGTATGTTCCCTAAGGACCACGCGGGCGAAGCCGCTGGCAGGAACTAGTAATAAATAAAGGTCATTCAACCATGGTTATTAAACTTTTCTTTTTCTAACGGGGGGAAATCTTCATGGATGTCTTCCACCCTGGGGTGGGCGGTGGGGTCTGTCAGACTCTTACTGACTAAAACCACCCCAAACTAAACTTACCCCAGTATGCCTTGACCGTGTTTGGAGATAGTTTCTGCAATGCCGTTTTTCTCAGTGTCAGATAAAGATGATCCAAAATAGACTGCAACTTTTTTTCCATTGAGCTCAGCTGGACTCACACCTGAAACCAAAATATGCTTAGTTGGAAAAAAACGTAACTCATATATGATGTAATTTTTATAGTCTATCAAGACCTTCTTTCCCAGGAACGCTAAGAACAAATCATCAAATGACTCCTTCCGCTCTGATGGGAGTGGAAGAGAGAGTCAGATTTTTACGGACTAAAACCCAACCGTATTTCTCCTATTGCCCTTTGCGTTTCAGGGCCGCGGTGACTCTTTTGAACAAATTTCTACTCGTTTGAAAAAGTCTACAGTACCTTGGAGCTCTATAAAAAAAATGTGTGTGTGTGTGTGACATATTTTTTTTAGTCATAACTGAACCCTCCCGATCCATGCGGCTCTTATTATGCCAGGAGCTGCTCGTGACAACAGCTTACCTGCATCATAAAGGGCCTGGTACGCCAGCTCAAGTGCCTTCCGCGAAATAGGATCCACGTAGTGCGCGAGGCGGTAGTGCACAGCGAAGAACTGCGCGTCGAACAAGTCCAAGTTTGGAGCTATGCCGGAGGCTGGTGCCAGGTCTGGGTGCTTGTAGCTCCATCTTAGACCCTCCGATGTCACTAGATTCTCCTGTAGTATAGAGCATCAAAGTAAATAAGATGTCGTCACATTATAGGGCACCCACAAAAACCGAGATGCGATGCGATACGCCACTGCATTGCAGGAACTTACGATGCGAATTGCTACGATAGAATTTCGTCCGACAAATAGTTGGTTTAGGTGACTTTCAACGGTAGTCAGCCGTATTGGACGTGTTTTTATTAAATATTGTTGCACTGTTGTTATTGAAAAAGAAGATTTTGGGTTCATCCATTCATTACGATTATGAACGCTGATGGGAACTATTTTACTCAAAAATACTGTGCTTTGAGAATAGAAGATATATCTTTTTGATTATTTAAGAATGAGCATATCTTCATTTGAAGAGCTTTTGAGTTTATTATCACCATGTCTACAAAAATGATCGTACAAGGGAAGAATTCCTGTTATGCTTTTGAACATGTTGGGACTTGCTTTAGGTAAAGTTAAACAAAAATGAATTATAATATGTTCACATTTTAATTGCTTTTTCCTGAAAAAATCTAATTTGTGATTCATAGATTAGTCGACAATCTAGGCGGACCCTGGCAATAGCCGGGATTAACGCCAGGTGGGAGAAGAAGAGATTAGTCGACAATTTATGTAATATCATACTTTTCTTCCGTTGACATTGCGCTGTAGGTGGAATAATTATCATTAGTAGATGAATTAATTTGATCTTCCCGTGCGTTTGATTATTGTTCGTTTGATAAATGTGAATTTAGTGTTTGGTTTGCACTTGATGATTGTCGTTCGTGTGATAAATATGGATGTACTTGTGGTATTTGGTTTGCAAAATGCTGATAGCCACTCTGGTATTTGCCGGGCTGACAGAAGTTACTATGAGGTGGTTATCTTTGATATGCAAGTTAAAGTAAGTCTGTTGAAGTTAGGAGAACATGACTTTGAAATATAAGTGTTTTGTTATTATCCAGTTTACCCTTTTTTAAAAATACATGTGCCTATTTTCCGGTTCCTTTAAAATGTTAACAATGTCATTTTCAAAATAATTTGCCTTCCTTTTTGCGGCTGCTGTTGCGTACGTCCTGATGGAGACTTTTAACATATTGCTCGATGCTCTTGTCCAGATGGTGCTTGATTTTGTTCCTCATTGTCCTTTTCATTAATGCTGTTTGTTGTCTTATTTTGCACTAGCTTCTGGACTAGCACTAGGGAACATACTCCCGGGATAAAAAGTAGCCTTTGTCATTTCTCAGGCTCTATCTCTGTACCAAATTTCATTTAAATCGGTTCACTAGTTTTGGCGTGAAAGCGCGACAGACAGACCGACAGACGGACAGAGTTACTTTCGCATTTATAATATTATAGTAATATAGTAATATAATAGTAATAGTAAGGATTTTTTTTAAGAAATAATAACTGCTTATACAGGTGGTAGATTTTGCTCCTGTTCCAGATAGTTTTTCATCGTTAAGTTTCTTCAGGTACTTGTTGAAAGTATCTTTTATCCGTTTCCATCAGCGTTGCCAGACGTCCCAATTTTTTTTTGTGTCGGGCGGGATATCCCGCGCGGGACAGGCTCAGTCCGGATTTTAGGGGATAACTTGACCGTGTGTGCAGCGTGCTGAAAAATGGCATCAGCTTTTTCAACAATTTCCTATAAAAGATACTAGGAATATGTTTAAACAAATGTCTTTCATATTAATTATCCCAACATCAAACTGCTTTACTGAACGCGTTTCTTTTTCTCAGATGAATTTATAATTTATTGTCGGATGCGATAAACAATTCTATTTAATTTTAATGGAAGCAGAATTACTTATCCAGTTTAATCTAGAGCTATCCTATGCAGAGTTCTTCACCTTTATTAAAGAGAAAAAGGAAACTTTAAAAGAAGTTAAATCTTCACAGAAATATCATGAATAAGTTCCTAATTGTAATAAATAATTATTCTATTATTGTTACACTCATTCCCTAAATACCAAATTTAAATATAATTTTTTTTTTTTTTTTTTTTTTTTATTGCAACAGGCAAACAAACAGTATTAACAACTACAAATTTAACAACAAATTATGCAAATAAAAACCAATTACATGTTTTCGCATTTAAACAGCTAAATATGAAGAGCATGCTTGATGGAGAGAAAAAATAAATAAATAAATAAACAATAAAAAAAAGTAAATTACAATGACGCTGTACGTAAACAATATTATACAGTCAAAAATGATACGTAGTTAAGTGCTAAAGTAAAACATTTAGTGAACCAATTCGAACCAATGTTTAGTAAGTATTCGATTGAATACATTCAGCTTAGTATTAAATAAGTCAAGTTCAGAAAATTCAACCAAATTGTTGTAAGACTTTGCGCATCTTATAAATAATGAATTCTGTCTGTAATTTGTATAGCAGCGGGGGACATTAAGAAGAAAAAAGGGTATTCTAGCAGATCTAGTAGTGGCGCGTAAATTAATTTTGGAGAGAAGTTGCGGGGCGTCTATGTAAGATGTGCTAACTTGACGAGGAGAGAGATATCAGATATACTCCTTCTTTCTCTAAGTGGCAGTAAATGATACCTTTTGCATCTTGACTCATAATTATGATTGCCGGTTTTACACTTATACTGCAGGTATCGCGTAAAGTTATGCTGGACGGATTCCAATCTAGAGATATAGATGGCATACATGGGATTCCAAACCTGCGAGCAGTATTCAAGTGAGCTACGAACGAAGGAACAGTACAATATTTTAATTATTTTGATATCTGTGAACTGGGAACAAGATCTTTTTAGAAACCCCATGGCTTTGTTAGCTTTATTTACTATGTGATGTACGTGCTTCTCGTAGGTAAGTTTTGAATTCTGCCGCAAAGTTCTGCAAGCGGATTTTTCGTAGGGCACGTTTTGACCATGTTGGACGTATCGGGGCCAAACTAGCATCGCACCCTCCGGATAGTAAGCAGTTTTGGTCCCTGTCGAAAGCGGTCGAAACGAATTTCTGTCGACCCACTTTGCCTCCAATGCTGAAACCTGATGGTTCGCTGGCTCACTCTGCAAGAGAGAAAGCAAATTTATTTGCAACTTTCTTTGCAGGCAATTCGCGTCTGGACGCTGGCTCCAAGCAACCACCAACTTTACCTCGTTGTGACTCTTCGATGCCGGAGATCAAAGTTCATAATAAAGAGGTCTGTAGAGTATTACGCAGTTTAGATGTGAATAAGGCCAGTGGACCTGACGGCATTCCAGCAAGAGTGTTGAGGCAATGTGCACCTGAATTGTCTCCTGTGTTGACACGCCTGTACCGCCTCTCTCTTGAAAAAAGAACGGTGCCAAGATCATGGAAGCTTGCGAATGTGCAACCGGTGCCCAAAAAGGGAGACCGTGCTGACCCTGCGCATTACCGTCCGATCGACATTACCTCCATCCTATGCAAGGTTATGGAAAGGGTTCTGAACAGTAAGCTGCTGACCTACCTTGAAGACAACAATCTCCTCAGTGACCGTCAATATGGCTTTCGCCGGCGACGGTCAACTGGCGATCTTCTTGAGTATGTCACGCACTGCTGGGGCGAAGCCATTGAGAGACACGGCGAAGCACTTGCCGTGTCGCTTGATATCTCGAAGGCCTTTGACAGGGTCTGGCACGCAGGTCTACTCAGCAAGCTTCCTGCTTATGGTATCCCAGCTGGTTTTTGCAGCTGGATATCAGACTTCATGAGTGAACGGTCGATCCGAGTGGTCGTTGACGGCTGCTCCTCTGACCTCATGGCTATTGATGCCGGAGTTCCTCAAGGGTCTGTTCTCTCTGCAACTCTTTTCCTGCTGCACATCAATGACCTACTTCAGCCTGGTCTTGTTGGGTACGCAGATGACAGTACGGTTTCAAAGAGATACTTGTCCAACGCAACAACCAGTGGGGTTGAAGTTTGTTCCTTGAGAGAGGCCATGGTAGAGCGGACAAATTTGACCTTAAGCGTTGTCTCCCAATGGGGTGATGACAATTTGGTCACTTTTAACGCCACCAAAACACAGGCGTGTCTTTTTACCGCAAAAAGGAGTCGTTTTGACCAAGCTCCTACTTTTCGGGGTGCATCTGTTCCTGTGACTGATCGGCTCGAGCTCCTAGGCATGGAGTTGACATCCAGTCTCAACTTCGGCGCCACCATCGAGTACAAAGCCCAAACTGCGGCCAAAAAGCTGGGCATCCTAAATAGGGTGAAGCGATACTTTAGGCCTGGACAGCTTTTAACACTATACAAAGCACAAGTCCGATCCTGCATGGAGTATTGTAGCCACCTTTGGGATGGCTCAGCTAAGTATCAGCTTGCCGCGTTTGACTCGGTGGAACGCAGAGCTAAGAGGCTCATCGGCGACGTAAAACTGGTGGATGCCAAGCTACATAGCTTGGCTCATCGCCGTAAGGTTGCCTGCTTGTCGGTCTTCAACAGATTGTACTTCGGTGAGTGTGCCCAAGAACTCCACGACCTCATCCCACCGGCCCCCTTCTACCATCGGACATCCAGACGCACTGCATCTTACCATCCCTACCTTGTGACTATTCCACCAATTCGCACTAAGCGTTTTCAAACGTCTTTTATAATGCGCACAGCAAAGGAGTGGAACTCTCTGCCAGCGTCTGTGTTTCCGAAAGCTTACAACCCTAATCTCTTCAAAGTTAGAGTGAACAGGCTCCTTCTGGGTAGGCTCGCTCCATCGTAGACTTTGTCTCTGTCATCTCTGACATAGACTAGAGTCAAGAGCAAACCCATTACAAATAAAAAAATTAAAAAAAAAAGTTTTGAATCGTGTATCACACCCAAATCTCGTATATAATCTACTCGTTTCAACTCATCGTTCATTAGAGTATATGTATGGGATATACTGTTGACTTTGCGAGTAAACGTAATTGTATAACATTTAGATACGTTGATATCCAGATTATTCGACTGACAATAATTTTCTAGTCTTTCGAGATCTTGTTGCAAAGCATAGCAGTCATAGACATCTTTTATGCGTTTGAAAATTTTCATGTCATCTGCGTAAAGTAAGAATAATGAATTTTGAAAGCATGTGTGAATGTCATTTATTAAAATGTTGAATAATAAGGGCCCAAGGAGCGAACCCTGGGGAACTCCTGAAGGGACTGCATGTCGCTTCGACACAACACCGTTGATTACAACAGCCTGGGAACGGTTCTTTATGTAAGATGTTATCCACCGATATAAGGTACCATGAATACCTGCATAATAAATCTTCTGTAACAGTATATTATGGTCAAGACGGTCAAAACATTTACTGTAGTCTGTAAAAATACAGTCCACCTGACCTCCATCATCCATACTTGATGTAGTGAAGTCGACAAAAGACAATAAGTTAGTAGTGGTCGATCGGTTTTTCAGAAAACCGAGCTGTTGGGGAATGAAGGCCGAAGAAAAAGTGCTGTAAACTTGCGTGTAAATGATACGTTCAAGTATTTTATCAAACAGGCATAATTTGGATATGAGTCTGTAATTACTAATATCGCTCTTATTCACACTTTTGTGTACCGGTGTTATGTACGCGTACTTCCATATACTAGGAACTATTTCCTCCTTAACAGAACGTGTAAAAATAATCGTTAGTGGCTTAACTAGTCCTTTGGCACACTTCACTATAAACAGTGGCGGTATGTTGTCGGGACCCGCACCTTTAGTGAGATCTAAAGATTCCAAAAGCCTAAGCAGATAGTTTGAATTTATTTCAATATCACCTATATTTAGTGTTGAGTCAGTAGGAACAATTATTGGATTTGAGGTACTTGAAATTCGATCTGTAGTAGAAAGGAAATTTGACTGAAAGTACGCGGTGAAAGCATCACTAATTTCATCACTTGTGTGGTAGCATCGACCTTCTAATGACATAGTGGAGGGGAGAGTATTAGTGCCTTTTTTGTTCGCTTTTATGAAAGACCAGAACATTTTTGGGTTTTTTACGATAGAATCTTCAGTTCTGGTAATGTAAGATTTATATCATTTTTATAAAAACACATTTTCAATGGCTATATTTGCTAGGTACCTATCTATTGTCATGTAAACGTAATTTAAAACTCAATAAAAAAGATAAATATTTAAAAACTTATGATTATATACGTTTTTTATATATCCTGTGTTCGGCGATAGAGTCCCGCTTTATTCATACAAAAAGTTTCAAACTCCCGACATGCCAAAAAAAAACTGGCTACGCTGGTCTCCATCTTTTTATACTTCCTCAACTGTAAATTAAAACAAAATTAACCCACAGTCAGTAGGGATGTACGAATGGTTTATTTTATGTACGTAAAATAAATTAAAAGGAAAAAAACTTTTACTTAAATGTTTTTTTCTTCTTTTTAGAGCATTTAAATAAAAAGATTTTATCTTTTATTTTTTTAATATTTAGTTATTTCGAGTTACTGTCAACATGCCCTTTCATTTGATACCCATATTGTACAAGTGCATAAAAAATAACTATCCTACCATCTTGGATGTTCCGCCATATTTATTGGATTTAAAATGACGTCACATTATTTTTCGAGTTACTCTCAATACGTTCTTTCATTTGATACCCATATTGTAGAAGTGCATAAAAAATAACTATACCGCCATCTTGGATGGTCCGCCATATTAGATTTAGAGTAATGTCACACAGTTTATATTGTATTGTCATCCCAACTAAAACTAAATTTCAGCTCAATCGGTTGAAGATATCTGTTTCAAAATTGAGTAGCAAGATTCCACCCGAACAAACATACATACATACATTGCAAGTTAAATTAAATTAAGCTAAGTTTTTAATAACTTAAGGTCACATTAGGGTAAATTTTAATGATTGACGCCGTATTTTATTTTTTATTTTCTTTTTTTTACGAAGCGGAGACGGCTTCAACGATTTACATCTAAACTATTACCAAGGTGCAAGTATGTACAATACGGAGTCGCTGTTTACGTTAGAACATGCCTAAAATAACACAACAGCTGCTAAAAGAAATCAGTGCAGACTTTGACAAGAGTGCCAATCCCTAACTGTTTGGGAGCTATAGACGGCAAACATATCCGTATCAGTAGTTCCTCGAATAGTAGATAACTTTTTTTATAATTACAAGGGTTTAAATTCAATAGTTTTGTTAGCTATTGCTGACTTGAAATATAAATTTATCTACGTGGATATAGGAGCATAATATGGTAAGAAAAGCAACTCCCTCAATTTTCCACCACTCGACGCTTTATTAATTACTGATTTTTTATTATACCAAAGCCGTTGCCAAGCTTTCAAGAACCGGTCCCATTTGTTTTCATAGGGACGAAGCTTTTCCATTTCAAATAAAGCAAGCACTTTACTGTTAAACAAAGAATATTCAACTACCGTTTGAGTAGGGCGAGACGATTTAATATGTTTAGTGCGCTTTCGCCATACTAGCCAATAAATGGCGAATATTTCATTGACCCCTTAATATCTCATATGATTTTGCAGTCGATATTATCAAGGCTTGTTGTATAATACACAACTTTGTACTGAACCGCGATGGATTAAAGATCCCTGTAGAAATGATCATAGATGATTCTGAACTTCAAAACCGAATAACAGACGTTGAATGCAAGTACAATGAGTGCATTACTTTTCTAGCAATTTAAAAAAAAATGAAAATATACAAGTACTCAGTTATTTTAATGTAGATAGATACACTTTATTGCACTGAGTAACATTGATTGCAGAATTGTTTTAGAAATAATAAAATACTACCTACTTACAAAGTTTTGTTTTTTCACTGTTTTCTTTGTCTTGGAAATTCGGAAACAAACTTTCACAGATGATCTTCCATGCATCTTGTTTAATAATTTTATTTTTATAATGTTCATTACTCGTGTCCCAAAAGACGGGGAGCTCCTCAATTAAAGATATGAAAAAAATCACGTCATGTTCCGCCATTATCCACAAAACGACGGCTGCGCCGGCTTTCCCCTATGCTGTCTCAGAGCGTACTAACGTGGCGTCAAATTTTATACGGTCGGGACCACTCGCAGTTCACCTCGCTTAAGGTGGTTACTGCTCAAACGGGCTAGCCTGTGGTGACCTCAAATGAATTTAAGGCCCCCAGCCAAGGCAAGACGTGGCGCATTCATGCGAGCTCGCAGATATTTGCGACGCGTTGCGAATGCACAGTTATGTGTGGGAGCCCATATGAGTAGCCTTCGATTTGGCATAGATTTTGTTGTCTTATCTTCTATCAACCTGTCTAATTTAGTTTAAAGGTAAAAGTGTAGACACCAGTTTATTAGTACATTAGAATAGTAACATTAGGCTAATAAGTTAAACAAATACTAACATTATACCTATGGATATTATCCGAAATAAAAATGTTTGAATTGAATTGAATTGAATAGTTTAAAAAAATTTCGTTCGCAATCCTTTGCACGCGAGTCCGAATCGAACTTAGCCAGTTTTTATAAATAATTTCAATTTTGGCACAAATAGAAAATTAATAACAAAGATTATACATTGATATTGTTCAAAGTCACAAAAGTACACACTCACATGGTGGAAATTCTTTTGTGACACAAAATTTCATAAACACCAAACCACACAATAATATACATATAAATCTATTAACATTTTAACCATCTAATTAATTACCTGTAATAATAATTAATTATTTCCATGAATTACTTAGACTTCGTCCTCTCTCCTAACTTTGCTGTGCCCGACAGGATCCATATTGATCTTGACAATATTTATACCACTTATATGCACATAACAATGGAATGCAATAAAATTTATAAGTGTTGAGTAAATAACAGCTGTAAGCTGCTGAACTATGAGCAATTTTGTTTAAAAAATATTTATATCACGAACAAAGACAAGAAGACAGCTAGGATTTGCAAAAAAATTACAGAGGTACTTTGACGAGCCCACGGACCATCTGAATCGACAGTGATGCAAATACTTTTAAAAGGCAAAACATGAAATGACGATAGTATTTTGATTGTTAGTCTAGTCGACAAATGCTTTTTGTTCAACTTTCAGCAGTCTCGGAAACATGAATGAGTGTCATCCTAACAATAAACTAGAATAGCATGGAAATGATTTCTGAAAAAAAAATAAAGTTCGCTCAAAAAATTGCAAAAGTTATAAACAATTTACTGAAAAAAAAAGAACTGTAGAGGAAATTTCCGAAGAAAATTTCTTAACTTCTGGAACTTTAATACGGTCGAAAACGGTCCAATAGCTTGTGCAAGTGACGCCCACTTCGGGCATTTTAACAATAAAATTGATTTAAGCATATTAAAAATATATCTGCTTAAGCATAAACATTGCAAGTGTAAGAAATTGCTAAACCATACATTTGAAATTTTTAAAAGGTTTCAAAATATCCATGTTAAAAAAAAAACAGTTTTTATTGACAATTTACGCAGTTGAAAAAAT
Organism: Lacanobia oleracea; assembly: GCA_950371165.1. NCBI lineage: Eukaryota > Metazoa > Arthropoda > Insecta > Lepidoptera > Noctuidae > Lacanobia > Lacanobia oleracea. Next base: position 17,770,969 of record OX493406.1, read on the forward strand.
AACTAACTTGAATTTATATATTTTTTTACAAATCCTTTCGTTTTTTATTAAAAACTGCATGAAAATGTCTTATCGCGAAATGCGATAAGACTGCCCATTGTATGTGTTTTAGTTTTAAGTTTCCTTTTGTTTTATTTTCGGTGTATCAAGCGTATAACAAATAAATAAATGAAATGTTTTTTAATTTATTTTTATCTCATAATATTTAAATGAAATTATAAACGTACTTGTTAAATAACAATTTTTTTCTACAACTTATAGTAATATTAAGGAACCATTTCCTTATGCCATGCTTTCTTTTTTAACAATAGTTTAGTGTTTAGAAGAATTTTCTACAGAAAATGTTTAATTTGATACATTCTACATAATAAGTTAAATCTGGACGAAAAAAAATATTAGTGAGACTACTTGCCTTATTATAGAGTTTCTCAATGAACTCGTCGAATCCTAGACAGCCAGGCATGATCGCCGACATGCCAGATATGACAATACTTTCGCCGGAAAGCGCACTAGGAGTAATCGGAGCAGGTTGTTCAGCCATTGGGGCACTGCCACTGTCAGGACTCGGAGACATGCTACAACCAAGTTTTATACTGCTGAGTTTTTTTAAAGTATATTACTATAAATTATACCATTGGTCTAGTGTAATAAAGTAATATAATCAATGGTCTTTACATCTGGAATTTCTCATTAGCAGCCAGGAGTTTGGATTTGTGACCAGCTGATGGCAATAGGCTCACTCCCTATTATATAGGACTTCAAAAAATAAAAGGTTTAAATGTGGCTATATCTATAGGTATACATCAGTTAATAAATACTCACGTTTCGAAGTTATAAGAAATGGTAACTGGAACAAATATTCAAAATGAATTCTTTGAACGATTCGAGTGCACTGTGCGTTGATACATTTACTCATACTTATAAAGTAAAGTGTTGAATTTATTAGCATAACTAATTAAAGATTCGCTATTTATTTTGAATGATTATACTTTGACCTGTTTGCCAATTCAAGGGATTCGTCTACAAACCGACAGCGGGTGGAGCACTCGAAACGAGCAACGAGCAGCTCGTTTCTCGTTGCGCATGCTCGCTTTGTAACGTGTAACATTACACTGCAAAGTCAGTACCCTCCTAAGTTTTCTAGAGGATTATTGGGAGGAGGGGGATAGGTTCATTAGGTACTGTTATTTGTAATGTATATTACTTTTGGTTGTTTTATGTGAGTCCAAATTAAACATCTAAGTGATAGCACAGCACTAACGCGAGAAGTTATTGCTATCTATTATCTGCTCTTGTTTAACGGTGAAAACTAAGAACCTACAGACCTCGCCACCCCTGAGTTATTTCGCCCGTTGGTTTCAGATGCATCTAGTTCTGAGAGAATTAGAGCAAAAACGGCGTGGCAACCTCGGAAAGGTACACCACCAAACTTGCCTTGACGACCTACACGACCTTTGCGCTCTCCTTCAAAACCGCTACTCCGCTGCTCCCTCTGAAGGAGAAGGTAGAGTGGAATCCATGGTTGGAATAGCCACTAAATAAAGAAAAACCTACCACCTTACCTACCTGACCCGTCACCTCACCGTACCTGTCACTTCTAAAATGTTCTGTTCCGTTTTGTTGTTGTTTTGTTCTTTTTTGTTGTTGTTTTGTGTGTTTTTGTTCTTAAAATGTTTTGTTTTGTGACTTTAATATTGTAGCAGTGCGATGAAATGCCTAAGGCTAAATTCTTTGGGTGGATAGCAAAACAAAAGTAAGAAACTTGAATTTTACATAAAAGTCGAACTGTATCTACGATATTTGAAAAATGTACGATCGTCATCATGCAATCTGTAGCTGGGACAAAGATCGAATAAACAAATGGCAAACATGGAAATTCATGACTACTCGATTACTTAAAAGTTATCCAGGTACGACGGATGTTATAAAGGGTGCAATTAAAATGCCTACTCATCCAGGAGTCAATGCCACACCCGAAAAATTGGAAAAATTTAAAAAGGAGTCAAAACATTTTGAAATGTTGGATAACACTGCACAATTAGTTCTTTCAGAAAATATGGCTGAAGATATGCTGCACAAGGTGATGAGATTCAGCACAGCAAACGACATGTGGGATGAACTACGAAGAAGATAAGAGCTATGGACTTATGCGTGAAGTTATTTAGTAACCAAAAAGATCCTGAGCCTGATATGACCACACATATATCTGCAGTAAAATCTTTGTTTTACGTCCCGAATACCGAATTAGAAGGAAATGATTTACCAGTAATCCTAGTAATATGCAAGATACTGGATACACTTCCAGAACAGTATTTCGAATATAAATCAAGTTGTCTTTTGATGGAAAAACAGGATAGAAACATTGAGAATTTGACGATATAGTTATGTGCATATGAAAAAGCGTTATTTATAAAGCAGAGTGTAGTACTAATGTGAAAGCTCTTGTAGTAAAATCTGAGAAGAGTAAGAATAAGTTTAACAAGAAGGAGATAAAGTGCAAATATTGCGGACAGGTCGGTCACATTGTCAAGAAATGTCATAAATGGATTTCCGACGAAAGACCACCAAAGAATTTAACAGTAACTGTCAGTTGAAGATACTACAGAATCAGATAAAAAAAGGTTGAAATGTAGACAATGGCGCCACTAGCCATTCTACAAATAGGTCTGACTTATTTGAAAGCTTTGAATATTTTCAAAATAATCACTCTGTCACTACAGAATCTGCAGGATGTTAATGGACGAGTCGAACAACTTCTTTTAAAAGATGTATGGTATATTCCAGCATTACAAATAAATTTATTTTCCGTTCTTGAAGCTCAAGACAAACTACAGAATAAAACAATACAATACATTGGAATCCCGCATAGAATCACGTACATTGAAGATAAAAGGTAAAAGGGCTTGATAAACTTAATGTTAAAAACGTTACAAAAAAGCAAGAAGTAAATCTTGTCACAAATTCACAATCTTTACAATTGTATCATGAATTTTTTGGACAACAAAATAAAAAACGTAAAAAGATAGTAGAATTGTGGAATTTGACATACAGTCCTACCAACTTATCTGTGAACAGAAAGACGACGGCACCGTCGATTTAGTGTTGCTAATTAATATAAGGTGCCCAAAATTGAGTAAGTTTTCAAGAAGGAAATTTCACATTAGACGTAATCGTTTAATAAGAATTACAGTTTTTACAAATTAAAAACAATGATACCTATATAAAAATAATTTTGATAATTTACAGTTACGTAGGTACGCTTACAGTTTAGTCTCTTAGGAATAAACAATGGCTTAATCTAAAAAGTAATCCATTGAAGCGGAAATTCAGTAGATTAAATGTTCCACGGGAGGATACAACTTTCATATAATGCGAAGTTAAGTAGGTACTGTAGAATATCCTCTTTGGAAGGTGCAACCTCAATGTCATAAGCCTTAAAAGATTTAAGAAGAATTAGATTAGGTTTGAATTAAAATATAATGACATAAGAGTCTTTCCGAAGAATCTGTAAAATATTCTCGTAATGTGAAGACTATAATATAGTAATTTTAAAAGTTCCATCAGTTTTTCCTTTTTAAAATAGCTCCCGCTACGCCCCGACCTTCGGTCCCCTACATTTGGTGGAGGCACCGGGTATTATACTACGCATGGCGAACGTGCTGCGAGTATAAAGTAATTAAATATAAATTGTAATATTGGAAGATATATTTTGCGTGTGCAGGGCGAGTACACTATACGAAGATAATTTCCACGCGGGTGCACTGCGTAAGATAAAAAGTGCATGAAGGCCCCCATTTTTATAATGACATCTCGCAAAGGACGAGATGCTGACGATGTTCAGGCGCTAGATGTATGGACCTCTGGAAAAAAAGCAAAGTGGTTTTTGTATTTAAAAGGAAGATTTTATAAGTGTGAAAAATGTCAATGTTACAATTATACCGGTATGGACCGAGTATGCTTCGAAGATTTCTTAGCCGAATTCAGGCTCGTCGCTATGGAAAGCGAGTGGCGAGAAGCCGACTATTCTCTGATTTTGGGCGCATTTTTGCAAAGCGCAGCTAAATACTTCTACAAAACGGTATACCATGACGGTATCGATTTATAGTTGCCATGCGACAAAATAAGAAAGAATTCCCTTGCAAATGAATTTCGTGCAAACGACGGTCATTAGAAAGTTTTATTTATGTCGAAAAGACGATTATTGAAGTATCCGATGGATGCGGACAGCAAGAGTTTATGAATGTCGATAATGATACACCCTTATATTCCAGTACGAAGATTGAAGATCCACAAATTCAAACCAATGACAATGAGGAGTGTGATAACTATGATGACGATGTCGAGCAGAGCTGTGGAGAGAGCAGCCTAATCGAGGACGAAACTGAACTGGACAGAACAGAGGAAAGTGTATAGGCTGGTGTGTCCGTTCCAATATTTACATCTGAACTCCTTACAGAAAGTCAGGCGATTCTGATGTGCGAACCAAAGTGCAGTTCCATTGTTGATCCTAAAGTGGATGATGTCGAAGTGGATTGCAGAGAGGGTGACCAGTATGCAGCCGCCACGATGGAAGTTGAGGAAGCTGCCTCAACGAAAGACGATCAAAAGGAGATGGTTCAATACGGAACACAACTCGATGTGTCGACGAATGTTGTTTCATATTTATCATTAAATTTTATTTCGGCCAATAAGACAAGCAGGAGAATTTTACACACATAATTTCCTGAGAGTTAGTTACGCAAAATGAGTACAAGTTTCCTCTTCATACCCTGAATAAAATAAAGAAAACAAAGGTGAGGAGAAAGACAAGGAAATATTCCACATATATAGTATTTATACATTTAAAAAGAAATCATACACATCAAATCATAAACATAACATTTCACTAATGATTTGATAGTTCAGCAGCCTTTAATTTATATATGGAAATATTTTAGAAAGAAATATGACGATGATATTCAAAATTATAAGGTCAGGAAACGTTTTATTTAGAAAGGTTTATTTTTATTTTTCCTCTTTACATTTGCTAGTTATATTCATGTTCTCTGTTGATCTCATAACATTTAGTTTTATTTTTAATAGCAACGAAACACGAATGTTTTTCTTGCATAGATTAATTCATAGGGTGGCAAATGGCATGATAGCATAAAAACAATTTGCCATAGTGTGTCAAATCAATTAAAAAAGGCACAGGATAGACAAAATTTCGTGTATAGTACTTCATACTTCCATGCGACAATACCAGATGTGTGGCAGTAGGCAGTTTATTTAGTACTTATAGGTGACAGACCAACTATGTAAGTGTATGTAGAGCCTTATAGATTGCTCATATAAATAGGTTGCAACCATTTTATTTAAAAAAATATGTATGATAGCAGAGAAAGTTATAATGTTAAAACAGATAGCAGATGTCAATTATAATTTCATGTAAACAAACATTGTTATGGTTTGGTAGGTTGAATAAGTTATTGATCGAGGTTTCTTTTTCATGTAATATTCGAAGAAGGACATGTAAGTTGATCGACGCCTTCGAGGGCGCTCCCAGTTTGCGAAGAGCGCGTTAATAAAAATTATTAGCTAGGCTGAACTCATTCCAGTGGTGTTAGAGTTAGAGTTTTCGCGCTCAATTTTACGCCATTAAAGGACTCCATGGGCGGTAATAATAACATTGCATACGAGGCATAGCCTACGCAAAGGATGACTAGTTGTCACTATTGGTTGAACTGTTTATGGAGGCAATTGATTTCAGTACTTATGAATTATGATTACTGGAGTAAGTTCAACGTTAAAATTTAAAATATTTGACAGAGTAGACCTACGATGATCGTCCGACGGGCAACCACCTAGATTAGTTAGATTAGCTTGTAAACCACATTGACTGTGGTAAAAGATCGCAGTATAGTGCGACTTTTACTCCGGTTTTATCACACTGGGGCTCGGACATGCCTGCGTTGCTTAAGCAAAGCAAAAGCATTCAATAACTTTGCAAAGATACTTTTCTACGCAAGGCATGATTCTAGCTGCATCTAAAGATGTACTCGTACTTGTCTGCGGTATCCGGAGACAGATAGGGACTTCTGGTTAGGAGTAGGTAAGTGCTTAACTCTTCCAAGACTGAGAATGTATGATTGCAAGAAAATTCTTACTATCCTCCATTCTTAGGGGGGTAGCTCCTATAGAATATCCTCTTTGAAAGGTGCAACCTCAATGTCATAAGCCTTGAAAGATTTAAGAAGAATTAGATTAGGTTTGAATTAAAATATAATGACATAAGAGTCTTTTCGAAGAATCTGTAAAATATTCTCGTAGAGTGAAGACTATAATATAGTAATTCTTAAAAGTTCCATCAGTTTTACCTTTTTAATGTAGCTCCCGCTACGCTCCGACCTTCGGTCCCCTACAGTACCTACCCTGCAAGAGAAGAGAATTAGCCTAGTGGTAGTGTAGTGTAATAAAAAAAAACAAATTGCTTTACAATAATTTATTTAAAACCAGGTTTATAGTAATTGTGATCTATAAATGAACCTGCATACACAACTTCATCCTGGTTGTGTGGTCATACTCCGCTTATTTCCGTACCACTATCATCATTATCACTATCGCTTTTGGTTCCAGTGTCACTTACCATTTCTATATTACAAGGTTTATCTAAATACAAATCATGTTTTAAGTATTCTCCTTCTAACCTGCGAACGTGTTTACAATGCTGTGCCCACTCATGAACTGTAATAGCGACAAAAATTTCTCTAACTAGCCGGGAATTTTAGCATTTTTGTGCTTAATATTTACATCGACAACTTCTCTTTTCATTGTGCTAGAGTTCAATGGGATTGAGATCACAGTGATAAGGTGGTAATATAAGCATTTGTGTCTATTGTCTTCTAAAATGTCTTTTTTCTATCTCATATACAGGTTCAAGCTTGTTTCTCTTAATTATTTCTAAAAGCTGTGGTTTTGTCAAATCCTCTCCGTAGTCAATTTTATTTTAGGTCAACCATAATTGCATATCTTTTTTTTAAGAATTCCTATTTGGGACTTTATTCACACAAATACGGTGATAAGGAGAATTATCCATCACTATTATGGATGGCTCTCGTAAATTAGACACAAGTTTTTCAATAACCCACTTTTTAAAGTTAGTACTATTCATCTCGTCATGATAATCACCACTTTTTGTGAGTTAATTTAAACACAATTAGTGTATTTGTAACAAATCCAGTCTCCATCCACAAATTCTCTATCCATCTTTGCCCTTTCGATACAGGCTCCAATACTCCGTCTTCACACTCTCCTTGCCAACATTTACCCGATGTATGCGAAGAGTGAATATAGGTCTCATCTAAATAAATTATGGGCCGGGGCCATAAGAACCTTTCGATTGGATTGAGATTTTTTAAAACAAAATCCCACCTTGTGAAGCAGCTTTCGCAGACTCTCTCGCTGTCCTGTGTAATTTGTTTTTGTCTTTAAGACCTCTATAAGCTTTTTAATAGTAGGGGCTTCTTTTTTAGCAGAATAAAATTAATGTAAATTCCTCCGTTTAACTCCCATGTCAAAATCATAATCAAGCACAAATCCACTTTTACGATTTCTGTCTCACACCTGAAATATAAGATAATAAAATAATGTTAGTAGAAATTTGAAATCTAGCAGGTTAGTTGGCTCACTCACTTAGCAGGTTACCTAATAGATGTACGTTACCGTTACACTAACCTGCAGCAGCCATGCTATGCTATGCCTGAGTTGATGATGAAATAAGTTCCCTGAGAGATAATGGAACTTGGGACTTAATACCATTGCCTAAAGGACGCAAAGCTATTTCAACTAAACGGGTTTGCAAGATTAAACGAAACTCTAACGGAAATATCGAGAAGTATAAAGCCAGACTAGTATCTGTGGGTTATTCTCAAAAGAAAGGCGTTGACTATGAGAAAACATTCAGCCCAGTCACAAGAATGAGCTCAATCACGACGCTACTAAGTATTGCTGCTCGAGATAGTATGGTCCTTGCGCAATTTGATGTATCTACATCAAATTGCACATTTTTTTTATGGAAGTTTAAATGAAGAAATTTACGTCTAACAGCCAGAAGGATATAACAGTGAAACTAGCAAAGTTTGCAAGTTGAAACGCAGTTTATATGAACTTGAACAAGCACCGTAGTGTTGAAACAATTGCATTAAAGACTTTCTATTAGAAGAAAGATTCAAACCTGGAAAAGATCTTATTCTCTATAATAATGGGAGAAGACAGGCTGCTTTTAGCCCGTTGACGATGGCATCATTGCTGGCACGTCACAGGCACTAATCGATGATTTTCTCGAAAATTTAACGAAGCGATTTAAAGTAAAGGTCCAAAGCCACAAATATTCCTATTACTTTCTAGGACTTGAAATAAAGAAAGAGGAAGATTGTATCAAAATACATCAAGGTACCTACACCAAGAAGGTACTTGAAAAATGTTGTATGCAGAATAGTAAGGCTGCCGCTACACCAATAGTCAAAGACTCCGAATTGAGTGAAGATGCTGGAGGAGACAATTCGTTACCTTATAGAGAAGAGGTTTGGAGCCCTTGCATATCTAATGGTGGGCATAAGGCCCGATATAGCTTACCCTCGGTGTTGCATCCAGACACTTAGAAGTTCCTACAAAAAGAGATATCACAAAACTGAAAAGAATATTTCAATATTTAAAGGTACTCGAGATTACTACATTACATATAGAAAAGGTATGCAGATAGAACTGGTCTGTTACAGCGATGCAAATCATGGTGGTAATCCTGACACTGGAAGGTTGACTTCAGGACTTGTATGTGTTTACGGAGGTCCAATATCATGGAAGAGTAAATTGCAGTTATCGGTCGCAATCTCGAGCAAAGAAGCCGAAATTGTAGCTGCAAGTGAGGCTGCGAGAGAAATAATACGGTTGAAACGACTGATTGAAAAAATTGAGCAATCAACGATCACTCCTGTTCTACATGTGGATAACGAGTCTGCCATCAAGCTTTCACTGAATCCGCCGTGTGAGTTTCACAACAGAACTAAGCATATTAAGTTACGAACCTTCTTTATACGAGAGGCCATAGCTGATGGGTCTATGATGATTGCAAAAATTGGTTCAATTGGTTGGTTTGGTTATTGGTTTAATTTCTGCAGGACCTGCGTCGACCTGGGCTTTTCTGAGATGCTCAATCAGGCTATTTGCTGTAATAGCGGACATAACAAATTCGATGGACAGTTCTTGAGAATCCAGCTCCTTCTGGAGATTGTTCGTATACTTCTCAAAGTTTAGTAGATGTTGGTTAAACATTTTGTACTGTTTTTCAACTGCATCTTCCGACCTCTTCAGCAAATTATATTCCGCTTCGATCACGGATGTCTGATTTCTTAGCAGTAGTGCCAGCTGTTTCTCGTTTTCCTTGACCAGGTCAAAATCTTCTTGATATTGTTTTGCGAATTCATCATCTAATACGCCGAACAAGGAGCGCGCGATGGAACCGACACCGTTGATAAGCCCACGTTTGTTTCTCGTATTTACTCGGCCTTGCGGATTCAGCAACATATGGTTGTAGTGTCCTATTTCGTCGGTCGCGTGCTGTAGTTGTTTTAATATTACGTCACATTGTGTTTTCTGTTTTATTTTCTCGCAGATGTTTTCTAGATGTATGATGAATTTGCTGGATACTGATATACCATGCCAGTAGGGCTTGACGTCGTAGTACACGATAATCTTCCACTCACCGCGTATTAGTTGCATGTTGGTCACTTTATCAAAGTATAGACCTTGTTTAAGCTCGACAATGTTTGTTGTGTTAGCGGCCGCGACAGGGTTTAGCATATACATCAGTGCCATAACCAGTCCAATGAAATTTATTTTTCTATTTGTTGTTTTGCATCGTCGTGAACTTTGCAACTCGCTGTTTGTCTGTTGGTATGACTCACTTTCGTTGGTGTTTGATGTATTTTGCTGTTTGGCAGTTTCATCACTGTTGATAGGTAAGACGGATAGTTTTGTAACAGGTCTTTTTATGTGACCATTTCTTGTTTTTAGGCTAACGACCCGAACATATCCATCATTCCCAGAGTGAAGTTCTGTTACTCTCGCCATGAGCCATTTTCCGGCTGGTAAATGATCATCATGAATAATCACCAGATCGCCTATCTCCAGATTTTTCTGTGGTTCCTGCCACTTTGATCTAGCTAGTAGTTGACACAAGTATTCATTTTTCCATTTCTTCCAGATTTCTACGAAGATCTTTCTTGTTAGTTCCCATCTTGTTCTTGCATCTTCTTTTGTTTCGATGACTGTCAGCCCTGGTCTACCTGATAGAAAGTGTGCTGGCGTCAGACAGTCTAGATCGTCTATGTTTTCACTTAGCGGACACAGCGGTCTGGAATTCAAACAGGCCTCCAGTTTTGTTAGGATTGTGGTAAACTCTTCAAATGTTAGTTTTTGTTCGCCTACTACTCGTTTCAAGTGGTGTTTTAGGCTTCTGACTGCTCGTTCCCACAATCCTCCCGCTGATGGCCAAGCGGGGGCATTAAAATGCCACTCAATTTTCATCTCCGCGATTTCCTTTTGTGTTTGGTCGTTTCTGAATGTTTGTTCGATTTCTTCGTATTGCTCCATGAGTTGGCGGTTTGCGCCTACAAAGTTTGTCCCGTTGTCACTGTATAAGTGACGAGGAGCGCCTCTTCTTGCTGCCATCCTGTTTAGGGCTGCCAAAAATGCTGAGCTGGTGAGATCTGATACCAGTTCAATGTGCACAGCTTTGGTCACCATGCATACAAAGACGGCTATGTAGCCCTTCGTTGTTCTTGCTCCTCTGCCTTTGTTCATTTTGATGTCCACAATTCCAGTGTAATCCACCCCTGTATGGTAAAAAGGCGGCGCTTCATTTACTCTTGCGCTCGGTAGGTCACCCATCAGCTGATGTCCCTTTGTTGGGTTGTTCTTGCGGCACGTCACACATTTTCTGATTTGCATCTTCGTTGTACGGTTTCCGCCGACGATCCAATATTTCTCACGTAAGTGTGATAGGGTGAGTCTCGGGCCGCCGTGAAACGTCATTCGGTGAGCTTGATCGATGAGGAGATGTGTCAATCGACTGTCATGTGGAATGATCATCGGATGTTTCATGTTTTCGGTCAGCAAGGCGTTTTTCAATCTTCCTCCTACTCGTAGAATATCTTGATGGTCAATGTACGGAGTGAGCGCTTTTATCTTACTGTTAGACTGCACCGTGTTGTGTTTTTGTAAATAGCCAATATCTGGGCCAAATGATTTTTGTTGAGTTTGTTTAATGAGCAACTTCGTTGCGTTATCCAATTCGTGCAACGTCAGATATCTCGGTAGTTGTCGCCGTTTCGGGTTCAATGGTCTGAGTATCCATGCAATAATGCGAATAATATGTTCGATAGAGCTGTGATTTTGCAATAATTTTTCCACAATGCTCGGATTTTCTACGTTATGTTGGGCTACATTGGCTTGTTTCCGTGCTGTTTTTTCTTCCTGATCTGTGCTGTAGTTATGTTTTTCTATGTTCTTTATTTTAAGCGATGGTAGCCATGTAGGCCCTTCCCACCACAGTTGATTCTCTTTCAGCTGGCTAGCGTATTGGCCTCTGCTTGCGGCGTCAGCGGGATTTTCCTTTGTTCTGACGTAGTTCCATGATGATCGTGGTATGATGTCAGTTATGCTTCGTACTCTGTTTTCCACGTATGTTTTCCATCGGGTTGGGTCTCCTTGTAACCAGCCTAGGACCACCATGGAATCTGTCCAGCCGTATACGTGTACTTCATACTGATTCAATGACTGTTTGACTTTGCGCATTAGCTGTGACAGAAGGTGCGCTCCATTCAATTCAAGTCTAGGTAATGTTGTTGTTTTTCGGTGTGGTACGATCTTTGACTTCGCGGCTACAAGTATTGTTGATTGGTGGACCCGTGCGTAGATGACACAGGCAAAGGCATCCAGGGAGGAGTCACAGAACCCATGTAACTCCATTGTCTGCTTTTCGCCACACTTTAGCCATCTAGGTATTTCGCAAGAGTTTATCGCTCTTATGTCCGCTTGTATCTTGCACCACTCTGCATGTATGTTGTCGGAAACTTCGTCGTCCCATTGTAAGTTTCCATCCCACAATTTTTGAAATAATAGTTTCAATTTTGTTGACACGGGAGCCAGCCAGCCGAGTGGGTCAAATAGTTTTGATATTTCGGCTAGTAGGCTGCGTTTGGTCTGTTTCTTGTTCACTTCCGAAATTTTGCAATGAAAGGTGAATTTATCTTCTCTTGAGTTCCAGCACAATCCTAATGTTTTTTGTGTATTTTCCGTTTTGAAGTTGAAGACAATCTTGTCGTTGTTGTGTTGTTCGGAGATGTCTTCCAATAGTTCTTGATTGTTGGCTGACCATTTTCGAAGGTTAAACCCTCCGTTTTTCAATAATTGTTTCAGATCGGTTATCAATTTCTTTCCTTGTTCGATTGTATGTGTTCCATGAACGAGGTCATCCATGTAGAATGATTCTTCCAGCACTTTTGAAGCCTCCGGGAACTGTTCACGATCGTCTGTCGCCAATCTCCTGAGAGTCATCATGGCTAAGAACGGCGCTGCCTTGGTACCGTATGTTACGGTTGTTAATTGATATGAGCGGATTGGTTGTTCCAGTGATTCCCGCCATACAATTTGTTGCATATGTTGGTCTGCAGGGGCCACCCAAATAGCACGAAACATCTTTTCAATGTCCGCTGTAAACGCATATTTGTATTGCCTCCATTTTATCAATAATGTTTGTAGGTCCTGTTGAAGATTTGGCCCTTTGTGCATGAGGTCGTTCAAACTGTATCCTGTAGAGGTTTTAGCTGACGCATTGAACACCACTCTGTACTTTGTAGTTGTTGATTCAGCGCGTTGTACGCCATGGTGAGGCAGGTAACATTCGAGTGTTTTATTGCTGACTGTTGATTGTTTCATATGACCTAAGTCAATATATTCAGCCATGAAGTCTTTATAGGCCTTTGCTAAATGTGTTTGTTTTTCTAGCTTTCTTTCTAAAGTTTTGAATTGGGCGATAGCCATGGGCTTAGATGATCCAAGTCTGCTCTCAAATTCATTTTTCATCGGCAATCTGACTTCATATTTCCCACTCTCCAGGCGTTGCGTAGTGTTGGTGTAGTACTCAATGCACGTTTCATTTTCCACTGATAGATTGGATTGGTCCGAGATGTCTTCGGTTTCCCAAAACTGTTTGATGTCTTCCAGATTGTTGATAACCACATTGCAGTGAAAAGTTTTGACATTACCGCATAAGAGCCAACCTAGGTAGGTTTGTTGTGCTATAGGTTGAGTGACGTCATCGCCTTTTATTATTCCTCCTAGCATGATTTGCGAATAAATGTCTGCTCCAAATAGTAAATCCACCTGACGGCTGTCATGGAAGTCTGGATCTGCTAGATGGATGTTCTGTATGTGAGACCAAGATGGTTTTGCAAAGGTCTTATTTGGCAGGTTCTTAATCAAATTGTTCATGATGAAGACAGACGTTTGGAACTTGAAGTCGTTGTAGACAGAACTGCACATAATTGTTGTCATTCCTTTGCAGTGATTTTCTTTCTGCCCAACTCCAAAGATGACTCCTTTGCATCTCTCGCGCTTGACACCGAGAAGTTGAGCAGCATGTTCCGTAATCAAAGATATCTGAGACCCTTGATCGATGAGGGCTCGCAACTTGATTTGGGTCCCATCAACTGTTTCTATGTTTACTACAGCGGTCGCTAGCAGTATCTCCGAAGTATCATCATCCTTTGATACATGGGAAGAATTTGTTTGTTTTTCTGTTTTGTCCTTAATACATGCATCGTGAAGCAATGTATTATGTTGACCCGTACACTTGCGACATCGGTGAGCTGACGTACATTTCTTTCCGCTATGGCTGAACAGGCAATTTACACAGAGGTTCATTTTATTTACTGTGCTAAGTTTTGAGTGATTCGGCATTTCTAAAAACTTTGCACATTTGTACATGCCATGTTTGTCATCGCAAAGTGGGCATCGGAATGTTGACGCATGGAACGATTTCGTAATTTTCTTGTTGCTAGTTGCTTGATTGGAGTTCAACAAACTTTGATGTTGACTCGATGATGTATTTGGTTTTGGATTGTTTTCTTGTTTGCGGCGCGATGCTTCCAACGATGTGAACTTTGCTTCTAGGAAATTTAACAGATCTTTCAATATTGGCAGCTTTCGGCAGTTCTTCAGGGAGTCGTTGTACTCTGAATGTGTGTCTGCGTCTAATTTCTGCGTTAGTATATGTACAAGAATCGGATCCCAAGTGTCGACATTTACTCCTAAATTCTTTATCGCGTGTAAGCATTCTATGCTGACGTCATGGATTTTCTTTATTTGGGCCATTGACTGTTGCTGCATGTTGGGCAGATTGAAAAGCATGTTGATGTGCGATGTGAAGATAAGTTTTTCATTGTTGTATCGATTATTGAGGATATTCCAGCAAGCTAGGTAGTTATCTGAACTTATCTGTAAGTGTTGAATCAAGCGTTCCGCTTCTCCTTGCACCTTACTCTTCAGAAACTGCATCTTCTGAGCAGATGAAAGAGAATTGTTATTGTGTATTGCTTCTGTGAAAAGGTCTTTGAATGGAATCCACTGGTTGTAGTTACCGTTGAAGACTGGTATCTCTAATCTCGGTGTTGTTTTCTCACGGTGAGCGCCGGACCACATCTTGGTATTCAAAGCCTTTTTGATTTCATGGAACTGGTTTTCATACCTGGTGTAGCGTTCTTCGTACACTAACATCTTCTCTCCGTTGGTTTCGCACTCTATCTCCCAGTGCAGGTTGTCAATAGCTGACCAGCGCGTTTGTAGTGATTGCAGAGCGTCTTGAAATTCCCATTTTTCATTTAGAAACTCCACGTGTATGTTCGCGACTGTTCTCATGAAGGCTTTGAAGTTTGCCGTCTGTTTTCGCATCATGTCATCCAGCTTGCTATTGGATCCCGTATCCTTTGTCGCAGTGTTTTGTTGTTCTTGCCGAGTAGGAGGAGGTGATGGTTCCCTGTTTGGATTGTCTTGATTGGTATCTTTAGCTTGATCTGCCACCTCCCTCTTCAGGGCTTCCTGTTCTTGTCTTGTTTGATCTGTGGACCCTTCCCCTGTCTGTTGGTTGGCGCCTCCAAATGTTTTTGTTTGTACCGATTGCTCCCTTGGAGAACGAGCGATAGTCGTGAGTTGTTCGTGTTGTTGAAGAATAAGCTCCTTTACTTCCTTGTAGCACTGCAGCGTTATGTTATAGCAGTCATTCGTGAAGTAAGGATGACTTCCACTTTGTTCTGTAAACAGGCGGTCATGATTAAATTGGTATTCTGACCACAGGTTTTCCAACATTGCCTTGCGGCGTTTGAAATAGTCGGCGTTTTTTCTGTCCCAGCCATCTTTCTTGATGTTTATCCCGATCTTCTTTATGCTGTCGTAGAGTTCGTTCTGATTCTGGTATAAATCAGCTGACGACATGTTGTTTTTCTTGACTTCAAGATGAACTCTTCTGTTCTGAGTGTCGACTGTTGCTCCACACTCCTGGTTCTTCGTGTTGTGTAACCTTTACCTTCTACGATATGCGCCTTCTCAATTGGTTACTGGGGCGACTCGCTTCTGAGAGACCAGTCCAACCGATTCGCGACCGTAAAAGGTGTAAATCACACAGCACTAAGTTGCTCGAAGGACCATATGTTGGGGCGTAACTCCCAACAGTAAAAATGTTATGTTGATGTTGTGTAATGGGATGTTATGTTGAATGTTATGTTGAGTGAGTAAACAACCAATTGGTATAAAGGTTTTATTGCTACTAAAAATAACATGTTATGAGGTAATAATGTACACTTAATGTTGTAAAACAAACTGCAACGTTTCACTATAAGTAGGACGAGTTGGTTAGGGTCAATGTACAGCGTAGCTCGTACACACCAATTTGCCGACATGTTTACAAAGGCATTGTATAAATCAAGACTGGTTATATTTTGTCGTTAGATTGGCCTGCGCGTTTAAAGGCTCTGTTGTTCCCTAGCTCCATGAGAAGATGTTAGAGTTTGAATACTAAACTTCTAAGAAGGTGAAGCTATGAAACCTTCGTGGTGGGAATACACAGGAATACCCACTAAAAAAAGAAAAATATTGCTTGTCAGTTCTTAAAATATTTTGTTCCTGTAAGATAGAATTAAAATTATATTTTGATTTCATGCCTCTATTTCGTATACTTCAATAGGGTAGGCCTGTATCTAAACTACCAAGATAGCAAAACATGTCGATGTGCAACAGCAAAATCATAAATTACAGAACCCTGTTAATTCGAAACCCGTGTTGACCCTGTTAATTCAAATCAGAAGACTTGCTGAATTTTAATGTTTTTTTTTAGTTTTGACACAATTTTGCCCAAACGAAAAATAACAATAGTTTATGTTGATGAGTAAAAACTTAATTAAATATAGTTTTGCATAATACAGTACTTGTCGCTTCCTCGTGACAAGTTATTTTGTTTTTACATTGATTTTTGTTGACTGAGAATAGCTATATTAGGCAAATAATTGTCCCCATAATTACGGAAAAGTAAATTAGAAAAAATACCTATTATCTTCCATCTGAGCCACTCAAGTAAAAAACCGCGGTTAGCACTTTCTGTATATTCTTAAGGTTCCTCTTTGGTTTATTTCAATTACGGTTTAGTAACCTTTTTTTACTGATAGGCGTCACGTATGCTTTTGTCCACAATCTCACTTGTTGGAAAGCAAGGAAGTAGTCGAAGATAGAGGACGCTTGTCTGTTAATAATCTATTCACTCTTGACTTAAACACCCCTAGATTGTAAGCGTATTCACTTCTAAGCTGAACGCATAATGAAAGTAGTCCCAAAACCATTAGTGCGTTTTTTTTTAAGGATGAGAAATTATCAAATGACTCTTTCCGATCTGGGTGGGACAAACTTTATCTCAAATTGGTGAGTATCAGACGAACCATCCTGCTTCGACCACAGGAGGATTCGCTTTACACTAACAAAAAAGCCCGAATCTAGGTGAAATCCGCGCCGAACAGACATATGTGAATTTAAACGTCTTCTAGCTTCTGCAACGCACCAAACCCAAATAACAGATCCAACTGAACTAGAAAACACTATAACAAAACTAACTGACTACATAACCAAAGCATATCATACCTGCTGCAAACTAAAAGCACCACACAAGAGCAAAGGTAACCCCTGATGGAATTCTGAACTAAATAAACTAAGAAGTACACTACGCAAACAATTCAACAAAGCAAAAAACACCAGACTCCCAGAAGACTAGGAAACTTACAAAATAACCCAATATACCTTTAAAAAAAATATCAGAACCGCCATGAAAACAGCTTGGCGGAGGTTCTGCAAATCTATAGAATCAAACAACAAAGCCGTACGAGTGCGAAAATAATATCAACTGAGCAGGATCACATTCTTGGCACACTGAAAAAGCCAGAAAACTGATACACAAAAACAGACCAAGAGACTTCTGGAAATGCATTTCCCAGACTGTAACCTCCTTGAGGGATGGGCCCCTACCGAACAAAATTGGTCTACAGCTCGGAAAATAGTGACAGAAGACCGGATAATATGGGCTATAAAAACCTTTCAACCATACAAATCCGCAGGACTAGACGGCATCTTCTCAGCCCTGTTACAATGGGGAAAGAGCGTCCTGACACCATGGTTGCTAGTAATATACTAAGCCTGCATTGCGCACTGATACGTACCCCTCGCGTGGCGCGAGGTGAAAGTTATTTTCATCCTCAAACCGGGAAAAAAACGGACTACACACAACCCAAAGCTTACCCACCAAAAAGCCTAACATCCTTTCTCTTCGAATGTGCGATAAACCACAAATACTCCTCATTGACTGTCTCCATTGAGATCGAGGGCGTCTTATAATCTATATAGCTTGCACTGCTGCAAAAGGACTCCCCAGCTGCTCTTTTCAGTAATATTGCATGTTCAGGTATCTTCGCTTACAAGATTAGGCAGCAAATTAAACCACCAATAAGCAAAAGTTACAGCAATGCCCGAGGAAGCCACAGCCAGGGCTATATTGCGGCCCTTGCGGAGTTGGGCCAGCAGAAGATTCAGCACAAATGTCTTACCCATACCCCCTGGTACGTCAAGAGAAATAACAATCCCCCTCTCCACTATTTACTCGGTGCAGAATCATTTCGTAGACTTAACACTGCTCAAGAAGTAATTTATTAATTTTATTTATATTTGCTTAATTGTACACCAAAAAAAAACAAAGAATACCTTAAACTACAACAATATACAATTGGCGGCCTTATCGCATTCCGCGATCTCTTCAAGGCAACCGGGAAGGGAAAAAGATAGCCTGGACATGACATGGGGCTACCATTGGTGTAAACATAATAAACAATTTTAACAGAGAAATATACATAGGAACTGAACATACAAATCATACAATATACAAAAATATATACACAAATACATACATACTTAATACATAAGGAAGAGGATATACTAATAATTCAAATATCATAGTGACAAGTAGTGTTCCTTAACTAGTCTTTTAAAAACAGGCAGTGATTGCGCGCGCTTAATTGACACAGGCAGAGCATTCCATAAACCGTATTGCCATTTCATTGACACGCACTTCTAAAATGGCGGTATAGGGAGCGTGCAGAAACTATAGGTGGCAGCACAGAAATGTCACTGTCAAGTGTGTTTCGAGTACAAAATTCGGAATAGCTACGCTAGATGGCACAGTCTTCTTCGCGTACGTGCCCCTAAACTGAGCGTGCAGGAACTACAGGTGGCAACACAGAAACGTCAATGTCAAGTATGCTGACCCTTAAAACTTTGAATTTGCGACACGGGCCCTATAGTAAATTAGCTCCTTTAAAACATCGCTTGACAACTCCCCTCTTCGTTACAAAGTAACAGCAATTGTGATCTTGGAGAAACACTATTTTATAAAAGGCGATTGTCGAACTAAGAACTGTGAACTGTGAACTGTGACCATAACATTACCTTTATTTGAGGACAACAAAACAAACTAATAAGAGCTTAATAGTGAGAAAAATCTTTAGGAGCTCGTGGCTAGATAAAACCAGCCGCTTTCCAAGGTTGGTCTGTGGATGGGTGACCATCTTGACATACCGAGTTTCCTCCGTGCCTCGAAAAGCACGTTAAGCCGTTGTTCCCGGCTGTCATTTGTAGATCTTTGGCAGTCGTTACAGATAGTCAGAAGCCCGTAAATCTAACTCCAGTCTTTCCATGAAGTACCGACCCAGTTAATGGGTTGTGGAGGTCTGGTAGGCAGCCGCTCCTCGTAAAATACTGGTATTCAGCTAAATCCGGCTTGACTGGAAGCCAACCCCAATATAGTTGGGTAAAGACTAGGCAGATGAATGAGAAAAATCTTTAAAACAGTATATTGTCAAAATATCCAAAGTGCAAGTGAACAAAGAAACAAAAAATACAACCGACTTTCAAAAACAAAACACTACAAGGACTTCCAAAATTAAAGTTCTTTTCTTTCTTCCGAAGTTATTTTTTACCTTGCAGTGTTTTGTTTTTTGAAGTTGGTTGTTTTTTTTATAAAAAAGTTTTTAATTTTTCAGTTTTTAGTGGTACAGCTACCCATTAACAGCGTACCGGCGCAATGTTATGTTAAGAACTGGTGTAAACTAAAAAAAACATGCAATTTCAGCAATCCCGATTCATTTGCTATCATTTATTGAAGAGTTCCGTCCGTTGCCTACTTCGTTTTTCGTCAGATCTTCTAAACAAAAAAAGAATCATCCAAATCGGCTGACTGTAATTACCTTTCCCCCTCCAATTATGATAATTCTCTTGGATATTCTTTTGTAGATTTCTTAAGTATGAACAAACTGTATCAGGTGAATTGTGTGTGGTGTGAATTGTACTTCATCAAAGGCGCTTTAGCAGCGCCTTTGATAAAGTAAATCACCCCATACTAGTTGAAAGACTGAGATGGGTTTGGTATCGGAGGTGAATTGCTGGAGTGGTTCAAATCATATTTATAAAAAAGATCACAATATGTAGTGATAGATAGGTTTAGATCTGACGTATATTACGCACTCAGGAGTTCCGCAGGGATCTCACTTGGGGCCGTTGTTGTTCCTCATCTTCATCAAAGATATAACCAATCACATACGACATAGTAAAATTTCCTTGTTTGCTGATGATTTGAAAATATACAAAGTGATAAACTCTGATTTGATTCAAGCTAACTTGAATAATATTCAGCGTTGGTGTGACATTAACAGTATGAGTCTAAATGCTAAAAAATATCATCACATATCATTCACAAGGAAAAAAACACCAGTTCATACACAGTACGACATTGGTGGCGTAATACTGGAGCAATTGAAAGAAATTCGAGATCTCGGTGTGATTATTGACAACAGGCTGAAGTTTATCTCACACATCGATAAGGCAGTGACAAGTTCCGCCCAGATGCTTGAATTTTTAAAGCGCAACTCCAGAAGTTTTAAACTCGAGAAGACAAAAGTGTTACTTTATAATGCCCTAGTACGCAGCAATCTTGAGTATGCAAGCACTCACTTTTTATGCAGTCCACTCACAATGTGTGGAAAGCATACAAAGTGACTTCACAAGACACCTTGCCTTCTCTACAAAGGGTTTTTCGCACAGAAAACCTTACACAGAACGTTTAAAGAAATTTAAAATGGTTACCCTTCGCGATCTTAGGTGTCTCTTGGATTTATAAAAAAAAGAAAATCGTTTATTTTCAGGCGTCGAAGGCCCATAGCGTGTTATTATTACCAAACAAACTTAAAAACTATGTTAGTAGTAACACAGATGCACACATGAGTACAAAAAAAAAGACACAGCATCCACTAACATTCAGGCAGATTCATCAAGTCCCATGTCTGACATGTAGCTTCCTCCATAAAGTTATTAATGGGAATATTCAATACAGTAGCCTTTTGCAAGGCGTTTCCTTAACAGTTCCAAGAACTTACCCTCGGGCCAAAAAAATGAAACAGGTTTTTGACACGTCGGGTGTCAAAACCAACCTAGGCTTGCCGTCTTCCATAGTAAGAATGTGCAATGAATATAATAATGCAGTCTTGTTGAACATGCCTGAATTAGACATATTCAGTGACAGGCTACCGCGGTTTCGGAAAAAAATCACACTATCCTTATTTTCAGTAATTTGTTAATACTATTTTGTTGATTTGATTTTAATATATTATTTTATTTGACATTTATTTCTACCCAATGCTTCGATTATATTTAAATTATTTCAATTTATTTTATTTCAAATGTTTTAATTTATTTTAATTTTAATTCTATTTTAACTGTTTTGACATTCTGTTTTAATTTTTTTTTTATTTTAATTTTTATTCTGTTGACATCAATTTTAATTTTTATATTTAATTTTTTGACATTATTAATTTTATAATATATGATCAATTTTGATATTATTTAATTATATTTTTTTAATGTGTATAATTTATTCACTTTTTATTCCTGTATGAAATTGTATTTTACTTTAGTATAAGTAACTTGAAATAATACGTTATAAAACTTATTATTTCAAGGCAGCAAGTACTATGTTCTGGTGAGCGTTATGTACGCCTTAATTGTCTTGTGCATTAGAAATTTTGTTACAGAGCTTTTTGAAAATTATTGTACAATGTATGTGATGTGGCTGTACTAATTTTAATAAATAAGTAAACAATGTAAGAAGGCGAAATCTGCGAGACATTTTGCAGATATGGAAATCATTTTATCCTGATTGAGGATAAAATTATTTCCATAGCGAAGCAATGTTTACGATCAGGTCATTAATAATAATAATAATGCTCATACTGTTGCCCCCTTGGCGCTACGTTACTTTGTGCTAGCGACCCTTTTCGGGGGGCCCATTTATTGAGTGTGCAAGTCACCCCCTGCCATTTTAAAGCCGTTTTAATTGTCAATGGTCAGGCAGGGGCCAATAGTTCTTCCATAGTAAACGATTATTAGTCCACTAAACCAGCCAAACCCATAGCGTTTCATCTTTTGTTTCCATATTCTGCAATAGTCCTGCTCCAACCGGGGATTGTCCTTGGGTATACTTTCACAGTGCATACAGGGATAATCGTCGGTTGGTGTCCCATTCCATTTAAAATGTCTAAAGAGGCCTCTGCGAGTTGGCTTCGGCCCCTCGTACGCCTACCAAAGGACCGGGTCTCTAAGAAAAGGGACCCGAGAAAGTAAAAAAAAAAAAAAAATAATAATGCTATCCACAAGGCAGTTTTGTGGCGATCCGCAAGGCAGTTTTGTGGCGATCCACACGGCAGTTTTATGGCGATCCGCAAGGCAGTTTTGTGGCGAACTGTCGGGCACTAGCGTCTCCACGGACCTGGTCTCCAGAGAGAAGTCTTGTTTCTCATTTCCGGCTTGCCTTTATTGGCTGGCTGGAGAGAACGCGGCGCCTCAGGATATGTTGCCCCTTTTCGGGAGGCCCATTTATTGAGTGTTCAAGTCACCCCCTGCCATTTTAAAGCCGTTTTAATTGTCAATAGTCAGGCAGGGTCCAATAGTTCTTCCATAGTAAACGATTATTAGTCCACTAAACCAGCCAAACCCATAGCATTTCATATTTTGTTTCCATATTCTGCAATAACCCTGCTCCAACCGGGGATTGTCCTTGGGCATACTTTCACAGTGCATACAGGGATAATCGTCGGTTGGTGTCCCATTCTATTTGAAATGTCTAAAGGGGCCTCTGCGAGTTCTTTTGGCCCCCGTACGCCTACCAAAGTACCGGGTCTCTATGAACCCGAGAAAGTGAAAAATATGATAATAATAAGGTGAAATATTTTATTTTATTATTTTTTAAAGAAATATTTAAAAATATACATTTGTATGTATTTTAATGAATAAATGGAATAAAAATAATAATTTAATAATAGGAATAATTTTCAATCTGTGGCTCGACTGTCAACTGAAGTGGCAAGGAAAAAATATTTTACGAAACATTTATGAAAATAAACAAAATGAAACAACACGACGGTTCATCAATAGCTAAAAAGAAATTTAAATAGTACAGATAAATGAATATACGAAAATATGCAATAAAATTAGGGATATTATAAATTGCATATCAAATAAATAATCGCCTATCAATACATACTCATCATTTACTACTCTGTCAAGAAAGTACCGGGAAAAGATCAATAATACGCAAAATATCTGTTATTGATCCAAATTTATTTTATCACCTTCAAAGTATGCTCCTTTAGAAACGATACACTTGCGCCAACGAATAATCCATTCATCAAAACATTTTTTAAACGCTGCTTCCGGAATTGAGTTCAGTTCTCGCCGCGAATTCTCGTTTATGTCTTCTATCGATTGAAAACGGGTGCCACGAAGTGGTAATTTGAGTTTAGGAAAAAGAAAAAAGTCAGCAGGAGCCATATCTGGTGAATATGGTGGTTGCTGGATGGTATTTGTTGAGTGTTTGGTTAAAAATTCGTTCACAATGATAGCCTTGTGCGAAGGCGCATTGTCGTGGTGCAAAATCCAAGAATTTTCTTTCCACAAATCTGGCCTTTTTCGTCGAATTTGCTCTCTTAAACGCCGCATAACGCTCAAATAATATTCTTTATTTACCGTTAGACCTTCCGGTAAGAACTCAGACTGCACAACACCGCGATAATTAAAGAAAACAGTCAACATGACTTTGACTTTTGATCGACTTTGGCGTGGTTTTTTCGGTTTCGGTTCAGTTGGAAGGCGCCACTCCGAAGCTTGTTGACTAGTTTGCATGTCAAACTCGTAAACCCACGTCTCGTCACCAGTAACAATGCGTTTCATGAATGTTGGGTCCGAACTGACTCGTTCTAGCATGTCCTCAGCTACTTTCATGCGATTGAGTTTTTGGAGAAAATTCAGATCTTTTGGGACTAGCCGAGCAGCAACATGTTTCATACCCAAATGATTAGTTAAAATGGTACGGATCGACTCGTGAGATACAGAAAGTTCGGCGGCTATCTCCCTCAGAGTTGAATGGGGATTTTCAGTCACTATTTCCTTCACTTTTGCGATGTTAACTTCAGTTGCAGACGTTGACGGCCTACCAGAGCGAGGCAAATCTTCCATCACATCTCGACCGCTTTTGAACGCTTTGAACCACTCATAAGCACGAGTTTTTGATAAAGTCGATTCACCGTAAGCCTTTTGTAACATTTTCAGTGACTCCGAACACGAATCTTATTGCATAGAAAAAGGATATTTTTTGATTTTCGTTTAAATACTACCCATAAAATTATGACCACCTAAACATTGAAGCCGAAGAAAAATATGTTGACAAGAGCCGCAGCTAGTCGCGCACGCCCAACACCTCCAGCCTCGTCACTCAGCTCCGCCTCGCCGCCGCCGAAACCCAGCCCCACCGTGAGTGCTGTGACACCGGCAGTGGCAGTTGCGTCGAGTTCGAGTGACGAGTCCTTCTAGCTGCCCACGACGCCACCACCTGCTCGTCGGCGAAGAGGACGCCGGCCGCCGGACGGCTTAGGACCTCGAGGTCCACCGGCCTGTGACAGGGTCCAAGCTCCCGGCGGAAGTGTGCCGGGCATTAGGATTAATGGATACGATCCATTAATGAAAATGTCATGCGCGCATACTTTGGGGCGACAGAGGGAGGAAACAACCTGACCGCGTACTGTGTTCGGATTCTCTCTTTTTTTCAGGTGCTTGAGCCAGCAGTCAACGTATCGGCCCAACGTCTATTGGATCAGGTGCGGGTCATCCTGCGTAACCATATGTAGGATGATACTGTACTTGATAGCCTCCGAGCTGAACTGAGTAGCCATGCCATGCCCTCGTCGCGTCTCACCGAATCCCTAGCAGCGTTGACGAGAAAAGTATGTGTAAAAGTATGCAATGACGAATTGAGGAGTGCTTTGGAGTGTGCTATTCGGGAATATTGCTAAATGCCGCCCAAACATAGACCACGCTTACCTCGTTTGCTCATGCATAACAAGAATAGGGCGCTGGTGGCTGCTCTGGATTGGCAGTTGTCATGATATTTTGATAACTATGATTACCTCACCGAAACACATTCGATCATGTAGTGCGCGGCTGTGGCAGCATGTCGTGTAGCTCACGTCAAATTTGCTGAGTTAGCTGGCTGGGCGGGCTGCACAATTTCTGGATTATATAGGTCACAAGATCGCACGCTTGCTTGGCGTCTCAATTCCAGTCTGCCTTAGAATCTGGGTCGTTGCCCCAGTTCCTAACAACAGGAATAACCCACCTGTTCCATAAATCGGGTAGTACCGCGGAGCCCAAAAATTATAGACCGATCACATGTTTACCGACGGTCTACAAAGTTCTTACATCAATTTTGAGACCAAAGATTAATAGTAAAATTAACAACAACAACATCATGTCTGCCTCTCCAAATGGATGTAGGAATGAGTCCCACGGTACTAAAGAGCAGCTCCTCATAAATATGGCCATATCTATGAGGAGTAGCTCCTTAGTAGGCTAATGGCCATTAGCCACCAGTTTCTGCGTTCCCGAAAGGATCTGTCGACATGTTGGATAGACTATAAGAAGGCCTATGACTCGGTGCCACATACATGGCTCATGAGGGTGCTAGAATTGCACAAAATTGACACAACGCTACGCACCTTCCTGATATCGTATATGAGGCAACGGAGGACAGTCCCATGTCGAAATATCCAGAGGAATAGCGAACTGGTAAGGATCGAGTGGGTATATTTCAGGGCAATAACTTGAGAGAATTCAGGGCTAGGTGCTCACCGTCAGTTCTAGGTTCTACGACCGTCGGTTCTAGGTCACCTCACCTCCTTTACATGGATGATCTGAAACTCTTTGCCCCTACTAATCTGCAACTGATGGAGCTACTGAAGGTAACTGAAACTTTCAGTAGCGCCATTAGGATGGACTTTGGTGTGGACTACTACTAACTGCTAACCTACCAGCGCTCCTACTGCAGGACAGGCCATGGTGTCCGAGGCAGTCGACTGCTTCACCACATTAACACTGATGTGGAGCTCCACTAGGAGCACCCAGACGCAGACACGTAGCAATCCGAAGACTTCTGTCAGAAATAAACCGACTGCACGACTGTAAAAGATTTTCCTTGTTTTTAATTGTAACCTGTATTTACAAACATTTTATGTATCACACGCATGAAACATTGCCTTCATTGCAAAATAAGTACCTACAGTTAGCCCGAAAAATCAAAATACAGGAGACCCTGACGTTATTGGTTGCACAAATACGCAACCCAAACCTACCGAAGACCATTTAAAACACGTGGTGAAGAAGATATTGGATAAACCTATATGAACGTATAAAAGCCGAACTGTCTTATTAAGTAGCCCCGCTCTTTATTTAAGAGGATAGATCCCCTCAACAGAAAGTCGAAGCGAAAGAGTTCAGAAGTGTTTCAGACGCTGGCCAAGCAATAGATGTGGTACTGAATCGACATTGAATCAGGGTGTTTGATAGAATCATCGAAAATTCGGAGACAAAGCTCGTAAATGCACAAATTATATCCTCTGGGCGATTCTCGCAGTGCGGACACCCGAGCGCATACTCCCGCCGAATCCGAAACAGGTACTTCCCAAAACAACCGTGTCCGGTGAGTACCTGCGTCAAGCGGAAGGTAAGGACGCCGTGGTGCCGCTCTAGCCACTCTTCAAAGAGGAGACTTATCCCCGCAATTATGACGTGCCCAGCGCTGGGTTGCGACAGTCGTTGTCTCCATAATGCCATGAGATCCTGCCGGAGCACCGTTCGCCGTGCTGCGATTTGCCGCGGCAGAGGAGTCTCGCCCCCACGTAGTGCCTCCACGCGCCATTCGTAAATGAGCGCGAGAACTCTCGCCTCCAGATCCCATGGCGGCAGTCCGGCAAGGAGGCTCGCCGCCTCGCCAGAGACGTGTGATGGCAGGAGACGTATTGGTTCGGATATACTGTGCACGTCAGCAACTTTGAATGATATTGCTTCCGAATGGTGCTTAATTAGGTGCGGGCCCGACCAGTTTCCAGTTGCATAAAACCGTAGATGGTCAAAAACTAGTTCTGTGGGAAGCATGTAAGGCCCGTGAGTTATTTGAAACTGACAACTACTGGGACGCGACTATGGCGGCAGTCAAAGTTAGGGACCTGTTCGCAATTTTAATGAGCACTTGCGGACTATCCAACCCCCTCTAGGTGTAGGATAAATACAAGGACGCTTTATCAGATGATATTGTGCATAGGGCTTCATGGCGCTCACAATGAAGAATCCATTCTTACATATTGCATGACTTCTTGGGGTGGTGCAGCAAAAACAATTTTACTCTCATTAGAACGTGCTCAAAGAGCAATTCTGAAGGTTGCAACCTTTCGCCCTTTTAGATTTCCTACGCGTCAGCTCTGACAAGAGAAGGAAGGACTTGGTTTGCATAAAGCCTCAAACTAAGAAACAACAACTTCTAGAAATAGCATGATGATATTTGATCCCTTCGTAAGTGTTTACTTTTGTATCATTACATAGGCTTAGTTTTTGATATTAAGGTACCATTAAGCTTTTGAAGACTATTGAATACCTTCTTCAGGCGGCTAAAGAAGCGCTCCTTTAACGATTGTTTCATGCAAGTAATACTGATACCCAACACTTCCGACATACCCAAATACTTATAAGTTTCAGTTGAAGAGAGGGATCTCAGGTTTATGGAATCCGAGAGTTGAGTTCCCACGGATTCCGTTATCTCTCTACGCTTTACATGCATGACCGTACATTTGTCCACACCAAACTTCATCCTAATAGCACTACTGAATGTTTCAGTTACCTACAGTAGCTCCATCAGTTGCAGATTAGTAGGGGCAAAGAGTTTCAGATCATCCATGTATAGGAGGTGAAATATAACGTGACCACCTCTTTTCAACCGATAGCCTAGCCCTGAATTCTCTAGCTGTGTGCTTAGAGGATTCAAGGCTAGACAAAACCATAGCGGACTCAAATTATTGCCCTGAAATATACCCCACTCGATCCTTACCGGTTCGCTATTCCTCTGGATATTTCGACATGGGACTGTCTTCCGTTGCCTCATACACGATATCAGGAAGGCGCGTAGCGTTTTATCAATTTTGTATAATTCTAGCACCCTCATGAACCATGTATGTGGCACCGAGTCATAGGCCTTCTTATAGTCTATCCAACATGTCGACAGATTCTTTCTGTCGACATGTTTGAACTGTTGGCTAATGGCCATTAGCCTACTAAGGAGCTGCTCCTCATAGATGTGGCCATATTTATGAGGACAGCTTCTCCTAGCTATTCTCCATTTGTGTTTAGTTAATTCTCCACATGTAATGTTAAGAAGAGAATTCTATCGATTACCTCTAATGCAGTCAAAAGCGACTGTATCAGCCGTAAAATGTTACTCCCAGTGCTGGATGTAAGCCTTCCCGTCATTTGCCATATCCTCAACTTTTCTGCGTCTAGCGGTGTCTTTCCATGTTCGTGGAAAGTCGCTCAAATTATTCCATTGCCAAAAAAGTCCAATCCTACATCCTTATCTGAATTCCGTCCAATATAGGTTAATCCATAATAAAATGAGTATTTTCCTATCCAAAAATAATCTCCTCAACCTCTTCCAGTCCGGCTCCCATTCTGGTCATAGCACCACTACAGCGCTTTTGAACGTTATTGAAGACTGATGATTTCGAGATACTGTTGATTTGATGTTTTGCTTGGCATTCTACGCTCTCTTAATGTATCTCCATCGGTGATTGATTGAATTTCGTAGTTACCTATTTGGTTGCTGGCAACGTATATGCATCGGAGAGACATCGTTCTCATGGTGCAGTACTTCTGCTGGGGTATCACAGGGTGGCGTATTTTCTCCTTTACTTTTCGCAATTTTTATACACTCAATTTCCAATGAACTGATGAAGAAAATGATGGTATGAGATGGTAGGAAGAGGTCTTCCTACCATCTTTATGCAGACGATCTTCAAATCGTCATTGGAAAGCCAATACTACTTAAACGCCAAAAGGCCATTTTACAATAGAGACATTTCAAGTTTTTTTTTTACAAAACCATGGCTAACTTTTTTTCTAATTTAGTAATCGAAATACAGTAAAGGCAAAAAATGATTGTGACATTATTATCTACGTACTGAAATCAAGATATTTTGCATATTTAATGTAATTCAGGAGACAACTGTCACTTAAGTACATATGCTCTGTACTCTTCTTAAGGAGAAAGTACTTATCTTCATAATAATTTTTAAGTGCGGTTGTCGAAAAGTACTGACAAGTCAAGTCCTTTGAAATGTATGAAAGGAAAAAGTACTAACACGCATTACGGTTTGATATAGTCTCAGGATAAAAATACTTAAACGTTATAATAATGTGTTAAGACCGTACAGAAAAACGATTTATAGCATTAAAAGTTAATAATAATAATAATTTTATTTCGTAAACAACAGGTATTACAAATATTTTTTGGAGGCCTTCTTTTAAGTATAGAGATACCTGTAACAGAAGACCCCACTCTTCCATATCAATGTACATCTATATAGAGCCTGTTAAGAACATTGGCTATCAAAAACCAAGAAGGTACAACTATAAAACAAAACTAAAGTTAAATTAAAATAGTTATTTGATACAATCTTGAATTCGCAACCTCAGATGATATATAACGAGTTTGTATAAAATAAACTCTGGTTCCAACTTC
This sequence comes from Lacanobia oleracea, assembly GCA_950371165.1. Lineage (NCBI taxonomy): Eukaryota > Metazoa > Arthropoda > Insecta > Lepidoptera > Noctuidae > Lacanobia > Lacanobia oleracea. Next base: position 17,800,757 of record OX493406.1, read on the forward strand.
ACGTATAGTAGAATGTGGAGTGTTAGTGTGGTGTGTACCTACATGTGTGTATGTGTGCGTGAGTGTGTGTGTATGAGGGAGTAAGATAGAAAGGGTATAAAAGCTTACTTAGCTTATAATAAATTTATATACATGTCTAATATACTTATCGTGTGCACTTAGTTGAATATGATTAAATTATGTAACCGGATGCAGAAGTAACTCAGTTTCTTCATAATTGAGGGTCTTTAGCCATGCAGTCAGTTTTCTTACATTCGTAATAAGTTTGTTGTTAAAAAGCAACTTTATTACCAAAAGCGATGTATAGGAGAGTAGCTTGTCAATAAATTGCCGCCTTGCGAATGCAGTGCGGACTCTCACCACACTTATACGACACTGACACCGTTGTTTTATGCATTTTATGGACTGAGTAAAACATACAGCTTCCTAACAGTAAGGAGGTCGCACAGGTTATAGAGCTCGAGTGTAGAAAAGTGGTACGGTTTGAAATAAATTGTTTTGAGCAGGGCACGCTGAGCTCTTTCAACATCAAGGAACTTTGTTTTGGAAGCACTACCCCAGACAGGAATACAATAAGTTAGAACTGATTGGGCAAGAGCAGTGTATATTTTCTTGATTAGATTTATTGATTCAACATGTCTTAGTGTTTTGAAAATCCAGACTAATTTTCTCAAACGATCACTAACCAAAGATACGTGATAATGCCAAGAGAGACGCTGATCAAGTTTAATACCCAGGTATATGATTTTCTCTACCTTCACAATAATTGGGCAAGCGCAGTTGGTGTTTTGTATATTGCCACATTGGTGTATCTTCATGCTAAGTTCAGTATCTGGCTGGGTTCTAACACTCACAGAGAAGCACATGTAGACAGTGTTCTGGCTATTCAATGTAAGTAAATTAGATCTCAGCCAGGAAGCAACTCTCGATAGTCCCACTTCCGCATCCCTATGCACAGAGTCCCAATCGTTGGCCATAAATACCAGCGCAGTGTCATCAGCATAAGAGATGACCCGAGAACCACCTGCCTCCAGCTTACACAAGAAACAAGGTGGGCCCGAGGACGCTTCCTTGTGGTACACCGAATGTTATATTTGAGTCCTATATACTGGCTTATTCTTACCTTTTGAGTTCGTTCTGTTAAATAACTTTTGAATAATTCAGGGGTATGCCTCTTACTCCTATGCGTTCTAGCTTGCGCAGAAGGATGGGAACAGAAACAGTGTCAAACGCCTTTTTTAAATCGAGGAAAACTGTGAGGCATTTCTTTCCTCGATCAAGATTTTCAGTGATTAGGGATGTTAAAGTTGTTATTGCATCTTCAGTAGATTTCCCTTGTCTGAAGCCATACTGTGTATCGGATAAAATGTGATATTTACCAAGGAATTCAGTTAATCTTTTATTTAAGAGTTTCTCTAATATTTTTGATAATGCAGGTAATACTGATATGGGCCTGTAGTTACTAACATCATCTCTGACCCCACTCTTGTACACAGGCGTAATAGTAGATTTTTTTAACAGTTTAGGGAAAATACCTGTACTAAAACACAAGTTTGCTAAGTGTACAACAATTGGAACAATTTCGTGCTTAACTAATTTAAGAAAACTTGTTGGGATGTTGTGCGAGCCAGGAGCACTACTTGATTTTAAATTCATAAGAATATAGTGTACTTCAGCTATGTCTGTATCGAAAAGAACAAGGGATGTTAACTGAGCCTTGTCTCCTCCCAAATCAGCCCCAACATCCGATCTGGTATCAGGCACGATTTTTTCTGCTAGTTGTTTGCCTATACCCACAAAATAATCATTTACATGATTCACTGACTCAAGTGGAGACGATATAGATTCTAGAAGTTTAGTATTATCTGTATTACTTTGCTTCATGTAAGTTATATTTTTAATACTCGACCAGTCTTTTACTGTTTTTGGTGGAACTCGCTAATTGTGTCCTATCGTACCTGCGCTTCAGCTTTTTAATTAATTTATTACAAAAATTTATATATCTTTTGTAACTAATTTTTAATATTATATTATGAGGTTCATTTTTTAATTGCTTTTGCATTTTGTTTCTATTCCCGATACATTTTAATATACCGGGGGTAATCCAGGATTTTAAAGTTCGCTTATTTTTGGGTACTGTAGTCCTAAAAGTATTTTCTCGCAGGGATTCAGAGATTTTATCAATAAGAAGTTCCACTACAAGGTCTGGATCATTACAGATAACAGTTCGCCTACATTTTTATTAGCTAATGATTTGATTGCCATATTGAAATCAGTAGTTTTTTTTATTTTATGTGTTTTATTTTTTAGTTTTGATAAGTTAAGGCAAAGCATGATCAGTAACTGACGTATTAAGGACGGCAATGTGTGCAGATAATTTTTCTTTATTAAGTTTTATCATAAAGTGATCCAGGCAGTTATTTAATCTATTAGGAAAAGTATGTCCTGCCATCAATCCATGCATAGTAGAGTATTTTTGTCTATTATTGCGCTCCTGGGTGGTTTCTGATAAATTTGGTCTAATATTTATATCCCCAGCTAGAGTAATACTGGTAAAAGATTTAATGGACTCCAGATATAAGTCAAGCGAATTAATAAACATGTCAGCGTTTGAAGTTGAAGGGGATCGATATACACCCAGGATGATATTGTTTTCATTAACTCTAATTTCTAACGCAGAAGCATGAGTGATTTTAATTGCCCTGACATTTACCACGACTTTATTACTAACGTATACAACTAATCCGTCGTTTTTATTTATGTGGTTAGTAGTTTGGAACGCTGAGAAGTTCTGAATTATGGGTTCAGGTTTATTGGGATTAAGTAAATAAGTTGAAACCATTGTTATGCCGAAAAGACTTAAGTAAAAGATATATAATTTAAATTTAAATATATTATTCTAATCGGACATAGACAACAATAAGTAAGTGATAACAATGGTACTAGCGGCGAATAAAATAAATGAGAATACTATTGTAATTCCTAATTTGAATTCGACTGCATATTTTTTTTACTTGATTGAAAAAGGAAAATATAAATACAGCTTGCTTAGTAATCACCTTTTTTGAAATTTAAAAAAAAAATGTCTTAAAACTTAATTGCTTATAGCAAAAGTCACGCAACACACTACGAATAATAAACGCAACACAGTTTTATTATTAATCTGAATACAATATTATGTATTAGGTAACAGTTTGGCGCAATTTTCGAAGAGATCAAATTGATTAGGTCTAGTAGATTTTGAATGCCTGTATATAAAAAAAAAACAAATATAGTTATGCATTTTGGAAAATAATACATATTATACTAAGTATTAAAAATCTACAAAACCTATAATTATTTATATTGGTAGAATATTTCATAATTAGGTATTGTCTTCGACATCCGTATCTTGAAGTGTGTCCTGGACATTAACGGCACAAGGAAAATTTTCATATTCATAGTGATACATTTCAGGAATTATCTTTGATGTATAAAGTTTCCACAAATCTGGTATTTCTTCTTCAATATAGGCAATCGAGTTTTGTAAATTTTTTTAAGCTGTAGATTTTTGTTTTTATTTGTTATTTCCATTTCTTATTTTAGACCATCTGTCGCCATGGTATATTTGATTTTAATTTTCGGTGACTCAGATTTTTTAATGCCGCTATACGTACCTGCAAATAAAATAAAATATAAATAGGTTACAATATGTACATAGTCTAATACGTTATGATCGAGAAAAGTCAACATTAGAATTATCTTCGATATTTTTCCCGTCAAATTACCTTTAAAATATTTATCTCCGACAACCTCCCAACCATAAAAATCCATATCTGTTAATATTTCCACATAGTAAGGCTTAGGATTCTTTCGTGCTAGAGTAAAAACAGTTGCTCATTATGAAGGTGCACAAATGATTGTATTTTTTACGCTTTTTTCTGTTACAGAATGCATCGAATCGAATATGACCAGGCAAGAGATAATGTATCTGAATGCTGGCAATGTTCTTGCAATTTTGCAGACAAGTATGAATACATGCAAGAACAATTTTATTTTTATTTTGTTCGGGGCAAGCATTGCTATAAAAGAAAAGATGTCTGACGGACCCATAATCGTCAACCATCTTGATATATTTTTCTAAGATGGTGCACACTTCGATAGCTCCACGTTTGCCTTCTGTCTCAGTCCAAGAATAACAATAGCCTTCTCTAGTTCTGGACTCAGAATAAGTACGATTATATACAGCCAATTTGCGACTGTAGTATAATAAAATACTTTGGCCATACGGCGTATTTAGAACTTTCTGTAAATCAAAGGACACGTAAAGTATGTTTTCATCTTGAGTTTTCTGATGTGCTTGAAATCTTTCATAAGTTTCTTCTTTGTCTTTAAGATGAGCCAGTTTTTCTTCTCTTTCTCCATTTTCAAACGCACACACGTAGCACATTTATCTTTACGCGGAATATGAAGTCCTAAATTAAATTTTCGAAAAATATATTGAAAAACACTTTCTCCCAATATCTCTTTCTCTTCACGTATCATTGTTTCTTTAAATTTTATACAAATTAGCCAAACTTCGGAATTCTTGAGGAAGGTAAAATCTTTTTGAATTTTTGCGACAATATTGGGACGGTAAATATGGTACTCGTACAATTCCTTGTTTCCTCTAAGTTTTTCTCTACAGTTTTGTTTGGTGGAATATGCCTTCCTCTTGAATCTTCTTTAGATGAGCCGTGAGTAGCTGCTGTAACAATATTATTTAAATAGTTTTGGTTAATATCTAGCGTGTTCAATAAAAACTTCAAACAAACTTTTCTTTTTCCTTCACCTTCGTTAATTGCCGTCTTTTTAGAATTGCTCACTAATCAATCTCTTCGTCGCTCATTATACACTCCAATAGTGATTTAAAATAGGTTGTCTCTTATCTGAACTTATATTGTAGCATTCATTATGGCAATTTCCAAGTACACATGTGTTACTCTTCATTTTTTTCTCAGCTATGACTTTTCCCGATATAGTAGTATATTGCTTGCCACTGTTTTTTAGATGTAAAATGAACTATATAATAAATAAATAAAGGGGCTGCACTTCCCACAGTGTCGGATACGTTGCAGAAGCAACTTTGTTTAGACAAAAAGTGTTTTGAGGTTAGGTTTCAGTCATTAGTTTTTCTCAAGAATAGAGCATTACCTTTTCATGTGAGTGATATTAGGAGAGAGGAGTCACTCCTCCTACTGCCACTGGATAATAAACTATAACCCTTTTTGAAAAATGGAGTCACTTTTAGGGGTCAAATAAGACCCCACCGCTGTATCTCCACGTTGTCGTCGTGGTGGGGCTTGTGTGTCTTAATTATCTTGGAGCCCTGCCGCTAGAGTTACTCATGCCGGAAAGGTCCGAGTGAGAGACCAAACCAAGAGAGATACCGGGAAGTGGTTGCTCCTGATTGATCGACGGTAATCGATCGACAAATGACGTGACCATGCCACTGCGGTGCAGGCGCACCAAAGTGGCGCACCTTTCTCTCCTTGAGGAGAAAATTTTCGGTGGGTTCGCTGAGCTGGGTTGGCCGGACAGCGAACGGAAGCATGTTTAATGCCGCCGCCGGGGGCTTGGCTTGACCGCCTGGCCCAGAGGAAGGCTACCTCTTAGATAAAAAACCACCTAATCCTAAGCTTTGAAGCGCGGTGAGAGGATGAATGGCTGGAGGGAGTCCAGTCGCGAGCGCTTCCCCTGTAGAGCACCTGCCGCACTCTGCAGTATGTAGGCTTACCCAGGTAAATAGGCTCTGCCTGGGTGGACATTTTTTCCTTACCACTCGTGGGATCAATATGAATGTTTCTAAAAACCCAATAAATAGAAAAGATGTTGTGGAGGTACCGTTTGCCGGCGACGGCAACAAGAGCCGAGGAGGCTCCCGATCCTCGATAGAGGATCCAAATATGTCCGACCAGGACTTGCGCCGACTTGAGCGCCGGGTCAGACTCGGACTCTGCGTCAGGCGTCGGCTCGGCAAGCTCTGGACGCGAGGGAGTGAGGGCTGCTGCTGGGAACTCCAAGTTCTTTCGAAAGCGGCCCCGGCAGGAGGATGACCAGGGGTCGTCTTCAAACGAGATGGCCTCGGCCCCAAAAATCCCCACCAGCAGGCGGGGTAAGGGCCGAGAAGGAGGTAAAGGGAGAGGGCTCGCCTCCGAAGAGGTGGCCCAGCGAGCCTCAAAATTCGTCGAGGAGGGGCGCCACCCTGGAATGACCGATCGGAGGGCTCCCTTGGCATCTTCCGGCGATGAGCCAAACACCGGTGTCGGCTCCGATGTGGAGCGTAAGGCTAGGTTTGCGGAGGTCGTGAAGGCCGCGATCCGTGATGTAGCCTTGAAGAGGTCGCAGTCCTCTAAAAACAAGGCTATAAGTGCGGCCTCGGCTTCCATTTTGGCGGCAGCGGAGGCCAACTGCTACTGCGGGCCTCCGTCGGACGAATTGTCCAGGCTGCGGGCGAAGATCGCCCGCTTGGCAGCAGCCACCGAGCTTCTCCAAAAGGAGAATAAGAAGCTCCAAGCAGACCTGGCCGGGCTTCGAGGAGCCGGTTCAAACGAGGCGCGTCAAGGAGGAAGCAAAGGCGGGCAAAGCCACGCCATGCTGGCGGAGGACAAGCTCTTGAACCTGGTGCGCCAAGAGCTGGCTACCTTCCAGGAGCGGTTCCAGGCACGATTTTCCACTTTGGAGGGCATCGTATTGCGCCCCCCATTAGCGGCGAGTCAGACGGGCTCGGGCCAGCTGAAGGCGGCCTCTGTCATCTGGTCAGGCCAACCGAGGGGCTGGACTGGCAAAGACCAAGATGAAGAAAGATGGGATGGCTGCACAGGTAGCGCGAGCTCCAGCTCCAGCTGTGCAGCAGGCGCCTCCGTCTTCAAACTCTCCTGCGGCCGAAGCTGGATGACAAATAGCTGGAGAGTTGAAGAAGGCGAGAAAGGCAACCAGGGCGGCCAAGAAACGCGAGAGGAGGCGGCGACAAAAAGAGCGAAGCGTCGCAGCCAGGCTCCATGCCCCAAAAATCGCAGCTGTAGTGATCACACTACAGCCGGACGCGGAGAAGAGGGGCGTGACGTACAGCCAAGTGCTCATAAAGGCAAAGGAGGCGGTGAACCTTCAGGAGCTCGGCATTACTGCGGGGCTTCCAACACAGGATGACCATGACTGGGGCCCGGATGTTGGAGATCCCCGGTGCAGCCAGTGGCCCGACCGCTGACGCTCTGGCAGAAAGGCTTAGAGCGTCCTTAAATGCGGACGAGGTCCGAGTGTCCAGGCCTACCAAGTGCGTTGATATGCGCATTATAGGCCTGGACGACTCCGTCACGGCGGAGGAGGTGGTGGCCGCCGTCGTCAGGACTGGGGGGTGCTCTGCCGAGCAGGTGAAGGCAGGCACCATACGTCCTGACCGCACGGGCATGCGAACCGTTGTGGTGAGCTGTCCCGTGACGGCGGCCAAGAAAATATCGGAGGGCCGAAGACTCCTGGTGGGCTGGGTATCTGCGCAGGTCAAACTGCTGGAACCCAGACCTCTGAGGTGCTTCCGCTGCCAAGTGGGCAACCATGTGGGAGTCCAGTGCACCTCGGAGGTGGACCGCAGCGATCTTTGTTTTCGCTGCGGTCAGCCCGGACACAAGGCCGGCTCGTGTAACGCCAAGCCGCACTGCGTTGTATGTGTGGCAGCTGGCAAGCCGGCCGATCACTGGGTTGGGGGCAAAGCCTGCGTCCCACCCACCAAAGCCGGGGGCAAAAAGAAGCCCTCCACCACCGCCGTCCCTGCCGCCGCCGCCGTCCCTGCCACCGCCGCCGTCCCTGCCGCCGCCGCCGGTCACTGCTATCGCCGCTGCCGCGACCACCACCGCCATCACTGCCACCGAATTCGCTTCGGTTGTCGCGAGTGAGTCACAAGGGACTCAGGAGGAAGCAGAAATGGAGTGCCAATAACGGCTCCATTACGCTTTCTTCAGGCGAACATCAACCACTGCGCCGCCGCTCAAGACCTGTTGGTCCAGAGCATGGCACAGTAGTTGATTAACATCGCCGTGGTCGCTGAGCCCTACTTTGTCCCGCCCAGGGATGACTGGGTGGTGGACCTGAACGGCTCAGTGGCACTAATTTCGTCGGCCGCTGCCGGTACCCCATCCCTCGAAAGCGTCAGGAGAGGACAGGGGTGCGTAGCAGCACAGTTCGGGGAGATTGTCGTGGTAGGAGTGTACTTCTCCCCGAACCGAACTCTCGCTGAGTTCCAAAACTCTCTTACGGAGTTGGGCGTCGTCGTCGCCGGGTTTCGTTCCCTCCCTGTATTCGTTCTCGGGGACTTCAATGCCAAGCACTTGGCTTGGGGTTCCCGTTATACGGATACGCGGGGCAGGATGGTGGAGGACTGGGCTCTGGAGGCAGGCCTGGTCGTCCTAAACCGGGGTTCTGTCCCCACGTGTGTGCGGATGCAGGGGGAGTCTGTGGTGGACATTTCGTTCGCCAGCCCTGCTCTGTCATCGCGTGTCATTGACTGGCGCGTATTAGAGGAGGTCTCCACCTATTCCGATCACCGGTATATCCGGTTTGACGTTTCCACCCAGACCTCAACCGCGCCAGTCCGGCAGGCCCCGAGTGGTCCGCGGTGGGCGCTGAAGCAGCTGGACCGGGAGCTCCTCCTGGAAGCTTCGATCGTGCAGGCCTGGGTATTACCTCCGAACAGGCCTGCTGACATCAACGACGAAGCGAAGTGGTTCCGGGAGGCCATGTCCGATATTTGTGATGTGGCAATGCCCCGGGTTAAGCCAGGACGCGCCCGCCGCCAGGTGTACTGGTGGTCGGAAGAGCTGGCGACGCTGCGTCAGGCATGCGTTGCCGCACGGCACCGGTACACCAGGCACCGCAGGCTCCACATCCGCCCTCCAGATGCGCAGGTCAGAGAGGCGGAGCTATACGAGGAGTACAAAGTGGCGAAGGCCGCCCTCAAAGCAGGGATCCTGCAGACCAAGGATCTGGCTCGCAAGGAGATGCTGGAGTCTCTGAACGGGGACCCGTGGGGTAGACCCTACAAAATGGTGCGGAATAAGCTCCGCACCTGGGCCCCCCCCCATGACGCAGAGTCTCCGGCCCCAGCTGGTGGAGGACGTGGTGAGCGCTCTATTCCCCTCGCGAGGGGAGCATACTCTCCCGCCTATGGCTCCGCCACCTGCGGTGCCCGATGGGGACTGCATTGATGACGACGATGACGATGCCCCTGAGGTGACTGAGGTAGACCTGAGAGTGGCGGTTAATAGGCTGAAGGCCAAAAATACCGCCCCAGGACCCGACGGCTTACCTGGAAAAGCTTGGGTCCTGGCCTTGGAGGCTCTTGGGCCTCGACTAAGAGGGTTACTAAGCGCATGCTTGGAGAGGGGCCAGTTCCCACTTCGTTGGAAGACGGGGAAACTGGTCCTCATTAAGAAGCCGGGGCGCCCCGCGGACTCTCCGTCCGCATACCGGCCCATCGTGCTGCTCGATGAGGTGGGCAAGCTCTTTGAAAGAGTAATTGCAAACCGCTTCGTCGAGCACCTAGTGAGGGTGGGGCCGGATCTGGCGGAAAACCAGTTCGGTTTCCGCACGGGACGCTCGACAGTGGACGCCATCATGCGCGTGAGGGCCCTCTCGACGGGGGACGCGGTTTCCCGGGGCGGGGTAGTCTTGGCTGTGTCTCTAGACATCGCCAATGCCTTTAACACCCTGCCTTGGAGTTGCATCAGGGAGGCACTTCGGTATCACCGGGTGCCGACCTACCTCCGTCGCGTAGTCGAGGATTACTTGACGGACAGAGCCGTCATCTACCCCGGTCACCTGGGAGAGTGGAACCGGCGAGAGATGTCGTGCGGTGTTCCACAGGGTTCCGTTCTGGGGCCGCTTCTGTGGGACATCGGCTAAGATTGGGTGCTGCGCGCCGACCTCCCTGGCGGCATCAACATTGTCTGCTATGCTGTCGATACGCTGGTCCTGGCGCAGGGGAGGTCGCATCAGGCGGCGACCGACGCTATGACACGCGGGGTTGCGATAGTCGTTGAGAGGATCCGGCAGTTGGGTCTCGAGGTGGCCTTGCACAAGTCCGAAGTCATGTGCTTCCATAGTTCTCGGAACAGGCCACCATCGGGATCTCAAATAACGGTGGGAGGGGTTCATATCGGCGTCGGGTCGACGATGACGTACCAGGGTCTCGTCCTTCACAGCCGATGGAACTTCGTCGAACACTTCCGACGTTTGGCTCCCAGACTGGGACGAGCCGGGGCTGCCTTCAAGCGGCTTCTGCCCAATCTAGGGGGTCCAAATGCCTCCTGCCGGAAGCTTTACGCGGGGGTCGTGCGGTCCATGGCCCTTTATGGGGCGCCGGTATGGGCGCCTACTTTAAGGAAGCGACCTGCCCGTTACCTCAACGCGTCTCAGAGGGTCATGGCCATCCGGCTGGCCCGGGGATACCGCACGGTCTCTGACGAGGCGGCGAGCCTCCTTGCCGGACTGCCGCCATGGGATCTAGAGGCGAGAGCGCTCGCGCACATTTACGAGTGGCGCGTGGAGGCGCAACGCCGGGGCGAGACATCTCTGCCGCGGCAAATCGCAGCAAGGCGGACGGCGCTCCGGCAGGATCTCATGGCGGTATGGAGATAGCGACTGTCGCAACCCAGCGCTGGGCACGCAACAATCCAGGCGATAAGTCCCCTCTTTGAGGAGTGGCTGCAGCGGCGCCACGGCGTTCTCACCTTCCGCCTGACACAGGTACTCACCGGACACGGTTGTTTCGGGAGATACCTGTTCCGGATTCGGCGGGAGGACGCGCCCGGGTGTCATCACTGCGAGGATCGCCCGGAGGACACGGTGGAGCATACGGTAGAGGTCTGCCCTGCTTGGGCGGAGCACCGCCGGGTCCTCGTCGAGACGGTCGGCGGCGGCGACCTCTCGCGATCGGCCTTGGTTCAATCTTTGGTCCGGAGCGAGGAGGCATGGGAAGCGATTACCTCCTTCTGCGAAGCAGTAATGCTAGCAAAGGAGGAGGCCGAACGTGTGAGAGAGAGGGAAACCTCACGTCCCAGTCGCCGCAACAGAAGAAGACGCCCCAGGCGTCGGGAGTCGCAGGACGATTCCCGGCCGCCGTAAGCGCGGGCCTGCGGACGGCGAGCAGTGGGTGGCTCGCCGTCTGATCAGAACTAGGCCCGGGTCGGCGGCGCGCTGCGATCCCAGCGCGCCTCAAAGAGATGTCAGCGCGGAAAACGGGGCCCGCTAGGGCGGGTGCCTGCTGGGGCTGCGGAATCTGTTCGAAAGAGGTGCCGTAGCCTTGGAACGCAAAGGACACCAGGAGGAACATGGATGGGTTTTAGTCAGTAAGAGTCTGACACTCCCTCTTGCTTCACCCAGAGCGGGAGGAGTCATTTGATGATTTCCCATCCTTAAAAAAAAAAGGGGGCAAATAAGAAAAAAAAATCCATATGTACCGTGTGACTTTTCTTTTATTTAAATTAACATGTTTATAATATAGTATTCGTTCGGAACCATTTGCACACGAGTCACGTGGCCGGATTGGGTGTGTCATATTCATGATTTTTGGGGGTTCGCTGAGAATGATCATTTCCTCCAAATCAAAATTTTCCGTTCTTATTAGTTCTTGCTTCTTTCTATCGGTCTAAGGCACTTGTGTTGCCGGTGATCAGCGAGTAGCAAGTAAAACTTCAAACTCGAAACGTGTTGGTGAACAGCGAGTAGCGAGTAACGAATGAAAAGTTTTGATAGTTTTGTCGCTCGGCTTTCAACAAGTGTTTTTGTGCGACGGGCTTTTACTCGCAATACACCCTGCGGCCCGCACTATAGGTAGAAATTACCGCGTTTGATGAGTTCTGATCGCCAAGCGAGCATCGCCGAGCGAGTGTCGCTGAGCGAGTACAATCTTTGATATCTCTTGAACAATTAGAGGTAAGAGCCGCTTGCCAGCATGAACAGCCAGCTATCGACTATGAATGTATGTGTTACTCACACGAGATTTATATCTTTTGTTCCTTTCCCCAGCGAGCAAATAGTCGATAGCTACTCGCTTCCTCGCCGGCGGTGAAACAGGTGCTTACCAGACGTGATTTTTATCCGCTAAAGTGAGTAATTCCAGCCGGCTTCATGTTTCCGCGATGTAACCCTAAGCAGCAAACTTGGGGTACCAATTTAAGACAAGAGTATATCGGTTATTTTCAGGCAAACGTGCATCATCATCGACCACATCATCAGGTGAGATAGGTCAATCACGAGTTATTTATCAATCAAAAAATTATTCTAAACTATCATTGAAATACATCTAAGCGGAAACTTAAGAATAACCAAAAAGTGGTAACAGCTCCTGGGCCTTGCGTGTCTTTTTACTCGTCTGGTCAAGAAGGAGGGTAATATTTTTGCCATTCTACTTTCCCGGTGTCCTTATTATAAGCATAATCATAATACAACGTATCCATGTAAAAACTAAATAACTTTTAACAAGGTAGCAACAAGTACTTACGCAATAGGGTATTTAATTAAGTTTGTGTTAGGAATAGAAATAAACGTTCATTTAAATTCGATAGCTGGGTCAATAGGCCAGGCATGATTGCTTTATAACCTATAGTCTAGACAACAATAGTGCCATTTTGTTCAGTTTTTTTTTCAGCAGCCTTGGAAAAATATGAACGAGGTGTTCGATTTAGGTCATTTAAGACATTTTAGGACGCAATAAATTGCACTGACCTGATTTTTTGGAATGTTATTAGGGTAGATGCCAATAGTGTACACCCATTTCTAGGGTTCCATACCCAAAGGGTAACCAACGGAACCCGTCGTCGCCGACGAAGTCCGTCTGTCGGTCCGTCCGTCCGTCCGACTGTCTGTCAGCGGGCTGTATCTCAAGAACTGTAATAGCTAGACACTTGAAATTTTCACAGATTGTGTATTTCTATTGCCGCTTTAAAACAAATAATAAAAAAAATTACTTTATAAAAAAATCCGACCGCTAAAAACGACAAAAAAGTTCGAAACAAGTCGCTTTTCAAGCAGTCTGATGATGATGACAACATTATAAAATAAAATACAATAAAGAATACAGTTTATATGCAGTAGAAGTAGACGTAGGCGGCTGATCACAGGTAAATTTTAATGATTTTAGTTTTAAATTTTGGCAGACTATTGAAGAATATATCGATGCTGCTATCGAGCATCGTTATATTTTTCAGCGCAGGCCCTATTGTATCACTACTGTTGACTCACGTCAACATTCTGTTCAGGGGAGCTTGCCGGCCTAGATTTGTACGACAAGCGTTGGTAGCAAACGTACTATTGGTTCGCTGGACCGGAGGTGAGAATGAAGGAGGTCTGGCTTTGAAGAAGTCCCGTCTCATTTAGAACCCTTCGTTATTTCAATGTGTCAAGTTTGAAGTAACTTAAAAGTTCCTCGTAGTCGGCCCTGATTTGTGGTCTTTTAATCTCAAACACCTAGTATTTTTTTAACACGTTTAATACGATCTGTGTGGATTTTATAGGTCGGGCTTCAGACTGGAGATGCATATTCTAATAGACTGCGCACAAAAGTGTTATAGAACACTTTCAAAGCCAAGGATTCCCTAAATTCTTTACCAACTCTGTTTATAAATCCAACTAATTTCATAGCTTTTTTAATTATATTATCAATGAGTGGTAAACGAAAGGATGCTTCTAAGCACTACTCCTAGATCCCGTATGTTTTCAACTTTTAGCAGTGATGTTCTATCGAGGGAGTAAGAAGATGGTATGGGATGATTTTTTCCGTGTAAATGTGATGTGATAACATTTGCTGGCATTCAAAGCCATCCCATTCACCACACACCAGTTCTGCAATGAGTTCAAATTACATTGGAGCAGAGCAACGTCTTCTTGGGTTTTTATTTGACGGTAGATCTTGAGGACTTTGGCAAACAAGGAACATTGGCTATGTTTAATGCGGCCTACTATATCATTATTGAACACAATGAAGAGTATGGGCCCGGTATGAGTTCCCTGGGGCACACCGGATATTGTAACGTACTCAGAAGACTTCCCGTCACCACCACTCTTTGTGTACGCTCGCTTAAATATGATCTGAACCATTCCAGAAGGGGTCCGTGTATGCCGAGATCATGTAGTTTTAGCAGTAATATTTTGTGGTCGAACTTGTCAAAAGCGCTGCTGAAATCGGTATACAGAGCATCAATCTGTTGACCAAAATCAACTTTCATGCAGATCTCGTCGAGATATGAAACTTGTACCGGACGGGCGTGATCGACTGGAACGAGGGTGTGATGGAGTAGATTTATCCTTCTTCTAATCCTTCGACGTGAACTGTGACCACCCGACTGCGACTAGGTTCTCCGTACCACGCGTGCAAGGTTCTTCTTTCTTGCTTTAATTGCTGTCTTCGGGGTAGATTGGGGTGAGGGAAGTATGCTTACCAGGGATAACTAAGATGCAGGAATTTTGATAACACTGCAGCTAGCGGTTAAAGGGAAAATTCGCGACTATTTTGCTTCTAGTTAAAAATTCTATATTTCTTCTGCCGGTGACTATGAATTTCTATTTCCTATTTGTTTACTAACGTACTATGTTTACCGTAACGAGGCTCAGAAACCACTAACTGTTTCAGTTTATTTTTAACTGTAATTTTAACTATTACTGTAGTACATTTTTGGCTATATCTAGGTCTAGATAGGAGTGTATGCACCTCTCTGTAAATCCCCCAAAATTCCCCGTCGAATGGGGTAAAAATCAACCCTTCAACCCTGCCCACTGGTGGGCTTGTTGCATTTAACTATCGAAACTATCTACAAGTGTGAACTTGTCTACTATTAAGGGTTGACTTCCCGAAAAACTGTAAAATATAGGGTAAGCGCATCATCCTTCTATCTTTGAAGCCACCCCTCTATGGGTAATACTAAATACTATAAGGTCAGGATCCCGAAATAGGAAAAAATCTGTGTTTTTACATTTTCCTAAATTGTGGCTTTATACCTCATCTGACCATAAAGATGTGTACATTTCTGAAAAGGGCTCAGTGCCAGGCTTCTAGTGCCTACTATTTAAAGTCTAAATACGAGTACCTAGATTTTCGGTATGTTTAGTAAATTAAGGTGTCTGTAAATGGTGTTTTTTTTCTATCCACCTCATTACCTTTGAGTAACTGTCCTGTGTCGGTATGTGTGAAATGTTCAATACCTGTGTACCTTCTTTACCTTTGACTTTTACCAGCCATCAAAACCATACCTGTTATGGGTTTATCAGGAATGTGTAGGGGAAATGTGTAGCCCTACCTATCTATTTATTCAAAGAAATAAGTTCCCCAAGAACATCTTATGTGTCCGGGGGAAAACGACAGCAAATATGTTTTTAATTTTGTGACATAGCCATGAAACTATAACTATATCAAATACAGAAGCTCTTAAATACTGCATCTCGTACATAGGCTCTAATGTTCGCGAGTTATATAATACTATTGATGTTTCGTCGCGAACAAAACCAAATTGGTGACGGTGGATTTGTTGCTGCAGAAGCCATGTTGTCGGGGGGAGAGTTGCGCTTTGACATGAGATGTCTTATTTATTTTTGGGGTGGTTTGGGATCTACCTCCTCGCGGTACACCCCGGACAACGGCACCACAGGCTTGCCTGTGGTACGGCAGAACGATCCCACTTAAAGCGGTGGTAGGCTCCGCTAGGAGCCGCCTGGCTCGCGACCACCATCCCGCGAAGTCCGGCGCCAAGCAGCTTGCTGTGTTCCGTCGGTGTGCGGGAGTGCCAGTGCCTTTGGGAGAGAAGGAGATTGTCAGTCGCTCTGCTCAGAACCGGTCTTGGTCACTGGGCTGGGCTTTCCGGGTAACTAATTTTGGAGGGTAGTGGGATCCGAAGCACAATGCCAGCCTTTGGCCGACCGCAGTTAGTAGGGGGCCCAAGTAGCACACCAGCCACGTGTGAAAGGCTGCCCCGCCAACTAGAGAAAAATCCCGGTATGCTCCACCGTGCCATGGGAGGACCCGGTGGCCATATCCGGGGGGGTTCGGGCGTCTCCGCAGTCTCCAAATGAGTTACCCATAGGTTAGTTTAGCTCTACTGTTCCACTTGGTTCACTGAGCAGCGCCTTGACAGTTCGACTTTTCTCCCCGACTACTCTAAAAAAAATTACGAAAGCAAAAAGGAAAAAGGTTAAACAACGGCCGCACTTCCTCCCACTCAAAGTGCACCGCACCAACATCAGAGGGTTTTAATGTATGCTGTGCCCGACAGGGTCCATAATTGTGACTAAAATAAAATAACCCTAACATCTATGTAAACATTATGGTACGCAATAAAGAATTGAGAATTGAGGGTTACACTCCACTCTCGATCCGCTCCATCACCACCTTGAGACCGAGAAGCCGCACCTGTTTTTCTTAACGGAGACGAAGATAACAACCCCGTCGGACGTGGCGTACCTCAACTACCCGGGCTACTCTCTGGATCATAAGTTCAAGAAGCAGGCTGGGGTCTGTGTGTACGTTCGCGATGTCATTTGTTGTCGTCGTCTCCGTTGCTTTGAGAAATCGGGTTTTTCTGCCATATGGCTACTTGTGGACACTGGCGTGGAAAAGAATATCTACATCGGCGTACACTGATCGCACAGCGGTGACAGCGCTGTTTGATTTCCTCGTGGAGTCGACCAACGTAACCCAGCAACGGTACCCAACAGCGAAGCTCAATTTTCTGGGGGACTTTAACGCCCACCACAGATAGTAAGAGAGTTGTTCCCGTACCAGAAAACTGACCATGCCGGGTTAGAGGCGCGCAAGTTTGCTGTAACGCTAAGTCTAACCCAGCTGTTGAATGTGGCAACGCGGGTACCGGATGTTGACGCCCATACACCCAATTGCTTGGACCTTCTGCTGACAACTGATCCGGGCAGTCAATCAGTATCAGTCTCAGCCCCGCTGGGAACGTCTGACCACTGCCTGGTGAAATCCGTGTTGGCCTGCTCTCCTCCTGATAAAGAGTCCTAGAGGCACGAGACGAGTGTGGCGATACGAGTCAGCATATTGGGATGAGATGCGACACTGTTTTGTGTCTTATCCTTGGCGGCAAGTGTGCTTCTCCTCGGGTGGTGGTCCTTCGTGCTGCGCTGATGTGATTGCGGACGTGATTCGGCAGGGGATGGAGTATTTTATTCCATTCTCCGACATCCCGCTCGGTCACAAATCACGGCCTTGGTATAATGCAGAATGCGCTCACGCTGAGGCACGTAAAGAGTCTGTTTACCAAGCCAGGATCAAGGCCCGCGACCGAAAGACTAAAGCGCGTAGGGTTCGCGCGAGGAAAAAAGCCTATAATTCTGCCGCGAAGTTCTGCAAGCGGGTTTTTCGTAAGCAGTTTTGGTCTCTGTCGAAAGCGGTTGAAACGAATTTCTATCGACCCACTTTGCCTCCAATGCTAAAATCTAATGGTTCGCTGGCTCACTCTGCAAGAGAGAAAGCAAATTTTTTTGCAACTCTCTTTGCAGGCAATTCGCGTCTGGACGCTGCGCTGGCTCCAAGCAACCACCAACTTTACCTCGTTGTGACTCTTCGATGCCGGAGATCCCAGTTCATAATAAAGAGGTCTGTAGAGTATTGTGCAGTTTAGACGTGAATAAGGCCAGTGGACCTGACGGCATTCCAGCAAGAGTGTTGAGGCAATGTGCACCTGAATTGTCTCCTGTGTTGACACGCCTGTACCGCCTCTCTCTTGAAAAAAGAACGGTGCCGCTGGTTTTTGTAGCTGGATATCAGACTTCCTGAATGAACGGTCGATCCAAGTGGTCGTTGACGGCCGCTCCTCTGACCTCATGGCTATTGATGCCGGATTGTTACTCAAGGGTCTGATCTCTCTACAACTCTTTTCCTGCTGCACATAAATGACCTACTTCAGCCTGGTCTTGTTGGGTACGCTGATAACAGTACGGTTTCAGAGAGATACTTGTCCAGCGCAATAACCAGTGGGGTTGAAGTTTGTTCCTTGAGAGAGGCCATGGTAGAGTGGACAATTTTTACCTTAAGCGTTGTCTCCCAGTGGGGTGATGACAATCTGGTCACTTTTAACGCCACCAAAACACAGGCGTGTCTTATTACCAAAAAAAGGAGTCATTTTTACCAAGCTCCTACTTTTCGGGGTGCATCTGTTCCTGTAAGTGATTGGCTCGAGCTCCTAGGCATGGAGTTGACATCCAGTCTCAACTTCGGCGCCTACGTCGAGTACAAAGCCCAAACTGCGGCCAAAAAGCTGGGCATCCTAAATAGGGTTAAGCGATACTTTAGGCCTGGACAACTTTTAACCCTTTACAAAGCACAGGTCCGATCCTGCGTGGAGTATTGTAGCCACCTTTGGGATGGCTCAGCTAAGTATCAGCTTGCCGCGTTTGACTCGGTGGAACGCAGAGCTAAGCAGCTCATCGGCGACATAAAACTGGTGGATGCCAAGCTACATAACTTGGCTCATCGCCGTAAGGTTGCCTGCTTGTCGGTCTTCTACAGATTGTACTTCGGTGAGTGTGCCCAAGAACTCCACGACCTCATCCCACCGGCCCCTTCTACCATCGGACATCCAGACGCACTGCATCTTACCATCCCTACCTTGTGGCTATTCCACCAATTCGCACTAAGCGTTTTCAAGCGTCTTTTATAATGCACACAGCAGAGGAGTGGAACTCTCTGCCTGCGTCTGTGTTTCCAAAAGCTTACAACCCTAATCTCTTCAAAGTTAGAGTGAACGGGCTCCTTCTGGGTAGGCTCGCTCCATCGTAGACTTTGTCTCTGTCATCTTTGACATAGACTAGAGTCAAGAGCAAACCCATTACAAATAATAAAAAAAAAATGTTAATTAAAAAGTTTTGAGAAAATGAATAGCATGGAGATTGGTCTATAATTTTTAACATTTGCGGAACCGCCTTTTTTGAAAATTGGAACGTGTTTGAATATCGAAGATTAAAATACCTACGCGTAAAATGCCGAAGTTCAAAACATCGAAAATTTAAATATCGATTGTATCAAAATATCGAACATCTTATTTATCTTATTTATCGAACAATTAGGCATAAGGTCGAAGATTGAAATGCCGAGTGATTAAAATATCGAATGTTTTAAAAAATCGAATGACATTATATCTAAGTTCATAATATCTATGTTAAAAATGCCAACTAGTTAAAACATCGAACAAATTTTTATATAGGCTGTATGAGTGTATTCATAAATGTAGGTAGATTTGAAATTGTAACACTGCAAACGCGTCGCTATTTGTCATTAGTCTGTCTATTGTAAAAATTTAACGTATGATTTAGAGAACATTATCATGTCAGAACACGGATTAGAAGCATACAACATGCAAGAGAGCATGCAAGATGCAGCAAGCATAGTTTCTGTCACGGCTCCGGCGCTGCGGGGCTTCGGCAGTCCCACGCGAGCTTGTCGTCACAGATGGTTTAAACGCTCACCACCGCAGCTTCCGCGGCGGTGGGTGTTAAACCACCTGCTTCTCAGCTCGCAGGTGGACCCTCCACGCCTACACGATTCTAAATTACACTCTAGGGGTAGGGCAACAAGACTACGTGGAGTCGGTTTGTCAGCGATTTGTTTCTGTCACTAACTTTTGTATCACAACATATTGACTTTTCATGAAAATATTGTAATTTAAATATCTAAATAATAACTTCACGATTGATCTACGCTTGTACCCTGGACACTGATTTTCATGGATAAAATAGGTCGAAATTGTTCCAAAACCAAATTGGAGCACCCCGACTTTACGTGGTCTTTTGGCTATTATCCCTAGAGTGTAGTGGGCAACCTCCGCCCGCTGTAACAAAGCATAGGCACCCGTGGGAGCCGAAGCTGCGGTGGTCAACATGGGTGCCCTATCCTTTGTTACGCAAGGGCGAAGGGGTTGCACTTCCCGTTGCGCCAGAGACGTTGCAGAAGCAACCGTTTTCCACTTATACTACTTATATCAAAATTTGTTCGATATTTTAACTTGTACGTATTTTAGGGTAAATTAAATAATGAATGTATTAAATGTTGAAAATTAACCCACTTTTACACGTAGGTATTTTAATTTTCGATGTTCAAATAATATATATTAAGGACATTCGATAATCTGTATTTCGATGTAACTTTTGTAGATATTACGATTTTAGATATATTGGACGTAAGTTATTTAACCATTCGATAATATAAACTTTCGTTAATTTATATTTCCATTTTCGATGTTTTGAACATCGACATTTTAACAGTAGGTATTTTAATCTTCGATATTCAAATACGTACCCATTGGAACCACATGAGCTTTTTTCCATTCGTTTGGGAATTAAGAGGTTTCAAGTGTTCTGTTGAAAATTAAAGTATGCCAAGGCATGCCAAATTACGAGCACATTTCTTAATGAATAAAGGTGGCGACGATCTAGGCCAGCGTCCTTGGTGACATCAATTCTTCAAACTACCCTCTCTCTAAAAGCAATTTTATGGAGAGTAAATTGAGGAAATATTTGGGAACATGTTGGTGCACTATTTGTTGAGCTATTGACAGAAAACGTAGATGCGAATTGAGTAGCAAAAAGCTGGCATATATCGTCACCTGTTTTACCTATTGAGACGTTCAATGTAATTTCGGTAGGTATAGAGCTAGATTTTGAGTTTTTAGTTTTAACAATAGACCAGAATGCTTTGAGGTTTGACCGGATGTTTTTCTCCACAGAGTGGACATATTTTTTGTAACAGATTTTAACAAGCGACCGTGCTCTATCATCGAGCATTTTGTGCTCGATATCGTCCCGCGGGTTGCCATACTTCTTTTTAGCGTTGTCTTAACTTTTCTTTTTCGTTGAGAACTTTTACCAAGGTTTTAGAGTACCACGGGGGAAAGTTATTGCTTACATGCTTAATTTTGGGAATGCGAGAACATTCCCAATTAATAATTTTAAGAATAGATTCATAAAGTTCCCCCACCATAAGATCAACATTTTAATACGGTTCCAGTCTTCCAGTTAATTTCGCTTAGTTTTTTATTCATTAGTGTGTAGTCAGCCACCTTAAAATTAAAATTAATTAAATTAACACGTATTTTAATGGCACGTGCGCTTAAAATCAAAATCACCAATTGTGACTACCTCGAAATATCTCTACAATATGACATTTTAGGGCACCATGTACCTAACATTGTTTTGTTTGTTGAAGTATCCTTTACCCATATACAGAGTTGATACGACAGAGGGGCATTAAATTACACTACGTATACTATTCGTGTTTAGTATCGAATTAATACGGTACAAAAATAAAAAGCGCCAAAAATTAGAAAATATTTTTTTCAAACAAACTAAATAGCTTACAAATCAGAATAAAACGCAACCACCCTTTGTAAATAAATTAGACTGACCGTAACACAGTGGCAACGACGCGCGCGCGCCGGAGCGCGGTGTGCGGTATCTCGTGTCGAGGCGGGGGCCGGGGCAGTGTGGCGGCCGGCGACTTAGGCCCCCGCTCGCGCTGTCTTTTATGTTTGGTAAGGTTTTGAAATACGCGCACAAAAACAAACACACTCAATTTTTAAATTCTCGATGTGTCCTCCATTCACATTAATGCACAAATTATACTGACGGAGAATATTGTCATTTATTTTTCTAATTAAATCACTGTCCGTCGCCAAGCACTGGGCAATTGCGGCTGTCACCATACCTTTATCTGCACGTTCACAGAGCTAAAGCTGCGTTTCCACGGCATTATGACGCCGTGTAAGTTACACGAGGCATTGTTTAACACTTTAATTACACACACACAACTTTGGAGGTAGCGGCACAGAGAGTAAAAGTCCCGCATACCTCATTTGAAAAGGAGGATCCTCCAACCAGGTGGCTGTTATGCCTGGCGGGCTACGGCCCGACAGTTAATATTCGGGCTGATGTATATGTTCAAATCGCACGGTAAACTCTGCTTGCGCGATGCAGGATTTCTACGTTGTAGTTCGCTGCTAGTCGGATAGATGGTTTCGCGGTTTTTTTTTTTGTTGCGATGTAGATTTGCTCCGTAGGTTTTTCTTGTGGCGGCCTTGATGCCGCTAAATCACTCCCCTCCGGATCCCAATGAGTCGGGATGATGCTGCAGGCTCCAGTGAGTTGGAGTGATGATAGAGGCTGAGGATGCTGAATAGGAATGCGCGGCCGCTGCATGCTGGTGGTCAGTATATCCCTAGAAGCCGTGGGTACTGGCTGGCTGTATGATGCGCTGCTCGAGAGCTTGAGGTCACGATGAGAAGTGATGATGACGTCACGCTAAAGTAGTTGCACGAAGGCTTCGCTGACGTTCAATGTCGAGGGTCACCAGTCTGGAGGGTAGCGGTACAGAGATTTAAGTCCCGCATACCCCCATTGAAAAGAAGGATCCTCCGACCAGGCGGCTGTTGTGCCTGGCGGGCTACTGCCCCGATAGTTGATATTTGGGCTGATGTATATGTTCAAATCGCACGGTAAACTCTGCTTGCGCGATGCAGGATTTCAACGTTGTAGTTCGCTGCTAGTCGGATAGATGGCATCGCGGTTCTTTTTTGTTGCGATATAGATTTGCTCCGTAGGTTTTTCTTGTGGCGGCCTTTATGCCGCTAAACAACCAAAGTTTAATTACGTGTCCTACCACCATAAAAAAGTGAATCACAAAAAACAACACTATTACCAAATAGTAATAATCCCGAGTTACGTGTCCTGACACAATAAAAATAAGAAATACTGTCTTAAGCTTATTTAGTGTCCTATCACAATAACAAAACAAAATCACAATTATTGCTAGCGCGCAAATTTGACAAATCGTACGTTCCGAAAGGACAGCGTCGGTACACTGAAAAAACAAGTTTTTTAGAGGCCCCACTTACCGATCGCAAAAAAATAGGATGCAACAAACTGACCTATTTCTGTTTCTCTCACTCGCGCTATGTTTGTCGTTTTCGTAGTGAAAGTGCAAGTGTGTTTGTATTTATTGCTTCCTTGTTTGCATTGCCAATTTTTGTGAATGTCCTTCGACATGCGTCAGAGAGGCAACAACGCATCGTAGATTTATCGTTGTAAGGTGCATGACCTATGCTTAGACATAATCAGCTGTTAGAAAAGATACATCGTGTTGAAACGGTGCAAAAACTTTTAAAATAATTTGCGACCAAACTACTGCTTCTATTTAATTGATTTTTGGTACAGAGCTTGAAAATGGTACCTAGTATAGGCAGTTTTAAAGAAATTCCCTCCGTCGTATCAACTTTGTATGCATGTTAGATTGTGCGCCGCAACTTTGAAAATAGCGGAGGCCACTGCCACAATGGTTCTATGCCCTTTCAACAGGAATGTTTAAAATATCCGGAAAACACTGGCTGTGACTGACAGACAGACAAACAGATACCCGAGTGATCCTATAAAGTTAAAGTAGAGCCCCGACATGCCGGAAATGACGACCCTGTCTCCGTCGATGACTGGAGTAGACTGTTTATATGAGGTTGGGGTGGGGCAATTTCTTGCAGAGTTGGCATCATGATTGACCAACCTGCAAAATTGTAAAGCAAAATCCCATCAGAAAATAAATAAGGAAGGAAGCCAAATTCAATGTTAATAACATGTGTGAACTCAAAAAAAAACAAAGTCTAATCTCCAATCAAATTGAGTATTAAATGGGTTTCAAGGTCTGTAGATAACACTGAAATAAGATAAATTAACAAATTTCATATGAATTTTTCCCGACTTGGAAATCGATCCCAGAACCTCATACTCGGGCGAATTTATTAATGAAAAAGAAAGAATTGACCAATATGAAAAATATTAAAACTTTTTAGATAATACCAAGTTCTGTTTTACTTACTTCGAGAATTTTTAAGTACTTCACAAGTGAAATGAAGAAATTCCTTATCATTTCTAAAACAAGATGGTCACGAAACTGTTTTATATGAGTTTTCTCGAGTAGAACATTCTACTTGTGGAATTTTTAATAGCAGTTTATATAAAGTTATTGTTGTCATGAGAATCACATCGTGGTAGCTGCAGGTAAACGGTATGAGGGGTAGGTTCAATATAATAAAATCTGGCGTCGCGGCAGCGTCAAACCAAGCATAGGTGGCTACTGAACATCACATAGCCTAATCACCGATTGTACCTTTGGATTTGGTCAGACACTCCTAGTATAGTAGAAACTTTGGTGGTCAGGTGAACCCAGTCTCTACTGGACCCGCCGTTCCACTTGACCGCATAATTTATTGTTCGAAATGTGAAAAGCCATTGCATAATAATATGATGGAGCAAGCAATTGTTATCATAGTAGTGACGTGCTGGATCGTTAAAAATGTATGCGCGGATACGAATCCGAATACGGATATTTGGTGTCAAGATCCGCGGAGACGGATACCCTGTTATGGCATGTGGGATGCCATTAAGCGTCCATTTCCGTTGACGCCTAATGACACACACGTTTGCCAACAACAACTGACAGGATACGGGTATGGATCTTTGTTTTTTTTTTTAAAGACAAGACAGTACAACCGACTTCCAAATAAAAACATTACAAAGTATTTTTTTGTAAATATAATATATTTTCATCAAGTACGAGTAGTTTCAAGAAGATTGTTCGGTTATTTTTATTAACCGATTTCTTCAAAAAGGACGAGATTCTATGTTCGGCTGTATGTATATATGTTTTTTTTATGTATGTTCACCGATTTCTCCGCCAATTGTGGACCGATTTAAAAATATCTTTTTTATTCGAAAGCCTCTCTCTTACTCTTCAAGTGGTCCCATTGTCACTTAAGTCGGAATTTGATGATGGAATCCCATGAAAATCAAGGGAAGCTCCCAAATTTAACAGACACATACATTGTTTTTCATAAACTTTTTAACGCAATTCAGGTATTTGTGCCTGGTAATCATCATCTCATGTTGCTGAGCTGATGATAGAAGGTATATAGTCAAGATCTGATGATGGGATCCCATGAAAAATGTTTGTTCAGCGATATTTTCGCCAATTGCTAACCAGTTTGGATGATTCTTTTTTTGGTTGGAAGAGTATTTTCCCGGACCGGTTCCATTTGCATTTGGTCAAGATCTGATGAAAAACTTGAGGAAGGCAACGGAACTCTTCAATAAATGATAGCAAATGGATTGGGATTTCTGAAATCGCATTTCTGTTGATTGTTAATACCAGTTCATAACATAACATCACGCCGGTACGCTGTGTTTGTAGTTTTACTTTTTAGCGGCACGCAGGTACCTGACACTAAAAATCGAACAATAAAAAAATATTTTTCACAAAAAAATACAACCGACTTCCAAAAACTATTACTACTACTTTTACTCTGCACTATCACTTTTTTTTAGAAGGTAGCCTGTGCTTTTCCAGTGCTTTACAGCATGAATTCATTTCTTCTGCCATGTATGTGTACGGGCAACTCATCGACCAAGCATCAACCAATTATACGCATAACTGGAGAATATAAAGAACATATTTCCAAGACAAGCCACGACAAAAGTAAACAATACAACCGACTTGAAAATAAAAACATTACTTGCAAAGTATTTTTTTTTCTCGGTCCTGCTGTATTCTGATATGTAGAATAGAATAGAATACTCTTTATTATGTACACCATGTAAGTAAGTATTCATTATAGCAGCTGTAAAAATCAATGCTAACATCTTGTAATCAACTGAATATTAAATTACTTGAATACATTATTATCTGAATCCTTACAAAGTATAAAATAACTTTAATTTGCCACTTTTCAGTGGTCATTCTTCAAAACTGTATTGAAATTCACAAGTGCGTACCCCTTCACAACATACATTGATATTGTCTAATAAACTGGTGTACACAATAAACAGACAAGCGATTTTAGCAATCCAGGCCATATCTTGACGTACCACGACACGACACGACACAACAATACGGGTACGTATTTGAATATCGAAGATTAAAATACCTACGCTTAAAATATAATTGTTCAAAACATCTAAAATGGAAATATCGATCGACCATAAACCCGAAAATTAAAATAACGAAAATTCATATTTTCGGAATTTATATTTTATAACCTACGTCCAATATATATCTAAAATCTTAATATCTACAGAAGTCAAACAATCTTAATATCGAAAGATCTAAATATCGAAACACAGATAATCGAAAGTCCTAGTTCCTTTTTTTTATATCAAAATTTGTCCGAAATTTAACTTGTAGGTAGGTAAGTTATAAATTCGAAAAAATTTTGATATAAGTAGTACGAGTGGAAAAAAGTTGCTTCTGCAACGTCTTCGGCGCTACAGGAAGTGCAACCCCTTCGTACTTGCGTAACAAAGCATAGGCACCCGCGGGAGCCGTAGCGGCTGAGGCTGGTCGCCGGAGGCAATCAGCATACCGAAGCTGTGAAGGTGAATGGCTGCGAAGGTTGAGGGGGTTGCCCTCCCTTCGCACCTCCGGATTTTTATAAACACTCTAGGGTTAACAGCCAAAAGACTACGTAAAGTCGAGGTGCCCCAATTCGGTTTCGGAACAATTTTGACCTATTTTATCCATGAAAATCAGTGTACAGTGTACAAGCGTAGGTCAATTGTGAATTTTTATTATTTAGGTCATTAAAATAAAAAAAAAAACCTGAAATGTCAATTTGTTGTGCTTCATAAGTTAGTGACAGAAACCAATCGCTGACAAACCGACTCCACGTAGTTTTGGCTGCCCTACGCGATTCTAAATTACACTTTAGGGTCTAATTTAGAATCGCGTAGACGTCGAGGGTCGAGGCGGCCCGTGAGCTGAGGAGCAGGTGGTTTTAACACCCACCACCGCGGCTGAGGCTGGCCGGCAAAGCCGGTCAGCAAGGTAATAATTATCTCAGTTATAACTAAAGACGATATAGAGGAGTTTACAAACAAGTTTAAGCGCCAATC
This sequence comes from Lacanobia oleracea, assembly GCA_950371165.1. Taxonomy (NCBI): domain Eukaryota; kingdom Metazoa; phylum Arthropoda; class Insecta; order Lepidoptera; family Noctuidae; genus Lacanobia; species Lacanobia oleracea. The sequence continues at coordinate 17,827,697 of OX493406.1, forward strand.
GCGGCACTAAAACTTAAATGGATTACGTAATACAGCTTTGAGATTTATAATGGTGCTAGTAGCAACAAGTACACTGAAGACGTTATTGTTTTAACCTTTCTGTGGTAGGTACCTAAGTTTTTAAAAAAGTATTCGCCGTCTCCTTTTAACACTTATTCTTGTATAGTTATTGCAATGAAGTGTTTTATACCATGTAATGTGTTATATTGACTATTATTGCAGACATAGTTTATAAAATAGAGTTTCTCGAGAGTTTAGTAACACGAGATACAAAACGTGTCAAACAACTCCTCTATCTAGGTTTAACCTGTAATAAAGTATTCAACTAAAGCTTATTGTGTTAGGCAGTACTCTTTTAAAGACGTTGTAAAGGTATTGGTGTCAAACAACGCAAGTATGGGTCGTTATTAACACCAACCTCACTTTTGTAAAGTTCGCCATTGTTTCGATAACCTAAAATAATAATATGATTTCGAGTTATTCAACATATTTGTCTGCAATATACCAAATTTCTTACATTATTTGAAACGTTCCATGAATACCATTTAGTTTTACATTCCACTGCTTAGGAAGCAGAAATGAAAAATAAAGTTTAGTTTGAGCTATCTATTTTATTATCATAACTTTTCCTAATAAATCCTAGGCGCGTCAAAATTGAGATGAGAAACATGGTATACATTTACCGTAAAATTATAAGGGCAGTCATTTTTCACTTCACATACTTAAATAACTTAATATTCCATTAGATTATTCTGCTGTGTTAAATAATGGATGACATAACACTTCTACTACGAACAGATTTAATTTTAGTAAGGTTATAGGCTTTTTCAATCTTGACGTACGCTAAAAGTTATACACATGATATAAAATGTACTCAAGAGCGTTTTAGTGGCAAAGCATTATTATCCGATGCTTTCCTACCACCTTTAGTTTTTATCAACACGGTATTACAGCGGTAATACCGGTTAAAGCAGTAGCTGACGATGAATAAACGCTCTTGTGCAGCTTTAATATCTTTGCAATACCGTACTATAGGCTTTCTATAACTTTTGCTTGCAAAACTGTTGGCCTCTTTCGTGGTTATAAGTGCACAGGTATGAGTTAACGCTTTTATACTCAAAAAGAACTGATATACGAGTCATATATAGGTTTTTTTAACGCTTTAGTATTAGTTGGGAACTATCTGCGACGATAAGCTTGCGTGGAACTGCTGAAGCCCCACAGCGCCGGAGCCGTGCCAGAAACCATGCTAGCTGCATATTGCATGCTTCCTTGCATGCTGCGTGCTTCCAATCCGTGTTCCTACATGATAATATTCTCTAAATAAGACGTTAAACTTTTGCAGTAGACAGACTAATGACTAATAGCAACGCGTTTGCAGAGTGTGACAATTTCAAATCTACCTACATTTTATGAATGCACTCATATACTTATCATTTTTTGACGTAGAGATTATGAACTTAGATGTAAAAAATTTTGACATTTTGAATTTCAGTATAATGTCATTCGATGTTTTAAAACATTCGATGCTTTAAAAAATTCGATGTTTTAATCACTCGGCATTTCAATCTTCGACGTTTTAAGTGTAGGTTTAACAATTTTAGATATATTGTTACAATCGATATTTAAAGTTTCGATGTTTTGAACGTCGGTATTTTAAGCGTAGGTATTTTAATCTTCGATATTCTAATACGTAACCATTTTTATTTTTTTATGTATGTTCACCGATTTCTCCGCCAATTTGTCTACCGATATTATTATTTTTTTTTTATTCGAAAGCCTGTACTCCTGAGATGGTCCCATTGTTACCAAGTCAGATCCCATGAAAAATGAAACCCTCAAATTTTATAGGCACACACAATATTTTTCATGACATTTCTAACGCAATTCATATATTGAGTTGGGTTGCTTTAGGATCTACCTCCTCGCGGTCAACCCCGGGCAACGGCACCACAGGCTTGCCTGTGGTACGGCAAAATGATCCCACTTAAAGCGGTGGTAGGCTCCGCAAGGACCACCCGGCTCGCGACCACCATCCCTCCGAAGTTCGGTGCCAAGTAGCTTGCTATGTTCCGTCGGTGTGCGGGAGTGCCAGTGCCTTTGGGGGAGAAGGAGATTTTCAGTCGCTCTACTCACAATCGGTCTTGGTCGCTGGGCTGGGCTTTCCGGGTAACTCATTTTGGAGGGTAGCAGAATCCAAAGCACGGTGCTAGCCATTGGCCGACCGCAGTTAGTAGGGGGCTCAAGTAGCACGCCAGATACGTGTTAAAGGCTGCCCCGCCAACTAGCGAAAAATCCCGGTATGCTCCACCGTGCCAGTCGGCGACTAGATAGGAGGTTCGGGCGTCCTTGCATTCTCCAAATGAGTTACCCATAACCTATGGGTAACCCATTTGGAGACTAGAGCTAAACTAACCAGTTTAGCTCTAGTTTTCCACTTGGTTCACTGAGCAGCGCCTCGACAGTTCGATTTTTCTCCTCAACTACTCTCAAACACAACAAAGCCAAGAAAAATAAGGTGAAACAAAGGCTGTACTCTCTCCCACTAAAAGTGCACCTCACAAATATCAAAGGGTTGCACTTCAATCTCATCATCATCTTGAGACCGAGAAGCCGCACTTGTTTTTCCTAACGGAGATAAACAACCCGTCGGACGTGGCGTACCTCAACTACCCGGGCTACTCTCTGGAACACAAGTTCAAGAAGCAGGCTTGGGTCTGTGTGTACGCCCGCGATAACATTTATTGTCGTCGTATCCGTTGCTTCGAGAAATTGGGTTTTTCTGCCACATGGCTACTTGTGGACACTGGCGTGGAGAAATTTCTTTACATTGGCGTATATCGATCGCACAGTGGTGACCAGGAGACAACAGCGCTGTTTAGTTCCCTCGTGGAGTCGACCGACATAGCCCAGCAATGGTACCCAACAGCGAAGCTCATTTTTGTGGGAAACTTTAACGCCCATCATAAAGAGTGGTTGTTTCCGTACCAAAAAACTGACCATGCCGGGTTAGAGGCGCGCAAGTTTGCTGTAACGCTAAGTCTAACCCAGCTGGTGAATGTGGCAATGCGGATACCGGATGTTGACGCCCATACACCCAATAGCTTGGACCTTCTGCTGACAACTGTTCCGGGCAGTTTTTCAGTATCGGTCTCAGCCCTGCTGAGAAAATCTAACTACTGCCTGGTGAAATCCGTGTTGACCTGCTCTCCTCCAGATAAGAGTCCTAGTGGCACGAGACAAGTATGGTGATACGAGTCAGCAGATTGGAATGATACGCGGCACTTTTCTGTGTCTTATCCTCGTGCTGTGCTGACGTGATTGCGGAAGTGATTTGGCAGGGGATGGAGTATTTTATTCCATTCTCCGACATCCCGCTCGGCCACAAATTCCGGCCTTGGTTAAGGCCTGCGACCGAAAAGCTGGATGGAGCACGTAGGGTTCGTTCGAGGAAAAGAATATTTAATTCTGCCGCTAAGTTCTGCAAGTGGGTTTTACGTAGGGCACGTTTTGACCATGTCAGATGTATTGGGGCCAAACTAGCATCGTATCCTCCGGATAGAAAGCAGTTTTGGTCCCTGACGAAAGCGGTTACCATTTTCGAACATCACGCAAGCGAAGCCGCTTGTAGAAGCTAGTTTTAAATAAAATACTTTTTAGGTTTTACAATGTAGTCATTTTAGATTTCATCAGCATTGAGCCCCGGAATCTACAAGTGCATCAATGGATTTTCGAAAAAAAATCAGACTGTCATTGCGCTGACTGACTGCAACTGATATACATTATACCGTAATTGACAAAACTTACCTAGATGTTCGCAGAAATTTCAAAAGTAATTTGTAAAAATTAGCTTGCTAAGTAAGAATCGTAGTTTTCATCAAAATGTGGCTCAAGACTCTTGTGTGTGTATTTTTTCGCTTTCCGCTAATCCTAATAGTTTTGGATCTAGCCTACCAAGCACACTTGAAAAATTCAGCCTGTATAAGCTTCCTATTAAGACAGTAGGTATACATTATCATGCAAGGCTCGTCTAAAGCACCTTCGGTACTGGTCGTTCTCGCTGGGCCTCCTCCAGATAACTGGGGGTCTCATCTGGCGGGGACTGACCACCGAGGTGTCGTGAAGAGGCTGTGCCGAGTTAACAACGCTGCGGTGCGCCTGCAGTAAACAACATGCAACTAAACGCAGTAGTTCGGTGCTATTTTATTTTAGTAGGCGCACTTCGTCATCGCTACACCTTTATAAAAAAAATTTTATTTCAATAACGTTACAATATTCGGAACTACTTTTAAAACAAAAAGAAAAGGCTTGTGATAATTTACAATAAGGTACGTAAGGAAAGTAGTTGAAATACCTACACGGTTAAATTATTTTAAAATAAACAAAGTAAAGGGCACTGGGTGTTTGCGTGTGTGATGGTGTGTTTGTGTGTATGTAGTTTGTGTGATAAAATATGAAGGCAAAGATGGTTTATTAGAGTGTGTTTTTAGTGTGTGAGTGCACGTAAGAATTACTTAATGCTTATTAATCCAATCCCTTTGAACTTACTAATCACATTTTTTATATTATTTGAATTTAATCTGTAGGTACTATTCTACATGTACTATAAGCCTGCAGCACAATGATTAATTAGAAATAGTCATATTTGTTTTTAGGGTTTCGTACAATTATTAGGGTAGGATTATAAGGCTAGGGTTCAATACGAGATTATAAGTCCCTACTAATTAAATGAAAGGAATTAGAAATAGGAGTTAGAAAGCTTTAAGCCATATACGTTATGAGTAGGTACGTTGTTTATGTCACAATCACTGTTTACGTCGATAAACATCTACGTGTGGACATAGCCCTCCTACAATATAAGCGTCGCCACATAAACTGGTGCTTTGCTATTCGCATGTCTGACTCTCACGGACTTCATCAGTTTTCCACTTCAATATCTTTCAGTCACATCGGCCATCCATTCAGCGAGCGTTGTGCTGTAGTTACACAGCAGCTTAAGAGGCGGCAATGGCAGACAGCAGGCCTTTTGAAGCTCTCCTCCACCCGTGACCCCTCATATTTAGTACGTCTGCGTCGTCGGATACAGTCCTACCAACTTACCTGTGAACTGACAGACTCCCTGACTCCTCTTCCTGATTTTCTGTGACTGTAATTAATATAGGTGCCCAAAATTGAGTAAGTTTTCAAGAAGGAAATTTCACATTAGACATAATCGTTTAATAAAAATTACAATATTTACAAATGAAAATCAATGATACCTATATAAAAATAAATAAATAAATAGTTAAAATATTGATAATTTACAGTTACTTAGGTACGCTAACAGTTTAATATCTCAGGAATAAACAATGGCTTTATCTAAAATGTACCATCCAATGAAGTGGAAATTCAGCAGATAAAGTGTTCCATGGGGGGATACCACTTTCATTTAATGCGAAGTTAAGTAGGTCTAGCATTTAGTTATGACTGTATCTAGCCCCTTTTTTTTCTTTTAAGGATTTAATCATCAAATGACTCCTCCCGCTCTGAGTGAAGTAGGAGGGAGTGTCAGATATTTTATTTCCATACTGTCCAGTTTTTGTTCATTTAGTTAGATTTTTTATTTTCGTGTGGTTCTATTTTTTTTTCTTGAATTTTTCGGTATGAAATGCATTGTTTCTTTGGTTTTTTAAATTAAAATCGATAAAAATACGGGATGAAAAATTTCTTACGTCACTTGCCTTGACAGCCGAGCCACAGATTATTATTATTATTATATCCTTTATTCATCATTTTTGCTTATTTCTAAACTTTTAAATATTTTTATACAATATATATATAAAAAAAACATTTATAAATATAAAAATAGTAGCCCACCGATATCGGGAACAGGGTCCAAGCTACCGGTGGTCAGGGCTCCAGAGAAAGGAACCTCCTGACAATGCGAGCCGTGTCCAGAAGTACCGCTTTCTGAATCAAGCCCTTGATCCAGCTGCCCAACGAGAGCCTCCTTTTTTTTTTTTTTTTATGGATGGGAAATCATCAAATGACTCCTCCCGCTTTGGGTGAAGCAGAAGGGAGTGTCAGACTCTTACTGACTAAAACCCATCCGCGTTTCTCCCAGTGCCCTTTGCGTTCCAGGGTACGGTGCCTCTTTCGAACGAAGTCCGCAGCCCCAGCAGGCACTGGCCCTAGCGGGCCCCGTCTTTTACGCTGACAGCTCTTTGAGGCACGCGTGAAACACAGCGCGCCGTCCACCCGGGCCTGGTTCTGATCAGACGGCAAGCCACCCAATGCTCGCCGTCCGCAGGCTCGCGCTTACGGTGGCCGAAAATCGCCTTGCGACTCCCGACGCCCGGGGCGTCTTCTTCTGTTGCGGCGGTTGGGGCGTGAGGTTTCCCTTTCTCTCAAACGTTCGGCTTCCTCCTTTGCTAGCATTACTGCTTCGCAGAAGGAGGTGACCGCTTCCCATGTCTCCTCGCTTCGGACCATAGCCTGAACCAGGGCCGGACGCGAGAGATCACCGCCGCCGATCGCCTCGGCGAGGACACGGCGGTGCTCCGCCCAAGCAGGGCAGACCTCAACCGTATGCTCCACCGTGTCCTCCGGGCGATCCTCGCAGTGTTGACACCCGGACGTATCCTCCCGCCGTATTCGAAACAGGTACCTCCCGAAACAACCGTGTCCGGTGAGTACCTGCGTCAAACGAGAGCCTCCTAAGGTGTTGGTCGAGGCTCGTGGCTATTAAGCCAGTTAAGTTATTATTATTTCGTTTATTTATTCTTATTACATACAAAGTATATTTTTAAATATATATCTAAAAACCATAAAAAATACATTTAAAAATATAAAAAGTAGTAGTCCGCCGGTGTCGGGAGCAGGGTCCAAGCTACCGGTGGTTAGGGCTCCAGAGAAAGGAACCTCCTCACAATACGAGCCGTATCGAGGAGTACTGCCTTCTGTATCAAGCCCTTTACCCAACCGCGTAACGCCAGCTTCGACAGATGTTCGTCGAAGCTTTTGGCCATCAGGCCATTGGCCGTAATGACTATCGGCACAATGACAGCTGAGTCCACATTCCACATGTCGACAACCTCGTGCGCTAAGTCGAGATACTTGATTTGTTTCTCTTTCTCGGCCTTCACGAAGTTCTCGTCATGCGGGATGGTAACATCAATTATCATTGTGCGGCGCGCTAATCGGTCTATCACCACTATATCAGGCTTATTGGCAACAATAGTCCTATCAGTGATGATAGATCGATCCCAGTACAACGTGACATGGTCATTTTCGAGAACTGGGTCGGGCACATACTTATAATACGATACCTCAGCATCCACAAGTTTGTATTTCAAAGCTAGTTGCTGATGGATAATCCTGGCCACTTGGTTGTGCCTGTGCAAGTATTCGCCGTTAGCCAGACGAGAACAACTAGAGATAATATGTCTGATGGACTCACCCGGACGGTGGCATGCCCGACACACGTCCACCGTCCCATCCTTCATAATATGCCTCCGGTAGTTATTCGTCAAGATAACTTCGTCCATAATCGCACAGACAAAACCTTCAGTCTCCCCGAAGAGATCAATGAATCGTAGCCAGGCCACGGACGCTGAAAAATCTACATCGGACCCATGAAGAGCCCGATAGAAGCGCCCGTGAAGCTCCTTGCTTTTCCATACTTCCTTGCGGTCATCTGTGGTAAGTATCACAGGTTTGCGCCAGTTCTCCTTAGCCATGGATAACGGGGTGAGACCCTTGTCCACTGCGACAACATCTCGGTGCATACCCACATCAGCTTTGAGAAAATATTCTCTGAGATTGCACATCTCGCGGTTGTGGAGAGTCTTGGCGTTTAAAAAGCCTCGACCTCCACACTTTCGCGGGATGTACAATCTCATCACCGACGATCGTGGGTGATGCATCCGGTTTGCGGTCAGCAGTGTACGGACCCTCCTATCCAGGGCGTCAAGCTCAGTTTGAGTCCATTTGAGTATGCCGAAAGAGTACATTAATACCGGCATGACCCAACCGTTGAAGGCGCGCACCTTATTTCCGCCCGACAAAAGGCTATTCAAAACCTTTTTCAGGCGGCCAAAGAAGCGTTCCTTCAACGATTGCTTCATGTCAGTAACATTAATGCCCAACGCTTCCGATATACCCAAATACTTATAGGTTTCGGTTGAGCTGAGGGATCTAACCTGTATGGAATCCGAGAGTTGAAATCTCTCAGATTCCATAATCTCCCCTTTCTTTACATGCATGACTGCACATTTGTCCACACCAAATTCCATCCTGATGGCACTTGGCATCCTGATTATTATTATTATTATAATAACTCACTTTTTAAAGTTGGTACTATTCATCTCGTCATGATAATCACCACTTTTTGTGAGTTGATTTAAAGACAAGTAGTGCATTTGTACCAAATCCAGTATCCCTCCCTCCCACATGAACAATAATATATCTTTGCCCTTTCGATACAGACTCCAATACTCCGTCTTCACCCTCTCCTTGCCAACATTTACCCGATGTATGCGAAGAGTGAATATAGGTCACAACTAAATAAATTATGGGCCGGAACTGGGAAGATTTATTATTTTTATCCACTGCATGCAAGTACTTAGCTCTCCAAGCTGATATTTCATTACGCTCCATAAGAACCTTCCGATTGGATTGAGATTTTTAAAACGAAATATCACCTTGTGAAGCAGCTTTCGAAGACTCTCTCGCTGTCCTGTGTAATTTATTTCTGTCTTTAAGTCCTCTTGAAGCTTTTTAACGGTAGGGACCTCTTTTATAGCAGAATAAAATTCATGTACTTTCCTCCTTATAGCTCCCATGTTAAAATCATCAACATGCTCAAATCCACTTTTACGTTTTTTGTCCTTGCCTGGTGTCCGAATTTGTGTACCAGTTTCTTCTGCTGCGTGCCCTTCCTTAACTATTTTTTAAATTAGTCCTTGACTTACACCTGAAATATAAGATAGTAAAATAAACGTTAGTATAAATATGAAATCTGGCAGGTTAGTTGGCTCACTCACTAGCAGGTTACCTAATAGACGTACATTACCGTTACGCTAACCTGCAGCAAGAATAGAAACGAATATTTCATGGACTTAAATAATTAGTTAAGTATCGGGTAATTTATAACAAGAAAGTTGACAACACTAACCTGTTGCTGCCGAAATTCGTTTGTATATTTGATTAAATGGAATAATCGGAGACCCCGCCCGAGCTTATTCAAAAAAGGTTTTAACCTTAAGAATAATATTTCGAGCATCACTTTTAATAGCTTTCGGCATATTTAACTTTATTAATTCAGCAATATCACGACAAAACAACCAGAGAACCCGAATGTAGTAGACACTGACAATTGAATGACATTTCAAAATGACGGCCGTAGTTCTAATTTTCACCATTTCACAGATAAGTTGGTGGTACGACTCACCAAAGAAGCTGTCCATCTTTTGTTTTTGATGCTTATCGGGTCATGAAGATTTGTAAATATTCACGGCTATGAATGAAGAAACAAATGCCGTACTTTACTTATCAATAGTGTAGTACTACTGTAGTTAGAATTTATCGAGTTTTTTTCTTTAGAAAAACAGGTGTTCGAACTGTTTTATGGAAGTAGGCCCAGTCATTTTATTTTTTTTCTACTAAATTGCGATGCACGATGAAACTGGAATATATGGATCGAGAAGTAAAGTAAACATGTTCAGAAATATTTATTGAATTGTTGTAAATTGCATGAGATATTCGCCTAAAACTTATTTAATTGCCAATAATTTCCCGTAGATTCTTTTATTGTGCGAATCTTCTCAAAATCACTTGTCAAGGTCTATATGCGGAGTGGTCTCTGGGTCAAAGCACTACACCAATAGATCGCTTGATTTCTTGCGAGTACAACACAATAATGTTTTTATGATGGATTCGTACAAACACTGATTCAAACGAGCGATACCAGGAATAATTTTATACTCGAGTTACTGAAAATCGTTTTTCGATGCAATCTAAAGTACTTATATTATACTTAGAATAACTAAACGCGAATACCAGAATGAATGTCGAACGAAATATTATCCGGCAAATCAACGTTGCACCAAAATGGTATGATGTTTATGAAAGCTTACCCAAAATCCTGTTATCTCATTATTGGCGTGTTAACGCGTATCTATGCGTGGGACAGTAGCGACATTAAAGTTATTTTCTTTTTAGTGTTTTATATTTGGAAGTCGGTTGTATTTTACGTGAAAAAACTTTTTTTGAAAATTTTTTGAATAGGCTAGGCCACCATCAATAAATTGCAAATCCATTTAGTCCGTCAGTTAGAATACTAAAAAATAATGGACACGTATTTTTAGTTTTGGTAAATCAATGAATATTGACAAAGATAAAACGCATCAAAACTCGGGAGTTAGAGCTCGTGACGTCAGAACGTACTAAAAATTATACCAGCGCGTGACATATTGAAAATTTTAAAAGCGTTGTAAGTATCTTCGCCAATTTTGGCATACGTGACAAAAGAAAAAAAACGGGTCAAATATTTTTTGTTTATCTAACTGACGGACAAATTAGATTAAATTGTAGTTGACAACCTATGCTTTCATAAACACACAATCCTAGTTGAGGCTTGAGATCTTTGTGAAAAACATTTCTAATGTTTTATTCAGGAATTTAATCAGGAAGCACTGCATAGAGGTAGCTGCAGCTGGCTGCAGGATTAAATATTGGTTTTACATTTAGCTTTAACAAAACATTGTATTTTTAGGGTCCAATACCTAAATTGCAAAAAGGAACACTTGTGGTGTGACAAAGTCTCTCAACCTGTCACATCTAGATATCTTAAGAACTAGCTGTAATGCTATCAACTTGAAATTTGGAATAGTTATTGATGACATTTGCCAGTTCCAACTACCAGTTCATCCTAAGCATGTTAGGTTATACTAGTTTAGCCCAGGATAATAAGTTCAGCCTGTGTCGAACTTAATTTATACGGACTCACAACTTTGATGGTTTCAGGTAGACGTGGTCTGACCAGACCCACAAATGTCTTGCGTTCCAGGGCAATGGTAACTCTTTGTTACAATTTCGCAACTCTGGCAAGCACTGGGTCTGCAAGCCCCGTCCAATATGCTGACATCTCTTTGAGATGCGCGTGGAACACAACGCGCTATCTACCCGGGACTACGAACCACGACACCGAGGGCTTCGCCTTCAGCTGGGGAGGTTTCCCATTCCCTCATGCGTTCCACCGAATGCTTTGGTTGCATGGCTGTTTTGCAGATGGAGTTGACTGTCTCTGGGCTCCTCGCTCCGGACCATGGATTGAACGAAATTCCTTCGTGTTTCTTATACGGTCAGACAGTTCAATACTAATGATACGTTCCAACGCCAGTTGTAGCTTGGATTTCTGGATGTTAGTCAAAAGCGACCCACCCCGGCTTCGCACGGGTGAAATTTATATACTAAAACCTTCCTCGAGAACCACTTTATCTATTAAAAATCAAGCATCAAAATCCGTTGCGTAGTTTTAAAGATCTAAGCATACATAGGGATAGACAGAAAGCGAAAGCGACTTTGTTTTATAATATGTAGTGATAAATTATAAGGTGAAATGAAACTAAAATAACCACAAAACGAGATTATATTCATTTAATTTGTCAAGAGTAAGTACATAGTTACAATTTCGACGTGTTACAGTTAAAAGATTGCAAGCGTATAAGCATCACACAGGTTATTCTTTTCAAATTGAGATTGTATTTCAGTATCTAGATAACGATTAATGATTGCCTGACACTCCATATCGTTGGCGATGAAAGACAGAGGCGTGCGCAGCTGGTGTAAGGCTACTTGACGCTGTGAATATCTCTGCAGCGCCTGCGCAGCTGACGTTTTTGCGGACGCAGCGCGCAGCAGTACCAACTGAGAGCGAAGCGCGCGCTCTGGTGTCACGTAGCTGCACGAACGCTTAACGCTCGCCAAAGCAGCTTCTATGAGCCCATGCGCGTACTGCGCCGAGTGTTGAATACGTCCCAACAAGACACGCACACTTCCATCTAATTTTTGCGACCAAGTAGCAGCATCTCGCAATACGTCATCCAGACCTACTATATCTTCACCAACTAGCAGCTTAGACATGTGTCGAATTACGGAATCTTGAAGCTGTTCTTCTGTCTCAAATTCACGCAGATGATACTTGAGAGTTTCTTGCAAGTCGTCTGGCGAACCGCCGACACAAAAAATTGTCCCTGTTAAACCTGAAAATAAAAGCAATACATTGAATGTAAAATTTCTAACCCTGATAACGTAAATTCAGAAACGACCCAGGAAAATAGTATTTTTTACCGTGATCTTCGAGTATTGCGGCCAGTTCAAGTGCCACAAACACTCCAGTCTCGTATCCCAGCAAGTAGAAGTTATTTCGGACCCCAGTTTTTTTGAAAAGGATCTGGAAACAATAAAATAACAAAGGATCATAAATCAGCAATCTGTTTATAACCGACTTCAAAAAAAGGAGATTATTAATTTGACCCATATATATTTCTTATTGTCAGAATTGCACATTTTTAACCGTCTTCAAAAATAGAAAAAGAGGTGATCGATTCTTAAAAAAATTAAACCAACTTCAAAACTGTATCTACTTAAATTTTTGTATTAGTAAATTGTAGGGTTTGTTGTGTAGTAATTTATTGTATTAAAAATATAGAATTTCCAAAATTAAAAATAAAACATTAACTTAAAAGGGAGAAACAAAAATTTTATCTTTTAAAAAATCTAAAGTACCTAACTAAATATGCAAACTATTTTTTTGAAGCCGGTGCCAGCCTTATTATTTGAAATAAACGTTATCACTTGGTAATACTAACATAACATACTCCGCCTACCGACAGCTGGCACTGACTTCAAAAAATAGATGGCAAAAATATTTACTTTTTTTATTTGTTATGGGTTTTCTCTTGACTCTAGTCTATGTCAGAGATGACAGAGACAAAGTCTACGATGGAGCGAGCCTACTCATAAGGAGCTTTTAATGTTTTCAAAATATGTACAATACCTGCGCATATTTCTCGGCAGTCTCCCGCACAGACTCTGCAGGGTGGTCGAGTCCCGACTGCAGCACCAGCGCCGGCAGCTTGAGGCGCTCGCACAGCACGCGGAACTTCTCGTGGTGGCCCTCCATACCTGGCACTATGCACAAGTATCTTTTGCTTACGTCGAACTCGTCAGTGGACTGTGGGATAAGAAAAACTAAACATATCAAATTGTCTTTCCGAAAAAAATTTATTAAAATTCTCCTGCAGTGTAAAAACATTGAAGTCAACACATATGGGTAGACTCTGTTATCACAATTCTGATAGGTATCCTACTTCCTACTTCCTCCTACCAATATTATAAATGCGAGTGTGTTTGAGGATAGATGGTTACTCTTTCACGTCAGAACGCCTGAAAGAATCTTCATGAAATTTAGCACAGAGGTAGATTGTAGTCGGATATAACACATAGGCTTTTTATCCCGAGAGTATATTCCGTTCTGTCTGTTGGCAGAAGCTAGTTTATTAATAATTTTAGATGTAATCCCCGGCAAAAGGTAGAAAGAGGCAGATGAAGCCTTTGCCCAGGCGTGTGACGGAATTGGCTTGCAAAAAAAAAGCCTAACCATACTAATTCTTCCCCTGTGACATTTAAAATTGCATGAAATATGTTTTTGAATGAAGACTTCGTACTCACCAACGTCATGTCCTTGTAGAGAGTTGGTAGCACGACTAGATCAGCTGTAGCGAGAAGTTCATCATCAGCAACGGTGGAGAAGAATGTAGCCAAGCCAGAAACATTATCTGGAACTATATCCGATGCAAACTCTACCAGTTCATTTAATCTGTATTGGAATTTAATGATGCGATTATAATTGCGTTTTTGAAAATAAAGTTGTATGAGTTCAGAAAAAGTAGTTTATGAAACTGCACTTTTCTATGTCGTATTAAATAAAACATTCGTTGGTACTACTGATTTTCGTATGTTACAAATTACTGTTATGGAACAGTTTCATAAACTAATATTATAAATAGTAGAGAGCAAGCTTTGCAAAGTTACTTCATGCTATTGAACGAGTACTCTTGTAACCAAAATATACTTAAAATCTTACTTTTTCAGGGTCAATTGAGGTATCGAGTCTGCCTCTAAAACAATATTATGCGTAATATTTAGGAAGGCAGATATTATTGGAAGTTTTTCATCTGTCATTCCCAACTCTTGCAAGGTAGTTTCAGGACTTGTGTTTTCCGGGACAGTTATTCCTGAAATATAAATTGTGTTATTAGCTAAACACCTATTACCGCCTTTGTATTCAAAAGAACTCGGTACGTCGAGGTCCCATAGGTACTCCATCTCCATATATCAGTAGTTATCATTAAATCGATAACTCAGTAATACTGGAACCTATAATAGTACAGTCTGTGACCAACATTATCTAACCCACTTGACTATTAGCGAATAATAGTAAAGTGGGTGAGATAATATTGGTCACAGACTGTACAAACTCTGAAAACATTTTGGCTGATACTACAACATTATCAAACGGTAAAATCCGGTTTCACTATATTATTATTAGTACACAAGTACGCAAACGAGATAGGTAAGTACAATGCACTTTTATGCAAAGATAACGCATGGTTCTATGTGCTAAAAAAATAAGTTGGTTTTCTTACCGGCCAGTCCAATGAGTTGTTCCAGCAGTGTAGGCGTGGGTGTCTGTGCTGGCTGCGCTAGTAGTACTGGCGAGGAGCAGCGCAGTGCTCGCTCCGCAGCCTCCGCCAAGTCATGTGAACTTGCCTAACAAACATAGCAAACTTGTAATTTATGATTTTAACATACATTTTTAGAGAGAAGTTTAATTCCGCAGGATGACTGTTGGAGGTTCAATACAATTAAAAACAATTCGATGGGAATAACGAGTTGTTGCACAGGAAAAAAGAATATACCGCTCACGGAAATATTCCAATATGTATTATTTTTTCTTTTAACAAAATTCCCGTATGGAATAATTCTAAAAAAGCTAACTGGTGATCAAAAAACTTTCACGAACCAATAAAGAATAATTAAACCAACGTATCAGTCTTATGAAGAGAAGAGTATATATAAAGATACGGAGGAGGCCTGCAGTGGGACACAAACAGCTAAAAAAACAGTCATAATATGTAATTATAAAACATAAATGAACTTACTTTGCTGAAACCAGACAGATCCAAGCTGGTCGCTGTGAAGCCACATTTTGCTCGAGCGATACATGTGTCTTGTCCCACTGAACTGACTGTCGACACCACAGCGAAATACCTATGTCATAAAGTTAAGAGGAAATGCGAGCGGATGAACTTTGTATGTGAAAAGACATAATTCGAGGTTGGGCTCTGGCCTATTTTCTCCTCCAATATTGAACTGATTTAAAATATTACGCAAACTGAATAAAAAGGATGTATGCTGTGTCCTTCCTGTTTTTCTTGTTTCATTAATAGTTGCCAAATTTGTACACTGCTCTGTTGAAATTGGTTTATCGGACAATTTTGAGCATTTTTTGAGGGTTCTAGTGCTAATACGATTAGTAAATCATGAAAAAAGAAAACAAAGGGACACAGTATATATCTATCTTATTTAGTTTGGAAAATAGATTTTAAATCGGTTCAATGTTGGAGGAGGAAAAAGGCCAGAGCCAAACCTCGAATAATGACTTTTTACTTATAAAGTCTCTGCCCGCGTTTCTTCTTAATACTGATTTGTGGTCTAGCTTGAATGAATCCGAGTTTGTGATTGATTGGTCATGTGTTCGGTATGCTGTAGCTATGGACTAAAAAACCTCACACTGGTACCCTACGTTTTTTATAGACTGGGAAAAAATTTAAGGATTCAAGAAAATACTCGTAGTATAATTGTCAGCAACGTGGAGGAATATTTCCATATATTTATGTATGTAGTTAGATTTAGTAATTGTAAATAGTTTTTATAGATTTAAGTTAGTTATGGTCATATATTATAGTCTATGTTATAGTCGATATGAAAGAAAAGTGAGTAAAGACTGATAGACTAGACTGAAAGAAAAAAACGTGTTACGCCGACCCTAAGCGACATGTATTAAGGGCAGAAAGACGACGATTGTAGTCTATGTTAGTAAAATTAATACTGAAAATATAAACAGATAATTAGAAAGCAGTGAAGCCCAGCCATTATATCTTACTAGTTGACCCGCGCAACTTCGTCTGCGTCACAATTTTTATTACTGCTGCGCTCCTATTGGACTTAGCGTAATGATATATAGCCTATAGCCTTCCTCGAAAAATGGGCTATCTAACACTGAAAGAATTTTTCAAATCGGACGAGTGGTTCCGGAGATTAGCGCGTTCAAGTAAACAAACAAAAAACTAACAAACAAACAAACTCTTCAGCTTTATATATTAGTATAGAAGTATAGATGATAAAAATGATAATATAGGGAAATAAAAAAGATATATTGGTACTAACTTGAGATCAGGCCACAACGATCTTGATGCTGCATCTAAAGAGTTTATAAGCGTCGTCAACTCTGCTCTGTGTTTATGGTCAGATACTTTTGTTATGACTACGCAAATACCCTCAATGGTACCAAGACTAGCAATATTAGTTTTTAAATCGAGGTTCTTCTTTGAAGTTATCACTTCTACGCCAAGTTTTCGCCAAGACCTTGTAAAAGATGAAACGAAATTAATAGGTTTGAATTACTGTAATACAACTTTACTTTCGTGATAGTTTTATTTAATCATGTTTTCACCTTATTTTATATTGTTGATACTGATTTATGCTTGTAGAGTGAATGTATATTTTTTTAGATCCGCACTGTATTAGTTTGTCAGCTAGTTGAGCTCCGAGAGCACCGTCATCCCAGAACATTAAATGACTCTGATCAGGACTGCAAATTATTCTGAAAAAATAAAACTTAACTTACTTTTACGTAATATTCTTACTTAATAATGATGAGTTAAATACAAAGTTACACTTGATCGGTCGGAAACCTATAGGAGATAAGTCATTGTCCAACATTGGTTTAAATGGATAGTCTGTCAGATACTCGAATGGCGAGCCACAGTGTAACTGTACTGGCACTCGTTCGCATTACCTGTGGTACGCGTTGGACACAGGGTGTTCCATTCTCAGCAGCACTCTGCCGCGGTGCCTGCTGGCGGCGAGCAGGCGGAATGCGCGCGCGGCGTCGTGCGGCTCGTACGAAACGCGCGACAGAGGACGCACGTAGCCGCGACTGATGCCCTCAGTCAACATAGCCTGTAGAATTTTCATTTCATCGTACTTTTCTTGCGTGAATAGAGATGACAAGTCAGTGGTGACGTATGATCTGTGTTTACTCATGAAAAACATTCTATATTCATATTCTTCACCATCTTGCAGTTGAGCAGTATCGACGAGCTTTCCAGAAAATGCTACGCATTTGAGAGTTACCTGAAACCCAAAAAATGGCACTGTAAGTTGGTTCTACTTTACAAAAAATATTACTTTTCTTTACAAGAAAATCCATCGATGAATAAAATTATACCCGTAAAAAACCTGGGCAGGTCGCTAGTTTTATAAAAAACTCACATTTTTAAGATGTCCTTTAACGCAACTTAGGACAACTTGACAACCTTTTCCATTTGTTGCTAAAATAACAGTGTCTAAAAAACTACCGTCGCGGGAACTCCCAATGTTTTCATCTGGAACATAATTAATATGTTTTAGTACCTACTATATATGTAAAACCCAAACACTATCTTAATGTTATTGTTGTTTCTTTGATTTTTATGTTATTGAAAAGAGACCTTTATTTCCAACACATCAACTAGTGAGCTCTCAGCGGTTAAGTTGGCGTGTTGGTATCGAAAATTGGTGGTGTAAACGCGTAAAGCTTTTTCGTAAACAGCTGTGTATTCCAATCATTACCTGTAGAATACTTTTTTACTGCAAACTTAATGTCATAGTTCTGTCTCAGTTCCCAGATTATATACATGGCTAAATTACCTTTTAACTCAGGGTAAAGTTTTAACAGGAACTTCTTTTTAGAAGAATCGCTCACAGTCGTGAATACTGTGCAGCCGTAAACGAGCGCGATGGCAATGGCTGCCTGCCCCAATGCGCCTGCGCCTCCGTGCACCAGGACGTTATTACCAGGTAACATTCTACCCTTGGTTATCTAAAAACATCAATGCGAATGTTTAAAATAACAAGTAAAAAGTCAGTAGGACTAATCTGCTTCTGGAAGGAGATAGACTGGTTGAAAAGAGTGCCATAGCTCGTGCATAATGGCCCAACATAAGGACTGTCACTAAGTGCTAAAACTAAACCCCGATAGATAGATAAACAAGTATAAATCAAAGTTGCCCTCTCTGAAAACGCTTGTCAAATGTTGTTCAAAAGTACCAATTATCATCTGCTTAGCCTTTTCCCAACTATATTGGGGTCGGCTTCCAGTCAAACTGGATTTAGAATATCAGTATTTTACGCGGAGCGGCTGCCTACCAGACCTCCACAAACCATTGACTGGGTTACACGGTACTTCATGGCAAGACTGGAGTCAGATTAACTGGCTTCTGACTATCCGTAACAACTGTCAAAGATCTACAAATGACAGCCGGGATCAACGGCTTAACGTGCTTTCCGAGGCACGGACAAAACTCGGTATGTTAAGATGGTCACTCATCCACAGACCAACCTTGGCTTGCTTAACCTTAAAGATCGACTCATGCGGCTATTATTATCTAGCCACGAGCTCCTCAAAAGTACTAATTATGTCAACAATTATGTTAAAATTAAGTCAACTCACGAGACAATAGAATGCGTGTACGTATGCCAGCGGCACAGTGGCGGCGTCCTCGAGACTCCAGTGCGCCGGCACTGGCCACAGCAGCTCCGGATGTGCACGAACTATGCTGCTAGCTGCACCAGAGCGCATAAGACCCATCACGCGCTCGCCACTGTACATAACATAACATAACGTCAAGCTTAGAAATACAATAAAATTTTAACCGGTTCTCTATCCGCATTACAGACACAATAGTTAAACAAGCAGTGGAGACCACATGGGACTGTGATCCTAACCGGTTCACAGTTGAACTGGTTAATAACGAAGATTAACACAGAGTACATCTTTTACGATATGGTGCTACTAAGCCTGAACGTAAACACGAAGCAGAAGTAAACAAACTTCAAGCCAGCAATGGTTAAGTCTTAAGAAAAGCCTGCTGCTGTTAACATTAAAATGCTATTTTTTTTTTTTGTTTTCACTTTTTTTTAGACACTTCCTCGCAATCTCAATATCGAGAAGCTGGTTTTGAGATTAATTTCTTCAAGTGCCAGGTTACACCAAGTAGATCATATCGGTGCATAATCACCTGCTTTACCAATGCTATCAGGCTTGATAGGCAAATTCTAATCCTGCTCTACACAACGATTGTTTATGACTACAAACTCCTCAGTTTGTTTATGACTATAAACAAACTGAGGAGTTGAAACTGTGTGTTTAGCACACGAATGATTGAAATCTAGAAATTTCAATCATTGTGTGTGCAGTTTCATAAACTACTTTATGAAAAGTCGGGTTTTTTTTTTAAATAAGCTATGATACAATATTGTGAAGAAATATCAAAATCACCTAAATATACCTAAAATTCACTGAAAATTATCTGTATGCGAAAATATTTGCCTTTCAGTAGTTCCACTGTAGTCCATCCCGTATAAGTTGGAGTCACACGGCGTCACGCCGCTCGCTCGCTTCACATCAGACGTGCTGAGTCCGGCGTAGTGAACCTGTTTATATAATACTGTAGAGACTTGTACCCTCGTAAGCCGGGTGGAACAATATGATGGCCTAAAAGGTAGGGGGGTTTCTGGGACTGTCTGGATACGGAACTGCATGATGCAGTTGATGAATTGATTTTAGTAGACTGCGTAATCCGGTGAAAATTAATGATTCTACATACAAATGCACCTTTGGGTGTAGTTTTAACCTTTTTAAAACCGGATAGGAGTCTCAATGAAAATAGGTTTCAAATATGAAATTAGTGCTTATATACCGTAACTGCCAAATCCGACGGCTGTAGGGGCGGAGCCTCCATCCAGCGCAGAGTATCAAGATCACCGATTTGCGAACATTGTAGTGTTACATTATTTAGCTGTCCTTTGTGCTGCACACAATCCAAGGATTTCTGCAAGTAATAAAATAAATTCAATAAAAAAAATATATATACGAATACATAACTGTATCTCAGAGGTATACAATAGTAACTCCACTTTTTTCGAAAATATGTTTCTTGCACCATTAAAATCGCAAGAACCAGTTCTATATAATGGTATACGACATTAAGTCCTATGACATCTATGAAAAGAAATATCCAATCGTATATGACATTAAATCCACTAACATTTTATGGGTAAAGGACCTCAAAAGACGATAAGATTATTTACCTCTAAGCTTTGCGTGAACTTAATGTTGTTCATTGGAGTTAATGTTATTTACCGCTGAACGAAAACTCGCGCGCAGCGCGCTATTTACCCGTAAAAACCGTGCCTTGCGTCAGTAAGTTTGTCGTCGTACCTACTGTGCGTGCAAAACCATCCGCGTAATTGTTAAAAATCGTTTTAAATTGTTTTAACCTCATGTTTTCACGTGGAAAATTACTGTGTGACCTAGTTTATATCGGAGATCAACATGATACAACTTCAGAATATGGTAAGTAATTATTTAATTAGTTTTAATAAAATAGTTTAACGAAAACGTAACGAGAGGTAAACAATAGTATCTCCTGTAAACGTCTTATGCCATTGATCTTTATTTCTTGGTGTTAAGATACTTTTTTCTATATCAAAAATTGTTAGTAGGCAGGTTCACATTTATGTGACTTTCCTATGATTTTTGTGGTATCAGTATTTACTCATATTAGGGTGTCGTGATAAGTAATACTTTTCCATTAAATTATACCTAATATAAACGCTACGCGGGTAAACTATAAGTATATTCTCCTTAAACTGTCATATGGGTATAACTGTGTGTTAAGATCCATTTTTCAGTGACATAAACACAGCGGGTGGTTAGGTACACAATGTTCAAAGTATGAGATCTAACAATTTACTAATTAGATTCTGCTCCGAAAAAATATAATTCTCGCGTAGTATGGATTTTTTTTCCGTGTTATAAATAATAACATAAGTACCTACGTAGCTAATGAAGAAACGTTTTGTTTTTAGGATCACAGAGAGACGAACAGCTTTTCCTGGAAACGCCCGAAGGGTCATTTTCAAGGCCATCCCAAGGTATTGATGTGGTTCCGGCGAAATGTAGTGAACGTATAGACGAAACTGTTAGACAACTTATTTATCAGAAGTATTACTCGGAAGAGATGACGTGGGATTTAAAAAGACAATTTATTCTTTCAAGAGTCTCAGAAGTTCAAACTGCTAGATCCAGACGCCGTGATCCTGATCAACCACCTAAAAGAGCTTATACATTATGGTACACATTTTTAATTGATGAAAAAGTCGAAAAGGTTTGCAAAAAGTTTTTTCTGAATACCTTGGCTATTTCAGAAACTGTTGTGAGAAATGCGATAAAAAAATCTACACAAGGATTTGTTCAAGCAGATAGACGAGGAAGACATCCACCGCCTAATAAAACAGCAGATATAGTTAAAGAAACAGTACAGAAGCACATTGGAAAGGTACCGAGATATGAGAGCCATTATAGTCGAAACAGAACAGAAAGACAGTATCTTGGAAGCCACCTAAATATTGATAAATTATATTCCTTGTATGTAGAGTTCTGTGCTGAAGAGGGTATACCGAAAGAGAATATCGCAAAGGCGTGGCTATATAGACATATTTTTAATACAGAGTTTAATCTCGGTTTCAGTCCTCCTGCTAATGACACTTGTGATGATTGTGATACGTTTGTTATCAAGTACAAAAACGCCACAGATGATACTGAAAAGAATAACATAAAAGCTCTACATAATAAACATCTTGAGGAAAGCAATTTACGATACAGTTTGAAAGGATTTGATAAAGTTGCAGCTATTGAAAGCCACGGTGCTAAGAAAATGCTGACAGTGGACCTTCAAAAATGTTTACCTACTCCCTATTTAACTAACGGTCAGAGTAAAGTTGTGGACCTTTAACTTCACAATTATGGATTCAGTTCCCAAAGAAAGTTGGTGTTGTATGTGGGATGAGACCGTGGCAGGACGAGGCGGAAATGAAATGGCTTCTGGAATAGTTAAGTTTTTTGAGCAGCTTGACGATAGCGCATTAAAAGAAATAACAGTATGGAGCGACAACTGTGCGGGGCAGAATAAAAATATTTATTAAAAGGGCATAATCACATGGAAGTGGATGTAGTCCACTCAATAATAGAAAGAGAAAAGAAGAAAATCCAAGAGTTTCCTATCGTGACTCCTTGGGACTGGCAACAGTTTATAAAGAGTCGTTCAAGAAACTCAAAAATTAAAGTGGTAAACATGGAATCAGATCATTTCATGGATTTTTCTACCTTTTGCAATGGATCATCAGCTCCTTTTGTACACAGAAAAAATCTATTGGGGAGAGTCTGTACCATATTCGGCAATAGTATGGATGCAATTCCGAAAAAATTAAATAGGTTCGATGTTTTACAAAACTTCTTTTAATCAAGAAACTTTTGAAGAAGTTAGTTCCATACGAAATAAACGGAGAGAATTTTCTGTACCCACGCCGAAACCTATTCGAGAAACTCAAAAGCCCATTTCGAAACTCAAATACAACGACTTACAAAAATCTTTGCAGTGGATTCCATCTATGTTCCACGATTATTATAGGAATCTTCCATGTGCAGATGTCCCTGACTTACCTGAGGCTTGCGAGTAGTTGTGTTGGTCATTAAAAATAAATAATATTTTGATTTTGTTCTTCGTGAAGTAACTTTTGTTTCATTTTGTTAGTAAATCCCTCCCAAATTTTTAAATAATAGCATAACGCTAGATACTGATAGGAGACATAATGTTTCTAGGTGCCGAATTCCAATAACATCCACAAGTTTTATTAAGAGGTAAACAAAAGTATGATATCATAATGCTTTCTTAAAATACCTTAGTTAATTTATGTTACAAGGTAAATAGTCTCAAGTCCACAAAATCAGATAAGAATTAATTTTATTGTAATAATGAGTAATACATAATAATTCCATCTAATAATGATAAAAAATACTGTTGAGTTTGTTGCAATATCTTTAAAGCAACTATATTAAAATTGCATTCAAAGTTTAATTCCGCGCATTTTTGCCTCTCCTGTAAAATTTTCGTTTTATCACATACCTACTGTTGTATACCTCTGAGGTACAGTTTAATAGCTGTCGGTAGTATAGCGTAGCGTGAATGATTGTTAAAACGTCAAAAATGTATGGACTTGACAAACACTGTCGGTATGTCACGTGGTGTTTCCTTCCTTCCACCTGGCGTTAGTCCCAGCTATTGCCAGGGTCCGCCTTCCTACTTAGCTTCCTCCACTTAGCCCGAACTTGAACATCCTTCTCAGTCAGGCCATTGGCTCTCATGTCGGACTTGACGACGTCCAGCCAGCGCTTGCGAGGGTGACCACGGGACCTAGCCCCAAGAACAGCCATATTCATGCATCTCCGACCAATGTACTCCATAGGGCGGTGCATGATGTGGCCATACCATCGCAGACGACACTCTTGCAGTTTTTCCCCCACGTCACGGACACTAAGACTACCCCGGATGTAAGAGTTGCGTATGTGATCGGATTGCGTTACGCCTCTCATCCACCTCAGCATCTTCATCTCCGTGACGCGAAGCTCCGGGTGTGTCTGCTTAGTGCTGGCCAACACTCGCCCCCGTACAGTAGGACAGGCCGAATGATGCATTTATATATCTGCCCCTTGAGCTTCGGAGGCATTTTGCGGTCGCATACAACGCCCGTTACCTCGCGCCACTTCGCCCAAGCCGTGCCAATACGTGCTTGGACATCGTCGTCCACGCTGCCAGACTCGTGCAGCACGGATCCAAGGTACCTGAACGTATCGGACTTTTTGATCAGGTCCGAACCTATTCGGATGGTTTTTGAATCCGTGCTGCCACAGGACATGTACTCTGTCTTCGCCACATTTAGTCTCAGACCACCGTTTTCAAGCGTGTCCTTCCAAATGTTGACTTTGCGCTCAAGATGGGCTTTGTTCTGATTAACGAGGGCGATGTCATCGGCATACATCATTAGCCATGGAGGCTGATCTTGGATGTTTGCCGTAACTACATCGAGCACTACGTTAAACAAGAGCGGGCTAAGAGCCGAGCCTTGGTGAACGCCAAAAGATACTGGGAAGCCATTCGATTCGCCAACAGCGGTCTGGACAGAGGACACGGAGTCGCGGTACATGTCTCTGATAATGTCAATATAGGCCTCGGAAACGCCCTTGAAGCGCAGTGCCCACCAGATGAACTGCCGAGGTATACAGTCGAAGGCCTTCTGCAGGTCTAAAAAGGCCATATGCAAAGCTCTCCTTCTCTCTCTGTAAGCCTCAGCCAGATTCCGTAAGGCGAACACTGCGTCCATGGTGCTGTTACCCGCCCGGAAGCCATATTGACACTCAGAGACAGTACACTCGCTACGGAGCCGTGTGTCAATGATGCGCTCGAAGAGCTTCATGGTGTGGCACATGATCTTGATACCGCAGTAGCTACTACAATCCTGTACGCTACCTTTGCCTTTGTAAACAGGGATAATCAGGCTAAATCGCCACTGGTTCGGCATTTCCTTGGCGTCCCTTACACAGAGACATTTGCTAATGCCCCGTGTAGCTTTCTCCCGGGCACGCGCCAGCTAAAAAATAAGCTTTTGCCCCTCCGCAGTTTCCAGCTTGTCATATAAGGGCGCCAGACTTTTGCTGCGGGCTCTGGCTACAGCTTTTTTGCAAGCGCGCTTAGCCGCTCCATATGCCTCCCTGTCATCCGGAGAGTTGGACCCTTGCCATTGTTTAAATAAAACCTTCTTCTTCCGAGTCGCCTCCTGCACCCCGTCATCCCAACACCACGTCTCCTATTCTATGGTGCGGCCACCACGAGAGGTGCCAAGGACGCGCTTACCCGCATCGGTGATTGCTGAATGGATCCTACTCCAGATCTCTTGAGCGGACTCATGCGGAGCACTGACCTCGAGTTGCACGACTCGGTATGTCACGTGGTCAATCCCTTATATTTTGGCATTTTGACAATCGCATTCGCTGATTGAACGGCACTTTGTCGAGAGCCTCAGGGCAGGGAAGTCAGGAGGACAATAGAACTGGTAGATATTGTAAACTTTCCCTGCTAGAAAGATTAACTTTCAAATATGTTGTCGAAAACATAAAAAAGACCAACAAGTCGGACTCACCCATGAAGGGCAGCACACTCTAAAATATCAACTATTTACCTATTACAGCTCACGACATACAGCCCGTTAAATTCTAAACGACAAAACAGACAGCGGAGGCTTAGTATTGTCCATCGGTTTCTCTTCGGGTACGAAACCAAGATCTTTAAAAGTTCTCTTCTCAAGAAGTAAAGTAAGATTAACCATACAAATGTCAATTTTATTAAAAATTTGCTTACATTGGCGCTGCTACCCCATGCATGCGGTACCACTAAGGCAACTCTTTCAGCATCTTGACTGACGGGAGGCAGATTGCGGTATTTAACGTGCTGCAGAGTAACTCCTCCACACCTGAAAAATTATGAATATAGAAATTGTATAGTTCATTTGGAACCATTTCAAAAAGTAAGCGAAACCGTTACCAATATTTTATTTTGATAAAAATAAATAGCTAAAATCAAGTGTTTAAAACGACCGCAGAGCGCCTTTAAGATAGGGCAGAGAGGTGCCTATGTTTGTGCATACAGTCGCAGTTTTTGCCTAGTCTGAGTTGTTATTGCCTGTCTGAATGAGTACAATTGGACCTGTGAAAAATTATCGCAATACCTAGTATGATCAAGGACATCAGACAAGTAAGCATTCACAACAGTCTTTCCGTCCAAGGTGTAGGCTTCTTGAAGGTGTTTCCTGGGGTTGAGGTCTAGTCTCCGGATTTGTGTGGGCAGGGACACTGCATCGTGTGGTTGTCTCAGCATGTTTAGTTGCAGCAAGCCGTCAATGAAGGTGACCCAGTTGTCTCGCCACACCAGCGCTGCCTGGCTCAGGGATTCGCTCGCGGCTTCGATGCTTATGAACTCACCACTGCAAGATAGATACATTAAATTAACTTTATTGGACAGCAAATTTTAATGAATATTATTGGTACATTGTCTCTGAGTGCAGCTACAAAATGATAAAATGCGACCATTCAAAAACACTTGAATATCAGCATCATTTCAGGCGAAATATCCACTACTGAGCATGGAGCGCCCCTAATTGACGCCACATCGACAATCCTGTGCCTCTCCCATCCAGTGGTTACTCGCGGCTTTCACCAAGTCACCGATACAATTTATGTTAAGTCTTCTAACGTTTCGTCTGCGGGTACGAACTTGAATATGCTGCGCTCAGACAGATAGCCTGATATTTTTTGACATAAATATGTAGCCAAAGCAGCCTAACTACGCAGGCTTCAAAATCTAGTTTATGTGGAATGGAATGGGATGGTAAGTAGATCTCTGTTGAGCGATTACATCATATCCAAGCGCTACTTATGCAGCGTAGGGGTGCTCAGAGTTATGGTGTTATCGATTGACAGAATATTGAATTATTAGATTTGAGTGCCGACAGTGAACTTGCCCAACAGGATGTCCCCTTGTTCTGGAGTCGTTGCTCTCCAAAGCTATCGATGGTTTGAATATCCCTGCAGTAGCGTCTACCTACAGCTAGATACAAGCATAATATGAAAAAGTAAACAGTTAAACCGACAGAGCAAAAAATACGTAAAATTTCTTCAGCCATATTACTATAACTAACCTATAATTATAATCCCTGTCTTGCAGCAGTTGGTAAATGTCTTTGGAAGTGAGCACCATGTCAGTATCATTATTTTTTTGCACGACTTTGATGAAAGCACTTCGAATGTACCCCGAGGCCACTTTGGAATTCTCGTTCAAGATCTGTTGGAAATAAATTATTTATAAAAACAGGCAAGTCACACGAAAATATATGATAGTGGACCATTGGCCGAAACTATTGAACTTGAAACGTTGAAATTTATACAGAAAATAGTTCGATGATAGGCCAATCAGAGGGAACACTTAGCCCAGGAGATCAAGTCACAATAGGGAAGATGCAAATACAGAATTTATGAGAACGTTGTCAGTAAAATGATAAAAAGTATAAAATAAAGGCCATTACAAAGTTTTATTTTGGTTAATATCGATTTTTAACAAAAATAATGAACTAAAGTAACGTGAAACGGAACGTATTTAAAAACAACAATCAGCGTTTAGTGACGTATCTGCTGTTATGCCAACGAAAAGGCAACCTTATGTCTTTGAGCTGGGACAGTTCTTGACCAGTGATAGACACGAGTGACGTCATCGTCCGTTTTCGCGCGAACCTTAAAACTGTCGGTTTAAAAACGCATTTTTGGCAATAAATTAAAGCGTTTTCATTTTTTATTTATGTGGTGGCCTCTTCTAGATGGAGTTCTTTAAAATTAAAGCAAAAGTGGAAATATTGCTTGTTCCCTATTGACCGATTTTTACGATGCTTGTTAATTCTTGCCTCAAAGGTGTAACATACAGTTTCATGTATGCCTACCTCAAACTTTCCACTGCCCCTGTGTAGGGCTACGCTGAGCCTCAGCGGTCTGCGGTCGTGCAGCACTGGCTGTGCGTACAGGTGCACGTCCCGGAACTGCACCGGCTCCTTACGCTTGGCTACTCCGTTGTACATAGCGAGGGTGTCCCACACTGACACCAAAGCAGCCGCGAATGGATAGCACAGCTTCTCTGGAATTTAAGGAGATATTTGATTTTGGAGCAATTCATACCCATGCTCATGTCATATTATCCCATGGTTTGCACACTGAAATATACACGAAAAATTGTGCCAACCTCTAACAATGTGGCCTCGTAGGTAGCTGTGCTCATCATCATGGATGGACTTCAGGAACTGGCAGGCTGCAGCCGCTCGCTTCTTTCCTCCGGAAAAACTTGTAAGGCTCCTGATGATCAAAAATATTTTAATACAAGTCTCTGCTGTAATTCTACGATTAGACTTAATACTACATGAGAACAAATCATGAGCTATTTATTGTACTGAGTATTTTATGAACTTACCATATTTCGGCATGGTTCCATTCGACTAAATGCGACAGCATAGGTGTTCCACTTGATACAGGGAACTCCACATTCGGGTACAAAGCTTGCACGTTGGGCAGATATCCGTGCATGTACAAACTGTAAGAATGAAAGATATACCTCTAGTTAGTCAATTATTATCATTATTAAATAGATGAGTATTTACCGGCTGTAGAATTATCGCTTACACTGATCTTTTACACGCAACAGCCGAAATAATAAATAGTGACTCGATATATTGAGGTGCCGTGGCGTCACTACATATTTTTTTCTAAAACTTATATGGGGAACATCAAACTAAGTTGGGATTAACAAATTAACGTAGAATTTATCAACCTGACTATTTTATTGAACAAGCTCCTTGGAGTAGTTTAAAAAAAAATGACTGAAACCCAACCGCTAAAACCGACTAAAAAGTTCGAAACAAGTCGCTTTTCAAGCAGCCGGATGCAGTGGCGTCAAATCAGTGATGAACTGTGTGTCAATTTTTTTGTTTGCTAAATTTTATGAGTCACCTTTTTTAGAATCGTCTCCTCGAGCCCTTTATTTTGATACCCCACTTGATAATAAAAATCGCTTTCACAATATGGCGTCTAGTAGTCGCCATTTTGAATTTTAACTAACGTCATGTCTTTGGTGATACTCGCCGGACTAAGAGGAATCGATTTGCGTGTGAATCATAAAAATCGGCCTAGGCGTTTGGTCTGTATAGTGCTTCAAAGGAACATACATACATAGGCTGATAAACACATTACCCACTCCTTTGCGTCGCGCAGTCGGGTAAAAAGGTAGTCCAGCCGACTGCGTAACTCAAATATTTGATTATTTATTTATAAGCACTTACTCGCCAATTGCCTGAAGTAAGAATAGAGCGTTGTCGGGATGTCCTCGGCGGGTGAGAGGAACATGGCGGCTCTCCGCCGGCAGGGAGCGCTTGAGGATGGCCTGCAGCAGTCCGTGCGGCGCCACCTCCACACACACCGCGTTGCTGGGCATCAGACGCGACGTCTCCTCGAACAACACTGGGCTCTGCGGCATACAACCCAATTATGTGGAAACTAGCTTTTTCCCGCGATTTCGTGCGCGCCTCTCTTTGCTCCCATACACTCCCCAAGGAAACTACATGCAGCTTCCTACGACCAGTAGCTTTGGCTGTCACTCAGTCACTCAATCAGTCAGTACCAAACGGAAGAATTTTATATATTCATAATTATATTGATGATCGATCAAAGCAAGGCACTGCATGGTAGTGGATTCTTATCACCAAAACTAATAATGTGATTTTTAACCGACTTCTTCAAAAAGAAGGAGGTTCTATGTTCGGCTGTATGCATGTTTTTTTTTTATGTCTGTTCACCGATTTTTCCGCCAATTGTGGACTGATTTAATTTTTTTTTTATTCGAAAGCCTATACTCTTGTAGTGTTTTGTTTTTGGAAATCGGTTTTATCAATTCAGGGTAGCCAACTCGGATGTCGTGGTAGCTCAGTGGTTGAATTTCAATCACAATTTATAATACTGAAAATTAACTAAACCAAATCTACGGGGCGCTCCACACGAAAACGGGCTGGTGTTAAATGGCACAGCCGGGTGATCAAATCGACTACTATGCAAAATGGATGTGTCAAACTGTCGACCCGCACAAAGAACGATCAGCTGAAATCTCGTTTCAGCTACTACAACAGTTTGTTGTATATGTCATCATCATAACAGCCGGAAGACGTCCACTGCTAGACATAGGCCTCCCACAAAGGGATTTGCCATACTCGCCACGCTTGATAGGCGGGTATCAAAATTAAATATGTTGGTAAATAAAAACCACTTAACGGATGATGATGCCTTTTTTTCCATAGCTGATTTCATGGAAATATTTCCCCCAACCATTTGTTAATATTATGCATATTGGTGGTTACTGCTTGGTCGGTGGGTTTCCCGTACACAGAAAAAAAATTATTAACACTGAAGCAACGGGACGACACAGGCTATCTTCTAAGACTATCTAACCACCTTCTTGATTGTGGTGTGTGTCGTCAGCAATTTTTAACAGTATTCGTATAATTATGCGCAAATTATTTGATTTTTTTGTCGTTTCCTCACTACTAATGATCGCGACCACATACGTCGCGTCTCCAAGCCATTCACTGTTCTGCAGTGTGGATTGCTCTGTAATGCTACTTCCAACAGCCTTCTTTATGGTGTCGGACCATAAAAAAGACCATATGTTTGCTTGCCGTAACGTATTTATATTATATTGCGTTATATGAATAGTGCTTTTCTTCAACTCATGAAGTTAAGAAACTACTTTATTTATTTCGAACCAAGGCCTGCAGCCTCGACATAGATAACGATCACGTAGCGACCGAATTTGATCGTTAAGTCCTAAGGCCGCTCGTACACAGTAAATTTCGAACGCGATCCACGGTTTTGACTGTGATATGCGTTCGAGATTGACTGTGTACGGGTGACTTTAATGTATTCGGTCGCTAGGCGATCGGTAAGTATGTCGAGACTTCCCGCCCAGGAAAGTAAATCATAACGATGTTAAGTTAACCGAGCTAATTCAACTGTTTTTGCGACTCCTGTATCATGGGACTTCGCCATCTGCTCGTGGGTAATATATATATATATATAACGTAACCCTTGGCTCCAAGCCCGTATAAGTCCAATATTGGGCAACTAAAGCAAAGCTGGGTTTGTGTTCTTCTTCTGTTCAATCGATGGTATAATCTTTATACTGCTTTGGCCCTTTTTTTAAGCATGGGAAATCATCAAATGACTCCTCCCGCTCTGGGTGAAGCAGGAGGAAGTGTCAGATTCTTACTGACTAAAACCCATCCGTGTTCCTGCTAGAGCCCTTTGCGTTCCAGGGTTACGGTACCTCTTTCAAACAAGTTCTGCAGCACTAGCAGGCATTGGCCCTAGCGGGCCCCGTCTTTTTTGCTGACAGCTCTTTGAGGCGCGCGTGGAACACAGCGCGCCGTCGACCCGGGCCTGGTTCTGATCAGACGGCGAGCCACCCAATGCTCGCCGTCCGCAGGCCCGCGCCTACGGTGGCCGAGAATCGCCCTGCAACTCCCGAGGCCCGGGGCGTCATTTTCTGTTGCGTCGGCTGAGGCGTGAGGTTTGCCTCTCTCTCACGCATTCGGCTTCCTCCTTTGCTTGCATTACTGCTTCGCAGAAGAAGGTGATCAATTAAGTATTTTTGTTTAATGTACAGAAATCACGGTCTCTACTGTAATAATTATATGTATCTGTAAAAATTGTTATTAAATCGTTATAATTTCTACTGTTTATATATTAGTTTACAAATGACAGTTTTTTTTTGTTTGCTTTGCGTCAAGCTTGGCGCTAATGAACTATTTTTCTTTCTTTTCTTTTCTTTCAAAAAACCAGTGCTACTTACCATTAAATTGTTAGTTTGATATTCTGCCGAACAATGTTTAGTTAAATCTTTATTCCATTGATCCTGTGGTACAGAAGTCGATAGCCAACGCTCACTGCGTGGCTTAGGTTCCTTAATTACTCCTTGTAGTAGCTTTAGAAGTTTGCGACCTGAAAAAAATAAAAGACTACAGTAATAATACTATTAAGAAATGTCACTTTAGAGTTTCTTCTATCAGTCCTTGAACGCTTTTCGGTCACCGCCTAACTCCATCATCGTCATCTGCCTAGCCTTTTCCCAACTATATTGGGGTTGGCTTCCAGTCAAGCCGGATTTAGCTGAATACCAATATTTTACGAGGAGCGGCTGCCTACCAGACCTCCACAACCCATTAACTGGGTAACACGGTACTTCATGGCAAGACAGGAGTCAGATTTACAGGCTTCTGACTATCCGTAACGATTGCCAAAGATCTAAAAATGACAGCCGGGACTAACGGCTTAACGTGCTTTCCGAGGCAGGAGGAAACTCGATATGTTAAGATGGTCACCAACCTTGGCAAGCGTTGCTTAACCTTGAAGATCGACCCGTGCGGCTGTTATTATCTAGCCACGAGCTCCTCCACACCGCCTAACTCCATCTATTAGTAGATAATCACTGCACATACCCGGCTTTTTTTGAGTTCTATATTTTTTTTCTAAAACGTACAATGGTCCAACATCAGAACTAAGTGCATAAACTAAACCCCTATAGATAAATCGATTCGTTTTCCAATGTCGAAAATCCTCGTACATCCTTGAATCTCGAGTTTTGAAAATTGGTCTATTAGCCGTATATCAAGCACAGAGTGTACAGTCTGAGAGTTGCACAAAGACCCATGGAGTGTTCTGTCCATGACTCTCTGTGCATCTTTTAGACTGTACACAGCTCCAGCGTCCAGGTCGCGGCACTGTATGCCATTAGATCACCTAGGGGCATTTCTATTATATTAGGAGCATTTACCTGCAGCGGTGATGTATCGTGAATGATACGATATGTTGGAAGTCAGGACCTCTTTCGCGAAAACTCCTTTATTCGTGAGTTCAGCGACGAACGCCTTCATGACGGCAGCAGGTCCTGAGATGGTGCTGGAATCGGGCCCGTTGTGACAGGCCACGTCGATCTCAGGCGGACATATTTTCGATATCTACATTTGAAAATTGATACCATGATTTATTCGTCTTGTGAACTCAGTGATATACAGACTAGAAGAATGTTGACATCATTTAATAAAGAACGTGGTTGAAAACCCTATAAAACCTCAAACGCAGCAACAATGAAAGATAGATAGATTACAATTTGTTACACACCATAATTGCAACTTGATGACTTAGTGAAGGCCGCACAAGTGCGCTGGATAATAGAAGCATTGGACCGGTTGATATGGCGACATCTATCTCCAGCAGTGTACATCAGTCTTTCGGCTGTAATGATAATGAAAATTTTGACACAGAAGAAAAGATCCTACCTGTTCATATCCCAGTCCAACAGCAGCCATGGCACCTTGAATCAGTGGAGTATTCAGTGACACTTGTCCACGATAGAAAGCGCACATGATCACTTGTTCTGCCGTCAAGCATCCGTCGGCGTACGCACATGCCTGTTCACCGAGACTGTGACCTGTTGGAAATAACACTAGTTGAATCAAAGTTTTGAGTATGTGAATGGGTTTAGTGGAAGACCAAAGAGGCGTATACATAAGCCTTATTACAGATTAAAAACATGAAAATTTGTCATCATATTTTGTAAATGGCCTTACCTATGATTCCATCGGGTTTTAAACCAAGTTCATGAAGGACATCTGTAAGACCAATTTGAATAGCAGTAATCCCCAGAAAGGCCTTTTGGATATTTTTTAATACTTCTTTGTCAGGAGAAGTAATTATATCAACTATATCGAGACCCTCGGGTGCCAACACCTTGTGACAGCTGTAATCAAATAAATAGTTACAAGTAATACTCGTAATTTACGTCTCGATATATTACTCCAACTGCAAAAGCATACGCTAAACGCTAAGGAAAAAACTATAGTCACCACATGCATATAATGCAGTTCTGAACGTGTTCTAAATGTGGTACTAAAATCATCTATAACTTCATAAGCCATAACTTTATTATGTTTGTCATGTCCGGTGTGTGTGCATTCAGCCTTAATAAAGAAATTTGCAAAAGAGACCTTCTCCAAAAAACAACTACTACGTGCATCATGGATAGTAACAAATCTAAGTATAAAACCCTGATGTTTAATAGATTTACCGTTCAATAGCAGCAGCGAAGACAGGTATGCGCATGAGTTGCGCGCCCATACCAGTCCACTGCGAACCCATGCCGCTGTACACGAACCACAGCGGACGACGAGCGTCGTCGAAGTACTCAGCCTTCTCACACAAACTTACAGTTTTTTTGTTTTCGTCCGTATCTTCGAAAGCGAAAAGACAAATCATTAAATCTGACCTGTATTTATAACGGAATGTATACACAAATAGGACTGATTATATTGATTAGCAAAACTCGGCAAGCTTGTTGGATAATATGAGTACGACGAATTTATCTGCCTAGCTATTTCCAACTATGTTGGGGCCGGCTTGGAGTCTAACCGGATGCATCTGGGTACCAGTTATAAGTCTATCTATCTTCACAACCCAGAGTAACTGGCAATCACAATACTAATGATGAAGCTATGAAGAGCTACAAATGACAGTCAAGATCAAAAGCTTAACGTGCTTTTTAAGGCATGGAGGAAACTCGGTATGTTAAGAAAGACCCATCCATAGAACATCCTTAATCTTGAACACAGTTTAGACTTCATCAGACAGTGGATGTTACTTGGAATTATGAATTTAGATATTTTATTTTGATCTACATTTATCGATCCCAATATACAACTGCGGAGTACCGCTTATTTTTTAAATTTTAACCTGCAGTTTCTTTGACGAGAATTTATACATACCCAGTATAGCGTATCCCCTGCCCAAATGTCCCGAGATGTTATTCGCGTGAAAATTATGCAACAGCGCCAACTCTTCCGCATCGATGGGTCGAGATTTAAGATCTTCAAATATCTTCGTAATAGAAGACTTTTGCCTTCCTGACAAGGTGATCAAGTGAGGAATAGATGCTTGGTAGCGGGATAGGTCCTAAAATTTGAAATCATTAGTTAGTTGTGTGATTTTTAAACCTATCAGCATTACACGTTAAACATCTTTATTAATTAGGAATCAAAAAATTGCTTTAGGAACTGATAAACAATTTAAATCTTTAGTGAAACGCTTTTCACTTTTTAGAAGTTTACAGGTTCATTATCTTATCCGCTTTCAAGTAACCTCACAAATGGAGAGAAACAAGAATGAATCTATACTGAGCCTTGTGGTATGCCTCATTGCACTAGTATTGTAGACACCAAAAATATACTCGTCTTGCAATCTTGTTGTCTTAAATTTCAGGATTACAGGCACTCATCCTGACATTTAAATACAAATAAAAGGTTTAACAGATTGATCCCGCTACAATGAGTGAACCTGCGTGTTAAGGTGACTGATGAGTTTAGTCAAAGGCTTTGGAAAGATCACAGATCACCCATACCTAAACCAACATAGATTCTATTATGATAATAAACGTGCTGGACAGTGGACCCATTAGAATAAAATTACCTTCGGTTTGTATCTTCCATGCAAAAGCACGTGTGAATTGACGCCGGTGAAGGACATGCCGTTCAGCGCGACGTACGAGCGACTGAAGGGTTGATGTTCTGTGACGATTCGCATGCGCCCTTCGCGTAGCGCCACCACGTCCTCACGCGGGTTGTCACAGTGCAGATTAGCGGCTAGCTTACCAGTATGGTAGCCAAGTAAAACCTGGATGAAATAAAACCAAATAAGTCTGTAACATCTCAAGATTCTCAGTATCGCTTTAAAAAATCTGCGAGCATTATCACTATAAAAAAGTTTATTACTCGTATTAAGTGTTCTTTTTTTTTATTTGTAATGGGTTTGCTCTTGACTCTAGTCTATGTCAGAGATGACAGAGACAAAGTCTACGATGGAGCGAGTTCTTATTTTAATTTAAATGTGTTTTTATTGATCTCATAAACTATAACATAATTCTGCTTTCAGATCTTTAACCATTCAATACTGTTTATCATCTCCGTGTTACTTTGGTACTTTAAATCTTTGACTGCTCGCATACCCTTCAAACTGAAACACAACAAACAAGCATAGTGGTAGTTCTCCTAACAAGATTATTTACAAATAGATCTACTACTAGTCGTTCTCTCTACCAACCTTAGTCAGAGCAGCCATGCCAGACGCTGCTTCTGTCAAACCAATGTTGGATGTGACGCTGCCGACCAGTAGAGGATCTTGCCTGTCTTTGCAGTAGACTTCCTCAAGTGCTTCTAGTTCAGATTTATCTGCATCCGGTACGCCTAGAATATAATAGCTAACCTTAAACTATGTAATGAAGTGCAGATTTTTAAAAAGGCTTACAAAATTCAGAATGGTGATACCCTGACGATATTTTTATAAGGTTTAACCGTCATGCGTCTACTGTTATTTTATTAACTGTAAATCCATGTTTTCTCACGACGTTTTTCGCTTCACCGATGTTTTTTGTTGTCAAAGTTGAAGTTAGGAAGTACAATTAATTAAAATAGTCACATTTTTTTGTACTACCCTATACTTAAGCCCAACAATCGTGCATTCTTCTTCACGGAGACTCAAAGTAATAACATCTATGTACTACTCTGTCAAGAAAGTACCGGGAAAAGATCAATAATACACAAAATGTCTGTTATTCATCCAAATTTATTTTATCACCTTCAAAGTATGCTCCTTTAGAAACGATACACTTGCGCCAACGAAAAATCCATTCATCAAAACCTTTTTTATACGCTGCTTCCGGAATTGAGTTCAGTTCTCGCCGCGAATTCTCCTTTATGTATTCTATCGATTGAAAACGGGTGCCGCGAAGTGGTAATTTGAGTTTAGGAAAAAGAAAAAAGTCAGCAGGAGCCATATCTGGTGAATATGGTGGTTGCTGGATGGTATTTGTTGAGTGTTTGGTTAAAAATTCGTTCACAATGATAGCCTTGTGCGAAGGCGCATTGTCGTGGCGCAAAATCCAAGAATTTTCTTTCCACAAATCTGGCCTTTTTCGTCGAATTTGCTCTCTTAAACGCTCAAATAATATTCTTTATTTACCGTTAGACCTTCCGGTAAGAATTCAGAGTGCACAACACCGCGATAGTCAAAGAAAACAGTCAACATGACTTTGACTTTTGATCGACTTTGGCGTGGTTTTTTCGGTTTCGGTTCAGTTCGAAGGCGCCACTCCGAAGCTTGTTGACTAGTTTGCATGTCAAACTCGTGAACCCATGTCTCGTCACCAGTAACAATGCGTTTCATGAATGTTGGGTCCGAACTGACTCGTTCTAGCATGTCCTCAGCGACTTTCATGCGATTGAGTTTTTGGAGAAAATTCAGATCTTTTGGGACTAGCCGAGCAGCAACATGTTTCATACCCAAATGATTAGTTAAAATGGTACGGATCGACTCGTGAGATACAGAAAGTTCGGCGGCTATCTCTCTCAGAGTTGAATGGGGATTTTCAGTCACTATTTCCTTCACTTTTGCGATGTTAACTTCAGTTGCAGACGTTGACGGCCTACCAGAGCGAGGCAAATCTTCCATCACATCTCGAGCGCTTTTGAATGCTTTGAACCACTCATAAGCACGAGTTTTTGATAAAGTCGATTCACCGTAAGCCTTCTGTAACATTTTCAGTGACTCCGAACACGAAATTCCATTGGCGATGCAAAATTTAAGATAAACTCTTTGTTCGATATTTTTGTCCATTATGAAATTCGCAATACACACTATATATGATATTACTAAAACCAGCACTGTATTTAATATAAATAACAGATGCAACTCAAACTCCGCGCCAAAATGGAAAACAGTTGTGCCAATCTAACAACTATAAAAAAACAAAAATTTGAATTTGGAACCATAAACAAATCATCCATTCCCGATACTTTTTTGACTGAATGTATAAGGAAATGTGGGATTCATTAGTATTAAATGATCACTTTTTAATATTACCTGTACCATATGCCTCCACGTACTCTACTGCCTGTGGCGAAACTTGTACTTCCTTGTAAAACTGTGTAATAAAGTCAGCTACAATCTGGGGGTTACGATTGTACCCGAATTTTGGACCCATTTCATCACTCAATAGCGAAACAAATTCATTTTTGACATTCAATATTTCCGCGTAGACTCTAAAAAAATATAACTATTATCAAAAACTCTCGCCACTGACAGAATCAGAAAAATCTCCATCCAGATGCGAGTTGGACTCTCATACAAAGAGTTCCGTACCATAAACTGAAAAAAACACACGTGTCTTGTATGGAAGCCCCTTTAATTTTTAATTCTATGAAATTTTTGTTATTTGTTGTTTTCGAAATCAAAAGAAATACACACTGTGAATATTTTAACTGTCTACCTATTACAGTTCTTGAGATACAGCCCGCTTACGGACAGATGGACGAACGGACGGATGAACAGCGGAGGCTTAGTAATAGGGCTCCGGGGTCACCCCTTGAGTATGGAACCCTAAAGAGCGTTTGGAGAGAAAATTACTTGTGCCCAATACCTACATTGGATACTGATCCCAACAAAAAAAAATACAACCGAAATGAGAAACTCCTCCTTTTTTTGAAGTCGGTTAAAAATAGGCATATAGAGTCTGTTTTTGAGTTTATAAACTTCTGTATACTTATTTTTATGTGTGTATATATATTATTTTTTACCTTTTTGCATCTTTTGCCTTCTGCAAAAATACAACACTGACTGTGTCAGATAATATATAACCATCAGCGTCCTGCGCAAATGATTTTGTCTTTCCATCCTGTGAAACTGTAGCCGAAAGTCTGAAATTTAATAAAAACACAGTTGCGTACTGGTGACTTCTGAAGTTCACGTCTAAAATACTTTAACGAGATTACTAAATAATTCAAAAGTCATGTTTTTATAGTTCCATCTATAACACCTATAGAAACATGACTTCTTGTATTTTTTAATTCCTCTAGGAAAATAATTCCATTGGGGATTTGATGCTGCATACGTTAAATAATCCCCATCCACATACCAACCTTGGCAAGCGTTGCTTAACCTTCAAGATCGACCCGTGGGCCTGTTATTATTTAGCCACGAGCTCCTCAGTCCAAGAGTATTAACCCAAAACGGCTCAAATATTATAATTTAGTGTGCAAATATAATTGCCAGCCAACTAGGTTATTATATTTCCACCGTTTGAGGATCCCGTGACAACTAGCCTATAAAATAGTACCTAACATAATATTAACATTTTAAAGTGTCTATGGAGTGTTATGCACAGTCTTTTTAAATAGGAGCCTACTACGCAAAATACTTCCTGTACGTTTTATTGAAATAAATGCTTTGAGTTTGAATTCATGCAATCTTAATGACAGATTCGAAATGTTGACTTTTTTATTATTTGGCATTTTTTTTATAACATTGTAGCAACAATAATGTAAGGGTAATGCTTCAAATAGTTTGAATGTACTACAGTACAACTATTTTCTTCTCGGCAATAATTGCATTTCCGAATACAAACGAATACTAATTTCCATGTCCATCAATTTAGATTAATAGTGAATAATAATTTGAATTCAGAACTCGGTAAGTACCTACTTCATTGTTGTTTTGTTTTGATTTCCATTCTGAACTATACAAAACTAAAGTATTAACTTCTGAATTCAAACCATTAAACACGATAAATGTAATAATTGATGGACATGGAAATTAGCATTCGTATCCATTCGAAAATGCTACATATCATTTACCTTCCATGATGTACAGAGGCGTGTGGATACAGAGATAAAGATCCTCCTCCAACAATGGCTGCTTCACATTCCCCTCGGCTCAGGGCTGAGTATGCCGCTTCCAGTGCAGTGGTGGAACTGCAGTCCAGTTCATCGATTCCTAGTGAGGGACCATTAATATTCAGCCAGTACGAGATACGATTCGCGAACATAGTCTTACTGGATCTGTAAAGAAATAGTAAATTTTGTGAACGAAGCCTTGTGAAGTTTGTGACACTTGCGGGGCCTCCTCCTAGCAAAATTGATATCCAGCAGTGGACGTCTTTCGGTAGATATGATTATGATGATGTGAATTTTGCGATTGCACTCGAGGTGGGCTTTGTATGCGAGATGGAGCCGAGAGTACAATCACAAATGCCCACGCCTATTCCTAAATAAAAAATATTAAAAAAAAACTTGTAAGAAAAAAGAAATGTCATGATCACTATGATGATGACATTTCTTTTTTCTTTCAAGTTTTTAAAAAGTTTTTAAATTTTTGTGAAAAACAAATCTTAACAATTTTTTTCTAAAAGTGCGCCTTGCCTTTTCAGTTTATAACAAGGCCAGATTAGGATGTGAATGAATGGTGTGCTGCTGTTTTTAAAATACCGTGATGATAAAACTGGTGAGAGTCGCGGGTAGCCGATGGATACGAGACACACATGGCCGGTTGTTGTGGCGACAATTGGGAGAGGCCCATGTCCAGCAGTGGACGTCTTTCTGCTGATATGATGATGATGATGATAACTTACCCCAGTATGCCTAGACCGTGTCTGGAGATAGTTTCTGGAATGCCGTATTTCTCAGTGTCAGAGAAAGATGATCCAAAATAAACTCCTATTTTTTTCCCATTGAGCTCAGCCGGACTCACACCTGAAACAAAAAGATATTATGTAGGGTTCCTCAAAGGGAAAAGGGATCGTCTGCCTTATCAGAAACGTCTTAGTAGTGGTATAAAACTGCTCTAAAAATTTAAGCTGCTGAGTAAACGCAATAACAGGATCGGCCATTTTTACGATATTTTATTTCCAGCTTTTCACTTAATGCTGCAGTATTGAGGAGCTCACGGCTAAGTAATAACAGCCGTATGGTTCGATCTTTAAGGTTAAGTAATGCTTGCTGAGGTCAGTCGGTGGATGGGTGACCATCTTTACCTACAAAAATTCCTCTGTATCTCGGAAAGCACGCTAAGCCGTTGGTCCCAGCTATCATTTTAATATCTTTGTCTTTATGGGTAGTAAGAACCCATGTGATATGATGTGGTATGACAATAGTCTTGCCAAAGGGTGAAGTGTGGAACCAACAGCTTAACGTGATTTCCGAGATAAGAAGGAAGCTTGGTATGTTAAGGCAGTAATCGATTCGTGCGGCTTACCTGCATCATAAAGGGCCTGGTACGCCAGCTCAAGTGCCTTCCGCGACATAGGATCCATGTAGTGCGCTAGGCGGTAGTGCACAGCGAAGAACTGCGCGTCAAACAGGTCCAGATCTGGAGCCATGCCGGAGGCTGGGGCCAGGTCTGGGTGCTTGTAGCTCCATCTTAGACCCTCCGATGTAACTAGATTCTCCTGTTTTATAGAATAAGAAATGAAATAGGTCGTGGTCACATACACAGGTAATGTATGACTAGCATAATATTTTGGTATCTTGTCTTCTATCTGCTTAATTTAGTTCACTTATTGCATAAATTTACCAAAGTCAAAGTCAAAACGTTTATTCCCATTAGGCCATTAAACGGCACTTTTGAACGTCATTCACATTTCAAATATATAAAAATTCTGAAGTGACTCTACTATCCATTCGGAAAGGTAGATTCTTATGGACAAGTATGGACAAGTAACTCCATAGTTACTCTTTTCAAATTAATCTTATACAATATTTGATATGAATACAAAAATTTTGTAATATGTGAGGACCATGCACCTAGGGTATGCAGAGGTAGACTTATCAATTTTCTAAATAAGTAGGTACATGATACTCACACATTTACAAATATTAGAATCACTAATTAACAGTGTGTGAGTTAATAGAAAAGTACAAACACAAAAAGAAACAGAACATCTATAAAGTTAATACATAATCCTATGGAGCAGGACCAGCATGCTTCCAAGTATTCTTATCCTGAATGTAATCTTCTAATTTGTAATAAGCTTGTTTACAAAGTGTGCTTTTGATATACGCTTTAAATTGTCTTTCATTTAGTTCTAATACCGATAGCTAAACTCGAAATTATCATCAATCAATATTATTACTAGTTGACCCACGCAACTTCGTCTACGTCACAATTTTCTTAACTGCTCCGCTCCTATTGGTCATAGCGTGATGATAGCCTATAGCCTTCCTCAATAAATGGGCTATCTAACACTGAAATAATTTTTCAAATCGGACCAGTAGTTACTGAGATTAGCGCGTTCAAGCAAACAAACAAACAAACTCTTCAGCTTTATATATATTAGTAATTAGTAATTAGTAATAGATATAGATATAAAATTCATCCCTTACTGACTGATTGAGTGGCTGAACGACAACGCACAACCGAAACTACTGGTCGTACAAACTTGACGTTTCGCATGTAGGTTTCTTGGGGAGCGCAGGAGAGAACTGAGAGAGAATTTTCCATGATTTCTACGGGAACGGGAAAAAGGGATATGCGCGTACGAAGACGCAGGCAAAAGCTAGTAATGTATAAAATGTGGCCAACATTCGCCGTTTTGTCTGAACCTATCTTTGTGCCCATTGGCTTAGACTTGTTCTGTCTTCTGCTTGTTGCGGAGGAAAGGAGGGGATTTCGATTAATAAATCTCGACTTGAATATATATCAGATTTCTTTGTTAACGTTACCCACTTTTAGACACACAAGCGCGCTTGTCGGGATACGTCACTACTACAATCAAAGCCGAACGGACTACGTGAAATAGAATATAAGGCAAACTAGCTCTATTTTAGTTCTTCAGCTTCCGTCTTAGATCAGAGAAAGCTGATATTTCGCATGCTTTGCTACTGAAGTGGCAGGGCTCATTGCTCGCAGAACAGGTAGTCGATGGGGCCGAAATGTTCTAGAGTGGCGGCCGCATAGCGCATACTTCCTCCTGGAGGCTAAAGGCTGTTTTGGTCTGATCAGCCCAATCGTTGAGACAACAAGCTTATGTATTTTTATAAAACAAACCTCGTATCTTTTACATTCTTTCTTTTTTCTGTACCTATGTTTCTCATTCATTTAGTAAGTTAGTTAACAATTTTGTAAATCCGTAATTGGCTGTAGCCAATGTTACAGCCAATTATGGATTGATAATTATTTATTTTAAGTAAAGTTGTTAAAGAGCTGGGAATTTTGTGAATAAACAAATAAATGCAGTCAATATTACTTGAAATAAAAATATTAGTGGGACTACTTACCATATTATAGAGTTTCTCAGTGAACTCGTCGAGTCCCCGACAGCCGGGCATGATCGCCGACATGCCAGATATGACGATACTTTTGTCAGACAGCGCACCAGAACTGATCGGAGCAGGCTGTTCAGCCAAAAGACTGCAGCCGTCAGGAGTCGGAGACATGCTACAGCCAAGATTTATACTATTAAAAAATACCCTATTGAAATCGTAACAGCTAGTAACCAGACCGAATTCGTTAAAGTCACCCGTACACAGTCAATCTCGGACATATTACACGGTCAAAATCAATGGTATGAACCGTGGATCGCATTCGAAATTTACTGTGTAGGGCGGGCTTAGGACTCAATGACCAAATTTGCCGCAAAGCGATCTTTATCTATGTTGAGATACCCCTATTCTGTAACAACATTTTGGTGTCTCGACAGCGGAATCCGAGGTGAGTATCAAATTACTGTGTAATAACTGTATAATAACTAAATAAAATACCCTAAAATATAAATAAAATTACTGTATAATAACTGTGTGTGCAATAAAGCTCACTTTGTGAGGTTTTCCACTCAGGTGAAGTAACCATATCGAAATGGTTACTTACAGAATAGACTAGCTGGTTTTGTTTCCCGGGTGAGCGTTATTGTATTTTTTCATGTGGATTTTCAGCATTCTGGAGTCTGGATTCGTGCCCGGTAGACCACGGTATCGATGGCATTGACCGCAATGTTCGTTCATTTAGGATAGTGACTATGACTATGACTAGTATACCATATTCTTTAGTAAGATATACTATATTATAGTTAAATTGTTTTGGTTATTTGGCCCAAAGAAAAAATATAAAAATTAGGAAGCTAGACTCAAATATTACTGTAGTTACTTAATGAATGCCACCATACCGTATGGTGTCGGCTGGTGCCGTATGGTGCCGTAAATAATAATACCATCCCAACACTTCCCGTGGGTGTCGTAAGAGGCGACTAAGGGACTCGCCAGAAAATGGGCATCAGCGTTCTCTGTAAAAACCAACACCATACACTGCGATCGCCAACCCACCTACCAAGCGTGGCGATTATGGCAAACTCCCACACCTTTGGGGGAGGCTTTTGTCTAGCAGTGCACGTCTTTCGGCTGATTATGATGAATGAACACCACTGACACATGAACCTATTATTAATATGGCCATCAATTGGGCTCAAATCATCTAAATAACCTAGGCTTACAACCCTAATCTCTTCAAAGTTAGAGTGACCAGACTCCTTCTGGGTAGGCTCGCTCCATCGTAGACTTTGTCTCTGTCATCTCTGACATAGACTAGAGTCAAGAGCAAACCCATTATAAATAATAAAAAAAAATAACCATCGACTCGGAAAGAAAACGTAAGTATTATGAAACAAAGCAAATACAATAGGTACTACTCACGTTTCGAAATTACAAGAAATGGTGACTGGAACAAATACCCAAAAGCAATTCTTGGAACTCGTCGAGTGCACTGAGCCTTGAGACAATCACTCATACTTATATAAAGTGGTGCAATTTATTAACATAATCAAATTAATATTCGCCATTATTGTTGTCGCTTATTAATATCTTTGACCTGACCTTTATAACTATGCATTGGCAACGGCTTCAAAGTACTTTTATTCTAGGAAGGGATCAAATAACTACTTCTTCTATACAGGGTTATTGGTAAAACACCAGCAACCTTTTTGGCAGTGAAAGTAAAATATCAGCTGTTTGATACAAAATGCAAAATTTAGCCAATGAAAATATATGAAACACCAGATA
Organism: Lacanobia oleracea; assembly: GCA_950371165.1. Taxonomy (NCBI): domain Eukaryota; kingdom Metazoa; phylum Arthropoda; class Insecta; order Lepidoptera; family Noctuidae; genus Lacanobia; species Lacanobia oleracea. Next base: position 17,872,469 of record OX493406.1, read on the forward strand.
TTTTTCTCGAGATTTCGGGGTTTTCTCAAAGTAAAAGTTGCTTATAATCATGTGTACTTTCACTGCCTAAGAGGTTACTGGTGTTTTACAAATAACCCTGTAGATGGAGCGGAAGGCAATGGCTAACTCTTACTGACTAAAGCCCATCCGTGTTCCTCGTAATGCCATAGCGTTCCGGCCGTGGTGACCCTTTCGAACAAGTTCCGCAACCCTGAACGGTTTTATACTTGAGGATTGGGATAAATCACAGAGCACTAAAACGGCTTTGTCTAAACTATGTCAAATTTTATGTGACTGTCTACTGAACTGCTCAGTTTACATACCCAGTTTTTAGTGCCTAGACAGGCTTTCTAGCTCTAGGCAGGCATATTTAGCTTAGTTTGTGTTACAGAAATATGTACTGCGAAATAAGAAAAAAAAACACAGCTAAGTGCGTGCCAGACTCTTACACGTTACCATAAACCAAAAAAACAAGTCAACTTGTAAGGGGCTCCCATACAAGCAACGTAATTTTTCAGGAGAAATATTTCATTATTTTGCCACGTTGTTATTACGGTTCTTGAGATACAATAGGGTTCCGTTGGTTACCCTTCGGGTGCGGAGCCCTAGACCTGACGTCACCTATATCGCGCTAGTAAAGTTCTCTGCGCTATTATTTTGCTCACATACGTTGTTACGTACTGTTGTCCGAGTGCAACGATCGGGCCAGCTAGACACCAGTGTGGTGGAAGGGAGGACCATCGCTTTGCAACGGAGGAACGGAGAATTTAATATCTATACTCTATACTTTAATCTATACTAAAGATATACAGCTGACTTTGTTTGTTTGCTTGAATGCGCTAATCTCAGGAACTACTGGTCCGATTTTAAAAATTCTTTCAGTGTTAGATAGCCCATTTATCGAGGAAGGCTATAGGCTAGGTATGTCTATTTCATCACGCTAAGAACAATAGGAGCAGAGCAGACGAAATTGTGCGGGTCAACTAGTAATTCAATAAAGCTTACATTGACAGTCCTGCGGATCTAAAAAGGCCACTTTAACAGAATTAGAAAGCACATCACGCTACCCATCACTGTCAAATTTTCCCAATCAACCTTGAACCTAATGCGCTAGCGATAAAGATGAAAATTGAAACATTGTTGTGTAGTTAATATTATGATTCTACTAAAGTGACCATTTTAGACCCACTGAATTTGCAAACGTTCCAAAAATATTCAAAATTCTGTCATATTATGTACATTCGTTAGTTTGTGGTAGAATTTCTGCGCTCGCATTTTCCTTCTATTCAGCTCAGTTGTAAGAAAAAACTAAGCGCGATGTTGTCATTTATAGACAATCCGTAACGATATGCCAAAGATCTACTCTTTGGCATGTCGTTACGGATTGTCTGTAGCCAGAAAATCTGACTCCAGTCTTGCCAAGAAGTACCGTGTTACCAAATGAATGGGTTGTGGAGGTCAGCCGCTCAACGTAAAATAATGGTATTCAGCTGAATACGGTTTGACTGGAAGTCGACCCTAAAACATTTGGGAAAAGGCTAGGCTGATTATGATTTGGAATTAGTACAACGCAATCAAGCTTTATGGTAACAGCAAACCTTGAATAGAATATCTCAGAAACTCAACGTCATGAAATTATTTTATCGACAGCTTTGATAGCTATTAATCTTGTACATCACTAAAATAATGTGAAACAAATCAATGTCATGACGCACGTATGAAATATTTTGAGTTTACGTTTCTCAAATTAATATGATCGTAAAATAAATCGGACAAATTGTAAATATATTGAGACAGCTATTATTTCAGATGAAGTAGAAGCAGCGTTGGAAGCTCTCCCACATTTGGACCGATAAGCTGGTGAGGGTCACGGGTAGCTGATGGAAACAAAACGCGACATTTGGGGAGGCCTATGTCCAGCAGTGGACGTATTTCAGCTCATATGATGATGATGAGTATTATAGTAAAACCCAAAAATAATTTCGAGATTATAATTATTCAGCAAAAGTCTTAGTAAGTTTATCGACAATGATCCGTGTCCTCTCCGACAGGTACTGATCAATCTGCCCCAACACTTTAACGACGTGGAGCATCTTCTGAACCCCCTTCTTAAACTTCTCCATCTTCTCTGCACTGGATTCGTCTCCTATCCTCATCACTGCTGACGTCATCGGCGTCCCTATTCTGGGAGGCGTGAATAGTCCAGGATGTTCTTTGAGAATAGGGACGTTTAGTGATGGGATGCGTAGTTTTGGTATCTTTAGTTTTGGTAAGCCTTGTATGAAGCCTGCAGGTGGGGCGATGGATATTGGTGCTAGTGTATCGCTGTGCCCCGTTTGGTCGTCCGGCTCGATGAGGATGAACTTGCCGTCTTGCACTGTCTTGGGGAAAGCATTGTGAATGAGGCTGCAGAACGAGTCCACGTCTAAGCGGGCGTTTCGGTTGTAGTCGGATGTGCGGAACGCGGAGCCGTATGGGAGCTGTAACGTAAAAAAATAATAATTTAATTTATGTACCGTTTTTAGGATTCCGTACCCAAAGGGTAACCAACGGAACCCTATTACTAAGCCTCCGGTGTCCGTCCGTCCGTCCGTCCATCCGTCCGTCTGTCTGTCAGCGGGTTGTATCTTAAGAACCGTAACAGATAGACAGTTGAAATTTTCACAGATTATGTATATCTATGGGTATAATTTAGACGGGCACCAAAATGGATCAACGGTCACCAAATTCTATCCAACTCAACTGTGATTGCCATAAAATGTAGGCTTGGGGTTACAAACTGGATAAAATAGGTTAGGTTATGTTAGAATTGTGACCAACCGCGCGCGAGCCGAGCGAGCGAAGCCAGCGGTGCCGCGGCAGCGGCCGGCGAGCGCTACTTCTCGAATATTATTTGGTGACCATTATCCGTTTTGGTAACCGTTTAGAACTTTTTTGGTAGTAAAATAGGTACTTTTTTGGGCGGTGTTTAAACACAAGCCTATATATATTGCCGCTATAACAACAAATAATAAAAACTAAGGTTAATGGTACGAAACCCTTCGTGTGCGAGTCCAACTCGCACACGAAGGCTTATTCACCTCATAATAAGCATAGGGCAAATATTTGTAAAAACCAGTGTAAGTATCACGAACAGGGATATCTCTAACAGACACCTTTGGATGGACCGAAAGAACTGAGACACCTAACTGGTGTCTCCGTTCTTGGCTGTCAATAATTAACATTCATGTGCGTGTGTATCACAATGATACTGATTTGTTATTTATTTATGTTCAATTGTTGATGAGTCGACTTGATGATTCATCAATACCTAATCATGTCTCGAACCGTAATCACCATTGTTACAAGAGTCAATAAGTAGCGGTCATGACAACATACTTACAAGTTCAGTCTTATAAGGCCCTGTCCGCACTGCGATTTTTATTCGCGCGTTTTTTCCGCAATTCTGTAACACATTGCAGATGCGAGTATCCGCACTGGTGGAAAAACACGCCGACAGGGCCTAATAATTTTATTGGCCCATTTTTACAAAAAAATACTCATAAAAAGCGATTGCAGTAATAAACTTAAATTTGTATGACCATGGTCACAGTGGTCCCCAAACTAGGCAGCGTCTGTATCTTGGGGGACCGAGGGCTTAGTGTAAGTTTTTAACGCACTCGATCGCGTTAACGTAAACGTTCGCTTATGTCAAATTGTATAGAAAAAAAAGGTTTCCCGTTACTGTCACCAGACGGCGCTTATCCAGTTTCAAAAAACTCGCACTAAGGCTTCTGGTTGAGTTAACTTACATCTTTTTCAAAACAGTTTTAGGATAGCAGACTACCTAAAAAAGAATAAAAATGATACTATAAACATAAGATTTCAAATAAAATGTAAATAATGTGTAAGTATAATAGTGTATAGTTACATATGTCGCCACTATCTATCATTTTCGTGCTTTAACAATTTACACTGCGCACAAAATTTTGCTGCAATACATAGAATTATTACGTTTCAATAACGAAAAAAAAAAAAAAATTTTTTATTTTCGTTCTTACAAACTTGATATGTGCCTTGGTATGTAACAAAAGTATTTTCTTTCTCCCGTAAGGCTGGAAACAGTGCTCGACCGACGGTCAGTGCTGACCGTCGGTAGGCGTAGTTATATCTATGCAAGTCTGAATGCGCACACAGCTACGCTGACGCTTTGGTTCGCGTGTACGTTCGGTTGAGCCTTCGGTCCGGCTCGTCGGTCGCGCGTACGTCGACCGACCGACGAGCTATGAGATTGGATGGATGCGTGCAGTGCTTTGCTGCCTAAGCGATCGACGGTTTTCCTACTCCTCCGCTGTACTTTTCTGATTAATTTCGTTGTAGGATCCAAGACAGTTGAATCGTTTCTCCGGGACTCGTCGGGTTTCATTGGCTCGGCGTTTTTCTGGTGGTCGCCACTGTTGATTCTGGCTTTCAGGAGTTGCAGTGGTTGGGAATGTGTGGCGGGCTTGTGCCTAAGCGATCGACCGTACGCGCGTACGTACACTCAAAGCAAAAATTAATATCAATACAGAGCGCCTTATTAATGAAGTGCGGCTTCGTCCGGCAATATGGGATTTATCGTCTGTATTTTATAAAGACCGTGATGCTAAAAAAGTGCTTGGCAAGAAGTTTGTAATAAATTAGTTCCGGATTTCGACGATAAGTCAGCATTTACTGCAAAAAGATTCATTTTTCTTGTGAACTGTACACACGCGTAGCAGTTCGCCGTCGGCGTAGCAATGAATGCATTTTTAGGTAGGTATTTTTTTTTTCTTATTTACGGAAATCCGTAAGTGTGTACCAGCTGTATTTATACGTGGCCAGTCTGGTACTAGCCCTATAACCGCGCTTTCACACACAAACAAACGCAAAGAATACATACACAACGCATACGCAAACGATCATTCAATAAATTCGTAGGTAATCAATTCCACCCCAACCAATCACGGTGCGGGTACTCTCCCGCGCAAGCTCCTAGCCCCCCCGCCTCCGCGGCCCCGGAACTAACAGTGTGTTTGATGTCGCCGAAGCGCGCGTGCGCTTTGCGAATTCCGCTCTCGGTACATAGTTGAGACGTAGGTACAAAGTGCAAGATGACGGACAATTATTAAAATGTCGAGTTGGTAGAGATGGTCCGCCTGAATGCCATCAGTGGAGAGAGCCTACGTGGAGCCATCCGGATGTTCACAAAAATGTTTCCCGCTCGGGAACCCCTTCACAGAGCGTCATGTTGGCTGCTACGCAGAGACTGCGGGAACATCGGCATTTTGAGGTTCCCCGGTATGCTCAAGCTCGCGGCAGCGTAGGCCTGCCTGTCGCCTTGCAGGAAGACATCCTGGAATACTTCCGGCGAGACCCACGGGCAAGCACGCGGGATGCTGGTCAACACTTTGGGGAGTGCACCAGACCACAGTGTATTGCCTACTGAAGCGTGAACTGCAGCACCCGTTCCGCAAGTACGTGAGTACATGACCAAAAGTTTTGGTGATCACTGGATCGGTCGCGGAGGAACTGTTGCCTGGCCTGTGACAAGTGTAACAGAATTACGTGCAAGGAACATTAGTGCTTTCGACACTTTAAAAATGAATGTGTTAGTGTTACGTAAGCTAAAGGAAAACCAGCTACATTGTGCTCGACTGTGCGAAAAGTGTGATGTAATGGTGGCAACTTTGAACAATACCTCCGGGTAACTAAGACCCACTGACCAAGTAGGTAATTTATTTATTTGTACAATTTTTAAATACGTTGTTAGCTTAATCAATTTTATTAGTGTAAATAAGTTGATTTCAAATTTTTTACTACGTCAAAAATAGCTAAGAGTCGAAAGTATCACCACGTACTTACACTTAACTAACACGTCTTCCCATTCCCGTCAAACGTAGAAAACATTTTTAGACTTAGTAGATCGGTACACCAACTAAGGTAGGTATTATTACTCGGACTGAAGCCCGTTAAGTAAGAAGGAAAATTTCAAATCAACAAATTTAATCCACAAATAAAACAAAAACACTCCGAAAACTTTAAGTTGAAGGATAAAGCAAAACTATCATTTTATTAATCATCTGATAACAGCTCAGTGAACTTTTCTTTGGCGCACTATTACTTACTGTCTTTAGTAAGATTTCCGTATTCCAATGATGCTCAAAAATGAGTTAATTATCAAGCGAAATTTATGACAATAATGTAGGTGATTTTCGAAATAAAATTACGCGTAGGTATGGCTCGCGTAGGTATGGCTCGGTCGCGCGCGCGTTAGCGTTTCGTAGGTAAGACGTCGACTCTCACGCTTCACGCTTCTTCATGGTGGGGTAGAATTTAGCCATGAAATTGGCTTATCTTCAACTGGAACTTGATGATTCAAAGAAATGGTGTTGTTTAAACACGCATAAAGGTTTATATAGGTACACCCGCCTTGTATTCGGATTAGCAAATGCACCTTTTATATATCAACGTACCATGGAACAGTTATTAGGTGACATTGACGGTGTATGTATATATTTAGATGACATTTTAATCATCTGCCTAGCCTTTTCCCAACTACATTCGGGTCGGCTTCCAGTCAAACCGGATTTAGCTGAACACCAGTGCTTTACGTGGAGCGGCTACCTACCAGACCTCCACAACCCATTAACTGGGTAACACGGTACATCTTGGCAAGACTGGAGTCAGATTTACTGGCTTCTGACAATTCGTAACGACTGCTAAAGATCTACAAATGACAGCCGGGACCAACGGCTTAACGTGCTTTCCGAGGCACGGAGGAAACTCGTTATGTTAAGACGGTCACCCATCCACAGACCAACCTTGGCAAGCGTTGCTTAACCTTCAAGATCGACCCGCCGTGCGGCTATTATTATTTAGCCACGAGCTCCTTAGATGACATTTTAATCATTGCTCCTAATAGGTTGGTACATATAGAAAGGTTGGATCGCAGGGTTGAGAGTAAAACAGGATAAATGCGAATTGTGCATAAGCTCAGTGGAGTATCTTGGTTACGTTATAGATAGGAACGGGCTACATAAATCCAATAGTAAAATCAAAGCTATTATTAACAGGTTTGTAAGTTTGAACGATATCTGAAATAAAACCAACCGCAATGAGGTGTTACAAAAGGTAAAAGGATATATAAAAAACGGTTGGCCTACTAAAGTGACGAACCGAGATTTACGTCCACTTAATTTATTTTAGATTTGGCGGTGGAAAATGGATGTATGTATATTACGGGGTCATAAAATCGTGATTCCTTCATATTATCGTGAAAGACTACTAAATGAACTGCACAATTCTCATTTTTGAGTAGTCAAAACCAAAACCAAAACGAAAGCTAGAATGCGTATGTGGTAGCCTGGAATTGACAAACACATTGAAGAAAAATTTGGATCATGTAGTGTTTGTAACACTTTTTGAAATAACCCGCCTAGAATGCCGTTAGCTCCGTGGCCGTACCCCGAGCGCGTTTGGGAGCGCTTTCACTTAGATATGTTTATGTTAGGGGGGAAACAATTTTTAATTGCGGTGGACGCTCATTATAAATAGGTAGAATGTTTTACAATGCAAAAAACAGATAGTGAATTTAATTAGTAAACTTTGTGAGATATTCAGCAGATTTGGTTTGGTTACTTTGGTTACAGACAGTGCAACCAATTTTTGCTCAAATGAATTTGAGGCGTTTTGTCAACAAAAAGGAATGCAACACTTGACTTTCTATGTCAAATGGGCAGGCAGAACCATAAAAAATGGTTTAAAAGCTATTATAACCAATAACGAAACACAAAATTATTTGAGAAAGTATTAAACAAATTTTTGTTTGATTATACAAATTCTATTCATATGACTATTAGATTTTCTCCTTCACAATTGTTGTTTGGACGTCCTTTGCGGTGCAGACTCGATTGGATAAGATCACCATCACAAGAAAATACATCATCCTCGTCTTCTGTGGCTAAAGCAAATGTCATTATAATTTATTGTTTGTTTTTCTTTTTTTTTTACACTAATGACAGCCCCATTTCATGTCCGGACAAATACTTTCCATCCTAGGTTGCCTGGAAGAGGTTTTTCTCAATAGGCGACAAAGTATTATTTAAAGAATATTTCAAAACCGGCACATATTTGAAAACAGGGCATAGTAAACGAATGTTTAGGAACACGAATGTATTCAGTGTTCCAGATGAAAATTTTAATGTAAGAAAACATGTCGATCAGTTAGTGGCGTACAAAGGAAACTCATCATTTGAACCGGATGATGATTTCAGTGTGTTAGGAGATTGCATACCAACCACGACCGGTCAGTCAATCGAGCGTGACGCTGGTGCAGTATCTGACCCGGTCCTGACATCACCGGCGCGGGTTTCTACCTCCCCCACGTCTCCTGCGCGAGAGGCTAGGGAAGAGGAAATTGGAACGGTCTCGGATGATGAGTTTGTGGATGCAGCCTCACCTGACTCAAGTCAAACACAAACAAACAGTCAAACACATCAGTCACGATGAGAGAAACTAGGAAACAGTTAAATTATAAGTTTTAATAATAAGTACCTATCTATATATACTAATATATAAAGCTGAAGAGTTTGTTTGTTTGTTTACTTGAACGCGCTAATCTCAGGAACTACTGGTCCGATTTGAAAAATTATTTCAGTGTTAGATAGCTAATTTATTGAGGAAGGCTATAGGCTATATATCATCACACTAAGACCAATAGGAGCGGAGCAGTAATGAAAATTATGACGCAGACGAAGTTACGCAGGTCAACAAGTGTTTAATATAGCGGTGGAGGAATGTGGTGCTTTTATTATATGTGGGTAAGTTTGTATCGGGAGTTGGTTGTCTGCCATTACACCAGTATCTGTGATCTACCGCGTTTTATTGATTATATTCCTCAAATACAGAACAACTAGGTACTCGTGGCGGGGTACAATAGGGAATATGATTTTTTTTTATCATCTATTCAATTTATCTAAAAATATACAAAAATATAATACAAACAGTGAAAATAGAATCAAAATTACTTGAAAAACTAACGAGATATAATTATTTTAAACAAATATATCTGTCCCTCTCGCGAAAACGCTGTTTTCTATGGCAGCTGTATAGGCATCATGGACGATGACGTCAAATTTTACATCGGATTTCTCTTTCTAATTGTAATCTTTGAAGCCTTATAACTTCATCGCTGATGAAAGTATTTAAAAAATAATTTCATGATTGTTTACTAGAGCTAATAAGTATTTCATTTTGCAAATAAAAAAATCACATGCGTATTCCCTATTGAGTTCACCGCATCTCACCCTCAATCGTACAATCCAACCTCTGAAAACCTAAAGAATAACTCTATTCTTTAAAAGGCCTCGCAAAATGCCATCTTGCCCACATCAAATTTAAGTCTTGCACCGTCACTGTGTAGGTATAATTTACCTTACCCTTTCATCGGAACAGTCGATCGTCAAGCGGAGAGGCGGGGGAGCTCCGGCTATGTAATTTACCTGAAATCGCGGACATCAATATTAAATTAGAACTCGTACACAAATTCCACTGAATATCATAAATTATTCAATAAGTCTGAGGCTGTTATGATTATTGATATTCTACAAATTACCTGTTGGTCTAGTGGTTAGTGACCCTGACTGCTATGCCAGAGGTTGTGGGTTCGATTCCCACCCAGGACAAATGTTTGTGTGATGAGCATGATCATTTGTTCTGTGTCTGGGTGTAGTTTATCTATAATATGTATGTATTTAGAAATATATAAGTATGTTTATCAGTTGTCTAGTACCCATAACACAAGCTCTGCTTAGCTTGGGACTAGATGGCGTTGTGTGATAGTTGTGTGGAATATAATATATATATATATATATATATTGTTAAATACTTTCGTCAAATTTTTCACAGTAAACGGGTTATTTTGTGTTATTTGTTTCATTAAATGATATTTATTTTAATTGCAATATTTGTGAGTATTTAAAAGTGTAGCTAGCCTTAAATTTCCCTGTAATCAAATGAATTGATTTACATATGATTAACTAGCTGCGCTCGCGGGCCGCCCTAAATATCGAAAATTATCCCAAGGGCACACGCTAAGATGTTTGTTATTCGCGGGATAAAAGTATTCTATATGTTATTCCAGACTATAACCTACCTTTGTGACAAAGTTTATCAAGATTTGTTCATCTGTTCTGACGTGAATGATTAACAAACATCCAAACTTTCGCGTTAGTTATATTAGTACAGATTGATGTTCAACAAAAAACCGTTATGAGTTTTTTTATCCGTTCTTCTCAAAAGAAACTGTCTTTGCGAATGGAGTCGCTTTTTTTTTGCAATCTAAGGTATTTTTATCGTCTGATTTATTAGACTACCTAAATAATGAGCAAGTAGAAAAACTGTCCAGTGGATCGTCTAAGGACTTTTATTTTGCATTTATCAAAAGGCCAAAAGGTTCATGTATTTACGCAAATTACAGCTGCGTTTGTAGACAATATTATATATTTATTCCTTAAAACATTATGCAATAGTAATAACATTGTATCTACAAAGGTGGACTTAATGCCAACATAGGCATTCTTCCGTCACATAGTTTAACTGTGCAAAACAAGAAGTAATTCCTAAACTGAAGTTGGTGATCACTGTGTTAAGACAATCTTAAATCAATAGCAACTTATCTATACTTAGTTTCAAGATCTCACTATCAAATCCAATCTTAACAAATTGCACAATCGATGCACGACACAATGAAAACTTTCCACTTTTCCAATCAACTAAGATATTCTCGTTATCGAACTCGGATACGAACCAGCATGAATGTCACCGCCACGTACCAGCACATAGCGTCTCTTGCGCACTCACGACATTTTAGCGTCCAAACGTAAACTGTGTTTCATCACGTATAACGTCAGCGTGAGCGATTCTAGCGGAGTCAGCGGAAACATGGCTGAGTGTAGAGTCTCCATGGGTTGTTGAGGTTGCTTTGGGACAAAATGGTGTTGGAAGAAGTCAATTATTCATCTATCCTTATATATTTATTAAGCCTGTGCTTTCCCACTGCTGGGCAAAGGCCTCCCTTAAATCCTTCCAAGTAATCTTTTCTCTCGCCACCTCATACCAGCCCTCACGGTACGCGTCCAGCTCGTCTCGCCACCTCTTTCTGGGCCGGCCTCGGCGGCGCCGCTCATCTTCGGGCACCCATTGTGAGGAGATTTTTGCCCAACGGTCGCTGTGCATGCGGCTTACATATATGCATCTATTCTTAATATATACAATTATTCAGTTACTGATGATGAGTGACTGACGACGCAGGGTCGAAACTACTGGTCGTAAAAAGTTGAAATTTGGCATGAAGGTTCCCTCCACTCCGTAGGGGACAAAGATATGTACTAAGAGAGGACTTCTCGAAATTTCTACGACAGCTGGAAATAACGGTATACGAAGTAATGTAATCTTTTATACCTTGACATCATGTTACAAACACTGATTAGTGTCGTACCTATGTGATCTATAGATCACCCATTTATTTTATTTATAACATGGCATGGTAATTTACAAATAGTGTCTATATTGCAAAGTCTAAATTGCAAGTAGTAAACTTTAACAACACTGTTACAAAATATATATATATATTTTAATCTCGTATGTCTTTAAAGTTCATTCATTTCTCGGCGTAGTCCACAACTGAAGAGCGACCTTCTCCAACTTGCATTACTGTTGTCTGACTTGATCTCTACCTTGAACATTCAGTTTATTCAGGATGTTGTTTTATCCTAGTTAAGCTCAAAGCAACATTGCAAACAATTTTTCTCCCGAAGAAAAATCCACCAAACGCAAAAACGTTGGTAACCTCACAGGCAACTGAAGTTCTTTTCCCCACAAGGTCACATTACTTAAATAATCACAAAGAATCGAGATGTCAGTACCACGTTATCTATGTTACGTGTTCATTCAGAGAGATTGTTAACCTACTGCAAGTCTGGCCGTGTATAAGGCTGGATCGCAGTTAGGCTGTGTCATGCAGTGGCTGTATAGTAGTTGTTATGCCTGCAGCCTAGTGGGCTTCCTGGCAGTCAAGTTGTACTACGAGAATGAAGTTAAGAAGATTTGTCATGTGGATGGTGATCGCTGTGGCTGCCTCGACTGTTGTGGTGGAGGTTCGATTTTTGATTTTGTTTTTGTCTTAACTTGTCTTGTCTTCATATCATATGGTAGGCGCCATTTAAACTTGCTAGTACATTAACCTTTCCCCCTTCGTAGACACAAATAAAAAATTATGAACCGTTTCTCATTACTACTGAACGTAAGGGTTCACAACAGAAGTCGATTCAGGACAGCTATGTCTTTATTTCTGGTTTTTCAATAAATGTGTGTGGGTCAGTGACCGATATTGCACATTTATCAGGCGCCTACTGTAGTGATAGAGTAGTTACTTGGAGGAGGTGTCAACGGGTTAGCACGTATCATCATAACAAAGAAAAGTGAAGTCTTTTGCCTCACTTATTCTGTTTCTAGTGAAACAATTTACCACATTTTTTTGTGACTAGTAACATTCTAGATATTACCGCTGAACTTTAAATTTGTTGAAAGGACAATGTTGATGTATTCCAACAGGAACAATTTTTATATATTGTGACCTAATAAATTACATCTAGAGTTTGTAAATAGAAGAGCATTCTATAAATTTAGCAATGTTTATATAAATGTTACCACAGATTGTGTTGTAACATGACGCTAAAATCGGGCAAATAGGCACGTTCAGGAAACGTTTAAAATAGCTTAGATGTAATATGAACATGATGATTTGTTGTTAATTTAATATTTGAACACATTATTCTCAAAATTTTGCCGAAACATGTCCGCAAAACTACTGGAAATTAGTCTTTGCGTGCCAATTACCTAATTTTGGTAGTACCTTCCTGTTGCTGTCTTGCAGGGAAAAGTTATTTTCTCTTACGGAAAAGGCACGAGCACTCGAGCATATTTTCACCACGCAAGGTTCAGCGATTTAATTAGGGTTCGTAAAACGAAACCTTTTTAGGATCACTCGGGTCTGTCTGTAAATCTGTCTGTCCGTCTGTCAGCCAGTTTTCTCCGGATCTATAGAAGCGATTCTGTTGAAAGGTATATACATATGGATTTCTATGACACAAACACGGACCCGTTACGAAAATTAAAAAGCATTTTTAGTATGGGGTCACTTTTGGGGGTCAAACAAGAAAATTTCAAAAATAAGTTTTTCAAAATGTATCGTTGACATATCAAATGAAAAGTATAGATTTAAAATAAAAAGTTTTTGAGTTATTCAAGAAATTACACCTAAAATGACCTTTATCTCCGAAAGTACTGCGCTTACGAAACAAATGCAGTTAATAGTTCTTACCTAAAGATTACAGGAAATTGTTAAAATAACATGTTAAAAAACAAATTGGTTCGGAACCCTTTGAACGCGAGCCCGACTCGCACTTGGCTAGTGTTGCTCCCGCTCATGGCGGAGCAGAAGGAGGTCTCAGACTTTTACTCCCTTTGCGTTCCAGTGTCGCGGTGACTCTAACGAACAAATTTAGCAACCCTGGTTATCAATCTGGTCCAATTAAAATTTAAGTAATATTCTTCGTCTTTCAGAGCAGTATCCTTCTAAAGGACTCACTGGTACGTCCCCGACGACCCGACCCCTGCTTCTCCTGCCGGCCCGAAGACCGCCCCTTTGCGTATCCTCTCATCAGCTACATGTCCAAGATCAAGGACATGTTCGTTCGAGGACTCAACGCTATTGTGGCCAACGCTAAAAAGTACAAGCTGAAGTAGATCTTAAATGTTAAGAATAAGGTTGTTATTTGTATGTCCAAGATCTAAGAACCTTTAAATACATGTTCGTGCGAGGACTCAACGCTACTGTTGCCAAAATAAGAAGAACAAGCTGAAGTAGATCTTAATTGTTAGAAGTAAGTTAGTTTTTTGTGTGCAAGTTAGTATTAAAGATTTTTTATTAGTTATTTTTAACAATGCCTTTTATTTATGTATTCCCCAACTGCCATTGACTTAAGCCAACTCCTAACGACGTTCTCCCTAGAAAACAGTCGTGAAAATTTTTAGACGAAATATGATGTCAAGAAAAACGATAAGATAAATTAATGTAAAGTTTATTTAGTAAATTAAATATCTACCTAAACAACTTGAATATGCTGAACATCATTTCTATCTTAAAAATAAATAAGTTTTGTATAGAAAAAACGTAGACATTGCATTTTCAAATTCTGGGGTTAAGGGCTTAGTTGCGGGCGTTTTCTACTCCGTATCACCTACGGACTTACGGTTAATCCTAAACCCGAACTAAGAATCAATGTCAACACGATTTGATAGTTACACCCGTAATCACAAACGTTACTATGTGGTCTCATAGTGCGCGCGAGCGCACAGGGCCCCTAAAACTTGTTCAAAGGCAATATCTGAGTGGCGGCTAGTACTATGCGTCCCTTAGAATGAACGCACAGCTGCAGCTGGTAGCCTGCTAGCTGTTTTAAACAACGCATAGCTAGTGTCTCTCGATTCTCTGTGGTCTATTATGTTACGAGAAATATTTTACTGTTTGTGATAATTATCCATTTTAATAGCGTCCTTTTACAATGGGTTACAGTAGTGAAGAAGAATTCGATAATTATATCAATGAGAGAAGCACAACAAATACCAGAAAAGTGATACGGGATTTCCAAAATCCTTTAGATTATTACAGTTCGAATGATTTTAGACGACGGTACAGGTTTTTCAAAGATGTGGTACTTTTAATACTCTTGCTACTTTACTTTTTTTTTGTGAATACGGGTTTAAGTGTCATTGATTCTTAGGAATCAATCAAACTGTCAAATCGTGATGCGGGCGTTTTCTACTCCGTGTCTCCTAACCACGGAGTAGAAAACGCCCACAACTAATCCGGACTTAGAGAGCAGCCTCCCAGACACAAGCCAACCTCCCATCTCATAATTATTACAAATACTAGTAAAGCAGTTGTTAGATCCTCAACAACAAATTCTGAAATTTTAAATGCTCCTCAGGGGTCAAGGCTCCCTTAAGCTTCATCTTCAGTAATTTCTTTTGGAGGTCAATTTTGCTTTTGCTCCACCCAAAAAAATGCGCCAACTTCGATTCAAGACCTGCTTTTAAAATAAAAGGCGAACGAGTAGGTGGTGGTAGCCAGTGGGGGAACAGCGGAAGGACTGGAGTCTTTGGAATCAAAGGCAGGATATACGGTACTAGAGGAAGCTTCGGCCTTGGCCCCCATATGGATCGAGAAAACCTTTTGGCCGTATTAATCGAAAAAGGCGGGGGGTTCGCCGACAGCTTGTGTATGACTTCGCCAGACGCGTGCTGGTTTTCAGATTTGATGTTGAGGATTATTGGCTGGGCATGCGAATACTTCTTGATGACCACAGGGAGAAGGCGATTTGGTTCGACGGTGACATCCGCGTGTGTGCAGCAGGATAAGATCATCTGTAACAAAAGGAATATTATTACTCGTATAACAATGTGAAACGTTTTGGGATGACTCGAAGGATCAAAAAGGACTGGATTTCTAGGCAAGCGTAATTCATCGTTGTCTATTCGATCACTTATCACCAGGTAAGGAAACCACTAAGTATCTCCCAACCGGCGATGATGTGGTCGACTATGTCAACGCAAACTTCTTATTAAAACAATATTTTTTTTTAATACTGAACAAACTAGAAGTTATAAGAGGCCTTAACTTATGTGCGGGATGCGCTTTTCTTGATTCAAAATTAGTAATAATATACAATTGAACAAACAGTCAACAAACTGAAAAAAAAACAAAGATTCTGATGAATTGCGAACCACCTCGTTTTGAAAGTTGGTTAAAAATATAAATCACATAAGAATTAAAACCCAGAACTAAAGATCCACTTTACTCCAGTAAAGTGTTGTGTGAAATAAAGTCCACTTTGGAAATCTTACCAAGACCGGAGTACGGTGTTCATGCACTTCGACTGAAAATGAAAGCAGTAAAAACAAAGCAACAAAATATTATACTCACACATCCCACTAAAATCACAAAAACATTGATTTTCCTAAGACTGTTCACATAACTTGCCACCATCTTGCAGTGATTACTGATTTATTTAGACCCTTTAATAATTTTGGCACCTCTATATAAATACAACTGTATTCAAAACATCATTGTCTTGCTATCTCATAATATCAACGATAAAACACGTCTCATAATTGTCAATTGTTCCCAACAACATATAATTAAATCAATGCTGAACATAGACCATAACACTTGTTTCTCCGTTTTTCGCATACAATCAATCCCATGTGACTTTTGGAAGACCGTAGTACTTCTTGCGGAGCCGCTTGCCTATTGGCATGTTCATTCATGTACTGCAATGTATCCTTCGGCCTCAAATTATGGCCGATCTGCTGCCAATGCAGCTTGCTAATGGACCGTTCACCGGAAACCGAATTCCATAGACCTCTTTAGATTTTTTTATAGGCAACACTATGCAGACAAAAGTCTGTATAGTCCAGGCAAATTAGGGTTTCACCTCAGAATGAGAGATAGTCGTCTCAAAACCTACTTATTATAGTCGCGAGTCCGCGACTATAGATATTCCAAGGGCAAATATAAAAAAAAAGAGTTTTTATATTTATTTTTTTTGCAAATATCTCGTTTCCTATGGGTTTTCCGCTATTTGTAATTACTATCTACTATTTGTAATTTAGTGCTACGCCGTTGAGGGGTGTTTCTCTTTTTTTCGTGCATATTACAAGTCCAGTAAGAAAAAAAATGTTTATTCAATAAACTTCTAAATGTTTTCCATAGAAAACTAAATGTAATAGAGTTATGCTTGCATGCATGTAAGATTGACTGTATAAATTAACGTAATTAGTTAAATATAAATTAAAAACTTTACTTATTCTCATTTCCGTCGTTGTCCATTTATACATTTGTATTTTATCCGAATAAAACGAAGTAAATAGAAAAATTATAACTATATAAATGTAGTATATTAATAAACGCAACGTTTACGTCTAAATTAAATAATGGTATCTTTTAAATATACTGGAATTATATCTGGTAAATATTTTTTTCAATTTTTTTCTGATTACCTTCATTATGAGAAGAAATCTATATTGTAGTTTGCGCTAGACCTTAAATGCTACTCTGCTGCCATGTTTAGCTCCGCGCACGTCTCAGTCTGGCAGCAAACGTCGTAGCGGATGCATGCTTGCTCGTGGAAAAAAAATATTTTCGTGTTAAGTGTCGCGGGAGGTGATTATTCTGGATTCGTTCTCTTTCCTATCGTCTGTATTAGAAAATGAGTATATTTGATTTCATTTATTACGTAGCTTTTTATCAATTTTAATGATTACCTTCGAAGTTTAGTACATGTATTAGATTTGTAATTGTGATATTTTTGAAGAAAAACTGGACAAAGTATTCAAACCTCATTACCTTCTTCCTCATTCCGTTCGTTTACCCTCGTTTGTTTTAGCGATGGTGATGACGTTATGATGATGATGATATATTACGATGTGATGGTAATGATTATAATTTCATCGATACTAATTAAAAGAAAGTAGAAACTACTAAATGTTCAAAGATACACACACACACACACACACACACACTAATGATACACACACACAACACACACTACACTCACTACACACTACTAGTGATACGCACATACTAATGATATTTGCAAAAAAAAACCCAAATAATTCAACAATAAATTTGAAATTTGGAATCGTTGAGAAACACCCTGAGACTTACGGGAGGAACACTGCGCGGCTGCTGCTTGGATGTCTTAAATACAAGGATTTCACTCTTCTTTGACTAGTATATTGCGCCATGATCCTCCGCATAAGCATCGCAGGTCAATAGCAACTTCCACAACCCACTCATTGAGGGACTGAGAAGCAATATGTCATCTGCATAACTTCCGCCGCGCTCTCCCCTCTATCTCGAAAACGATTCAACGTATAAAAAAAAAGTTTTTTATATAAAAGTTGTAGGGAATTAATATTGAAGAGAATTTAATCCTCGTCAATATTAATAAAACCCATAAGAAACGAGATATTTGCAAAAAAATGTGTAAAAAATCGATTATTTGACCTTTGACCTTGGAATATCTGTAGTCGCTGACACCCTACGATAAGTAGGTTTTTGAGACCAGTTTTAGGGTATCAAAAATAAAGGATTATACAAGTTTATAGCCGACTATCTCGTATTCCAACTTTTTTTACTTAGTTTTGACTAATTTGTGTGGACCCTCTGTTACTCAGCGACCTACTTATTACGATTAATTTTATAACTCTTAATAAAACGACCGCGTTGTAATTGAACAAAGAACTGAAGTTTATTTTTTCCAATGCCTAAAGTGTTTAATAAAATTCCTGATGACATAAAAAACATGACATTATATAAGTTTAAAAAAGCTCTAACTAAATTATTAATTGACAAATGTTATTATACCGTAGACGAATATCTGAACGACCAATTATTACAATGATGCATTTTTTTACCATTAGACAATAAGTACTGTGACTTTGTATTTTTTTTGATATCATTGACATTTCTTTTTTTTTCCTGTATTCAATTCAAAACTTTATTATTTACGCATGCATAATCTAATGACACCTAATGAGTCACTTAAAAATTTATATGTCATAATTATGACAAAACATAGCGCAACCTCTATTTATGTAAACACCTATGTAAACACATAAGTTTAACAAATAAATGGATTGATTGATTGATTGAAAGTAAACCAGAAAAAACACCAGAGGTCACTACTTTGTATATGAATGATTATTAACCGACTTCTTCAAAAAGAAGGAGGTTCTATATTCGTTGTATGTATTTTTTATGTATGTTTACGATTTCTCTGCCAATTCTGTACCTCCTGAGGTGGTCCCATTGTCACCAAGTTAGAATCTGATGATGGGATCCCATGAAAATCGAGGGAAACCCTCAAATTTTATAAGCACATACACTGTTTTTCATAAACTTTCTAACGCAATTCTGATATTTGTGCCTGGTAATCATCATCTCATGTTGCTTAGCTGATGATGGAAGGTATCAGTCAGGATCTGATGATGGTATCACCTGAAAAATAGGTCAGCGAAATTTTCGCCAATTGTTAACCGATTTGGATGATTCTTTTTTTGTTTGGAAGAGTACCAAATCTTCACCAAATTTAAAAAAAAGTGGTGAAGATCTGATGAAGAACATCGGAGGTAAGCAACGGAATTCTTCAAAAAATGATAGCAAATGGTTTGGGATTTCTGAAATCGCATGTCTGTTGATTGTTTCAGTTCATGGTGGACTGGTAGCTCTATCAAGTTGTGAAGCTGAGCATATGGGAATTTTCGAAGCTTGTAAAGAAGCAATATATTTAAGGGCTTTGCAATTTGAAATACCTAATAAATTTACACTTTAACATTATATAATGACAATCAGAGCGCACAGAAACTATCGACAAATCCTGTATTTTACAAGAAATCTAAACACGAAGATGTGAAATATCATTTTACTGGAGAATGTGTTTCAAATAATATAGTGAGTTTGCAATATTTGTCGACAGCAGACATTTGCTAGCAAAAAAATAAAAATTAAACTTTTTATAAAAAAATAAAACCGGCTTCCAAAAACATAACAGTAATATAAATAAACACTAAAAAAAATAACTTTAATTTCGGAAGTCGGTGTTCAAAAACAAAACAACCAAAAACACCGACTTCCGAAATTAAAGTTATTTATTTTCCTAAATATACATACATGGTTCAAGATTGGATTTTTATTGCCATATTCAAGCAAACAACTATCTAATTTCTTATTCCAGGCTCTTGAGGCCTGCTTTAGACCATAAATGGCTTTCTTAAGTTTTAATATTTTATTTTTGCTACCTGGTAAATCAAAAAAATCTGGTTTCTGCATGTATATGGTTCCCTCCAGGTCACCATTAAGGAAAGCAGTTTTACGAACAAATGTGTTACATCAAATCCTAACTGCAATGACAGTGAAGATAATAAACGTAGGGTTGTGTGTCTAACCACAGGCGAGAAGTTCTCTGTATAATTTACACCTTGTTTTTGTGAGAAGCTTTTAGCGACTAGCCTGGCACAAAACCTTATTTTATTTTCACTATTATACTTTTTTCTCAATACCCATCTACATTGAACTATAGTACTGGTATCAGGTACTTCTGAAAGTTCCCACGCATTATTATCCTCAAAAAAATTTAACTCATCTCGCACTGCCTCTAACGACTGTTCTGTTTCATCTAACGTCCATTGTGTCCATTTAACGCATCTTGTAATGAGAGTTCACAGACATCTATAGTGCTATAGTACTACCACTTTCACTACAGTCGAAACCACTTCGTAGTTACCACTTTCGAAACAAAAATTAGAAAACCATACCTATCTGGTCGCCGTCTGCGCCTCGCACACTCCCTTTTGTCAACTACACTCACTATACTTTCACCAGTAGAGGAGGAGATCTCTTCTTTTTCAGGAATATAGGTTTCATCACCATCATGGTACTCTTCACTTTTAGTATCATCTGATATGTCACTGAATCTAAATGCACTTCAGAGGATTCATTCTGTGATTGTAGTTCTGTGATCTAAACTGGACTCTCCATCGGTGTAGACTTTTCGATGATGATCGCATCACGGCTGGTTGTGATTACTTTTGTTCTAGAAATATAAATATCCTATATAGCCTACTAGTATGCTCTTCTCAGCCTTTTTATCCCATTTCAGCCTTTTTTTTTGGGATATGCATCATTACTACACTCCCAAAGACTCTTAAATGGCTTATATCTGGTTTTCTCGATGTCTACATCTCATATGGAGTTTTCCCATTTAAAACTGATGCTACGATCCTGTTCTGAATATATGCAGCAGTATTTATCGCTTCGGCCCAAAAGATATTATCCAAACCAGGCATCTTGCCTTTTTCAACACCGAGCGGTTACAGCGTTCTGCCATTCCGTACTGTTCTGGCATGTACGGATTGCTCTTCTGATGAATAATTCGGGAATTGCTAAGATACTTCTCAAATTCTTAACTGCAATATTTCTTTCCGTTATCTGTGCGCAACTTCTTAATTTTCTTATTTAGTTGGTTCTCCACAACTTATCTTATAATTTTTAAAACAATTAAGTGCTACAATCGACTTTTGTTTTTATTTATTTATTTATTCACAAAATCCACAGCTCTTTAATAATTTTACTTAAAATAAACAGACCGATCTTACAGCCAATTACGGATTTACAATCTATTAACTATTATATGAATCAGAAACAAACAGAATGGAACAGAACAGAATCAAACAGAATGACATGCTAGCACCATCTAAGCAAAAGTAGATGCATATCATGCGGCTATAATCATCCAGTAACAAAATATAATATTTTGAGCCGCCAATAGAAACATTCATTGCTATTGCAATATGGCCCACATATATCACTGTGAACTAACAGCAGGAGATCATCACATCTGCTGCCATTCTGTGGAAAAAGCAATCTACTCTGTTTGCCTTCGCATCACACTATGCACGACGACTTCGAAATATCAGCCCTTCTGTCGTGTGTGAGCCCTTTCACGGCATTCTGCATTTTATCCAGGTATTTACTGTTGAGATGACCTAACCTGTGATGCCACATGTGTTTTGAGGTCATCACTGCAGCCAAGAACCTTTCAGGCATTATTAACTTGTAGACACCATTTATCAAACAAGCTGTGGCAACCAACTTGTCAGCTTTATTGTATATTTGACAACCATCACTAGTGAAATGCACTCTGTTACCTCTTGCTATTAATTGACTAACTGATAAGAAATTTGTGGTTAAGCTCGGAACATACAAAACTTCTTCAACAACCACGTCATCTGTCAATTTAGCAATCTGCACGTCGCCTCAGCACTTAACAGCCACCTTTTCTTTGTTAGCAACATCAATTTCTTTGATGAGATGCTCGGCCGAGCCTTTTTTATGCAATTTTCCTTCGCAGTTAAGTGTGCACTCGCTCCCGAATCAACATCCAATATTTTTTTGAAAAATTGTCATTTAGGAACACGGCACTAAAGGTATTCGCTTGTTTACATTCTAATGTTTTAGTATTTGATGCATCCTTATCAAAATTCATGCACTGGTTATGATAAACGCCGGTTTTTTTGCATCTGTAAAATTTTATTATTTTCGGTTTTGACTTTGACGTATGTCCATTGTCTTTGGTTCCGCCAGTGCTGCCGATCTTATTTTTGCGAAAACTCACAAATGCTCCGCTAACGTCATCACTGTCTTTCTCTAAGTCCATTAGCCTTGTTTTAATGGCGTCGGTTGTTATTTTGATGCTAGAACGTTTTATTGCTATAGTCATTGGCGAATAATTTTCAGATAATCCAGCCAAAAGCAAGGATCCGACCCACTTATCATTGATATTAAAGCCTGTTCCACTTATTTTTTGACTCATTTCTATAATCTACGTTATATACGATGTCATAGATGTACAATTTTCATCACGGATCCAGATTAAGGTTCTCAATAAGCTGATTCGCATAGTAAATCCCGAGTCATCGAACAATTGTTTGAGCTTGTAATATAACTCAACCCATAACTCCTTTGTACTCTTTACTTCCTTGATCTGTACATAAAGCGATGAATCTATCGTTAGGATCAATTTTGCTCTGGTTTTCGCATCTGCTGCGGCTTCTTCTGGCTTGGTTTCCAGGATGCAATCAGAAGTCCCTTCCAGCACAAGAATATTCTTCTCCGTGAAAGCCCACTCTGCATAGTTCTCACAGCCCTTCAACTTAGGCACACTCAACGTAGTTTGAACTCATTTTCATTAGCACAGTTTATTCTCAGTCTGCGTAAACTTATACAGCATTAATTTGCAAGTTTTATCCACGAGAATTAAACGATAATCCGGCTCATAACCTCTAATAAAACGACCGCTTTGTGATTGAATAAGGAACTGAACTTTATTTTTTCCAATGGACATGACACAGATAATGTAAAAAAAAATTGTTTACAAACTATGACACCAGAAGTCACTACTTTGTTTATGAATGATTATTTTAGATACATTTTAAAAATAACTAAGCCATCAAAGATCGACCCATATATCCAGGATAATAAAAACACGGAAGCTACACTTGTTCCAAAATGAGCTACTTTATGTAGAGCAACTCTATTCACGGTGTCTAAGTCTCAGCACCACATTTTATAACAATTTCAAACATTCAGAAGTCTCGAAAAATTCAAATTCTGATTGTTGGTAAAACCATGAAACAAAATGCCTTGACATTGCCTGTCCTACTATGAATGACGGGGCTTAAATCACGAAAATACTATGAAGGTATGTCTCTCCTAAAATATAAATTACAGAAGGAAGCATATCCAGGGTTGCGGAAACAAGGTTTGTAGAATTTGTTCGAAAGAGTCGCCGCGGCCCTGGAACGCAAAGGACATTTAGAGAAACACAGGTGGGTTTTAGTCAGATAGAGTCTGTAGTGGCATCAAGGCCGCCACAAGAAAAACCTACGGAGCAAATCTACATCGCAACAAAAAGAACCGCGACGCCATCTATCCGACTAGCAGCGAACTACAACGTTGAAATCCTGCATCGCGCAAGCAGAGTTTACCGTGCGATTTGAACATATACATCAGCCCGAATATCAACTATCGGGCAGTAGCCCGCCAGGCACAACAGCCGCCTGGTTGGAGGATCCTCCTTTTCAATGGGGGTATGCGGGACTTTACTCTCTGTACCGCTACCTCCAAAAGTCTCTTCCGCTCCCGGGTGAGAGCCTTTTTTAAGTATCATCATCATCAAATGACTCCTTCATTCTTCATCATCATCAAATGACTCCTTCAGCTCTGGGTGAAGCAGGTGGTGAGTGTCAGACTCTTTACTGACTAAAACCCATCCGTGTTCCTCCTAATGCCCTTTTGTGTTCCAGGGTCCCGGGTAAGAGCATGGCACTCCTATCCTCTCTACCCAGAGCGGAAGGATTTGTTTGATGATTTCTCATGCTTAAAAAGAAGGAAGTACATGAGGATCTCTGAGTGCTAGCGATCCTCAGCGAAGAAGCGCCTCTTTCGAAAAGGCATACCTAGGATTGATGAGCGCTGTATTTTTCTGTCATTTCAACAATCAAATTCGCTAATAAAGTGGCACTTTGTCTAAGCCACAGAACTCGTAGACATTTCAGTGGCGTTCGTTAATCAAATACATTCTTGCTTTGTCTAGTATTTTTTTAAGAATGGGAAATTATCAAATTACTCCTTCCGCTCTAAGCGTAGCAGGAGGGAGTATCAAACTCTTACTGACTAAAACCCGTACGTGTTCTTGCCAATGCCCTTTGCGTTCTTGATATGATTTGTGCATCAATGGTTCTCTGATGTGAAATAAGGATTAAATATATCATTATGTTAACAAATATTACGAAGTGGTGAATATCGTTTGTTTGTAAGAAGTAATGTCTGAAAGAACTCGTTCGATTATTTTTCGCTGATAAAACCTTACACTTTCTGTGAGTGCCAAAGGAATTTTACATGGTTTTGAGGAGGTAGCCTCAGGAGTCATGTCGATGTTTTGGGAAAAAAACCCGGCCAAGTGCGAGTCGGACTCTCGCACAAAGGGAAGTATCATAACTCGAAAAATAAACATTTTTCGTGTGGTTGGGAGCCCCTTAATTTTTTTTTTTTTTTATCTTTGTTGTTAAAGCAGCAATAGAAATACACAGTCCGTGAAAATGTCAACTGTCTACCAATTACTGTTCTTGAGATACAGCCCCCTAACAGACAGGCGGACGGAAGAACGGATGGCGGCGTCTTATTATAGGGTTCCGTTATGGTTCTGAATGACAAAAAATAAGATATTGAAAATTAACTGAATTGGACTTAAATATTTTAATTCCTTATACTTGATGAATTATCTAGATAATTATCAAGTCCAACTATACTATTCTATCCACATTCAGTATGCACACGAAAAAGTGGGTAGAAATCAATACCACTTTTAACTATAGCAGGACCAACAATTTCGAAACCACAGCCAGTCATTAGAATTTCAAAACCCGACATTTGTTTTTAGTCATACCTATAACATAATCATTACGTATTCAGTTAATCAATTAAATCATTCACCACCGATAAGACTTTAAAATAAGAACCATACTGCTTTATCAGCACGTTTCATCTTATCAGGGCGAAGGCTCCAAGCTCCGAACTTCCCTTTGTTTTAATATTGCATAAATTCCAGATAAAAATATTAGCGATAACCACGTAGAACATCGCTGATGTCAAAACCATTTCTTTAAATACGAATAGATTTACATGTTTTGAACCATAATTTGTTTGATTTTGTTCTGTGAATTTAGAACATGGGGGGTCAAAAGGTGTTTTGGTCCTCCATAGGGATCCTGCTGATCTCTTCGTGCTATGTCATGGCGTGTGATGAGAAAGGACTATGCTTGGTAAGAACTTGCTTACAATTTTCTGTTTCATAGTAAGAACACATTAAGAGGAGCTCGTGGCTAGATAATAACAGCCGCACGGGTCGATCTTCAAGGTTAAGCAACGCTTGCCAAAGATGGTCTGTGGATGGGTGACCATCTTAACATAGCGAGTTTCCTTCGTGCCTCGGATAGCACGTTAAGCCGTTGGTCCCGGCTGTCATTTGCAGATCTTTGGCAGTCGTTACGGATAGTCAGAAGCCAGTAAATCTGACTCCAGTCTTGCCATGAAGTACCGTGTTACCCAGTTAATGGGTTGTGGAGGTCTGGTAGGCAGCCGCTCCATGTAAAATACTGGTATTCAGCTCAATCTGGCTTGACTGGAAGCCGACCCCAATATAGTTGGGAAAAGGCTAGGCAGATGATGATGATGATGAGTAAGAACACATTAAGAACTATTTTTTAAATATTGATAGGGTCGCGTTTGAACACAACCTCATAACAGGTGATATTGTGATCAACAAAAGGCAATAATTTCACACCTTTGATTCATCAAATATTTAAGTGTTTAAACATGTTGCATCTAGCTAGTTAAAATCCAGATTTAAATTCAATTCATCAACATAAATAATGCAAGCTATAACAATACTTGTTCAACTTACAGCTCGAGGCATTGAAGGAGATGAATGAATGCAAGAAAGCAGTGCTGGCTTCGTAAGTTCTTTTTTCACAATATTGAAAAGTTGTTAACTAAATTTCAGGTCAATCTAATAAGGTAAATCTAAACACAATGAATTCTTACAGGCTGGTGAAGCCGCTTCTTGCAACAAAGCTGCTTGGTAAGTCATTCGACAATTCCGTTATGGTATCCTGGAAATGGAGGACTTCTTGTTACCTTTATAACACCTTTGTAATTCAATTTCAGATAAGGAAAAGAAACTGTGCTGCAAAGACCTACCACCACCGCCGCCTCCGACCATCATGCTGATGCCGGCTCCACCTCCACCTTGCGGAGCAGCCTTGCCACCCATGCTGTTAGCGCCCCCTGCACCTCTCGTGCTGCCTGCTCCTCCCCCGGCGCCGATGTATCTACCCGCGCCAGCTCCTGCTCCAGTCAGCTTGCCGCCGATCATTTTACCCCCTCCACCAGCACCTTTGTGCTTGCCCGCTCCTCCACCGGCGCCATTATGTCTGCCAGCGCCTCCACCTTGTTTACCACCAGCTCCTGCTCCAATCATGTTGGCACCACCACCTCCACCATACATGTTACCAGCGCCGCCACCGTCGCTGATGCTTCCTCCGCCGCCGCCGGCGCCAGTGTATCTCCTGGCACCTCCACCAGCGCCATTCTGTCTACCTCCCGCGGCACCTCCAGCTCCCGCTCCTGCTCCGTTTGTTATTTCCCTCGTACCTCCTCCCCCTCCTCCGCCGCCATGCTGTGGACCCCCACCCCCTCCTCCAGGTTATCCCATGACAGCATACATGGTAGCCCCTCCAGTACCCATAACCCTGGAACCTAAACCCTTGGAGCTTCCTCCCCCACCCTGCCCATGTTCATTCAAATACTATTAATCTATTCTTAATATTATTAGTTTAGCTTTATTTATTTCACGTTCATACATAAATAAATACACTGGCTCAACACAGGCTTGTTTTATTTAGTGAGTCACGAAGGTGGTCGTTACTGACGGTGGTTATTTGCCAGAACCCTATAGTTTTGCGCGGTTACGTATAATCGTTGTGTATGCATTTCGTATGCGGCGGGCGGTACAGGCAAATTCATAAACAGAAATAAATTATTAATGCTTCAAGTATGTTGACTTTTGTTTGTAGGTATGTATAGTTTATTTTTGAAAGTATATCTACTAAATACCTGCGGGTATTTTTATACTTTCAAAAATAAACTGTAGGCTTTTGGCTATTCACCTTTCCTATAACTATATTTACAAACATTGTCACACACTGCACGACAAGATCTTGACATATTACTCACCAGCTGAGTCGACGGGGTGTGGCGTATTAGGTCCTTTATTACGTCATGAAAATCATTAATTACATCAACTTTCGGCAACCGAATTTATTAGAAAAAAATTGTTTCCATAGCTATTTTATACGATAAGTTTGTGAGAATTATCTTAAATTATAAATGATTATTGCTCAAATCCCGTAACTCTACTTAAAATGTGTTTAAAACCTTCCCATAAGATTCGCTGAAAATATAAAAGTAAATTTACTGTTGCCCGCGACTTCATTCGCGAGTGAGTAGGAAAAAAAATTAAATCATTAAATAAGATCGCTTAGATAAAATATACAAGCAGTCAATATGCAGCAATGCTTAACCCCTGTTAGAATTAGGAAGATAGAACCAATTCAAGGCACACTCTGAACTGCATTCTGGAACTGCCCCGTTGTTCTGCGTGGAGTCCTGCGTTCGATTCCCAGGTCGGGCAAAAAGAGTATTTGGGGTTTTCCATTAGGAATTTCTCAGTAAGGTCAAAAGCTCGTTGCATAGTTTTAGAGGGATTAAATATCTGAGAAGAAATCATAAAACTTAACCGGGTGATGTGTATCATTTTCTTCAATGACCGTGTTCATGGACATTACATTCCCTACTTTCCCCAGAAGCATTTGTCAATTATGTTTATTATGATATAATATATTGATGATTGTTAACCACTGCATAGGCTTGCTGAGGTTGTGGAATTTATTGGAAATAATTATCGCGGCCCTGGAACGCAAAGGGCTTAAAAAGGAACACGGCAGTAAATTTTGTTTCGCCCAGAGTGGAAGGAAGTGATTTGATGACTTCCCACCCTTAAAAAAAATAGATTTGCTAAGTAGGTTCTGGACTTCTGGGTATATTTCAGCTATTAGATCGTCAACCGACGAAACAACTAAAGCAAGATCGGTTAGAATTGTTATCATGCACCCAGTTTCGGGGTATTCTCCATTCCCTATTTTAAGAAGAAGACTGGAAAATTGTCCAGCACAAATATCGTCTTTTAAATGCACTCGCATGTTTTTCTTAAGGTAAAGTTTTTATTTATTAAGGGCCAACTTGAGTCGAGTCATGTAACTGTTTCCATTACTGTCATGAGATATTCCAGCAAATTCATTAATTTTTTTTATGAAATGACTAACAATTTCTTTACGAATTTCCATTGATCTATCTTGTATGCAATTCAACAAATAAGAAAGCGAACGAAAAACGCCGTCAGCTACTATTGGAGTATT
The DNA here is from genome assembly GCA_950371165.1 of Lacanobia oleracea. Classification (NCBI taxonomy): domain Eukaryota; kingdom Metazoa; phylum Arthropoda; class Insecta; order Lepidoptera; family Noctuidae; genus Lacanobia; species Lacanobia oleracea. Next base: position 17,901,188 of record OX493406.1, read on the forward strand.
AGTAAGACTAATTAATTTACCATTAATGTAAATAAACTCTGCTCCTATTTTGAGAAATGATGTAAGGAAATAATAAAAAGCCATATAACAACAACACTCTTTACTAATAATATTATTCAAACAGAAAAAAATACAGAGCAATCGCTAAAACTTCACTAACAAACGCTTCAAATATTTAGATCTAAAAATGTAAGTATCTAAGAGAATATACATTATCGAAGGAAAAACGAAGTAACATGAAAGTGTTTAAATTATATAAAAAATTGAAAGAAAAGACATCTCATATTTGAATTTAGAATTCTAAATCAGGTTCAAATATAAAAAATATTCATCTGCCAAGCCCTTTCCCAACTATATTGGGGTCGGCTTCAAGTCAAACCGGATTCAGCTGAATACCAGTATTTTACGTGAAGCGGCTGCCTACCAGACCTCCACAATCTATTAAATATTCATTAACACGGTATTTCTTGGCAAGACTGGAGTCAGAATTAGAGGAGCTCGTGGCAAAAGAATAACAGCCGCACGGGTCGATCTTCAAGGTTAAGCAACGCTTGCCAAGGTTGGTCTGTAGATGGGTGACCATTTTAACATACTGAGTTTCCTCCGTGCCTCAGAAAACACGTTAAGCTGTTGGTCCCGGCTGTCATTTGTAGAACTTAGACAGTCGTTACGGATTGTCAGAAGCCAATAAATCTGACTCCAGTCTTTCCAAGAAATACCGTGTTACCCATTTAATGGGTTGTGGAGATCTGGTAGGCAGCCTCTTCACGTAAAATACTGGTATTGAGCTGAACCCGGTTTGACTGGAAGGCGGCCCCAATATAGTTGGGATAAGGCTAGGCAGATGATGACTGGAGTCAGAATTACTGGCTTCTGACAATCCGTAACGACTGCCAAAGTTCTACAAATGACCGCCGGGACCAACAGCTTAACGTACTGTACGTCTGTACCTGTGACTGATCGGCTCGAGTTCTTAGGCATAGAGTTGACATGCAGTCTCAACTTCGGCGCCACCATCGAGTACAAAGCCCAAACTGCGGCCAAAAAGCTGGGCATCCTAAATAGGGTGAAGCGATACTCCGGGCCTGGACAGCTTTTAACACATTACAAAGCACAAGTCCGATCCTGCATGGAGTATTGTAGCCACCTTTGGGATGGCTCCGCTAAGTATCAGCTTGCCGCGCTTGACTCGGTGGAACGCAGAACTAAGAGGCTCATCGGTGACGTAAAACTGGTGGATGCCAAGCTACACAGCCTGGCTCATCGCCTAAGGTTGCGTGCTTTTTTTTTTTTTTTTTTTTTTTTGGGACAAGCCCGCCACACATTCCCAACCACTGCAACTCCTGAAAGCCAGAATCAACAGTGGCGACCACCAGAAAAACGCCGAGCCAATGAAACCCGACGAGTCCCGGAGAAACGATTCAACTGTCTTGGATCCTGCAACGAAATTAATCAGAAAAGTACAGCGGAGGAGTAGGAAAAAAAAAATATATATAATTTCCACTTCCCTCCGTATCAAGCAGGAGACAGAATAGAACTAGGCCAATAGGCACCAAGGGACAAATACAACTGGGTTAAGCCCAGTTGCCAAGCACCACGGATTATATTTTACCACTTAAACTAATGGGTCCTAAATTGTGAGCTACTTTTGATTCCAGTAATAGGTATGGCAAAATCGCTTGAACGCACGGAAATTTGTTCTGGTTTCAACAAGGTCCGTATAGTAAACTACCCCAGATGTAACCTTAATACTATCTAACATAATATTGCGTTCAGTTTGCCAAAGACTACACTCCCATAAGATGTGATGTGCGGATTGTTCGTATTCATGGTCAGCTGTAGAACATTGACATAAAGGCGAGGCCACAAGCTTAAAGGAAAATAATTTACTCTTAAAATTGCCATGACCTGTGAGAAATTGGGCAACACAGTGATCCACCTCCAGCCATGTCCTGTCCAGCCGCTCACGAACAGATGGAAAAAATTGGTGGAGGTGACGGCCTTTGATGGAATTTTCCCACCTACATTGCCACTCGGATAAAAGTTCCTCCCAGACATCAGTCTGGGGTTTTAGTAATCTAGAGATCTTAGCACGGCCGCGTTGCGGTAAGAACTCTGGGTCCGTAATCTTTCTAGCGTAGTAGTACATTGCAGCACGCCGCTGCACTTCTAGATCGACTGGGAGAACACCCGCCAGCACTGGTAAGGCTTCAGTACTAACCGTCCTATACGCCTTGCATAAGAATATCAAAGCCAAACGCTGGCTTTGAAGCAATTTACGTCGTACCGCACCTATGGTGGCCCTATCGGCCCAGACAGGTGCCCCGTAGCACATACAACCCAAGTAGGTAGCCCCATAAATAGTTTTTAAGGTTTGAAAAGATAGACCCCAAGTAGCTTTGGATATTCTCGTCAAGGCGTAGAAGTTCTTTTTTGCTTTCTCACCTACTGTTTTTATATGATCAATAAATGAAAAGTTATTTTCTAATAGCATACCGAGATAGCACACGGATTCTTTTCTTTTAACGGGTACGTTATTGAATTTAATACTAGGCCAGGATTTAAGGTTTCCTTTTAAAATAAGTTGATAGGTTTTATGCGGTGCAAAGGTCAGACGGTTTCGATCGCCCCACTGAGATATTAATCGTAGGCATGTGTCAGCCAAATTCTCAAGGCCAGCACGAGTACTTGCCTGAATGAGAAGCAAGCCATCGTCCGCGTAACCGGTTAATGAGCAGCCGCATGGGAGCGGAAGCGCGAGGAAATCATCGTAGCCAATATTCCAAACATATGGACCGATAACTGAGCCCTGAGGACATCCCATGGTTAGAGACTTAGTAATGGAATGATGTCCTAGTTTGAGTTTCACGGAACCGTTTAGAAAGTAAGAAAGAATCAGATTATAGATGTTTTTGTAACAACCACGGTTTTTCATTTTAAGTAGTAGCATCGGCCACCATGCGTTATCAAAAGCGCCAGAAATGTCGAGAAAGATTCCAACCACATATTTATGTTCCGATAAGTTAATAATTTTACGAACAGAGAGCACCGCGTCGACGGTGGACTTACCAATAGTGAAACCAAATTGATTATTATGAAATTTAGGTCCATTCGGTAGTAAGCGCGGAACGATTAGTCGCTCTAAGAGTTTTCCCAAAGATGGAAGTAGGGTTATGGGCCGATAGGACTTAGGGTCATCCGGGGGCTTATCGCCACTCTTCGGAATAATGCGTATAAAGCCCTGTCGCCATATTCGAGGAAAAATACCTTCCGCAATGCATCGGTTATATACTGATAAGATCGCGTCTCCGGCTGTCTTACACGCTTCTATAATCATTCTATTAGATATTTTATCTTCACCGGATGATTTGTTAAGAGGTAGTTTCTTCACAACGTTTATGAATTCGTCAGTGGATGGAAGATCTGACTCCGGCGATTCAGGTGGCACCGTGGCCCACGCTCTGATCTGTTGGTGGTATTCATTATCATTTACTGATGAATCGTCTGGTATAAGGGATTCAAGCAGAGCATCAGTTGTTTCTTCAATGCCGGTTGTATGTTTATTGTTTACTTTAATGTTTTGAACGTACGCAAGGTCGACAGATCTATTAGCTTTGAACTCGTGGTACAAAGGAGACCACGGACCCTCCCTATCAAGTTTATCAATAATTTTCCGCAATAAATTACCCTTAGATTTTTCAACAGATGCTCTGTAGCGTGACTTGGCAACTCTAAAAGTACTTAAAGCAAGATTAAGGAGGTCCCCGGTAACCTTACGTTTTTTTAGCTTGTTAAGCTGTCTACGAGCTCTACGAAAGCTTCTACGTTGTTCAACAAGGTAGTCACTCCACCAATCACATCTACGAATATTGGTCATGGATGCGCGACCAATAGCAATGTCAGCACAGTAAGTGAAGGCGTCCGACATTATCTCAGCACTTTCCTCAGCTGACAGTCCGTCGCGAGTGAAGTCTTTGACATGACCAGAAAAAAGTGAGCCGAAGAATTCCCAATTCGCGCCCTTACTTTTATATCTAAAATTTCCAATTAAGTGTGACGAACCTTGAGTAAACATAGGAACAAACTCGTACACGATCAGGCGATGATCACTACAAGACGCGTCCGGAAGGACACGCCACCTATCCAAGCGTACGTCTGCACTAGAAAGTGTGACGTCAATACAAGATTCGCCCATTTGGCTACAAAAAGTAGGTGGTGCGTCTGGGGTGTTATGAATTGATAAATTCATCTCAGCAATAAAATCTTCAACCGCACAACGTCGTTCAGAATCAGTGGATCGAACTTTGCCATACCACAGGGAAGAAGATGCATTTACATCAGCACCTACTATAACTTTGCAGCCCGCGAGCGACCGCAAGACGTGACGGAGATTGTGTATATGTGGAGTAACTGGGTCTGAGTATTGAAAGTAGCAGCTCACAACGTAAACCTTAAAGGTAGGCGATGATACTTCCGCCACGGCGCAATGAGGCGTCATGAGATTACTTATTGATGTTACAGTAAAGCCCGAAGAACGCGCTACATAAATTCCGGCCCGCGCCCTGCAGTCCAGCTGAACCACCCTGTGACGTAAGCGCGCGTTTTGGTATTGTTCCTGAATAAGCACTATGTCAAGATTATAATCCACAATCAATTTATCCAGCTCGGATGTCGCCACCCTATCGTTATGGAGATTTAATTGTCCTATGGTTAAAATATCCATTATTAGTAGTTAGTGTTTAGGATTAATTGTTCGAGTTTCAGTTTGTAGGTAGTACACTCTTGAGATCCGCAGCGATGATCACACGGTTTTTTAAAGCGTTTGCACGCCACGCAAGTCGGTTTAAAATTTAAGTCGTCCTTATGCGGGCAATCATTTGTTTCGTGTGCCTCCGAACAATTGGCACAGGTCGGTTCCTTACTAGCGCAGTGTTTCTTAACGTGACCGAACTGTTGGCAATGCAAGCACCGAACTACTTCTACATCATCAATAAAACGGCAGGTAGCCCAATCAATAAATAACTTATCCTTGGTAGTCACTAAATGTTTACGTACCGCGGGTTCTATTTCAATGCCAATCCATTTCCGACCGTTATCTAAAGAGCGCCTACGAATAATTTTGGTAGACTTTATAAAGTCATCCTCTTTAATTTGCATCTCATCCTTAATATTTTGGCGGTAAAGCGCGTTTAGAAAAGCGCCATCATCCATTGATGATGGAACATCCTTCACTAACACTCTAGGGCGTCTACCCTTTGGCTTTTCTAGTCGTAAACCAGCGGCCTTGATAGCATCCACAGATTCTAACTTTCTAAGTTGAATTTCATTAGCAACGCGTAGTACGACTCCAGATTTCGCGGTTTTTTTCACGCCTACAATTTGAAAACCGTCGTCACTGGGCTTAATTGCCTTCATGAGCGCTTGTTTTGTCGCGGACGAAGTGTTATAGTCAGCTGACCGGTCCGCGGTAGGGTATGCGACCACACAGGGTAACGGTGGTCGGGACTGCATAATTGCTGGAGCTACTTTTGGCAAACGTAGTTTCAACGAGTCCGCATATGAAATTTTACAGTTGTTATTGACAGGATCGGGATTGACAGCGTTATTCGACTTGATTTTATCTAATTCGCGTTCCGTATTGGCTAACTTCGTCTCGTTGCATGATGATTTTATGGCCAGCATAGAAACAATGGCCGTGACACGCTGTGTCATATCCATGATAGCTGATTTATTTGCAACATTAATTCGAGAGCCCTGATCATTCACTAGGTCGTTAATTTTAGACAGGTATGACGACGCCTCGGAAACTAAGTCACAATAGTCGGTATTGCTCACATCACTGATGTTTAAAATCGGCGAGGATTTTTCCACGGTTTCGAATGTTTGATGAAGCCGTTTGGACCTATCATCGGGCGAAATGTATGATGGAGACATTTCGCTGAATAAACGTTTCGAATTAGCGGAGGTCGCCACGGGCGACCTTTGGGTTTTAGTATTTCTACGAAATATTTCTCCGCCGCGATCTGGTGGGTCATCATTTGTTGACATCATCATTGACGGAGAATACGATAAATAAACGTATTAGAACGCGAATGAATGAAATTAAAGAATTAAACAAATAAATATCGATCGATTAAGTTATTTCGCGGTACCCACACACAGAAAAAAAATAAATGCACTTACCGAAGGCTGGAGAAATTGACTAATTAGCAATAAAAGAATAGACAGACAGCTTTAAAAACTTACAAAACACGCACTTAAAACACTATGGCACAGCTAGGAACAGTTCACAAGCCTTAGAATAGACACACAATGCAAATTCCGAATTTACAGAACGGAGCGATATAATAAACACCTCACAGCGCACAAGCGGGAAGGGAAGTTGCTGCTTTGTTGGTTGCGTGCTTGTCGGTCTTCTACAGATTGTACTTCGGTGAGTGTGCCCAAGAACTCCACGACCTCATCCCACCGGCCCCCTTCTACCATTGAACATCCAGACGCACTGTATCTTACCATCCCTACCTTGTTGCTATTCCACCAATTCGCACTAAGCGTTTCCAAACGTCTTTTATAATGCGCACAGCAAAGGAGTGGAACTCTCTGCCTGTGTCTGTGTTTCCAAAAGCTTACAACCCTAATCACTTCAAAGTTAGAGTGAACAGGTTTCTTCTGGGTAAGCTCGCTCCATCGTAGACTTTGTCTCTGTCTTTTCTGACATAGTCTAGAGTCAAGAGCAAACCCATCTATATCTATATCTTTACTAATATATAAATCTGAAGAGTTTGTTTGTTTGTTTACTTGAACGCTATATGTCATCACGCTAACACCAATAGGAGCGCAGCAGTAATGAAAATTGTGACGCAGATGAAGTTGCGCGGGTCAACTAGTCACTAATTAAAAAGACTTAACGTGCTTTCCGAGGCACGGAGGAAACTTGGTATGTTAAGATGGTCGCCCATCCACAGAACAACCTTGGCAAGCGCTGCTTAACCTTGAATATCAACCTTTGCGGCTGTTATTCTTTAACCACAAGCTCCTCAAATATAAATAATATTGGTTTGGTAAATTGTATTTGGAATACTTCACACTTTTTACCAAAAATCGAAACACCTCTGAAGTTTGGTTGTGTGTTAGTTTTATGTATTTTTTTTTACATTAAGTTACCAAAAAAAATAATGCCAGTAAATAGCGGATATTATAATGCAAGGAATCTCACACGAAGGGTTCCGTACCATAAATCCAAAAACAAACACTTTTCTTGTATGGGAGCTCTCTTTAATTTATTTTTATTATTTGTTTTTATAACGGCAAAAGTAATACACATTGTGAAAATTTCAACTGTCTATCTATTACGGTTCTTAAGATACAGCCCGCTGACAGACAGACGGACGGACGGACGGACGGACAACGGAAGCTTAGTAATAGGGTTCCGTTGGTTACCCTTTGGGTACGGAATCCTAAAAAATATTTAGTTTAGCTATCGTGTTTTGTTCAACAGGTAGGTATGTCTTCTTTCGGATCTCTCATTGTGAGTCATCTTATAATTAATTAATTAAATTTTATTTATTTATCAATTTCGGACAACAATATAGCGTCGCATCGCGTGCGTTATGCGTTTGTATCATAGAGCAACACAGGCCACCGGTGGCCTGTGTTGCTCTATGGTTTGTATGGGTTGAGTTCTTATGAATTCATCTAGGTTTTCTATGGAAATAATGACCGGGGTTCTTGCTAGCTAGCCCATAACCGTAATACCGACTTCGCTCAGGTTTTCATTTACAATGCCTGCAGTATGAGCCCTGTGGCATTGTCCGGTATAAAATTACCTCTTCGTCAGTTCGTCGTAGGATATCCATGAGGCTCCAGTCCAATAATGGTGGGTGGGGTCCAGATACAAGAGCAAGTTCGGTTTTTCCATCGACGCTTACGCCTTCCTAAACAGAACCGCCACCGTTACTGACTCTTGCTTCAATACAGTACCTGCTGTGCAAAACGCTCTCCTTCTCTTCGATACACTTTCTTTCTGTCGTCATTACCATACTGCATTATCTAACTGAGTCAGAAAAGAGAGCTTTGTCCCATTGGAGGTATGATTTAAATGCTCATGTGCAAAGTTAAGTCGTCCTCTTCGGTGGTATACCATCAATTTTGGGCCATTATCTGGTTTATGAGGTTCTAATGGTAGAATCGCTCACATCATCTGCCTAGCCTTTTCCCAACTATATTGGGGTCGGCTTCCAGTCAAACCGGATTCAGCTGAATACCAGTGTTTTACATGAAGCGGCTGCCTACCAGACCTCCGCAACCCAAATGGGTAAGACGGTATTTCTTGGCAAGACTGGAGTCAGATTTACTGGCTTCTGAAAATCCGTAACGACTGCCAAAGATCTACAAATGACAGCCGGGAACAACGGCTTGACGTGCTTTCCGAGGCACGGAGAAAACTCGGTATGCTAAGATAGTCACTCATCCACAGACCAACCTTGGCAAGCGTTGCTTAAACTTTAAGATCGACCCGTGTGGTTGTTATTATCTGCCAAACACAGCACACACAACAGTGACAGTTACTAAAGCTAGATAAAAGGTTTGCTACCACTTACCACTGCTTTGTGTTTTTAAGTAGGCGTTTTTATCATGTTAGACTAAATGGGTTTTATATTATTTAAGTGGTATATCTAACGATTTTAAATATTCAATGTATGTTATGCTTGTAAAAATTAGATATTTCAAAATTATATCAATCGTTTATTATATTAATTGATCATTATATCAAACAAAATTATAGAGTTAGTTGTTATATCTTGTAAATATTAGACATTTTGTAATTATATCTTACATACATATAGTACCTACCCGATTATTTTACAAATTCATCCATGTCTTAAATAAATAAGTGATGGTAATAAAGGTTTTTGATATTGAAGGCGAAGTTTCGCGCCAATTTGGATGATTCTTTTTTGTTTGAAAGAGTATTTTTTCGGACTGGTCCTTTTTAAATTTGGTGAAGATCTGATGAAGAACTTCGGAGGTAGGCAACGGAACTCTTCAATAAATGATAGCAAATGGATCGGGATTTCTGTAATCGCATGTCTGTTGATGGTTTACATCAGTTCATAACGTAATATCACGCCGGCACGCTGTGTTTGTGGTTTCACTTTTTAGTGGTACCTGCGTACCACTAAAAAGTGAAAAATAAAAAACTTTATAGTGTTTTGTTTTTGGAAGTAGGTTTAATTTTTTGTTTTTTTTTTTTTTTAATTTGTGATGGGTTTGCTCTTAACTCTAGTCTAGGTCAGAGATGACAGGGACAAAGCCTACGATGGAGCGAGCCTACCCAGCCTGTTCACTATAACTTTGAAGAAATTAGAGTTGTTTAAAACACAGACGCAGGCAAAGAGTTCCACTTCTTTACTGTGCGCATTATAAAAGACGTTTGGAAACGCTTAGTGCGAATTGGTGGAATAGCGACAAGGTAGAGATGGTAAGATGCAGTGCGTCTGGATGTCCGATGGAAGAAGGAGGCCGGTGGGATGAGGTCATGGAGTTCTTGGGCACACTCACCGAAATACAACCCCCTTGGTCAGTGGGATGAGGTCTTAGAGTTCTTGGGCACACTCACGACTTGCAGATAACCTTACGGCAATAAGCCAAGCTATGTAGCTTAGCATCCACCAATTTTACGTCACCGATGAGCCTCTTCGCTCTGCATTCCACCGAGTCAAGCGCGGCAAGCTGATACTTAGCTGGGCCATCCCAAAGGCTACAATACTCCATGCAGAATCGGACTTGTGCTTTGTATAGGTTACAATAAAAGCTGTCCAGGCCTGAAGTATCGCTTCACCTTATTTCTTTCGTGTATTATTATTATTAGGGATCCGAATAAAAAACGGAACCCATATAGTATCACTCGAGTGTCTGTCTGTCTGTCCGTCTGTCACAGTCAGATTTCTCCGGATCCACTGGACCAATTCTGTTGAAATTTGGTACACATATGGACTTCTGTGACGCAAACACGAATACGTTACGTAAATTATATTTTTTATTGTATAGGGGTCACTTTTGAAAAAAGTACCCCCACATTTGGGGATCAAACTAGAAAATTTCAAAAAAAAAATTTTAACAATATCGTGTGATATACCAAATGAAAGGGCTTACTGTGAGGGTTTTAATTATATTTTATTCATAATTTTAAAATAAATAATTTTAGGTCATTGAAGAAATTAGACGAAAAATTAAAATGAAGATAATAGAGCTTTACCTATAGATTACAAGAAAATCTATAAGAATTCTATAGTGTTAAAATTACATGTTAAAAAAAAAGAAAATCATTCGGAACCCTTTGCACGTGAGTCCGACTCGTACTTGGCCAGTTTTTTAACTTTTATTTTCATTTTGGAATTGAATATTATTTGCACGGTAGAATATGTAGAACACTTTACTATGTATAAAAGAACATCTATGTATGTACTAATAACCCATGTTTGAAATTAAAAAATGATTGATAAAGGAATTGATTAGTTTATTAATTGATTATGGTTAGGTATTGGATCGGGTTTATTTTTTAATAATGTAACCTACTAAAATTCAATATCATTACTAGTTAACTTTAAAAGTTTTTTCTAGTATATTATGTATGAATGCTTGTACATAATTACGTCGATTTTTTGGAACGCCTGGTAGCCTAAGCGGCTAATAGATAGGTCTCTAGGGTTCCGTACCCGAAGGGTAACCAACGGTACCCTATTATTAAGGTTGTACGTTGTTTTATAGAAGATAGTTTCATAGAATTTCGTTTTACATAATTTAAGTAGTTTAAGTAGAATACTTTCTTTGAATTTTGAATCATAGATTTTTGTTGCAAATAAACTTTGTTTCAATATTCATGATATCATAGAATTACAAATCAAATATTCTTTATACGCATAATGAGTAGTTAATATAAAACTTGTTACCAAAAAAAAACTTTTTATCGAGTGACAGTTTCTAAACGTTTGACAAAATGCATACCCTCCTATAAAATTACAACATCGCAGTCACAAAAAAAATGCGGATAAATTCTACTCAAGCAAAACTTTTCATTCGGACCCGCTCGACGGAACCCCACGAAGTGACAATGGTAGCAAATGGCGATGAGAATAAAAGACAAAACTATGCGAACAAGCATACCAGCACCATTAATGCAGCAAGCATACAGCTACCATGCAGGAAGCATGCCGCATGTTGCAAGTATGCGGCATGCAACATGCAGCATGTAAGCAAGCATGCATGCAGCACATAAACGAGCATGCAACATGCATAATGCAAGCAAGCATGCAGTACGCAAGTGAGCATGCAATATGCAGAATGCAAGCAAACATGCAGGATGCAGGCGAGCATGCAACATGAATGCAGCAAGCATGCAGCAAACATGCAAGCATGCAACATGTAGCAGGCATGGTTTCTGTCACGACTCTGGCGCTGTGGGGCTCCGGCGATCCCACGCGAACTTATCGTCGCAGATGGTTTTTTCGCTCACCACCGCAGCTTCGGCTTGCTGGCCGGCTCCGGCTAGCCTCAGCCGTGGTGGCGGGCGTTATAACACCTACTCCTCAGCTCGCGGGCCGCCTCGCCCTTCTGCGCCTTCGCGGGCTTAAATTACACTCTAGGGGTAGGGCAGACAAGACTAAGTGGGGTCAGTTTAACAGCAATTTATTTCTGTCACAAATTTTTTTAGCACACATGTTGATTTTTTAAGATCATATTTTATTTTGGTTAAATGCTACTGTATAAAAATGGCAATATGCGTGGTTAAATTATTCCGAATAAAATTCTGCCATCTTAAAATTATGCATATTATAAAACAATGATATTTAATTATAATTAAATTTACACTGGAATATAAAATAATGTGGAAAAAACACCGGACAAACAATATTCGTTAAAAATTAATTCTACTGTTTGATAAGTTACATAAAAAAATGTGATCATGAAATTCATTGAGTTGTGTTTCTGTGAAATAGGTTTCGTTCAAGTAAATTGTTTTTGAAACAATAATATTTGACATAAAATTACAACAACCAAATATTATGTGAAACATTTTCTGCGAAACGATATTCTATGAAATTTTTTTCTACGAAACAAGTGTACACACCCTATTACTAAGCCTCCGCTGTCCGTCCGTCCGTCTATCTGTCAGCGGGCTGTACCTAAAGAACCGTAATAGGTAAAGAGTTAAATTTTTCACAGATTATGTATTTTTATTGCCGCTATAACAATAAATAATAAAAATAAGGTTTATGGTACGGAACCCTTCGTCTACGAGTCCGACTCGCACCTAGCCGGTTTTTTTTTTTCAAATGAGGTATCATTCGATTCATCGTAAGTGTCGAAGTGACATAATATTATGCTTTATTAAAAAAAAAAACGTATTTTTCGTGACATGGTCATGTTTGCTGGCCTAGGCTTCTCCCAACTATGTCGGGGTCAGCATCTAGTCGAACTGGATGCAGCTGAATACCAATACTTTACATGAAACGACTGCCTATTAGACCTCCGCAACCCAGTTATTGGGTAATACTCGTACACACCTCTTGGCAAAGCTGGGAATAAAGTTTCTGAATAGAATAGTATAAAATTTATTTGCATAAAATCATGGTGTAGAAGATGGTACAAAAATTAAAATACAGAGCATGCATGTTTTTGCTTAACATTTAAAGCGTGCAAATTTTTCGTACTCACAATTGGTAATATTTTTTTTAATTCTTTTATAGGTACTATAAAAACTATTAGTGGATAGCCAAGCATAAAATGTACTTTTAAATAATGTTGTATTTACAATTTTTAGGTCACTCGGTATCTTATTAAAATATCTCTACACACATATACAAACAGCTTTTATTATATTTAGCCAGCCTTGGCAAGACATCCAGTACGAGCCTGTGAGGGTCGCGCCGGTTTCGAGGATGTACATCGTCTGCTTTCGTAAATTATTCCTTATGCTTCCACACAAACTGGCATCTGACTACTTGTAACGACTGTCAAAGATGTTCAAATGACAACCGGGACCAACGGCATGCTTTCCCAGACACGGTGGAAACTCAATATGGATGTTCACCCATCCACGTCCTGACCTAGGCAAGCGTAGGTTAGCTTAGAAGTTTGATTTGTGTGGGTATTAGTATTGTGTGTTTATTTTTTCGTAGACTTAAAGTTCGCATGCTCGTTCTTAAACCCATAAACCGTGAAAATAACACTCATTTCAAAAACCTAGCAAAATTTTGCCGGTTTCATGTACATACATGCTGTTGAATAAATTCTCACCCTCCTTTTGGGGCAAGATAAAAAAAAGTTCTAAGTGAATACAATGGCAATATTCAACTTTCAAAACATTAGCTAAACATACAAAAATAGGGTTAGGAACCAATATCATTTTGTCGGCACGGTTAACGCAGTGGTTGAGCGATCGGCTGCTGCGCCGCGTGTCGTGGGTTCGATTCCCGAACGGAACAAATATTTGTATGGCCAACAGATAGTTGATAGATACATTTTTTTTTTTTTTAATCTTTTATTTAACTTGCAATGTATGTACTCGTATGTATCTATGTTTGTTCGGGTGGAATCTTGCTACTCAATTTTGAAGCTCAATCTACAACCGATTGAGCTGAAATTTTGTATACACGTTTAGTTTGGATGACGTCATTCTAAATCCAATGTGGTGGACCATACAAAATGATGGAATAGTTATTTTTAATGCATTTCTACAATATGGGTATCAAATGAAAGGACTTGTTGAGAGTAACTTGAAAAATAATGTGACATCATTCTAACTATGAATTTGAATGATGTCACTATTTTATATAATCCGTGATATCCGTAATATGATGTTCGATGAAGTAACTTATTTTAGATAATCCGTGCACAAAAAGAAAATACCATGAAAAACCTAATAATGCCGGCGAAACCGCGGGCAGAAGCTAATCAAAACATCATCTTCCTGCCCTTATCCTATGTTACTTGGGGTCGGCGCAACACGATTTATTCTTCCATTCTGTTCTATCAGTCGTCACTCTATCACTAACTCCCTTTTCTTTCATATCGCTCCTCACACAATCCATTCATCTTTTCTTTGGCCTTCCTCTCCCTCTCCATCGATCCACATTCATGTTCATAACTCTTCTAGTTATATGCGTATCATCCCTCCTCTTCACATAAAACTATCAAAAATTTCAATCTCTTCTGAATTTAAATTTTGAATTTGATAAAGTAGACTATTCGGCGCGATATTGGCCCTGATGAATTTGTCATGTCAGTTTTATTCTTAAAATAGCTTCTGCCCGCGACTTTGTCTACGTAGACTTTAGAGCTGGCGTGCAACTTTTTTTGTCTCATATTCTCATCCTCGGAAATACATCTTCATGATTCTGGTAACCTGATTTGTGGACTACTTCAACAAATTTGTGTTCTCATGGTACTTGTGAATTTTTAAATCACAATTCTTGCCAAAAAAATACTTTGACATGTTTCTGGTCTACTGGTTTCTACTTGTGAATCTGTAAATAAATAAATAATAATTCTAGCCCCAGCAATATTTTGACATATTTCTGGTCTCCTGGTACTTATGAATCTTTAGCACACATAATTCCAGCCCGGTAAAAACTTCGACATTTTTCTGTTCTCCTGGTACTTTTTAATCCTAACCGCTCATAATGGCAGCACCGGAAATATTTCAACATGTTTCTGATCTCCTAATACTTATGAATCTTTAGCACTCACAATTCTAACTCCGAAAACACTTCAACATTTTTCTGGTCTCCCTAGTACGTAACGAATCTTTAGCAGTCATAATTCCAGCCCGGAAAAAACTTCGACATGTTTTTGTTTTCTTGGTACTTTTAAATCCTAACCGCTCATAACTGATACTGCAGTGCATCAGGTATGTTTGCTGAAGCTCACGTTGACTGTTTTTACACTGTGATGCGGAAGCGGTGCGCATCTCTGGTCAGAAGGGTGCCTAAGGGGGCAGCGCCAACAGCATCCTGTCCATGATAGCAAGCAGGCTAGATTGTGCGTTTGTGAACCACTGCTGCTGGGTATCAGCTAGGCCTGTCACTTTGCAGCAGTGATGTCGCAATTTTGTGTTGTTAATGTATTACTAACATAGTATGTAAGTAGGTATTGACTAACACTATGAGTCTTGGTACTTGCAATAAATGTGTATTATTATTTCCTTTATATATTTTCTTTACTTATTTATATATTTTTAAACATTTTTATACAATATATATATTAAAAATAAACATTTCAAAATATAAAAATAGTAGCCCACTGATATCGGGAATAGGGTCCAAGCTACCGGTGATCTGACAATGTGAGCCGTGTCCAGAAGTACCGCTTTCTGAATCAAGCCCTTAATCCAGCTGCCCAACGAGAGCCTCCTAAGTTATTGGTCGAGGCTCGTGGCTATCAAGTCATTGGCCGACACGACTATCGTTACAATAATTGCGGAGCCCACTTCCCACATGTCGACAACCTCGCGAGCCAAGTCAATATTATATTATTTTTCATGTTTTTCACTTTCTTGGGTCCCTAGAGACCCGGTCCTTTGGTAGGCGTACGAGGGGACGA
Organism: Lacanobia oleracea; assembly: GCA_950371165.1. NCBI lineage: Eukaryota > Metazoa > Arthropoda > Insecta > Lepidoptera > Noctuidae > Lacanobia > Lacanobia oleracea. The sequence goes on from OX493406.1 coordinate 17,916,791, forward strand.
AGCCAACTCGCAAAGGCCTCTTTAGACATTTCAAATGGGAAGAGACCCCAACCGACGTTTAACCTTGTATGCACTGTGAAAGTATACCCAAAGACATTCCCCGGTTGGAGCAGGACTATTGCAGAATATGGAAACAAAAGATGAAACGCTATGGGTTTGGCTGGTTTAATATACTGACAATCGTTTACTATGGAAGAACTATTGGCCCCTCCCTGCCTGACCATTGACTATTAAAACTGCTTTAAAATGGCAGGGGGTGACTTGCCGTTCAATTGCCGGTGAATTCCGTTCGCGACTTGGGTGTTATTATGGACTCGTGTTTGCATTTCAACCTGCACATTGACAGTATAGTGAATAAGGCTTTTCAAATGTATGGATTCTCAAAAGACTTTGTGCGACCCTCTACTTTTTTGATGTTGTATAGGTCTTTAATACGCTCGCAATTGGAATATGCTGTACCTATTTGGAATCCATATTACCTTAAGTACGATAGCAAATTAGAAACGATACAAAAAAAAATCTTGCGTGGCATGAACTAAAAATGTTATCATTCGATGGTTCCCTACACACATTTATTACGGAAGTACAACATTTTAAGTCTTCAATCTAGGCGATTACTTCTGGATGTAATGATGCTGCATGGTTTGTGCCACAATAGATTTGACTGCACTGAAATTACAAATAAAGTATGTTACCTAGAAATGTAATCAGACGTGGGACTCGCGTGCCCCGCCTATTCCACGTGAATTCATGTAAGGCCGGGGCAAGAGTAGGTACCTCTTCGACGCCTTGTGGAGACTTATAATGCACACTTTATGGACACAGACATTTCCTTTTTTTCCAATATTGGTCTGTGGATGGGTGACCATCTTAACATACCTGGTTTCCACCATGCCTCGGAAAGCACGTCAAACCGTTGGTCCGGGCTGTCATTTGTAGATCTTTGGCAGTCGTTACGGATAGTCAGAAGCCAGTAAATCTGACACCAGTCTTGCCATGAAGTACATGGTCTGGTAGGCAGCCGCTCCTCGTGAAATATTGGTACTCAGCTGAATCCGGCTTGACTGGAAGCTGACCCCAATATAGTTGGGAAAAGGCTAGGCAGGTGATGAGTTCATGACAAGTGTCAAACAGGAGTAACTCAACATCCTTTTTCGGGCGAAATGTCAAACTATCAGAGGTTCCTAGCTAGCACGAATATTTTGACGTATAGAAAACTTTAACGTAAATGAATTTTGAATGTGAAAAACTGCCACCCCATAGTATTATTTTGGTTTAATTTTATGGGACATACACAATCTAATAGGTTAGGTTTAAAGAATCTTTATTCTCATAAGAACATAGGTAGGTACAGTTCACTTAAATGAGATTTAAATTTTAATAATAAAATCGTCGTCTAATGACGAAGCATGCAGGTGTTGAAAAAGTAAACCAATAACAACGTTAAAAAATCATTCAAAAATATAAATATATCTAATTCAAATAAATATTATGTGTGAAACGAGTACTGTAGCTATGGTAAAATTTTACGTTACGTTACTATACGCCAAAAATATTAGTGCTAGTCCCTCAGTTTAAAACCGCAGTTCTATAAAGATGTAAACCACTTTTTTTTTTAATTTACGTATGTTTTTTTTTTAAAATACAATCCTTTAAACAAAATGAAAATATTTTATGTTCCATATTTTGGAAAGAAATTGAAGCACTTTATTTTTTTTTAATTTATGTATGGTCTAAGAATGTTGGGCTGCGAAATGAAAATAGATTGCATGTAGCGGAGATGAGAAAGTTGAGATGGATGTGTGGAGTAACGAGAGTGGATAAAGTGAGAAATGAGTACATTAGAGGCACTTTAAAAGTGGCGCCAGTGACGGAAAAGTTGAAAGGGAATCGCTTGTCTTGGTATGGTCATGTAAAGAGGAGGGATGAAACGCATATAACTAGAAGAGTTATGAACATAAATGTGGATGGATGGAGAGGGAGAGGAAGGCCAAAGAAAAGATGAATGGATTGTGTGAGGAGCGATATGAAAGAAAAGGGAGTTAGTGATAGAGTGACGACTGATAGAACAGAATGGAAGAATAAAACGTATTGCGCCGACCCCAAGTAACATGGGATAAGGTCAGGAAGATGATGATGCATGGTCTATTAATCCTACTTAATATTATAAATTTGAAAGTTTGTATGTATGTCCATTAATCACGCAAAACCGGCTGAAGGGATTTGGATGACATTTAGCATACATGTAGCTCACATCCTGGAATAACACATAGGCTATTTTTTATCCCGATAATTTACATGGCTTAATGGAAACAGAAGAAGAAGTGGAAATCCAAAGTTGCTGCTGCCTTAGTACTTCAGATTCAAAAGTACCAGTAGAGCAGAAACATGTCGAAGTTTCAACCGGGCTAGAATTATGAGTGCTAAAGATTCATAAGTACCAGGAGATCAGAAACGTTTGGAAGTATTTCAGAAGCGTTTTAAGATTGTGAAAGGTTAGGTTCAAAAGTACCGGGAGACCAGAAACATGTCAAAGTGTTGCCGAGGCTGGAATAATGAGCGCTACAGTTTCACAAGTAGAAACTAGGAGACCAGAAACAAGTTAAAGTACTTTTTCAGCAAGAATCGTGACGTCTAAAGATTCACAAGCACCAAACATGTCGAAGTGATTCCGGGGCTGAAAGCAAGAATAGCAAAAACTCACGAACTATCAGGATACCCCAATCATGAAACTGTATTTCCGAGGATCATAATATTATACAAATAGTTGCGCGCAAGCTTTAAAGTCTACGCAGACAAAGTCGCGGGCAGAAGCTAGTTGGACATAGAATTAATTAAAATAAAAGAAAGATGAAAATATTGCATGTTCCCATTGTTTTAATTAACATAAGAATTTCTAAGTAACTTTTTCAATAACAACATTAATAATAAGGATGTCATATGACATAACTCTTTGTACCTAAAGGTACTACTACCGAGCCGGCGGAGGTTTTGCTTTTCTAGTAAACTATTAAGTACTATTACCGAACTGTACGGTTAAAACTAGCATTTATTTATTTACTAGTTGACCCGCGCAACTTCGTCTGCGTCACAATTTACATAACTGCTCCGCTCCTATTGGTCTAAGCGTGATGATATATCCTTCCTCGATAAATGGGCAATCTAACACTGAAAGAATTTTTCAAATCGGACTAGTTCAAGTCAAGTCCAAGTTCCTGAGATTAGAGCGTTCAAGTAAACAAACATACAAGCTCTTCAGCTTTATATATTAGTATAGATGTCGTATGACTGGGCACTACTACCGAGCCGCGGGGTTTTGCTTTTCTAGTAAACTATTAAGTACTAGTATCGAATTATATGGTTAAAACTAGCATTTATTTATTTAAGCATTATGGAAGACTTACAGCTAAAACAAACAGGTCAAGTTCAGTTAATAAGACTGTCAGCCAATCACAAGTCTTCACTAATAAAAAAAAAACAGAAAAAATAAGTAATAAAACTCAGTTCGAATTTATTTAACAACACTGTTCGCGATTGTACCGATACACATTAGCAATATAAATTGGTTTCCTGTAAATAGACAGAATATTCATTACTGAAACATCGGTTCTGAAACATGTTGGCTCAAGCAGTGGTGGCATTCTTCAAGCATAAAGTAGTCAGTAGCATTATTGTGCTGGCATGTTGGCCCGCAGTAGGTAAGATAATATTGAGAATATTAATAAATATATATAAATTGAAGGAAACCAAGATTGAATGTATTAGGCGCACTTGCACCAGCCATAGAAACTTGTGTTAGCAACTAACTCTGAGTTACGCTTCTGGTGCAATTCAACCTTAATAAATTAGAATTTTATTACAATAACTAACGTTCGTGAATAATACTAGAAAACTGGCCGCTGCAATCGAAAAAATACTACGATGCCGTTTTTTTAAAAAGAAAATATAATAATAAAAATAAAACACAAATGGCGTTAACATATTTTTTCTGACGAAATGTGGCCAGCTCTGTCTCAGTGGTCATTTTTATTGCAGTGGTCTGCAAAAAATTTTTAAACCTTTGAAAAATAACGATTGCCTAAGGCCATTCGAGAGGCCTGCATGAAATTGTTTTGTTGGAGACGGTTACAGGCTACTTTTCCTATGAAAATCTATATTAACGCTAGTGAGGCGTCGGCAAAGGCTAGTAAATTATAGTAGTTTAGTATAGCAGTATTTTTTTTTGTGTATTAGTTTATTAATGTGACTATATATAATAGTATTTTATTGTATTTATAGTTTATATCTTTCTATTAATTTAAATATTAATCGCGTTTCTGTTTTTTTTTTTTCACAATTTGCACCTACTAGTATTATTCTCTGCATCACCCAAAGGTTGACTAGTAGAAAATGCCTCAGGCACTAAGGCCGCCTCTGTACATCTGTGTGCGTAAAGTGTTAAATAAATAAATAAATAAAAAAAAAATATCTGTTTCTTCATCTTACATCCTGATAAATGCTTCCTATAATAAAATTAATCTATTTCAGATCAGCTAAAGTTTACTCGTCAGCTCTCACAGTATGGGATGAGCGCTACGTTCTCCTGTGACCCGGCCATACTGGATCATATTCGCCATCATTATTTGCAAGGAGTTCTCTACATCACCCAGGAACATGACGACATGCCAATGTTTAAAAAGGTTGAACAATTTTTCGTGTTTAGGTTTAGAATAGGGACAAGTAAATTATAATAGGAAAGTTTAGGTAAATTAACACAGGTTAATAATCTTGATGAATTTTTTATATGTAAAAAATCAGTTTAAAAATAAAATGCAACTAAAAACTAGTGTTAATACTACAATAACGATGACTCAATCAATTGAAACATTAATTTAAGCAGCAGTTTATTTGTTTAATATATGTTTGTGTAAAAAGTTACATCAAGATTGCTTACCTTTATTCATATAACTACCTATTATACACCTTTAGATGACAATTTTCCTGCTGATGAAAAGGTATGATAACATGATATCCAAAAAACGAAGGAGAGAACATGAGTATGATGGTCTAAATCTCTTCTTTTTCATAATTTTTCTCGTTCTAACAGTTTTCTTCTAAAATTGTTAAAGGTTTTCAGGTAAATTCACGCCACCAGTTGGTACAACTCTGGTAAGAATGTTTTCTCTGGTGCTTTCGTTAGGGAACATTCATTGACACACTGAACTAGCTTCAGCTACAGGTACTACCAAAATGCAAAATACAAGGTTCTTGTGTATTGGCCAAAACGGTGAAGCCAAGGAAATAAGCTAAAATCACGAGAATTCCTTTTACTCTGTGTCATTTCATTTCATTAAAAATATCTGTTCTCCTAGATAAAGAAAATCCATTTTATGATGAAGTACAAATGGCTGATTCTCGGTGACCACGTACCTGACGCGCTGCGTAACATTCGATACGACTCCGACGTAGCCTTTCTCAAGTGGGATTATGTTGCGAACAATGAAACCAGGAACTCTACAGGTGTTTTTTATTTTAGATTTTCTGTCAACTAGGCAATAACATTCATAGTATTTGTCTTTGTACCTTACAAATTTCGTCCTGAATACAGCTACACAATATGTAGCGGCATCTATGCAAACTACAAAAATAGATGTAGGGTTACACAAATCCTGCTTCCTATCAATTCTTCACCAATTCTTCATCAGAAGGTTGAGCCTTCTGATGAAGCTTATTGTTGTCACTCAAAGGCAATGCTTGGAGTTTCCTTGCGTGATCGAATCAGGAATGATGATATCAAAGGTTCGCAAACAAAAGTGGCAGTGGGCAGGTCACATTGCTCGCAGAGCAGATGGTCGATGGGACTGAAAAGTTCTGGAGTGGCGACCGCGTACCGGAAGTCGCAACGTTGTAAGGCCTCCTACAAGGTAGACCGATGACCTGGTGAAGGGCGCGGGTAGCCGATATATGCGAGACGCGCGGGATCGGTCATTGTGGCGACGCTTGTGGGAGGCCTATGCCCAGCAGTGAACGTCTTTCGGCTGATATAATGTTAATGATGATTATGATGATCAATTAATCTGTTCAATATCTTATCCGCACAATTTGAACTGATAAAACAGCCCAATAAACATCGGGCACCAGACACAACACCTGCAGTGCGATTCTGTAAAAATGTCGAAGTGAAAACTTAAGTGAAGTGAACGACAAGTGAGCTGTCAAACCATACAAACAAGCTGGGATGACAGGTCAATTGTCGTTCACTCCACTTGAGTGTACACGGTGAAATGTAAACAGAATAGACTTTTCAAAGAAGTTTGTGAGACATTACACCCTATTTCCAACATTCATATCGAATTTAAACCAGTTAGGGAACGAATTCTTCGAAATCTTGAGTCACTCCTCACCTTTGTTACCAATATTTTAGTTATGACTGTGGAAGCAAGGACTGCTATTCATATTTATGACACCTACGTGCACCCCAGAGATGGTATAGCTATAAACGTATGGGCATATTGGACCGACTCCAGCGGCTTGGTGATAATGCACGACCGCGAAAGAATACTTCGAAGAAATGATTTAAAGAGATATCCTCTGAGAATTGCTACCCCCGTAAGTTACATTTTTTTTAACTTATGCATAATTTTGACGGCCCAAGTAAAAAAAGTGTCTATCTAGGGTTTAATCTAGATTATATTCTTAACATATTATCTCTTTGAAAATCCACTGTCGCATTGTTGCGTCGTGCCTGTCTGTGAGAATCTTTATTCTATAGGGAACGTGTACGGCGATGACTATGTCATCATTCTAGCGTTGCACACTCGAAAATTATAAGTTAATAAAATATACCTGACAATGTCACTAGTCCAAACAAATTATCCCGAAAAATAAGGGTACCCTTGCATAAATTCCCAACAAACTGAAAATTGTCATGAACGTTAGGGATACCATTATAATGAAACTGTGAAAGTTCCCCATCGATCCTATGTGTGCAAAAAACAGAGACTTGGCTTTCACAGAGAAAGCTGGATGTTATGCAATTTAGTGGATATAAATTCGAACAGGTGGAGGAGTCTGTATCTTACTTCAAAATCATATATGTGATAGAGGTATGTGCGACTGAATTGCCTAAAGAAAATCTGTTAATCATAACAATTTATTGGAATAAAAGACAAGAAGAAGCATTCTAGCAACAAATACAAAACATTCTGAGATATGTTACATTAAATTTTATTATAGGAGGCGATTTTAATACAAACATCCTATCTGATAATTTAAAATCGAACTAATTTTTAAATTTTTATGCACGAATTTAAATTCACACAGCACATAAAATCCGCGACACGCATCATACCTACTACAAAAACATGTTCATATTCACAAATTTTGAACATAAAGATATGTACACAACGGTAGAAGACTTAGGTTTTTCCGATCACAGTAGTACAATTTTACATGTAAACCTACCCAAAAAAACCAATAAAGCAATTTGGTACACAAAAAATAGGCGATTCAACAATACGAATTGTTGTATGCTGATGACCTGCAGCTGTACTGTCAGGGGACGGTCGATGAAATACCTGATATTGTTGACAAGTTAAATCGGGACTTAACAGCTATTCAAACCTGGTCCGATAAATTTGGTGATACAGTTACAGACAAATGTCAGGCTATCATTATTGGGAGTCCTCGAAACGTGGCTAAACTAGATGGTGCAACTTTGCCTCCTGTTCTGTTCGATAGTACGGTTGTTCCATTTAGTACTGACGTAAAAGACCTAGGCTTGCATATCGACGGCACCCTGAACTGGCGGGCTCAAGTTGCTAGTGTCAGTCAGAAAGTTACGGGAACGCTGCGGGCTCTGTATCGCTTGAAAAATTTGTTACCATCGAATACGAAGACAATGCTTGTACAGACCCTGATTCTTCCCATCATCGATTATGGTGACGTTTGCTACTATGACCTGAATGCAGATCTCCTCAACAAACTTGACCGCCTTCTAAATTACTGCAGTCGATTTGTTTTTAATTTTCGAAAATATGACCATGTCTCTGCGCATCGGTCTCTTCTGAAGTGGCTACCCATACGCCAGCGCAGAGAACAGAGGGCGCTAACTACCTTGTTTTCATTTCTTAACTCTCCTAATTCCCCTAATATCTAGCACCCCACTTTCAATACATTTGCGCTAACCACAATAGAAACTTATGCTCATCGCATAACCGTCTTCTTTATTGTCCCTCTCACCGTACTGACTTCGTTCACTGTTCTTTTATCATACAATCAATTTCTCTGTGGAATGCGCTACTCCAGGAAATCAGGATGGCAACCAACCGGTTGACCTTCAAAGTCAGAGTTCGCGAGCATATTCGCAATAGGTTGGGTTGGGAAGAGGAGGCAGTAGTATCGTCACAGCGCTAAGTTTTTAGTCATTGTTTGTTTGCATAAACTGTTACAGTATATTCGTGTATTTGTTTGTTCATTGAGTATATCTATTATAGTACCTATTGTATGTATAGTTCATATATATATATATATATATATATATATATGTATCTTTATATTTATTAAATATCTTTTAATCGCGTTTCTTGCTCAAAATTACACCTACCACTACTTGTCTCTGCATCACCCAAAGGTAGACTGGTAGAAAATGCCTATGGCATTAAGACCGCCTCTGTACATTAGTGTGCATGAAGTATGAAATAAATAAATAACTAAATAAAATTCATGTCAAAATTACAAGAAATAAACGGGAATGATATAATAACTACGGAAAATAATATAAATGAAAGCTATGAAGCTTTTAACGGCATTCTAATTGGCATCCTAAATCAATGTATTCCATTACAAAAATATAATAATAATAAAAGTTTATTTTGGAACAATAACACATGACTAAGTACAACATGTAAAACGATGATAGCTGCAAACGTATAAATTGTAGCGCAGCTAACAACTATAATAAATACTGGCTCTCAACATGGTATTAAAAACTCCCACAAAAATAAAATACTGTTCAAGATATTTTGTTTTGGTAATTATAACAAAACAAAAAATCCTATATTAACATAAGCATCGTACATTAACCCTAAAATGATAAAATCAAGCAATAAATTTAAAACAATGTGGGGAATAATAAATTAACGGACAAACAAAAAGATAAGAAGTGAAAAACAAAATATAACTCTACAAACAAACAATAATAACATGACTTCAGAGCCCATAGGAGTAGTCAATATCTTTAATAAGTTCTTTGCTTCGATTGGGAAAACTAGCGTGAGCCCCTCAGGCAGTGTACCAAAAGAGACACCCATAATGTCCACAACAAAGAATTCAATATTCCTGATTCCAGCAGATCCCTCTGAGGTGAATGCATTATTAAGAAACTTAAAAAATAAATCGAGCTATGGCGTTGACGAACTTCCTCCTACATTATTGAGAAAATGTGCAGATGAATTAACTCTCCCATTTTATAAACTGGTAACTGGTGGAGAAGAACGCAAAAACTGACCTTAACAACTACCGCCCCATCGCTCTCCTGCCAACTGCATCAAAAATATTTGAAAAAGCCATGCCAAAAGCCAGACACGGTTGCGTCTACACTTTTGGTGAAAAATACAATATATATTTAACGACTGTCAAAATGGCTTCAGAAAAAACCGATCCACTATCCTGACCGTCTATAAATACATTAAAAACGCCCTCGATAATATAAATTCCAAAAAGTATGCAATAGGCTTACTGCTGGAAAACAAAAGCTGCCGACAAAGTTCAATTCAACATATTACTAAATAAACTATATGGAATAGGGATCCGTGGTAAATGTCATGAATGGTTCGCATCATACTTACAGCATAGAGAGAAATTGGTGAACTTGGAAATTTTTAACCAAAATACGAACGAAATACAATCGATTCGTTCTGAAAACATCTCAATCACCGCTTCAATACTACAGGGCAGTTTAATAGGCTGTTTCCTATTCTTAGATTACATAAAGGACCTCCCAAAGCATATCAGTGAACCTTGTGTTTTGTTTGCGGATAATATATCCATTCCTGCCTCATACGAAACTAGTACCTTATCTTAATAATAAACTAAATTCAATACTTGACGGTACAACTAAATGGATGACGGAGCATAAACTAGATATAAATTTTAATAAAACAAAAATAATGACGACAAAAAAAAACCTATAACACTTAACTTCAGTTTTAAAAATTATCAGTTCACCCTATTAGGATTAGATATAGACACACACAGAAATTGGAAGTCGCATATTCAAAAATTAAAAGCAAAATTATCTAAATTTTCAAACGCCCTTCGGGAAATTAAAAAAAAGAACGACAGACCAAAATACTGCGCTGGTAACATATTAAGCATATGCTTATGCATGGCTAAAATACGGTGTCATATTATGGGGAAATAGTAAGAAATACACTTACATACATATACAAATAAATACAATTTATAATAAGTGGTAACTTATTATAAATTACTACATCCACACATACACACAATCACACGCACATTGTAATTATTTATATTTCTAATTTTTATTAATAAATTAAAACTATTTCTTCTAAACAAGTGCTATTACGATATAAATGAATACTTAAATGATAAACTGTAACACAGTAAAGTATTATATTTCAAAATAACTAATAAAAATAACCATATACATTATGAATATACAAAACCAAATACAATCAGGCGTCGAAAAATTCCTCCGCATCGCTGTCATCCGGAAACGTGCCCAGAAGACTGGCAGCATTGCCAACTAAACTATAACTGATATTCATTATTTAATATGTATTATGTATTTTGATTTCGTTAATTACTTAAATATTTTTAAATTGTATAGTTATATGTCAAGAAAATTATAACACTATAGAATTTTATCTACTGTGTGTGTACTCGAAAAAATGATCTCGTTGTTAATATTATTTATTAGTGAACAATAACTTTTGCTGTCAACGACAGGGTCTACAACGGTCCTTAGCTATAAGCCTTTTTTGACACCTTTTAAATACCTTGTAGAACGCAAATAAATGAATATGAAAATCAAATATGAAGATTTTTTTTGCACACAGGATCGATGGGAACTTTCACAATTTCATTAGAATGGCATCCCTTACGTTCTAGTTAATTTTCAGATTGTTGAGAATTTATACAAGGGTGAATATCTACTTTAACCGTACTACACTTCTGTTCGCTATACGGCCACAATTATACAGCATCAGACAAGTAGACAAGATAATTTTCAATAAAACAATTAAGAATATTGACTTATATTGTTTCTTCAGGTAGGACATTATTCCAGTGACAAGTATGACGGATCATTTGTGGATTTTCTGGAGGACGAGTCTATGTCAGACCAGGACCCTGGCATCCGCAGCGGGTACGGAACAGCTATGCTTCTCACTGCGGTGGTGAATGCCCAGTAAGTAACTCAATATAGACTGATTATATGCCAATTTATTACTATAATTACTGACTTTTCCATGCCAAGTTCAAATTAATACAATAATATATTTCAAACAATAAACTATTACTGGAAAGTTTGACCATACAGCTACTCGAAATAACAGTAACGGGTAGATATAAGTTCCTGCGTAACTACTCAATCGTTAAATGTGGCTGTGGGTGAATGGGAGTCGGGTCTTTGGCTACAGGCACTACTGTCACCCAACATAGGTACTATGTTGAGTGACAGTTCTTTCCGTATCGCTACTTGTCTGCGTCTGGGTGCTCCAAGCGGAGCTCCACATTGGTGTCAATGCGGTGAAGCAGTCGACCGCCTTGGACACCATGGCCTGTCCTGCAGTAGGAGTGCTGGTCGGTTAGCACGGCATGCCAGCATTAAGCGCTGGTCGGTTAGCATGGCACGCCAGCATTAATGACATCATCCGTCGGGCTCTTGTCACCGCCGGGGTGCCAGCTGTTTTAGAACCCAACGGCTTGGCACGTGACGATGGGAAGAGGCCAGATGGGATGACCATAATGCCTTGGAAGTTGGGTAGGCCTTTGGTGTGGGATGCAACATGTATCGACACCCTTGCGCCATTCCATCTTTTTAGCACGGCGGGCTGCGCTGGGTCGGCTGCTGCAGGTGCAGAAAACCTCAAACGGCGCAAATATAACAACTTAATTGGGAGTTACATATTTGATCCGTTTAGGGTTGAAACATTAGGGCCATGGGGTCCAAGTGCGCATCGAGACTTTCGGGATTTCAGTAAACAACTTGTCAACTGTTCACATGACGAGAGGGCTGGACTTTTCTTCGGCCAAAGAACCAGCATTGCGATTCAACGCGGCAATGCTGCCAGTGTTCCGGGCACTTTTACCATTGACAGCGATGTGGATTATTTTTTTGATGCCCAATTTTTTTTTTTTGTTTTGTACATAATTTCTTGTAAATTAGTGTAGTTTTTTAAGTCTGCATGTATATTTTATCTAAAGTTTGCTATAATTCTTAATTATTAAAATAATATGCTTTGATTTATTTAGCAAGTATCGTTAAATTGGTAGTTGTTGATTATGGACCAATTTGTAAATTATTTACAATTTGGACCATATTTCTCCAAGTGCGATTCGGACTGGCGTGCAAATGGTTCGGAACCAATTTCATTTTAGTAACATGTTAATTTAACACTATAGACTTCTTACAGTACTTAATGAATAAAGGATAGGGTTGTTGTATTTTTTTCAAGTTCACTTATCCTTGACGATGACCAGTACATTTTCTTTGTCAGAGATATTTTAATAGAAACCGAGTTATGGGCAGCCGAGATCAACAATAACAGCATGTACGTCATGGTGTCGACTGGAGAAGCGGACATCTCGGGAGCTATACTGCGCATTCTCTGGGAGAGGACCTTTACTCTCGACTTCGTCATTCCTATATGGCCATTCAGGTATTGAACACAAAGCTTTTTATATGCCGTTTTCTTAAAACTAAGAAGGTAAAAATAACGTTCATCTCCATATTCTTATGTCCCCTACAGTAAAGCCTGGTTTTCACAGGCCTAGTAGCTGCCGCACAGTGAAAGACAGTTACTGTCAGGCATTGGGCCCGTGAAAACAAAGTTGAGCCAGTACTGACCGGTCAAGTTGCTGGCGGTCAGCTACTTCAAAATGTTTTGTTTCTACTGTCTAACATTCCCCCACTCTCACAAAGACAGCTACTGGGTCGTCACTCCCTCCATGCGAACGCAAACAAGACAGTGGCCGGTCAGTGCCGAAGGACAGTTAACACCTGGACTGTCTGATTTTTTCTTCTGGCTTTTGAGAATTTCCATCAAGTGTTCACCAAGAAGTAATTCCAATATTCGTATATTTTTTTCTAATTATATCGTACCTATCAGCCACTATGCTGGCCTCGTGACGCAAACAAAACGCAATGGGTCAGAAACACCAGGCCAGAACTAGCAACACAGTAGCTGTGTATTGCTGTCTCCTATACAGACCCAGTAGTGAGAACACGTCGAGAAAGTGACAGTACGAGTACTGTAAAGACAGCAGAATGTACAGTTGCTGACTGGGCCTGTTTAAACCAGGCTTTAATAATTCGTTACTTTTTTATTTCTACTCTGATCATAATCAGAAAAAAATATAGTAAGACCCCTTGCCCTACAACCCCCCCCCCCCTCCCCCCCCCCCCTCCCCCCCTTGCATATATAAAATTCAGTTCAAAACGTTCCTAACCTCAACATCCATTTAGAATTGTGTAAGAAGTTAATTAACGGTTGCGTTAAAAATATCGCTATAGTTATGTGAAATGAATTGCTTTGCGCGACGAGTAATGGCAACATTTTCATCCTTCAGATCGATATTTCGCTCGACATGTTGTGAGAATACGTATTGTGAGAAAATCCCACTATTTTGATGCCGACATTGGGACCGAAGGGTAATGACACCGCTCGATACGGTACAACAGTGTTCTCTGTTACAATAGTGTCAGAATGATCTATCATTGTTTTCATAATGGTTGATTTTGACAAGTTTGGGAATCTACTAATATAAAAGCGTCATTATAACATTCCAATGGTCAACCACACCACACTCCATTGAAAGAAATGGCATAGAATGTTAATCTCGTACATAATGACAAATTAATAAATAATATGTAAAAATATGTAAAATAAGTCTGGCATAACTTAATGTTCAAATTTAGTAGTAGTTTTTCGAAAATCATGTCTAGTAACGGGTTTTATAATAAAGGCAATACGAAAATGTCTTTCTACCACGATTCTATTACGAGACCATTGACCGACCAGTGATCGACCATTATAAATTAGCAGATTACGATCTTTTAGCAAAATGACAATGGGATCGTGTTGAAAGAACGAATTTATAAAAAGTAGTAGGCTTGGGGCCCTGGTCATCGGTCCAACTTGAGACCAACGCTGCATCTTCAGCCGTAGGTTCTTATTTTCTGCGGTCGCCAGTCCAGAAATTTTCAGCCATTATCAAGACTGGCGAAATGTTAATGTTGGTCAAATGTAGGTTGTATACACCTTTCCCTCATTCTTCGGAAAATATTGGGAACTAAGATGATGTTTTAAGATGGCAATGAGAGTCTGATTTATTTAATTAGTCCACAGTGGATGAATATGTTAAGTCACTTATAAGAGGCTGTGTTGATTGTTTACCCTTTGCTACTACAGGGTAGGCTTCACATACTTAGCAGAGCGAGAGAGCAGCAGCAACATGTACTTGGAGCCATTCTCTCCTGGTGTATGGTGGTCCTGCCTGGTCATGATGGCTATCCTGGCGTTGGTTGAGAGGATTACTTCCAAGACGCCCAAAGAGAAGGATGGAGCGTTGTATACTGTGCTTACCACTTGGTTGCAGCAAGGTAATTACTTCTTCTTCTTCACTTGTTGATGACTTACTACATTGAGTCAAAAAATTAACCGGCCAAGTGCGATTCGGACTCACACACAAAGGGTTCTGTATCATAAACCTTAATTTGTATTATTTGTTGTTATAGCGGCAATAGAAATACACAATCTGTGAAAATTTCAACTGTGTATGGTTCTTGGATAGGCGGACCCTGGCAATAGCCGGGATTAACGCCAGGTGGAAGACCTATTATGGTTCTTGAGATACAGCCCACTGACAGGCAGACGGACGGACGGACAGACGGACAGTGGAGGCTTATTAATAGGGTTCCGTTGGTTACCCTTTGGGTACGGAACCCTAAAAATGGGCTGAAATGGGCTTATTCTGTGCCAAACTCGTGTACCCCTACTTCAAGACATCATGCGAAATATTCGCAACTCCCCGGCTCTTCATGACCAGATGTATGCATCATCTGAGTCTCTAACAACTCAAAATGACATTCTATCAGCGAAAACGATGGTCGAAAAGTCAAAAATTAATGGAATTTACATGCGCTACCGAAATATCACGTGGTCAATCTCATACATTTTTAGGTAGGTACTGTTCGAGCAATTTTTTTCACTGATAGAATATCAGTCTGTCTAGGGGCTCTGAACCTCTGTGGCGTTCTGTTGTTTCTGACAACCCTTATAGGAAAAGCCGTGAGTTTACGTTTCTTCGTAATATTCCCACCAGACGCCAGCGCAGTTCCCGAAAGTGGATCCGGTCGCTTCGCCTTCACAGTCCTGTCAGTGAGCGCTATGCTGGTGCACGCGTACTACACGTCTGCCATCGTGTCCGCACTGATGAGCACTGGCCGAGGGGGGCCGGACTCCTTGAAGACTCTCGGAGACTCTAAGTACGCCATAGGCTCCGAGGATTATGATTATATGCGATATTTGTTCTTTGATGTAAGTTGTTTGAAAATGGAATAAATAGTATTTCAGTTAAATTTGAAGTACAGATCAGCACATAAAGGTACCCGAAAATTTTCCCAATCAAACTTGAACCTAATACTTTGGCGATAAAGCTGTAAAGCTATTATAGAAATCAGACAGATTGCTGTAGGTTCATGTGCTGGCGTCTGTACATGAAATAAATTAATGATAATAAGAAAGCAATATTAGGTTGAAGGCGCAAACCCACCGCAGTGCACGCTATTCACGGCCACTCGGCGCATTTTAGCTGCGTAGGTTCATTTGTTTATCAACGTGGGCCTACGTTTCCATTGCAGTACACGCTACACACCCACGACTATGTACAACTGTAGCGTGGCCCACCGCGGCACACGGACGAGCGTAACCTACGCACGTTTTTTGCAAGAGTATGGAATTATTAAATCTGTAATTATGTATATAATAAAAAGAGATTGATCAAAAAAGCCTATCAAATGAGCTCTCGGAATAGAGATCCATGCAGACTTGTATTGCAGGATACTCCTAGCTAGAGGAAACTCAGCCAAGAATGCAAAAAGTTTTCTAGTCATGTGTATACGCTAGTTTTCTAGTCATGTGTATACGCTAGTTTTCTAGTCATGTGTATACGCTAGTTTTCTAGTCATGTGTATACGCTAGTTTTCTAGTCATGTGTATACGCTAGTTTTCTAGTCATGTGTATACGCTAGTTTTCTAGTCATGTGTATACGCTAGTTTTCTAGTCATGTGTATACGCTAGTTTTCTAGTCATGTGTATACGCTAGTTTTCTAGTCATGTGTATACGCTAGTTTTCTAGTCATGTGTATACGCTAGTTTTCTAGTCATGTGTATACGCTAGTTTTCTAGTCATGTGTATACGCTAGTTTTCTAGTCATGTGTATACGCTAGTTTTCTAGTCATGTGTATACGCTAGTTTTCTAGTCATGTGTATACGCTAGTTTTCTAGTCATGTGTATACGCTAGTTTTCTAGTCATGTGTATACACTAGTTTACTAGTCATGTGTATTTTATTTCTTTTGGAATTTTATTATTTATAATAAAATTGTTATGTAATATTAACTCATTTAAAAATACATTTTTGAAATGGCTAAAAGAAAATTTTTATGGCATTAAATTATTTTGACGTGACAACGTCTTATAAATTGGTTTGCCGGGTGACACTTCAAGAAACTGCGTTACGCTCCGCTCACGTTATGCGCTCACAATGAGAGCGAGGGAGAGGCACGCGTCCCTTCCACTCGGGCATGGTTAGCCCGCCTAAGAGCGAGAGAGACAGACATAAAAAGTGAAAGGCACGCGTCCCTTCCACTCGAGCACAGTTAGCCCGCCTAAGAGCGAGAGAGACAGAGCGAGAGAGAGAGAGTGAGAGAGATAGGCATACACACCGGTTCATGTCTTGCGCTTCTATTGCGCCTAAGCGAAATAGAAGCGCAAGACATGAACCGGTGTGTATAGTAGGAAGAAGGATGAAATACTATTATTTCATCCTTCTTCCTACTATACGAATGAATATTCACATTAAAATTATTTTACCACTCAAAGTCGTTGTCACGTAAAACTTTCGCCCGTATACCGACTTTACAGGCAACCAATTTTTTTTTTTATCTGTCTATATAATTATATAAAAATCTACTTATATATAAAAATGTATCTCTATTTCCCTTGGTCATCGCATCACGCAGAACGGCTGGGCCGATTTCGCTGATTCTTTTTTGTTGTGTTTGTTATTGTCCGGAAAAGGGTTTAGGCTATAGATTATCATGCTACGCTATGTGCTTTGGAGGATGAGCAAAATTTAAAAATACTGTTTTGCACGCACATGGTTTGATTCCCACTGACAGTTATTATTTTTGTATTTATTTTATCTTTTGAACTGTATTTTTACAGCATAATATTAAAAAAAAATGGGTTTTTATGTACTTAAAATAACATTTACATTTTTATTCCATATTTTTCCAAACAGTTTAGTGAGGCATTGTTATGCAGCATATAACAATATTGCATATACAATAATGTGAATACTCATGCGTCTGCCTTTAGGCATTTTTGTCATCACGCTATACTTACAAGGAGCTGAGCAGTGAAAACCGGTCAAGTGCGAATCAGACTTGCACACGAAGAGTTCCGTACCATAAACCTTGGTTTTTATTATTTGGTTGTTATAGCGGCAATAGATATACACAATCTGTGAAAATAAAACTGTCTACCTATTACGGTTTTTGAGATACTGCCCGCTGACAGACAGACGGACGGACGGATGGACGGACGGACAGCGGAGGCTTAGTAATAGGGTTCCGTTGGATACCCTTTGGGTACCTACGGAACCCTAAAAATCATGACATAAATTATATCAGCTATTTCAATGAATTATTTTAACAGTATGTGTATGACCCAACGCTATAAAGAAGGCTGTTTAGGCAGCATGCACAAAGCGGTCCACACGGCAGAAGACCCTATGGATACGCACCTTATGCGGCCGCGATCCTCAGTAGTGAGGAAACAACGGAGAAGAAGAAAAATGCGAATATAATATGCGCAGGTCACTCAAATACGCATAACTTTACGGATACTGTTAAAAATTGCTGACGGCATTTACCACAATCGAGAAGATGGTTAAGTTATTTTAAAAAACAGACTGTACTGTCCCGTTGCTTCAGCATTAATTCATTTTGTCGGTGTACCTACACAGAAACCACCGACCAAGCAGACCAAAAATACGAAAAATATTGACAAATATTTTTGGGTAAAATAAGAAAAATATTTCTATGAAAACGGCCATAGAAAAACAATATAAATACCATCCGATTGTGTTTTATGATTTTTATTTACATATTTGATTTGTTACTTTACAAAGCCACTCGGTTGAAAGTCACACATATCCAACACACTGTCATAGTAGCTGAAATAAGATACGCAAAGACAGTATTCGAAATGGTAGTGCTGGACCCGTACCCGCTTCTCCTCCTACCTTACTCGCAGTTCAACGGATCAACTGTAATTCATGACAACAAAGGTTTACAAATTACAGGCCGTCAAAAATGGCACTGTCAACCTTAATCACGCGATTAACTAAACGATTTCTCAACCCAAGTAGAAATACTCTCTGAATAATAATAGGTATAAGGCTTTATAATATCACGCTACGACTATTAGGGACGAAGTAGCGCGGGTCAGCTAGTGAACTAATAATTATTAGCAAATAAAAGTCGACAATTCTATATAAGAAGAACATTATTTAGAGTTCAGCGAACATTTCTTTGAGATATTTTTGGTTTAAGTTTTTCGCTGAACTTAAAATATTTGCATGACCGTTATTTTCGTTATAACCTGCTCACTTGCTTTTTTTAATCTCACATACTTTCTTCTTCTTTTTTTAAATTGTCGTCACATATAGAAGCAACAATGATAATGTAACCAAGATTTTTTTGTAATACATAATATAGTTTCAACGAGTGTCCGTCGAGTTTCTTGCACGTTCTTCTCGTCAATCTACGATTTTAAACGTGTAAATTAATAGCTTCACGTTTTTGACTGACCGACCTTGACTGTTCAAAAGTACCTACTTGGAAATGGTTTATTTGAAATAACTGCTTTGAATCTTGAATTTCAGGTTAAAACCACATGGGACGACCTCGAATACTTGAAGAGCAAGAAGATGACATCAAACTTCTACCAGGAGCTGGAACGTGGCGTCGAGCTGATCCAACAAGGCAGCACCGCCTTTCACAGCGAGTACAATCAGATCTACCCTCATTTCAAGACCTTCAGTGACGAACACATCTGCAAGCTGCAGCATGTTGATACTATTCCTGAAGTAAGTTGTAATATCTACGTCAGAAAGAATAAAGGTATAAGTTCGTAGCCGACTGCCGGCAGCAGCAGAAGCAGGCGACGCGTTACGCATCGCCGCGCAACGCTGATTTCTGTGTATTTCTATGGAATACCTTTCGCAGCTAGCAAAACGTCGCCTGTCGCTATTTTATGGAAATACACAGAAATCAGTGCTGCAAAACGCCGTCTGCTGCTGATTCATACTTACCAAAATGACACTTTTTGAAAACAATTTTACCCATCTAGTTGTTTAACAGCTGTTATGGCACAAAACCACATACTGTCTAAACTAATATTGTATAGCTGAAGAGTTTGTTTTTTAAACGACTTCAAAAAAAGGAGAAGGTTCTCAATTTTTTTTTTTATGTTTGTTACCTCATAACTCCGTCATTTATGACCCGATTTGAAAAATTTTTGTTTCATCTGAAAGGGTATACTTCTCGATTGGTCCCCTTGTCACCATATCAGAATCTGATGATGGGATCCCATGAAAATCGAGGGCAACCCTCAAATTTTATAGGCACATACAATGTTTTTCATGAACTTTCTAACGCAATTCAGATATTTGTACCTGGTAATCATTATCTCATGTTTCTGACCTGATGATGAAAGGTATAAATTAGGATCTGATGATGAGATCCCATGAAAAATGTTTGTTCAGCGATACTTTAGCCAACTACCAGCCGATTTGGATGATTCTTTTTTTGTTTGAAAGAGTATTTTCCTGGACTGGTCCCGTTTCAATTTGGTAAAGATCTGATGAAGAACTTCGGAGGTAGGCAACGGAACTCTTCAATAAATGATAGCAAAGGGATCGGGATTGCTGAAATCGCATGTTTTTTTAGTGTTTACACCAGTTCTTAATATAACATTGCGCCGGAACGCTGTTAATGGGTACGCAGGTACCTAAGTACCACTAAAAAGTGAAAAATAAAAAAACTTTTTTACAAAAAATACAACCGACTTAAAACAAAACACTACAAGGTACAAAATAACTTCGGAAGAAAGAAAAAAACTTTAATTTCGGAAGTCGGTGTCAAAAAACGAAAAAATAACCAAAAACACCGACACATTTTTTTTTGTTTGGATGAACGCACTCATCTCAGGATTATGCAGGAATTACAGGTTCTAATGGGAAAAAAGTCTTTTAGCGTTGGATAGACCATTTATTGAGGAAGAATATAACATCAAGCTAAAATTAATACGAACGGAGTATTAATGAAAAACAATGTGATGCAGACGAAGATACGCGGGTCAGCTAGTTATTTATTTTACTTACAAGTTGACCCAAGCAACTTCGTCTGCTCCACTCCTATTGGTCTGAACGTAATACGTACCAGACCTCCACAACCCATTTACTGGGTAACACGGTACATCATGGCAAGACTGGAGTCAGATTTACTGGCTTCTGACTATCCGTAACGACTGCCAAAGATCTACTTGCAAATGACAGCCGGTACCAACGTTCCGAGGCACAGAGGAAACTCGGTATGTTAAGATGGTCACCCATCCACAGACCAACCTTTTCAAGCGTTGCTTATATTAAGATAATAATTTTTCCTAATCGACTGATTAATCATCTATAAATGATTCATTCATCTTTTAATTTGCGCCTTTTGGACATTGCAAAATTTCTTAACGATATAAATATTTGTGCATACCTTCTACCTTACTATACAAGTGTAAACCTGTGCTTAGCACAGTAAATAAATTGAATTAATAGTATAAAACCTCTTTAAATCAACAACCAGTGAAGGTAATTTACGGATTTTCTTTCCAAAGAGGTTTTGTCATTAAGGTGGAAGCGCCAGGGTAGCCCGCGAAATTCAAATATTTTGTTTTTTTGCAATTTGCCGGTCAGTGTGAAGTGTTTGTTGAACAAAATACGATTCGCGACCGTAACGCGTATTTGTCTAAAGAATTATAACCATTTTAATCATCAATATAGGGCTCTAAGTTCATGAAGCCCTATTGAATGACTTTTTCATGAAATAACCATTCTTTAGACAAATACGCGTTACGGTCGCGAATCGTATTTTGTTCAACAAACACTTCATACTGACCGGCAAATTGCAAAAAAACAAAATATTTGAATTTCGCGGGCTACCCCGGCGCTTCCACCTTAACCTTTTTTTATTCCACAGACGTTAACCTGGATACAATCAACCAAAGACGGGCAGTGGACAGAAGTCCTGCGTGCTGCCGGAGGGTGGTTACTTGAAACCGGTCTAGGAAAACGTCTGGTTGCTCGATTGAGGGTCCCGCAACCACCATGCAGGGCCTCTCTTCTGGCTGAGAGGGTTAAACTGGGAGATATAGCACCGTTGTTAGCCCTGAGTATGTTTGGAGTGTTCCTGTCAGTAGTGTTGCTTGGGATTGAGATCATGTTTGCTAAAACTAAGATTCGCAGGCTGCAGGAGGGGGGCGCGAAGCAAGCGTTAGATGATGGTGATGATGCTTCTGCAGTTGTGGAGTATGGTGATAATAACGTGGAGTAGTGATTTGATCTTGTTCATTATATCATTATGACATTCGTTTTTAGGGTTCCGTAGCCAAATGGCAAAAAACGGAACTCTTATGGATTCGTCATGTCTGTCTGTCTGTCCGTATGTCACAGCCACTTTTTTCCGAAACTATAAGAACTGTTGAAACTTGGTAATTAGATGTATTCTGTGAACCGCATTAAGATTTTCACACAAAAATAGAAAAAAAAACAATACATTTTGAGGGCTCCCTATACTTAAAACTGAAACTCAAAAATTTTTTTCGTCAAACTCATACGTGTGGGGTATCTATATATAGATCTTCAAAAATTATATTGAGGCTTCTAATATCATTTTTTTCTAAATTGAATAGTTTGCGCGACAGACACTTCCAAAGTGGTAAAATGTGTGCCACCCCCCCCTGTAACTTCTAAAATGGGAGAATGATAAAACTAAAAAAAATATGTGATGTACATTACCATGCAAACTTCCACCGGAATTTGGTTTGAACGAGATCTACTGAGTAGTTTTCTTTAATACTGTCATAAATCTTAAACCGCAATTTACCTTTCATTCAATCGACTCAAATATAAAAAAATAAGGTTTCTGGTACGGAACCCTTCGTGTGCGAGTCCGACTCGCACTTGGCCGGTTTTTTACACAACACCTGGCTCATATTCTGTCAGCAATAACAGTAGTCGAATTTCCGATTGTTTTGGAACGGATCACGTAACATTTCCGTAGCGTAATCAATAATGGTTCATTATAACAATAATGTAAAGTATTAAATATTTGACTTGTTATTTTTTTTAAATACACCTATTTCTATGTAGAATACAACACCGTAGCATTAACGTTATCGTAGTAATGTCTAACATTTATAATAGAGTATAATATGAATAACAAATCTCTTCTTAATAATGTTAGTTTAGCTTTATCTACTCCGCGTTCACATACAAATAAATACACTGACTCAACACAGGCTTGTTTTATTTGGTGAGTCACGAAGGTGGTCGTTACTGACGGTGGTTATTTGCCAAAACCTCTACCATGAGATGACATCAAAAACTTACTCACTAGCGTGGATCGAATAGTATTCGACAATGCGCGATGAGATTTTCGGAGTCTTACGCAGGCGCTACGGAAATAATAATAATAAATAATAATAAAATGCTTATTTCAATTACAATGGGCATTTCGATACGTATTATTAGAGATCACCTTTCAAGCAAGGAATTGCTTGTATTAGAAGACTCCGCACTTCCACTTTACATTTTTATGCAATTGAAATGTAGACAATGTAAACATGGAAGACTAACAATTTAAAGGTAATTTAAAAATACAAACGGCTCTGAAGAAAAGGCCCAGATCGTGCGTGTGTGATATGAGTCACGAGTGAGTATGAGTGTCAGTGTGTGAGTATGAGCATGAGTGTGTGAGTATGAGTGTGACTGTAAATAGTGTGGTTGTGTGGTGCTTGAGTTATAATAAATATAAGCAATGCTTAGTTCATATAGCCTAACTAATTTCATCATATCCAGCACTACTTACGAAGTTGTGTCTGTTAATTTATTTGCTTGTGCTATAGTATAGTTACGCTTTCACGCTTAGACGGCTGAATATATTTGAATGAAATTTGAAATTTAGGACTATCGTAAATCGTATCCTGGGTTAGGTCACAAGATACTTCCAATCCGAGACAACCATGGGATTGAGACCTATGCAGGTGAAGCCAAAAGTCGATGCTAGGTAGGTGTAAGCGTAGGTCCAAGTGTAGGTATCAGTTTTTTGTTATTGGTTGTTGGTTAGCCATACGACAATGTCTTTTTTTTATTTGAAGGATGGGAAATCATCAAATGACTCCGCTCCGCTCCGCCCAGAGCGGAAGGGAGTGTCAGACTCTTACTGACTAAAACCCATCCGTGTTCCTCCTAGTGCCCTTTGCGTTCCAGGGTGCAGTGCCTCTTTCGAACGGTTTCCGCACCCCGGCTGGCACTGGCTCTAGCGAGCCCCGTCTCCCATGCTGACAGCTCTCTTTTCGGCGCGCGTGAAACGCAATGTGTCGTCGACACGGGCCTGGTTCTGATCGGACGGCGAGCCACCCAATGTTCGCCTTCCGCAGGCCCTCGCCTACGGTGGCCGGAAATCGCCCTGCGTCTCCCGACGCCCAGGGCGTCTTCTTCTGTCGCGGCGGCTGGGTCGAGAGGTTTCCCTCTCTCTCACACGTTCAGCCTCCTCCTTCGCTAGCATTACTGCTTCGCAGAAGGAGGTGACCGCTTCCCATGCCTCCTCGCTCCGGACTATAGATTGAACCATTGCCGGTCGCGAGAGGTCACTGCCGCCGATCGCCTCGACGAGGACACGGCGGTGCTCCGCCCAAGCAGGGCAGACCTCCACCGTATGCTTCACTGTGTCCTCCGGGCAATCCTCGCAATGTTGACACCCGGGCTTGTCCTCCCGCCGAATCTGGAACAGGTATCTTCCGAAACAACCGTGTCCAGTGAGTTCCTGCGTCAGGCGGAAGGTGAGAACGCCGTGGCGCCGCTCCAGCCACTCCTCAAAGAGGGGACTAATCGCCTGGATTGTGTCGTGCCCAGCGCTGAGTTGCGACAGTCGCTGTCTCCATACCGCCATGAGATCTTGCCGGAGCTCCGTCCGCCTTGCTGCGATATACGACAATATCTTGGGATCAAAAGAAGCGAAATAAATCTCCTTTCATTAACCATGCGCACAACTACCCAAATGCAACTTGACTTGGTTACTGCAAAGTAGATACAATAGACTCAACATTGTCATAGGTTTTAGTTTTAAGCCAATCGATTACAACATTCTTACAGTCCCGCAGCTTCATGGAATACTTATATATGTAATTCCTTGTTATTAATTTGCACCATCTGCTTTTTATCTCTCAAAGTAATGTATAAAAGGAACTTTCAGTATCCAACGGAGCAGCTATATAGGGATTGTATGGTTTTAACGGTTCGGCAACTTTATATCAGGAGGGTTATGCTCATAACTCATAAAGGTTCAACGTACGACCCGGAAAGACTGAAACACAAACGTAGGAAGGACCTAGTCTTTGACTTGAAATCGCATAATACATACTTCTTTAGGAGACAACCGTGTTATATGGGTCCACACCTTTATAACAAAATAACTAAAAATACACAGTTACATAACTTACCGATAAATAAATTAAAACTTACCATAGATAACTTCCTACTCTCTCAAAATTATGAAAATACTGAAAATTTACTAAAAATCATAAAATAAAAAAAATACCTAAAATAAAATACAGTCGCTCAGGCCCTACTCACACACGCAAACACACCATCACACACACCACACCACATACCACACCACACATCACACTACACACCACATTAAAACAGATATATGTTACACACTCACGCATGTTAGTAATTAATTAATTAAAAATAAATTGTAATTAGTAATACTTACTTTGCACCGCATCACGCTTGTAAGGCAGCTCAACTACGGTGGTGACGGAAGTAACTGGTGCTTATAGCACAGGAGTCCTCCTAGTTTAAGCCCAGTTGCACGTGTTTTGTATCTTGCCTTTAACTTGTAAAGTCCTATTTAAGGTACAATTATTGTAATTAGGTTTAAGTCTTGAACAAAATAAATATTGTTTATATTGTTTATATTGTTGTTTGTTTAAAAAGGGAGAGAACCGTGCCTCTAATACCTATGCTTTCTAGTCTGCGCAAAAGGACTGGAACGGAAACGATATCAAAAGCTTTTTTAAGATCTAAGAAGACTTAGGCATTTATAACCCTTATCCACATTTTTAACTATTTCTGTTGTCAATGCCGTAATAGCGTCTTGCGTTGAAAGTCCTCTTCTGAACCCATACTGTGTATTTGATAAAATATTATATTTATGTAAGTAGTTAATTAGTCGTTTGATTATTATTTTTTCTAAAATTTTGGAAATTAGCCAGATAGTTGTTGACATCGTGTACGTCCCCGCCCTTATGCACTGGAGTTATAACGGATCGCTTAAGGTCTTTTGGGAAAATTCCCTTTTTACAACACAAGTCAGCTAGCTGGCTTATCAGTGGAACTACAAAATCCCTAGACATTTTTAAATATTTTGTGGGTATACCGTCCCAGCCAATAGGGTATTTAACTAAAAAAATCTAAATAGTCCGTCTGATAGATTTCCAAAAAATATATTGAATTTGAATAAATATGTATTGGTAAAAATGTACCAAATTTACCAAGCGAGATGACGTCACGCGTGTCTTTAACGCACTATATCGTCTTCATTTTTTGTTCACGTGGTTGTCAAGCTTTACAAAGACATGGTCAAGGCAGTTCAGCTATCGAGTGGGTTGGCAGTGTCCAGGAAGGAGTCAATGAACAGATAGGATGTTTAGGTAATTTAGTCTGTTTGATCTTTGTTGCGATATTTCTATGGTTTTTTGATTAATATTAATATCACCTGTGACGATAATACTTTTGTGCGTATTACATGATTCAAGATGGCCGTTTATTGAGTTTATAAAGCTCTCAGCACAGACATTAGAAGGGGAACGGTATATACCTATTATAGTGAAATTGGAAACAATGATTCGCAACGCAGATGAGTTCTGTTACCTGAGGCGAATGATTGTTTCTTACATAGACAACCACGCCATCGTTTTGATTTAGTTGGTTTAATGTAAAATAAGAGTTGTATTTATTTAGAATAGAATAGAATAAAATTTATTTAGCACATTCATGAAACACGCGTACAAAAACAAACATAGAAAATAAAAAAGGTAAGCCAAAAAACTAGTGTGTGTCCTGTGAACCTTACAAAGGACGAGTGACGGTTCATTTTCATTTGTGATATTTAAAAGTAGAATTTCTTTTTTATTATCCAATCTACACTCAGTAAGAATAAGAACATCCACGTCAAATTCAAACAGTGCCAAATTCATTTGTAAGTCATCAAAATTACTGTAAATACTTCGCATATTCTGAGTCAAACCTTCAAACAAGAATTTTGTGTGAAGAAAAGATGTGTTCAATATCAACTAAAGCCGAATTTGCAATATCGGCCTGGTCTAATTCATCAAGTGTATCTAAGTTACTATCAATTTTCGCTTGAAAAGTCTGATTAGCATATCTTATGGATTATGATTAGGAGTTCGAACAGTGAATGAGAAATTTGCAAATATATTAGAAATTGAATAAATAGGCAGAAATTTTAACTTAAGGTATAAAATATGTAATAGTGTGAATTTCTGTAGTAAACTCTTGAAGAGTTGAAAGTTTGTGTGAAATGACAGGATCTTCACTTACATTTTGATGATGTTCGATGGAGTAACTTATTTTAGAAAGGATTATGGTTCTATGCAAAAAAATAAAAACCCATGAAAAAACCCTATCACGCGGGCGAAGCCACGGGCAGAAGCTTGTCAAACATAAAACTCTCAAAAATTTTAATCTCAAATATTTCTGGAAAGCCTTCCGAATTTAAATTTTGAATAAGTACTTATACAATTTGGAACAAATTGTATAGCCATACGTCGTTGAGTTAGTTTTATTCCTTATGTACAAAAACGTATTTGAATGATATAAGAAAACATAAAAATATTGCCTTAAAGGTACTTCAAAAAAAATTATAATCGGTTTACGATTATCGCTCGATTATAGATCGACTTTAAAAAAATGTCGATTGGCATAATCGTTTTGTTACACCTTAAAATTAAAAAAAAATCAATATGGTTAATGGTGGATGGCGATTTTCACATTTTATATACTTGGATTTTATTTATGAAAATTCTTAATATTACGGGTTAAATACGAAAGAATTTTTGGCGCTATCATATGACATTTTTATTCAATTGTTTTAAGATTTTATTTATGAAAATTCTTAATATTACGGGTTAAATACGAAAGAATTATTGGCGCTATCATATGACATTATTATTCAATTGTTTTAATTAACAGTAATACATAAGATTTTTTAGGTCCAATTGGACCTACTACCGAACTATACGGTTAAAAAAATGGTTTGGGGTTTCCTCGTCTTCAGAATCCATGCTTGACGGGTGTTGGCATTTACTATGTATTCGACCTCAGTTATCGTCGTGTAATGTCATTATTTGCACTTTTTCTAATTTTCAGCTAAATCTTCTAAAGCTTTTATGAATAAGTTTATACATCCACGAAAGATGTATCACAGTAGTTTGGTTGACAGTTTATAAAAAATTTCGTGTTGTATGGTGCTAGAGTTTCCCACTCTTGTATGTTTTGCTTGCTTGTGCTTGACTGTGCCAGCCAAAACTGTTCTTTATAACTACCATTAGCAAATCTGTACCTTCTTAAAAACGTTATGTGTGTTCTCACTATGTTGTCATAAGCGACATACTTATTTATGTACCTAGGGAATCAATAAAGTGTTATACCCAATAGGCGCTTAACATTATTTTATCATCCTTGAAATCATCCTCAACTTCCTACACAAACTCATCCATTCTACCCTACTGGACTTACAAATCTATATCTATACTTAATATATAAAGCTGAAGAGTTTGTATGTTTGTTTACTTGAACGCGCTAATCTCAGGAGCTGCCGGTCCGATTTGAAAAATTCTTTCAGTGTTAGATAGCCCATTTATCGAGGAAGGCTTTAGGCTATATATCATCACGCTAAGACCAATAGGAGCGGAGCAGTAATGAAAATTGTGACGAAAAAAAAGTTGCGTGGGTCAACTAGTTAGTACATAATGCTGAAGAGTTTGTTTGCTTGAACGCGCTAATCTCAGGAACTGCTATTCCGATTTGAAAAATTATTTCAGTGTTAGATAGCCCATTTATCGAGAAAGGCTATAGGCTATATATCATCCCGCTAAGACCAATAGGAGCGGAGCAGTAATAAAAATTGTGACGCAAACGAAGTTGCGTGGGTCAACTAGTGCTCAGATAAAATAATACATAACAATGTTTTAAATATAGTTTTATTAGGTATACGTAACACAACTCTTACAATAAATAGATAAGAAGAATGGAATTATTGAAGTCTAATTTCATGCCAGGGTTTTTATTTCGAGCTGGTTATGGGAGAAGCTTCAGAATCGATCAAAACAAACGATTGAAAAATTATGAGTCACAATCACAACACTGCAAGAAAACGAAGCGAATAGTATTTTATTATTTACGTATAGGTCAGTAAGTGAAAAAATAAGCAGAATATTATTTTTTACATATTATTTATTTATTTATTACATATTATTTTATTTTTGACAGAACTCAAATGTCATGCATGGCTTATACCTACTAAGAAGGATGTTTAAAAAGATAGTTTGTACCAGCTAGTAACAATCGTTTTAGTAAAAACTTTTTCAGGCAATGTTCCGTTTCATTTTATGATCTAGGCGCAACAGTACTTAATTTCTTATAAATCGGCTCTCAAATTGCCAAAATCCGCAGAATTTTCAGTGATTAGTTTATAATATATAATCTATTGATTGACACCACTTTCGTTTTAAAACGTTTCTAGGGGAGTTCCAGTAAAACAAGGGAAACAATACAAATAACCAACTAAGATTGTTTTTTATAATAATTATAATGAGATATATATTAAGATAGTTTAAATTACAAAGAGATATTGCAAACAATATTCTATTCTATTATATTACATAGATACTAATATTTTTTTCTCTCTAGTGTTAACGTAGTATTAAGGTAGAAACACAAATCATTGTAAACTGGAAATATAAGGCTTTTTATTTTTTTATTTATGAGACTCAAAACGTATATAATTATGTAAAAATATTTCTCACTCGTCAAAATGCTAGTGAGCTATGTTAACACGTGACGTCTAAGTAACGTATTGTTCGATAGCGTCTGTCAAATAAGTGACTTATAGTACCGTTTTGTATGGTGACAGCTGAAAAATGTTAGTGACTATCGAATAGATTACGTTAGGTTTTTAACCTATCGAAATCTATTCCTCTCACGGTACGAATTTTAATACTTTCTGTGACCGCTAGGGGCGCTGTACAATTTGCCATATAAATGATTTACGGAAACGCTAGCGAGTTTTGGCTGCGTTAACTCATGGTAGAGGTACTGAACCTTATAATTTTGTATGGTTACGCCCAATTGATGTGACTGCATTTCGTATGCAGCGGTACAGGCAAACTCAAAAGAAACAGAAATAAATTATAATATTGATGCTTGTTGTCTTTTGTATACAGTTTATTTTTGAAAGTATACTAAATACCTGCGAATGTTCAGGCTTTTCACCATACCTATTACTATATTTATAACACATTTGCTCTCTTATTTCACCAATTTCAATCACCATCTCATCTGCTGCATTTTCTCAACTATATTGACCCCAATATAGTTGAGAAAGTCGGCTTCAAGTCAAACCGGATTTAGCTGAATACCAGTATTTTACGTGGAGCGGCTGCCTACCAGACCTCCACAATCCATTAACTAGGTAATACGGAACTTCTTAGCAGGACTGGAGTCAGATTTACTGGCTTCTGACAATCCGTAACGACTGCCAAATATGTATAAATGACAGCCGGGACCAACGGCTTAACGTGTTTTCCGAGGCACGGAGGAAACTCGTTATGTTAAGATGGTCACCCATCCATAGACCAACCTTGGCAAGCGTTGCTCAACCTTGAAGATCGACCCGTGCGGCTGTTATTATTTAGCCACGAGCTCTTTATTTCACCAATTTCAATATCGTATCGTATCTCTTTACGTACTTGTGCGTTATTGTAATATAAAACGAACGAGTTTTTGTTGATAAGGTAAAACGCACGGCTTATCAAGATGCTCCGTCTAAAACGAACGGTACTTTTTCAAATATTAGCAAAGAGTTTTTATGTCAGAAAAGTGGTCCAACATTTTATGAATAAAATTGACTTTGGGAGATAAAATATAATAAGCAAACATTTAATTTTGACCACAAATTACAACCATTTAGCTGTAACAAAACACAAACATATTAAATTACTTTATTAGTATTGTGCCTTTGCCTTAAAAAAAAGGCGCTGATACGAGCGCATCGCTAATTTATGAATAAGTAAAAATTTTCTTTTCGCTGTATTGTTTTTATTTGAAAATCTCGTCAAGTCATACTTATTTTTTTGATTCGACACAGCCATAAGTCTCAGAGACAGCGAAAAAGGCTACTCTAAGCCTCTTGCCCGAAAAATCGACCGATATCTAAATTTTATCTTATGGAAAACAAGCAAAGATGCAAATTCACTTACAGAAAGTGTGTTTTTAGCCTATTTCGTGGAATTTTCTCAAAAATATAAGTCAAGTTCATTGTGGTGCTACTATTCAATGCTAAAAAGCACTGTGAAAACAAAACATGGTACTGATATCAAGTCATACTCCAACTTGCTGGCATTTCTAAAAAGATGCTCAAGTGGCCATGTGAGTTAAAAGTCAAAAGTATTTTCGGCTGACAATGTCAAGAAGTTCCTAAAAGAAGTTTCGGATTGCCGAAACTAAATTATTGTTATTAACAATATAGGTGTTTTGTACGCTGTTTTTATCTCTTTCAGGTTGTATTAATATTCGGCACACATGGTGCATGTAGACGTCAAGAGTTGGCAAACATCACAACTTATGATGTCGAGAACCATGGGCGGGTTCTTCTTGTCCAGGTCAAAAACACAAAAAATAAAATTCCAAGATCATTCGCAATACAGGGGCTTTTTCACGACACAGTGAAGAAATACCCATTGGCATAAGTAAATTTGGAGCAATGCCGAAACAAACTGCCACTTTTTTAAATTTGGATGATCCACATGAATACACAGGGCACAGTTTCAGAAGGTCGTCGGCTACATTGCTCGCCGATTCAGGTGCGAACTTATTGACACTAAAACGCCACGGAGGGTGGCGGTCGAACAGTGTAGCCGAGGGTTACATAGATGACTCGATGAGAAATAAAGATGAAATTAACTCCCGCATTACAAGGAATATAAATTTGGAGCCAAGTGTTGACTCTCAACCATCTACGAGCACACACGCGTACATTCATCGTCGCCGTCGCCGCAGCCACCTCCGTCGCCACCACCGACTGTAGAACTCTGTGGTCTCGTTTCTCCTACTTTCACTCAAGAGAGTGAGAGAGAGACTGGTGAAATTATAACTAATAATAATAACTTGACAACATTAAAAAGGCCAACTGGCAACGTAATAATCAATTTTACAAATTGTTAAATTCTTTTTAACTGCTTTAACAAGTGATTGAAGATTTATTCGTTTAAGAAAGTCCGAGTTTTATTTATTTCCTCGCAAATATGTTATAAAACGTCGTATGACATAGGTGCGCTTTGATAATTACAGCCTCTGCTTTCTTGTAACCCTTACCTACGGCTCGGGCTAGCAATATCGCCTCGGCTGTAATTTTCAACTTACCGTACTTAAATCATAACGCGCTTTTTTTTTGTAATGGGTTTGCTCTTGACTCTAGTCTATGTCAGAGATGACAGAGACAAAGTCTACGATGGAGCGAGCCTACCAAGAAGGAGCCTGTTCACTCTAACTTTGAAGAGATTAGGGTTGTAAGCTTATTATATTACACACTTATATTACGCGCTATTACAAATCTTGCTACACGTTTCGGTTATTGTGCCAATAAAAATTAACAACTTAATATGAAAAGCTGAAGAGTTTGTTTGTTTGTTTGAACGCGCTAATCTTAGGAACTAAAAATTCTTACAGTGTTATGTGACTTGGTCTGAAATAAAGCATTATTATTATTATTATACAGCCCATTTATCGACAAAGGCTATAGGTTATGTATCATAACGCTAAGATCAGTAGGAGCGGAGCAGTAATGAAAATTGTGACGCAGACGAAGTTCCGCGGGTCTACTAGTTATTATTATATAACTCAGTTCGAATTTATTTAACAACACTGTTCGCGATTGTAACGATACACATTAGCAATATATATTGTTTTCCCTTAAAATAACAATATTCATTACTGAAACATCGGTTCTGAAACATGTTGGCTCAAGCAGTGGTGGCATTCTTCAAGCATAAAGTAGTCAGTAGCATTATTGTGCTGGCATGTTGGCCCCCAGTAGGTAAGATAATATTGAGAATATTAATCTATACATATAATAAAATCGTAGACTAACCGTGTCTGTACAATGCATATTTTTGCATAAAAATTACATAGAAAAGTTAGGGAAAAGATATAAAACACAAAAATATGCTATTTTGAAATTTTTGTCTGTTTGCCTGTTTGTCTGTTTATTTGTTTGTCTGTGCGTTTGAGGGAGCATCACAAATAAACCACAGATTGGGTTCCAAATCTAGGTTCTTAAAAATATTAAGGGATAACCCGAGTAACTTTAATTAAATTTTTAAGCTTAGTAAGAAACTTCCTAATGCATTCTGATAAGTCATAGTGCCATCTATTGAAAAAGATAAAATGCACAAAAGCATGTATAAAACACCAAAACAAATTGTTCAGTTATAGTGTGAAACTTTTAATACGTGGCAAAATAAAAGTCAACATTTTTATGCCTAATCGATATTTATCGTAACAACCCATCCACAAAATTAAAATATATTGATTTTTTAAGTATTGTAAGAAACTTCCTAATTTATTATGACTAAGCAAAACGCCATCTATTGAGAAAAATAAAATGCACGAAAGCATAAATATTACACCAAAACACATTGTTATTTGTGAAACTTTTATACGTAGCAAAATAAAACTGAATATTGTTATACCTTATGGTTATTTATCGTTACAATCGATCCACAAAATCAAAGTACATATATTGAATTTTTATGTTGAGTAAGAAACTTCCTAATGTATTTTGATCAGTCAGAACGCCATCTATTGAGAAAATAAAAAGGAAGGAAAGCATGAATATTACACCAAAACACATTGTTGAGTTGTTAGTGAAACTTTTATACGGAGCAAAATAAAATTGAACATTTTAACACCTTATCGTTGTATACGGGCTTCTTATTTAACATTTTCCGCTGCTAAACATTTTGTCAGTTTACGACTTTGTCGATAGATGGCGTTGCACTGATGACACGTTTTTCTGAATTGCAACACATGAAACATACAAAAAAGATGTTGCTAGCAATAGGAACATAACTATGGTCTAACTCTGTTTTTAATATTTTATAAGTTTTTGTTAACCCAATGATTATTTCTATTTCACGCTTTCCGCTACAAAGGGCGTAAAGACCGTTTTGGCCAAATTTACTTTTTGATGCAGTCTTACTTAGTTTTTCACGCTCTTTCTATCTGTATATTTAAAATTGCGCTACGGTGAAAAAATGGTTTTTACTACACAACATTTTTTTGACGCTAAACATCTCTTTTTCGAAAAACCAAGTCGTAAAACACATTTATTTTATATTACGACAACAAA
The DNA here is from genome assembly GCA_950371165.1 of Lacanobia oleracea. Taxonomy (NCBI): domain Eukaryota; kingdom Metazoa; phylum Arthropoda; class Insecta; order Lepidoptera; family Noctuidae; genus Lacanobia; species Lacanobia oleracea. Next base: position 17,951,299 of record OX493406.1, read on the forward strand.
CTTGATCTACAAACAAACATACTTTAAAACGGGGTAAAACACAGTAACATAACAGATTGTGACTTACGCCCTTCTAAAAACATACTGACAACTCTTGATGTAGCTATTCACATACAAATACAGTGATGCAAAGCGAAGAAGAGATTACCAGAGATGCCCCCGACTGGAGATCTAGCGAGCAAGAGACTGACGTTTTATCACTTCCCGTTCTCTTGCTTAGCAGTGGATTAATTTGGACCGATGCAAGTCACAATCGAGAGAAGAGTTGAGAGGCGTTGGGGAGCTTTATTTACTTGTCTTGCTATTCACTTAGAGCTAGTGCCCTCTCTCAGTACCGGCTCTATGATCATGGCACTCCAGCGGATAGCAGCGAGAAGAGGAACCCCAAAAACTATATTCAGCGACAACGGCACTAATTTGTTGGGACAAATAAGTAATTGAAAGATGACAGGGAGCTTAAACATGGCATTTGTTCTCAATGAAAGAAGCCTACCTGAAAAGGGCTCCACACGACGATAACTGAGGTCGAATAGTAAATTCCAGACCTCTCACACCCGTCAGCTTCTAAAGACGAGAAAAACCTAACCCCAAACCATTTTTAATGGGGAGATCGTGTAGAGCAATGGCGCTAGGAGAATACGACGACACAGAGTTAATCGAAAAAGCGAACCGGAGAACTATCCGTGAGACGATGGGTCAAAGATACACTTACCTCTCCTGATGCCGAGAAAATCAAAGAAAAAGAGACTATCGACCTTGAAAAAGGAGATATCGTGCTAATAGTCGCCACACTGCAATTGCTCAAAAATTCTTGGCCTCATAGCGAAGTCATCAAGACGGACCCTGGACCAGACGGAAGAATCAGAGTGCTGGACGTGCGGACACCGAGAGGAGTGCTTCGGCGTCCAACGCAACGTCTATGGTGCTAGTTCCTGCTGCTTCGTCATTTCAAGGAGATGAAGTGTTGCGCACCGTGGGGGAGAATGTTAGCGACGAAATATAACATTTGTCATTTTAGATTAGATATGGTTCAAAATAATCAGACTACTTACCTACGTTATTTCAGCTTACCTACTTTGATAATTGAAAAATAAGTTACTCGATAAATATAAAGTTTTGTGAAATACCATCAAATAAAATGAAAATTTCATGTGACTTTTACTTCCAACACTTGTTAGCGCCACGTGTCCAAGGTAACGATCGAGGGAATTGTCCATCAATTCGAAAAGAAGAAGAAGAACATACATAAGCAGAAGTGTGATGAAACTTTACCGTAACGAGATAAAAATATCCATCTTTATTAATAAAACTTTTTTACAAAAAAATACAACCCACTTCGAAAAACAAAACACTACAAAGTATTTTTTTATACTTTATACTTTATCTAGTTATTTTTATACATTAAAGTATAAAATAACTTTAATTTCGGAAGTCAGTGTTCATGGTTATTTCGTTTTTGACTCCGACTTCCGAAATTAAAGTTATTTATACATGTATTTGGAGAATAAATACTCGTAAGTCACATTTCATTTACCTTTATAATTACTTCTGAAATAATCACTTTCTCTGAAGTGCAAACAGAACTATCTTGCTATACACTTACCCTAAACAGATGAACTCCCCGGTTTTTACAGTTTAAGGCACTGCCAAAATGAAAAGTTTGGTCTTGTTTACAACAAATATTTAGGATTTGACAGTTCTTATGTTAAAGCATGGCACAGTCACCCAGACGTTACCAAGCGGAATACAAAGGCAGTTTTTCTCCCCATTTCAATAGACTAGAAAACTGGCCGCTGCAACTAAATAAAATACTACAACGCCATTATTTTGAAAGAAAAATAATAAATAAAAAGAAAACAGTAATGGCGCCAGCAAAATTTTTTTTCTTTTTTTGACGATTTGTGGCCAGCTCCGAGTGTCCAGAGTCCAGTGGTCTGCAAAAAGGTTTTATACTTTCTGAATGGCCGGTACACCTTAATGAAATTGTTTTGATTGCCAGAAAAATGGCAAGGATTTATTTTATAATGAAGTCTTTTGCAGTGATTACATAAATAAAATAAAACAATTACGTTATTATTGTCTACATAACTGCATTCGTTCTACCCATGCAAAGGTTGTTTGCCGCCAGAAAATAATAAATTCAATCTATTTCAGATCAGTTAAAGTTTACTCGTCAGCTCTCGCAGTATGGAATGAGCGCTACGTTCTCCTGTGACCCAGCCATACTGGATCATATTCGCCATCATTATTTGCAAGGAGTTCTCTACATCACCCAGGAACATGACGACATGCCAATGTTTAAAAAGGTTGAAAATCTTTTTGTGTTTGGTTTTTGATACAACAAGGACGAGGGAGAAGTTAATTAAACTAGAAAGGTTTAGGTAGTTAAAAACGGTAAACAATATTGATGAGATTTTATGTAAAAACTCAGTTTAAAAATAAAATGCAACTAAAAACTTATGTAACTACAGTAAAAATTTCTAAATCAATTGAAACATTAGTTTAAGCAGCAGTTTATTTGTTTAATATGTGTTTGTGTTAAAAGTTACTTTTTTTTTAAGGATGGGCAATCATCAAATGACTCCTTCCGCTCTGGGCGAGGTGGAAGGGAGTGTCAGACTCTTTTTTTTCATACATGTGCCTATGATCACAAGGAATGGTTATCGTGCTGTCATCTGCAAAAAGTGTCATACTGTGATCTATACATTTAGGAAAATCGTTGATGTAAAGGGTAAAAAGTGGTGGTCCTAATACGCTTCCTTGTGGTACGCCATAGTTGACTTTACGCTCCCTAGATGTAAAAATTACTTCACGTTTAGTGTTCGCATTAATCGTCGCAATTTCCGTTGTTTGCTTCCTGTCTTGTAGATATGATTCTAAGAGCTTCTGAACATTTCCTCGAACACCATACGCTTCGAGCTTTTTTAATAAAACATTATGCTGAACATAATCGAAAGCCTGCGTCATGTCGCAGTATATTGCACAGATGGGTGTATTTTTATCCATGTTTATCATGATTTTGTGCAGAAAGTCAAAAACCGCCATATTTATTGATTTACTTTTCCTAAAACCGTATTGCTCATCACAAAGTATATCACTTTTATCCAAATATGTGCTTAGTTCTCGGGAAATATATTTTTCAAATATTTTTGAGAAAATGGATATTAATGATATTGGTCTGTAATTTTGCATCAGGTCTTTCTCTTGCTTCTTATGTAATGGCTTTACTATAGATTTTTTTAAAGCATTAGGAAACATTCCTTCACAAATACACAAGTTCATAATATGACACAGTGGGCGACATACTATGTCAGCGACAGTTTTAATAATCTCTGCACTAACCCCATCACAACCTACACTCTTCGTGTTTCTGAGGGCTAAAATAATACTATATATATCTGTAGGTAAGCTGGGAGCCATAAACATCGAATCCTTTCTATTCAGGATATGGTTAGTGACAGTTGCTCCAGCGGCAATTGGTTTTATTTTGTCAATAAAATAATCATTAAACAGGTTTGCAATGTTTTTGGGTCTGAAATAATTGTATTGTTTATACGAATTTTATTAATGTTATTCTTAGGAGTATTTAATTTATTGTCATTAATAATTTGCCATGTCGTTTTAGATTTATTCCGAGACGTTTGTATTTTATAAGTACGTCTATTTTATAAGTAAGTCTTACTGACTAAAACCCATCCGTGTTCCTCCTAATGCCCTTTGCGTTTCAGGGCTGCGGCGTCTCTTTCGAACGGATTCCGCACCCCGGCAGGCACTGGCCCTAGCGGGCCCCGTCTCCCATGCTGACAACTCCTTGAGGCGCGCGTGGAACACAGCGCGCCGCCGACCCGGGCCTGGTTCTGATCGGACGGCGAGCCACCCAAAGCTCGCCGTCCGCAGGCCCGCGCCTACGGTGGCTGGAAATCGCCCTGCGACTCCCGACGCCTGGGGCGTTTTCTTCTGTTGCGGCGGCTGGGTCAAGAGGCTTCCCTCTCTCTCACACGTTCGGCATCCTCCTTCGCTAGCATTGCTGTTTCGCAGAAGGAGGTGACCGCTTCCCATGCCTCTTCGCTCCGGACCATAGATTGAACCAGGGCCGGTCGCGAGAGGTCGCCGCCGCCGATCGCCTCAACGAGGACCCGGCGGTTTTCCGCCCAGGCAGGGCAGACCTCCACCGTATGCTCCACCGTGTCCTCCGGGCGATCCTCGCAGTGTTGACACCCGGGCGTATCCTCCCGCCGAATCCGAAACAGGTATCTCCCGAAACAACCGTGTCCGGTGAGTACCTGCGTCAAGCGGAAGGTAAGGACACCGTGGCGCCGCTCCAGCCACTCCTCAAAGAGGGGACTAATTGCCTGGATTGTGGCATGCCCAGCGCTGGGTTGCGACAGTCGCTGTCTCCATACCGCCATGACATCCTATCGGAGCTCCGTCCGCCTTGCTGCGATTTGCCGCGACAGAGGAGTCTCGCCCTGGCGTTGCGCCTCCACGCGCCACTCGTAAATGAGCGCGAGAGCTTTCGCCTCCAGATCCCATGGCGGCAGTCCTCAAAGTAGGCGCCCAAACAGGCGCCCCATAAAGGGCCATGGACCGCACAACCCCCACGTAAAGCCTCCGGCAGGAGGCGTTTGGTCCCCCTAGGTTGGGCAGAAGCCGCTTGAAGGCAGCCCCGGCCCGCCCCAGTCTGGGAGCCAAACGTCGGAAATGCTCGACGAAGTTCCATCGGCTATCGAGGACGAGACCCAGGTATGTAATTGTCGACCCGACCTCGATGTGAACTCCTCCTACCGTTATTTGGGATCCCGATGGTGGCCTGTTCCGAGAACCATGGAAGTACATGGCTTCGGACTTGTGTAGGGCCACTTCGAGACCCAACTGCTGGATTCTCTCAATTATTGTCGCAACCCCGCGTGTCATAGCTTCGGCCGCCGCCTGGTGCGATCTCCCGTGCGCCAGGACCAGCGTGTCGTCAGCGTAACAAACCACACTGACGCCAGTAGGGAGGACAGCGCGCAGCCCCAGAGCCGAACCCTGTGGAACACCACACGACATCTCTCGCCGGTTCCACTCTCCCAGGTTACTGGGGTAGATGACGGCGCTGTCCGTCAAGTAAGCCTCGACTACGCCACGGAGGTAGGTCGGCACCCGGTGATACCGAAGTGCCTCTCTGATGCAACTCCAGGGCAGGCCTACCACGTCCTCCACCAGCTGGGGCCGTAGACTCTGCGTCAACGGGTGCGGAGCTTATTCCGCACCATTTTGTAGGGTCTTCCCCACGGGTCCCCGTTCAGAGACTCTAGCATCTCCTTGACAGCCAGATCCTTGGCCTGCAGGATCTCAGCTCGGAGGGCGGCCTTCGCCACTCTGTACCCCTCGTACAGCTCCGCTTCTCTGATCTGCGCATCCGGAGGGCGGATGTGGAGCCTGCGGTGCCTGGTATACCGGCGCCGTGCAGCAACGCATGCCTGACGCAGCGTCGCCAGCTCTTGCGACCACCAGTACACCTGGCGGCGGGCGCGTCCTGGCTTAACCCGGGGCATTGCCACGTCACAAATATCGGACATGGCCTCCTGGAACCACTCCGCTTCGTCATTGATGTCAGTAAGCCTGTCCGGAGGTGACACCCAGGCCTGCACGATCGAAGCTTCCAGGAGGAGCTCCCGGTCAAGCTGCTTCAGCGCCCACCGCGGACCACTCGGGGCCTGCCGGACTGGCGCGGTTGAGGTCTGGGTGGAGACGTCAAACCGGATATACCGGTGATCAGAATAGGTCTCCACCTCCTCTAATACGCGCCAGTCAATAACACACGGTGATAGAGAAGGGCTGGCAAACGAGATGTCCACCACAGATTCCCCCTGCATCCGCACACACGTTGGGACAGAACCCCGGTTTAAGACGACCAAGCCTGTCTCCAAAGCCCAGTCCTCCACCATCCTGCCCCGCGTGTCCGTATAACGGGAACCCCAAGCCAAGTGATTGGCATTGAAGTCCTCGAGAACGAGCACGGGGAAAGAACGATACCCGGCGACGACGACGCCCAACTCCGTAAGGGAGTTTTGGAACTCGGCGAGAGTTCGGTTCGGGGAGAAGTACACTCCTACCACAACAATCTCCCCGAACCGTGCTGCTACGCACCCCTGTCCTCTCTTGACGCTTCCGAGAGATGGGGTACTGGCAGCGGCCGACGAAATTAGGGCCACCGAGCCGTTCAGGTCCTCCAACCAGTCATCCCTGGGCGGGACAAAGAACGGCTCAGCGACCACAGCGATGTTAATCAACATCTACGCCATGCTCTGGACCAACAGGTCCTGAGCGGCAGCGCAGTGGTTGATATTCGCCTGGAGGAAGCATAATGGAGCCGTTATTGACACTCCATTTCAGCCCCCTTCTGAGTCCCTTGTGAGGGCTCTCTCGCAGCAACCGAAGCGGCGGCGGCGGCGGCGGTGACGGCGGTGGTGGAGGGCTTCTTTTTGTCCCTGGTCTTGGTGGGTGGAGCGCAGGCTTTACCTCCAGCCCAGTGATCGGCCGGCTTGCCAGCTGCCGCACATACAACGCAGTGCGGCGTTGCGTGCCGGCCCTGTGACCGGGCTGACCACAGCGGAAACAAAGACCGCTGCGATCCACCTCCGAGGTGCACTGAACTCCCACATGGTTGCCCACTTGGCAGCGGAAGCACCTCAGAGGTCTGGGTTCCAGCAGTTTGACCTGCGCAGAAACCCAGCCCACCAGGAGTCTTCGGTCCTCCGATATTTCTTTGGCCGCCGTCACTGGGCAGCTCACCACGACGGTTCGCATGGCCGTGTTGTCAGGACGTATGGTGCCTGCCTTCACCTGCTCGGCAGAGCACCTCCCAGTCACACCACCACCACCATGCGAACACCACGTGCTGCCACTTCGGGTCCGGTTGAATGGAAGGTGACATCCCTAAGTCCGCCGCCACTGGACCCAGTTAGGAAGGCCGGGAGAGGATCTCCCCCGACGCCTGGTATGCCTGCTGAGGGCCGGGAGAGAGGTCGAGATCTCACTCTCCCTTTCCGCAACTTCCTTCTGCGGAATAACTATTTCGCAGAAAGAGATCACCACGTCCCAGGACTCCTTGCTGTCGACCATAACACGGACTGCGGCCGGCAACGAGAGGTCACTACCTGCCACACAGATGAGGGCAAGGCGCGGCTCCTCCTGTGCCGCTTAGGCACACTCTGCCAGCGTATGCCGCGCCGTTTCCAGCGCTGGAAGGGCTCCCACAAGGTGGACTGATGACCTGGTGAGGGTCACGGGTAGCCGATGGATGCGAGACGCCCAGGACCGGACGTTGTGGAGACACTTGGGGGAAGCCTATGTCCAGCAGTGGAGGTCTTTCGGCTGATATGATGATGAACTTATGACATAACATGTTTTCCCTGGTGCTTTCGCTAGGAAACTTTTACTGACATTAAGCTATAGAATCAAAATGCAAAGTTCTTGGGTAATGACCAAGACGAAGAAAAAAACAAAAATCAACGGGTATTCCTTTTATTTTGTGTCACTTCATTACACTAAAAGTATCTGTTCTCTCTCCTAGATAAAGAACATCCATTTTATGATGAAGTACAAATGGCTGATCCTCGGTGACCACGTACCTGACGCGCTGCGCAAGATTCGATACGACTCCGATGTAGCCTTCCTCAAGTGGGATTATGTTGCGAACAATGAAACCGGGATCTTTTCAGGTGGTGTTTTTGCGTCATTTGAACAATTATATTCATATATTTTGTCTATAATTTTTGTATGTTTATCTGTTTGTCTGTGCGTTTGTGGGAGAATAACGCATAAAATAAAACTTTATTTTCAGACTATAGTCCATATTTTAATCACCAAAACCACTGATTGGATTCATAATCGAAGTACTTAAAAATATTAAGTGTTATCTCAAATAACATTTAGCGTGTATTTCATCAAAATCGACCCACAAAATCAAAAGATATTGTATTTTTAAGTTTAGTAAGAAACTTCATCGAGCGCTAGTAACATGGTTTTCAGATACATACTTGCCATGCCATCTATTGAGAAAAGTAGCGTCAGCGAATACATGAAAATACTGGGTACTGACCGGTGTTAAGGGGCGTATTGTAACATACTACGAGTAGTATAATGTAAAATGTAACAAAGCAAGCTTTCGTGCAGACAGTACGAGGAAACGAGCACGAACACGCGCATGTTACTCGGGTTTTAAGACACAGCGTAACGAACATGCTCGCTGCGAATGGTACATTCTGGCCCGTAACGCCGGTCTGTACCCACATTTAGATGACGTATTCTTCGAAATCCTGAGCCAGTGCTCACATTTGTTACCAATATTCTAGCTATGACTGTGGAATCAAGGACTGCTATCCATATTTATGACACCTACGTGCACCCCAGAGATGGTATAGCTATAAACGTATGGGCGTATTGGACCGACTCCACCGGCTTGGTGATAATGCACGACCGCGAAAGAATACTTCGAAGAAAAGATTTGAAGAGATCCTCTGAGGATTGCTACCCCCGTAAGTTACATTTTTTTTATTATTATTGATAGGTTCGCGTTTGACCACAATCTCACCTGATTGAACGCAATGATGTGGTCGTCGATCACGAACACGTTCGCCTAGAAGTAACCTATTTACTCTTGACTTATAGGTCTCCAGGTTGTAGCTATCAGGAAACACATCTGTCCGGGATGTTCACCATGTACGTTTTGTAGTCCGATGACGGAATGAGCTTGGTGGAATTATTTTGTGAACCGCACCCTTCACAAGATAATATTTTAATTTGAAAAATCCTAGTGAAAAAGGTGCCTAGATGTAGTGTTTAATCTAGTAACACCGAAAAACGAAGAGCTGAAAATTACATTATATGTTTCTATACTATCTCTATGATCCGCTGTTGCATTGCCGTGCCTGTATTATTCTTTATTCTATAGGAATCGTACACGGCGTTGAATATGTCACCTATTGTTACATATTTGAAACTAATAATTAAAACACACTTGATATTGACGCTTCTGTGCTGCCAGCTATAGTTCCTGCAGGCTTAGTATAGAGGGGAACGTGCACGAAGTAGACTGCCATCTAGAGAGTTCTGTTCCACTTACAGTATCTACACGTTCCCTATACGGCCGCAGTTATAATATCAAATAATAATATTTTCATCAAAATATTTAAGATTATCGTGAACCGACAGCAGACAAAAAAAATGCTCTTTTTATGTTCTACAGCTTTATTTTTGAACACCCCAACTCGAATTTTGGTATTTTTGTTCAATGTACAGAAATCACGGTCTCTACTGTTTCATTACATGTGTAAATTATTGATTTACATTTGTTCTTCAGGTAGGACATTATTCGAGTGACAAGTATGACGGATCATTTGCGGATTTTCTGGAGGACGAGTCTTTGTCAGAACAGGACTCTGGTATCCGCAGCGGGTACGGAACAGCTATGCTTCTCACTGAGGTGGTGAACGCCCAGTAAGTTACTCATTACGGAATGATTACGACATTACCATGTATGTCAAAATCTAATTAGTAGAATATTTGAAACATAAATCAATTTGCTGGATTTTTTTTGGCAATTTAAAACATCAGGAAAACACAGTACTTATAACTACTCAAAAGAACAGTAACGGGTAGATATAACTTCCTGTGTAACTGCTCACCCGTTAAATTAGTAGTGTGTGATTCTGGACTAAATTTAAAAAAATTACTGTCAATCTCCGCAAGGCTGGATGAGAGTAGTAGAGAGTCGAATTAATAAAATAACTTTTTGTTTAAGAGGCCTTTGTCCAGCTCTAATGGCTAAAGGCGATGATGTTTTTTTTATTACTGAAAGGCTTGTCTTTGATCACAACCTCACCTAATGGAGAGCGATGAGGGATCGATGATGGATGCATACCCAGAAGTATTCTCTCATGACCTAAAGACTTACCTTGATAATGATAAAATTACCAAATATAAACTGCTTATCCAGTATGTTTTCTTTGTCAGAGATGTTCTAATAGAAAACGAGTTATGGATAGCCGTAATCAACAACAACAGCATGTACGTCATGGTGTCGACCGGAGAAGCGGACATCTCGGGAGCTATACTGCGCATTCTGTGGGATAGGACCTTTATCTTCGACTTTATCATACCTATATGGCCTCTCAGGTGTTGTTGTTGTTTATATGCACTTTTCCTAAAACTAAGAATGTAAAAATAACGTTTATCTCCACACTCTTATGTCCCTACAGCAAAGCCTGGTTTTTACAGGGTCAATAGCTGGCAGACAGTGAAGGACAGTTATTGTCTGACAGCTACTGGGTCCATGAAAACAAAGTTGAACCAATACTGACCGATCAGTTGCTGTCGGTCAGCTACTTCAAAATGTTTTGTTTCTTCTGTCCACTGACCTTCCCCCACTCACACATTGGCCGATCAGTGCCGTAGGACAATGAAAGCCTGGACAGACAGATTCTGGCTTTCAGAATTTTTATCAAATGGTCACTAATGATAATGAAGGATTAATGCTATAATATAGGTAATGCAATAATAAGAAAAAAAGTCACTTGTAAGAGGCTTTGTTGATTGTTTACTCTTTGCTACTACAGAATAGGCTTCACATACTTAGCAGAGCGAGAGAGCAGCAGCAACATGTACTTGGAGCCGTTCTCTCCTGGTGTATGGTGGTCCTGCCTGGTCATGTTGGCTATCCTGGCGTTGGTCGAGAGGATTACGTCCAAGACACCAAAGGAGAAGGATGGAGCGTTGTATACTGTGCTGACTACTTGGTTACAGCAAGGTAGGCCTCGTTGATACATAATGAATATACGATTAGGAGTCATTGAACTCTTTTTCTTTATCCCTCGCGGCAATATACTACACAGTGACGTCGACGAGACACCTTGAAGAGCAACTCGCGGCGATTTACTCGCTTTTGGAGGTGCTAAAAAGGAAGCAACAACATGCCGGTGAATTTAGAGATCATATCCTGGCAGAACATAAGTGAGTGAGTGAGTTCTATTCGCATTCAGCTTAGTTCTAGAGTTCCTGATACTTTTTGGAAATAGTTCTGGCGTTTTTCCAGGAAAAAAGTCAAATGAAAATGTGATCTGCGAACTACCAGTAGCAGATCATTTTTTCCATAACAGAAATTTTCTAAGTGTTTTCAGTCCAGAGAGTTCAATAGTTCCTGATACATTTTAGAAAGAGTTCTGTAAATAGAGGCTCTTAACAATAAAAACATATTAAAAAGCTACCAGAAACAAAGCGATATTTTTTGTTCAACTGGCGGTAATTCCTAACTACCACCAACACCGACCAACCTATATCAGTAGTAAGAAATTTAAATAAACAGGTAGATCGATTTAAAATCGCAGCGCAAGTTTCAATCTATCCTAGAGAGAAGGTGGTAGACTAACACAAAATCCCATCGGTCCTTAGGTAGAGTAATGGTTTTTAAAATAATTAAATTTTTCTTAAACAGATCCAATGATTTTCTAAACTCATTACTGTCAGTAGTATTAAAGTTAGTGTTTAACGGTCCTTCTAAGATGTAAAAGCTAAAGGTCGTTTCCTTTGATAACGAGTAATAGCGCCTGGTAGGCATCATTGTAATGCTCGTAAGTTAATGGGAATGCCTTGATAACAGATCACCGCCCAAGCTCCGTCGGCCGGTCAAGCGGCTGGCTTGTCAAGAGGATCGTCGCCGGTCAAGGACGAGAATAAATAGTGAAACTTTTCCGTAGTAGTAAGACTACTAGAATTATGAATCAATGCATTAAAAGTACCGTGATATTCAGGCCATTTCTTTATGTTACCCTTATGTTACCACTAAAACTTGGAAGAACCATTTTCGGTAAACGGATATTCGACGATGAAGAACTTTGTTTAACGATGAATAGATAAGATTTTAGAATATTTATCGCCAAATGTATCCTGAAGCGTATTATCTGCATGATCAGGATAATCTAATAGCTCTAAAATAGTCTGATGAGCATCTTCAAAACTATCTAAAATATGTTTAAGTTCCTGGTAATAAAAAATAAATAAATTCCGCTGTGAGTCATCCTCATCACTCATTGCCAATGTACCTATCTCCAATGCCTTATCAAACCGCTTAGCAGCTAAACTACGCTTTCTATGCAGCTTTGATAAATCTTGAACCATAAATTCATCCTCCATAGATTTTGATTTCGACTTCTTAAAACAACTGTGTTTACGAGACGAATGTTTACTTAACAACGACATGATCAAAGCAATTACCAAGATCGATTACTGATAACGAAAGTCGGTAATACAAGATTCCAAACAAAATTACCTCTATTACAAAGACATAACCTGTAGAGGAGCTCGTGGCTAAATAATAACAGCCGCACGGGTCGATCTTTAAGGTTAAGCAGCGCTTGCCAAGGTTTGTCTGTGGATGGGTGAACATCTTACAATAACGAGTTTCCTCCGTGCCTCGGAAAGCACGTTAAGCCGTTGGTCCCGGCTGTCGTTTGTAGATCTTTGGCAGTCGTTGTGGGTTGTCAAAAGCCAGTAAATCTGACTGCAGTCTTGCCAAGAAGTACCGTGTTACCCAGTTAATGGGTTGTGGAGGTCTGGTTGGCAGCCGCTCCACGTAAAAACACTGGTATTCAGCTGATTCCTTTTTGACTGGAAGCCGACCCCAATATATAGTTGGGAAAAGGCTAGGCAGATGAGGATGACAAAGACATAACCTGTAGTGTATGCTGTGATGTGTTTTTGACCGTACCTACGGATGTAGGCTTCGTCATAACCTATTGACACACTTTTCTTTTATGTTATAGGAAATAATGTAGCTAAATAGTCTTGCCTCGGTCCTACGGCAATCTCATGAAGAGTACTATTGTACTCCCCGAAGGCGAAACGTGACGGATGCGTATCCGAACGCAATCAAACCATTGACAGCATACCACCAGCGCGTTACGTTGTTATTCATGCACACCTACCGTCGAATTAAAATGAACAAAGGAATTTTTACGTATGTTTTATGAACGATATTTAGCGATAACGAAAATAGTAACTATGGGCCGAAATAGTAAAACTAAGGACCGTAAAGTTAGATAGATTGCCTAATATTGAGATCCTACAATAACTATTAAGGTTTGATTGTGTTGAAACATGTGGTATTGGTGGGCCCCTGGTTTCGGCACCATATAAATATGTCGTCGTGATTTATTAGATACAATGAGTTAGACCACACATTTGGGACAGACCAAGGGTCTGAAAGATCAAACGAAAAAGGATTTTCCTAGGAAATCCAACAGTAACAGACTGTTGTTTTGCATCCTCGTCAAATTTCAGGAGGACAAAAATTATCAATTGATTTAATAAAAGACATAAATTATCAATTGAAAGTACGGTAGCGGGTAATAACTAATAAGCGCTGCTTTTTTTGTTGTTGAAATTTAGCGCGCGCGCGACAGTGCAATCATCGGTACATAATTTTACCTAATTTTATTTCGAAAATCAGCTACATTATTGTCATAAATTTTGCTTGATAGTTAACTCATTTTTGAGCATAGTTACCCGGAGTTATTGTTCAAAGTGGCCACTATCACACTCTTCGAGCTCGACGTAGCTGGTTTTCCTTCAGCTTACGTAACACTAACACATTCGTTTTAAAAGTGTCGAATCTTTGCACTTTAATTCTGTTTCACTTGTCACTTCCTCCGTGTAAACTAACCTTTTAACGTCTCCCCACAAATAAAAGTCTCGAGGCGTTAGGTCCGGAGAACGCGGAGGCCAGGCCACAGGTCCTCCGCGACCGATCCAGTGGTTACCAAAACTTTCGGTTTTCAGTAGGCGAAACACTGTGGTGTGGTGGACTCCAAAGTGTTGACCAGCTTCCCGCGTGCTTGCCCGTGGGTCTCGCTGGAAGTATTCCAGGATGTCTTCCTGCAAGGCGACAGGCAGACCTACGCTGCGCGAGCTTGAGCATGCCGGGGAACATCAAACGGAGAAAGTCTCTGCATAGCAGCCAGCATGACGCTCTGTGATGGGGGTTCCCGATCGGGAAACATTTCCGTGAACATCCGGATAATGGCTCCACGCAAGCCGTCTCCACTGATGGCATACAGGCGGACCTTCCTACCAACTCGACATTTGAATAACTGTCCACCATCTTGCACTTTGTACCTACGTCTCAACTATGTACCGAGAAGCGGAATTCGCAAAAAGCACGCGCGCTTCGGCGACATCAAACACACTGTTATTTTCGGGGCCGCGGGAGGGGGGCTAGGAGCTTGCGCGGGAGAGTACCCGCACCGTGATTGGGGTGGAACTGATTACCTACGAATTTATCGAATGATTGTTTGCGTTTGTTTGTGTGTGAAAGCGTGATTGTAGGGCTAGTAACAGACGGGCCGCATTTAAATACGGCTGGTTCACACTTACGGATTTCCGTGAATAAGAAAAAAAAATACCTACCCATTTTATTGTTGATTTGGGTCGAGAATCATTGGCATAATTACGTCCTTGAATTTGACTAGGATGCAAATCAACATCTTGTATAATACGTGACATACCTTGGTCTGCTATATCTTCTGTCACTGACCCGCCCTTCGATGATTTCACCACAGTTAAGTTGATATGAGGGTCGCGAGCCGCTCAAAGGTATTCCCAAGCAGCATATCGATGTAACGAATTTTGATTCTTCGCCAAAAGAACGCAGTAGAATGACAGTAGCACCAATAGGGTCACGGTCAGCCTATCTGACCATCGATCGATCTACAAATGACAGCCAGAACTAACAACTTAACGTGCTTAGTGGAGCATGGAGGAACCTCGGTTTGATCAGATGGTCAAGCATACACGAACCTAACTCGACAAGTGTGTTGCTGTTATTATTTAGCCACGAGCTATGTTTATATATTATTATTTCCCACCAGACGCCAGCGCAGTTCCCGAAGGTGGATCCGGCCGCTTCGCCTTCACAGTCCTGTCAGTGAGCGCTATGCTGGTGCACGCGTACTACACGTCTGCTATCGTGTCCGCACTGATGAGCACTGGCCGAGGGGGGCCGGACTCCTTGAAGACGCTCGGAGACTCTAAGTACGCCATTGGCGCCGAGCATTACGATGATTTGAGATACGTGTTCTTTGATGTAAGTGGTATGAATAAATAGTAGCTAGTGCAGTTTATTTTAAAGTACATGAATTAAATGAATGATTATAAATATGAAAATACTATTAAAGTACATTGATCATTGATTCACAAAGAAGAAAGTCTTAATAACTTTAAGAAACTAAGAAGTCGAACTGTCAAACCCGTAACTTACTCAGCAATATAAAACAATCAGTATATTCTCGATCCCTAAACAAATAAAATACGAGAATCCTGTACAACGTTTCAATAAACACCAAAATAGCGAAACAAAAATCGACTGCCCCAAATATTGCTGAGCATATAACTCAACAAAGTGTACTAAATACATAGATGATTTCTTTTCCAGATTTTGGTTTTGGTCCCGTAGCAAAAGTTGTTTAAAGGGTGGCCAGAACATCGACGTCCAAAAATAAAATGTAGGTCCCTTTTATCGTGGGGTATCCGAATCACCCCCAATGTATGTTCCGCGACTTTTTATAATTTTCGAGCTATGATTTTTTTTTTCAGAATTTTGAGAATTATCGACCTGAACAATTAAAAAAAAATCTAAAAGTAAAAGTAGAAGATTTTGTTGAGATTTCTTTATTGCAACTGAATTTTCATGAGTTTTATTTTTATGCATAAAATTATCAGCTTCGTAACTGTGTCGAAAGTTGTGAAAAAGGAAGATATATATTTGAACTAAGCATGAAACTTCACGATGTTAGATTACTGATTTTCTCGAAATTCTATTTGTTTTTTTTTTGCTTTTGTGTAATTTAATATAGCCGAGGAGCTCGTGGCTAAAGAATAACAGCCGCACAGATCGATCTTCAAGATTAAGTAACGCTTGCCAAGGTTGGTCTGTGGATGGGTGACCATCTTAACATACCGAGTTTCCTCCGTGCCTCGGAAAGCACGTTAAGCCGTTGGTCCCGGCTATCATTTGTAGATCTTTGGCAGTCGTTACGGATAGTCAGAAGCCAGAAAATCTGACTCCAGTCTTGCCATGAAGTACCGTGTTTCCCAGTTGCTGGGTTGTTGAGGTCTGGTGGGCAGCCGCTCCGTGTAAAATAATGGTATTCAGCTAAATCCGGTTTGACTGGAAGCCGACCCCAATATACAAAAGGCTAAGCAGATGATGTCTAATTTAATATAGCCGTATTATTTAATGTGAACAATGTGTCCACTATCGCATTATTACTAATACTTGCACTTCTGTTCTGTCTCCTGCTTGATACGGAGGGAAGTGGAAATTATATTTTTGTTTTTTTTTCCTACTCCTCCGCTGTACTTTTCTGATTAATTTCGTTGCAGCATCCAAGACAGTTGAATCGTTTCTCCGGGACTCGTCGGGTTTCATTGGCTCGGCGTTTTTCTGGTGGTCGCCACTGTTGTTTCTGGCTTTCAGGAGTTGCAGTGGTTGGGAATGTGTGGCGGGCTTGTCCCAAAAAAAAAAAAAACTTGCACTTATATAATTTTTGTTTTTCACTTTTTTTCTTTCTCCACTTTCTAGCCAACCCAGTTTTACCAATGCCGTGTAACTCTGTTATTGGCTTAAAAGATTATTGTCATCATCTCACTGTCACTGTGCAGTGTGTGCAGACTTTATGGAAGATGCTAGTAACAGTGGTAACCTTGACGAAACTGCACTGGGGTGCTCATTGATAGTGAGATGAATATTTGTTTTTCATGAATATTTGTTATTCATGTAATTTAATAATAAGCTGTTGAGTTACGAAATAAATAAACAAAGTGAAAAAATTGCGTTCGGTGAATTATAAACTAAATTTTCAACTTTAAATTAAAAATCTGAACCGGTGACTTTAGGCTTCTTAAGAAGGTTTTAAAAATGCGCCAGACTTTCAGCTTTCATAATCATTAAAAAAAACTGGACAAGTGCGAGTCGGACTCGCGTGCAAAGGGTTCCGAACGAATTTCATTTTTAACATGTTGGTTTTCCTGTAATCTATAGGTAAAGATCTTTTTAACATTTTTTTCAAAATTTCGGCTCAGTAGTTTTGGACCATTTATTTTAAAATTATAAAAAAATATAATTAAAGCCCTCACAGTAAGCCCTTTCATTTGATGTCACACAGCAGGTTAAAAAACTTTAACTTTTTATTTCTGTTTCGACCTCCAAATACATACAAAAAAAAAAATTTACTTAACGCTGGACGCGTTTTGTTTGGGTCACAGAAGTCCATATGTGTACCAAATTTCAACAGAATCGGTCTAGTAGATCCGGAGAAAACTGGCTGTGACAGACGGACAGACAGACGAACAAAAAATACAACTGACTTCCAAATAAAAACACTGCAAATTATAAAAACCTTAAATTTCAAAAGTCTTTGTAAAAAACGAAGAAAAACCACCAAAATTCATTTGTATTTTTTTGTTAAAAGTTACCTATTTATTTTTTGCATGGTTCCTCTAAATCGCGGAACATACATGGGGGTGATTCGGAAATCCCTCAATAAAAGGGACTTAAATTTTATTTTTGGACGTCAATGTTCTGGCCACTCTGTATAATGATGAGTACAATGACCCCTTTTGAGGTATTGCGATTATTCTGTTAGACTTTGTATAAGAAGAGCATGATTTAGAGTTCAATGAGCATTTCTTTCAGAAGTTTTCGGTAAGATTTTCCTCTTAGCGTAAATAAAACACATGTCCATTGTTTTCGTTATTACCTGCCACTTGCTTATCTTTACATTTTGAATTGTTTAATTATACTTTCTTGTTCTTTGCATTGTCCTCACATATAGAAGCAACAAGGATAATGTAACCAAGATTTTTTTGTAATACCTACATAACATGATTTAAAAGAGTGTCCGTGGAGTTTCTTGCACGTTCTTCTCCATGGAGATCTACGACTTCGAACGTGCAAATTAACAGCTTCACGTCTTTGACTGACTGACCTTGACTATTCAAACCTACCTGGAAATGGTTTATTTGAAATAACTAAATCTTGAATTTCAGATTAAAACCACATGGGACGACCTCGAATACTTGAAGAGCAAGAAGATGACATCAAACTTCTACCAGGACCTGGAACGCGGCATCGAGCTGATTCGAGAAGGCAGCACCGCCTTCCACAGCGAGTACAATTAGATCTACCCTCATTTCAAGACCTTCAGTGACGAAAATATCTGCAAGCTGCAGCATGTTGATACCATTCCTGAAGTAAGATATAATAGCGACGTCAGAAAGAATAAAGGTATAAGTTCGTAGCCGGCTGCAGGCAGCAGCAGAAGCAGGCGACGCGTGACGTGTCGCCACGTAACGTTGATTTCTGTGTATTTCTATGATTACAAGGCATTTGCCTTCGCAGTTAGGAACACGTCGCCTGCCGCTATTTCAGAGAAATACACAGAAATCAGTGCTGCAAAACGCCGCCTGCTGCTACTTCCTGCATTCGGCGACGAACTTATACCTTTAAGAACAACGATTCCTACTTGCCAAAATGACACTTTTGCTGTACTTTTTAGAACAATTTACCCGTCTGGTAGTTAGGTTAGAATACTAATATTATAAAGCTGAAGAGTTTGTTTGTTTGTTTGGTTGAACGCGCTAATCTCAGGAACATATAGGAAATACAGGTTCAAATAATTTAATGTTAGATAGACCATTTATTGAGGATGGATTTAATATCACGCTACAACGAATACGGGCGGAGCATTAAGGCGATATGCTAATAATAAGGCCATTCTGAGAATTGTTTTTTCTCGTAAAGTACCTGTAATAATGATTTGATATTTTGGTTTATGTTTCTGGACTATGTGATCTATCTAAATTCTGATTCACGATGCAAAAAAATTTTCTCGATAGAAAAAAAATACAAATTACGATCTGTCTTTTTGCCATTTTCATTTTCATGACGTAATGCATTAGTTCGAAGTTATGAAAACTGCTTTTAAATATAGAAAATAACTTTATCTAGCTAAATCCACAGCAGGTTTTAATTTCATAATACTTTTATGTTATAAAATCCGAAATTTACTTTTAGCACTTACGTTATTTATTCCGAGCCGCCCTCATTTTATCGCCTACTCTTCTTTTACCTTTTAAAAGTATTTGCATCACTGTCTATTCAGATCAATTCATATGGTCCGTGGGCCTTGTCGAGGTAATACCTATGTCACTTTTATGCAGATCAGAAATGTCTGATTTTCCTAATTATTTTATTTAACAGTATTTTATAAAGATCAGCAGCTTAAAAAAATTATTTGTTAAAATCAGTATTATAAAATTATTTCCACCGTGTTAGTGTGTATTTTTGTGACCTTGGACAGTATATAATCTTAGTAATTTTATGTTCGTACCAACATTGAAATTGTTTATAAAAATGTTATGAAATAAAAGACTAAATGTGCCTAAAGTATAACATTTGGGAATATACCTGAACGCAACAAAGGATTCATATTACAGTCAATTAATATTGGCTAATAACACCGACAAATCATGATAAAATCATCACTTTTACTTCTGTGTATAGAACATTCAAAAACATAACTTTTTCCTCATGTAAAGTAATATAGCAAAAGATTTTTGTTTTTTGCTAGACTGGAGTTTCTGTTTTTCATAGCTTTTATCTCACAATTTATCTCAAGAAACAGGCTAAAAGAAATGTATTTATTTCATGCTTTGAAATATGTCAAACATCAATATGTCAAGTAATTAACCTGCCAGCTTACGAAAAAAACTGGCTTCTGCCCGCGACTTCGTCTGCGTGAATTTTAGAACTAGGTTAAGAGAGAAGTGAGAATAATTTTTAAAAAAATATAACCCACAGTCATAAAGAGGGAAATGAGGTCAGTGGCCTCAAAACCTACTTAAAAAAAAAATGATGAATAAATGAATAGTTGTTAGTCCCGAAAATTCACCAAACAATGATTTTTCTTAATCGACTGACTAAGTTTTAATTCTCATTTAGTAATCATCATGGTCCATTCATCTTTTAATTTGTGCCTTTTGGACATTGCAAAATTTCTAAGTCATGTTATTTTTTGTGCATATCTTCTACCTTACTATACAAGTGTATACCTGTGCTTAGCACAATAAAGAAATTGAATTAAATCTATAAAACCTCTTTAAATCAACAAATCGTCATAATTTACGGAGTTTCTTTGCAAAAAGGTGTTGTCATTCATTTTATTTTGTTTTTTCCACAGACGTTAACCTGGGTACAATCAACCAAAGACGGGCAGTGGACAGAAGTCCTGCGTGCTGCCGGAGGGTGGTTACTTGAAACCGGTCTAGGAAAGCGTCTGGTTGCTCGTTTGAGGGTCCCGCAACCACCATGCAGGGCCTCTCTTCTGGCTGAGAGGGTTAAACTGGGAGATATAGCACCGTTGTTAGCCCTGAGTATGTTTGGAGTGTTCCTGTCAGTTGTGTTGCTTGGGGTTGAGATCATGTTTGCTAAATCTAAGAGTCGCAGGCTGCAGGAGGGGGGCGCGAAGCAAGCGTTAGATGATGATGATGATGCTTCTGCAGTTGTGGAGTATGGTGATAATTATGTGGAGTAGTGATTTGATCTTGTTTATTTAACACATTTGCTTTTCGTTTTATTCAATGCACTCTATATAAGATAACTTACTTGTAGTATTTCCTGAGATTCATAAGTAGCTATAACTTTGTTTATTTTAAAAACACAAATAAAAATGTTTTGTTTTGATTCGTTAAGATTCTTTTATTTAATTTTTAGTGATCCGTAAATCAAAAGGAAAAAACGGAACCTTTATAGGATTTGTTGTCCGTCCATCTGTTTGTCAAGACCCTTTATCTCAGGAACACGTGGAGGTATCGAGTTGGAATTTAAACCAAATACTCAAGTCTACGGTAGCTGTGAAAAAATCATACTTATACGTTATAAAAAAGATACGCCGTTTATGCAACCAAAAACGAATATTTCGACACTGTCAAGGGAATCAAAATTCATAGGGTATTTCCGTTGACCTAGAAATATGAAATTTGGCAAGTAATACAGTATTATCCTACAGGTATAGGGAAAGTCTAAAAACCATAGCTTTCCAATTAAATCATGAAAAATAGAGTCTTTATTTAACCGGTCAAGAGCGAGTCGGACTCACGCACCGAGGGTTCCGTGCAAATTTGTAGGTACGTGTTATAAACTAGCTTTTGCCTGCGACTTTGTACGCGCATATCCCGTTTTTCCCGTTCCTGTAAAAAAATCCGGAAATCCTCTCTTAGTGCCCCCCTACACTCTCCAAGGAACCTTCATGGCAAATTACTGCTTTTCCGGTTCACAGTTTTACCGGTTTCATAGGATCAATTTAAGGTGTAAGAATAATCGATTTTTTCAAATAGATATTTTATTTGATTGAATGAGGAGCTCGTAGCTAATTAATGTAGTAACAGTCGCACGGGTCGATCGACCCGTATGTATGTTAAAATGGTCACCCATCCTCAGACCGACCTCGGCAAGTGTTGCTTAACCTTGAAGATCGACCCGTGTGACTGGTATATTCCAAGGCACGCTGAAATCTCGGTATGTTAAAATGGTCACACATCCACCAACCTCTGCAAGCGTAGCTTAACCTTGAAGATCAACCCGTGCGTTTGTTTTAGTTTAGCCACCATGAAGCATAATAAAATAATCCCAAAAATCCGTAGGTACACCAAATGTTAGTATAACAGTTTACCTATATTATGTAGATCAGATATCAACAGTTTACCACTCTCCAAGTAGACTCGAAAATTATATCGAATAACGATCGATGACGATGATTCAGTATTAAAGACTTATCGACTAACAATACAGATTGTAAAAATAATCGTCATGTTGTTTTTTTCGCTAAACAATTCATCGAAAAATTTAACATGGACTGAGGTCATATTCTTGCGGAGAATCTTAATACCGCCATTCAGAAAAACACGTAATCAGTATAACGCCATCTATCGACAATGTAGTAAAACTGTGAAATATAAGAACGAACTTAGAAGCTCACAATTGTTACGAAAAATAATGATTACATAACAAAATGTTCACTTTTCATTTACTACATGATAAAGGTATAACATAAAACTCAACAATATGTTTTTGTGTTCTTTTCACACATTTGTTACTACTATTTTTCTCAATAGATGGCATTGCAAGTATCTGGAGTCTCAATGAAAACTACCTTTTTTCTTTTTCTAAGTTTCTTCCTAAACTCAAAAATTCAATATTTTTTTATTTTGTGGGTCGATTTTGATGAAGTAAACTCTAAATGTTACTCGGGATAATATTTAATTTTTTTAAGTATTTAAATTTTGAATCCAATGAGTGGTTTATTACGCTCGGTGATTGATTACATTACATGATTGAATGACAATTGTATAGTTTTTAAACACCTTTCCCTATACCTGTAGTATAAGACGGTATTACTTGCCAAATTTCATAGTTCTAGGTCAACGGGAAATACCCAATGAATTTTGATTCCCTTGAAAGTGTCGAAATATTAGTTTTTTGCGGCGTAAACGGCCGCTTCTTTTTTGTATTTTAACCTCGCGTTCCCGAGATAAAGGTCTTGACAGGCAGACGGACGGATAACAAAGTGATCCTATAAGGTTTCTGTTTTTTCCTTTTGAGGTACGGAACCCTAATTAAGTGATATCCCGAGTAACATTTAACGTTTACTTCATCAAAAATGAATTGCACGAAAGCATGAAAATAACACCATAACAAATCGTTGAGTTATTTGTTAAACTACGTGACATAGTAATAGTGAACGTAGTTATTAAGGATGCGCCAGGGTAGCCCGCGAAATTCTAATTATCTTACGTTTTCTGCAATTTGCAAGTCATTATTAGGTTTTATGTTGATTAAAGTATGATTCGCGGGCGTATAAATTATGTATTTTTAGAATTATAACCTCCATAGGGCCAAGTAACCTGAAAGAATGACTATTTCATGAAATCATGACATTTTAGGATTATACCTTTATGATTTTCATCATCAGACCCTTGTTACCAACTCCAGTGAATGGTACCCAACAGTACAATTCACAAGCATACTTGTAAGAGTGGATAAAGAATTACTTTTCTATACTTTGTCTAAAGAAATACTCAAATCACCCCTGGCACGCCCGGCACGTTCGGGTGTCAACACTGCGAGGATCGCCTGGAGGCCACGGTGGAGCATATGGTAGAGGTCTGCCCTGCTTGGGCGGAGCATCGCAGTTTCCTCGTCGAGGACCTTTCGCGTCCGGCCCTGGTTCAAGCCATGGTCCGGAGTGAGGAGGCATGGGCAGCGGTCACCTCCTTCTGGAAAGCAGTAATGCTAGCAAAAGAGGAAGCCGAACGCGTGAGACAGATCGAAAATTCACTCCCCAGCCGCCGCAACAGACTCGGCCACCGCTGGCGCATGCCTGCGGACGGCGAGCATTGTGTGGCTCACCGTCTGATCAGAACCAGGCCCGGGTCGACGACGCGCTGTGTTCCACGCGCGCCTCAAAGAGCTGTCAGCATAGACGACGGGGCCCGCTAGGGCCAGTGCCTGTTGGGGCTGCGGACTTTGTTCGAAAGAGGCACCGTACTTTGGAACGCAAAGGGCACTAGGAAGAACACAGATGGATTTTAGTCAGTAAGAGTCTGACATTCCCTCCTGCTTCACCCAAAGCCGGAGGAGTCATTTGATGATGGGAAATCATCAAATGACTCCTCCCGCCTTTCTTTTCTGCTCTTCATCATCAGACCCTTATTATCAACTATGCATAATACCTATCGGGACGATTCTAATGAGCTCTAATACGACCGGCATTATTGTAAGAATGGATGTAAAATAACTTTTCGAGAATTCGTCTGCTGAAGATATATTCAAGGTATATATTCATGCGTTAGCCATCGAATTCGAAAAAATATAGATATTCTTGCTCTACTTTAGATGACAAAAAAACTACGATAGGTCTCAGCTCAGTCGGCTTCTGGGTCAGAAATTACCATTCCTTTGTATGATTTACGAAAAAAAATATTTTAGCAACTCGAGATATCCTCTATCTCCTAAAGTATTGTTCCTACAGTTCAATGTGAAAGACAAATTGTCTAGAAAATTTAATTTAGAAAATAAATGCAGAAGTGAGCAAGGAGATATTTTTAATGGTTTTGGAGATACAAGCAAAAAACTGAAAAAAGGTACCTTTCCCCCCCTCCCCTACCGCCGGCTTACCTCCCATTCTCAGGGATTTTTAGTATGTTCAACTGGACACTTCAGAGAACAACCGTACCAATTTTCAAAACTTCACGAATTATTCGCTCTGATCGACATTAATTGAGCTAATTTTCCTGCACTAAAAATATAGTTCGGAAAATGTTTGGCGGATGATGATCTTAAGTGCTTATTATGTTGATGATGGTTCTACAGTTGTATGTAGAGTATGGTGACAATAATGTGGAGTACTTAATGATTTGATCTTTTTCATTTACCAACATGATATTCGATTTTTGCACACCTGGCTATCAATTTATAAAGAGACAAAGTGATATTCTGTGTGCAACACGATTTTCGATTTTTTTGAGATGGGTCACGTAACATTTCGTAGCATAGTCAATAGTGGTTCAATATAACAGTAATGTGAAGTATTAAATATTTGATCTGATTTATAATTTTTTACAATACATCTATGTATTTGTACAACGCAACACCATACCATTAGCTTACTCGTAGTATTTTCCGACATGTACGAGTATATCGGTTTAAACGTCGATTCATGGGAATACATAAATTAAATACAAATACTAGTAGTTGTTTTATTTACGTCCCACGTGATGATAAAAATACTATAAAGAAAATTTAGTGCAAGAAAAACATCTGGCGATCTTGTAGACAATATGATTCTGTAATTTATTTATTTATTTTATTCAGGTTAACCAACAACTGTTTACACCAGTACATAAGCAGCTCATAATTTATAATAAGATACAATTGCGGGTGCAACAACTAATTACAGGTTAACACCGCTAGCACAGAAAACATTGGTAAAACATTAATTATTTAATTATGTAATAGTAAGTACCTACTAATTCTGACATACTAAATGAGTGCTGATTTTAAAATTAGCTATTTGACTTGGCAGACTAAGTTATAATCGTATCATCATGTAAATAAGATCAACGCAAGGAAGATACTGACGGTCTAAAAAGGGAACTTTAGCAGAATCAGAAAGCAGTTTACACTACCCGTCACTGTCAAAATTTCCCAATCAACCTTGAACCTAATGCGTTAGCGATAAAGATGAAAATTAAATTTGACAGACTGTTGTGTGATTAATATTATGATTCTTCTAAAGTGGCCTTGTTTCCTCTTACGAAATCATAGAAAGTAACTATCTAGTGATCTCGAAACCAGACCACTTACTTTTCCACGAACTATGATCTCATTTCCATAACTTCCGACTAACCTATCTGTTTCAATATACTCACGAACGAGCATACTTATCACTATTGACCTTATCATCTCCTATCAGATGTTCCTCGAACAACATCACGTCTTTCATCAGATTACAGTTCAAATGATACTTTATATATCACAGTATCGTAAGTATTGGAACAATGTTGTGAAAAGACGGCTTGGAGGATAGTTTTCTGCTGTGAGGAGTACCAGGGCAGCAGAAATGCTGAGGCTACTAATAAAGTTGAGTGCGCTGACGATAGGGCTGAGTTATGCTACTCTGGCGAACTGTCAGAGTTTGCAGCAATCACAGGTGAGTTTGTTCTTCTAGTTATTAAGCCCTTTTTTAAGAAGGTAAATCATCAAATGACTCCTTTCGCTCTGGGCGGAGTGGAAAGAAGTGTCAGACTCCAAAACCCACCCGTGTTCCTCCAAAATTCCTTTGCGTTCCAGGGCCGCGGTGACTCGTTCAAACAAATTCAACAACCCTGTGGTTGAGAAGCCCTAAAGTGTTACTATTTTTTTTTTTTTTTTACTATTGATAGGCACGCGTTTGACCACTATCTCACCTGATGGTAAGCGAGGATGTGGTCGAAGATGGAGCACGCTTGCCTAGAAGTAACCTATTCACTCTTGATTTAAAGACTCCCAGGTTGTAGCTATCAGGAAACACAGACTTCGGCAGGGAGTTCCACTCCTTAGCTGTACGCACTATGAATATGTTCCCAAAACGTTTTGTCCGTATGGGTGGGATGTCCACCATGTACCGGTGGCGCATCGCCGTTCGTCTTGTGGTCCGATGATGGAACGGGCTTGGTGGAATTAAATTATGCAATTCCGTCGCACATTCCCCAAAATGCAACCGGTAAAAAACCGACAGGCTAGCAACTCGTCGTCGATGTTCAAGACTTTGGAGCTTCGACGCGACGAGCCTCTCATTGCCGAGGATCCTCTTGGCTCGTTTCTCAATTGACTCAAGGGCATCAAGCTGGTATCTGGCAGTAAATAGGCCTATCAAGAAATGTATAGCCTCGATACAAGTTCAATAGCCACTTCCGCATGAGTTTCGGCAAAATGCTCTTGGCAGATAAATTCTAACAGGTCTACTAATTTTTAAATTGGGAATCCGTAAACAGGCCTTTTAGCTTCACTGAGAAAATGCGGGGTTCCCATTTCACCTATCTAAAAGTACAGTTATCGACAAAAATAAAACAAGACCAGTCTATGTTTACGACTTTGTGTAAGTAGGAGGTCAGTTATATTTACTTTTGTATAGTTTCTGTATTAAATAATTGAGTTAAGTCACTATTAAGTCCTACGCACACCGGGACGGATTGGTAGAGGATTTGGCCACCGATCAGCGTGAACTAGCCGCTTGGATCCCTAAGCGCGCTTTCCGATGCCAAGTCAAAAAATCCCATTCGATATCTCGGAGTCAATGAATAACATTGACATTTATGGAGTATTCCTACTAGATAAGTTTGAATCTCCTTTCGTAAAAAATGTTTTATTACAATAAAAATACAACCAATACAATTATTTACTTTGTAGTGTTTTTCTTTTATTTGGAAGTCGGTTGTATTTTTTTTGAAAAAAATATTTTTATTTTTTACTTTTTAGTGGTACCTCACACTTAACAACACCACTGGAATGTCGCAGGAAAGCAAAATACGCAATTTCGTTTCTTGGATTTTCGTCATCTAAGTAAACGAATTCCAGCTATTTTGATTTAAATCCAAACTGCTTATTTGATTTTGATGAAATTAAAATGGGACCAATCGGAAAGCTTATCCTTTCACATGAAAGAAGAACTTTTCAAATCGGTTTATAAATTTCGGAGTTATGAGGTAACACACTTAAAAAAATACAACCGAATTGAGAACCTCCTCCTTTTTTTGAAGTCGGTTAAAAAATGTAATCCTCTGCTATTCCATTCCAGCGTGCGCAGGCCCTTAGCCTACCTCAAGGCTGACTGACCTTACTGACCTACAAAATTGTTCTTTATTTATTTCAAATTTAGAAGAATTATGTGTGTAACATAAACTGAGTAGGTATTGTCTTTTTTTTAATTTTAATAAACTAACTGCATTATTCTCATCAGTTCTCATTGCAGATGGCGGCTCTGAACGAGCGAATGAATCAGATGATCAGCGCTCTTTATTCATCATGTGAGTATTTTATGCAATTAAAGATACTCGTAAAAATAACGCAGTTGCATAGATGAATTATTATTCTTCTTCCTCTTCCTAGAAGACGTTCTATCGAGGGTTGTCGGGTCATCTAGTTTCTCCTTCTTAAGAAACACGCAGAAGTTTTATTTTCCTTCAATTACTAATTTAACAAAAGCAAAACAACTTTCTTTTGGATTGTCAAGGTAATTTGTAAAACATTAACTGGAAAAAAATATCAGTTGTTTCATACAAAATGCAATATTTAGCCGATTAAAATGTTTATGATTAGAATGTACACATATGATATTTTTTCGAGTTGTAGGGTTGGTCTTATGGTAAAAGTTGACTATAACCATGGGTACTTTCACTCCTTAAATTTTTTTTGATATTATACAAATTACCCTGTATATCCCAGAAGGGATACCTCATACATTTCAAAGATACAGTAAAGAAATTACAAAAAATTGGTGAGTTCATTCCAGAAAAACCGTTTAGTAAGCAAACATAACTCAACTAATTAACATATATTCAAGCTGAATGAAATACTTATAAAAGTTAAACATAAAAACAATACGAATAAATGCACGTGTTTGTGCAACTGACCTTAATTTGTTATTGTTTCACAAGACTACCGTTTGGTATCGGCTGACAGCGCCGTTTGTAAGGAATGCAATTAATTAATTATTGTTTAGTTATTAGAAGACAAAGGTTCATCCGACGTTAAAAACTATAAGAAAATGCTTAGGAAGCAAGTATGGGTCAATTGGTTCACTCGTTTTGATTCGAATCGTAAGGATACTTACCCGTTTAGAGTTGGAGAGCTCTATTTGTTTCATGTTCATAAAACAGTCTTACTACATAGAAAATCCTGATTTACTTGACTATTATTATTACTAAACTAGTTGACCCTCGCAACTTCGTTTGCGTCACAATTTTTATTACTGCTCCACTCCTATTAGTTTTAGCGTGATGATGAGCCTATAGCCTTCCTCGATAAATGGGCTATCTAACACTGAAAGAATTTTTCAAATCGAACCAGTAGTTCCTGAGATTAGCGCGTTCAAGCAAACAAATAAACAAACAAACTCTTCAGCTTTATATACTCGTATTAGTGATATCTAATTAATCAAAAACATACATATTTTAATGTAACTTTTAACGCCTAAATCAGACAGATAACCATTAAGAGAGATTTACAGAAAGTATACTTCAAATATGAATTTATTTTCAGCACCTTTACTGCGTTCTGTTGCACCATCTACCACCAGCCCACCATCCGACGCAACACCAACATCGACCACTGAGCAACCTTCAACGCCATCTACGACAACTTACGACCCCTCTACATACAGCTATCTATACCCTCAAGTGATATACGTGCCCCCTTCAACGTCACCTCCTTTAACAAATCCTCCACCAGCTGTAGCCACGTCTTCCACTACTGCTCCAAGCCCGTACTATTCTTATGAAAGTCCGCCGACGGAATATCCTGGTCCAAGTTCAACAGCGCCTAATCCGTGGCCGTATGGTTATGAGTATCCTTACCCGCATTACGGGCCTCCTTCTCCTGCTCCTGCGCCAGCTTACCCTCCGCCTTGCACGCCGTATCCTCATCCTTACCCATCGAATCATCATGATTATCCACCGTCTTCGTACAGGCCTTACCCACCTCCTCCCGCTTCACCGCCTGCGTATCCTCCAGCGCCTGCTTATCCGCCAGCGCCTTCATATCCTCCAACGACTTTGTACCCACCGCCTCTTTCATATGCAACGGCTCCACAACCTTATCCACCAGTATCGCCACCTTGTCCTCCCGTTCCTGCTTCCTACCCGCCAGTTCCTGCGTCTTACCCACCAGTGCCATCTTACCCACCCCAGTATCAGCCTCCTGGGTACCCTCCGGCCACTTCAGCCGCACCGTCCTACCACACACCTCACTTAAGACATGCTGAAAGGCCTCGATACGGTTAAAACAGAAACTGTATGTTAGTAAATTATGAATGTTTTCGTAACATAGGTCTAATTTATTTTGTTTAATAAAATTTTTGTTATGTATAACTAGTATTATTTTATTTACATAGTAGTGCTATGATTTTATAAATAGTGTCATCCATTACGAGCTGATAAAACATCTATATTCTTCTTCTTCTTATCGTGTGGGCAGTAACGTCTAACAACCCCACACAGCCTAGTGTCAGAGTTTCTAAACCGTCTCAAAGGCCTCTGACTCGTCTATAAAAAATATTTTAATATCTCGTCAATGTTGGTTTTCGACTTACATTTAAGCAGTAAGTACCTAGATTTATTTCAAAGCGATGCATTATGTATCAATTAACTGTTTGATCTTTGACCGTTATTCATTGACGCAACGTTTAATTCACAACATCGTTACGAAATGCTTATTTTGAGAAATTATATAAATTATTACCTTTCTATCTATTATTATGTAAGTAAAAAATCCTATCGCTAAGTAAAAGTTAGTAGATAAAATCAAACGTTTCCTTCGATAGCTGTTCTTTGAAAAATATTTTCAAGAATCGTAATTTTCAAGACAAATTCGGTTTTAAAGTCATTACGAGAAGTCCAAATTCAGAAATCTGATACCAGTCTTGTCTAGAGGTATCGTTTAACCTAGTTACAGGGTTGTGGAGCTCAGAAATGCAGTCGCTCCATGTGAAAAAC
The DNA here is from genome assembly GCA_950371165.1 of Lacanobia oleracea. Classification (NCBI taxonomy): domain Eukaryota; kingdom Metazoa; phylum Arthropoda; class Insecta; order Lepidoptera; family Noctuidae; genus Lacanobia; species Lacanobia oleracea. The sequence continues at coordinate 17,981,644 of OX493406.1, forward strand.
CGGTATTCAGCTGCATTCTGTTAGACTAGAAGCCAACCTCTACATAGTTAGGAAAAGGCTAGGTAGCATATTGGGAAAAAGCTAAGCAGCATATACGTATTTTGTAGGAACCGCATAATCGAAACAGAGAGTAGCAGTAATACATGTTATGTATATATTAAAAGAATATTGGAAAACAAAATGATGATCTAGCAAATATGCAACAAACCAACTATGCAAAATAGCTTTGAAGCAGAAACCTGATTGCAGAACGAAAACTCGCTGAGCTATTTTAAAAGCAACGAAGACATTATTTTACTCAAAACCATCAATCAGGTTCTACTGCCCTATCTTTCTTTCATAAGAAAACCTGTTATGAAACATCATTTTTTACAAGGAATAAACCGGTCTAGTTCATAAGTAATATTGTAATAAGGCTGCAAAACTATTATGAATCTTATAGACCAGATTTCACCAGAAAGAGAATAACTTTTTGGCATAGGAGAATCCTTACATTTCTAAAGCTTACCTTATTTATCTATAAACTAGGACCTACTTACTTGTACAAACAAGAAAAAAGAAAAATTAGAAAGAAGAAAAAAACAAGAATAGAAACAAGAAGATACCTAGGTACCTATAGATTATAGTCTGGAATAGCACAAAGACTATTCCGGGAGTACGTGCCCTTAGGAATATTCCGACAATCATGCGGGCGAAGCCACTGGCAGATGCTAGTAATACACATTTGCACATTGCTCTTTCATCACAAATTTAATTTGTAAAAAAAACATGTTGGATTATTGCCCAACCTTAGAAAACATGTCCTATCTAACATTAAAAATGTTACTTAGAAAGTTTCAAAATAATTTCCTAATTAATTGATAGTGTTACATATAAATGTAGGTGTAGAAGGTGGAAGGGCACAACTTGTTCACCATGGCCCTCTTCTACATAATCGTTGGCTTGGCCATCCAGGTAAGTTCCACAAACGCCATGAAAAAATTAAAAAAAAAAACTTTTGTGACCTCAATTCATTTTCATAAAATGTAGTTTGTGATTTAATTCTGGACCAACATGATTGGTACCTATTAAATTCATGATCAAATATTTGATTAATGATGTGTCATTTCAGGGCTCATTCACTTACGCTAACGTTACCGACAGTGAAGAATTTTTAAACAGTGGTGAAATTGCAAACAATAACACTGAAACCAACGATGAAACTATCAATGAGTTTCCCACTGGACAAAAGGACTGGATTGACTTTTTCCTCCTGCCCGACACAGCTTTGTATCCAAGCTCTTCTGTCGCCATGATGACTCAAGCTACCAACTCGGAGAAATCTGTCGAAGAGCAACTAGATGAGATCAAGGAAATCGCGCAAAAGATTACTCTGGCTATACAAAGTGAAATGGCAAATCTTCTTACTTATGCACTCAACAGCTGTGACAAAGGTGATGGTGAAGCCGAAGAAGATAAAGACAACCAGCTGCGTAAGAAAAGATCAGTAGAGACTCCTATGGCTAGCACCCAACTAGTGACCAGACTACTGAAGCACATCAAGTCCAACAACGAATTCCAGAACATTGCTATCGACAAAATGATGACTGCACAGGAAATCGCTGACAAATACGGAGTGGAATTCAGCCCTGATACTGAAGTCCTCTCTGACCTCGCTTTTGCTGCTAACCAACAGGCTAAAGAAATGAACTCCTTGTTACAAGAGTCTATAGACATGAAGAATGTTACCCAGAAATTTGAACAAGTTCTTGTAGATGCACCAGCTCAAACCCAAGACAATGGCTATTACTACTCTGTCCAGTACCCTGAACAGAAACCAGTCGTTTCAATCGCTGAACCAGTAGTGAACCACCACCATCACGCAGACTCTTACCCAAGCTACAACTACTACTACAACTATCCTTATGAAACCCAAATCCCTCCTCCAATCCAGAACTACTACAGCAGCCCTCCTGTAAGCAAGCGTCCTAACTTCTACGACACGGTTTCCTTCGCTCCTCAAGAATACTCCTACTGTTCTATGGAACCTGTGACTTCTGCTTCCACTATTATCCTGCCCTTTGAGGATATTGTAGAGCCTGAACCAGAACTTGTTGGTGAAGAGCTTGAAGAGACGGTTTCTTCTAAAGTCTTCGTCAATAGAGGTGACGAACCAGGTTCAGCAAATGTCAACCATGTCATGACTTACACTGTCGGTGAGAAGTCATTTTTCAGAACCCCTGAGATTGAAAGGTTACCGCAGCAAATGCAATACTGTTTTTTCTTGATGTAAACTTGAGTTTAGAGTAGATTTAATATTATTTTTTGTAAATAATTTGTATTTTATTGCAGCTTCGAATAACGTCTTCAAGCAAATAATAAAATGCTGTCATTAAATTATTTGTATTATTCTCAAAATCTTCATCACGCTTAATTTAGAATTCGGTCATCATTATTTAATCCAATCATTATTGCTTACATTTTTGTATGAATGAATAAGCTAATGTCTATGCTTACCAACTGACAACATTCGATTTTCGTTTCGGATACATTGCTTTTTCAACTATCTACAGAATCCTAGAGACATGGTGAAGCAAATAGATTTAAATACCAATGGTTCCTTGTTTCTAGATGATTATTACCAAAAACCTTTCAGACATTCTGACTTTATTGAGGCATTTTTTTAAATTTTATTGTTAATGGACGATGAAAATAAAAACGCGTGTTCGACTTGCGTCAACTTTAATAGATTTAAATAAATATCCAAACATATTTACTAAATCTTAATCTATCTTAACATTAGCTATATCCCTTTGGTTACATTTGGCACTTGGCGTTCTGACTGGTGCATTCACATCCCTTCATTTTCTAATAAAATGAAGAAGAATGCGCGAGTTTTTGGTAAATACTAAAATTATATTAGACTATAGTAATAAATACATTATATTTGGTAACAAAATAGTTTCAATATCTTTGTAATAATTATAATATTGTGACAGAAAAGGCACATTTATTGCATGGGCGTAGACAGTGCTTTACCAATAATATGTAATATTGAGATTAAACAAATTGTTAGTATTTTATGTAAAATATTTGGTTCACGTTTCTGCAGTCCTATATACTTTTCTTTTGGTTACTTATACAAGGTAACGTTTACTTTGCACTAATACATCTTTCTTTCATTAAACCAAGTTACAACATTAAATTAGGTGTGCGTAACAGTATAAAATATATTTTTATTTCGTTTTTCAAACCAACTTTTATACATTGCCTAAGCACCATCTGACAAATAACCGCTACTTACACATTTATACACTAACGCCAAAAAATACCTTAAAAAATTCCTTCATATTTCATTTTTCAATAATTCCTAAATAACGACTCCAAATTGCCGTTTCCTAAGCAAATTACACACTACTTAATTTCTTTTAAGAATTTTACACCAAATTCATAAAAAACGTTCCATCTATAATTTCAAGATCAAAATATTTCAAAATCACAATAGACTACTCTTTACAAAATATTACGGCTCTATGAACATAGAAGCTAGACCTTATTCATAAATCTCTGACTTTCATTTATAAGTATTTGAATTTGGAACGGCCTCAAAATGTTCCATGACCATAGAGCCGCAATATCTTCACCATTTTTTTATTTCCCCTTAAAGACGGTAATATTGACAGATGGTGCGCGTTCCAGCGACGCGGTCGCTCATATCTGTCGCATGTTGTCAGCGGCCGTTGTCTTTACAGTCACTACCTATCGCTCGTCGTCAGATAGCCAGCTATCTGTGAGCATAGTAAGCACTGTAAGCGCTATTGTGGCCCGAGTGGGGTTGGTAACTGAAATAAAACAAAACATTTCGGTAAACGAAATTGATTGAGAAGCTCGGGGCTAAATAACAACTGGCACAAGACTCCATCTTCAAAGTTAAGCAACAGAAGAAGCTACTCAGTTACATCCGGTAAACTGGTAGTTAACCCCGACATAGTAGGGGAAAGGCTATGCAGATGATGGTTGTTTTATAATTTCCTATTCATGTGCATTTTGTTTTTTGAACAAATAATCATTTCATTTATTCATCAAAGCCATACAGAGCAGTTTTAAGTGGTGATAAATTTATTAAATGAGTTCCTTCAACGCCTTGACACTTAATCACAGTGTTACGCTGAACCATCGTTGCATTTGCATTTAGCCCAGGCGTTGGGAAGTCCGTATGCGTATTGAGGGCAATTCCGCGCCTAAGTTATTTTTTGTCGATTTATACGGTACAATTTTCTGATAAGAGGAACTAACTAAAAGCAACATTTGCCTTGAAAACTTAGATGGAGTGGACTGTCATTCGGCCCAGAAGCTATGGATTGACAGCTCACAAAGTCACAACGAACTCACTTCACCGAAGTATTCACGTTGAGATGCTTACAGAGTAGCTCTGCCGTAATACGTACCGCACGGGATGCGCGTGCGGCGAGTAGAGCGGGCCGCAGGCGCTGGGCTCGGCGGCGTAGGGCTGCGCCAGCTGCGGGCACGCCTCCGCCGCCGAAGACTCGCGCCGCCGCGCGCCGCCACGCTGCTGACTCTGTTCGGGGGGACTGTACACAAACATAAATATTAGTTTGGTCATAGACAAGTTCTCCGTCTATCACTTGACATTTTTAGTGCAGTATCTTCATACTGCACTAAAAATGTCACAGTTATGGTGACAGCTTTGTGCAGCATTCTGGCGCTAGTCGTCATTGTCTTACGTTCTTATAGTCTTTAACCTTCATATTCTTATGCTACCTAGTTTCAAAGCTTTTTTACCACCTGCCTGGCCAAGTGGTAAAAATCTTATAATTGTATCTACATTTTTAAATAACCACATTCGCTTATCACTAGAACGCCAACCCAATTATCCTTTATTCATTTTGAACAGCTCACAAACAATCCCTAAATATGGATACCGACACTAAAAATCGCGCACAGAACTCGACGCAAGGTAAATCGTCCCAAGCAGTGAAAACAGATAAATGGAGTTGACTAATCATCTTTAGTGTCCGTCCAAATTAATGAGTGGCAACTATCAACATATGATACAAATAAAAAATAAAACAATAATTATCGTCTCGCCCGCCCAGTAGGCGGGGTCGTATTACTGGGACTTCGCGTTAATTCTCTATTTTGACAGCGTCAGACAAATGGCACTCATACGTCCTAGAGTTATTAATCGATGGTACCAGGAAGTGTGACAAGGAAAAAAGTTTATGATATTTTTTGTCCCCTTCTAACTGTTTGTGCATGTGTTGATTGAGTTTTCACAGAACTGCGGATAATTTATCATTTGATTTTAATTACTTAGATGACAAGTTGCTCATGAATTTTAGTCGACAGATTTTGTTGTGTTTTTCAAAGCATGTTCCTTATCCTTTAAGGGGTATAAAGATTTGGCAATCTGAAGAAATGTCAGATGCACATAGCGTCGGTCGGTGCGCTTGCCAAATCTGATATGCGTTTTTCATCAAGTTGACAAAGAAGAAAATAATCTGTTTTATTTAATGATTCTTGATGATTAATCGACTAATTCATAATTTCAAAATGCCGTATGAACTGAGATACAAGTGAAAATGATAAAATGTAATGTTAATGTACTTGTTTTTTAAGGATAGTAACAAGAAAATATCATTAAAATGTTCATATCAGATTTGGCAAGCGCACCGACGATAGGTATTATTTATTCTTAGAAAACTAAATATCATCTCTTTTCTTCTTTGAATATATATTGAGTGGTTGATAAATTGATAACTCTTCACATAGCCACTGTAAAACAATAGGACACACTAGTGAAAATGTTTTTATTTGTGAGCAGTAAAATGTGATGATGTACTTATGATGCCATAAAAATTATAAAGAAAAAATTGTACGAGTACTTTCACTCTAGAGCCAATATACGACGCAACATTCATCATCATCATCATCATCATCTGCCTAGCCTTTTCCCAACTATATTGGGGTCGGCTTCCAGTATAACCGGAGTCAGCTGAATACCAGTATTTTACGAGGAGCGGCTGCCTACCAGACCTCCACAACCCATTTACTGGGTAACACGGTACTTCATGGCAAGACTGGAGTCAGATTTACTGGCTTCTGACTATCCGTAACGACTGCCAAAGATCTACAGATGACAGCCAGGACCAACGGCTTAACGTGCTTTCCGAGGCACGGAGGAAACTCGTTATGTTAAGATGGTCACCCATCTACAGACCAACCTTGGCAAGCGTTGCTTAACCTTGAAGATCGACCCGTACGGCTGTAGTTATTTAGCCACGACGCAACATTATACTGTATTAATATTGTTCAATGTGGAAATTCTTCACTGTCGACTCATCCATTGAAGAATCCCACCACCAAGCGTTACCTAAACCCGATTTCCCACATGATTGGCTGACCATAGACACGCAATTGCTATAAACGGTACATAAAACGCATGCAGTTTACCGTACCGTAAGAATTATGGTTGACAAGCTAGATTTACGGCCGACTGGTAGCCAATGCAGTAGTCAGGATGGCCGTAACTGAGTCTGGATGTAAACAAGGAGATCGTATGCGCGAGTTTAGTGTTTGTTTATGGTGTACAGTCAGTTAGAGAGTACTTTTGAATTTTATAGCTGCGTAAGTGGATTTTAATGTGGTTATTTTTAATGTAAGCGTAGTGGGCTTTGTTTTATTAATTAAAATTTTGTATTGTTTACGTTACTGGTAAGAAAGTTTGAAAGGAAATTATTATTTGGGGCGGGAGACTGTTACTATTTGTAAAATTATATTTATTTTTCCAGTGATATGACGTGGTTACCTTTCAACTTTTCCGTCACTGGCGGCACTTTTATACTACCTCTAATGTACTAATTACTCACTCTATCCTTTCTCGTTACTCCACACATTCAGCTACACATTCTCATATCCGCTACATGCAATCTTTTTTCTACATTTCACAGCCCAACATTCTAAACCAAACAGTACGATAGGTCTAATCACGGACTTGTACATTTTCTTCTTTAATTTTACCGTCATAGTCCGTTACCACTTAAAAAATAAAACAAAAAGTCTTAAGAACAAAATCTTCAAAATATTTTGCACCTGCCTGTACAATTTATATAAAATGCATTCTTCCACACCCATGGTAGGCAGATAAACATATGTGGAGTGAATGTTTATAAAAGAATCAATCTTAAAGCGATCGCGCCGCCTCCCACCGTTTGATACTGAACAGGTGCGCGGGATTTAGGTACTGATCTCTATTTACTTTGAATTAGTTGCCTTGTATTAGGCAATCTGTGCTAATCTTACGATTTGTAAAGAAAACTTTGTAATTTCCAAGAAAAAAAAATACTTTGAAAAACATTTTTTTGCCTCTGGTTTTTCGTTAGTCTAAAGGAGTCTACACACCAAACCCGCCGACCCGCCGACACAGCCCGGCGGCTTGGTGTCGGCGACTTTGCTTCAAGAATCATGTCGGCGACTCGTACCCGCGCGTGCAAGTCGGCGGCATGGCCGGCGACTTGCGTACGCGCACGCTCAGTTGCCCGCCGACTCATTAAGCTTGGTCTAACCCAACACTGTCGTTTTCTCTTCAGGGACCCAGCTAAAATTATTCCACATGCTGCTATTATTAGATCAGCATCAGTATCCATGTTTATTGTAGGCTGCAATATTCGAGAAAAACAACACGTCACGTTCGTACACACTGCAATCACTAACTAAAAAAGTTGTACTGATTTCTTGCCGCCGACTAACTCACCGACACAGCCCCATGACACATGTTGGCGGGTTGGCGGGTTTGGGTCGCCGACACCAAGCCGCCGGGGCTGTGTCGGCGGGTCGGCGGGTTTGATGTGTAGACTCCTTTAGATACACTAATCGCAGCCAAAGCAAAATGCTTGCCTGATATGAGTAAAGACTAAGTAAAAAGAAAGACTCAAAATAGAAAGTAAAGAATGCAACCCCCGAGGATACAGATAGAGAGACAGAGGAAAATAATTAAAATTACACAGCTAAATCTTTCCCAATCACACACTCCAAACCAATTTACTGGAAACAGAAAACTATAAAACAATAAATTTTAAGGTTAGGACATATTTTTTTTATTTTGGCGGGAACGGGAAATGAGCCGTGTCCGCCATAACTGTCATGCGTAACTCTTTACTCTATGGGCACGTCGTAAAAGTAAATTGTCACCGGCTGTTGAAATGAGTTCCGAAGCGTCGCATGAAAACTTTGTAAATAAATTGATTCATGGCCCTACTGTGGGGCGAGAGAAATGTGGTTACGTTTACCCGACCGTTAATGTCTCGTTAATTTCTTAAGATGGTCTCAAGTCAAAATATGGCGCAGAAATAAATTGTGGAAATGTTTCGAGAGCTATGAAGTTGTGGTTTGTTTTTGGTCTCAAACATTTTATGGAAATTAGATCATCCGTCTTCAATTTTAAACCAGTGACTGTACCTACAGGACGGGCTTGTCGTACTTACTAACTTGAGAAATAACTTATTAACTTAAGTGACAAAAAATTAAACTCACCAATCATCGGGGTCGCAGTCTCTGAATCCCTTCGCAAAGGGATTGCTCGCTATTTTTAGTTGCGTTATCTGTAAAAATGAAAATAAAATAATTTTTATATTCATTTTTTTTTTCACAATAAAGCTGACTCATATTTCTTTGACCATGTGTATACTTATGTTTGGGCTAACGATACGATGATGGTGCCTCGACTAACATTGCAAAAACTTCGTGCACAATCAGCAACGAAGGATCGAGTTCAGGGCCTCAAGTCTGCTATTACAATAGTGTCAGAATGGTCTATCATTGATTTCATTATTGTTGATTTTGACAAGTTTGGTAATCTACTAATATAAAAACGTCATTATGACTTTCCAATGGTCAGCCACTGACACTCCATTGAAAGAAATAGCATAGAATGGTAATATCGTACATAATGACTGAAATGAATAAATCATATGTAAAAAAATATATAAAACAAATCTGGCATAAATTAATGTTCAAAGTTGTAGTTTTTCGAAAATCATGTCTACTAACGGGTTTTATAATAATGGCAATACGAAAATGTCTTTCTACCACGATTCTATTACGAGACCATTGACCGACCAGTGATCGACCATTATGAATTAGCAGATTACGAACTATTAGAAAAATGACAATGGGATCGTGTTGGGATAACGAATTTATAAAAAATAGCAGACTTGGGGCCAAGTAGTATTGACATTCAAGTCGATAGCTGGTAGCTGGTGCTGACTTGCCAGCGCTTTCGTACCGGCAGTTTTCATCATTTTTGAACGAACCTTTTTTTTAAAGTTATATCATCACATGACTGCTTCTGCTCTAGCCGGAGCGGATGGAGTCATTTGATGATTGTCAGTCTCTTTGTCTGACTAAAACTAAACCGTGTTCCTCCAAATGCCTTTTGCGTTCCAGGGCCACGGTAACTCTTTCCAACAATTACGCAAACCTGGCAGACAGTGGCCTTAACGGGCCCCGTCAATTATGATGACATCTCTTTGAGTCGCGCGCGGAACACAACACGCTGTCGACCGCCCTGCGACTCCCGTCGCCCAAGGCGTCTTCTTTTACCATTTCGTATAACGTTCGGTCACGCGTACCACCTCCTCCTTTGCTTTTGTAAGAATCTGCAAGTGTCATGTAGGTGTAGCACACTCACCCTGTGGTTCTGGTAAGCGGTGACGGCGGTGAAGCCAGTCTCCGGGAACACGAAGGTGCGGTGCGCGCCGCTCTGCCCCTCGCCCGGCAGGTACACCACGTGCAGCCGCGGCTGGTAGCGGTGCATCGAGTTCAGGATTATCTGCAGGAACGGTAAAACGGTTATAGTTTACTTTGTTCGAGCACAGACATACATAATCGAAGGAATCAAAGATCTCCAAAGTTCACTAGAGTGCGGATCTGTCTCTCTTTCTCTCTTCACAATGTGTGCAAATTGGGTCATCAATTTTATCCAGAATAATGTCCTTAAGAGTTTTAAGTGTTAAAGCTGTCAGAAAATAGAAAATCGGACACCAGTCAGTCGTGTCCCGCTACTGGACTGTGGCATTTAAATAGGCATTCGCTTCATGGAAAATACTCAGCTGTATTTGGTTACACTGGAAGCCGACCCATAAGGAAGATTGAATAACTCAAATTGAATTTGATTATATTCAAAGAAACACTAACTACTAGCCACTCGTGCAAATCAAGGCTGCTGTATGTTCATCTCATTATATTTTGTTACTCACGTGCCCATTGTCGTCAAGCTGGTTGTTGGTGAGCTTGAGCTTGTCGAAGGAGACGAGCTGGCGCATCCAGTTGGAGCCGGGCGCCGGCGAGTCGGGGTGCACGTGGATGCGCGGCGGTGACACCGGGTCCGCTTTACCCGCCACCACCCAACTTGAGCTGCAAGCCCAACAGATTCATCAGACCCTGAGCTTATAAAAGGGGGGACTAAGGGGATTGGTATGCGCTACTGAAATGTCAAGTGGACGATCCCAAACAATTCTTAGCATTTCAACAATCTTTTTTCGCCGATAGTACGAGTATGTCATTTCTTGTAAAGCCCGTGGCAATCCACAGGCGTGGTAGGTAGCGGACATCAAATTGAGCATAAGAACAATTGTTTGTTCTTATGCGCAATATTGTTTCCTTGAAATACTTACTTCGTTACGAGGTAATTAAAATTTTAGGAAACATCCTACTTTTTCCATATAATTATATTTAAATTACCCAGAATCACATCTTCAAAAAACATTCCTATGAACAATTTTCATTAAATACATTATTAATTGGACTTTTACACAAATAACTAATTCAAATGCGAAGCAAGATCTAAGAAAGAGTTCTGTAACACCATACCTGTGAAAAGCATATCGGTATCGCTTGTCGTCGAGAGGCACGAAGTCGACAAGCAGCAGATAGTCTGCGTTGGGCAACAAACCCCGCCAGCCGGGCTTGCAGCGCGGGGAACCGGCCTTCGTCACGATCATCTCCGTGCTGAGCTCGTGAAAGGAGCTTCGGCTTAGGTGGACCAATTACGAGCCAATTTTCGACCTCAAAAAACGTGCGGTCTACCCTGCTATTATAAATCAATGGAATTAACACCGTACCTATGGAAAGCATATCGGTATCGCTTGTCGTCGAGAGGCACGAAGTCGACAAGCAGCAGATAGTCAGCGTTGGGCAGCAACCCCGCCAGCCGGGCTTGCAGCGCGGGGAACATGCGCCGCCCCGCCTTCGTCACGATCATCTCCGTGCCCAGCTCGTGGAAGCTGCGCCATAGTGCGGCTAGTTCCAATGTCGCTGTGCAGCGTGCCACCGCCGGGTGGAGGCTTACGTTTTGGTTTGAAGCCTGAGTACAGAAAGGGGGAGTTTGGAGAATAATAGAGAATAGCTCATCAGTAGATGTAGATGAGGTGCCAGAGGAGGATTTTGTATGCAAAATGTTAGGACCTATGTCGTATATTGATCTATCTGCAGAAGGGCATTTTTCATATTTTAAAGGAGCGTTCGCATTCACATCGCAATCACTAACTAACCAATAGTCAATATCCCTTCATTTTGACAAGTTTTTTGACATTGACTGTGTGAAGAGTGTGAAGTGATATTCGGTACCTGGCAGGTACCGAATATCACTTCACACTCGTTCAGATTTCCGAATTTGAAAAATAAAAACGGACCGGAAAACTGTGAATTTGCTGTCTTTGGGTAAACTAAAGGTCAGTCTAGGAATTATATATTGGGACAAATCTAGAAGTTGTCCTTAGTTTTGCATTCTAGCTCATGCGGGGAAAGTCTGTGGTATCTAGTTCTCATAAACCAATAGAGCATTATCGACTGGGGCTATATGTTTTACCTGCACTCGAGGCGGCTGCGGCGGCGGCGGTGCGGACACTCCCGGGTCTCGACATGTGCTTTCACTGAGCGCCTGCAGTGGCGAATATGTGCTGCGCGCGCATACTGAATTCTATCGGAAGTAAAATATAATCAACTAAAAACAATCTCAATGAAGTCCTTTTAATTTCGGATAGAGATTTGTAATAAACGTAATATGACATGTCAATCATCAGCCGAAAGACATCTTCTGCTAGACATAGGCCTTCCCCAAGCGGAGTCCCACGGCCTTCATCTCTATTTTTCTTATTTAGAGAATAAACTAATTTACCACATGTTGGTACATTTGTGTGACGTACATTATGTGCTACTTTTCGCGAATCGGTAACCAGCATAGGGATTTATTATGAACACTTGAATTAATCAAAAACGAAGTCCGTCGGAACTGCGCAGTGTGTTAGACTAACCTTTACGAGGTATTACGATTTGCTGCAAATAAGCTACAGAGGTATAAAAAGATATTGTGCTGAGGAAAGTGAGTTTTGGAGGTCACAGACAGGCAGTATACATGTAGCTAAAACGCTCAGACTTGAAGCTGACTCCAACACAATTGGGATAAGGCTAGTCAGATGATGGCAAACCTAATCATGTACAAAGGTTTAAAAATTTGAACGAATGGATTATGTAGGTATGTTTTTTCGAAAATATGTTTTTGGTTTAAGTGTTATTTTGTCAGTCTTTACTCTACATTATATTTAGATATACATATATTTCTTTTCTTAATATGAACAAGAAACTAATTGTCCTTACATCTCTGATGGGATGGTGCAGCGGCGGAAGCACGGGAAGCTGCTCATGATCACGGCCGAGTCTCTCCACCAGCGACTGGGACAGCGCGAACCCTCCACGGGGACATCCGCTTGATGACACGATTCCTGCAGCAAAACACATAAGTGTTACACTTATGACAATCTTAACGTACTTAAGTAGACTGTACACTGTAGCAAAACACTTTTTTTTTAGGATGTGGAGTCATCAAATTAATGACTTCTTCCCTCTGGGCGGAGCGATTGGGGATTATCAGTCTCTTTATTGACTTAAACCCATCCGTGATCCTCCAAATGCCCATCGGTGACTCTTTCGAACAAAATCCGCAACCACCCTGGTAGCAAAACATACCCGCGTTACACTTTTGACACTTTTAACTTGACGCTACACTCAGTGGATGTCAACCGTCAAGAAACGACTACGATGAGGTTCTGAATGAAATGACGGAATGAGCTAGATTTTTTTTAAAGGAAAGCAAAATTGGAAATGGAAAGCACAAACTAATAATAAAAATAATACGAGTATCATACACCATTGCAAATTGTGAAACAAAGCGGTAAGATTTGCAGAACTAAATGAATGGAATGGTGTCCCGTTTCGCGACGAAATCGCGGTTTTAATCGTCAGCAATTTAGAAATGCAATGAAAGGTTAAGAATTTGCGGATGCTAATTATATGACACAACTTTATACAACTGCAGAAAGGCGTCATGTTTTGCAAGTGTCGTAATAATTACTAGTACCCTACTGTTTAATTCTACCACTCTAATATATTTTGTTTCTGTTACTAAGTAATTAACAGATTCTACTAGGATCCATCCATGCTCCATCTTCGACTACATCATCGCTTACCATCAGGTGAGATAGTGCTCAAACGCGTGCCTATCATGAGTAAAAAAAAAATCTATGAATACTGGTATACAGCAGATTCATCTGAACGTAATGTTTATCACAATTTTAACCATTGCATTGGTTGAATTAACAACGGATCAAAAAAATTGCCCCAAGAAAGACAAATCACAAAAATTTAATCTGTAGTTTTCCAGACTCACCAAAAGGTATCCAAAATGTTCCGTACCTATTCGTAACCGTCATAAAAAGAGTGACTATTTTGAAACGTACAGTCATCCACAGAAATGAGTAACGTACCGCAACTAACCTACCACCATCGTGCATACTTCAAGCAGCGATAATAAAATATGCTTTTCATCGGTACAAACCATTTTGCACTGAGCAAATAAACTTATCTTCATATCCTATAAATCATTTGAGCTGTAGATCTATATCGAGTGGTGTAGAAAAATAGAAAATCATATTTATAGGTATGATAACAAACTTAAATATGAAATCCATTTTTATTGCCCTAAGGCGACCTTCTTGAAAGATTAAGTACTTAAAAGTTATTAAAGGTATAAGCTGAAAATTGAGTTCACAGAACATACGTCACAGGAGTACCCCAAGTGCCCAAACATCAGTACTTTAGGGGGTTTAATGAATGCCACTGATGCTGTAATTAACGTAGCCGCCTTTTGGGCAAAAACTATCTTAGGAGTTGACCTTGGACTCGAAAAGAGGAGGAAAAAGCTAAAAATATTTGGTTACAATAGTAAGTTGGTATTGTAAAGGCGGTGGCCTGTGGTGGCCCGGTAGTAATGGCTGCGACTTACGAGTTGTAGGTCGTAGATTCGAACCCAGGCAGGCGCTTTACTTTGTGTAAATTATTTCATCACCTCTGCTCTCAAAACGGTGAAGGAAAACATCGTGGAGAAACCGGCATGTCCTAGAACCAAAAATTCTAAGACATGGGACATCTACCAACCCGCACTGGGTCCACGTGATGGATTACGGCCCACTCCCTCTCACCGAGAGGAGGCCTGTGTCCCAGCAGTGGGAACATTATAGGCTGACTATGCTTATGCTACGAGTCTAATCTAAAGGCTGCTAAGGGAGAACCTTACAGCACGCTGGCTGGCTGGAAACTAGCCGGTCTTTTCTGTCGACAACTCACCGTGTACAATGAGGGCGAGTTTATTTACTTAATTGTTTTGATTTTATTTTCCTTCTAGCTTTGTTCACATGCGCGTAATAACAACTTTACTGCTATGATTAAGAACCTTACTCGACAGTGGAGCCAACTGGTGAGTACGAAAACGGTAGCCCTCATTAGATGGAGTGAGAGACAAGTGAGCTACCATTCCATCTTGTTTGTATGGTTTGTCAACTCACTTTCACTTCGCCGAAGTCGTCACTTCGACATGTTTACAGAATCACACTGCAGTAGTGCTATTCTGTAACAACTTTTTCGTGTCTCGACAGCGGAATCCGAGGTCAGTATCAAATTACGTCAAACGTAAGACCTTTATGTTGTGTGCAATAAAGCTCACTTTGTGAGGTTTGTCACTCAGGTAAAGCTCGATATCGAAATGGTTATTTACAGAATAGACTAGCTGGTTTGGTTGAATTCGAATACTCTTTCTTTGGTACAGAAGTTTAATTTACGTGACTTAGTTTACAGCTGTTGAATGGTGATTATGCATGATATATCCATTATGGATTATGGATCATGCATTATTGATTATGGTTATCCAGCGCTGTGTTATTTATTATTAAATTTCGCAGCCTATGCTGAGATAGGGACCTTTTTGGCCTCGCACAGACTAAAATGTTTATAGACTTAGTAATACTGTTAGTTTTAATTAAATCTAAATCTGTCTGTTTTGTGCGAGTCCCAAATAAACATTTTTCTTTCTTTCTTTTCTTTTCTTTATATACCTAGATTTACTTATAAAAATGAAACCCCGGTTAGGTACCTACATTAAAGTCATACCAGTACCTAGACATAGGTGGAAATCTAACTCACGGCTTTTCACTCGCCATACCACAACGATTATTGAAACCAACGTAAAATTCAGATAAGTTAAAGTCGGGTATGTTATCTTATATCTTCTTTCAGTGTTAGATAGCCCATTTATCGAGGAAGGTGGATATATCATCACGTTTAGACCAATAGGAGCGGAGCAGTAATGAAAATTGTGACGCAGACGAAGTTGCGCGGGTCAACTAGTCTTCTAATATGATTATACTGATGTTGAGCTAAGCTCCGATTTTCACCACCCAAACTTTCGATTTACAATATTACCTATTTCATTTCCAGATATAGGAATCGAATAGCCTATCATATGCTATTAGAAAGAAATGGGCATTGATAAAATTATTCAAAGTAGGAAACAAAAACTAAATAAACAAGCGAACCTTCATCTCGTACTTAAAAGTTCAAGGCACTGAAAACTAACAATACAGGCTACACGCACTAAACACAACCACATTTGGACACATAAAAGCAAACACTATAGAAAAAAAAAACAAACGGTAGTCTCATAAAAACCGTAAAGCGTCCACACGGCCGCGGACATCTCACTCAACTAATTGGTCTAATGGCGGGAAAACTCAAAACGCATCCAAAATGGCGGCAATAATTTCATCGCGCGTTGTCAAGACGGGGATTATAAATAAGACGGGTGATGAAAACTATACTTGCGTAGAAACGACAATGATCTTCGTCTTATTTTAGTGGCAATTGAGGTTTATTTTTGTTTTACTTACGGGCTATTATTAAACCGATTTGTAATGTAACAGATTGTCTACATTTGGAGTAGGTATTTTAATAGGTTTATAGTTTGTCGATCGAGATACACGTAATGGGTTACCTAAGATCCTAAATCTGTCAAAGAAGATTCAATCTAATACTTATATCCACAGTTGAAACAATCAGGCAACAATATAATAACACCGTGCGACATTTTTATTGGAATCATAATAACCGTCGGTCTCCGGGTGCATGTAATCGGAAACGATAAATTTTTTCGCATACGCGTTGAAAAACGCATAATTGTCAGTTTATGAGTTATTTGTGTTCTGCCACGGGCGCTAATGTGGCATTCGTGTGTAAATCAACAAGATATGTTATAAAACAAGAATTTTTTGCTCATATTTCCAACAGTTATTTTGTCATAATCTGACAATAGGTCTCAATATTGTGATGATTAAATTAAGTTGTTATTGCAGCCCTGTGGGAAGTTTTTAGTAATTTATGCGAACAAAATTATCTGTCCTTGATGTTTTTTAGGAATGTGATAGCGATCTTTTGAAAAAAGCAATTAAACTCTGTCAATTCAATCTGAAATCTACAGAATTTTCATTGTCATCATTATTACTCAAACCCGCGTGGTGCTTTCCTCAAAAGGCCACCTCAGACGTTAATTATCATTATCATTTACGGATGCCTCACTCAAATCTCAGTTTTCCAGTACCTATTTGTTTTTTCAACACTTGGAGATTTAAAACTTGGAAATAGTCTGAATTTGTTTCTATTATTCCTAATGAAATAATAAAACTGTGTTAACTAAAATCCTGCGAGATCCCAATATCGCTTACCAAAGAAGATAGAGCGATTTTCTCACCAAAATCTTTCTGCCAGCTTCAGCGCAATAAAATGACAATACGGATGACCAGCCGTAAATCACATATCTGTATAGCAAATACCGTAGACCCATTCATTCAGATGGTATAATTAGACGAATCGATTAAATGTGGGTCGGTAGTCTGTTCGGCGATAAATATTGATGGCATGGACAGCCAGCACCAAGGTGGGACGTTTGTTCCACTCCAGTTGCACTAATATTCGATGCACTTGCCAAGACTGTGCGTGTGTGCTTTGAAGACTGATGTAGAGATAGATGTGTAGGTAGGACTGTATTGAAATATTTTTTATTTAGATACAGTATTATTTGACATGTCTGCTGAAATAAGGTTAGTTTTTTTTTATTTTTTACGCCCGGAGTGCCTTAAGCCCAAATTAGCAGGTAATTTATATTAGCTTTTTTCCCATGACATCGTATGCGCATATCTCGTTTTTCGTTCCCGTTTCGTTAAATCCACTGTTAAGTGCTCCCTAACACTCCTTAAGGAAGGTTCAAGATTCTCTCAACATTTCAACTATGTGCGTTGTCTGTCAGTCACTGAGTCAGTAACGGAAGAGTATTATATTTGTTTACGATATAGAAAATAAAGAAATATATATAACTAATAGCGGGCATCATCGCTTACCATCAGGTGAGATAGTGGTCAAACGCGTGCTTATCAATAGTAAAAAAAAAAGAAAAAAAAACCTGAAAAACTTTCACTATGGCAGCTGTCGAACGTCAAGATGTTAAAATAAGAATTCTTCCTTGCTGTCGACAGTGGTATTCTTCTAATGAATAAACGAACAAAAAAGTTGCAAGTAACGTTTAAGTTTCTTAAAAATAATTAAATTTTAGGGTTACGTAACTTAATAGAAGAAAAAACAGACCGTTTTAGGATTGCTGCGTTGTCCGTCTGTTTGTCTGTATGTCAGTTTGTCACGACTGACATAAAGACTCGTATGATCATACCCATCATTTGCTCCGTGATACCCATAAAGCCTCAGGAACGCGTGGAGATACAAGTACTATATTGAAATTAATATCAAATACGTAGATCTTATGGTTCCCAAGAGCTCTAAAAAACAGAGCTTCTAAGTCAAAACAATAAAAAATACGACCATTTTGATTCTCGGAAGTAAATCAACCTTTCGCAAGTACTTGGGCAAGAAGAATGGTCTTGCGTACTCGCACATGATATTAATTTCAACATAATAGGTACATCCACACGTCCCCGAGAAAAAGGTCGTGACAGACCGACAGACGGACAACGAAGCGATCCTATAAGAGTTCCGTTTTTTCCTTTTGAGATACGGAATCCCAAAAAATGCAATTGCATTTAGGTAGTTATAGATTATGTAGATCTTACCTAATGATGGCTGCCATTTTCCCATAGAATTAAGTTTGTCTTACTATTTTTGGAGTACAACAAAGTACATTATTATTCTATCAAAAATATCACTTATTAGAGAAAACTGAACTTAGAAACGCAATATCGATCTACAATGATTCTAATTAAATCAATAATATTAAAATTGATTTGATCACATCGTAAGATAACGCAACACATTCACCGGACTCATTATATCAAGAAGTCAGTACTGTACAATGACAGACAATACCTCATTGCAAGCGCCAGGTACTTGTGTACTTTGTCAGTGACAGCGACTGCTGGCAAGGTCCACAACTTTCAAATAATGATAGTACAATACGCGCCGGAAATGTTCGAATTCGTCACACGGACGAACGGTTTAAATTAGGGACCAATTTGATTGTATTTTTACTTGAAAACCGCTTTTCTTTGGTGCTTAATTTATTTTTTATTTGGTTCTTCAATCTGAATTTCTGAACTGAATCCGTGTTTTTGGGAAAATGCTTTTCTTCGAGGGGCTGTTTATTCTGTACACCCTTGATCAGTAAATTGATGACAAACATTTTGAAACGGTGTAAGACTGATACGGTTTTAAAACTTATCAATAGCTTCCCAAGTCTGGTAACCAGAACCATCTGCAAATTGAGGCGTTTTAAGAAAACACCTAATTTCAGATGAACAGGCATTTAAGTATGAAATGTAAAGTTTTTACTTTCGGTGCCGTGCTTCCAAACAATAAACTGTTCTAGTTGCAGATATTTATCTTGATTTGGAGCCTACTTCAATGAATTTAACCTTAGATGAAGTTCAGCCCACGTTACTATTTGGAGTTCCGTCATAACTTCAAAAACTCCTATTTATATATAAGTCGGTTGTGGCCTCTATAGGCTGAAAAATCCGAAGATTCGTCCGAAATTTTCGTACTTTGATCTCTCAAGAACGATTTTATCTTCCCTGAATTTTAACATTATTTTTATCCTCATCGAAATTATATTGCTTCCAGCAATAAAAAAAAATAATTGACACAGAATAGACCATTTTAAGCACACAGACCTACTATTTTGTTCTAGGGATAATCAAAGATTTTACAACCCAATCAATCAACTTTGCCTCCCCAAAATAAGCGTACGTAAATCCCAATTAATCAAATAATAAAATGACAGCTTAGCACAAAAGCAATTTCAAGTGCAAACAAATTATTTCTTTGAAAGAAGATGCGTAATGTGAATTTAATAAGACATGATTATTTCGCTAACACGTTTCCGAGCACAACCTCGACCATTTGTTAGCTTGGCTCGACAAAGTTACTCAACGTTTAATCTTTTAATATGTACAGAACCTTCGTCACCTTAACCTCGTTCAAGGCCTTTATGTAAATGACTGAGTCGGAAACTTTACGTACGTACTTAAGTATGGTTTATAGAAATAAAGTAGTCATTCTTTGCTGCTCAGTTGTTCGGGATGAATGTGGCTGTGGTGTTTGTTCTAATCGCGTCTGTGCACTGTGTCGTTGGGATCCCAGGATTTGAGCCCAAAAGTGTCCCAAGTTTTCCGTATGTACCCTACGACAATGAAGCTTTCTGTGTTGGTGAGGACTGCACGTGTTTCTACGAAGACAACGGTGTTCCAGTCACTGGTGTGATGGGTGCAGTGACCACGCCCAACACTGATGGTCAGGGAACTGGTGTGCCCGAGCCGAATCAAAATAATTCTACAGGACCAGGAACTGCATTGAAAGCAGATGAATGTCCTACTGGTCAAACTAAATTAAATGGCGTTTGTGTGGCGAACGATGATTAATAAATATTCAGCTATGAATTAGGAATGTTGTGTGTTTATTGTACCTTTCCTTAAGTGCTGTCGGGATTAGTGGGAACTATCTAACTCCTAGTGGATAATTCGATATAATTTCACTTAGTGAAAATATGAGTTAAGTTAGAAATGAGTATTGTTTATAAGAAATCGTTGGTTGTTTCGTTTGCTTTCTTTTTGGTTGTGACAACGACCGTGATCGGTTTTTGTAGTGACTCTTGGGGAGGCCTATGTCTAGCGTCTAGCAGTGGACGTCTTTTGTCCAATATGATGATGATGATGATGAACGATCGTGCCTAAATGCTAACTCAAATAGAAACCCGTAATACGATGTAAAATCTCTTTTCGAATGCACTTGTGAAAATTCTTTAGCCTTAATATACTGGGTGACGCCACAAGCGAGACTCGTCTAGGAAAAGTTGCCGAGACGACCTACCTATACATATAGATGCGTACCGCAACGGCTTGCATGAGGCGGCGATTCCTTCAGAGATGTGTGACGTAGAGCGGGATGTATTTGTTAAGAACCAATAGAAACGCTTCATTCACCTAGCCTCGCTCAGTGTGAGCAAGTTTATTGTTTCTTAACAAACACATCCCTCGGTACGCATCCTTGCTCATCTCTGGTCGCAACGCAGCCTGCCGCGGCTCAGGGAACAAAATGACTGGAAGAAATTGGGTCTTTGCCCAGCCGTAGAACAGAGTCAATTAAATAAAAAATCTTAGTAATACGTATCTAATAGATAAATGATGAGTCATAATGTAATATCTTCTTTCCCCCTATTCTACCGTTATTGAGTGAGTGACTGGCAGACAACGCAAAGCCGAAACTACTGGTCGTAAAATGCTGAAATTTGGCATGTGGGTTTCTTGGGGAGTGTAGAGGAGCACTAAGAAAGAATTCCCCGAAATTTCTAGGGAATTGAAAAAAGAGGAAATATGCGTACGAAGCCGTGGGCGAAAGCTAGTTAATATATAAATATATTTGAAGCCAGTCTGCCCATAATGCGTCATTGAGATAAAAATAACACATTTAAGATAATAATGTAAATCTCATGTTCTACTTGAATTAAAAATATGTTATCTGCTTATTCAAATTTTTATAGGAGTGTAGTGGAGCACTAAGAGAGGATTTCTCGAAATTCCTAAGGGAATGGAAAAAAGGGGATATGATCGTACGGAGTCGCTGGCGAAAGCTAATTAAAATATACATATTTGAAGCCAGATAGGCTTCAAATATGTCCATAATGTGTCATACAAATTTAATATATTTTCAAATCCGATATCATTTGAAATGTTATTTAAAAAGTTGTTATATTGGCCCATAGTTTGCCCTTAAAATACCTGTTTGTAGACTTAAATTAGCCACCTAATAAATATTCGTGTTAGAAAACTGAGGTGGTAATTTAGTATCCTATACCAATTTTTGTCACTCGTACACTCTCTTTGCCCGCGACTTCGCACGCGCATATTTGCCGTTCCCACAAGAATTTCGGGATTGTTTCTCTTAGTGCTCCCTTACACTCCCAAAGGAATGGAAAGGAATCTATATGCCATATTTCAGCTTTTTATGACGGAAGAATCACTATCACTACATATTACAAAAAAAACAAAGACCATACAGCCGAACATAGAACCTCCACCTTTTTGAAGAAGTCGGTTAAAAAGAAAGTCCTCTGCCGCATTTGTGTGTCTGTTCGCGATAAACTCAAAAACTAGGTACTGCTCTGATTTTCATGCTGTTTTCATCAATAAATAGAGTGGTTCTAAAGGAAGGTTTTAGTATATAATTTGTCTAGAAAAAAATTAGGGATCCTTATGGAAATTGCAGCGCGGACGAAGACGCGGGCGAAGTGCTAGTTTTAAATACAAATATTGATATCATGCCAAAGTTGATATCATATTGTACGTATTATTTGTCATTCAATATATTTTCGTCTTTATAAAAACTTTATGGCATCGACGAAACTAAAATCAATATCGTACAAATAAGTCATGTCTCTATCTTGGATCGATCGAAATTGCATTGTGTTTGTCACAAAATCACGATCGCTGACTTATTAAGGCAAGGCCATCATCATCATGCAAACCCACAATCATTCATAGCTGGACGCGGATATTATCATGATGGCGACCTTTTATAGGTTTCCGTACCAAAGGGTAACCAACGGAACCGAATTAGTAAGCCTCCGCTGTCCGTCCGTCTGTCTGTCTCAAGAACTGTAATAGGTAGGTGGATGATAATTTTACAGATTGTGTATTTCTAATGCCGCGGCCGCTATCACAACAAATTATAAAAATTAAGGATTATGGTACGGAACTCTTCGTGCGTGAGTCCGACTCGCACTTGGCCGGTTTTTTAGGGTTCCGAACAAAAAACGGAAACTGTTGAAATTTGGAATATGGACTTCTGTGACCCGAACAGTTATATTATGACAATATAGTTCATCTTTTTTAGAGATCCGTAAATCCGAACGCAAAGGATAACCAACGGAACCCTATTACTGAGTCGCTAGCCGGCCGTCCGTCTGTCTGTCAGCGGGCTTATTACAAGAACCGTAAAAGGTAGACAGTAGAAATTTTCACAGAATGTGTACTTCTGTTGCCGTTATAACAACAAATAATAAAAAATAAAGGGGCGACCATACAAGAAACGTGTTTTTTTTCGGTTTATGGTACGGGACCCTTCATGTGAAAGTCCGACTCACACATGAACGTTTTTCACTTGAATGTTTAGAATTTGTTTTCAAGATAATCTAACAAATTCCAAATCCCTAATTGATTTTTCACGGCACGTCTTATTTAGGCACCAAGGTGACATTCTATTGTTTTAAATAACGAATAAGGCAGTCGTAGGCCTCGCTTCCGAAGGCCGCCATCATCTTGCGGAACTTGTTCGAAAGAAGCACCGCGGCCTGGCCTTCATAAGTCAGCGATCGTGATTTCGTGAAAAACTAAAAATTCTTCCGATAGGCCGCGGACACGAACTCAGCGGCGCGGCGGTGGCGGCGGCAGCGGCGCGACCAACGGCAAGGGCGCGGCGACGCAAACCCGTTAACGAAGTCAACGGGAAGATCACGCAGCGCTAGAGCAGCGCGCGTAGTGTTGTGTTATAAGAAGTTGCCAATCTATAACTACGACACTACAAACGCCGGGCACCGCTCGATTTGCGCGCGCCGCTCGTACGCCGCAGCCGTGTCGCACCCGCGCCGCTCTCTTCGTGAACTGCTCCATATAAATCCATGCATTTGAATGCGCCGCCGCCGCCGCCGCCGCGCCGCTGAGTTCGTGTCCGTAGCCTTACTAGTCACTGACTGAATGCACACAGGCGAAACTGATGGTCATAGAAAGCTGAGATACGAAACAATCCCAAATAAAGGCAAATAACGGGATATACTCGTGCGGAGTCGCGAGCAAAAGTTCGGAGGAGCTCGTGGCTAGATAATAACAGACGCACGGGTCGTTCTTCAAGGTTAAGCAACGCTTGCTAAGGTTGGTCTGTGGATGGGTGACCATCTTAACATACCGAGTTTCCTCCGTGCCTCGGAAAGCACGTTAAGCCGTTGGACCCGGCTGTCATTTGTAGATCTTTGGCAGTCGTTACGGATAGTCCGAAGCCAGTAAATCTGACTCCAGTCTTGCCATGAAATACCGTGTTACCCCAGTTAATGGGTTGTGGAGGTCTGGTAGGCAGCCGCTCCTCGTAAAATACTGGTATTCAGCTAAATCCGGCTTGACTGGAAGCCGACTCCAATATAGTTGGGAAAAGGCTAGGCAGATGATGAGTCGCGAGCAAAAGCGACAGATTAGTGTATCGACATTGGATACTAAATTACCACCTCAGGTTTCTAACATGTATATTTATTAGGTAGCTAATTTAAACCTACAAAATTAGGCATTTTAAGAGCGTACTATGGTACAAAATAACAACGTTTTAAATAGCATTTCAAATAGATATCGGTTATAAAAATTTGAATAAGCAGATAACATATTTTTAATTTAAGTAGAACATGGAAAAACATGAGATTTACATTATTATCTTAAATGTGTTATTTTTATCTCAATGACGCATTAGGGGCAGACTGGCTTCAAATATATTTATATATTAACTAGCTTTCGCCCGCGGCTTCGTACGCACATTTCCCTCTATTCCGTTCCCTTAGAAATTTCGGGAAACCCTCTCTTAGTGCTCCCCTACACTCCCCAAGGAACCTTCATGCCTAATTTCAGCTCTCTACGACTAGCAGTTTCGGCGGTGCGTTGTCTGCCAGTCACTCACTCAATAACGGTAGATTGTATATACTCGTATTAAGACGATAGAAGATTTGATATTATGACTCATCATCTATTAGACTAATATATAAAGCTGAAGAGTTTGTTTGTTTGTTTAATTGTTTGCTTGAACGCGCTAATCTCAGGAACTGCTGGTCCGATTTGAAAAATTCAGTGTTAGATAGCCCATTTATCGAAGAAGGCTATATATATCATCACGCTAAGACCAATAGGAGCGGAGCAGTAAGGAAAATTGTGACGAAGTGGCGTGGGTCAACTAGTCTATTAGATAAGTACTTCTTATTGCTAAGGTATTTTTATTCAATTGTGTTCTGTTCTACGGCTGGGCAAAGACCCAATTTCTTTCACTCATTTTGTTCCCTGAGTCGCGACAGCTTGCGTTGCGATCAGAGATGTGCGAGGATGCGTAGCGAGGGATGTGTTTGTTAAGAAACAATAAAATTGCTCACGCTGAGCGAGGCTAGGTGAATGAAGCGCTTCTATTGGTTCATAACAAAGACACCCCGCTCTACGTCACACATCTCTCAAGGAATCGCAGCCTCATACAAGCCGTTGCGGTACGCATCTATATAGGTAGGTCGTCTCGCCAACTTTTCTTAGATAGGTATCGCTTGTGGCACTTACATTCGAAAAGTGTCTTCACATCGTATCATGGGTATAGATTTCTGAGGAGCTCGTGGCTAGATAATAACAGCCGCACGGGTCGATCTTCAAGGTTAAGCAACGCTTGCCAAGGTTGGTCTATGGATGGGCGACCATCTTAACATACCGAATTTCCTCCGTGCCTCGGAAAGCACGTTAAGCCGTTGGTCCCGGCTGTCATTTGTAGATCTTTGGCAGTCGTTACGGATAGTCAGAAGCCAGTAAATCTGACTCCAATCTTGCCATGATGTACCGTGTCACCCAGTTACTGGGTTGTGGAGGTCTGGTAGGCAGCCGCTCCATGTAAAATACTGGTATTCAGCTAAATCCGGTTTGACTGGAAGCCGACCCCAATATAGTTGGGAAAAGGCTAGGCAGTGGATGATAATGATGATCATGGGTATAGATTTCAGTAAGCGTTTAGGCACGATCGTTCATCATCATCGTCATCATGCAAACCGAAAGTTATCCACTGCAAGAAATAGGCCTCCCCAAGAGTCGCCACAAAAACCGATCACAATCGTTGTCACAACCAAAAAGAAAGCAAATTAAGCAGCCTACCATTTCTTATAAAACAATCCTCATTTCTAATGTAACTCACATTTTCACTTAGTGAAATTATATCGAATTATCCACTGGGATTTAGATAGTTCCCACTAATCCCGACAGCACTTAAGGAAAGGTACAACAAACACACAACATTCCTAATTCATAGCTGAATATTTATTAATCATCGTTCGCCACACAAACGCCATTTAATCTAGTTTGACCAGTAGGACAATCAGGAACTTGAATTATAGCTCCTGGTCCTGTAGAATTTTGATTCGGCTCGGGCGCACCAGTTCCTTGACCATCAGTGTTGGGCGTGGTCACTGCACCCATCACACCAGTGACTGGAACACCGTTGTCTTCGTAGAAACACGTGCAGTCCTCACCAACACAGAAAGCTTCATTATCGTAGGGTACATACGGAAAACTTGGAACACTTTTGGGCTCAAATCCTGGGATCCCAACGACACAGTACACAGACGCGATCAGAACAAACACCACAGCCACATTCATCCCGAACAACTGAGCAGCAAAGAATGACTACTTTATTTCTATAAACCATACTTAAGTAGCAACTTAAAGTTTCCGACTCAGTCATTTACATAAAGGCCTTGAACGAGGTTAAGGCGACGAAGGTTCTCTACATTTAAAAAAATTAAACGTTATGTAACTTTGTCGAGCCAAGCTAAGAAATGGTCGAAGTTGTGCTCGGGAAAAAAAAAAAATTAAATAAATTCACATTACCTACCCATCCTCTTTCAAAGAATTTATTTGTTTTGTGTTAAGCTGACATTTTATTACTTGACTAGTTGCCATACGCAACTTCGTTTGCGTCACAATTTTCATTACCGCTCCGCTCCTATTGGTCTTAGCGTGATAATATATAGCCCATATAGCCTTCCTCGATAAATGGGCTAACTAACACTGAAATAATTTTTCAAATCGGGCCGGTAGTTCCTGAGATTAGCGCGTTCAAGTAAACAAACAAACTCTTCAGCTTTATATATTAGTATAGATTTATTGGGATTTCCGTACGCTTATTCTGAAGAGGCATAGTTTATTGATTGGGTCTTAAAATCTTTGATTCTTCTCTAGAATAAAATCTCATCAAAAACAGAAATGTGAAAAAGAGAGCCTAAGTTCAATGCTAATAATATCCGTAATTGTCGACTTCAGTGAAAAAATAATTGAGATCTAAATGGTTGGCAAGTTCTGTGGGTAATCCTGAAGTAACGTAAATTAAGGTTCAAGATTCGACTTGGGTAGTTTTGACATAGGTACATGTTACTTTATATTAGGCTTTACGTATCATCTTTTTGTTGTTAGCAAGGTATAATTTTTATATCTTACACTTCTAAAAAATTTTAAAAATAGTCAGAAGCCAGTAAATCTGACTCCAGTCCTGCCATGAAGTACCGTGTTACCCAGTTAATGGTTGTGGAGGTCTGGTAGGCAGCCGCTCCACGTGAAACACTGTATTCAACTGAATCCGGTTTGACTGGATGCCGACCCCAATTTAGTTGGGAAAAGGTTAGGCAGATGATGACTCTTCTAAAAATTTGATTTGCTGGTGAAAACTAACCAAGTCAAATCTTGAACCTTCATTTAACTTATTTCAGGATTACCTATTTCTAGGTTCTTGATAAATTGAGACTGAGAGTAGAGTACGAAAATTTCGGATTTTTCAGCCTAATAGAGGCTATAACTGACATTAATATAAATAGGGGTTTTTGAAGTTATGACGGAACCCCAAATAGTAACGTGGGCTGAACTTCATCCAAGATTAAATTCGTTGAGGTATTCTCCAAATCAAGATAAGTATCTGTAACTAGAACAGTTTATTGTTTGGTGGCAAGCCACCGAAATTAAAAACTTTACAGTTCATATTTGCATGGTGGTTGCGCCAGGGTAGCCCGCGAAATTCAAATATTTTTATTTTTTTTACTATTTGCCGGTCAGTGTGAAGCTGTTTGTTGAACAAAATACGATTCGCGGCCGTAACGCGTATTTATCTAAAGAATTATAACCATTTTAATCAACAATATAGCCCTCTAAGTTCATGAAGCCCGACAGAATGACTTTTTCATGAAATAACCATTCTATTGCCTGTTCGTCTGGAATTAGGTGTTTTCTTAAAACGCCTCAATTAGCAGATGGCTCTGGTAACCAGACTTGGGAAGTTATTGATAAGTTTTAAAACCGTATTAAGTCTTAAACAGTTTCAAAAAGTTTGTCATCACTTCGTGACTAAAGTGATGACAAACTTTTTAAAACAATGCAAACTTTTTAAAACAGGTGTAAGGCCGCGGACACGAACTCGAGCCGCCACCGCCGCGCCGCTGAGTTCGTGTCCATGGCCTCAGATGACAAACTATATGAAACAGGTTGACGTCCCAAATGCCCTTACACCTGCACCATTTACGACCTGTAGTGCTATTCTGTAACGTGGATGAGCTCGTGGCTAAAGAATAACAGCCACACAGGTCGATCTTCAAGGTTAAGCAACTCTTGCCAAGGTTGCTCTGTGGATGGGTGTCCATCTTAACATACCGAGTTTCCTCCGTGCCTCGGAAAGCACGTTAAGCTGTTGGTCCCGACTGTCATTTGTAGAACTTTGTCAGTCGTTACGGATTGTCAGAAGCCAGTAAATCTGACTCCAGTCTTGCCAAGAAATACCGTGTTGTTACCCATTTAATGGGTTGTGGAGGTCTGGTAGGCGGCCGCTTCACGTAAAATACTGGTATTCAGCTGAATCCGGTTTGACTGGAAGCCGACCCCAATATAGTTGGGAAAAGGCTAGGCAGATGATGATGATGATGAGTGCTATTCTGTAACAACTTTTTGTGTCTCGACAGCGGAATCCGAGATGAGTATGAAATTACGTCAAACGTAAGGACCTTTATGTTGTGTGCAATAAAGCTCACTTTGTGAGGTTTGTCACTCAGGTGAAGCTCGATATCGAAATGGTTATTTACAGAATAGACTAGCTGATGCCGCTGTGAACGTGGCCACCTAGTGGGCACAAAATATTTAAGGGTCACCATCGACTCAAAAAGAAAAAAAGTCAGATGTACAATCCAGAGTGTACAGAGAAAACTGCCTCTCGAAGAAGAGCATTTTCCCAAATACAAGGATTCAGTTCAGAACTTCAGATACAAGAATCAATTCAATAGGCACCAAAGAAAAGGTTTTAAAGTCAAATTTAATGAATTGGTCCCTAATTTTACCCTTTCGTTCGTGTGACGAATTATTTTATTTTATACTTTGTAGAGTTTTGTTTGGAAGTCGGTTGTATTTTTTGAAAACAGTTTTTTTTTTCACTTTTTGGTGGTGATACTTAGATGACGTCATCGTCTACGCAGCTATTAAAATATGCAAAAAAGCTCACAAAATAAAAACTACTGATCCAAACTGAACAAAAATTTTACGGGACCAAATGGCAAGTATGCTGCATCGAACTAAAACGAATCACAGAAATGGGATGAGAACCCCGGAGCAATCGGTGTACATACTTAAAAAAAATATCCACCGAATTGAGAACCTCCTCCTTTTTTGGAAGTCGGTTAAAAATCATACGCAATTCATATCAAACGATAACGACGGTTATTGGATCTGAAACCTATGGTAGAAAAAACTTTTTTCACGAAACCTGAACCAAACATGAATACTTGCTGTGACATAGCAAGTATTCAAAAATAATGACGTCACATACAAATGAGCAATCGTTCGACAGTAATTAAGGTAACTTATAGAGCCAATTACATCGGAGTTAGTTCTATATATACGGCGGCGCAGGCGCAAGTCGCAACAAAAGGCGCGCGCTGGCCGCTTCCTCAGCAATAAATCCGCATTGATTGAGCGCGATAAATCTCCCGTGCGCCCGCGCCGTCGCATCGGTTACACCTCGTAGGGTTGCTACACGAAAATTTACGGAAAATTCCTTTGTAGTTAAAAACTGGATTTAATTTGCTTTCAAAGAGTAACCTTCAACTTGATCCTCGATATTTTAAGGGCTTTATCCTTTTATAAGGTATAAATACCATAAAGAATAAATAAATCAAGAGCAAGCTTAATAAAAATAGAACATAATGAGTCTGTTTACCTGTAACTAGTTTAAGTACAAGGAGAACTTTAAAATGTCAAGTAGCCCTGTTTTATTTATAAACTAGCTGACCCACGCGGCTTCGTTCCCGTCAACTGGCTACCCTACCCTACCTACCTAGGTAGGTAGGGTAATGTAGGGTAGGGTAGATAGGTGATGTAGGTAGATAGATACCTACTTTTTTTTAATATATATTTTAATACTTATGCTATTCCGGACGAAAACTAATCCAAAAACACAAATCAGTCCAACCGTTCCCGAGTTATAAGTTCTCGAACAAACCGGACTTTGTTTTATAAGATAAAAAGTTAAAATTTTCACTTTCATAAATGGCTATAAATATTGATCCAAACAACATTATTAAACATACAAGGAGAGAATGGTATAGACTACTTGATCAGCATAATACTCGTAATAGAAGGTACTTATATCAAGTGTGTACTTTATACTCTCTCTTTTATTTGACTACAAACTGTCCTCGCAGTTTCGCTGCCGTCAACTAGATAACTACCTATCATAGATACCCCACCCTACCTACCCTACCTACCTACCCACCTGCCTGCCTACCCTACCTACCTACCCTTCCCTACCTCCTACCTTAACTACCTACCCTTCCCTACCATTTTTTGTTTTTTTAGGATTGGAAATCATCAAATGACTCCTCCCGCTCTGGGTAAAGCAGGAGGGAATGTCAGACTTTTAATTACTAAAACCCATCCGTGTTCCTCCTAGTGCCCTTTGCGTTCCAGGGTACGGTGCCTCTTTCGAACGAAGTCCGTAGCCCCACCCTTCCCTACCTTTTGTTTTTCCTTCCCTACCTACCAGTCCTTCCCTGCATTTTGGCAAACCAAATAAGAAATAATTATACCTGTTCTCGAGTTTTAGTGAGACTAGAGACTGTCTACATTTCTAAACATTTAGAATTTCATAACAGACAGATGAAATGCTAGACAGTTTGTTGCGTCACGCCACTTCTTCAGCTTAAGCACTAGGAAGTGGTGACGGGCGACCAGTTTTCGTTTTAGGGTACTGTCTTTATGTTGCTACTTTGACTTTCAAAAAGTGCTGGGTCTCAGTCTAATTTGATTAAATGAGTTTTAATTTTGGTTCCTGCTCCATAGGACAATCAATGGTGGAGACAAGATCAAACTGGTTACTTTATGTATTTACTTTTGTACCTACTGTTTCATTTTTGGGTTTTTATTTTTCTGTTCACTCACACTCTGCTAATTAATGGTTCCAATATTTGTAAATATGTGAGTACCCATGGACTTATGTAGAAATGTGAGTACCATTACTTATTTAAAATATTAATAAGTCTACCTCTGCATACTCTAGGTTCCTGGTCCTCAAATTATATTACCAGAAATTTTGTATACCACAGTACATGTAAAACATTGATTTGAAAAGAGTAACTATGGAGTTTCTTGTCCTTTCTTCTCCATAAGAATCTACCCTTCCGAATGGACAGTAGAGTCACTACGTTATTTTAAATGTAATGATGACGTTCAAAAGTGCCGTTTAATGGCCTAATTGAAATAAACGTTTTTGACTTTGACTTTGACTTTGGTTCGATGCCTTCCTGTCCTGGATTTACATACATTAAAAAAAAATTAAACTTTATTTTAGATTATTCAGTCCATACATTTACTTGCATTTAGTTTATGCAATGGTTTCATGATTATTTAACGTCATTAGGTTCTGGTTCGTGATCATCTGCCTAGCCTGTCCTCACCTAAGACGAGCTCGGTCTAACTAGATTAAGCTGAATACCAGTGTTTTATATATAGAGTTACTGGCAATCGGATGTGGAGGTCAGATAGGCAATGGCTCAATACTTCAAACAATTCAGTCCACAACACAGAGTGCAGCGGCTCTAAAAAGGCCACTTTAATAGATTCATATTTATCATCATTATCTGCCTAGCCTTTTCCCAACTATAAGTCAAACCGGATTTAGCTGAAATACCAGTATTAATAGATTCATATTAGAATCATAATATTAATTATACGACAATCTATCAAATTTCAGCTAAATCTGGCTTGACTGGAAGCCGACCCAAATATAGTTGGGAAAAGGCTAGGCAAATGATGAATCTGTTAAATTTCATTTTCATCTTTATCGCTAAAGCATTAGGTTCAAGATTGATTGGGAAAATTTGGCAGTGACCTATCACTGCCAAATTTTCACCTATCTATATACTTTTCAATTAACTTCATAAAAATCTGCCGTATCTACACTTTCATGACTCACTAATCAGTAATTAATGTGATTCCGAGTACCTTGGCAAATACTTAACTTAAAGGTCAAACAGTTTTGGTGACGCCGTAATTATCTTTTGAACTTCGTACCCTCAATCATATTGCTAAAACGGTTACCTGGCCAATATTTAGTCGAAAAATAAACATTGCGAAATGGCAAATTTTAATAGTCTCCATGTGTGGCAATATTTAATTCTAACACTTAAATCCGTCTCACCGTGTGCAGACAAACTCAAACTCAAAGTTTTATTTCATACTAGCACTTCGTCCGCGACTTCGTCCGCGCTGCTGTTTTCTTAAGGATCCCTGTTTTTTTTCTAGACGAATTATATACTAAAACCTTCCTTGAGAACCATTCTATCCATTGGTGAAAACGGCATGAAAATCAGTGCAGAAGTTTTTGAATTTATCGCGAACAGACGCGGCGGAGGGCTTAAATGGCTTAAATGTTCAAGTCGGGTTAGTCAAAAACATAAAGCTTAATGGTACTGACCATTAAGCTAATATGTTTTTACCTTTCCTTATGCTACTTTTTGACTTGCCAGACTTAACAGAACATGATCTAGTCACCGATATGTGCGCCGTACTACCAACTGACAAAGCATAATTTAAATGCATCAGTAAGGTAAATTGATTACGAGGAGCTCGTAGCTAAAGAATAACAGCCGCACAGGTCGATCTTCAAGGTTAAGCAACGCTTGCCAAGGTTGGTCTGTGGATGGATGACCATCTTAACATACCGAGTTTCCTCCGTGCCTTGGAAAGCACGTTAAGCTGTTGGTCCCGGCTGTCATTTGTAGAACTTTGGCAGTCGTTACAGTTTGTCGGAAGCCAGTAAATCTGACTCCAGTCTTGCCTAAGAAATACCGTGTTACCCATTTTAATGGGTTGTCGAGGTCTGGTAGGCAGCCACTTCACGTAAAATACTGATCATAATATCCTGCTCTTGAATTACTTGTGTAATTTAAGTAACTTGTGGACTGCAAAACACGTTCTCTTCATATATTCTCCACTATCAACCATCACACTATCATTAAGTCTTCTTCCTTCTTGTAATTCATCACACAAACCAACCATATCTTTTTTGATTTGCCTCTTCTTCTTCATCTATCTAGATCTGCCTTTCCGAAGCTTTCCTAAGCGGTGAAGTTTAGCAGTCAGCTTATTATTATATCATCCGTCCCTTCTCTATATTGGAGCAATAAACAATACTAAGGGCCATTTTCACCAATTCAAACTGATCGCGATCAGTAATCTGAACAGCGTTCAAGAGCTGTCAGTGTCAATATTCCACAGAAAATAACGACACTGACAGCTCGTAAACGTAGTTGGGGATCGCGATCACAGCACAGTTTCGTTGGTGAAATTCGCCCTTAGAAATTAATTACTCAAACGAGGCAGCCCTACGTCGTGGCAACACGTGTGTAGCAGCGCAGGCGCAGTCGGGAGACACGTTTGATTTACGCGCCCCCAGCCCGCTACAAATTGCCGCTCATACCGCTAACAAACGCCGTATTATCATATACCGATATGATGAGCATTGCGCTCAGACATAAGTAGTCTAATACATTGTTTTAGATGCATATATTAGTTATTGGCTTCTATTCCATCTGAGGTATATGATAATTTGTTGTTTGTTGCGTGATTTATCTTGGTCACTTCCGTGTTATATGATCTCTATATTTCTCTTTCGAAGATCACCTTCATCTAAAACTGCATTTCCACTACAGATGGGCTTCTACGTTGAGGCTAAGATACAAAACTATGAGTCTATTTCCACCAGAACTGAGTACTATATCGGTTTAGTAAAATTGCGCTTTTCACGACTATTAAAAACTTTCTCACCATGAGCTAAGCCCAGACAAGTTATGAAAATAGAACAATCCTAGAGTGGATATCATACATGCCCATCGGTTCAGGTTTCTGGTAGGAAGGCAGCCAGAGAGCTGGTTGCAGAGAGTACAGATTTGGTCAATGGTAAACCACATGCCAGTAGAGTCCCTAACACTACGAAAGACACTGGCCTTCAAATGGAAACTGCTACCAGCAATAACTCCAATACGATGAAGGGCAAACACCTATTTTCAGTATAGTACATATGAAAAGTTTCTTCTTCAGGAAAAATATGATTAAGGGGCGTGTTGCAAGTCCACCTGTCATAACATTCTAACTGTTGATGTTTACGTTGTACCTAAAACGCCGGCACCGAAGTGTTTTGTTTATAAAAATGTGGGGCGAAGGGCTCCTGACAGTATGAAAACTTAACGGATAGGATATATAGGAAATTGTTTTTTTTTATGTAAAGCTACAGGGTAACTGGAGTACTCTCAATAATCAGGAATTACTTAGCGAAGCAGATGCATGTAGTCAATATATACTACTATATAAAGCTGAAGAGTTTATTTGTTTGCTTGAACGCGCTAATCTCAGGTCAGGAACTAATGGTGCGATTCAAAAAAATATTTCAGTGTTAGATAGCCCATTTATCGAGGAAGGCATATATACATAGGTAGGTATAGGTTATATATCATCACGCGAAGACCAATAGGAGCGGAGCAGACGAAGTTGCGCGGGTCAACTAGTATTTTAATAAAATCTAAACTCTTAATTTGCTAATAGCCAAGGTAAAATGGGATTGGGCGGGTTACGGCACCTGAATGCTCAGAGACTGTTCTCCACAAAGTGGGTGTCTGAGTACGGAAGGTGCTGCTGAGATGGGCCCAGGAAAAGTTGGCGAGACAACCTAGACACCTACTGCAACGGCTGGTTCGAGATGGACAAAAAATTCTTTAAAAAATAAAAAAGGAGAAAAAATACCTGGAGGGGTTTGGGGGAGGTCTAAGCCTACCGATGGGAAAGCACGCCGTCACTGGTAGAGTAGTTACTTTAATAGTTTAGATTTTTAAGTAATTACTTTAGCACTTTCCACTAGCACAAATAACTAGACCCTGAATAGTTGTAAACTACTAACAAAAGAATTTGTTATCAGCGAAAAAATAAAAATAAGGTGTTAATGCTACCGCTTCTGTAGCTTTGCAAAAAAAAACCGGTCAAGAGCGAGCCGGACTCGAGCAGCGAGGGTTCGGTAAATTTGTAGGTACGTATTATACATAGTTCAGGAATCAAGTTTCGCAGTTTTTTCTGAGCTTTTCCGAGCTAAGAATATGCGGAGGCTTAATATAGTAGTGTCCCGTCAACACCTTTGGTACGGAACCCTATAGGCCTGATCCGCAAGTCGAACCGTCCAGTACTTCGCAAGTACCAAATTACTTCAAGACAGTTCTTATATAAATGAGACTTAACGAATTTGAACCATAGCAGATACGTTTCAAGACCTTTTAGATACCGAACCTATACCCCTAACGAACTACAACGCTGCGCTATTTAAAATCGTGTGACGGTCGTTCTCCAATGGAAAATATTATTAACACCGCGATTCAGAAAAACGCGTCATCAGTGCAACGCTATCTATTGACCGTTTCGTAAACTGACAAAGTACTTGGCAGCGGAAGACGTTAAAAGAACGTATGTTATGATGAATAACGACGAGGTATTAATTAATTAATAGTTTCACAATTATTTTAAAAGTTCAACAAAATAACTCAAAACCTTGTTATGGTGTTATTTTCATGCTTTCGTGTAATTTATTTTTTCTACATAGATGGCGCTCTGACTGATCAGAATACATAAAGAAGTTTCTTCCTAAACATAAAAATTCAATACATTTTGATTTTGTGGGTCGATTTCGATGAAGTAAACGCGAAAAAAAATTAAGCGTGGAACAAAGGAAACTTATTTTTTTAAGTACCTATATTTATTCCAATTAGTGGTTTATTACGCTCGTTGATTGATTACGTACTTTAAATAAAGACTATTTAGTTATGATTTAATTACAAATGTATAGTTTTTTGTCCCTATACCTGTGGTATAAGACGGTATTACTTGCCAAATTTCATAGTTCTAGGTCATCGGCAAATACCATATGAATTTTTATTCCCTTGTGTGTGTCGAAACATTCATTTTTTGCGGCATAAACGGCCGTATATTTTTATAATGTTAACTTGTAACTATGATTTTTCACAGCTTCAAGGGACCGTAGACCTGAGTATATGGTTCAAATTCCAACTCGTTACCTTCACGCGTTCCCGAGATAAAGGGTCTTGACAGACAGACGGACTGACAACATAGTGATCCTGTAAAGGTTCCGTTTCTTCCTTATGAGTCACGGAACCCTAAAAAACGCAACATATTCCGTTAACCCCATCAAAAGCGCGCTAAACAAATAACTGGCCACATTGTTTATACCAAAAGAGACTCAAAGAAAAACGATCCAGTGAATCATTGGGCTGGCGGCTTGAAATCCGTTTTGCTTACAAATAGACAATCCTCGAAGAAAGTACTAACGAATTAGAGGCAAGTGAGCGAGCACTTTGATCACGGACTGGTGTCAACATTGCTCGCGAGGCTCATTAACAAGCCGATCGGCAGACGTCACTTCGGTGGATTCTTTAAATGTATGGACTAAGACCGAGGTAGTTGTTATTAAAATAGGTGTGAATGCAAGATAAATCGTAGCATCTACTACTATGCTTACATCATCTATATCTTGAGTTTAAGATGGTAATAAATAATTAACAAAAGTATTATTTTTTTAGCTGCTTTTTACTGATTTTTACCTTTTGGTTAAGATGCAAAAGTAACTAAAATATTGTGAGGATGGTTTAAGGGCCCCTTATCCGAAATTTACGTTTCTAGATCGAGTTGTTTTCAGAGAAATCACCATATATAAATTCTTAAAAAAATATATAGTATAGATACATGTGAGATCTAGTGACTTTTTTGGTTAAAAACACGATATTTAACATTTTGATCGATAAAAAAAAATCAGGAAGTAAAGTCGATTTTGAAAGTATTTTAAGTTGTATGAGACTTGTGGGAACGCAATTTTTATGAAAATTTAACATTTCATTTACTAATCGGGTTTGACAGGGATATTATTGGATAGATTTATAATATGGCTCTTATTTTTTTTTATATTAAATAAATACGTGAAAAACGGCTCGCGCGCACCGCGCTGGTGTCCTGCCGGTAAAAGGGAAAAGGTACTGTCGAGAAAAGGGGCCCTTAATGGCTAGATCTCAATTATGGATTTCAAACTTTAATACGCATACGCAATGTTTATTTTCTCCTTCCATAGACAGAACAATGTATCTTGTCTAATCAATTTCATTTAAAAACCCATTAATCTTAATTTGATTCATGCTTCAGGTTTGGTTTATTTACACCGGTGTAGTTTCATGCCTCTCTAATCACGCCTAATTATACTCACTTACACCAAATTCTTACGATTATCTTATATTATACGTTCATCGGCGAATTCAATTCAACAACGCAAACTTTTCAATCCATATTTCACGGTTTTACAATCAAATCAGAATCAACTAAGATAAGCAACAAATGACTTGGAAACGAACGTTGATTATTATGTCTTGATTCAATTAGGTAATCTAAGTTCCCATTAGTCTGTTCAAATAACTCGAGTTTAGTAGTGTGCCAATATATTATAATGAGACATAAGCTTCAAAAAGAACACACGTTACAATATTTTCATCATTAGAGCTACAGCAAAAAAAAGATTACTTAAGATTTAGAGTTTGTTAGAGAAACAAATTAGTATCGCAATGACGTAATAATGTTAGTATCTTCATTGGTTCGTTTAATGTAAACCAAGTTTTGCAACCAGGCGTTTATCGAGTTTTTAAGATAAATTTAATTCAACCTTAAGAAACCAAATTATGATGGCCACAATACTTAACATTCTAAAACGTTTCGTTGCTGAACATAACCAGGCGCTAAGTGAGTACTTGAGGTAGGCTAGTTAGAAATTATATTTGCGGAAAATTATTCAAATTGTTATAAGTTCTCAAACGAAATAAATCAACGCAATGAAATAAATAATTTTGATAAAAGAGTAATCACTAATCATTTAATCAAGGAAAACCATTTGTATAACAATTTAAACGATATTCCACTTTGCTTTGAGATACAAAACTGTTAAAAATTCAATTGTGAACCAATAAGCATCATGGCGATGAAAACTAAACCCTTGAAAAGCAAAAAGATATCTTTCTAGAATAAATTAGGCATAAGTCCGAACCTAAAGGGCAGTAACAGCCAAACACTTATAGTTTGAGCTCTAAAACAAAGCCACTAAAGTCTAAAGTTTTCGTGTTTTGCCGTTGCTGCACTTTAGATTTAAAAGAAATTTTGAAGTAGTTGAAAATTTACTTTACGAACCAGAAAAGCATTATAAAGGTGAACAATATAACCATAGTCAACCAAAACGATTCCTTTCTAGAATAACCCAGACGTTAGTGCAAGCAGATGTGTTCTAGGAAGAGCATTGTGTAAGCGAGGTGTCGCCACTGTTGTGACTGCTGATTGACTGATGCTGCCAACTAATCCGACGCTGTTCCTACGCTATTCTCGGAGAACAAATATGCCTCCGTGGCTCCGTTTGATACTATCAATGTTTACTCGATCGTTTCTATATCTGCAGTAATGGCACGCGATTCTGCAATGTTGCCGATTAGATCTTTGATTACGGTTACTTTATGATGGTTGGTTGTTGGATCTTTCTTTATGTGAGCTCTATCTGCACCTAATGTTATAAGGTTTTGCGATTTGATAATATCAGGCTCGACTGTAGGATCTGGAACATTTTTTGGGTAAATTTTGTACCGCGCATGTTGTATTAATTCATATTAATATAAAACAAAGTCGTTCTTCGTGTCCGTTCGTCTGTGTAACCTGTGAGATCTTCATAACTATATCAACTTTTTAGACGCATTTGCACTCTTATGTAAAACCCCTAGTAACTTGAATAAGAAAATATGTTTTTTATTTTTTTATTTAAATAAATGAATATTTATTTCCTTATTATCTTTTACGCAAATCGTTTCAGCCCTAATTACAATTCCACCTTGATCACCACAGTGATCTGCATCATTAGTACCTTCATTTATCACTTCATATCCATCATCAGGTCTACCTGCATTTCCCGCTAATGCTCTCAAACACAGGAATGCCAGGTAGTCATTGTAGCTCGAGTACAGAAGTGTTGTGATTGCTGACAGAAAGGTGCCAACTTCTATTCTTGGCCAGGCTGCCGATTGGCTGCGGCGTTGTTGGCATCATCAAGGTGTGTTATACAATGAGAGAGGTGAGATTTAGTAGCATATAGCGAATGCGTATCTCTGCCAATTTTACTTTGATCGTGAATATTGGGTATATAAATCGGAAGGATTCATTTTAACACTGGCACGAAATATTTTTTTTTTTCTTTAGAACAGAGTTTGATCGATTTGATTTGTACAGTGATTGAAATATTTTTACTTTTTAGAAATAGGTTTTAAAGACCTACATAGTGACATTATTAATCTCCATTTTGTATCAACCAATTCCTCAAAAGTTTTTTTTGGATATTTCTTATTCTGAATATTTGTAAACTCAGTCGTAAGTACTTTCCACTTGAATTCTTCGACATCAAGCATAGAATCGTATGCCTCTCAAGTTTCACACGGTCCATTTGTAACAGTAATGGTTACAAAGTAAATAAATAAAGATTTAAAAAAAGTATCTTAGTATTTCTTTCTTCTTTCTTTCTTTCTAAGTTTACCTGAAACTTATATCCTGGCAACAATTTTCTCACTCAATGAAAAAATATTTATTAGGTATATATGATGAGAGAGATATTAGGTCCTTTATGAACACCTAAGTTGTACCTGAGTACTTTAGAAATTGTCATAATTCATTAGCTATATCATTAGAGTTTACGAAGTGATGAAACAATTAGAAGAGATGAATATAAATGTGGATGGATGGAGAGGGAGAGGAAGGCAAAAAAAAGATGGATGGATTATGTTGGAGTGATATGAAAGAAAAGGGAGTTGGTGACAGCGTGTGGCTGACAGGACAGAATGGAAAACGAAAACGTGTTGCGCTGACCCCAAGTAACATGGCATTAGAACAGAAAGATAATGATGCAAAAATTGAAAAGAAATTAAAATTTTATCAATATAATGCATTTCCAGCAGCAAGTTTGAGAAGAATTAGGTCTCAAACGATACAAAATTTATTTCAACAACGTAGTAACTAAAATCAAACTCGTCAGACAATGTTGCCAGACTAGTAACTATTCTGGCAGCTAGCAGCACGGTCCAGCACCATCGCTAATAGGCAATAGTGATTTGTGTCTCAAGCCTCATTGGTTGTTAACTGATCCTATCAGCCATTACACTTTATTAATTAGATCATTATGATGTTGTTTCGAATTACAATAGCCAAACGTTTTACTTATCTATTGTACTGTGAGCCAGCGTAGAAAAATTATAAAGTAAAACTTTCGACGGTAAATATTTCAGTATAGGGATTCTTCTTCATGTTTGACAATCATAAAAATTTACACGCTACGATATAAAAGTAAATCGAAATATAAGAATGGGACTAGACCGAATCGAGGAGCCTGATGGACTAAAGGAGGAGTGAGAGAGTTATGTATTATTTATTCCGGTAATACAAGTTCCTTTATTTCTTTCTCAAATACCAATTTCTAGGTTTTTACTAATAGATAACCTTTAGGAAGATATGCTTGGTATATCCTAAAGAGAATGAAAATTAAGGACCAAAATAAAGTGCTAATAACGTGTGTGTGCCACTGCCAAAGTTACTGTGCAACGACTGTACCTATATTAGAGATAGTGAAAACATTTTTTGTTTCATTAGGTGTGTTTTTTTGTGCGCGGGTTTTCATTAATTTGTTGATTTTATTTTTTTATTGATTGAGATTCATGTTATTTTTTTCAATTATTTGCCAAAAATTATAGCTTTTTGTAAACAACTTTGTATTATTTTAATGTTTTACAAACATTTGTAATTTTTTTCGACCACTTGAGCTTAAGGTGGATGCTCCAGGGTAGCCCGCGAAATTCAAATATTTTTATGTTTTTTGCAATTTGCCGGTCAGTGTGAAGCTGTATGTGGACCAAATGCGATCCGCGACCGTCACGCGTATTTATCTAAAGAATTATAACCATTTTAATCATCAATATAGCCCTCTAAGTTCATGTAGTTCGAAAGAATGAATATTTCAGAAATAATCATTCTTTCGAACTACATGAACTTTTGGTCCACATACAGCTTCACACTGACCGGCTAATTGCAAAAAACATAAAAATATTTGAATTTCGCGGGCTACCCTGGAGCATCCACCTTAAATAAATGCATTTAAATATGGAATGCTTGTCCGTACGCACCCATTCACGTAACAAAGCAAAGTTTATACAAAGGATTTAAACCAAAACCTTCGTATATTTTCGTCGAAAAGGCGGACATTCCCGAGGCGTTACCTCGTATCGGCTGCGCGTGCGCCACTCACGGTCCATCACCAGCGCTAATGGTGATTTGTGTCGCAGGCCTCGTTAGCTGTTAACTGATCCCACGCTACGTCATTAGCTGGAGCTTTTAAAAATACGAGTACTGCTGCCCTGTTGTGTGGCAAAGTATTTATTAGGTTACCAAAATACCAACAAAAACTGACTTGATTGATGTGGATAAATTGCAAGATATGTTTGGCTGTCTTCTTACGTGTGTAATTTCTTTGTGTATTTTTTTAGTATGCATTTGATATCTTCTTAAATATCTTGCTCCTGAATGAATTCATGGGTAATAGTTAGAAATGTTTAATTTACAAGTTATAGTTTTTTCTGGGGTTCCGTACCCAAAGGGTAACCAACGGAACCCAATGACTAAGCCTCCGCTGTCTGTCCGTCCGTCTATCTATCAGCAGGCTATATCTCATGAACCATAATAGGAATGTGTATTTCTGTTGCCGCTATAACAACAAATAAAAAATACGAGCCCTTCATGCACTCGCACTTGACTGGTTTTTATGTAGAACGCTCTGGGCTTGACATGGTGAACCGGTATGACAAAGCTTCTTAAGAAGGAGAACCTATCAGACCCGACAATTTGTCACCGTGCGTGACGAGAGAGCGATTGCCTCTTCTTTTTTCTCTTACAAACCAGGTTTGGAAATGGTAACAACATTTGTCATTCCAAAGCATTTATTTTATTTAAACCATTTTCAAGAACTTTTGAATTGTCAAAGTAAGCCAGTTAATCAGCTAACAAATTTAAAATTGAATTTAATCATTTATTCTCTATCGAATTCCCCTTTTTTTCTGTAGGCATCTTTTCTCCAAATTCTACACTAATTACAAACTGTTCTCCAAATATCAACCGAAAAAGAAAGAAGTTCAGAAACCCGATCACGGAGTTATTCATTCTTGTATTTTTATTCATCCCGAGGAATCCGACTAAATGTCAAACAAATAAATCGTATGCGTCCCACGGAAAAAAATAATGTGTTTTGGAACATTTAATTACTCACTCAAGGATAAGTTTGGGTGGCAAAGGATTATTGTTATAGGAGAAAGTACTTAGGTACTTACATGATGGAATTCATTTTGTTTTTGGGCAAGAAAGTTGTCGATAAAGGAACTGCTTATTGGTCATTCTTTGAAAACTATATCCAGGTTTCGCAACGAGTGGACTGTTAGTAGAGGCCAGCCCAGCTACATAACATAGGACAAGGTCAAGAAGATTATAGGACTATAAACCAGGATAGATAGGATTTTGCGTTTTTTTTCCATAGGATTTTTATAGTAGGCAAGAGATGACAGTCAGAGAAAGAGATTTTATGTATATTCTAC
The DNA here is from genome assembly GCA_950371165.1 of Lacanobia oleracea. NCBI lineage: Eukaryota > Metazoa > Arthropoda > Insecta > Lepidoptera > Noctuidae > Lacanobia > Lacanobia oleracea. Next base: position 18,024,578 of record OX493406.1, read on the forward strand.
TTAATATTATAGGGTTGTAATTGAGGAGAATGCAATATTTCATAGCTAAGTTGTGATATCATCATTCCATCTCGGTGGGGCTAATATAAAAATCACCTTAGATTAAAGATTGATTTTGTACCTGTGAGTAAATACAAGAAATGGGCCTCAGATTCAGATTTAAAATTAAATTCATACTAATAATTATAAGAAGTCTGAAACTTACTCCTTCTGACTATCTGTTTGACATCTCTTCACAGCTTAACAGTTGAGCGGTTTTGGGTGAAACTTAGCATACAGGTAGACCATGCACTGGAATAGGATAGGTACTTTTTAAGGTTCCGAACCCAAAGGATAACCAACGGAACCCTATTACTAAGCCTCCGCTATCTTTCCGTCCGTCCGTCTGTCTTCCAGCAGGCTTGTCTTGTCTTGTCTCAAGGTCAATCTCTCTGTAATAGGTAGACAGTTCAAATTTTTACTGAGTGTGTATTTATGAGTATAATGCCGCTGTAACAACAAATGATAAAAATTAAAGGGGTCTCCCATACAAGAAATGTGTTTTATTCTGTTTACGGTATGGAACTCTTCTAGTGAAAGTCCGATGCGCACTAAGCCGGTTTTTTTTTTACTTCATCCCGAGTAAAGTCCCTTGGGATAATATTATCGGTTAACCTACACGAGTGCAACCGCTATAAGAAGCTAGCCTTTGCCAGCGACTTCGCCCGCGCATATATTATCAAATTTACGTAAAATACCTTCAACCACGCTAAGTGACATCAATATTTACGCCAACCTCCTGCAAAACCAATACGCATATTAGCTAAACGATCAGTCCAGCAATAAAGACGATACTTTACTCGCACAATATACGAGAGAGCCGTCAAACAATGCCTGGAGTAATTGATGCCATGCCACCGAATAAAATTATGACGCTGGGCGGGAAGTGAAGACCTGACCGACGCGTAAATCAAAGCTAAGACATGATGGCTACCACACACGATTGTTTGTACAACTTGTATCTTCTGTTTAGGGAGATTGAGACTTGGGAAGGGAAGAACAGGGTGGGATTTTGATTGGAGGGTTCTCGAAAGGGGTGCTGTGAGAAAAATAGTTTCGAGAGAAATGTTTCTTCATTAGTATTGTTGTGGTTTTTGTAATTGTTACTCATGACTTAAGTAGTGGATACTTCCGTCATGGGTTATTAAGTTTAGTTTTATTGAAAACTGATTGGTTGAAACTTTTAATTATAATTCCACTTTTAAGGTCATTATTCAAGGCACCATCTTACTCTCTCTTTTATCTTTCTACAATCAATTTGAAAGATAACTGTTATATATGTAATTATTATGCATCTTCATTTTGGTCATCTTTTAATATTTTGTCATTTTCATAACATTTAGTATAATTAGAATTCACATACATTCAAATAACAAGAATACCAACCTCAAGTAAATTACATCACTCACAATGAAAAATGCCAACCAATAAATAACCGCTGTTACGGAGCAACCCTATCTTTTGAAAAAGGAACAACATGCGTACACGCAGCGCCGTTTCGACATCGGAACTAATTGGGCTAATTTATCCGGGATACCGTCACTGGGACGATACCGGGACGAGACGGCGACGGCACGGGAACGTGACGACACAGTTACGAGTGACACTGTGATACGGAAAGCATTTACTTATTTATTTATTCACACTTAACGCACACAGATGTACCTTTGCGTGATATAGAGAATAATAGTGGTAGGTTCAATGTGTATAAAAACCACAAACGCGATTAATATTTAAATTAATACAAAGATAAATATTTATAAACTATACCTACATACAATAAAATATTATAATATATACTCAAATCAATCCTTACTATGTGATATTATAAAAGCGAAAGTCTGTCTGTCTGTCTGTCTGTCTGTCGCGCTTTCACGCCAAAACTACTAAACCGATTTAAATGAAATTTTGTACACAGATAGTCTGGAGCCTGAAAAAGGACAAAGGTTACTTTTCATCCCGGGAATATGTATGTGTATAGTAATAAAACAATTAACAACACCCACTCACTACCAACATGAGTGTTGGTAGTGAGTACAATTACTATGTATTACTTATTTAATTCAATTATACTATGTTTCTACCTCTTGAAAAGTTTCATTTTTTCAGCGTCAGCATGGCGAAGGCAATTGTCAAAACGTCATAATGTATGGGATTGACAAACGCTGCCAATCTCACGTGATGTATTCCTAATATTTTGCCATTTCAACTATCCCATTCACTAATAAAATGGCAACTGTCCAGAACATGGAGCACAACAACCAGGTCTAAACCCACAGGTGCTGCACCGACGCGTCAGGTCAAGGCACCTATTTAAAAAAAAGGCATGTGGTGTTCCGATTTTAGTTAAATTGGCGTCAACGATATGTTTACCTTATTGGTGGCGTTCCTGATAACCTCATTGCGCATCCAAACGTATCTTGAAGTGAAAGAAAATCCACGGACACTCTTTTAAATCTTGATATTACTAAAACCTATCCTGGCTGGACGCCATGGGACGGTAGCATGACGGGAATGTAACGTGAGGAGACGGTATCGGAACGGGATAAGGATCATAACGGCATGCATGTATGCATAATTCGAATTAGGAATAAGATTGGTGATTTGTATCTAAGGGAATAACGTACGGCAGATGTTATTAGTTGGGCATTCCTTTTGGAGATTTAAATGACGATTACGTGTAATAGTCATAAGTCGATCCTAGCTTATAAGCAATTGTTAGGAAACAATCAGTAATGATAATTAGTTAGTTATCACAAGTGCACCCCTGGTAATGGATATAATTATCGCTAAAATGACTGTTATCTAGCAAATGTAGGTGAATTACTATCATATTAATAATAACCGTAGGCGCAAAGTAACTGAAAGATTTAATTTTCATGTGAGAAATCTTAATAGAAAAACTGCTTTCACATAAGCCTAAGATATTTACTCTTTTCTTACGTACAATGTAAGTTATGCTAAACTAAACCCCGGGTTCTGAATTGAAAATTAGAAGCAAAGACTTTGCTTACATAGTGTTACACAAAAACGTAAGCAGGTACTCGACTTCAAATTCTTAATCCTGTAACCAAAAACATTAAATTGAGAATAAGTTCCAATCCCCAATTAGAAGAAAGGAGAACGATTAGCCTAACTTTGTCCTTCCAGCGAAGGAGCCACATATTCACAGTTTGAGGCGCCTTGTCCACAATGCACCGCAATGACACACGTGTTAACGATAATGATATCGAACACATGAGTGTTTTGTGCGCCTGAGTCGCCAGTCGCGACGGTTGCGACCCTTACGAAAACAATACAGGTTTTATAAACAAACACAAATGCTATGTCAAGGCAACTAAAGGCAAATGACCAAGCTTGAAGACACCTATTCTGAAATCCTTTAAAATGTCCTGAAATTTTTTTGGAAAACAAAAAACTTTACAATAAATATTTATTGTAAAGTTTTTTGTTTTTTTGTTTTCCAGAACAAAAAAACGAATGGATTACTGAAAAAATACACAACTAAGTTTTAATTTTTGAATGCGATCAATAGACATTTGGCAATATTCTTAGAGTTGTTTCATATTAAAATCAAAAAACAGTTGCAGAAAAGATAAAGCTGTCTAATGAAATCAATAAAAATGGATTTTGAACACACCCTGATTGAAACGTAATTTAAAATCAAATGCTACTATAATTGAAATCAAACAAACATTTAATATAGATAGTGATACTTCAAAGATTGAAGACGAGGCGCTTATAACAAACGCGTTCAAAATTAAAATATTACGAAAACAAACAAACGACGGAGCCGCTGTTTATTTTACTTACGATGCTATATCGCGCCGTCCCGAAGACGAACGCGGTTTCAGCGCCACAATACATTATAGCACTATTCCTTTGTGATTTTAATCGTGTTTCCTACAAAATCTAACAAAACAAACAGAAATTAATAAATTTCTTCACGCTGTTTTTATTATTGATAGCAAAAACAAATAGTTTTATGAGAAATTATGAATAGTAAGAACGTAATTTCGTTTTTATTTATGGATCATTGTAGTTATACGATTCGTTGTTCGATATGAAACACGTTATGGATACAGTAAAAATGTTTTGTAATGGAGGCAATTAATTCAAAATGGTGGGCTTATTTTTAAACCAGATTGTATCAATGGCATCAATTGCTTGTTTTTTAAATTAAGCCCCAACAGTTAGTTAACTTACGAGTGATCTATGAATTGTTTGGCGTCCTATCTCCAAAGCATTAGGAAGCAAAAACGTTTCCAAACTTTACCCGATAAAATTTAAATAATAAAGGCACGAATGAGAAAGATACGAACATAAGAAGTCCAGCAGGAGAGAATCATCCAATCAAATTAGCATTTGTACTTTAGATCTCGCTTAAGACTTATTAATCTCTTGTGACCATCTTCCATCCAATGGAATTGTTATTGAAGACTTCAAAGTTAATCATCACGCCGCAACAAAACTACAAAGTATCGAAGAAGGGATAAACGTTAAGGATAATAATAAATTCTTGGTAAATCATGAGATGGGCGTGAGAGTTAAATCTAAATTAGCTGCGACGGAGGGAGCTATTCTCAAAGTTACAGAAAACAATGTCCAGCAAATATATTTCAGGACATGATTTGATTGGATGTGTTGGTATAAGAGAAGAAGAAGACGGTGGATAACCATCCACAAAGCAAGAAGCAAGAAGTGGCCAAGTGATAAGAATGGAAAAGAAATCCTGTAAACAATCTTTATGTCAGGACTCAGGATTATAGCCAACACATTCAATAAAACCTTTAACATTATGGAATTTTGAATGAATCCCATACTTTTTGTGCCCATGATTCAACAATTTATAATTTTAGCAAACTAAAGAGGATACAATTTTTAGTATAACAATCATCTCATCAATAACACATCCATTCAAAGTTTCAATCGCATTTCATTACAAACCACATGTTGTGAATTTTAATTCCATTCATATTTCAATCATCTTGCGACTTTATTCCAGTTCTCGAGAATATCCTCCCAGCTGCAGCCACCGTCCGTCGGATCATGACTTATGCCCCAATTGTTTGTTTTCATTATGAGCTCTCGTAATCCTGTGTATTTTTTGTTTCATATTTTTTTCCAAACACTCAAAATAGATGGTTTGTTTGTGAGCCGTGAGAATTTGAAAGGGCATGTCAACGGTGGATTAGTGATTGATATTATGTTTTGTAGGTGGTCTGATTAAGAAATTTGTGAGTGATTTTACACCTTTGCTTTTCTAAGCTTTGAATTTGTTAGTTCCGTGTGCTATTTCGTCATCGCTACTGTAGTTGGAATTGTCGTTATACTAAATTCAACTTAAAGTCAAAGGTGGCTCAATGTTTGAGTATTCCAAAAATATCTCTTTAAAATTAATGTAGAAAATATCTTCTAGTCAACTAAGTAAACTTAAAACGAAAAGTAGTATCAGGATTTGACAGATAATAACAGTTATAGAAGACCCTAAATACACCTAAATCACTTTGAGAGCATCGACAAATCAGAAAAAAAAATGGATCACAAAAAAATATGCTTCGACTTTAAGCAAACCTATTTTTAAAAAACAAATTGCACAAGATAATTTTAAAACGCCAAGTTTAAAAAGTATCATAGCATAAAGTAACACAAGGGTTGTAAAACAAAAATTACAGATAAGATAAGGGCCACGTGAAGGCAACGGGCCTGCAATGTGTTAATTTTTTTCCACCCTTGTAAAAAATCTACTGTGAGATAGATGATCGTAAAGCTGTCTGTCCTTACGATAGGCAAATTACAATATTTTGTTTTTTAACATTTAACAGATCTTTTTAATTAAAAATCGAGCCTTATAATAAGATTAAATACAAACATTTAAATTCTTTATAGAAAAATGAACAAAGAATTTGCTTTAGTGTAACAAAAGTACGTAGTAGTTTTGTTACACTAAAGCCTGTTGCTGTGCTTCTTTTTTGTGTCCTTACAGGTTTTATTTCAGATTGTTCTATTTAGCTTTCACTTATTTATTATTCACTTATTCTTTATTTCATTTATATTACTTCCACACGTTTATTATTTAGATTGTTCTATTTAGCTTTCACTTATTTATTATTCACTTATTCTTTATTTCATTTATATTACTTCCACTCGTTTATTATTTAGATTGTTCTATTTAGCTTTCACTTATTTATTATTCACTTATTCTTTATTTCATTTATATTACTTCCACTCGTTTATTATTTAGATTGTTCTATTTAGCTTTCACTTATTTATTATTCACTTATTCTTTATTTCATTTATATTACTTCCACTCGTTTATTATTTAGATTATTCTATTTAGCTTCGACTTGTTTTATTAGCATAAATTAAATACATTCTTAAACTTCAAGATTACACTATTAATAGTCTAATCTGGAAGTTTAAGAAAGTATTTCTAAAAAGCTTAAGAAAGTATTTTTGTCATTTGTGCAAAACTGCATAACGTTATTTTTGTTACAGTTCGCAGCATGAACTGCGATAGGAGCCTTTTTGACCTTAGCTAGGTCTTTCTTACATCCGGCAATTCAATTGTATTTCCTGTGGTATTCTAATTTTTTTTTTCATGTCTTCAATCTGACATGTTTGTATTCTTTATCCATTGTCACAGACTTTTAAAACCTCTGAAAGCTAGCAATCCCCTTCAAACATTACTATTTTAAAAAATCAAATCGTCCTCTAGTTTCTACCCGGATGTAATTAATTCATAACCTACTGCTCCAATATTCCCTGAAGCTTTATCTTTAGTTTACATTACAGTTTTTGCAATAATAATCAGTCAGTTTATCATCGCGACCACGTGTGACGAACAGTCTGGAGTGGTGCCGTATCCTTGGACGAAAAAACTTTGTTGTATGAGATTTATGGAGCTCTTAACTGTTGAGGTGGGTGCTTGTGATATTTCGTATTGGAGACTTGAAGGGTAAGTTACAGGTTTTCAGGTAATAAAATGGCAAAGTGGCAGTTATTTTGGTGACATTGCCAGAAAGAGACAACAACAACAAACGTAGACGGGAAAAGACTCGCAGGCCGTCCGTTATACTACTCTGTCAAGAAAGTACCAGGAAAAGATCAATAATACACAAAATGTCTGTTATTCATCCAAATTTATTTTATCACCTTCAAAGTATGCTCCTTTAGAAACGATACACTAGCGCCAACGAATAATCCATTCATCAAAACATTTTTTAAACGCTGCTTCCGGAATTGAGTTCAGTTCTCACCGCGAATTCTCCTTTATGTCTTCTATCGATTGAAAACGGGTGCCACGAAGTGGTAATTTGAGTTTAGGAAAAAGAAAAAAGTCAGCAGGAGCCATATCTGGTGAATATGGTGGTTGCTGGATGGTATTTGTTGAGTGTTTGGTTAAAAATTCGTTCACAATGATAGCCTTGTGCGAAGGCGCATTGTCGTGGTGCAAAATTCAAGAATTTTCTTTCCACAAATCTGGCCTTTTTCGTCGAATTTGCTCTCTTAAACGCCGCATAACGCTCAAATAATATTCTTTATTTACCGTTAGACCTTCCGGTAAGAATTCAGAGTGCACAACACCGCGATAGTCAAAGAAAACAGTCAACATGACTTTGACTTTTGATCGACTTTGGCGTGGTTTTTTCGGTTTCGGTTCAGTTGGAAGGCGCCACTCCGAAGCTTGTTGACTAGTTTGCATGTCAAACTCGTAAACCCATGTCTCGTCACCAGTAACAATGCGTTTCATGAATGTTGGGTCCGAACTGACTCGTTCTAGCATGTCCTCAGCGACTTTCATGCGATTGAGTTTTTGGAGAAAATTCAGATCTTTTGGGACTAGCCGAGCAGCAACATGTTTCATACCCAAATGATTAGTTAAAATGGTACAGATCGACTCGTGAGATACAGAAAGTTCGGCGGCTATCTCTCTCAGAGTTGAATGGGGATTTTCAGTCACTATTTCCTTCACTTTTGCGATGTTAACTTCAGTTGCAGACGTTGACGGCCTACCAGAGCGAGGCAAATCTTCCATCACATCTCGACCGCTTTTGAACGCTTTGAACCACTCATAAGCACGAGTTTTTGATAAAGTCGATTCACCGTAAGCCTTCTGTAACATTTTCAGTGACTCCGAACACGAAATTCCATTGGCGATGCAAAATTTAAGACAAACTCTTTGTTCGATATTTTTGTCCATTATGAAATTCGCAATACACACTATATATGATATTACTAAAACCAGCACTGTATTTAATATAAATAACAGATGCAACTCAAACTCCGCGCCAAAATTGAAAACAGTTGTGCCAATCTAACAACTACAAAAAAAACAAAAATTTGAATTTGGAACCATAAAAAAATCATCCATTCCCGATACTTTTTTGACTGAATGTATTGGTCATTTCAAATTTGTTCCACGCTTAATGCTTCAATCTGCAATGCCATCCACATCGCCGAAGATAGGACCACATGGGAAAAGTCTGCGGGAAGGTGATTCGTCGAGGCCCCTCAGCATTGAGGACAAATGACTGATAGAGGAAGAAGTGTCAGTTGCATCTTGTACGTGAAAGCAATGTTTTCTTTGACTTTATGGTTACCGGCAAGAGTAGCGACGGTATCATTTGTATGATTTCGGTTAGGTTAAGTTATTGAAATGTAGCCAAACTTATTTCCATTAGTAAATAAAATAGAGCTCTCATTCTCAATTTGAGTGTTCCAAATATTAGTCTGAGAATATAAATGATTATAAATATTATTATCAAACTTGAAATTAAAATATTGGTATAAAAGAAGTTTCTGTAACTTTTTGAAATAATCAAAGAAGTTTTTTTTTTATTATTATTGTTTAATACAGTTAAGTGTACAGTTTTGAGTTTCTATTGCATCTTGAGTTGAATCTGAAGCACCTATTTTTTTATTATTATTATTTATAGGCTCGCGTTTGACCACAATATAAATAGTGTAGTATGTGATACCTCAGAAAAACATTCCAGCGGAACGCAAACCATTTTATCGTCACACACATAAACGTTTACGACACAATAAATAGGTTCTACCGGAAAATCTATATCTTCTTTAAACTCTTATAAACGATATTTATTCGGGAAACCATTTATCTAACCTGCTGCTGATTCATTGTCATTTTTATATTCCACTGAAAAGGTGGGTAGTGATGATGTCTTGTTAAAAGTTAATGATTCAGTTTTCAGGTAAATGTTCTGAAAAGTTTTGTTTATTTTTTTTAAATCTGACTCTTACCGTTATACTCTACCTACGTCTTACTATGGACTGGAGCTCTTACGTTTTCTACATATTGATTACACTAATCGGTAAGTTTATAGTTTCATTCCAACTTATAGCAATACGGTAAAATATTTTGGTATGTACACGTAAGCACACATTACCGAAATTGACCACAAATAATTATACGGAATCAAACTATGTACCTAGTTATAAAAAAATAAATATGTCAAACCCAAAAATAAAACTAACAGTAATTAGTAACCTTTGAAATAACAAAACGGTCGAATTGGAAATATTCAAGTCAAGTAGCATTGAAGTTTTTTCCACGTCCGCCGGGCGTCGCGCGTCGGTTAATTACCACAAAAAATGTGGCCACCCCTGCAGGGTCATCAATCTCGATTGACATTTGTTTTGGACAGTTTTAATTGTCTTTGCATATCGAAGAAGTAAGAAGTAAACATTTGAATATGGAACATGTGCGATGGCCAGCTATAAAATTGAGAATTGACTTGACTTGACAAAAACTTTAGCTCATAAACACAAGCAGTTTTACTTTTAATAGAAAACACTTCTGCTTTCATAAAAAGTATCTTAAAAGAATTGCAATAACACGTGCAACTATTGCCGTTTACATAATAACTTCTTTTCAAACAGTCGAAAAACAGTTGCCGCCAACATTTACTACTCTTTTTACTAACACTCCTCACTCAACAATCGTTCAATCATTTGAGCTGATACTTTTGATGTTGCGTTTGCGACTCTGAAATCCGAATATATAGAAGGCCAGTCAGAAAATGTTCGCGAGACAAAAAGATGAGGCTAAAAGATCTGAAAGCTGTGCGACACGGCTGGGTGTCAATCGTCGGCTAGCGTCGATCGCAGCCGTGCTGGTGATGGATAGATGAATGAACACTATCACGGAGGAGCGGTGGGAACGCGAGGAATTCGAGTCGCAGATACCAGGAGCCATGTATTGTTGAGGAGCTTGTTTCTCGCCTTATAAGACTGAGTTATGTTTGTGTAAGATTTGTCTTGATATTTTTTTTTTTGTGAAATGGTCTGTCCGATATTTTTCTGGTTTATTTTTCAAATAAAGTTACTGTTAGACTGGTGGTAGCTATACTTTTAAATGAGCAATTGTTTTAAAAATTACGAAAATTCTATAAGGTTTTTTGTGACAGTTTTTCGTCAAATAACATTGGTGATTTTAACGTTGTTTTTGTGACCTAATTTATATCAAAGAATGTACTTGTTTGGAATTAAAAACTAGTGAACCAATTATAAAATATTTTTAGTATTGACACTAATCACTTTCAAAATTAAGCACAAATATAAATGAGGGCTTTAAAAATCAGAATTTAATTTGGTTTTATCACGGAATGCTGAAAATGTAAAGAATCTGACATCCGTGCAGATGTCTTCTCTGTAGGTGGTTAAATTCATGCAAGTCATTTTGTACGCAAAAAGTTAGAGCATCTCTTTTGTGCCGGCGACTTGGAGGGTCCACTCAAGAGGTTTCATGTTTTTCAAGAATTTACAAAAAATATATTACCTATGTAAATTTCCATGACACTGACGAATGAGAGAAATCTTCACAAATGACACAACACTGAATATTTTACATCTTTAACACAGAATGGAAATCAATATTCTAGATAGACCTCGGACTTTGCTTATATTCTCATTTAAGGAAGAACAAGATAAGGAAACAGACAGAGTTTTGATTTCTTTCTTTTTCAACTAACTAAATCTCTCACTTCGACCGAGCTGAACTTTACCCTTTCTCTCTCGTCAGGACTTGGACAAAACAAAGGCAATTTACCGGTTCAGAGCCAGGACTTCTCTTATTGTTCGCTACTCCATCACTCGGCACAAAAGACAAGCAGACACACAGCATCACTCACTGACCGTCGAGCTGGCGCGGCTGCTGCCACTCACCCCGCCACTCTTGTCCCTCCATCACATTTCTTCACCGGCGGCCGATTATTTTTTCAACGCGACACAATAAATCAGTTTTCTGTGCGTTAATCAAGGTATGCGCGCGCGCAGACGGCGGCGCGAGGAGAACGCTTCTGTCGTCGACACGCGTCGCCCGCGCCGACACCGCCCCGCCCCGCCCACCGCCCAATCGCGGGGCTTTTATTCCCGCAGCACTTTATTTATTCTCAACTGAATTATGTACTGCACTGTTTGTTGCTCCGGCGTTACCTGGAGATGTACCGATGCTATCGACGATGTACGTTTTGATTTAACTCTGAACTTATGTACCTATTCAAACCCACTTGGTCGGTGAGATTTTCCAGAGGTGTTTGTTGAGTCTAAGTTGTATTTAAATGAAAATGCTGTAGCAATGCATTTTGGTCATATTTTAACCCGTTAACTACTTGTTCACAACGTTAATTATGCAGACAAAACATAAAACAAAATTTCAAACTAAAGTTGTTTTTGCTAGATGAAATCGATCGATAAAAAATGTATTGTGTTAAAGCTAGGCTTTGTTTAGTGTATGTATGTAACCATATCTGAAAACTGACAGAAAAACGCAGGAACTTTTGAAATTGAGAAATGCGAAATTGAAATCACATCGGAGTCGAATTGAAACACCGCGAAGAATGACGTAAAATAAATACCGAAGGATCTCCAAGTCATGTCTAGGCACGCCTGATCGATATATTCTCAAAAAGAATTCGATGGGAAGCCACTGAAGTAGGTATCCGCTTTTACTCAAAGTCAAATCATTTATTCGTGTGACTTTTGGTAATCACAAAAAGGTGCTCAACAAAAATAGGGGGCTTTTTGGCGTTGAGATAATAATAATAAATAATAAAAAATACTCTCTTGTGGAGTCGGAGGTGCCGTACTACAGGTATGCGCCCGACCCAGTTCTCGATAATGGCAATATCACATTGTACTGGGATCGGTCCATCATCACTGATAGGACTATTATTGCCAATAAGCCTGATATAGTGGTGTTGGACCGAATCGAGAGGCGTGCAATGATTGTAGACATAACCGTCCCACATGACGAGAACCTCGTGAAAGCCGAGAAAGATAAACAAATCAAGTATATTGACTTGGCTCGCGAGGTTGTCGACATGTGGGGTGTGGATTCCACAATCATTGTACCGATAGTCGTATCAGCCAATGGCTTAATAGCCACGAGCCTCGACCAATACCTCAAGAGGCTCTCGTTAGGCTGCTGGATCAAGGGCTTGATTCAGAAAGCGGTACTTCTGGACACGGCTCGTATTGTTAGGAGGTTCCTCTCTCTGGAGCCCTGACCGCCGGTAACTTGGACCCTGTTCCCGATACCGGTGGGCTACTATTTATTATATTTTTAAATGTTTTTATAATTCTTTTTTCAAATATTTAAAAATGTAATTTGTAGGTTAATTTGTTGAATAAAGGAAATAATAATAAGCCTGATATAGTAGTGTTGGACCGAATCGAGAGGCGTGCAATGATTGTAGACATAACCGTCCCACATGACGAGAACCTCGTGAAAGCCGAGAAAGATAAACAAATCAAGTATAAATACTTGGCTCGCGAGGTTGTCGACATGTGGGATGTGGATTCCGCAATCATTGTAGCGATAGTCGTATCAGCCAATGGCTTAATAGCCAAGAGCTTCGACCAATACCTCAAGAGGCTCTCGTTAGGCTGCTGGATCAAGGGCTTGATTCAGAAAGCGGTACTTCTGGACACGGCTCGTATTGTTAGGAGGTTCCTCTCTCTGGAGCCCTGACCGCCGCCGGTAGCTTGGACCCTGTTCCCGATACCGGTGGGCTACTATTTATTATATTTTTATAATTCTATTTTTTTAATAAAATGTAATTTGTAGGTTAATTTATTGAATAAATAATAATAATAATATTATCTTTATTTCGGACCAAAATCCATATTGTGTTAGTAAAACATACAAAAATAACTTATTGTCTAGTGTTAGTAAAAATTAACCTCCGCACAAGCTGCTGTACAGTAACGCGCTACAGTAACGAGGTAGCCTCAACAACATCCTGAAAGCATTGTTATATTGGACGCGCAGGACATCCAGCGATCTCTTAGCATAATTGACCCATAGACTGCCCGTGTACAAACTTTGGCAATAAGCCTAGAAAAGTGTTACTTTTACTTGGTACACATATACCTTACGTACGAACTTTCGAAAACAGATGAATATCTGTTGCGACTAAGTTATCCTCATGTAACCAAGTCTATATTTTTAATTCGAATTCCTTTAGCCTAATGAACGAGTAATCTGTTATAAAATATGTCAAGATTTCTTTCAAGGAGGACTGTGTAACTAAATAATTTGTGAGGTGACCTTAATTGGATTGCTATTGAAATTGACCAAGTGGAAATGGGCCTTTATTTCTGCGTTTTACCACAAAGGAGGTAAGTACTTTGATACGGATTCTTCTATAAATAAACAAAGCTGACAGGACTTATGTGTAATAATTAACCCAGAATTTACAGCATTAGGTAGGAATACATCTATGTATATGCTTATATATGTTTATGTATATATACATATAAATGTATTATACATTATATTCAGAAGAGAAAGAAGCATGCATACGAGTACCTATATGTTTACACGCTTAAACATAATCGGCCTTATTTTATAAAAGAAATCTTATCTAATCGTTAGCTTAAACAGATACTAATGATCATGTTCTTTCGCAAATTGCCAATAGAAAAAATTAATTAAGAACCCATAAGTTTATTGGTGCCAAACGTGGCGATTATGGCAAACCCCCCCTTCTGGGGGAGGCCTGCGTCCAGCAGTGGGCGTCTTTCGGCTATTATTATGATGTTTCATCTCAACTGCCTAGCCTTTTTCCCAACTACGAGTATTTTGGGGTCGGCTTCCAGTCAAACCGGATTCAGCTGAATACCAGTATTTTACGTGGAGCGGCTGCCTACCAGACCTCCACAACCCATTAACTGGGTAATACGGTACTTCTTGGCAGGACTGGAGTCAGATTTACTGGCTTCTGACAATCCGTAACGACTGCCAAAGATCTACAAATGACAGCCGGGACCAACGGCTTAACGTGCTTTCCGAGGCACGGAGGAAACTCGTTATGTTAATATGGTCACCCATCCACAGACCAACCTTGGCAAGCGTTGCTTAACCTTGAAGATCGACCAGTGCGACTGTTATTATTTCGCCACGAGCTCCTCAAAGCTATTATTATGATGTTTATTGGTAGATAGAATGTTTTAGACCCTAGGCATTCTCTGGCAATCAACGTTTTGTGTGCTTGCTACACAAAGTCGAATTAAGAAGATAAAATCTAAAATAAACAAAAAAAAATCTAAAATAAACTACATACCTACGTGATTAGTTTAATCTGAGGAAGTTTGACTACCAAGGAAATTAAAAAAATAAAAAGTAGCCCATAATGTTCTGCGATGATATAGGTAGCTTATTCTCAGACCAATAGAAGTTTATTTACACGAGTAATTTAGACATCCTAAGTAATATTTTAAATGTTTGTTTGTTACGTCGAAATCGCCGAACCGATTAACTGCCTCCGTGGTCGAGTGGTTTAGGCGTTTGATTTGTGACCCGGTGGTCGTGGGTTCAATTCCCATTTGAAGCATACTTTGTAAAGTTGTTTCCAGTTTGGCTATGACATTGCAGGCTTGAATCACCTGATTGTCTGAAAAAGGATGATTATGTGCTTCGGAAGGCTATAAGCCATTGGTTCCGGCCGCCAAATGGCGGTCGTCAAATAAATCATGTCAGAGGCAGCTTAGAAACTCTGACACTAGGGTGTGTGGGGTCGTTAGACCTTACTGCCCACACGGTAAGAAGAAGAAGAAGTCGAACCGATTTTGATGAATCTTGGTTCAGAGATAGATGGGACACTATCTCTCCGCCAAGTCTGTCTGTCTGTTCGCGGTAAACTCAAAAACTACTGCACCGATTTTCATGCTGTTTCGAAGGAAGGTTTTACTATATAATTTGTCTAGAAAAAGTTAGGGATCCCTAAGAAAATTGCAGCGCGGACGAAATCGCGGGCGAAGAGCTAGTTACATATAAACCAACCATTTTATCTCGCTGCAGATTAAACAAACCAGATTTTTTCGCAAGAAAATACACATGAAAAATACATATGAAACAAAATTTACACAATCCCCAATGCATTCTCATCTTTACTAGGTAGTCTATACTTTTTGTAACAAGCCATCTTTCAACGCATAAGTATGTAAGTGAGAATTCTGTTTATCGGAGTGAGATCGTTGATCAATCCGTGCAGTAAACACTATGCCACTTCAGTGCAGCTACTGGATCACAGGTAGGAATGTTGGAAGTAAACAATATAATGTATCGGTTCTATGTAGGAACAAGATATATGTATAATTAATCACTGACTTCGGTATAAGTTAAGAGCAGGGCGGATCGCACGTATTTTTGACGCTGACGCTACAAATTGGCCCCTAATTGGCCCGTCTATACCGAAGCCAACACCACGTTAAAAACTGAAGAATATTCTTATAACAGCGGTGTATAATTAATCCAGTACCACATACACATAGCAACATGGTTTAATAGAAAAAAACAAATGTACATATTTACAAAATAAAAAAGAAGTAGGTACTTAAAAACTAAATTTTGAAGTGCTACAGCGATACTACGGTCGCTACGCGGCTACGATATTTCGTAGCAAATACTTAAATGTATTGTTGCAAGCCATTTTTTTTAAAGAACATGCGCAGTCAAATTACAGTCGCAATCGATCAAAAACACCTCTAAAATAGGGATTTTATAGGTGTTTTGATCGATTGCGACAAAAATGTAGGGACATTTTGACAAATTGCGCCTGTGACACGAATGTGAAAGTTCGAGAATTGCCCCTAAGGTCTGTAGTTTTTCTGAACTATATTAATAAGTATAATACTCACCTTCATCATGATCATATTAGTCGAAAGACATCCACTGCTGGACATAGGAATGCCCCGCCTGCTAAGCCTGGCGATTACGGCAAACTATCCCAAATGACGAGCACAACAAAAAAAAATGCCCACTAATGCCCGGCAGCCCTTCTACCGGTAGCGGTCAAGGTAGATAGATAGATAGAACATTTATTTGGAACAAGGAAAGAAACTCAAGGAGTGCTAAGAATCCCGGAGTGGATCCGGCTACCCCAACGAACACCGGAAGGCCTCCCACAAATTGGACCGATGACCTGGTGAGGGTCGCTGGTAGCCGATAGATGCGAGACGCACAGGACTGGTTGTTATGGCGACACTTGGGGAGGCCCATGTCCAGCAGTGGACGTCTTTCAGTTTTGGCTTTACTGTAGGTATTTATTTATTATATAGGTGCTTTATTAAGCACATGACCAACATTTATAAAATCAATGTACAAACGTGCGGTCTTATTTTTGTTTAAAATAAATAAAAATATTTATTTGTATAAATTATAAATACAATACATATTATATACTTAATACAATACATATTTATAATTTAAACAGGATTAAAATTAAAATAAATAATCATTTATATCAATCCATTAAGATCATAATCAATATTTATAGTTGAGATTTTAAGTTTTGTTGTGCACTTATTGGGGCTTTCCTCAAGTGTTAAATGTTGTTAAGCTCGCCACTTTGCATAAGATGCCTTAATTAGTCACACACTTCTCTCTCAGTCCCCATAAGTCCCTTTCGGGACTACAGTCCATTGTCCTAGTTGTCTTTTAATTTTGCGAGGCCTGACGTGTTAAACTTTCTCGAAAACCGGTTACTTACAAACTTATTTTTAACTAAACAATAGCGTTAAATTAACTTGTTTCATCCATATATTGTGATCAATATCATATCTTTTTTAAAGAGAACCATAGATATCATAATAATAAACTCGAATTTTAAATTCCGTGAAAAAAAAACTATGACACGTTCAAGAGAATTACCCATATATCTTTTAAAAAGTTTGTGTAAAAATATTTTTAAATAAAAAGAATTATTGACATACAATTTAATACAAGCAGATAAAATTCATCCAGAACATGCGCCATTCAAAAAAGGAACCATGTAACTGTCGAATATTTAAAATAAAAATATCTCACGGACCTAATTTATTTTTATCATCCCATTATTTTTTATTCGAAACAATCCTGTCGAATGATATCCGAGCGAAACATAACAACATAATAATTCATAATATTTTATACTATTATCTGTATCATTAGATATTCTGTTAATATTTTCAGTCGGGAGAAAAGCTTTTTTAAACTGTAGGCGTGACTTACATAGTGTTCTCTCACTCTGATGTGCAACAAGATGGGGAGTGTGAAAGAGATGAGTTTAAAAAGGTGGAGTTTCGGCGCGTACGCAGATCATCCCACGCTCGCTTAGAAACAGTTCGGTTAAAAAATAAAACAAATCACCAGTTAATAGGTTGTTTAATGTATCAGTCTATTTGGGTATTGAATGCAAAGAATTAATGTGTGGTGTGGCAACAGGTCATTTATCAAGACGTACTGAGTCGATGGACCTACGTGCGTATGCGCCGAGTCTAGGTCGTTACACGAGTATTCTTGGAGACAATTTGTTCCAAAACGAAACTTAAGAAATTAATTCGTGGGCTCAAATTGTTCTGAGAAAACTAAGAGGTAATTTACAGTCTATTCTAATTGCTGCTACCGTGTTTCGATTTGATTGCTTTGATAGATAGGAAATATTGCAATTGATTTTTGTTTCACAAAACAGTAAATCGTATAATTAGGTAAAGTTTTCTTAATTTTGTAAGCCTATTTGGTCTTTATTTCTACCAACACGATATAAAAGGCAGCCAAAGGCATTTTTAAAATTTGCTGGATATTTTATTTAAAAAATTATATATTTTGAAACCCGGTCTCAAAATCTCAACAACTTTCACTACAAAATCATCTTAAAACAAACTACGAACGATCTATGCAGTGAAAAATCACTGGCAAGCTACCCGAGGGCCGAGCTACCCGAGTGCTGCGCGGGAGTTTTATTTAAGTTTAGTGCTGGGGCGACGACAGCGCTAACGACGCGGTCTTCCTGCGAGCGTTTGTCTGTCAGCGGCCACTCCTGCGCCGGATGCACTGGCAGACAAACGGCGCACTAGGAGCCGTATGTGCTGCTGGAAAGTTGGGACGAGGATGACTTTCGATGAAATTGGGGTTAAATGTTATTAAGAAAAACTAAATTAGTTCGTCCGTTTAGGAGCTGCGATTATACAGACACACTTGTCTTTTGATCGAGGGTTTAAAAGAGTTTATTTTGCGCCAAGTAGCTGTCATGAGTCATGACGCATACCATGCTTAACGAAATTGGGAAGATATGCGTCACATTCGCGTGAAACGGCCATTGCTTAGCAAAATGCTGGGACAGCACACAGCGCTGTTTAAAATTGTAAATGGGTATGGTAGGTATATCAAGTCATGAAAATAAAATCAAATTGATGCTTATTTACCCAGGGAATCAACATAGATGAGTCATTAAAAGGCATGTACCTAGTAGCTTAGGTATTTATCCTTAGCGGCGGAGATGACCAGCACCTTTAATGGTAGACTGTAAGGCAGTGCAAACTGTATTTTCTTGAGACAAAGCACTAAATATGTACTACGTTGTTCTAGTCTGACGACCCAAAGTTTCTCAGAATTTCCTATTCGATCCGTTGGGCTTGAAGGTTCTAGCTAACATAGCTAGCCAAGCTCCGGCCAATTACAGCAGCTCCCTGAAGGCTTCACAGGCTTCGTGGAGCGATCTCACCGTTTCAAAGATATGTACACGTTAAGAAATTACAGCCTCGCATTCGTGGCCCGTGGGTGGCTGATTTCTTTACGTCAAAGCAACTGCAGAGTGGGCTGTCTGAGACAACTAGGTAGGTATGTTAATAGAGATTTTGGTTTAGGAGAGCAATGTCCCTGTCAGGGTTTGTTCGAACGAGTCAACGCGGCTCTGGAACGAAAAGGGCATTAGGAGGAACACAGATGCGTTTTAGTCAATAGAGTCTGACACTCCCTTCTGCTTCGCCCAGAGCGGGAGGAGTCATATGATGATTTTACATGCTTAAAAAGGTATGAATGGCCCGTTATTGTTCGCATTGTTATATTCTGAGATTAAGTTATTTAGTAAACATTCCAAATTCTCATAATTCTGAAGCTGATTAACAGTAATCCAAGATCGTAATCATGCATGCTGAAGCTTATCATTTTCAGGCAGTATAAAAGCCAGGACAGTTAGCGCAGCCTCTTTCCCATATCGTAACCTATTGCTAGAATCCAAGTAGCTGAACTCCCACATCTCCGCACCCGCATCGAAGGTGGAAAACTGGGTGTTATGCCGCACATTATTTTATTATTTATTTATTTATCATAAACAAGTTTTACTAAAAATCTTTCTAAGAAGTATGCCTCACAAACCCGTTTACACTGTTTGTCTGTGGGAACGGAACCACTGTTGTTACAAAATATCTTTTAGTAGTGCGGACACGTATAATTACTTATTAATTAATAATATTATTATGTCTTCGTGTTTTTTTTTTCCACACGCGTTTGACCACTATCTCACCTGATGGTAAGCGATGATGTGGTCGAAGATGGAGCACGCTAGCCTAGAAATAAACTATTCACTCTTGACTTAAAGACTCCCAGGTTGTAGCTATCAGGAAACACAGACTCCGACAGGGAATTCCACTCGTTGCCTCAGAAACCTGAAAAAACCCACTCATAAGTCTACAAATTCCTGAGAAAGAACTGCTTAACTAACTTGGAAAATTTACTTTTCAGTTTCTGACTTCTATCAGCAGGTAATTGGTTGAGAAGGTATGGTACTTGGTAGAACACCACCTCCAGAAATATACAAAAGCCGTGACGATACAGTTCCCTCATTCCTGAACCTACATGGTGACCCTATTACACAAAACTTTCTCTGTAAACACGAAACAGTAGCGTTTGTTTACTGGAAGAGATCGTAAACGCGCTGAGTGTGCGCTGGCGGCTAATTTCGTTCTCAAATAGCCTCTTCAAAAGAAAAATTCCCAGAAATTATATTTTAAAGGAAAGAACCTACTTAATAATAAAAATAAAAGAAACCAGGACTTCACATTAGATGAACTACCAGCCACATGATAGTCTTTAGTAGGTATTGCAAATTCGGAGTTTCAGTTTAGAGCAAAGAAAACAAAAGGAGTATTGCAATTACCTAAAGTTCTGTTTAATTTATGTAAAAAGATGTGAGTATAGAATCCATTTTTGTTATAAACACAGATTTATAACCTGTATTATAATAACTACCCTGAGGGAAGTATCTCCCTAAAAGTAGTGAAAAAACTTGTGTTTAACAAAACTTGTGTTTAACAAAATTAACTAGTGCTTAATGATTTGAAAAATCCAAAAACAGTTTCTGTGATACTTGTAATAGGTACCGTCTAATTCTAAATACGAAAAACACTCTGATACAATATAGCGTCTATGTGTTACACAAGAAAGTAACAATTTGACCGATATTTAGTCCGTGGTCAAGGTGTTGCTATTATTTTTATCATCGCAAAATATAGAGGGATGTCGTAAAACTATCGTCGCGGTTCAGGTGAACGGCCGGGCGCATGCGCGTCTCTCGCAAGATGGCGTCCATATATCTGTCATCGGGGTGCCTGATGCGCGCCAAAATAAGATTATTGGAAATTTGACAGAGACGAGCGCGCACACTTTACGATCGACGCTAGACGGGGTTTATGAGAAGAGATCTGATGCCGATGACGCATGTAAGTGGTCCTTGGGTATTTCTGGACGCTGGAGTGTTTTTATTAATTTTCTGAGGGCACCTAGCTTGTTCTTCTGCCATGAACTTGTGGTGAAATTTTCTGAACTTTGGGCAATGGAAATGCAACTAAGCCACAGACATATAAATAGTAGAACTAAGCATTTTTACCTGACAAAGACCGTAAGGTGCAACTTTAATTTAAATAGTTGACGTAATTCAGTTAGACAAAGAGCACACATAAAATCAGTTACCATTCTTACTGATTTTATGTGTGCTCTTTCTTAACATGAGTGTTGGTAAGTACCTAACTAATAGAGAAGGTTAAGTAACTAGCTAATATGTAACGCGCAGAATCTTACAGAACCGAATCGGATCGGAGGATATATATAGTCAGCTACACAGAAAAGCACTGCTGAAAAGATAAATGGAGAGGAAGAAAGAGGACAAATAAAATATGGATGGATTGTGTGACGAGTTGCATGAAAGAGGGGAGTCAGTAATAGCGTTACGGTGATAGGACAGAATGGAAAAAACGACCCCAAGAAACATTGGAAGAGCAGGAAGATGATGATGAGAAAGACACTGTCGACTTTATATTAATGTCAATGTATTAATTATCATTTAAAATGATTACGTATTTCTTACATTAGCTGGGCCAAATCAAATCTGTCCGGTGCCCCGCACGAATCAATCGACTTGGTGTAGAAATTCAAAAGCAATCCTAAATTGTTTTGTTCAAGGTCCTTCAGGACTATTTTTAACCGACTTCTTCAAAAAGGAGGAGGTTCTATGTTCGGCTGTATGTATTTTTTTTTATGTATGTTCACCGATTTCTCCGCCAATTCTGGACCGATTTTAAAAATTATTTTTTATTCGAAAGCCTATACTCCTGAGGTGGTCCCATTGTCACCAAGTTAGAATCTGATTATGGGATCCCATGAAAATCGAGGGAAATCCTCAAATTTTATAAGCACATACACTGTTTTTCATTAACTTTCTAACGCAATTCAGATATTTGTGCCTGGTAATCATCATCTCATGTTGCTGAGCTGATGATGGAAGGTATATTTATGGTCAGGATTTTTTATAGTCAGGATCTCATGATGGGATCCCTTGAAAAATGTTTGTTCAGCGATATTTTCGCCAATTGTTAACCGATTCGGATGATTCTTTTTTGTTTGGAGGAATATTTTTTTATCAACCATTGCCTTCCTGCCTTTATGATAAAAGAAGTGCTTCTTGTCGATTTCGAAAAATGCGACTCCATAAAACTAAAATTGTATGTGTGACTCGCAAGTATCTGGACGCCTGGCTACGCGAGCTTTTTGGTTGTGTGTCCGGCCAAATTAGATGGTGGCCGGTCTGTACGGCTTTTGAAAATGTAAAAAAATGCTCAAATTCAAAAACCCCAAGTTTTTGAATTTGAGCACTTTTTACATTTTTCATGTGTCTTCCTCTCCGGCTACCTCATCTTGTATCGCTATTAGCTACTTACGAGTATTACTACTATTTCATTTATCACTACATAGTATAAAACAAAGTAGCTTTTGCTGTCTGTCTGTCCCTATGTATGCTTAGATTTTTAAACGCAACGATTTTGATGCGGGTTTTTTTGATAGATAGAGTGATTCTCGAGGATGCTTTTAGTACATATCTAATTTGCACCCGTGCAAAGCCGGGGCGGGTCGCTAGAGTAAAAAATAAGTGTAGGTATAGCACTTAATGCATATTTAGGTACTGATTAACAATAGGAAGACTGATTCATTCAATTTTATATTCAACTACATGGATTTTGGCAGCGAATGATATTGATTTCGTTTGAATAGAACTTTATGGTAAACGATAACAAGCTTTGTTTTACTTTTTTTTAAATTTACGCTTTTTGCTAAGACTAAAAAATTAAGGTGGTCCGGCCTTTTTTAACCGACTTCTTCAAAAAGAAGGAGGTTCTATGTTCAACTGTATGTTTTTTTTTTATGTATGTTTACCGATTTCTCCGCCAATTGTGGCCAATTTAAAAAAACTTTTTTTTTTCGAAAGCCTTTACTCTTGAGGTGGTCCCATTGTCACCAAGTCAGTATCTGATTATGGGATCCCATGAAAATCGAGGAAAACCCTCAAATTTCATAGGCACATACAATGTTTTTAATGAAATTTCTAACGCAATTTAGATTTGTGCTTGATAATCATCATCTCATATTGCTGAGCTGATGATGGAAGGTATAAGTCAGGATGTGATGATGGGATCCCATGAAAAATGTTTGTTCAGCGATATTTTCGCCAATTTTAATCATCCATCCAATAACCGATTGGGTGGATGATTCTTTTTTGTTTAGAAGAGTATTTTTCTGGACTGGTCCTATTTTAATTTGGTGAAGATCTGATAAATATCTTTGGAGGTAGGCAACGGGACTCTTCAATCAATGATAGGAAATAAATCGGGATTTCCGATATCGCATATCTGTTGATTTGTACCAAAAAATAAAAAAGTGAAATTCGCCCTTTGATCAAAAAAGATTATTTTTATCAAAGGGTGAATTTGACCAACCAATCTTATCGCGATCATAAACCACGTTAAGGAGCTGTCATTGTCGTTATTTTCTATGGAATATTGATACTGACATCTCTTGAACACAGTTCAGATGTACCTACTGATCGCGATCAGTTTGAATTGGTGGAAATGGCCCTAAATGTCTGGCTAAACTTGCTGGTCTGTTCGGCTTTTCGGTTTGAAGACCTGGCTACCTTAGTCACAGCTCAGGCAATACCGGCCGGCGGAATTTAAAGTTCTTATAAGTATAGACGTAGGTAATTGACATTTTTCGTTGATTGCATCGAGAGTTCGAGACTCTTATTTTTTACTATTGATAGCCATTGTTTGACCACTATCTCAACGGATGGTAAGCTATGATGCGGTCGAACGTTTAACACTGTTGTAGAGCGCAGTGTGCCAGGACGAAGTACTCGTACCTATGTGAAGCGGGCCTCCGAGTGGGCCAATAGCGCAAACGCAATGTAAATAATATTTTTTTAAATTATTTATTTGATTTGTTTCTTTTTGGTTCCGGTTGCTTTTATCCTGCACGTCTTTTACATCGTTCTCACTTATAGGCATGTATAATTTCAACATGATCCCAACAATTATTTCGTAAGAATTTATTATTTATAAAAGAGTTTCCGTGTAGTCTTGCACGTTCTTCTCCATAGAGATCTAGGTACGCTTTGGAACGAGAAAATAGCTTCATCTCTTTGACCGACCGACCTTGACAATTCAAAAGTGCTTGAGTTTGAGAGTTTGGGTTTAGAGAGTTTGTCTTTTTAAACACGTCCGTGTAGCGGAGATGTGATGTTGACCACCGTGCTTGCGTTTACCTACCTTACGTCATCTCAGAATAAAAGACAGCTTGGGTAATCGATGGTCCTCCATGCGAAGGACGTGACCACACCACTTGAGTTGACGCTGCATCAGTAGAGCTTCCATGCCATACATACGAGGGGGCGTTTTTAAGTTCGCGGAATGGAGGGCAAGGAGTGAAAATAAAAATACTAAATTATTTTTCTTTTTCAATATATTCACCTGCTACCCTAATACATTTTTCAGATCTTTCAATTAGCTGAAAAAATGTTTTGTCTTTGTCCGAAAAATAAGCTGAAACCGCGTCCTTCACTTCTTCATCAGTTGAAAATTTCTTTCCACGAAGTTCTTTTTTCAGATTTGGAAAGAGGTAATAATCACTGGGAGCCAGGTCTGGGCTGTAGGGTGGATGGTCTAAAATATCGAAGCCCACCTTATGCAGGGCAGCCAACGCAACACGGCTCTTGTGAACAGGCGCGTTGTCGTGAAGAAGAAGGACACCTTTGGTCAATTTTTCCCTCCTTTTTTCTTTAATACTTTCTTTCAACCTCTCGCAGATAGAAGCATAGTATTCTCCGGTTATAGAAACGCCTTTATCTTTATAATCGGTCAACAGAATCCCTTCCGAATCCCAAAACACTGTTGCCATGATTTTCCCAGCCGATTGTGACACTTAAAACTTCTTGGGTGGTGGTGAACCTTTTTTGTGCCACTGCATAGAGTCCTGTTTTGACTCAGGCTCATAATGATGAACCCAAGTTTCATCTCCAGTAACAATTCGACTCAATAGTCCATCCTTATCTTCGTTACAGAGGTCCAAAAACGTGCGAGAACACTCCACGCGGCGTTGTTTCTGAGGCGGCGTGAGCATTCTTGGCACCCATCTTGCACTGACCTTTGTCATGCCAAGATGATCGTGTAGAATTTTGAAAATTGTTGTATCCGATACTCCAACCATTTCTGCAAGCTGTTTCTTCTTTAGTCTGGCATGTTCCAATATTATTTCTTCGTCATTTTTAATGATTTCCGGACTAGTCACCTCGATCGCCCGTCCGGGCCGCGGGTCGTCTTCAAGTGAGGTCCTGCCTTGTTTAAAAAGACAATGCCACTTGTAAACCATGGTTCTACCCGGGCAAGAGTCCCCGTAAACGGATTCCATCTCTTCCAGTATGTTTTGAACTGACTTTCCTTGCTTGGTAAGGAACTTTATTACGGCACGGTACTCGATTTTTTCCATAATGCACACTTTCTTCCCGATTGAGTTGTTTGCTTGACGATAGTTCAAAGACTAATAACCCAATTAAGACAAAACCTGGTATTTATACTAATATTGAGTGGCTGAAGTCGTGTCCACCTCGATAGTGACCTATTTTTATCATCTAGCCTCCCATTCCGCGAACTTAAAAACGCACCCTCGTATATCGGAACGGTGTTAAGAATGCGTTCCTGTCGCTTTGGTAGGTAATGTTTAGGATGAACTTTAGACATCTTATGTGGTTTTACGTAAATTTTTCACCGTTATTAGCATTATTATTAGGTAGTCTCGGTTTAACCAAAAACTAGTAAAACATAAAAGCGTCAATCATTGAAGTCATGTTTTCTTCATCTATCTTTTCTGTAACTTAAGTACATGGTGTACATAATAAAGAGTCTTCTATTCTATTCTATTCTAATATTTATGTACCTATAGCACTACAAAATTATTATGAAGTGCTATTTAATGTAAGTAGATAGGTTTAGCAACAAATAATAATAAAAAAATCAGTTGGTGGTAGTCAGTATCCAGTATTATAATCTATGGTCAGTATTGAGCAGTTTTGAGCTACGGCAAGGTACTTATCACCATTCACTGATGCAGCTACCTATAAGGTCCTCGCATGTGCAGGTGCCATGACATGCGGCGCAACAGGAAAGGTAGGTCTTGAACTGGGAGACGCCACATTAACAATGAAGATCGGAGCTATCCGAGAACCCAAGACTATGATAAAAATTATGGACTATCAAGACCTAAGCGGTTTTGGACTCTTCCAAGGTCGGTACCAACGGGCGTGGTCATATACCTAATTACATAGGAATTATTCAAGTAGTTTACTCGAAATATTTGACTAACGCATTGGGTAATGTTAATTATATGACAAACTGCCATGTGACTCTGTCACGGCCAGTATAGTATAGGTACTTCGAATGAATGAGATTAGGAAGGTACCTACTAATAAATTGCAAGTATTACATTAAATTTGTTTTTCGCAGTCAAAATTGCCACGGCAGTTAAATATAATAAAAAAAAAAACACTGTTGCTCAAAAATGCACTGCCAAGACAAAAGTAGTACAATATTCAATGGGGCGATTAACAGCGCCATCTACATTTTGCAATACTTATTATTAGAAACACTCATCATCTTCCTGCCCTTATCCCATGTTATTTGGGGTCGGCGCAACACGTTTTATTCTTCTATTCTGTTCTATCAGTCGTCACTCTATCACTAACTCCCTTTTCTTTCATATCGCTCCTCACACAATCCATCCATCTTTTCTTTGGCCTTCCTCTCCCTCTCCATCTATCCACATTTTTTATGTTCATAACTCTTCTAGTTATATGCGTTTCATCCCACCTCTTCACATGACCATACCAAGACAAGCGATTCCCTTTTAACTTTTCTGTCACTGGCGCCACTTTTAAAGTGCCTCAATGTACTCATTTCTCACTTTATCCACTCTCGTTACTCCACACATCCATCTCAACATTCTCTTCTCCGCTACATGTAATCTATTTTTATCCGTCTTTTTCGCAGCCCAACATTCTGATCCATACATTACGACAGGTCTTATCACGGACTTATATATTTTCCCTTTTAATTTTAATTGTTCCAGTGACCTGTCGCCATTTCATCCATCCTGAGTTGATCAAGTGCGTTACGTCTCGGTCTATATATATATCGCCATCTCCCTGGACAAGCGAGATTTATACAGGCGATATTATTAGAAACACTGCCACCTATATTTGAGAATACTAACTATTAAAAACCACGCCATCTAGTTTTTCTTTGAACAACTTTGATGGCATGTACTGGCATCTAGCGATCATAACGTAAATTGAATAATGTAGAAAAAATTTAAGTTTTTTATGTAAATAAATGAAAAAGAAATAAAATCAATAAAAGCTTTCATTACTTCATAAAACAGTATTCAAATTTTATTTTCTCTATCCAAACTTTTAAAACAGTAAGTTCAAAAACCGATACAAACAAACACATTATTTTTCCAGTATGGCAACAAAACTTGTTTTCGCGAGAAAACTTGTGATAGCATCGTGAATTTTTATTTTGATTACAAAATTGGCATGAAACTCGGTAATAAGCCGAAAAGTAGTGAATCGTCAATGCTTAGTAATAGTGTTTAATGTGGTGTATTAAATATCCGCCTTCCAAGTGGAGCTGCTAAAGAAATTGCTTGCCATGGCGGGCCCGTCCGACGGCGATCCCGACGGATGGGTCGAGTTCTGCGAGCGTCAGGCCAAAGCCGCCGCTCAGGACTTCGCCAAGGCTTGCCTACAGTACGTACAGAACGGCGCCAACGACCCCACGGCCCGGCCGCAACCTTCACACAAGGACCTGCTGAAGAAATTCGTTGAATGTTTTTCGGAACAATTCGAGTATGAAATCGGGAAGCTGAAAGCTCTGCACAAGCTCCCTAACGGCACGCACACGGGACATGATGAGAGTGACTACTCAGAAGATACGGACTCGCCAAAAACGCAGCACAAACCATTTTTCCGAAGGTTATCTTTTAAGGGTCTGAGACGCGGAAAGGGGTTATTTCACAAGCAACACTCGGATGAAGTGGAGCTCTCATCGAATCTGAACAAACACAACAAGACTAAATTAGCTAAGATAGTTGTAGAGTGTAGGAAGGAAGGGTTGGTGAATTATTTAACTCCTGAGAGCTTGGAGCAACCTGGTGGTCCTCAGAAGTGGGAGCGATGCAGGCTGGCGTTAGTGAAGACTGTTGGGGGATATATGCTGGAATTCTATTCTCCTCCGAAGGCGCAGAAGCCTCGCAGCGGAGTCTTCTGTTTCCTCATATCGGAAGCTCGGGAAACAACTGCATTAGAGATGCCTGACCATGAAAATACTTTTGTATTGAAGGTAATTAGTTTTAATTATTTATATTGCTATCCATTCATTAAATTTCATCCTAGCTCGTCAGCAATACCTAGTTAGTGTGACAAATATGATTTTGTTCTACCAACAATAATGATTACTTAATTTATATTATTAGGACAATAGCATGGTTTCAGTAGGTTCTTTATTTAACCAGTTGATATAATATTTATCAAGATTTTCCTATTATACTATATTCTTTAAGAAACATTATTATTTTAAAATAGGAATGAATGTGTGTGACAACATGCCATCACTTGTAAAAACTAATAAGAATAATCCTAGCTATACATAGCTGTTTTCGTAAGGGGTTGTTAAAACAAAATTTAATCCATTTATTTATACTAGGATTTCTTAGAGGATAAACTTATAACAAATAACAATTTCTGAAAATATTACATTATTGGTGTACATCTAGTTAGTAAAAGTCTTAGATGCCTTCAGACAATGCTCATGCTATACAAACTTTACTGCTGTGACCAGAAGCATGAAATTTTGCTCAAGATTTTCTCACATTCAGATGATAAAAGTTGTATGCAATTCTGTAATTTATACAGATAGGAAACCCCAGCAGGAACATAACTTGTTACTCATACAATAAGAATCTAGCTGGAATTTATGATATGGCAGGCAATAAAATAAATAAATAAGTAAGGAGGAGTGCAGAAAGCTAATATTTTTTTTTATAATAATGCTTAAAAAATACATTTAACTAACAAAAAAATATGGTTGAATTTTGACCACTGGGTGACCACTAGTCACAATAAATCTGTGATAGAATAATTTTCCTCGTATTTATTTTATTATACTGGTTTTTCCATTATCATGAAATCATAAATCAGGGCCTTTATAACCTGTACTAATGTAATAAAAATGTAAAATTCTTTGTGAAGCTACTTTTTATCCTGGAAAAATACATTGTTCCATTAGGAAATGCCATGGAGTGAAGCTAAAGGATAAATCTAGTGTTTACATAATATTATTATTGCCACAAATCTATGCTAATATATAAAGCTGAAGAGTTTGTTTGTTTGCTTGAATGCACTAATCTCAGGAACTACCTACTGGTCCGATTTGAAAGATTCTTTCAGCGTTAGATAGCCCATTTATCGAGGAATATATCATCACGCTAAGACCAAGCTCATGGCTAGATAATAACAGCCGCACGGGTCGATCGTCAAGGTTAAGCAACGCTCGCCAAGGTTGGCCTGTGGATGGATGACCATCTTAACTTAGCTAGTTTCCTCCGTGCCTCGGAAAGCTCGTTAAGCCGTTGGTCGCGGCAGTCATTTGTAAATCTTTGGCAGTCATTACGGATAGTCAGAAGCCAGTTGATCTGACTCCAGTCTTGCCATGAAGTACCGTGTTACTCAGTTACTGGGTTGTGGAGGTCTGGTAGGCAGCCGCTCTGCGTAAAATACTGGTATTCAGCTAAATCCGGTTTGACTGGAAGCCGACCCCAATATAGTTGGGAAAAGACTGGGAAGATGGCTAAGACCAATAGGAGCGGAGCAGTAATTGAAATTGTGACACAAACAAAGTTGCGCGGGTCAACTAGTACCTAATAAAATTAATAGCACATACAAATACAATATTTCATCTAATTTCTAGCGAGAAATTGATTTTCTGTTTCTTGGCAAGTTAAATAACTCTGATAATACGAGTATTACATCTTGCATAAAGTAAACTGCTGGGCAAAGGTTTCCCTCCATTCCTTCCCCCGGTTTCTATTTTGTGCCACTTCTTGTTAAGTCCTAAGTCCCATCTCCTGCCCGCCATCTCCTTTGCGGTCTGCTGCGGCTCTGTCTCGCAATTAATAAAACATTATTTTATTTCTTAAAAAAAAAAAAAAATATATCTTTGGAAAAAGGGGGGTGTTTTTACCTGACTGCGAATAAAGGAGGTTTATGTTTTTCGAGTCTATGTATGTTACATATTTCTTTGGCACGCCCTAGAGCCTAAACGGCTAGATGGATTTTAGCTTGAGAGGTGTCGTTAGATTCGTATTTACTGTGAGAGTGACACTGGGTATATCAATATAAAATAAAAACAAAATGGCGGATTATTGGTGCCATATTATGCCTTTAATAAATTTTTAATTTTTAAGATCTATTGATTGGGGTGTCAAGATAAAGGGCTCTAGGAGACGATTTCAAAAATGTAACTCTTTAAAAAGTAGGAAATAAAAAAAAATTACTTTGTCGAAATCCCGACCGCTAAAAACAACTAAAAAATTCGAAACAAGTCGCTTTTCAAGCAGTCTGATGTAGTTCAATCACTGATCTGATGCCACCAACTGCATCAGACTGCTTGAAAAGCGACTTGTTTTGAACTTTTTAGTGGTTTTTTTTTATAAACCCATGACTATTTTAATTTTCCCTGTACTGTGGGATTGTTTACGAAGACTTAGCTCAGATGTAGAACACAAACAAATTGTAGAATTCACTTCAAGCTAATATTAACACAGCAGCCATATGCTCAGCTACTTCTGTTGATGTTGCATTTTAGCAAAGCACAACCTGCCATTCTTTTTTCAAACATTATTGACCATTAACATCCCGGATTATCAACTATATTATTCCTCCACATTCAATTTAGCTAATGATAACTAAGCTATACAAAGTTTACTGTCCACTACTGTCAATCTAAGACACATGTGGCACTGTCACCCTACATCATCCCACTGAACGCGGGGGATGATGACAGGTGGCTCTTTGACTATTCAAATAACAACCACCACCACAAACCACAAAAGAAAAACCTTACATCCCCACCCAAATTCCAGGCGGACAACAACATGGAATACGTAATAGAGGCGGCGGACGTGGACGACATGAAGTCCTGGCTGGCCACCATCAAATACTGCATGCGCTCACCGCCGACGACGCAGCCGCCGCCAGACGCGCTACCGGGCATGCCCGAGCCGGCGCCGCCCGACCTGCCCCCGCGGAGGGACCTGCCCGCCAGCACCAGCAACGTGGACTTAGCTACTGACACTCCTGAAGAGGCTGAATTAGGTAAGACTACTATTTGTGGTAGGTTATAATCAAGTACTGCCTACGGCCGCCGCCCGACGCGCTGCCGGGCATGCCCTAGCCGAAGCCGATCGACATCCTCAGGCGCCTGCCCGCCAGTATCAGCAACTTGGACTTAGCTACTGGTACACCTGACGAAGTTGAACTAGGTAAGACTACCATTTGGTGCAGGTTATCATCAAGTACTGTAGCCAGCTGTACCGGGTAAACGGCGCCGGACGCGGTGCCGGGCATGCCCAAGCCGTCGCTGCCTGAAATCCCCAGGAGCGACTTGCCCGCCAGCACCAGCAACGTGGACTTAGCTACTGATACTCCTGAAGAGGCTGAACTAGGTAAGACTACCATTTGGTGTGGGTTATCATCAAGTACTGTCGCCAGCTGTACCAGGCAAACGGCGCCGGACGCTCTGCCAGGCATGCCCTAGCCGAAGCCGCCCGACATCCCTAGGAGCCTGCCCGCCAGCACCAGCAACGTGGACTTAGCTACTCCGCTATTGTACCTTACTGCATGAAGTAATATATAATTCTCAATAATAATCTCTTTTCTAACCATGTCATCTCTAGAAATGCAGTAAGCTTAGTTGTCCCGCCATCACCTGTATGAAGCATCAACAAACTGGATAGTTCTTGAGAGATCAAGATGCTTCATTAACCTATGTCCCATGTGTCCTGGCAGAATAAGAAGGTCCTTGCCAGTTTGCCATCAATATTTTGTCTACTCACTTCATTGTTATTGAAGATCGTTCACACCCAATTAAACAGACCAGCATTTTATTGTTTGTTTACAATTACATTCAAAGCAAAAACAAAAGAGATGGGTGCTCATCACAAGGATGACATGATGAGCACCCATCTGCACACACAGGGATGTCTAGGAAAAAGTATCCAGAAAGAAGTGTTGCCACATGCCATGCTGAATGATTGACATTCAGCATGGCACGTGGCAATACTTCCTTGCTGATTCATGAATCGAAAAATAGGCTTAGACAGCATTGCACCGCAGCACGGGACTCGTGAAAAGGCATCCATCCGCTCAGCTATTATGATATTATTCATCGACAATTCATACTCGCCTGACCTGCCCTAAAAACTCACCTGAGGGAATTATCAACTGCCAGGCAGAGACTCGACAACTGTTTGATTGACTATAAAAATAATGACTCATTTGTAAGTCTCATTCATGGACCTAGTCACCTCGTAGTCTCGTAGTATACGATCAGTCTATTGTCTACTACTGCGCGTGATACTATAGTTTACTTTTTGTTTTATTATTTTGTCGCGTAGCCGTTTGTCTAAGGTGTCGTTTTAGTGGGGAAATCCTCTCTCGTACGAAGGAAATCACCTGTGACTAGCGATCGTTTTGGTGATGCTAAGTATGTGTTTTGCTGTCAAATTCTCACATAAAAGAGATCGTTTGACCGTTATTTTCTAGTGAATTGAAATTCGAAACATGTCACACAGGTCCTGAGACAAGTCGAACGGTGTTATTATGTTACAACGTTAATTTATGCAAATGAAGCTAAAAAGAAGACATAAAGCCGGCCTCTTGCGTTACCCTAGTATCATTTGTCACTCTACAGTCACCTCTCCTGCATAGTGTCTTTGAATATAAATCCACGATCTGGCCGAGCCCTTTCCCAACTATGGAAGTCGGCTTCTAATCTAACAGGAAGCAGCTGAATTCAGTATTTCACATGGAGCGACTGCCTGTATCTGACCTCCGCATCCCAGTATCTGAGTAACACGATACCCCTTGTAAGACTGGTGTCAGATTATCTGGCTTCTGAAGTTCTGACTGTATCGACTGTCATGGCAACCTCTGCAAGCGTTGCATAACCATGAAGATCGACCCATGCAGTTATTATTTAGACACGAGCTCCTCTGTCTTCTTCATTTATAACTAGTGGCCCTTCCCCGATGTATTTTCTTTCATACGAACCTCGCCCTGACAATTACGAACACAACAGAAAAAATATCCAATTTTGGTCAATCGTTACAAAGTTATCCGCGTTCATATTTTTTGCGAATCATTTTATATAGATGTGCAAACTGCTAAAGGGTCTTGATGAAAAAGGTCGGCTTTCACGGTACCATACCATACACTAATAAAACCCTTTGTTATGCAGGTTCAATAGCAGAAGAAGCCTGCGAATCGTCTTCGCGGGTCTCCCTCGCGGAGTGGCCCTGGTTCCACGGCACGTTGGCCCGGGCGGCGGCGGCGGCGTGCGTGCTAGCAGGGGGGGCGGCGGGACATGGGTGCTACCTCGTGCGCCAGAGCGAGACCAGGCGCGGGGAGTATGTGCTCACGTTCAACTTTCAGGTGAGAGTTTTGTGGCTTATTCCTGAAGTAAGTAATGGCAAAATTTTAGACATCTACACAGCATTTAATTTACTACTACTACAACTAATAGTCTCTTTATTCCGGTACAACTCAAATATTAGGGAGCGTGCAGAAACTATAGGTGGCAGTACAGAATTGTCACTGTCAAATATATTTCAAGTATAAAATTCGAAATAATAACGCTAGATGGCACAGTCAACGCCGTGCACGTTCCCTCTACGCATAGCCAACTGTTTCTGTCCAGAAAATATACTACCCATTTCCGGGGGTGAAGTCCATTAAGCACTGAGTAAAATGGTGGGACGCTGAGGGTTGGTAAGCCTCAGGTGTCATCATCTGCCTAGCCTTTCTTTCCAACTATATTGGGGTCGACTTCCAGTCAAGCCGGATTTAGCTGAATACCATTATTTTACGAGGAGTGGCTGCCTACCAGACCTCCACAACCCATTAAAAGGGTAACACGGTACTTCATGGCAACACTGGAGTCAGATTTACTGGCGTCTGACTAACCGTAACGACTGCCAAAGATCTACAAATGACAGCCGGGACCAACGGCTTAAAGTGCTTTCCGAGGCACGGAGGAAATTCGGTATGTTAAGATAGTCCACAGACCAACATTGACAAGCGTTGCTTAACCTTGAAGATCGACCCATGCGGCGTTATTGTCTAGCCACGAGCTCCTCCAACATAACATGCTCCTACAGCACTGGTATTCTCATTATCAAACCAACCGTCCTGATTGCTCTGTCTTCTTAGCAACAGAGTTCATTTTTAATTGACATGATGTTAGTTAAGCTAATCCGTATCCTCCCCCCAGGGCCGCGCCAAGCACCTGCGCATGACGCTGAGCGAGAGCGGGCAGTGCCGCGTGCAGCACCTGTGGTTCCCGAACGTGCACGACATGCTGGAGCACTTCCGAGCGCACCCGATCCCGCTGGAGTCGGGCGGCGCGGCCGACGTCACGCTCACCGAGTACGTGGTGTGTCCGGGGGGGCAGCGGCTGCAAGTGAGCATCGCACAAATGGTTTCTTAGATACTCTAACATTTATGTGGCTGCCGTACATGGATAGAACCTGACTCACTAGTTTCGATACAATTTTATTTTAATCCCTTTTTTGCGCGGAAGCGTGCTTCGTCTTTGACCATCAGCGCTTACCATCAGGTGAGATAGTGGTGAAACGCGTGCCTATCAATAGTAAAAAAAAAGTGTTAGGGAATGTCAGACTCTTACTGACTAAAACTCATTCGTGTTCCTTTAAAGGTCCTGAACACACACCCTGTATGGGTTTTAAATGTTGATAAGGTTCAATATTCAAATGAAAATCTATGAGACATTGACCTTAAAGTGACTGGCCACATTGTATGCCGTAAGCCATACATTTAAGGAGCTACCGTTTTAGATCTATTTTTTTTTTAAGAACTGTGGTGAACTCTTAAACCACCATTAGCGAGAGATAACTCCGCAATTTCGCAAAGGCCTTTCTTAAAAATTAAATAAAAACTATAGTCGGTTACATGATTAAAAGGGTTCTACAGATAAACATTCTAAATTTATTGTGGTCGCCACAAATCTGTAGTGTAGAAATAAGCAGCTTATGTCCTGTGATTGTATTTAAAAAAGATAAGGCAATACTAATGGTTCTGTTCATGTAGGGTAGCCAAAATGGTTCTCGATTGTTAAGTGAATCTCCCTGTATTCTTCGTGTTCTGCTAGCGTTATATTGTATGAGAGAAAACATGTACAAATTCTTTAGCAACTAAATAAATAAATAAACATTGTCTTTGGATGTTGAACCAATGAATAACGAGATGCACAATGTTGTTGGTAAACAATCGAGAATCATCACAAAATCTGTTTATCAATCGTCACTGGATTACTGAAGTTGATCACAAACAAACGCACGTTTTATTACACTGCAATACCTGGCCGTGAATATGTCGCATCGAGTTTTGGAAAAACGTTCAGATTTTTACTCTCCAAATAATAGAAAAATTATATTAATTTTGACAATAGGGTATTTTACTCAATAAAATCTGATCAGTCCCAAAAAAATATTGAACACATATTTTTCTTTTTTTTTTACCTAAACAAAAAATGGAGACGATACTGTGCCTTGAAAACACGCTTGACGTCACTACGATGGTACAATTTTTACCAGCGATGCGACATCGCGCGTTATTTGTTGTCAGTGTTGTCTCCCGTCTATTGGACGTCAATTTAAACTAGGATGTCGGCGTTTCATAGGTGGCTACTCTGTAAATACTCTGTCATCTCTGACCTAGACCAGAGTCAAGAGCAAAACCCTCACAAAACAAAAACAAACAAGCTTATAGATTCGTTTTGTTTTCATCATAATTGTCTGATTTTTGGAGGAACGTCACTAAACGAAATGTCAAAGTTTACTTTGCATGAAATGCGAAATAATTTTTATTCAATTACACAGTAAGAATAAGTATGAAACATTTACATTAAGATTTCATTTTATTTTGACGATTTACACTCATTATCCTACATTAACATTTTCTTCTATCAAAATATGTTACAATATTGTGTCAATAGGCTACTTGTTTTCACCCATAAACACAAGTATTTTGACACTTTAAGACAATATTATTATAATAAGCCTGTTGTGTCCCACTGCAGGGCAAAGGCTCCCTCCCTTCCATTTTTCTCTGTCCTTTGCTACACCTGGCCAATCCTTTAGATAGAAATCTAACTTTTTTTTTTCATTTGTAATGGGTTTGCTCTTGACTCTAGTCTATGTCAGAGATGACAGAAACAAAGTCTACGATGGAGCGAACTTGCCACGCCATCTCCTACCGTGTCAACAATCTCGTTGTTCGGTATCCAAACGGTGTTTTTTTTTTTTTTTTTTTTTCAAAATTGTTGCGGCAAGCTGTAGATGTGATCAGCCCCGTTCCAGTTTAATTTTCTGCCTTAACCACGTCTACGATTAATATTATGGAACGAAGTAGACCAGACAAACATTCGATTACTTGGAGTAGTAACTTGAGCGTCATTGTCACTCAAACCTGTGCGACAATGACGCTAGATGGGTCATATTCACCCCCAGGTACTGTATTTCAATTTATACAATGAGGCATATTGACCCACCGAACCTTACTTCTACAAGCTTTAAAATCAGACAAAGATTAAGGTTCACAAGCTAATTGTAATGTAATTATAATTGGCAATAATCAACCAGGCCTTAGACTCAATGGATCTGAGATTTGTTTTAAAATATGTGCTACTAGTAAGTCTTTAAGGTCTAAAATGCGTTGATTTAATATATTATATTAGATATTGCTCCATGCCATTGCTTTGGCAATTTTACCCATAAGTGTGGGTATTTCATTATACACAACATGCTATTTTCGAAGCATGAGTTATATTTATGCATAGATTTTTTTTTGTATGTTTCGCCTTCGAGTAGCGTTTGTTCATATTTTGTTGCTATTGATGTTGTAAGTTTGTAGCTTGTAGTTATATTTGCTCAGCATTGTTTGTTCTCATACTCATTTATGGCCCACGACTTACTGAGATGCCCCAATGTGTCCCTACATAAGAATATAAGTATCGACTCAATCTTTTCTAGAATACACT
This sequence comes from Lacanobia oleracea, assembly GCA_950371165.1. Lineage (NCBI taxonomy): Eukaryota > Metazoa > Arthropoda > Insecta > Lepidoptera > Noctuidae > Lacanobia > Lacanobia oleracea. The sequence goes on from OX493406.1 coordinate 18,062,114, forward strand.
TTAACAGTTAATTCATAAGGTTGTGTTTCAAATGATAACCATCATAAGACGTGGACCAATAAGTGAATCACTTGTACGCATTAGAAAACAATATTAAAATAGAACTTAATCTAATAAAACAGTTCGCCAATATTTGCCAATAAACACATGGTGTCCATGCTTTAATTTAAGATAGCTACGTCTATAGCTTTAAAAAGTAGCTCTTATGTACTAGAACCTAAAGACGGTTTTTGAATAAACGATTATTACGAACAATATTACGATTAAGTTTAGTTACTCTTGTACCCATGATTCCTGTACGTGCATTTTATTTATTAATGACAATAAATGTAAATTTATTTAAACGTCATATTAAAAAAAAGATATTATTAGTGTTTACTTAAGTGCCTATATAGATATAGGTGTAAAGGAATTACAATGTTCTATTGAATAATCGCATTTAAACTTAGTACGTATTGTATGTGTAGTAGGACACAAATTCGTTTGCATATTTTCGTTTCATTGATTTCGTTATGAAGCTAACGCTATATGCCAGTTATATAGGTATCTAATAGTAGTATACCCGAATTAGTTGGGTTTGCAAAGGAATATTTCGGTTCTAGTGAGATAAGAAAAAAAAAAGATTTCACGTGTCGTGGAATTCTCAAATAAAAATCGAATTTTAGAATGGCCCTTATCACCTGTCCAAGTAATTTTTACGTAAAACAGAACAAATAGTATTAAATGTTCCAATTTATTTATAAAAATATCAGCTAAAAGCAAATTGACAGAATGATCTTTGGAGAAATTAATTCTAGGGCCCAATTATTCCTTTATTGTTGTAGATCTTATTTATCGACATAACTCAAGTTTGATAAAAATGGACTGTTAATATAATGTACTAACAATGGAACTTAGAATATAATTATATTGTTTATAATTTGTACAAAATCATGTTCTTCCGAGCTTTAATTTTAATTTCTTGGTTGTAAATTTTTATTATTAAACTTTATTCTATGGAATGGCTTTGTTTTTTATTTTGCTGTGTTTTTTCTTCGTTTTTTTTTGTCTGTGTGTTGTGTTGCAAGCATAGTCATTATTGGTAAGTTTCTTATTATGATATTTATGCTTTTATATATAGCTTGTAATTGTATTCGTTGGCCGCGTAGCTGTTGATGTAAATATTGACCTGCATAGAATAGTAGTGCTTTTAAACTAATATTTAGCTACGAAGACAAAATAGACATTCTCTGGGCTGTCTAATAGACCTCATCCATCGCTTACCATCAGGCGAGAAAGAGGTCAAGAGCACGTTCAAAAAAAATGCTTCTTCGCCCCTATCCAACTTTAAAAAAAGAACCATTACCAAAGAGTTTCAACTATAGTAGCCGGCACGAGTCGTGAGCATAGATGAATGCAGCGAGATGATCTCGCCAATAGTAGATACGATAGGCGAAAGAATCTTCCAAGCCAATAGTCGATGAGCTTTGACTGATGAACCAATAACGTGAAGCGTCAGATCTGTCATCGTCAAACCGACCAATGGAGTGCGTGCTCACGACTCGTGCCGGTTATGAGGCCTCTGCCTCGAGTTTTGCGGGAAGCGGGGCGCCGGCGGTGGCGACGCGGGAGCGGCAGGATTTAATGTGTAAAATCAAATGGACCGACCAAATGGCGAGGGCGGGCAACGAGCGGTGACCGCCCGCGCGTTTTATTGCAGTGTTGTGCAATTTATTTTCTTCTTTTGCCCACAATAAGTAGAGCATTAAGAATAAATTTGAATCAATAAAATGTTGTCGCCTTTGTTCAGACATTTCGTTCGCGAATAAAAACAAATATCTCGACGACACAACACTACGCCGCTATAGTGCCGCGCGTGTCCGCTGGTGTCGAAAACGGGTCTACGTTGCCCGCGCCGCCACCCCGCTGCCCGCAAAACTCGAAGCACAGGCCTTATACCAGATCCTTCCACCACTCACGGGTACCTCCCTCCCCAGTTGGACGTGACACACGGCAGCGACGTGCGCATGCGGCGCGCCGAGCTCGAAGCTCTGCTAGTCGCTAGTGGCGCCCACCACGACGTCCGCGCCGTCGACAACCAGTACACGTTCGTGTAACTATCGGCACGCTGTGGAGTGAACAGCAGAGTGCTGGCTGCCATCAACAGGGCGCTCTGCTGCAACGAATACGGTACTGTACCTATTAGTCTTGTGTGAAGTGTGTTTTTTTGTGCTGGGTAGTTTTTGTGAACAGATATGGCATCTTAAAGACTTACGTTCATATCGTCGCCAACGAGCATGGAAAAAGTAATTTCTTACCGACAGCCAATTTTCGACTTAAGCGGTGTTGTTCGGTATGTGACGATGGGAAATTAATTATTTTAATTAATTGGTGAACTAAGTCCGTTTAAAATAAATGGTCAATCATCTTTTGATGTCATTCATTCATATAAAGTAACACAGATGAATGCAGCAGGGCGATCTCGCCAATGTACGGTGGGCGAACGAAACTTGCAAGCCCAATAGTCGAAGACGAACCAATAACGTGAAGTGTCAGAGCTGTCATCGCCAAACCGACCAATGGAGAGTGTGCTCACGACTCGTGCCGGCTATTATACTGAAAACAGATCAATACGTATTCAAGGCATTCATACTTGTCTGATAATGCTTCTTAATCGATCACATTACCGCTTACCATAATTGAGACAGTGGTCAAACGCAAGCCACTACTTGAAGTCAGAACTTGAGTTTTTTTGTGTTTGCCATTTATGTTTACAAAATTAGACATGGAAGAAAAAACACACTGTAGGTTTAACGAATTTTTGTATGTGTCTGAGACAAGTCAATGTATATCATTTACAGTAAATTCTAGGTACAGTAGTTCGAGACTGATGGGTTTAGATTGAGGACTTGTTTAGGCAGAGTAAAGGGTTATAATTGTCAGCCATTTTGAAGTACATTCTCGAAGTGTAACGCTGACAAGTGTCTTTAAAAGCCCGTTTACACGTCTCCGGTACTAAAATTTAGTGACTCGTACGGTGTAAACAGCCGGGTCAGTAATTTACTCTGTTCTCGTCACTAAATAAATCGGACTAAAGACTTTCTCAACTTAACTGGAGGCGTGTAAACGGGTTTGACGTTATCTTACTCTGCTAGAATGTGTAAGTATGTGTATGTATATCTTATACACTAATTTCTACCTAGTATTTGTACCTAATTAAGGTCTTCGTAAGCACAAAGTGAACGGGTAGTTAGGATGTATAAAATGAATGCTGGAAGGGTTTACTCCACAGTATGAGTGTAGGAAAATAATATTAATATTGTATGTAAAGCTGTAGGCCAATTAGTTTGTCAGGAGCAAATCCGACATAGTTAAAGAACTGCAAAAAAACATTGTGTAACATAACTTTGCAGTTCGAATTTGTAGTTAATTTGTTATTCTAAGGCCGACTTCTAGAATCAGCTAACTCAGGCCATATTTATTTATTTACTGTTAGCCTGGTTCCTATTTTTAACCGACTTCTTCAAAAAGAAGGAGGTTCTATGTTCGTCTGTATGTATGTAAGGAGGTTCTATGTTCGTGTTTTTTTTTTTATATATATATATAAATGTATGTTCACCGATTTCTCAGACAATTGTGGACCGATTTTAAAAATTATTTTTTAATTCGAAAGCCTATACTCTTGAAGTGGTCCCATTGTCACCAAGTCAAAATCTGATGATGGGATCCCATGAAAATCGAGGGAAACCCTCAAATTTTATAGGCACATACAATGTTTTTCATAAAATTCAGATATTTGTGCCTGATAATCATCATCTCATGTTGCTGAGCTGATGATGGAAGGTATAAGTCAGGATGGGATCCCATGAAAAATGTTTGTTCCGCGATATTTTCGCCAATTGTTAACCGATTTGGATGATTCTTTTTTTGTTTGGAAGAATATTTTTAAACAATCTATCGATATGCCCATAATATATATTCACTAAAAAACTCTGATATTGAAATTATCTATGCTTCAGTGTTTGCTAACTCAATGCTTAGTTAACTAATATCAACTGGTAACTCAAAGGAATCGGGCCCTGTATATGGCCTGGTATTCCGCAATTATTTATTTGTGCAATAGGTTTAGTATATTTATTCTAGTATTAATTTATTGTCATAATAAGGCTTAGCCAAATCTATGTTACGTATTAAATGTACTTAAATTAATGTTTTAGATAATAAGTACTACCAATTTATTGTATTCTTCACTGCCAAACTGCCCCTTAAATAGACAAAATTATTATAAATATTTAGACTTGGGAAATATTACTTGCAAATGCTTATGAGGAGCCGAAAATGCAATTTATTATATAAAAATAAATCATAATTTAATCATTATTGGAATTAGTTTTAATATTTTGTGGATGATTTATTTCTGTCACCGGAAAATTGCAGACTGCGTAAGATTCTAATAAATATTTATTAAATTATGATTTTTTTATATATCATGAAAATAATATATCGAATTTTGTATACCTACCATAAAACCCATCCAAATTCAATAGTTACCAATATGACCTGACTTATTAAGAAAAAAAAATACAATTTCACGCGATGTTTTACAATTGTACGACGTTTACAATTTTCCGGTGAAATATCATATGAAAATGTTTGCTAAGTTTTTAAGCAGTTTTAGTGAACCTAAGAGGCTTTAAAACTAAAACCAGAAATACAGGGGCTAGTCTGATTGTAATGATAACTCATAGGTAGGGGAATGTATCGTACTACTAATGTTCCATACCTCCCACTTGTCAGGTGGCCTAAAAAGGCTACTTTAGCAGAATCAAAAATCAAATCACGCTACCCGTCGCTGTCAAATGTTCCCAATCAACCTTGAACCTAATTTGTTAGCGATAAAGATGAAAATGAAATTTGACAGATTGTTGCGTGATTAATATTATGATTCTAATATAATTTTCCTAAAGCGGCCTTTTAAGTCCCCCTGGTCTAATAACTGATGGCTCATTTACACGAGTGAAGCTTCGTATCCTTGTATCCACTAGGCAACATTTGCCGCCCAACATGTTCCGAAACGCGCACAACAACGGGCGACGCTGCCAGGAGACGCGCGACATTGCCAGGAGGCGCGCAACATTAACACTGTTATTAAAACAGATCCTCTTTGCCGTTCAAGATAGTGAGCAACATGTTGCGCGTCATGTCGCGCGTCAAATGTGGCCTAGTGGATACAAGGCTTGAAAGTAAATATTAAATTCACACAGACCACATGTTGCCGCCAAATTCAACTTTGTGGACAGACTGCACCGCGCTTACTAGCGACAACGCAAGCATAGCGACGTTTTGTAGTTACCCAAAGTTTGAATCGACTTATACTCTTGTTTCTCAATAAGATGCAAATATAGAATGTATGAGAATGTTGTTAGTAAAAATCATAAAAAAGAATAAAGTAAAGGCCATTGCAACGTTTTAATTTTAGTTAATATCGATTTTTATCAGAAACTAGCTGACCCGCGCGGCTTCGCTCCCGTCAACTGGCTACCCTACCTACCCTACCTACTTTTTTTTAAATATTTCAATACTTATTATGCTATTCCGGATAAAGACTAATCCAAAAACACTAAAATCATGAAAATCGGTCCAGCAGATCTCGAGTTGTAAGTGTTGTAACAAACCCGTCTTTGTTTTATATATATATATATATATATATATATATATATATATATAGATAATGTGAAAGGTGTGAACGTGAAATGGATACATATTTAAAAACAACAATCAGCGTTTAGTGACGTCACTGCTGTTATGACAACGAAAAGGCAGCCTTATGTTTTTGAGTTAAGACAGTTCATGACAAGGGTCAGACAGGAGTGACTCAACTTCCTTTTTCGGGTGAAATATCAAACTAATAGTTTAAAACCGCAATTTAAAAAGAAATTAAAGCGCTTTATTTTTACATTTTATTTATAGCCTATTTTTTATAAAATTCTTTAAAATGGAAGCAATATGAAAATATTGCATGTTCCCTATTATAGAGACACTATACTCGTGTAAATGAACATTAAATCTGAGTCATTTTGTACCTATCTAATGTCGTTAGGTACATAAAGGAAGCATATCGTTTTCCTCCTGTACAAAGATATTCTATTTTCCGATAAGGTCAATCGGAACACTATTCGTCTGTATTGTAATTTATCAAATAGGATAATGTATGTATGTGTATGAAGAACTATCGTAACAAAAACCTATTCAATTGTACTGAAAACGACTTGAACAAATTGCATAGATGTGCGTATTGACTAGCTTATAGTTGTCGATTGAAAGTGCAATTTCTATACATTTGAACTTTCATAGTAGACCTGGATGGCCATTTCCGAATTTTTTTTACCAAAAACGTGTCCGAGGCAGCTTCAAGTATTTCTCGCTGTTCCCCTTTTGTTTCGGATTTGACCATCTACACGTCCACTTGAAAAAATCAACCCCTGTATAATCAATGTTTGCGAAATGGCGAAGTTTCCAAATGGATCAATTAAAAAAAATCCTTCTCAAGGAAATCAAATTGATGTTTAGATTAAAAGTAATTAGTGCAAACAATATTATGTGTAAAATTAAATGTTGGAATTGATAACGATCATTTTAAGGTATTAATTAACTCATTAACGAAATTATTATAACATGTTTGTTGGTTCTCGAAAACTGCATCACTCTCACAGGGCGTGGGGAAGCCTCGGCGGTATTTACTAGAGACGGGATTGTCAAAGCTTTCAAACAAACCAAGCGTGTCAGTTCACTCATAAAAATAGGATTCTTGTAACTCAAAACGATTTTTGCACTGAATGGCCCAAATAAATTATGGCGTGACTGACGTCATACGCAATTAGTGCTGTCTCTGTTCATCACACTGAGACTACATTTGTTTTTTTTTACTGCGTAATGTATTCTAAGTTATGGAACAAAAAACTAGTCAAATATCCAATTCTGACTTAACTATGATAGCCAAAACTTGCGCTCAGCGCACATTATGCGAGCACGAAAATTTATTAGTAATGGCGTCTCTAGCATCTGCCGGCGAGGTTATTCCTTGGTCTATGTTCACGCTAAACAAAATTTATATTGGAAACAATGTAACTTAGACATAAATAAGTAGGCTTAATTTATACGTGAAAGCCAAACGAAGTCGCATTGACGAATCTGTATGTACTCAATAACCATTCAACCAGTGTTTACTTAACAAACATTCCTTATAAGTTGTATGTAATTTTTTGAGAACAAAATATAGTCAATATATTTTGCAAAAGTATTTTTTTTATTTAGTACTAGTGCCCCGCCCAGACTTTGCATGGGTGCATGTTTTTATTCAGCCCAATCAAACAAAGTAAACATTTTATTACCAGAATCAGCATTCAGCATTGAGGTTCTGTAGTCTGAGTGAAAATTATATTTTTTCCTATATTACTATACAACGTTGATACGACAGAGGGGCTTTCCTTGAAACTGCCTATACTAGGTACCATTTTCAAGCTCTGTACCAAAAATAAATTAATTAGAAGCAGTAGTTTAGTCGCAAATGATTTTTAAAGTTTTTGCACGGTTTGAACACGATGTATCTTTTCTAACAGCTGAATATCGTCTAAGCATAGGTCATGCACCTTACAACGATGAATCTACGATGCGTTGTTGCCGCTCTGACGCATGTCGAAGGACATTCACTAAAAATTGGCAATGCAAACAAGGAAGCAATCAATACACACACACTTGCACTTTCACTACGAAAGCGACGTACGTAGCGCATTTGAATGAAACAGAACTAGGTCAGTTAGTTGCATCCTTGTTTTTTTGCGATCGGTAAGTGGGGCCTGCGGCGGCCTGCTCAGTGACGCCGACGCTGTCGTTTCGGAACGTAGGGTTTGTGGAATTCGCGCGCAAAGAATTGTGATTTTATTTTGTTATTGTGAGAGGACACGTAACTTGGGATTATTATTATTTAGTATTTGTGTTTTTTTTTTTGTGATTGACTGTTTTTTATGGTGATAGGACACGTAACTTGGGATTATTATTATTTAGTATTAGTATCTCCGGACCTCACTCCCATGGATTTCTTTTTGTGGGGGTACATTAAGGGTGAAGTGTATGCCTCAGAGGTAAATACAATTGATGAGTTAAAAAATAGGATTATTTTAGCATTTCACAAATTAAAGTGCTTAGCGACGGACAGTGATCTAATTAGAAAAATAAATAACAATATTCTCCGTCGGTATAATTTGTGCATCAATGTAAATGGAGGACACATCGAAAATTTAAAATTTTGTGTGTTTGTTTTTGTGCGCGTACTTCGAAACGTTACCTAACATAAAAGCCAGTGCGAGCGGAGGCCTAAGTCGCCGGCCGCCACCCGGCCCGGCCCCCACCGAGCACACGAGATACCGCACACCGCGCTCCGGCGCGCGCGCGACGTTGCCGCTTTGTTTCCTAGCGGTATCTAAGGTCAGTGTCTTTTTTTTTACAAAGGGTGGTTGCGTTTTATTTGGATTTGCAAGCTATTTAGTTTGTTTGAAAAAAATATTTTCTCATTTATGGCGCTTTTTGTTTTTGTACCGTATCGAATTAATACTGTACACGTATAGTATACGTAGTTTAATTTAATGCCCCTCTGTCGTATCAACTCTGTATAACTGTACTTTTCTGATTAATTTTGTTGCGGAATTCAAGACAGATTAAGGGCCCCTTTTCCCGACTGCACCTTTTCCCGGCAGGACACTAGCGCGGTGCGCGCGAGCCGTTTTTCACGTATTTATTTAATATAAAATAAAAATAAGTGCCATATTATAAATCTATCCAATAATATCCCTGTCAAACCCGATTAGTAAATGAAATGTTAAATTTTCATAAAAATTGCGTTCCCACAAGTCTCATACAACTTAAAATACTTTCAAAATCGACTTTACTTCCTGATTTTTTTTTATCGATCAAAATGTTAAATGTCGTGTTTTTAACCAAAAAAGTCACTAGATCTCACATGTATCTATACTATATATTTTTTTACGAATTAATATATGGTGATTTCTCTGAAAACAACTCGTTCTAGAAACGTAAATTTCGGATTAGGGGCCCTTAATAGTTTCTCCAAGACTCGTCGCGTCAGGCTTCACTGGCTCAGCATTTTTCTGGTAGTCGCCACTGTTAAATCTGGCTTTCAGGAGTTGCAGTGGTTGGGAACGTGTGGCGGGCTTGTCCCAATAATAAAAAAAGTATTGTGGTTCAGGCCGAACTAAAAACTGCAATAGAAAACCGTCAACGACGTCTGCCCTCACGTGTGTACGTACCAGTTCGGGACACTATCTGTGGAGATAGTGTCCCACACCCTGCATACCCGCCGGCGCCAATTATCTCCTAACCATCCAAATTAAATGGTGTGAACGATTTTGCTCTAAATTAAACACTCAAGATGACTCGGTTTTTAAGAATTTTATTCTTCTAAAGAATTATTCATTATTCAGTTATAGAAAAATCACAAAATAAATAATTATCTTACATCTAAGTAGTAGAGACTAACAAATTTATTCAGATAATTTATACTTAAAACAGTATTTTATACCAATGAATATCATTAAAATAGTTACTTTGAGACATATGCTTTCGCGGACTTTTTTTTACATTTATGTTCTATGATCGAATATAAATTAAAACATGGCGCATTCGCAGAATCAATATTTTAGTCTAAATCTCAAGTTTTGCAAACATAAAGCGAGAAACACACTGGTCCTGCGTACGCAACGTATGCAACGCTTTTGTATCGTATCGTATGTTGTGTTGCATACGATAAGTGTGTCTATTGCATAGTTTTTCATACAAAATCAATAGTCCAGATATCATATCATATGTTGCAAACGTTGCGTACGTGGGACCAGTTTGTCTCTAGCTTAAATCTTCAAACGTTTCGCCAAATATCTCTCACTCGGAGCATTCGCCTGTAATGTAACGTTACAGTCTAGCTACATCAATCAGTAAGGGAAGAGAACCGTACGCAACCTGTAAAGTTACAGATTCGAGCATTACATTGATGAGGAAGAGATATTACAGTGCACAACTTGATTTATGATACAATGATGATAATACCTAATATATTTGGATACAACTTGTGACATCTTCAACTTGTAACTCAGCATTTGACATAATTTTGGTCCAACTAGCTTTTGCCCGTTACTTCGTACGCGCATATCCCGTTTTTCAGTTCCCGTGGGAATTTCAGAAAATCCTTCCTTACTTCTCCCCTACACTCCCCAAGAAACAAACCTACATGCCAAATTTCAGCTTTCTACGACCAGCCGTTTTGGCTGTGCGTTGTCTGTCTGTCACTCACTCAGTAACGGAAGAATTTTATATATTGAGATGACATTATTTTATTAAGTGTTCAAAATCCGAGGGAATCATTCTTAAAAATATTTTAAGTTTACTCAAATGCTCGTCAGTCAGGAAGGCAGTATTGTAATATTTGTAATGTAAAGCTCAAAATCGAATCTGAAATGTTCCATTACAGGCGATCGCTCCAGGTGAAGGAGCCCCTTAATGGAATATCTGTCTGTAAAATTGCTACTTAGATATGTATAGAGAATGCCGCCCCAAAATGGCAATTTTGACTGGCAAGGTTCGAAGACCGTGTAACCGGGAAGAATAAAAGCTCGGATATGATAAAATTGTCCCTGCTGAGGAATATGACGGTACCGGTAACGACCAGAAAAATATCTACGATGCCTAAGGAATCTGAGACTAAATATGAATGTAAATCGTAATCATCAGTGCTATTACAGCGCACATTAAATCCGCGAACCCACCGCAACGCACGGAGAGGCTGTAGCGGCTAAAATGCCGCCACAAGAAAAACCAACGGAGCAAATCAACATCGCAACAAAAAGAACCGCGACGCCATCTATCCAACTAGTAGCGAACAATACGTCGAAATCCTGCATCGCAAGTAGAGTTTAACGTGCGATTTGAACATATACATCAGCCCGAATTTCAACTATCGGGAAGTTGCTTGGGTAAGCTCACTCTATCTAGACTAGAGTCAAGAGCAAATAAAAAAAAATTTTGCCCGCCAGGCACAACAACCGCCTGGTCGTAGAATCCTCTCATTTCACTGGGGGTTGCGGGACTTTACTCTCTCTGTACCGCATCTCTCCAAACTGGTGACCCTCGACAAAGAAAGTCAGCGCAGCCTTCATGTAACTACTTCAGCGTGATGTCATCATCACTTCCTCATCGTGGCCTCAAGGTCTCGAGCAGCGAGTCATACAGCCAGCCAGTACCCACGGCTTCTACGGGTATCCTGACCACCAGCATGCAGCAGCTGCGCATTCCTGGTCAGCATCCTCAGCCTCTATCATCGTCATCAGCAACCTTGGCAAGCGCACCTTCGGCCAGTTACATGAAGAGCCATGAAGAACCTCTCCTGGTCGACGCCAGCAGTCACGTCACTACGTCGCACCGCTCCGACTCACTGGAGCCAGCAGCAGCACCACTCCCACTCACTGAAGTCTAAAGAATCACCCCGACTCAAAAGGGATCTCATCACCTGATGCACAGCACCTGCGGGGTGCCCCAGTGAGTCGGTAACTGGGGCATCGCAGACAGTTCCAACTCACCGTGAACTCTGCGGCTTCCGGTTCCGACTCACTGGAACCAACCTTCACTGGCCTGGCAAGCATCTCAAGATGAAAGGACGACTCATCCAAAATCGACCTCCGGTCTCCGGAGGTGAATGATGTAGCGGCATCAATACCACCACAAGAAAAAACCAACGGAGCAAATCTACATCGCAACAAAAAGAACCGCAATGACGATAGATGACTATCCAACTAGCAGCGAACATATACATCAGCCCGAATTTTAACTATCGGGCTGTTGCCCGCCAGGCACAACACAACAACCGCCTGGTCGGAGGATCCCCCTATTCAATGGGGGTTTGCGGTACTTTACTCTGTTTCGCATACCTTTATATAGCTACGCACGTATTTTTGCAAAAAAATGGTGTGCGTGGCCGTGGATAGCGTGCACCGCGGTGGGTTCGCGGCTTAACTCTCGTAAAAATGTTGTTTTCGAGTGATTGAAAGAAATTTGCTTAAAGGTGCGTTTCCACAATATTGTAGTCTTTGGTTTCCACCAGAGATGTGCGAGGATGCGTAAAGACGGATGTGTTTGTTAAGAACCAATAGAATCCGTTGCGCTGAGCGAGGCTAGGTACGAGTAAATAAAGCGACCATCCCTACGCATCGTCACAACTCGGGTGGAAAAGCAGCCTTTTACTGTTTAAAGACAAAAAAATATTTTTCTTACATTCTAGTTCTTAATCGTCTAGTAATGGGACAATGTAAAATTCTGAAAACATCTGTCTTTGGTCTTCTTTTTCTAATTTTAATTGCAGTAACATGAGGCCGTTGGAGCTGCACCTTAGCACTACCTGTGAACAAATAATATAAGTTACACTTTCTGTTAATAATAAATAACACGCTATGACGCAATGATTTTAGACAATCGTCTCGCATGACGACAACCTCGTGAAAGCCGAAAAAGATAAGCAACTTGGCTCTAGAGGTTGTCGACATGTGGGATGTGGACGCAGCCATCGTTGTAGCGGTAATCGTGTCAGACAATGGCTTAAAATAGCCATGAGCGTCTACCAGCACCTTAGGGGGCTTTCCAGGTAAATCCAGGGCTTGATGCAGAAAGGCGGTACTACGGACACTTATTAACAAAGTTTCTTCTTCTAGTTCTTTAAGTTCCCGCCGGAAACTTGGATCCTGTTTCCGATACCGGTAAGCTATTTTTTTTATTTTAGATGGGTTTGCTCTTGACTCTAGTCTAGGTCAGAGATGACAGAGACAAAGTCTACGATGGAGCTAGCTTATTTTATTTTATTTTTACAGAGTGGTACATTAATAAACTATAATAAATCAGACGCCATAACTATGACGAAGCTACCTTATCATTTCAGCCGAAACCGTATATCATGACGTCAAAACAATTGAATTACGAAAACAACTACGAAATAAAGGCGCTGTGAAAATAAAATCAAATTATTATATGTATCGACGGACTACTTTTGCCCGCGACTTTGTAGTACGCGCATTTTCCGTTTTTTCCCGTTCCGGCAGGAATTTACCATCGGAAATCTAGACGCACTGCATCTTACCATCCCTACCTTGTTGCTATTCCACCAATTCGCACTAAACGTTTCCAAACGTCTTTTATAATGTACACAGCTAGGGAGTGGAACTCTCTGCCTTCGTCTGTTTCCAAAGGCTTACATTACAACCCTAACCTCTTCAAAGTTAGAACAGGCTCCTTCTGGGACTCCTTTTGCGAGGACGCGAGGACGTCATCTCGCAAAAGGAGGCGGCGGGCGCGCGCGGGAGGACGACCCTCTCGCTGCGCCGCTCCGAAGGCGACGAAGAGCTTCTCCCTCCTCACGGTGGTGATGTGCGGGCGATAGGCGCGGGGGCGCCTCCGCCCGCATTGCACTCCACACCACCTTCGCCGGTCATTCCCGGCCCTCCCCCCACGGGGAGGACGTGAGGGGCCCGCCTTACTAGGTGGGCGGTCGTCGGAAGAGGACTGGACGCCAAGGCTGCGCCGATCTCCCAGTCCCCCCTCCACTCAGACGATGCGGGAATGCCGCTGGGTTATTTTAGTGGGTATACCGGGTCTGCCCGGGGAGTCCCACATACCACTCCCATTCCCCCGATGGAAGAGTATGCGTAATGCATTTTATCCCAGCGCAAAAAAAAGAGGGGCTCCTTCTGGGTAAGCTCGCTCTTTGTCTCTGTCATCTCTGACCTAGACTAGAGTCAAGAGCAAAACCATCACATAAAAAAAAATATCCTCTTAGTGCTCCCAATACACTCCCCAAGGAACCTTCATGCCAAAATTCAGCTTTCTACCACCAGTTGTTTCGGCTGTACGTTGTCTGTCAGTCACTCACTCACTCAGTAACGGAATAATTTTATATTTAGGGTGATGTCTGCGACTCTTCAATGTTTTCGCATGCCTTATGTTGGGTTGGTTCTTATCGCTGGTGGTATTTATGGAAAAAGAGATTTTTCGCTACTGTGACCAGACGACGATTATGCAATTTTAGTACAAATTGGCAATAACGCAATTGAATACTTTAAAAAAATTATTAAAAAAATTAAAAAAAAAAACAATATAAAAAAAAAATATGCTGCGTCAAAAGTGCCCATGCGAAACGTATAATTTCTATGAACCCAATGATACAATAAAATCTCTTCTGTGGAAAGGAGGACGTTCTTTGTATTTTCTAAAAGTAAATATGATCTTCGAACATACCTTGGTAGAAATAGCGAGTGCCTTCATAATGCTGCGTACGTGATGTAGCTGGTACTTGAGAGTGACGGGCGCGTCACAGCTGAAGCTCTGCACCATGTCCGACGACTTCGGCATGTCGATGCAAGAGCGGTCCTGTGAAAGTTTAAATTGTGTTAATTTGGAGACTCTTCGATGAAATAGTTTTCGCTCTTTTGGTAAAAATCTTATGTTAACCCATCCCCTCATCAGGAGGAAACGACGGCGCGACAGGCCCAGAAAGAGATGGAATCCTTAAACCATTGGCCCGCAGTAGTACCAGGAAATGTGAAAGAAGAAAAAAGAGACGTGTGCCTTGTAGACGGTCAACAGATTATATTAACCTTTTATCCGCTTACCGCTTAGGTACGTCGGATTAATCCGACAAATATTTTTGAGTCCATTTCGCCAGGGTACATATTTACAATCTATTACCACAGCTCCAAAGACCAAAGAGGTTAAGACCAAAGTTAAGTATTGCACATCCCTCATTGTTGTAGGAATCTATTCTCTTTTTCGATCCACAGCTTTGTATACAACTGGTATGAAGTCGTTCGGTTAAAAAGTTAATAAAAATCTGCGCAGCCACTATTGTGCATGAAGTTTAAATAAATAAATAACACAAAATGAGTTTCAACATCAGTCACACCCAAATAATTTGAGCACAGTCAATCTGACCAGTCTATCCCCAAGTATGTTGGTGTCAGATGCCAGTGTAAACAGATGCAGCGGAAAACCAGTGCTTTAAAAAAAATAAGGTGCCCCACACTAGGAATATTCCTGTATAGAGGGTGGTTTACAAACATACAACTCACATGCACAAATATCAGACAGACCCGGAACAACAATCTGTAGGCCATACAAATTTTTGGTCCGTGCGGGAATCGAACACGCGACATGCAGCCCAGCAATCAATCGCTCAATCGCTGCGCCAACCGTCATGGAACAATTGCCTGTCTGCCCTCCACAAGTTACAGTCTTACCAAAGGGTGCTTTGGTAAGACTGGTTGACAGTTTTTGTGCTTCGGACTGCCTGTAATGTTTGTCAAAGATCTACAAATAACTTACCTGCATGCCATAAGTCACAATGCTGACATTGGGATGATCAGGCGACAGATTCAACTCGAACACCTCGCAGGACCGCTCAAGGTCGGCCAGCAGGCCTAAGAACGCGGGAGCCTTCAGCACTAGCTTGGCGACTTCCTCGGCGTCCTCATCGCGAAGCTCCAGCACAGAGTCAGCTGTCTGAGTGGAGATCTCACAGTCTGTCATCACGTTGTACATTGACTGGGGTTGTAAGCTAGAAATGTGATTGTTGGAATTAGAATTGTAGGTACTATCGATTAACTTACGATTCTGCGCGACGAAGAGAATGTCAGGGTGCGATTTATTGTCAGGACTAACTTCTACCCGCGGCTTCACTCGTGAATTTAGATTTTCGCAAAAAGTAGGTTTTAGACTGTCTCCAAGGTATTTCAATAAACTTACAGTTGGCATTTGTGGAACGAGAATCCTTACCTTGCCGTAACAGTCTTTGACTACCGCGGAAGGTAAAGGTTTTTATATCTGTATACCGCCAAGTAGTTTACTTTATGTTAACATAGTTCGAACATAATATCTCTGACATAGACTAGAGTCAAGAGCAAACCCATTAAAAATAAAAATAAAAAATTTGTATAGTTTGGAAGTTCAATCCAAAACGCATTTTTAAGCAGAAGAAATAATTACATAATATTTAAGAGCATTTATGTTTTGTAAACTAATTGTAAGTACTTATTTTGATTTATACTTAGTCTTAAGTTGTGGTATACAATGTAACATTTAAGTACGTTGGAAAAAATAAATTCTAATTCTAAGGTCTCCTTGATCTTCGTAGGTACCAAAATAATCGGCGATTTAAGCGTGAAAGCGTAAGCGGATTATGTAAGTCGGCTGACATTTACAATTTTATTAGTGTACCATACATGTGACAAAGGCGGGAATATGATAGCTTCTGCCCGCAGCTTTACCCGCATGAAAAGTGTTTTCACATAAAAAAAATTGTCCTATTCTAGGTGGTAGTATGAATCATGATTGATCAATAAACACCTACAAAAATACAGACAGTCAGACTATCACATTTATAAAAAAAAAAGAAAAAACAGGGGATCAGAAGAAACTTACACTAAAAGTAGAGGTGATCCTTCACCTCTGTAGTACATCTTCAAACTGGACTCCTCGCCTGAACCAAATATGTTCAGGCATTCTGATAGAACTGCTATGCTGATCTGCAACATCAAAACAGAACAATCAGAAATGCATCCTGGCAAAACTGGATGACGTGGCATGATTTATTATTATCTGGATATCATAGGGGCATTAGAGGAGCTCGTGGCTAGATAATAATAGCCGCACGGGTCGATCATCAAGGTTAAGCAACGCTTGCCAAGGTTGGTCTGTGGATGGGTGAACATCTTAACATACCGAGTTTCCTCCGTGCCTTGAAAAGCACGTTAAGCCGTTGGTCTCAGCTGTCATTTGTAGATCTTTGGCAGTCGTTACGGATAGTCAGAAGCCAGTTAATCTGACTCCAGTTTTGCCATGAAGTACCGTGTTACCCAGATAATGGGTTGTGGAGGTCTGGTAGGCAGCCGCTCCGCGTAAAATACTGGTATTCAGCTAAATCCGGTTTGACTGGAAGCCGACCCCAATATAGTTGGAAAAAGGCTAGGCAGATGATGATGATCATAGGGGCATTATGGCACGTGAATTCTATCAGGACATGAATAACTATAGACTACAACACACTAATGGCCACCTGGAATTTCAGATGGTAAAAAAAAAATTATGTGATGTGAGGGACCGTGCACGGCGTTGACTATGCCATCTAGTGTCGCATATTCGAAGTTTTAAGGGTCAGAATACTTGTCATTGACGCTTCTGTGCTGCCACCTGTGGTTCCTGCACGCTCAGTTTAGAGGAACGTGCGCGAAGAAGACTGTGCCATCTAGCGTAGCTATTTCGAATTTTTTACTTGAAACATACTTGTCAGTGACATTTCTATGCAGCCACCTATAGTTTCTGCACGCTCCCTATAGTAGTATGTTTCCGGCCATTAAACTTCCGGTGCCTCCACAATAAAACTAAATCTTTGTATAATATTAAACCTTTAGAGGACGGTACATACAAAATGGCCATCACATGAACTTTATGAACATTTAAGATCAGTTTTAGAAGGGGGCCTTTTAAGTATTACATACACACCACTGGGTGAGGCTTGCTATGCTTCTTTTTTATGACATGGGGATGGCAGGGTTTAAATGGTTTGATGGTTTATACGTCAACAATATTTACTTACATTTTTGTTTGCAAATGTTAGTAGAATTTGATTAGACATAATTATATCTCGTTAATTGATTTCTGACGCGATGTTTCAAAGTTATGTAAGAAATAACAGAAGTGACGGCAATAGGTCCCGCTCGAGTAAAAGCTATACCAGTGCTTACGTAAGCATAGGAGGGAGGGGGTAAGAGCTTTGATTACTATCGCTGACAAGGGGAGGGGGGGGGGGGTATAAAAATGACTAAAATTCTGCTAACCTAATACTTAAACGGCTCCAAGACAAGGTTGCTTTATAGGGTTAAAGTGTACATGTGTAGTTTTCCCCCAGTATTCTTATTTATTCTTGCAAAGATTTGATAAAATTACAAGAACTTTTCTCAGAATCTTACCTTGAACATGACATCCACATCATCTCTGACATGGTACTCGGTGAAGTTATCAGAGGGGACGTAGGCAGAGGCCTGCACACACTTGCCCTCCTCCACCGTCAGCTTCAGACCCTCGGGTAGAGCACAGAACACTGCGGTCTGAAACATTTATTATATACATGTACTAGCTGACCCAGCAAATATTGTTTTGCCATATAAAAAATTACCAAAAAAAAAAACAACCAACAACCTATTCTCAGACCTAGCCAATATAGACAAAGAAAATCATAAAAATCGGGCAAACCATTTCGGAAGAGTTCGATAAGAAACTCTGTAACACGAGATTTTTATATATTAGATAGATTACAGCTAGCGGCATCAATGACGCCACAAGAAAAACCAACGGAGCAAATCTACATCGCAACAAAAAGAACCGCGACGCCATCTATCCAACTAGCAGCGAACTACTACATCGAAATCATGCATCGCGCAAGCAGAGTTTACCATGCGATTTGAACATATACATCAGCCCGAATATCAACTATCGGGCAGTAGCCCGCCAGGCACAACAACCGCCTGGTCGGAGCATCCTCCATTTTCAATGGTGTGCGGGTCTTTACTCTTTGTTCTGCATAGCTCCAAAATAGTGTTCTCTGACATTTTCGACAGTTGTTACGGTTAAAACAAAGATATTTGACATCAGTCCTGTCGAGGGGTATCGTTTTACCCAGTTACTGGCCCTGGGTTATGGAGTACAGAGATAAAATACTGGTAGTCAGCTGAATCCGGTTCGACTGAAAGCCAACCTCACATAGTTAGGAACAGGTGGATTGAATTTTAAAGTTAATATGTTAAAAGTTACCTCCTGAAATTGTATAGCCTTCAGTAAACTGCATAGTGTCTTCCCAGAGTCCATAGAAGCAGTAAAATAATACTGAGAGGTTCCTTCATCCATCGTATGCTTCAAACTTGTACATAGTATGTATTAGCAACCAATACTGGCGTTTGTCGACCTCATGGACTGTAATCCTGTCGAGAATCTGTGCGAGCCTAGCGGCCAGTACGTGTTTGCAGAGAACTTGCGCTTTGCGTTCTAGAACTTGGTGTTTGAACGAGGGGCAAGGACAATAGTTAATGCGCGGGAAAACACGGTAACAACGATCGTGTTCGCCCGGAATCTCTATCAAAGTTCTTGGGTTATATTTTATTTTATAAGCAACGAATATTGGATATTTTTCCAAGATTCCTAAAGCGCGTTCAAGCACGTCTCCAAACACTGAGTGTAGTGACAACAGCTCCTCATCTAGAACTGGTAAAATAAGCAAATAAATTAGTATGTTTTGTTTATTTAAAAGGTTCAATAGAAATTGATAAACCTAACCCAACTTACATTGTTTACTTTCAGTTTTCGTTAATCGTTTTTCGATGTTATCTAAAAGCCACTCAGCAGCTACCGGTATTGAAGGCGAAGAAGAATCGCTCATATCGTCTTGAATTATTACATTACTTTACTACTGAAATAATAGCCATTTTTTCTATGGCAATTGAGCTGGTTTCGACTATTCTGCTAGTGTTACGTTGGGGTATGAGGGGCGGGCCGTCGAACTTTTTACTTCTTGGTAGATGTCAGTCTAGGCTGAAACAAGTAATACAAAGATAAGTAATCTAATATTCAAGCTAAATAAAAAAATAATACATATATACAACTCATAAACTAGGAAATAATATAAAAAGAATATAAGGTATTTTTGTATAATATATAAAAAAACTAAATACACACATGTAACACACCAATTAATTTTTTTAATAATTTTCGTTTTGAACTGTGGCCCAAATGGTCATTAATTTAGGAGAGAAGGGCATGAAAGTTGGTTGGGAGAGAAATATTACATTTGAAAAATTTACGTTACAGGTCGAAGGATTTGCTACTCAAGAAGCAGCAGAAGAAAATATGGTCTAAAGTATCCTCTGCAAGACCACACTCTCACAGGGAACTATCCCGGACATGAATCTTGTTCAGTGCACTACTCTAGAGCAATGCCCGAGTTGTCTACAGCGTGACGAAACAGTTCTCTGTGTTTGTTTATGGGAGTGCTATTTAATTTTTAATTTCATTTAATGTTTATTATTTGTTGTTAAAGCGGCAACAGAAATACACACTGGAAATTTCAACTGTTTACCAATTTCGGTTCTTGGGATACAGACTGCTGACAGACAGACGGATGGATAGCGGAGACTAAGTAATGGGGTACTGTTGGTTACCCCTTGGGTACGGAACCGTAAAAAAAAAATTGTCTTTCTGGGTGTAATAGTCCTCATGTTCCACTGAAGGAATGTCAGGGAAATCCTCCAGTCTTATAAAGCATTTGCGCTGGAGCATCCGTTAGAACGTCACAGCCTTTTCTTAATGGGGAAAAGGAGTAATTTTGTGTAAGTGAGCTGAGGCGAAAGGGGGATATAGCTGGGTTTTAGGACTTATCCCTCACAAGGTCACAAAAGATCTACAAAGAGTGCAGGTATGGCCAAAGCAACAACATTGGTAGCATAAAATAGTTGGTTATGTATATGGCTTAAACTGGGAGAGCCGAGTCAAAGCTGTTACGCTATGATCAGTGGTCATGAGTGCTTTCGCCAATTGGTTTTTGTAACGTTTCAGCCTTTGTTTGTAGGCATCACAAGACCTGTCTATCTGCTCCCTCACAGTGGGAATTCCAGAATATTCGTGTACTTCTGTGTTCTTTGCAAACCATGGGGCACTGATCAATGTCTTTAGTGCTTTATTTTGGAAGCGCTGAAGAATCTAGATATTGGAATGGCTTGCCGATCACCAGAGGTCGATAGCGTTATTTCAAACTGGTTTGATTACGCTTTTGTAGATCAAAAGTTTATTTTCTAAGCTGAGTCTGGATTGATGTTTGCTTGATCTTTCCTGCTTGCTTTGCTTGGTCTCTCCATGTGAGTTTCCTGTCCAGATGCATTCCCAGGTATTTTACAGTTGTTTGCTGAGGTAGTTCAGTTCCATCAAGGTTTTCCACGCTTTAGCGTGAACGTCATGTGGGTCGATTTTGCAGCACTTGCTCTTATCCTCCACTTTTTAAGCCATTTTCCAATTTCGTCTAAATGTGGTTGTAGTTTTAGGGAAACAAAGATCCTAACACAGCGTGTGTTAGGATCTTTGTGGCACGAGAGTGACCTCATGACCTTGTCAGAGTATGGCAAGTCAGCTGTGTAGACAGTGTACAATATTGGACCCAAGACTGAGCCCTGGGGAACTGCAGCTTCTATTTGGAATATAGATGACAGAGAATCTGCGACCCTGACTTGGAGGTAGGATTTTAAAACCATATAGGCAGTGTTTGGTAAGCACAGTTTTAGTTTAATATTTAAGAGGCCCTTATGACAAACACGGTCGAACGCCTGTTGCACGTCCAGAAAAACAGCAGAGCTCCTTTCGTGCTTGGCGGATGGTGTACGCTATTCGATGGATCTGCTCTACAGTACCGAGATATGCACGAAATCCAAACTGAAGGTTTTGGTACCACTTTTTTTTCTTTACGTATCGGATGGAGGCATTGCAAAATCAGTTTTTCGAAGAGCTTGGACATTACAGGGAGAAAGCTTATTGGCCTGTATGATGCTACTTCCGTTGGTGGCTTTCCAGGTTTTGCAACCATGTTTATTATGGATATATTCCATAACAGTGGAGAATATTAGTAGTAGTAGCCTTAACACCACGTTAAAAAGCATTGTTAGGAGGACTATACCCTTCCTTGGCAGCTGTTTCAATAGCACTGCTGTTATGAGATCAAATCCTGGTGCCTTTTTTGTTTTAAGTCGGACTATAGTTTTCTTTACTTCTGCTGGGGTCATTAGTTTCAGTGGCAATGACATTTGTTGGTCACTGTTAAGAAAATCGACAATTTCCTTTTCAGAGCAAATATGATCAGGCTCATTGGGCTTGAATGAATCCTTCAGAAATCGAGCAAATAGCTCTGCTTTATCTGCTGATTTCCTTGACCAGTTGCCATTTGGTTGTCTCAGTGGAGGAATGTGCTCTTTAGGTCTTCTCACAGATTTTGTCATCTTCCAAAGGGAGTAATCGTCAGCTTTATGTGGAGATAGGGTCTTAAGCTTATCTTGCAGGGTGTTGTTCTCATTTTCTTTTAGGAATCGCTTTAGCTCCTTTTGTGCCTTATTGAGTGCGGTTATATCTTGTCGATTTCTACTTGAGTGCCATTGTCGCCGTAGCCTTCTCTTTTAAGCTATAATTTTTTTAATTTCCAGGGTATCCTGCAGTTTTTCTTTAGACTCAAGGTAAGAGGTAGATGACCACGCTGCCTTTTGGATTAGATTGGTCACGTACATAGTGCAGTTCTCTACATCATCTTCTGTTTTGAGTGACATCAACCAGTTCGCATTTACATCAATGTAGTCCCGGAAAGATTCCCAATCGGTTTTGTAATTATATAGCGTCTCAAGCGGCTCCCTATATATGATAGTAGAGCTCAGTGTACAGATTACGGGTGTATGATCGGACCATCTAAGCATGATTCCGTTTTTGTGTACATTCCTGACATTCCCTTTGTAATGAAGAAGTCAATCAGGTCAGGCGTTTTGTTGGGATCGGTGGGCCAGTACTTAGTAAGCCTAGAACCCCAACAAGTGTTTTTGGCGTTCCAATCCCCTCCGGCATTAAATCTACAAGGTTTCTGAAGACGTCTGTAAACATTTGCTCATCGATTCTATGGCGAGGAGGACAGTAAACGGCGACCACTGCAAGTGTTCCTTGCCAGTCATCAACTCACTGTTTCGTCAGTCAGATTGGTTTCCGAAACCAAGAGGATACAATTTTGTTTGGGTTAAGAAACAGTACAACTTCTGATTTATTAGGAGCTATGCCATTTATGTTCCATGTAGCGACATGCAGAAATTTCATTTCTGTTGCTGGGCTATGAGTGTCGTCAGCAGTCTCATAAGGGTGCCTATTTGTTGTATCAGTACATCTATCTTTTCAGATTGTTTGATAATAATTTATTCAAGCAAATTTGTTGACTGAGGCTGAATATCCTCTGTTGTTCTATTCCTGTGTTGGGTAACTCTGGAATACAATTTGGTGTTGGGACCATGAGTGTTCTTGGTTTCAGGGATGTTTATGTTTTGTCCAGTATACTACCGAATCTTAAGTGGTGGGAATTCTTCAATCTGCAGTTTAACAGATGGCTTGTGTTTTAAGACCGTTGTTTGATGTCTGTAACATTTTTCGTGCTCTTATTTCTTTGTATACCTGGCAGCCTTTGTAATTGGCTGGGTGGTCCCCAAAGCAAAGTGTGTGGGTAGCCGGTGTATTTCTATCTTTCTTTGGACAAACTACAGTTACATCTATAGGAGCGCATGCAGTTGTTTTTTATATGTCCATATGCTGGCATCGGGTGCATTGTACAATTTCTTTAGATTTCCTAGGATCTTCAATCTTAACTCTTGTGTGGAAAATAACTTCAATGTTTTTTAGCACTGGATTGTTTGGGACTGGTTCTATGTTTACAAAAACATATTTAGCGGTGTTTTGTTCTTCTTGGATATGGCACATATGACTTGGCTCCTAACCTTATTGCCAGTTTTTTCAATTTCTTCTATAATTGCTTCTTTAGGAGTTGTGTGATGTAAGTTTTTAATTACGATTCTGTGGCATTTCTTTTCCTTTTGGGTAAAAGTATGTCCAATAAGGCCATTGCTTCGAATGTGTTCTATCAGCTCTTTATAGATTTCACTTGATTGTGTTACAATTCTCAATAGATCTCTATTAATAATTTTGTAAGAGTAGCTATCAATCGGCACACATTTATTTAGCAAGTCAGTTAGCTTTGAAAGATTTTCTATGCCATAGAGGATGATTGGTGGCGGTTTGTGAACTTTCTTTGTCTGCACAATCTGACTAGGATCTTTTATGTCTTCTGTGGAGTCATTTAGACCTATTGGAAGACCGCTGCACCTGTTTGACAAACTGGTTTCCGCTTGTGTAGAACAAATGGGCTTTTTTGTATTTGGTGGGCTGTTTGTCAATCTCTTTCTTTTAGAATTAAACACATATATTCAGCGTGGGAAGAGGCACAAGATGCCATAGGAATCTTTTGTGACCTCTCCAAGGCATTTGATTGTGTAAATCACGAAACCTTGCTCCTAAAGCTTTACGACATTACGGACTAGGTAAACTTGCACTCAGTCTAATAAAATCTTACTTAAATGATAGACAGCAGCAAGTTCAAGTAAATGGTGTCAATTCACGGGGTTTAAAAGTCAAAATGGGGGTACCACAAGGCTCTATTTTGGGTCCTTTCCTCTTTCTAGTATATATTAATGATCTACCCCATCTTTTAAAAAATCAACCTCATATGGTATTATTTGCTGACGATACGTCCTTAATTTTTAAGATAGATAGACGTTCCATAAATCTTGTCGACGTAAATAACGCCCTACAGCAGGTCCAAAATTGGTTTACTGCTAATAATTTAGTATTAAATGGGAAAAAAAAACGAAATGCATCAGATTTACCTTACCGAACGTTAAAGGAAATGATTGCGACATAGTATTGAACAAGGAGAAACTTGAATTCGTCGAAAACACGGTTTTCCTGGGGATTACGCTTGACTCAAGGCTACAATGGGGTCCTCATTTAACATCTCTTGCGGGACGGTTAAGTTCAGCAGCATACGCTGTCAGAAAAATCCGTCAATTTACTGATATAGATACCGCGAGGCTGGTCTATTTTAGTCACTTTCATAGTATCATGTCTTACGGTATCTTATTATGGGGACGTGCTGCAGACATCGAGTCTATATTTATCCTGCAGAAAAGAGTTATCAGAGCCATTTACAATCTCCGTCGGCGTGATTCCCTAAGAGAACTGTTTAAGGATATCAACATCATGACGGTACCTTGTCAATACATTTACGAAAATATTATGTATGTTCGGAAAAATCTTCATCTTTTTAGCAAGATTAGTGAAATTAGATCAACCCCGATTCAGATTGGCCAAAGTACACACTTCTTTTATGGGGTACTGTGTTAAATTTTATAATAAAATACCAGTTGATGTTCTCGAACTGAATGAGAGAAAATTTAAAGCATGCATAAAACGCACACTATGTAGACAAGCGTATTATAAACTGGAAGATTATATCCTCGATAAAAACGCTTGGCTAAATGCTGGTCCTGCTCCACAGTCACAGCTGCTTAGGTCCACTTTTTAGGTTTTTATATTTGGAAGAGATGCTCGCTCTCTTTTTTTTATATATTATTGTTATAATAATTATATACTATATTATAATTACTTATTTATTATTTTTGATGTAAGAACTTAATCGTTGTCTTTATTAATTTATTTTTCATTAATTGGTCATTGACAACCATAGTTTTGTGTAAAGTAGAAGCATATTTTTAAAATTTTGTAAATGTGAGTACCATGAAGCCATTAACATTTTTATGTGATTAGTTATAGTTTTACTTGTTGGACATGAACGAGCATAGTGGTTGAGAGCATGTCATGCTCACTCAATATCTCGCTGATGGCGGCGCGTGGGTTGGATCATTCGGTTCCCTTCGAAATGGTTGAGCTGAATGGTGCCGATACACGCGTCATGTTCATGAACGGGCGCCGTCGGTTGAGACTGGTCATGTCTTAACTGCCATTGGCTCAATTTAATCTTTATATTTTAAATTCTTATAATAAGCCCTTTTTTTTTCCTTTGCATTGTATGCAGAAGCAACAGGTATATGTAACTTGGAATTTTGTAAAACAGAACATAATTTAAAAGAGTGTCCGTGGAGTTTCTTGCACATTCTTCTCCATAGAGATCTACGCTTTGGAACGTGCAAATAGCTTCCATGTTTTTGACTGACCGACCTTGACTTTTCAAAAGTGCCTGTGAATGGTTTATTTGAAATAAAATGCTTTGAAATTTTTGAATTTTTTTTTTTTTTTTTAATTACATTGACTTGGTACTCATTGAGATGTGGGATGGCAATTTTTGTCATCTGTTATTTTCTCCTCGGTTGGTGGAGGAGACAGGATCCTTTCATCCCTAACAGTAGTCTCCAAGGAAGAAGGTCTGGGTCTTTGGTTGAACAAGCTTGGATGGAATGCCTGCTGTATATATTTTTTATTGTTGCTTCCAGTGGCATTCACTGTTGCAGGAGCCTGGTTGTTTGCTCCTGTGCAGTCTTCGGTAGTAGATTTCACACTTGCAGGCCCAGGCCCGGGGGTTAGCCAGGTCGCATGACAAAATAGCTTCATTCATTTCCATTTACATAAAAGAGAGGTGGGAAATACTACCGAAACGTTCCCAAGGTATCATAGTCACATTTTTAGAGGGGATTTCGTTCATCAAGGCTTGTGATTACCTAGGATCAGGTTATTTGACCACCGCCTGTTACTCGGCATTGCTGCTCATTTGGCACGACCCGAAGGGCACGTGTAGAGTGGGCCTAGAAATAGGTGGTAAATCCTATGGACGCAAGCAGCTATGCCCCCCTAGTCAAAGCTGTACACACAATTAGGTAGAACTTGTCCATCAAAAGTTAGTGCCAGTCTGTGTAGGCTTCCACTCGGTCACACGGCACACCAGAGAAGACACCTAGTCTCATCCCTCTGGAACCTGAATAATTTAAATTATTTCATCTTGTGACCACTGAACTGCTACTTCCCTTAAAATACACATTCTTGTGATGTTGAATTGTTGTGGAATGGCAGCAAAGTAATGTTTTGAGCTACAATTTTATTGTTCAGAAAAGTGTTTGCATCCTGATGCGAACTCATCCGAAACACGATTACTGCTTAAATGTTTGATTCCATCGAGATTTTATTCACGTTATTTATCGTCAAATAAAAACTATTGGTTGTAGAACAGTGCCCAAAATATGTGCGTCTTTGAATACAACCACTATGTATGGTGTATTCTGTAAATGAGAGTCTGATCAGCAACCCTCTTGAGACTTAGGTGTCCGTATCCATACAAGAATCTTGTGTGGGTATTTCGATGTCATAGGGAAGGGTAAATGTTGGTCCAGGGTAGAAATAAAATAGTTTACCTATGGGGTAAGGGTCCGAGGGAATCTTGGAGTCCATAATTACTAATATTGTAGTTAAAAAAAGGACAAAAACAAACCTTAAAACTAAGAACACCAACTCACAGTATAGTTTCGAGCAAGTTTCACACTAACAAGTTCACTAAGATCGAAAATATTCGTAACCGTATGCTCCAACAAAAGTTCCGGTGCACTTATATATATTATTTCGATTGTATGCAAAAGTAAATCAATAATCGCCGTAGACAGAGAATAATCGCTAATAATTTTGCAACAACTTTGACAAAGAAGGTGTCACCAGACGCCAGACGTTTGACTTGACCAGTCGACCACAGAGAGTATTTACATGGTATTTACATTTATTCATTCGACCACAGAACACCTATTAAAGGCACAGAGACCCGTCCACAGCATGCGCTGCGGTGTAGCGCCTTAAAGTGTAGTGTGCTGTAGGGCACGCAAGCGCTCACACAAGCGCTACTGTACACGGGTATTGTAGTCTTTGGGCAAGCGGTGCATTTTAGCTGTGCCAGTGTGGATTAATTTTTTACTGAATGCGGTGGTGACTGAATGCGGTGCACAGTGCTGCGATACATAGAAGCCAGCCAGGCGCAGTTGCGGTCATAAACTTTGGGGGGTCAGATCACATGAATAAAATCTAAACTAAGCCCTATACTGTTTTCTAGTACCTATACCTACCTAAACTACGACGAGATATCATTAGGGATGTTTGCAAAAAAAAAAGAGAATTATGTAACAAAGTCATAAAAAAAAACAAATAGACGACTGTGGATTCAGCCCAGAAAACAATTGTTTTCTCGGGGTTCCAAAATTTTTCCATGTTTATTTCGGACTATGGATTGGCTCATTATCACTGGTAACCCAACAATAAGTTCTTGCAGGTTCTTGCAGGTAAAAATGGGGCCTCGGATTGGTTACGTTAGTGACTTTTGCAGAAAAGCTTTAGCCTGACGGAAACCTAGAATGTATGAGCAAGCGAACCATGTGCGACCTAAGCATGTACATTGTGGAATGCAATAAAGAATTGAGTATTGAGCTCGAAAATATTTTGTACCTTGTCTCGGACACCTTAGATTTTTATCTATTACTAGTACTTCGCCCGCGACTTCGTTCGCGTGGTTTTAGTAGGTACTCCACGAAATTCATCTCCATAAGTCCTCCCTCTATAAAGGGTAACGTGTAAATTACTTATCAATAGACTCCCCTTCTTCTTATCGTGTAAGCTGTAAGGTCTAACGACCACACACCCTAGTGTCGGTTTCTTAACCGCCTCAATATACGTATACTCGTAACCTTTTAATAGAATGGTCCTATTTGCTTAATTTACGAACACATAACCAACCTAAATTACCAAACCATTTAAATGGATAAGGATTAATATATTATCATGACACCAAAATCACCACTATTCCATGCCACACGGGTTTTGACCGATTAATTTGAACAAAAAGCGGTTATTGTGACTTAACCATAATAGTTAAATAAATACCCTTGCGGAATTTTTGTGGATATTGATGTCTTCTATAAAACTGTAGTACATCACTTTGCTCTATTGTCAATAGTTTACGCAGCGTACGCGATATAAGGTTTTTTTTGGTATTTTTTTCATTCCATGGGATTTCATCGAAGTTTTCATACGGATTCCTAACTTTTTTCAAATATTCTATAGCCCGTGTTCATCAGGGATAATGTAAGATTTTAATGGTGTAAGAATAGTTTCGAAGCCTATTCAATTCAAACAAACAAATCTTTCCTCTTTTTAATATTAGTATAGATGTAGATAACACAAATATATGTTTATTGGTATTGAGCTCGAAAATATTTAGTACCTTGTCTCGGTTACCATAGATTTTTATCTAAGTATAACACAAATACATGTTTATTGGTCGACTTATGCTTGAGTTGGAGAACTACGGACGGTAGAGCGAGCAGGGCTGGATTTCAAGGTGTGAAGGTGTCCTGGGGCAATAAATGAGTGGAGGACCCTAATTATTTTTCGAATAGGTTAAATAATATTTCACTTGCAAGGTTTTCAATCATTATTTATTTTAAATTTTCATTTTTGAAAATGTAAAATAAAAAAAAACATCAAAACCAAGTACATTCGCAGTGTGATTTCGATGTTAGATAATAGCTACTTAGTTACTTACTTCTTTTTCGTACGTATTTATTGATTTTTTCCAGAGGGGGCCTAGCCCCCAACCTGCGATGCGATGCGACGCCGAAAATTGAAAACGCACAATCCCGAGACCCGGGACGATATAAGTAACTTTGTTGACTGATGCAGGAAAGCTAAAGAATCTAGAGAGTGAAGTAGAATATAAGAGCCAGCGAAGCGAGCTCGAAAATTTTTGTACCCTTTATCGTATAGGTTTGATTTTTATGAGGGAAAAGTTACTTCTATTTAGATATTAATGGCAATTAATATATAAAATATATGAGTAACTTTTTGCCTCATACAGGAATGTTTAAGAAACTCAGAGATTGTAAAATTCAAGAGCGAGCGAGCAAACTTGAATATTTTTCATTCCATCTCATTCGTTTTGATTTTATATACTTATTAGAAGAAACTTTTTTGACATAATGCACAAAAGTTCAAGCACTTGAGAGTGTAGCATGCAAAACCGAGCAAGTTAATCGCTATCTTTGAAGCTTGATTCGGTGAATTTTCAAAACTCCGTAATATATTCTGACTGTAAAAGCGCACTCCAACATTTGGTGAAGTGTATAAGACATTCTAGTGGTTATCCGGTGGCAAACAAAATAATAGATCACATTATTGGACATTGGTTTTTGGATTTTTGACGTGACAACGTCTTATAAATTGGTTTGCCGGGTGACACTTCAAGAAACTGCGTTACGCTCCGCTCACGTTATGCGCTCACAATGAGAGCGAGTGAGAGGCACGCGTCCCTTCCACTCGGGCATGGTTAGCCCGCTTAAGAGCGAGAGAGACAGACATAAAAAGTCGTTGTCACGTAAAACTTTCGCCCGTATACCGACATTACAGGCAACCAATTTTTTTTTATAATATTATCCGAGACAGGCGACGCCTAGACCCGCACACAATACGGTCGGTAATCATGATCAAAAATTGAATTTTAGGCCTGTCGCAGTCCTAACCGTGGATCAAGTTCAATAATAGGGTTCAAATCCTTACTACTATAATATTATAAGTGCGAAAGTAACTCTGTCTAACCATCTGTCTGTAGCACTTTCACGCCAAATGTCTAGAGACTGAGAAAGGACATGGGCATACTTTTTACATCGGGAATATGTTCCCTAGGGACCACGCGGGCAAAGCCGCTGGCAGAAGCTAGTTATAAAACAGATTGAGAAAATCGGACTACGGACTAACTCAATATAGATGGGTGGTTATGGATACCTACCGTTGCATTCATACAACCAAGACCTTTACAAAAATGACGCCAGGCCAACAATACCTTTGAATTCTCTGTGACTTATGCTGAAAGCTTTAGCCGGAAGAAAATTGGAAATTGAATGACCGAAGTGAGCTTCACTTTTTAGAACCTTGTCTCGGAATAGTTAGATTCAAACAAATAGATGCTCCTTAGCTGATCCGAGAATGCTGAAGCGAGCGAAGCGAGCTCGAAAATTTTGTAAGCCAGCTGGAAAGCAACATGATAGTGGTGGCCTTCTCTTCCACTGTTTGTGATTAATTTTATTACAAATCGAATGTAAAAATACCCTTGACGACAACGACGAAAACCCATTGTACCATTCATCATTGGCATCATTTTTTTTTCCTAGACCATACATGGGAAACCATTGGTTCTAGTGATATGGAAGAAAACCTTACCATGGTTTACTAAGGAGTTACTTTTACGTTAAATGCAAAAAAAGAGCACCAAGAAAGTGTAAAATTCAAGCAGTGAAAATTTTAGCACTCCACAGCCACATCACGGCCACATCGCATAAGATTTTACCGTAGACAGAGAATAGATATAGACATGCTCTTAGAATAATAATAATTGTTTAAGTAAGACGACGCATATGCAAAATGTCTATGTGTGAGCAAGACGCAGCATAGTTTTTCTATCTCTATTTGCGTATCGGTTTTTGTTGTCTGCCATCAGTAGTCATTGGTGGCAAACAAATTGTGCTGTCAGCGTATTTTCGTTGATAGAAGCTTATTTTGTGTGATTTACTGCTTTAGTGATATTCCAGAAGGTATTATTAAGTGTGTAGTGATGGTGAATTGCAGTATTTACGGCTGTAAAAGCCGTAGTGAACGAAATCAACCAAACATAACCTTTCATCGGTAAGTAGCATTTTTTATCTATTACAGCAAGTAAATCAAAGATTATTGTACTCAAGACTATTTTCTGTCAATAACAAGCAAAGTTTATTGATAATTAACGTCTAAAAAGACGATAAATCCTAACTTGTTTTTCATATTAGCCGGCCAAAGTGTGAGGCAATTTATGTTAGGTTGTTATCTATGTCACTTCATGTCATTTGTAAATTGTCGGATAATAACTTGACGGGGATACCAGCACTTGATTATTTTTACCCCTAAACGTATTGTTACGAGCTTGGGGTTCGTTACAATAAAAACAGCCGATTAAACCACCAAAAATAACACTTTAATTTAAAACAGTAATTAACACTTCAAACACACTAATTAAAACACAATCGCACTATTGAATACTTCACTTCACTTAATTCGCAGTTGAAGATCGCTTCCGAAGTTATCGCTTGTATCGCTAATTCAATACTGACTCCGTCGCCGGATGTCCGCCCTTTATATATCGGCGACAGTTATTTCTAGAACCTTCCAGTATAGAAACTTCTGGAAAGTTCGGGTACATACCGGTCCCGATTGACCTGGTGTCGAAACATCGAGAATGTTCTAGCATAGAAAATTCTAGAAATATCTTGACCTCAGTAATTCCGCTATTCGATACTAGATGGCGGTACATGTACGTAAATGTCGTTATGTACCTAGCTTTAATTCTGGCGCGTAACACTGCCCCCTCCTAAGACATGCTCGTCCCGAGCATTATCAGCCCCATAATAACGCGCCAGTCGATCCACGTGGACGATCTTAGGAGCGCTTCTTGTCCCTTTTTGTATACGGTAGGTCACGTCATTGATTTTTGTCACAATCCGATACGGCCCGTCCCATTTAGCCTGAAGCTTAGGAGATTTCCCTTTACTGCGAACTGGATTGTGCAACCACACTAGTGAACCTTCGTCGAAACCTTTGTTGTTCATTTTGCGGTCATAACGGGTTTTCATCTTTTCAGACATTTGCTGGCCCGATTCTCTGACATGCTCATAAATGTCATTCATTTTGTTTCGCAAGTCGTTCGCATAATCAGTGATACTGCGTGGAGCGTCAGGTGGTATTCCGGTGATCAAGTCTGCAGGCAGCCGTAATTCTCTACCAAAGTTTGCGAAAGCTGGTGTCACTGATGTGCTTTCGTGAACAGCACTTCGGTATGACAACAAAAATGGTTGTATATGCTTGTCCCAATCGCGTTGCCGATTTTCCACGACTTTTGCCAGGTACCTCTCCAATGTCTGGTTAAATCGTTCCACCATTCCATCCGATTGTGGGTGGTAAGAAGTTGTTCTCGTTTTATGAGTACCCATAACTCGGCAAGTTTCCTGGAATATTTGTGACTCAAAATTCCTTCCCTGATCGCTGTGAATCTCCAAGGGTACTCCAAAACGACAGAAGACTTCATGAACCAGTTTATCTGCAACAGTTGAAGCTTCTTGATTTGGAATGGCAAAGACTTCCGGCCACTTAGTGAAGTAATCCATTACAACCATGAAATACTTGTTGCCACTGTCACTTTCCGGAAACGGTCCCGCAACATCCAGGGCTATCCTTTCCCATGGTGCACCAACATTGTACAATTTCAATGCACCTCTGCTGCGAGTCTGAGGACCTTTTACAGCCGCACAACTAGTACATTTGCGACACCAGTCTTCAACATCATCACGACAATGAACCCAGTAAAACCGTTCCCGTATCTTCAGTAGAGTCCGTTTAACTCCCATATGGCCTCCTGAACAACCATCGTGGTACAGCTGTAGAACTTCCGGTACTTTAGCCCTAGGGACGACCATTTGCAAATGACAGCTGTCTCCCCGAGCATTTTCCCATTTACGGCAAAGGACTCCATCCTGAATCACTAAGCTGTCCCATTGGGCCCAATAGCTTTTCGTGATCGAACTCATCGCTGAGACGTCGCTCCACGTGGGCTTAGGAGCACTGGCCTTTATCCACTCCAGAATCGGCCGGATGTCCGAATCTTCCTGCTGAGCATGTTGTAGGCTTTCCTTCCACTCGTTGCTGAGATCTGTTTTGAGCATCCTCACAGGTACGACTTCTTTGCCCTCCTGCCGAGTACAATGTTTGCAGTCTTCAGGGCAAGGTCTTCTTGACAATGCATCTGCGTTGCCATGAGATTTCCCACTGCGATGTTCGACCACAAAGTCGTATTCCTGCAGTAGTTCAATCCATCTCGCAACTTGTCCTTCTGGATTTTTAAACTGCAATAGCCATTTCAGTGCAGCATGGTCGGTTCGTAAGTGGAATTTCCGCCCCAGCAGATATTTGCTAAAATGTTGTAATGATTTTACCACAGCAAGCAATTCCCGTCTCGTGACACAATAATTCCTCTCTGGTTTCGACAACGACTTACTGAAGTACGCAATCACAACCTCTTGATCGCCATTACGTTGAGATAACACACCGCCAAGTCCTATATCACTTGCGTCTGTGTCAACTATAAATTCTTTGTTGGTATCAGGATACCCCAAAATAGGTGTTTTGCACAGACGGTCCTTTAGCTCCTGGAATGCGATGCCACAACTTTCATCCCAACAGAATTGTCGCTTCTCCTCGGTTAGCTTGTGCAAGGGTTTGGCTATATCTGCAAAGTTCTTGACAAATCGCCTATAATAGGAGCACAAACCCAAAAATGCTCTGACCTGCGTCTTGTCTTTTGGAACTGGCCAATCCTTGACAGCGGCGATTTTCTCTGGATCCGTACGGATACCTTGTTCCGACACTACATACCCCAAAAAGCTCACTTGCCGCTTGAAAAGAGAACACTTTTTCGGACTCAACTTGAGGTTGGCACTCTTGATCTTCATGAGCACGCGTTCCAGGTTTTGAAGATGTTCTTCAAATGTACGGCCTACGATGATGATGTCATCTAAGTAGACAAGGCAGGCATCACCAATTAATCCAGTTAGTACAAGTTCCATCAACCTTTCAAACGTTGCCGGAGCGTTACACAATCCAAACGGCATAACTTTAAATTGCCACAGACCCTTTCCTGTTGAGAATGCAGTTTTCTCCTTGTCCTTTGGGTCAATTTCTACTTGCCAGTAGCCACTTTTTAGATCTAACGTGCTAAACCACTTTACTCCAGTAAGCATGTCCAGCGTGTCATCAATTCTTGGCAAAGGATAGCTGTCTTTCTTCGTAACGTCGTTCAGACGACGATAGTCAACACAAAACCGCATGCTGCCGTCCTTCTTCCTTACCAGCACTACAGGTGAACACCATGGACTGGATGAAGGTTCTATAACACCATCTTTCACCATTCCCTCAATCATGGTTTCCACTTCCTTTTCACGTGCTACTGGTAATCTCCTTGGTCGCTGACGGATAGGCAATTCTTCTCCTGTATTTATTTTGTGTTGAACTAAGCCAGTCTTCCCGATGTCAGCATCGTCCGAAGAGAAAACATCGGCATACTTGAGTAACATCCTCTTCGCCTTGACTATTTCATTTTGAGACAGAGCGCTGCTACAGTCTTCTAAAAGTGTGGTCACTGATCTTGTTTGTGTGTTCTTGCTGTCGGTCCCAGTTGATAGATGTTGGCATTGACGCAACCAATCCACTTCCTCACAGGTACCCATCAGTGTGCCCTTTTCTATCACCTGCTCCTTGTCACAAAGGTTCAGCACACGTACTCCTGAGATGTCGGTGGCTCTAACCAATGTTCGTGCCACTTTCCATGGAAGGTCATTGTCTACCCTTTCCACGAGTACGCAACGATGAATCTGCCCAGAATTCCGAGGAAGACTAACCGGCACAACCGTTTCCGATCTCGGAGGAAGAACAATTTTCTTTAGGCTGTACACATTTCCAGGTAAAGCCCCTTCCATGAAAAGTTCCTCTTGTCCACATTTCATAACTCCTTGATTAACGTCGATCTCACAACGGTACTTCCTCATAAAGTCTAAGCCCAGGATGCAATCGTCCATTATATCGGCCAAGACAACATTATGCAGGTAGATTTTGCTGCCTAGCTTCAACTCCATCTCTCTCTCTCCTCGGACGGGTATATGCTGACCAGTGGCTGTTACCAAATTTATGCGCCCTCGGTTGTATGCAGAGTCCCCAAGGAACCGACTTATGAGTTGGGAACTGACAACCGTGCGAGAAGCTCCAGTGTCTATCGTCAGCTTACATGGTGTTCCGTTGACCTCGCCCTTGATGATAAGACTGTTCCCGTCATGGGTTTGTGAGATCGAAATCCTTGGGGCTCCTTGAAAATCAGCCAGCACCCGCCCCGCAGTCCTGGCTTTTACTCGTTTCCCTGCTGTTGCTGGGCGTTGCTGTTAGCCGCCCTATCCTCTGAAGGTCTGCGATCTTCCCTCTGTGTAGTGCGCTTAGGGCAACTGGATCGAAGGTGGCCCCTTACACCACAGCCGTAGCACCTAGGGCTGTACCCTTTAAATTGGTCGCGATCCGGAGCCGCTGCGACCTCCCTAACGCGGTGGGAACGATGATCCTGCCGCACAGCTTCCACCTCTAGTGCATGGGCCAAAGCGTCCTTAAGCGTCCCGTGGTGGCCGAGTCTCACAGCAGCTCTAACCTCAAGGTCGCGGATGCCGTCGATGAATGTCTGCACCAAGTTTCCTTCAATAAGCGCAGGTACAGACTGGTACGCTTTTCGTACCAGCTTCTCCACTTCAAGGGCCCACTGCTGCAGGTTCTCACTACTCCGTTGCACGCGATCCCTTAGCTGTGCACGAAAAACGTGTTCCAGGTGAGCGTCACCATACCTAGCTTCCAACGCCTCAAGGAGCTGCTCGTAAGTCACCTCCTTACCGAGAGCTTCTAGGACAGTTAAAGCCTGGTCACGCAGGCCTAGGGTGAGGGCAGTCATGGCCTGGTCTTCACTCCACCTGTTTGCCTTCATTACAGCTTCAAACTGTATCTTGTACGCCGACCAAGAAGACGTGCCATCGAACGGCGGCACTTTGAACCCACGTAGCGAAGGTGTAGTAGCTGCGGAAGTAACAATCCCGTCTCCAAGTTTAAGGTTGCCCAACTCCTTCTTCACATCAGAAATGACGTCATCAAACTTGCTGATCCTGGTTTCAGCATCTGACAAGCGGTTGTCATGCTGAGCAACCTTATCCTTCACCTCCTTCATGTCTTTCCCGAAGGACGCGTGAAGTTCCTTCATGAGAAGCATCTGTTCTTCCTGTCGGCGGGCTTGCTCCTCCTTGTCACGCTGCAGCTGTTCTTCCAAGCGTCGGGCCTGCTCCTCCTGTCGGCGGGCCTGCTCCTCCTTGTCGCGCTGCAGCTGTTCTTCCAAGCGTCGGGCCTGCTCCTCCTGTCGGCGAGCCTGCTCCTGCAGCATCATCATCAGAGCAGCAAAGTCTGGTGCTGATGATGCCGGAGCTGCTGTGGACGGGCCGGCCTCTATAGTCGGTACCTGGTCCGACGTCTGCGACGTTGCTGCACCAAAACGCCTCTGGTCCGTCTCCTGCTGGCGTTGACTACGGGTACGGATACCCTCCGTGTCGTCCTTTGGCAGAATCGGCATGATAATCCACTCTTCTGACACCAATTGTTACGAGCTTGGGGTTCGTTACAATAAAAAACAGCCGATTAAACCACCAAAAATAACACTTTAATTTAAAACAGTAATTAACACTTCAAACACACTAATTAAAACACAATCGCACTATTGAATACTTCACTTCACTTAATTCGCAGTTGAAGATCGCTTCCGAAGTTATCGCTTGTATCGCTAATTCAATACTGACTCCGTCGCCGGATGTCCGCCCTTTATATATCGGCGACAGTTATTTCTAGAACCTTCCAGTATAGAAACTTCTGGAAAGTTCGGGTACATACCGGTCCCGATTGACCTGGTGTCGAAACATCGAGAATGTTCTAGCATAGAAAATTCTAGAAATATCTTGACCTCAGTAATTCCGCTATTCGATACTAGATGGCGGTACATGTACGTAAATGTCGTTATGTACCTAGCTTTAATTCTGGCGCGTAACAGTATTTTTCTTTTTAGGTTTCCGAATGATCCATTTTTTTAAAATAAATGGATTGACTGTACGGGCCGAGTTAACTGGCATCCAAGTCGTCACTCCCGTATTTGCTCACGACATTTCGAAGACAGTTGCTTTCGACAGAACTTAAATCGTACCTACTTAAATCCACGTGCGATACCCACACTTTTCATCCAGGTAAAGTAAATATATTACTTAATTTGTTATTAAGTAACTAAACATCAATAAATTTAAATACAGGGTGTCCGGGACATCGTAACGCAAACTTCGCGAAAAGGCTACACCTGATGCCACTAATCAAATTGTGGAAGTCATTAATCTCGCTAATGATCGGTTACAGAAATTGTCATTTTCGAGCGCGCAATGTATTGTGAACAACGCGATCCAAACGCGCGAGAGAGTTGTACGGAGTACGTACCTACACTTCTTGAACACACTCAAAGCTGCGACGCCGCGCGAGCTTCTGTCGTTAAATGTACTTACCTAAGAATATCGCCGACCACAATATCACATAAAATCATTTTTAATCACTCAGAAATACCTACGGTATCTAATGATGGTAGGAACATGTTTATGCAGAATTCAAGAGGAGAAAAGCATCGACAAGCTATGTCTTTAGTCTCATAAAATCACGATTCCGATAAGGATTGGTAAGATAATAAAAAAGAAAACTTGTAAGTAGGTACCTACATTGAGATCCGTTCACGTAGGTATAAACTAATGAACTATCTAAGTCACTTTGATTGTACCTACCAATATCGCCTTTCGCCGACAACAATAATACCTATCTCATAAAATGAATCATTTTTATCACTCAGAAATACTAACCTGCTGATGGTAAGAACTTGTTTTTGAAGAAATAAGAGAAGGAGCCATAAGATTAATCTCTTAAAATAATGATTCAGATAAGGATTGATTATAAAAAATAAGCTTGAAGTACCTACATTGAGATCCGGTATCGTAGGTAACTACTGAACCGCCTCACTCACTTAGAAAGTACCTAAGTACCGACGAATAACACCCGTGGCCGTAGCCGACAACAACTGACATGTTTACGCAGAAGTTAAGGAGTCATAAGCTTAAGCATGTTCCACAATTATGTAGGTACTTACTTAATCCAATGTCCAATCCAAGGTGACCTTGGTTGGAGCTTGGTTTCCATCCGCGAATTTTGTACCTATGAATTCACCCAAACAAGGTCACCTTGGATGGGTCGCTGGAATACATCCTTGTGGAACATGCTCTCTTAAAATCACGAACGCGATTCTGATAAGAATTGATAACAAAGCCGGCCATGTTCGAGTCGGACTCTCAAACAAAGGGTTCTGTAAGTACCTTAACTCAAAAAACACGCTTCTTGTATGCGAGCCCCCGTAAATTACCTAGTCCTATGGACGGACGGACAGCGGAGGCTTAGTAATAGGGTTTCGTTGGTTACTCTTCGGCCTACCTACATTGAGATCCGATAATGTAAGTACCTACTACTAACTCACCTTAAGGTCGCTCACCCCTGGGTTCGAAGTGGCCGCCGCCAGCACGCTCGCATATCTGAGCACGGCCCAGAGTTTCAACGTGGACACGGAGCAGAAACTTTGGGTCCTGAGCACACTCCTCACGCAACGTCGCAAACACATGCACTACGCGATTCCTCATCTCGGCTGCGGAAGCGCACTCGAACACAAACACTTTGTCCTTGACGTAACCCCAAAGAAAAAATCGAATGGGGTCGAGTCTGGTGAGTGAGCTGGCAATGGCTCCGGGCCGAATCTACCGATCCACCGATTCCACAACTCCAGATGACATTTTTAAATCAGACACACAAACACAGAGAGAAAATTAGTTTTGGGATCAAATTAAAACTTATCTTCTCTAACGTTCCGAAAACAGACTTTCACAAAAAGCACACTCGTTCGCGATCAACGTCAACAAGAAACTGGCAAAAATCCATCACGAAATGTTCTTTTCGAACTCTCTTTTGATTTCGCCGACATACCTACGTGCAGTACAGTGGCGGAACTATCATGGGTGGCTATTTATTTATTAAATGATTTTTTTTTGTTGAAATACTTAACCATGTAGTTACTTGATCGCCTTAAAAAAAGATTAAGATCTAAGAGAAGCTGCAAGAAACCGAACCAATTGAGATAAGCGTAACATTACTTATTTTAAGCCTTATTATGATTTGTGAAACGTGTGCCTATTAATAGTAAAAACTCCGGGAGTGCCGGCAGAAGTGAAAACTTGAATACGTGCTTCTCTCCCTCCGTCTCACGAATTTTCGATCAGGTCACCATCTCACGCATTTTCACCAGGGTCACGTGTCTTGACGCGAGCTTAACATTTTTTTACCCATCA
Organism: Lacanobia oleracea; assembly: GCA_950371165.1. Lineage (NCBI taxonomy): Eukaryota > Metazoa > Arthropoda > Insecta > Lepidoptera > Noctuidae > Lacanobia > Lacanobia oleracea. The sequence goes on from OX493406.1 coordinate 18,101,911, forward strand.
CAAAAAAAGTGCACAACGTCGCTAAAGAAGCTTTCACTTAAAAAAAAAAAATCTCGGTCAGGTGTCACCATCACCACTAAGCGAGACACTGAACCGCCCCTTACACTCTGTTCAACAGAATACCTAGATCGGCTCGATTGTCGGCATGTCAAAGAGCGCGCTACGTATTGCCGCTATAAGAAAATACGATTTGGCGACACACAACAAAATAACCGATTTGCGTCTTTAAGCAATTATTTTAATGTTGGAAATCGCTTACTTTATTTTGTTGTGATACGTATTATTTTCTAATGACGGCAGTCTTTAGACGGTATTTTTGAGCGGTGCCTTTGACATGCTCACTCGCAGGTACCTACTTGGCATGCGTTGACCTTTCGTTTGAACTTTGCACAGCTGATAGCTACCTAATTTGAAGTTTTATTTACATTGCTTTTTTTTGTGAAAATAGTGAATTAATGACTTTTTAATTAAAAATCTTATTGGGTTAGGTCAGAATTACGATTATGAGCAGTCTAAAGTAAAAAAAACTCCTGAAAAAAATGAAAAAATGAGGAAAAAGCCGACGAAAAATTCCAAAGCAGGGGTGTCCAGAATCATGTCCTGGACCCCTGGAAATCGTTTGTGCGTCGATGTCAGATACACGCTGTATACTAACTCATCTTCTTGATTACATTAGCAGTTAAGGCATTCAGTTCGCGCGCGAACACAATCAAATAGTAATAAATACATACGTTACCCCTTAAAAAGTAAAAAAAAAAAACGTGTTATTTATTGATATGAATTACATTACTCGTAGTAGACGTACAACCAAAATAATAAGAACGAGATTACCCACACAATGGGGGTAAAAGTCTAAGTATGGCAATATTAAATGCACGAAGTTGTAATGATGTACTTATGTCGAACTATCGCTATCCCTTACCGTTATACGCTGAGGACTTGTCTATATCTATTCTCTGTCTACGGATTTTACCCACTATGGTAAAGCCATTTTTTTTTTTTGTCGATGGCCTCTCGCAGTTTCAGCCCTAGAGGGTTGTCAACTACTGAACCGGACTTGCATGGTAAAGCCAAAAGGAAGGATTATTTATATAAACATTTGAGTTTGGTGCCCCTTGAACTTCCCCTCCCTCCCTGGATCCGGTGGGAAAATACCTCTTTTTGCTGTCCATATAGATATAAAAGTAGTTTCGTCGACTGACGAGTATTATCATATTTACTTATCATATCTGATAACTAAGGAGTAAGAGCCGCTTATTACAATCCTCTTCTTTACCCTGCCCACGTTCTTGAATATTTGGGTTGATTTATATCAAAGACAAAAATAATAATTAATTATATAATTGGGCACGCCTCCCCCCCCCCTATATACGCCTATGGTCATAATTTCATAAATCTCAAGAACCGTAATAGGTAGACAGTTGAAATTTTTGGTATTGAGTTAAAATTTTAACTCAATATTACATCTTGCTGACTGACATCAGGGACAGAATAGAAGATAAAAACGTGTTGCGCCGACTCCAAGTAACCTGGGATAAGGGCAGGAAGATGATGATTACATATATGGTTCGAAATTGAAAATATAAAAGGGCACCAAAGGCGTGATTGCCCGGGGCGCTTAAATGGTAAAGGCCGACCCTGAGCTTGAGCGTCGTGGTGGGTCTCTGCCTTTATATCCAAACGGTGTGTAGCGTGCGACTCAATCAAATGTGCAAATGTTAGTCAAAGACTACAATAGTAAGGGCTCGACACCAAAATTATAAAATGTGAACTTTGAAGCTACTGATATAATCGAACAATCGAAGGTGTCCATGCATCAATTAGAAGAAACTTGTTAACTGTCTTACAAAATTTAGTGCGGGCCCATTCGGCTCACGACTGTTATATGCGCTTATCTTATGATTCCATCTACTTACGTAAAATGAAACGTATGAAAATCATTTTCTCACAAAGAAAATTTTGTCAGTTTTCAAACTGAAACACTGTGCGTCACCGTAGGTCAAACAAAACGTCAAACTATTTAGAGGAAATCAGAAATCCGGAAAATATTTTTGGCTGACTGTTATTTTTATTGGCCATGTGTTTTATAATGGGATTGCTGAATATTTAAGTGCGAAAATACTAAAAAAATAATATTTTGAACCGGAATTCCCGACAGGTTTGTTACAAAATTACGTACATTTTGCATTTATTAATATTTCACTTGAAATAACACAGCGGGGTGCGGTTTCAGGTGGCTTATGTGGAGCTATGCCGGAGCATTTAGAACTCCAACACCTTGTAGACTTGTCGGCGGGAAGCGGCGACGAGACACTACCGAATCTACTTGAGAACAAGAGACCTCTGATAAAAAGATGTCCTTACCTAGGCCTGATACTGGCGACGCTATCGTCTTTGTTCTTCTCACTATGCTCGGTCATCGTTAAGAGCCTCGTCAACATCGACCCCATGCAGCTAGCTATGTTCCGGTTCATTGGTGTACTGTTACCTACCATACCTATAGTGATTTACACAGAACAACCTATATTTCCTCAAGGGAAGCGGGTCCTCCTGTTGTTGCGGTCCATTGTAGGCACAGTAGGCTTAATGTTAAGTTTTTATGCTTTTCGAAACATGCCACTAGCAGATGCATCTGTTATAGTATTCTCGGTGCCTGTTTTTGTTGCATTGTTTGCCCGAGTTTTCTTGAAAGAACCATGCGGTATTTGGAACACAATTTCTATTATACTAACTCTTATTGGAGTGATACTGATTACTCATCCACCATTTTTGTTTGGTGATGATCCAACTGCAGAGCATAATCAGAATTACAATAGTCTTAGAGGTGCGGTGGCTGCCTTTATTTCAACGATATTTGGCGCTAATGCTTACGTTTTGCTCCGAGTGCTCAAAGGGTTGCATTTCTCTGTTATAATGACAAACTTTGGTGCTATTGCAATACTACAAACATTGTTTTACTCTTATGTTTTTGGTGTGTTGTGTATGCCTATTTGTGGCACGGAGAGATTCCTGGTTGTTTGTCTTGCACTGTTTAGTTATTTGGGCCAAATATTATTGACAATGTCTTTGCAAATGGAGCAGGCTGGTCCTGTAGCTATAGCTAGATCTGCTGATATTGTGTTTGCGTTTTTGTGGCAAGTAATGTTCTTCAACGAGATTCCAAGTAAGTATTCTGTGTGTGGAGCCGTACTAGTTTTAAGTTCAGTTATGTTAGTGGGTCTACGTAAGTGGGCACTGGCTTTGCCCACAGATTCCCAGTTGAGAAGTAAACTGGGCGCACTGGCACGATAAACAGTATTTTATAGAATCTCACTTGCATACGTAAAATTGCCACATTGTTTTATGATTGTGTTTTTATGACTTGATATTTAGTTGTGAATGGCTCAAAACACTTGAGCGACAATAGTTTTACAGACTTTCAAATTAGTTTTCTGGTTTTACAAAATAATAATAATAAATTATAATTTATTTTGAAAATAATGTGAACTGGAACTTCTCATATATCTTCTTGACATTATTATTCCGTTGGACTGGAGTAATATAGTTCGCATGCTTATCTTATTCTGCCAGAGGTGAGCTGCATTGTTGGTTTTCAAATATTCAGAGGTTGAAAACTGGCCAATCAGTATTTTTCATGCTACTGATCATTAGTCTTTTTTTATCGTTCAGTATTGTCAGTTTTTCAGTGTTTGTTACCCAAACTGCTTTACTTTTCTATTAGTTGTAAACTTCTGATATTTTTATTTCTTTCCAACACTGATCTTTCCTATTTTCACCCATAGTTGCATAAGAAACACAGTCAAATATGTCCACTCTTGTGATTATATTTAAGACTATATACAACGTGTAACAGAATAAACGCAATACCTCTTAAAGGGTCATTGTACTCATCATAATGAACAACTTTTACTAAAGGACCAAAATCGAAATTGCGAAAAACAGAATGTTTTGTCTTCAGTACATTTTGTTCAGTGCGCATAACTTTATTTTTTCGATTTTGAAGTTGCTCCCATGGTAAAAGTTGTTCATAATTATGAGTACAATGACCCCTTAAGAGCTTATGTTTCTGACTATCAAGTGTTTAAGAGCTATTTTACTATTATACACATCTCTTCAGTCTACCAACCGTAGTGAATTTTTTGCTTTAAGTGCTTTAAGTATGTTTAAGAATGGACAGAAACAATAACTATTATAAATTGTAATATTTAAGTAAAACCTGTCACCCTAAAAGACTGTTAAGTAAGTCCACTCGAACTTGTGTTGTGTGCGTTGGCCTCTATTTATCACTTCGCCTACTTGTGTTCCTCATTGGCTTTAATAATTTAGTCCTCATATTTATTATTAAGCTTTGGTCTCTTGATCGTGACACATAACGCTGAGGTATGCGGTGTGCGCCGGTGTCTAGGGTCGCCGGCACTGTGGGTACTCGGGGGCTTCAGGATCACGAGAACTGCTACTGCATTTGTCTAGTCTTCCGGGTCGTAACTTTTAACTTTTGTAATCACAAGCACATACGCTCTTCAAACAGTTTCGCGAGTTTTCGTAAACACTGTTAAATTGTGCTCTAAAATACTATAAAAGTGTAGCCAAAGTGTTTCGTATTCCGTGTAAATGTTATCTATTGTTTAAAAAAAAACTACAAAAAAACTGAATCTTAAAATCCCAAACTTCTAGTGGAAAAACATCTACCCACATGTAGTTTAATAATTCACCATCTTTTGACAGGGACGGTTACCGTTACCAAAAAAATTACGATAAAATTACCAAAACATTTCGTTCTGTTACGTTGAATGTTTAACGTTAAAAGTAACTTTAAATCACAGGATTTACCGGTATTTAAATAGCGATACTAATAGCGTTATTTCGCTAAAATCTATTAGCGTCTGGTGCGACGTTGCCAAACCGAAACGCGCGCAGTGCGTTCGGCGGATCTTACTAGTCTCCAAACCTTCATTGTTGCGTTAACTAACTCATGGGTTAAGTTATTAATATCATTACTTTTTATCGTTAACGTAACGGTAATTGGTAACGTTATAAAAAATAACGGTGATTCGGTCCCTGCTTTTGAAATGGCACTGTCAAAGTGTCAATACAAACTTGAAATCCAAGGCGAAGTCGATTGGTGGTAGTGACGGGAGCACTCAGCCAATAATTGTTTAATTTAACTTTGTTTTTGGCTATTCAATAGTTTATCTGGGCGGCGAGATCTTTTGCGACCGGGTACTTCCACCCAGTTTTCTTCAGTAGCATTTTTCAAGTCTACGAAGTTAATCGTCTCACTGATGTCGTTAGAGGGCACCGCACTACTGCAAGAGTTTGATCTGGGCCGGCGAATAAATAGGCTTTTGTGAAATATTTTTATTAGAATTTTGAGATTTGCAATCCATAGTTAAGGTGGAAGCGCCAGGGTAGCCCGCGAAATTCAAATATTTTATGTTTTTTTGCAATTTGCCGGTCAGTGTGAAGTGTTTGTTGAACAAAATAGAGTTGTCTTGTGCCGTCGCAGTACGCGGCAGCGGTTAGAAGGATTATGTTTCTGGCACCGCATGCCGCAGCGGTGTGCGTTTCGATGAAGAGACCAAAGCTCTTTAGTGATTAATTATTTAAAGTTTATCGTTGTCTTGAAGCTTGCCTATTGAATCTATTTGCTTAGATATAATATGCGTTTGTTATAGTGTTCCTATCATTATCGCGTAAAGATCTCTAAATGTTGACATTTCATATTTACATATCACCAAAGTTATTTATTTATGTTCATCAAAATGACATTTTATTTTAATAGATGGACTCCTTATACCTAACAGTTTTAGGATGTTACCTACATATTAATTTTTCTGTGAAACATCAAACTAAGAAAAATATTGTCATCGTCACCTAGTCATATGTATATTTACTAGTCATTTTAATCTAGATATTTTTTTCATAGAATGAAATCTGATATTTTTATAGAATCAAGAGCATCTCAGTTTTGTTAAATCTCATTAATAATCAAGTAGCTAGAATATTATGAAGTTGGGGCTCTATTTTTATTTTGTGATTCAAAAGTTATACAGATACTAGTCTTTAATGATATATATGTATGGCACAATAGTAAATTATAGTTTGTTAAAATAATTTATTGATCCAAGGAATGTTTGATCACCAGTACATGTAGGTATAGTTGTTGTAAATCATGGAGATGCGCTTTACGACTTATAGCAATGTCTTTAAGGTTCAAATTACATTGACGCGATCTCATGAAATATGGCGACTAATAGATACAATCAACACATCTAAAATACATCAATTTAAATTGGTTTTTATGCCAAGCTTTTTACGGTTTGTTGAAATGAATGTCTTTAAAAAATGTTTAACGGCAAAATTGATGTTGTTGACTGTACATAATTGATTGGATTGTGATATTTTTACTTCTAGTCATAAAATACTATGTACACTGCTTAATTTAATAAATATAATGTTCAATTTATTACAAGGATTATGTAATTTTCCTGCCTACTATCTATATATCTATACTAATATTTAAAGCTGAAGAGCTTGTTTGTTTATTTGAACGCGCTAATCTCAGGAACTACTGGTTCGATTTGAAAAATTATTTCAGTGTTAGATATCCCATTTATCGATCTATAGGCTATATGTCATCACGCTAAGACCAATACGAGCGGAGCAGTAATGAAAATTGTGACGCAGACGAAGTTGCGTGGGTCAACTAGTTTTTAATACTTATAATCTTTCTACAAACAACACTTGGTTCAAAGAAACCCAAGCAATATCGATCTCAAAATGTTTCTTTTCTTTTTCTTTCTCTCAAATCTTTTTGAGAGGTACACTACATGAATACGAAAACCTTTATTACGTCAGTCACAAATGTTAATTTCAAAATACCGATTTTCAAAATAAGATCGTCTTTATTTCTTCAAACTTCACTTAACAAATTGAAACAAAAAAATCGTGGGCTGATACTTTAAACTTGCGTCCAGATGTTAGACAAACTATTACGCAATGGTTCAAAGGCGTTTTGAAAGGACTTTACAGTTAAAAATATTTTTTGGTAGAGCAAAGTTCGAGTTTTAGTTCTGGAAATATTTTTTTCCTAAACTAAAACTATTATATACTAGAAATATTCATTTAGAGTCAAAGAAAAATAATCAACGGAATTGCAACAACAACAACAACCTTGTACATCTCAAACTGTCCGTACTGATGAAGGGAGTGAAAATGAAGAACAGCTTCTTACATCATTATTTGACGTTGATAAGTGGTTTTTTTTTTAGAGTATATCTTAAATAAGTATAAGGTATTTATTTTTGTTTGTTTGACCTTTTTTAGGGTTCCGAACAAAAAACGGAACCCTTATAGGATCACTCGGGTGTCGGTCTGTCTGTCCGTCTGTCACAGCCAGTTTCCTCCGGATTCACTGGACCGATTCTATTGAAATTTGGTACAAATATGGACTTTTGTGACCCAATTACACGTGTATTACGTAAATTATTAAATTTTTAGTATGGGGGTCACTTTTGTGGGAGACAAACTAGAAAATTAAAAAAAAATATTTTGAACAAGATCGTGTGATATATCAAATGAAAGTGATTGAAGTGAGGGTTTTAATGATATTATTTTTCTCATAATTTTAAAATGAATGGTTTTTAAGTTGTTCAAGAAATTAGGCGAAAACTGACCATTTCCTCGCCCCCCCTTATCTCCGAAACTACTGAGCCTAAAATTTTGAAACAAATGGAGATAATAGATCTTTACCTAAAGATTACAGAAAAACCTATAAGAAGTCTATAGTGTAAAAATGACATGTTAAAAAAGCAATGGGAGTGCCGGCCGAAGTGAAAACTTGAATACGTGCTTCTCTCCCTCAGTCTTACGAATTTTCGATCAGGGTCACGTGTCCTGACGTAAGTTTAACATTTTTTACCCATCACAAAAAAAGTGTACAACGCCGCTAAAGAAGTTTCCACTTCAAAGCAGCTATCGGCTGCTCCAGCTAGCTGGCTACCTAGTGGCAACTTTTAGGCAGCCGTATTCTAGCCAGCCAGTAGCCAATAGCTAGTTATCTTGTTGACGGATATCATAGCCGTGGCTATTTAATTAATAGCCGCTTTTTGGCTAGTTATTGGAATAGCTACCCATCGCTAACCTACGGTGTACCCTTGTTTCGCAGACAGAAATTTGATAGAAGTTCGTTTCGCACTTCGCGCAGACTATTTACCTGAATGAAACCAATTTTACAGAAACACAATTCAATGAAGTTCATGATCACATTTTTTTTTTTTTTTTTTTTAAAAAACGTTGCCCCACACTAGGAATTTCTCCTGTATCGTGGGTGCATTTACATACATATAATATCATATACACAAACAGCCAGACCCGGAACAACTATCTGTAGGCCATACAAATATTTGTTCCGTGCGGGAATCGAACCCGCGACACGCAGCGCAGCAGTCAATCGCTCAACCACTGCGCCAACCGTGTCGTCACGTGTGTATTTAAGTTATAAACTTTTCAAACTTAAGAATATCATTCGGAATAATGTTAAGTACTACGCATATTGCCTATTATTATAAAATAGCATTTTAACCTTAAATAAAAATTAAAATAATATCTATAATAAAAAGTCAACATGTGTGCTATAAAAATTAGTGACAGAAACGAATCGCTGTACAGCCGACTCCACGCAGTCTTGTCTGCCCTAACCCTACAGTGTAATTTAAGCCCGCGTAGGCGCGGAGGGGCGAGGCGGCCCGCGAGCTGAGAAGCAGGTGGTTGGAAGGCCCACTGCCGCGGCTGAGGCTAAGCTGCGGTGGTGAGCGTTAAAACCATCTGCGACGATAAGTTCGCGTGGGGTCGCTGAGTCCCGCAGCACCGCAGCCGTGACAGAAACCATGCCTGCTGCATGTTGCATGCTCGCCTACATACTGCGCATGCAGTTGCTTGCATTGTGCATGTTGCATGCTCGTTCGCGTGCTACATGCTTGCTTGCATGCCGCATGTTGTATGCTGTATGTTGTATGTAGCATGTCGCATGCTTGCTGTATGCTTGCTTTATGCTTGCTACATTCATGGTGTATGCTTGTTTGCATAGTTTTGTCCTTTATTCCCATTGCTATTTGCTAACAATGCCGCTTCATGGGGTCCCGTCGACCGGGCCCGAATGAAAAGTTATGTTTGACTAGAATAAAAATAATACGCAATGTTTTTGTGAACGCGATGTTGTAATTTTATAGAAGGGTTATTTTGTCAAACGTTTAGAAACTGTCACTCGGTAAAATGTTTTTCTTGGGAACAAGTTTGATCAATATTTGATTTATGATATGATATGATAAATATCGAAACAAAGTTTATTTGTAACAAAAATCTATGATTCAAAGTAAGTAATCTGCGTTTTGATTATTCTATGAAGTGATAATACCAGAAAAAAAAAATTGTAAAAAGAAATTCTAATGTGTTAAACAGTTCTATAAAACAACGTACAACCCTAACCTACATTAATTCAATGTGGCAACACTGGCCCTAACTTCACTTCAGTATCGTTCGTGCATAGAGGAATATAATATCACAGAGTACATTATACATGTATAATATATCCGTTCGTGTTAATTCTCGCGCTTTGTGTTCCTTTGTAGCCCTACTTTCATTTAATTTTCGCTGTATTCGTTATTAAAAGTTATTAAATTCCATAATAACCATGGCTGATCGTCTTACTCAGCTTCAAGACACCATAAACCAGGTAACAATAAAGTAAATTAGGTTTTTCTCAATTTTGGTGCAGACCCTGTTGTGTATTTACATGATTACAAATATCGTTATTTATTGTTTTACAGCAAGCTGAACACTTTTGCAACAGCATAGGTATATTACAACAGTTTTCTACGCCTAGCAAGTTCCCTGGTTTCGACCGTAGTGGTTCACAGACGCCGCAACAGCAGCAGAATCAGGAGGACTATGCTATGCTATTTGCTACGTTGATATCCCGTTGTGCCAAGGATATTGATACGCTAATTGAGTCTCTGCCTAGTGAGGAGAGCTCGACTGAGCTGCAGGTGCAAAGCTTGAGGCGTTTGGAGGCTGAGAATAAAGAGGCTGCTGAGCAACTTGAAGAAGTAGGTTTCTGCATATTTATGTTTTAAGTTCTAAAACCTTGAAATTTAAGTTCAGTTGCTTACTTAATTTTAAATAATATTATTTTCTATTTCAGAGTTAGAAGTGACAATATTTTGGTAATTGACACCTATTTCAGAGGCACTTTATATAAAATTTGTGTAACACAACCTCACATAATTAAGTGAAGTGTTCTCTTCATGATGTTAACTTTCAAATGAGAGTGAGAGTTACTACCTCTGTTCTTGGAATGAATAATCTGATTTTTAAGACAGTCAAAAAGGTTGTGTACAACTTTGAAAAACAGTTATGGAGAGAGTGGGTAGTAGGGAGAACTTAAAATTACTATGTCACTACTAAATCTGTGAAGAGTAAGAGCTCTTAAGTGATTTACTGTTATTTTAATGTAATGTCCATATCGTTGTCTTCACACTAAATACAAATTCTTAATCTGAATGGTTTCAGGTGGTACGTCAAGGAGAGATTCTCCTAGAAAAGATCCAAGGAGCCCTCAGTGACATCGCTCAATGCCAGCTCGACATGCAGAACCCAGCACTGATTCTCAACAAGGATGTGAAGCCTCAGTTATAGGGCTCATGGCAACACGGTATGGAGTACCGTTGGTGGTGATCTGATATGAACTATAATAAAACTTGTTATGTGTGTGATTCTCATAAACAAAAATTTTTCTATGATTGTTTGTTCTGTGTAACATATTAGTTTGACTGGTGTCCTCAACTCCATGTCAGAGCATGCATTTTGTGTAGTTATGTCTGAGTAACTTTTATGGGCACATCGTAATTGGACTGTATGTACATTCAGTGTAGGTAAAAATCTTCTTTAAAACGTTGCTTAGATCTTTAGATACATGAACTTTCAATATTTTAAGTGTAAAATAACACTGAAAAAGTTGAAAGAAGATAGTAAAAGGATTTGTGTGAAAGAATGTTTATCATTGAATGTGCCCTAAGTTGACCTACCTATATTTATTATTTGATATTAAACTGTACCTTAGTGTAGGAATAATTTTATTACTGTCGTAATTCTTATTTGTCACACTAGAAAAACATAGTTTATTTTGTTTTCTGTAAGAGATGTTAAATATGTGTGGACTAAATAAATTAATGTTACCCAATTAGAAAGCGATTTTCAGTATATAATTTTAGAGACACTATTCTACTACAATCAAAGTCACATAGATGACGCTGTATACCACCAATAACTTGAAATGTTTCTGTGCCTTGCGCCATCTCGTGTTATAAAATTGTACTTTTAATGTGTCATTAACACAGTTCGCAGAATGAGCAATAGATGTCGTTACTGACACAATTAGCTGTCATTATAGTATGTTCCTCGCGGTGAAGGCAGATATTACAATTTGCTCACTTGTATAACACGTTAGTTAAGGTATTTGGCACCATGAAAGCGAGTTTAGAATAGCGGGATAGCGGGAATAAATCGTAGTTTCGGATGTCAACGATGGCCTACTTTGGATATTGGAACGGAATCTTGAACCCACCTAGGCATTTCGTAGGTTACCTAGGCTTGTTAGGGTTCCGTACCCGTTCGGCGACGTGCGGTCTGGCCGGCACCCCTCCTTGGGAGTTGGAGGCGTGGGTGCTCGCCAGAGTGTACGAGTGGACGGCGCGGCGAAAGGCCCTCGGGGAACGCCCCGTCGCGGAGGAGCAGGAGGCCTTGCGGCGGGAGGCGAGGGACGCCATCATCGTCCATTGGACGGAGAACCTCGCCACCGCCACCTTTGGCCGCCGAACCCTGGCGCGCTCGGTCCGGTCCTGCGGGACTGGCTCGAGCGCTCCCACGGTTTCCTCTCATTCCGTCTAGTGCAGGTGTTGTCAGGCCACGGCGTTTTCGGCACGAACCTGCACCGGATCGGGAGGGAGGAGACGTCGGCGTGCCATGACTGCGGCGCGGCGGAGGACACGGCTCAGCACACCCTGAAGGTGTGCCCGGCTTGGTCTGAGCCGCGCCGCAGTCTGACTGCGGAGATCGGACATGACCTCTCACTTCCCGGCGTGGTCAACGCCATGCTGGAGAGTGAGAGGTCCTGGGCAGCGGTCGCCTCTTTTTGCGAGGACGTTATCTCGCAAAAGAGGGCGGCGGAGCGCGCGCGGGAGGACGACCCTCTCGCTGCGCCGCTCCGAAGGCGAAGAAGAGGTCGGAGAAGACGTCGTCTTCTCCCTCCTCATAGTGGTGATGGGCGGGCGATAGGCGCGGGGGCGCCTAAGCATTGCACTCCACACCATCTTCGCCGGTCATTCCCGGCCCTCCCCCCACGGGGAGGACGTGAGGGGCCCGCCTTATTAGGCTAGGCGGGCGGTCGTCGGAGGAGGACTGGACGCCAAGGCTGCGCCGATCTCCCAGTCCCCCTCCACTCAGACGATGCGGGAATGCCGCTGGGTTATTTTAGTGGGTATCACATACCCCTCCCATTCCCCCAATGGGAGGGTATGCGTAACGCATTTTATCCAAACGCAAAAAAAAATAAAGGGTAACCAATAGATCCCTATCACTAAGCCCCCGTTGTCTGTCCGTCCATCCGTCCGTCCGTCAGTCCGTCCGTCCGTCCGTCCATCCGTCCATCCGTCAGTCCATCCGTCCGTCCGTCCGTCCGTCCGTCTGTCTGTCAGCGTCCTGTATCTCAAGAACCGTAAAGGCTCCTTCAAATTAGTCGCTAAGTGTCGAGCGGCACTGTCGCACTGCTTCTAATTTGAAGGCGCCCTAAAAGTTGAAATTTTCATAGTGTGTTTTTTTATTATTAAAAATTAAGGGGGCTCCCGTATAAGAAACGTGTAGGTATTATGGTTTATAGGAACCCTTCGTGTGAGAGTGCGACTCCCACTTGCCCAGTTTTTATTAGTTACCTACCTAATCAAACTTAAACATTTTTTTGAAAATATATATAAATGAGAATGAGGGAGAGATATTGTTACGAGCTTGGGGTTCGTTACAATAAAAACAGCCGATTAAACCACCAAAAATAACACTTTAATTTACAACAGTAATTAACACTTTAAACACACTAATCAAACCACACAATCGCACTATTGAATACTTCACTTCACTTAATTCGCAGTTGAAGATCGCTTCCGAAGTTATCGCTTGTATCGCTAATTCAATACTGACTCCCGTCGCCGGATGTCCGCCCTTTATATATCGGCGACAGTTATTTCTAGAACCTTCTAGTATAGAAACTTCTGGAAAGTTCGGGTACATACCGGTCCCGATTGACTTGGTGTCGAAACATCGAGAATGTTCTAGCATATAAAATTCTAGAAACATACCTCAGTAATTCCGCTATTCGATACTAGATGGCGGTACATGTACGTAAATGTCGTTATGTACCTAGCTTTAATTCTGGCGCGTAACACTGCCCCCTCCTAAGACATGCTCGTCCCGAGCATTATCAGCCCCATAATAACGCGCCAGTCGATCCACGTGGACGATCTTAGGAGCACTTCTTGTCCTTTTTTGTATACGGTAGGACACGTCATTGATTTTTGTCACAATCCGATACGGCCCGTCCCATTTAGCCTGAAGCTTAGGAGATTTCCCTTTATTGCGAACTGGATTGTGCAACCACACTAGTGAACCTTCGTCGAAACCTTTATTGTTCATTTTGCGGTCATAACGGGTTTTCATCTTTTCAGACATTTGCTGGCCCGATTCTCTGACATGCTCATAAATGTCATTCATTTTGTTTCACAAGTCGTTCGCATAATCAGTGATACTGCGTGGGGCGTCAGGCGGTATTCCGGTGATCAAGTCTGCAGGCAGCCGTAATTCTCTACCAAAGTTTGCGAAAGCTGGTGTCACTGATGTGCTTTCGTGAACAGCACTTCGGTATGACAACAAAAATGGTTGTATAATTATGCTTGTCCCAATCGCGTTGCCGATTTTCCACAACTTTTGCCAGGTACCTCTCCAATGTCTGGTTAAATCGTTCCACCATTCCATCCGATTGTGGGTGGTAAGAAGTTGTTCTCGTTTTATGAGTTCCCATAACTCGGCAAGTTTCCTGGAATATTTGTGACTCAAAATTCCCTCCCTGATCGCTGTGAATCTCCAAGGGTACTCCAAAACGACAGAAGACTTCATGAACCAGTTTATCTGCAACTGTTGAAGCTTCTTGATTTGGAATGGCAAAGACTTCTGGCCACTTAGTGAAGTAATCCATTACAACCATGAAATACTTGTTTCCACTTTCACTTTCCGGAAACGGTCCCGCAACATCCAGGGCTATCCTTTCCCATGGTGCACCAACATTGTACAATTTCAATGCACCTCTGCTACGAGTCTGAGGACCTTTTACAGCCGCACAACTAGTACATTTGCGACACCAGTCTTCAACATCATCACGACAATGAACCCAGTAAAATCGTTCCCGTATCTTCAGTAGAGTCCGTTTAACTCCCATATGGCCTCCTGAACAACCATCGTGGTACAGTTGTAGAACATCCGGTACTTTAGCCCTAGGGACGACCATTTGCAAATGACAGCTGTCTCCCCGAGCACTTTCCCATTTACGGCACAGGACTCCATCCTGAATCACTAAGCTGTCCCATTGGGCCCAATAGCTTTTCGTGATCGAACTCATCGCTGAGACGCCGCTCCACGTGGGCTTAGGAGCACTGGCTTTTATCCATTCCAGAATCGGCTGGATGTCCGAATCTTCCTGCTGTGCACGCTGTAGGATTTCCTTCCACTCGTTGCTGAGGTCTGTCTTGATCATCCTCACAGGTACAACTTCTTTACCCTCTTGCCTAGTACAATGCTTGCAGACCTCAAGGCAAGCTCTGCTTGACAATACATCTGCGTTGCCTTGACATCTCTCGCTGCAATTTTCGACCACCGAGTCGTACTCCTGCAACCGTTGGGCGCTGTTTTCAGCCGCCCTACCTTCTAGAGATCGGCTATCTTGCCTTCCTGCAGTTTGCTTAGGGCAACTGGATCGAAGGTGGCCCCTTTCACCACAGCCATAGTACCTAGGGCTGTACCCTTTCAAACGGTCACGAACTGCCGCTGTTGCTACCTCCTTGCCACGATGAGTACGATAATCCTGCCGCAAAGCTTCCCATTCTGTAGTTCGCTTAGGGCAACCAGGTCGAAGGTGACCTCTTTCACCACAGCTGTAGCACCTTGGGCTATATCCTATAAACTGGTCGTGAACCGTAACAGCTGCAACCTCCCTAACGCGGTGGGAACGATGATCTTGCCGCACAGCTTCCACCTCTAGTGCATGAGCCAAAGCGTCCTTAAGCGTCCCGTGATGCCCGAGTCTCACAGCAGCTCTAGCCTCAAGGTCGCGGATGCCGTCGATGAATGTCTGTACCAAGTTCCCCTCAATGAGCGCAGGTACAGACTGGTACGCTTTTCGTACCAGCTTCTCGACTTCAAGCGCCCACTGCTGCAGGTTCTCACTGCTCCGTTGCACGCGATCTCTTAGCTGCGCACGAAATACGTGTTCCAGGTGAGCGTCACCATACCTGGCTTCCAACGCCTCAAGGAGCTGCTGGTAAGTCACCTCCTTACCGAGAGCTTCCAGGACGGTTAAGGCCTGGTCACGCAGGCCTAGGGTGAGGGCAGTCATGGCCTGGTCTTTACTCCACCCGTTTGCCTTCATTACAGCTTCAAACTGTATCTTGTACGCCGACCAAGAAGACGTGCCATCGAACGGCGGCACTTTGAACCCACGTAGCGAAGGTAGCTGCGGAAGTAACAATCCCGTCTCCAAGTTTAAGGTTGCCCAACTCCTTCTTCACATCAGAAATGACGTCATCAAATTTGCTGATCCTGGTTTCAGCATCTGACAAGCGGTTGTCATGCTGAGCAACCTTATCCTTCACCTCCTTCATGTCTTTCCCGAAGGACGCGTGAAGTTCCTTCATGAGAAGCATCTGTTCTTCCTGTCGGCGGGCCTGCTCCTCCTTGTCGCGCTGCAGCTGTTCTTCCAAGCGTCGGGCCTGCTCCTCCTGTCGGAGGGCCTGCTCCTCCTGTCGGCGGGCCTGCTCCTCCTGTCGGCGGGCCTACTCCTCCTTGTCGCACTGCAGCTGTTCTTCCAAGCGTCGGGCCTGCTCCTCCTGTCGGCGAGCCTGCTCCTGCAGCATCATCATCAGAGCAGCAAAGTCTGGTGCTGATGATGCCGGAGCTGCTGTGGACGGGCCGGCCTCTATAGTCGGTACCTGGTCCGACGTCTGCGACGTTGCTGCACCAAAACGCCTCTGGTCCGTCTCCTGCTGGCGTTGACTACGGGTACGGATACCCTCCGTGTCGTCCTTTGGCAGAATCGGCATGATAATCCCACTTCTGACACCAATTGTTACGACCTTGGGGTTCGTTACAATAGAATTAATTCGCAGTTGAAGATCGCTTCCGAAGTTATCGCTTGTATCGCTAATTCAATACTGACTCCCGTCGCCGGATGTCCGCCCTTTATATATCGGCGACAGTTATTTCTAGAACCTTCTAGTATAGAAACTTCTGGAAAGTTCGGGTACATACCGGTCCCGATTGACTTGGTGTCAACAACATCGAGAATGTTCTAGCATAGAAAATTCTAGAAACATACCTCAGTAATTCCGCTATTCGATACTAGATGGCGGTACATGTACGTAAATGTCGTTATGTACCTAGCTTTAATTCTGGCGCGTAACAATATTAAAGATTACCCTATTTTTCATTTCTGGTGCCAGCAGCGTTGCCAGACGTCCCGATTTTGGCGGGACGTCCGTATTTCTATGTGACGGGTGGGATGTCCCGCGCGTGACAGGCTCAGTCCCTTTTTTCGGGCACAACTCAACCACAGTATAAATATCTACCGCGAAAACGCACGATTACGTACGAAGGAATAACGAATACCTATTGAAGACGAAGAAAACTCAACTACTAACGATAGAACAAATCTAATTTAAATGTCATATTTTTATTAAAATACGTTTTCAATGGCTATTTTTCTATTGAATGTCATGTAAGCGTAATTTAAAACTCAAATACAAAGTAAAAATATTAAAAAAAACTTCTGATTGTATACGATTTTTTTACTGTCCCGCTTTCGACGAAAGAATCCCGCTTTTTTCACCCCGAAAAGACTCAAAGTCCCGACATGTCAAAATTAAAAATCTGGCAACGCTGGGTCTCAGGCACAAGTTACTCGAAATCATAAGTATAATGGTAGGTATGTCATTTTAATGATGGCTAGTTGGAGAAAATTGAAAGTGTTCGAGTCTAGGCCTTTAAACTGACCGGCAGATAGGTCTATATTTAGGCGTACAACAGTTTTCATACCACTCGAATATTTAATTAACGCTCATTGATGATTTATAGCTATGAGCTACATCAAGTAGGTAATTTGCAAATCGTAAACACTTTCACATCTCCCAAGAAATCACATCGAACCTTTTTTCTGAGTAAGGAAGGAAGGAAGGGAAGGAAGTTTCTCTTCAGCCATCCTGGTTGTCCCTTGATGTCCGGCTCAAACTGGCCGCGAAGAACCTTTAGATACGTACAAGTTAACATTCACACGCCACATGCGGCACCCAGCCTCTCGCCGCTGTCGGCGCGACGCTCACCTGCAGTTGATAACCAACCTCTTTGCCGCGAGCACGCTCCACGCTTCACGCTACCGGTTTTTGATCGCACCTCTATAGTGACGTACGATTTCGAATTCTTATTTTTCGAATTTGAACCCAGTTCTTTCTTCTCTTGTTCGAAATTTAAAATTCTAAAATGATGGACGGAACTGTGTGACTTTTGTTTTTTTTTTTTTTTAATTTATGAGTGTTTTGTTTCTTAATTTTCGTTTGGGATTGTTCCCTGAAAAGTGTTGGGAGTGAATGTGAAAATTGGAAAACAGCCCGGAAGGACGGGTCTACAGTCCCTGCGCGCTTCCGCGACAGGTATGTGTTTGAACCTCATCGGTATAGTTAAGTGATGATACAATATTGTTTACATTACCGATACAACATTATCTATTAATTAAAACTTAAAGTTTCTTATCGCTGTTAATTGGCGGTCGGATTGTCACACAGAAGCAGGATTTTCCAGTAATTTTCTAGTTTTACGCGGCATTGATATTGAAAACCTTAGTTTTCGCTTCTCTAGCAACTTTCTATAATTACATACCCTCATACCTATCTACCAGTTAGGAACTTAATTAGTTTCTGATTGAAAACGAAGCACATGCATTTTCTCTAGCTAGGTCTAAGAACATTATAAATTTTCAAATACCTTTCCTTATTGTATTTTACTGATAGAGATATTAAACTAGGAACACTCGTTTTGCAAACAAACTAAGCTAATAGAAGTCAAACTATGTATTTTAGAGAAAATTTAAAATATTCAATAGTACAAACTAGGGAGGAGAAAACCGGTCCCTACCGCTCTTTCGCTCCATCTTTATAGATTTTCTTCGCCTATAGAAATGCAGACGTTCTCCTTAATCTGACATTTGAAACTAGATATTTTTAAAGTAAAAACAAGTAGGTATGAGAAAATATAACTGTTTCTTTAGGTACTAAACATCACGCCATTTCCTGAAGGGTTAGGCAGCGGTGTACCTATAGTACCAAATATCCACATTTCGTCAGTTACATTTAAGGATTCTCTTTGGTTTCGAATGTAAGGCTCCAGTTTCCAAATCGGAATAGGAATTTCTCAATAGAAGTTGTAAGTCTGAAATGGTGCCCGTTTGATGGCAGTACCTACTCGTAGACTCGTCCCATAAAGGACTTTAACACTTCCACCAAACCTTTCTGGAAACACACCTATTAGAATGAAATATTATGTACAGGCGCCGTATAAGTTACAGAATAGAATACTCTTTATTATGTACACCATATAAGTTACAGAAAAGATAGATGAAGAAAATATTACCTACCTACATAGGGTGAGACAATGGGTGGCCGTATCTATCGTCATAATTCTCTAGCCTTTTTCTCAATTTATGTAGGATCAATGGAATAGATACCATAAAGTTATTTTTTATAAGACAAATTTCCTGTCATTATGTGTGACTTGTCAATATCGAAGGCTAAGCTGAGGCTAAGTATATCTAGTTCCTAGAAATAACATACGAAGTATCTATTGTTAGAACTCTATTGCATTGCTCCGCAAACCATAACTGCGTTTTTTTAACTCCGAACCAGCGATTTGTGGTAAGCATTATTAGTAATTAATTGCAAATCGACTCTTACGTAACCACGTATTTATTTATCTACTCGTGCAGAAAAATAATAGCTCGCTGAATTCTATAATGTGAGTTTGGGCCTAGTTTTTGACAACTTGTTCTTAATTCAATAAAACGCCTTGTGTCATTCGTTAGCTGGCGTATAAAAATGACGGGCTTGGCTTTGAAGTTGTTATAAAGCAGATGTTTGTTGGCATATATTTTCCAAATGTCGTAAGCTTCCAAAAAAATACAAATTCGACGAAATATGTATATATATATATATAAATTGTTACCTTAAATAGCCGAATGAAAAAGGTCTCTTTTTCTAAATTTATTTTCTAATTGTGTTTTTCGTCCATATATACCTATTGCCATTAGGTGATTGGTCGGTAAAACAATAAACGTCAACCAAAAAGAACCCAAACTGAGACTGCATCCCACAATTAACCCCCAAACACTTTACAAACACCTTTGAAAACAAAGACAATACCTACGCCATTTGTAAAACCACGCAACGCAACTGACTACCATTTACCGATGATCTTTCAACAGTCCATTGACTTATGAACTGCATTATGTAGATGATAGAAAACGCGGATGTCAACGAATGCAAACTTAACATATCTATGAGATTATTACGTTAGAGAATAAATCGAGACGAAAATGTTCGCGGATGCTTCGTGAAAGTGCTGACCCCTTCAAAACCGGCTCGCTAGTCGAGGGTTTTCCATCTACTATATGTTGTAATATACACTTTATATGTGAGTAAACTTTGCTGAATGACTGTATGAGTTATGTTTTGACATTTCCGCTGGAGTTTTGGGAACATGGATCCGTGTCTTTCTGGATTGGCCAACATCTCTCTCCTCGTTTGCCTAGCCTTATCCAATTATTTTGGGTCGGTTTTATGTACGGCATGTAATTAATTTTTTTTTGTAATGTTCTCTATAATTATTCCAATTTTATGTCGATTTGATTGATAGTACAGGATACGTTTTTCACACAGCGACCTTTCTTGCTTTAATGTCTGAATTCAAACAGTTAATTTATACATAAGACCTTCTCTACTCATAGCAACATTTTGACATCCACAGCGAAACTCCTTTCCCACTACCATTTTCCTCATCCTCCTTGGACGTCATCAACATCCGCCAAGCCTTATTTCAATTATAACAGTCGGAAAAAGAGGACAGGTATACACAAGCATATCCTCTTTTTCCGTACCAACATCTCTATTGTCCGTCGTCTCAAAGATCAATCCTTTCTATTCAAATTATTTTTCACACGATCCATCCATCCATCGGGATATGTACTCAGAATCTATTGGTCTATGGTACATATATCTCTGTAGAGCAGATTCAAGAGAAGGGCTACAATATCCAGTCCGTCCTTGTACATACCTCCACAGCTAGCTTCGTCCACATCCATTATTCACTTACGATGCTCAGATGCGAAATGTCCACTAGTTTTTAAACTATTTAGCAAACTTATTTGCGTGAATAGACTTCATAATCGTGGTTATTTTGTAACAATTACTTAAATGGCTTGTCAATCAATCAGTCGGAGTAACTGACTGCAGTACGCAGCTGAAATCTCGCTTCTAAGTAACACCACAAAAGCTCTTAAGTTGTGCGTAGTGCATTTATTTAGTACATGTCTGCACAAATAACTTGTATGCCTATGAATCCCTCTTGTTTTGGGTTTAAATCCGCGTTTAATGTGCGCAATGCTAGGACACAGGTTTTCTCTGTGTGAGGAATGGGTATCATAATCTACCCCGCCCAGTGGCCGCAGTGGGCACAGTACGGGTTGGTGAATTATTTAGTGTGAGCTCAGCGAATCCAAAGGTGAAGGTAGCTTGATTTAAACAGCGCTGTCGCACTTGTCCAACTATTTAATGTATGTCAAAGTTAGTTGGATATCTAAATGAGGTTCAAATATTCATCAAGGTCTACTCTAGTCTCGAAGTATGCACTTTGTGATAAGGCGTAGGTATTCTTGTTCTAACAGTTTGTTGAAGTGGTCTATTATATTGGAAGCTCTATTTTTAACACGTAACGGGAACCAAAAAAAAATTATGAACTGTGTGATGTAGATAGTTTTTTTCGCAGGCATCACTAATCTGTTTCTGCTTTTAAAGTTCTGATATAAACTTCAGTTAATATATTTCGAGTGCTAATGTTCTAGTTGCTTTCCTGCCTTCATTTTGTATAAGATTTAAATCTCAGTAGTGTTAGAGATAACAATGCCAATAACGATCTATTGTAACACCAAACAGAGGTGTCGAGGAAACCGTCAGCTGCCTGTTTCTAAACACACGTGGTAGGTAAGGTGGCTCCCCGCCTTGTGGCCTCCGAAATATGATAATGTTTGTTAATAAATCCGATGCAAACGTAAACCTCGAATTTCCAGTTATTGGATGATGATATTTAAATCAATCAGCGGTCAAGTGCGACCTGTGCTGTGACTAGGTTGGGCGCCAATTTTGTTTTTGTTTGAAATTAGAATTGAAAAGATCCGGGAGCGTGAAAATGTTGATTGATTGTCTATGATTGCCGGCTCTATTTGAGTCTAAACATTACACAAGCTATTTGTAAATGAACATTGTTGAAATGAAGAGAAAATAGGCCTATTGCCAGAAACATAATTATTATTTTTTTTAAATTTAGTTCCTACCAATATGACCCAAGTCATTAATTCGAATAGGATATTTTCTTCATTCAACACTTAAAGGGACAAGATTTTTGCTGTTTTCCTTGAAGTCTAGAAAAAAAAAAACAATTCCTTAATAAGCTGCGGTCACCAAACAAGTCAGTACTTCAACCCATATGAACCATCACAATATTCAAATGATTGTCAAATATAGCTGATTAGGAAGCGAGGACACTCGACGTAGCTTGCTTACGTGTGGCCGGAGCCTTCACCCATAATGTTTGAGTTTACAAGATAAATAAAAATCGTGTTTCGTAAATTAGCAGTTGATTTTATTAAAGACGTAGGTACATTACATTACCTTCTCTTACGTTATGTAAGCATGTTATTGTTTAAATCAGTTTTAAGAGTGGTGTGTTTGCGAAAAGTCGCTTTTTCTTAGAAAATTTACTCTTTTTTTCTAATGTTGATGCTTGCATGGAAACTTTTAGGTCTTATTCTTTTGTTGGTACCGAATTCTGAATCCTAATATATTGCGTTTTCTTATTTAAAATAAGTATTTGGTCTTGGGTATAGGAAACTACATAGGTATTAGATCATTCCATTATATAACAAAAGTCTTTTCAGAATGAGAAGCGAAGTAAGTAATTAAAATTTAAATCAAATTTTGAGTCGTTCCTTCGGTCTCACTCGTTTTCCATAGCACATCTGACATTCGCATATTGTCCTCATCGGCACTATTGCCATATATGAAAATAGAATAGTTAGAAGAAATTAAACTCCATGTTGTTTAAAATAAAGGAAACGGTCAAGAAATTTAAAATCTCCGCATTTGTTGTCCATTTTGGTTTTAATAGCGCCATCTTGTAGCTCACCTTGACATTTAGCGCGGCGAATCGAGCGTAGATCCTCTTTTAATTTGTATTTAATATTTTAATGTACGTTTTTTTTTTCTCGAAGTGGTGGAGTTGGAGAATACTTGTGTTGATATGCTGTCTTCTTAAGTATTGCTGTGTAAGTGATAATTTCATTGTCACGGAGGGTTTTACCTTGTTTAAGATTTAAATTAACATCAATTTTCTTCTGATACCTAATGTGATGGTATAAGAACCTATATATAGACGAATTTTATTTGCTCGTAGTTTTCCCAGATAAGTGTCAATATGTGATACTGATTTTCCAATAACATCTGATATATCCGGACTTCAGTTTCAGATGACAAACACAATTTTTAACACATTTCTAATCACACATCGCAAATTGTCGCAAAACATATAAACGACTAGCATCGGCCAGTGGATTTGCTTTCGTGAAGCTGCTTATGAAAGGAGAACGTAAGTACGCCCAGGATTTAAAGTTCTTCTTCTTTTCGTGTGGGCAAGGGAAGGTCTAGCGACCCTAGGACAACCTAGTGTCCGATAAATAACAATATTTTAAAGTTCTATGTCTTTCTATCTCTGATGCCAGTGAAACATATTCCCGGGATAAAAAGCATCTATTGAATTAACGACACGGTTGGCGCAGTGGTTGAGCGCTTGACTGCTGCGCTGCGTGTCGCGGGTTCGATTCCCGCACGTAACAAGTATTTGTATGGCCTACAGATGTTGTTCCAGGTCTGGCTGTTTCTGTATGTGAGTTTGTATGTTTGTGGACGCACCCACGGTATAGGAGAAATTCTTAGTTGGGGCAACGTTTTTAAAAAAAAAATCCGTATGCCGTCCTGTCCGCTTGGCCGGCCGTTATGACGTAAATAAGTAACAATCAGAAAGACAGAGTTACTTTCGTATTTATAATATTAAAAGTTAAGCTATGGATAGTAGGTATGTATTATTCCTTCGACTGCAGTTTGAACTTTCCTAACAGTTCATTGTTTGGTGACTCGACTCGGTATGCAAACACTAAGAAAGTTCAAGGCGGCTAGTTGCATCACGAATAGAGTCATAAAATGAAATAGCCGTATAAATATATACAACGCTTTATAAATAACGTTAGAGCGCCTTCACACGGTCAAGCGCGTTTAGCAAATCATGCCGTATCTTTATTTGGGGATTAACAATGGCATTCGCAATGGTGTATTGTTTGTTCGGCTCAATCGATTAGATTGGTTAGCATGGTATTTGAAATGTTCAATTAAGATCGAAAGTAGCGTTCACCTTTTCTAAAAGGTTATAGTGGCAGGTATTCTGTTATATCTAACCAAGAAAACTTAGATGGAGTGAGCTTGACTTGAACTGTCATTCCGCCGTCATTGGATAGATTGACAGCTCTGACTTCATGTTCACTTACGGACGTCGGGATTTATACAGAATAATACTGTAGTAGAAGTGCTTAGTTGTCTGGAAAATAAATGTTTCAGAATTTACTCTGACAGATATGTTTTGATGCATGAATAGTTTTCGGGGGTGAATTTTTCTCAATCCCAATTCGAGAAAGAAGTTATAATGAAAAGTTTATTGATTTCGAACACAATTATATGCCTTTGTCGCACGATTATAAAATAGCCCCCTGACGTGTTACAAACCATTTGAGATACGGTTTTCCAAGTGCTATCCAAAGCGTAGCTAGGTTTAGCAGAATAGTGATAGCTTTAGTGTGATTTTGTTTTTATTGTTGCAGAAGTTATCTACTACTCATGTCTTTTTAAATCATAAATCTCATTTATGGATTTCTACTTCCAGATAAAGACGCTTGAATTCTTGCTTTTTAGAAACTTCTAGGTGAAAGATTTATGAAGAGAAAAACTTATGCCCACACCATGTCATTTTGTCTATGCCCACAAAGTTACATTCTATATTTCTATCAGCGATGACGATTGTCATAAAACGCCAAAATCGGAATTGATATGTGCCGAAATGTCACGTGGTCAATCCGACTCTAACAATCGCTAGGTATCGCTTATCGTTTATAGAATGTATGTTTGTCCATAACCTTCAGCTGTGAATGGATGACGCTCAGTTTTTCATAACAATAAAATAATAATGAACACAGTACTTAATAGTAGGAGTTACCTACATTAATAACATAATAAGTATTAAAACCATGTTTGTTTACTTCGCGTTTTAAACTAGTGACATCAATTCTTATGTAATTTGTGATGATATTTTTAGATAGGTAGGTATGCAGAAATGCATTTTTAATTTTAGATTAATTATGCAAAAATCTGCGGAGTAACAATTTTAAAGAATGTGATCTTGAAAAGAATTCTTTAGGATATAGAAATACAATTTAATTGCTAGAATTGATACCTGTCTGTTTTCACATTCTTAGATATATATAAATTACCACTTTTTCCATGGGGGTGCAATCTACATAAACATAATAATGATTAACTGGGAATGAAAAACTTACTTTAACTATTAGGTATCTATAAAGTAAAATGAAAACAATTAAAAAACTTTTGAAGAAATGTTTTAAGTAGGTAGCCGGCCCGGCTTCCCAAGTCATAAAAAGAGTTTTCCGTGCATTTATAATAAAAGGTTTCGCTCCAAAAACTTCTGCTCACTGCTCTTTGGCATAAATATGCAATATTTTGTCTCAATTACATAAACAAGATTTGAACTTCGAAACGTGAAAAAAAAAAAACAAAAAGCTACTGTTATTTCTTTTATAGATTCCAGTACCTTCACAGGTTTTAAAAGTAAATCTTTTGTGTCTATTGCTCAAACGTCGCGACTAGTTCACGTTTCTTGGCTGAATAAGTAAATAGTTGGGCAATGTTGATCCTAAACGAGAGATTTCGCGTTCGAGTGAAATATTTGTCGATCGATGTCGTAATCGGCGCTGTTCGACTTCGGAAGATGCACGACGAATGGGAATTAATCTCGCATTAGTTAATTAGATATACTTATTGGAAAATAAATTAAGCAATGTATAATATTTGGGTAACTAGGTATGTCTATTTAGAGAGGTTAGGAGAAGCCTAATGGATTTCTATGCTCATCACATTAAAAGTGATATCTATTTATTGGATTGGTTCATTAACCTACTTGGGAACTTATTACAAAAGGGTTTCAGCAGGATTACCTCCGTGTTTAACTGCCTCCCTGGTCGAGTGGTTTAGGCGTTTGCCGAGTGACCCCGGCAGTCGTGGGTTCGATTCCCACGGGAAGCCTTCTTTGTATAGTTGTTTCCAGTTTGGCTAGGACATTGCAAGCTTGAATCACCTGATTGTCTGATAAAAAGATGATTCCGTGCTTCGGGAGGCGCGTATAAGCCGTTGGTCCCGGCCGCCAAATGGCGGTCGTCCAATAAACCATGTGAGAGACCCTTGAGGTGGTTTAGAAACTCTGATATTAGGGTGAGTGGTGGGTCGTTACGCCTTACTGCCCACACGATAAGAAGAAGAAGCAGGATTACAAGCATATAGACTGTTTTATTGGATTTCAGTTGATAGAGGTATTTTGCTCCACTGCCTCAGAAGGAGGATAATATTTTTACAGAAGGTCTACTACTATGTTTTTAACAACTTAAATAGATATCTACAGGTAGAAGCAAGACCTATTAAATAAAGGTAATAAACAATATTGATTCTTCTGCTTAAACTTATGGCTCAATTGATTTAGTAATCGTTTTTTTTATTTGTAATGGGTTTGCTCTTGACTCTAGTCTATGTCAGAGATGACAGAGACAAAGTCTACGATGGAGCGAGCCTACCCAGAAGGAACCTGTTCACTCGTTGTGTTCGTGAGTGTTGTATGTATTTACTTTGGTGTTTATTTGAATTTTATTTTTAAACTGACTTTTTAAATAAAAATACACATCAAGATCGTTTACCATTATTTAACAAACTAAACGTTTCTAGTGTTGTACTACATTCATATACCTACCTTAGTAAGTATGGCCACATTTCAGGTGTTTCGAGTATTCTCCGAACACATTGTTTACATGCCACTTCTTTTATTCCCGCTCAGCATGCAAATTACATCGTAGCTCCAATAACACCAGCTTGCAAATGTTATTTCATTAATAATAAAACCGTATTGCAATCCAATTGTGTTCGTAATGGCATCCATATTGCTCAAGCGGGGTCATTGGCCGTTCTGTTGTTGTTTATTATTTCAATGGGTGATTATTACAAACTAATTATAATTCATCTTTAGTGCATTTATTTTTTTAACGTGGCATGCGTTTAATTTGGAACTGTTTTGTTTGTGGTCAAAAGGTTTTGAGGTTAGATTTTTTTTAGCTTAATTGTTTATGGTAATACGTGAGTGTGATTATAATGGCTGCAAATAAGAAATTAACCGACTTTTTTTAATTGCAATTAGTAAAGGTGTTTGGAGTGGGCCTACCTACTATACCTTCCTATCTAGGTGTGGTAGGTAGACCACCTACTCATGAAGAATTACAGACGCTATGTCTATTATTTTAAACCCGGTTGAATTTATTGTTCAGAACCACAAACTAAAGGCCCCAATTTTTTTTTATGAATTCCGATATAAATCTCATCAATTAATTATGTAAATAAAAGAGTAAAAGCGAAAAGATTTCTCATTATAAACAAAAACAGCTCGACTCGAACATGTAAGTTCGGTAAGCGTGTCAAGCACGTTTACTAAGCTCGGGCAACGAATAAAAAAAGTTGTAAAAAAAAACAAGGCTGTACATCTTTTCACTTTCGTCTGTAGCGGTATAATCAACGTGGTTCCCGCCCTGTGTTTATGCTCGTAACTTGTATTTCGAACTAAGAAGACCTGTTTCAAAAAGTTTTTAATAATTTGTATAATTATTTTCGGATTGGCATTTTTTGGCGCGTTTTATTTTAGAATTATTTTTGTGAAGTTAGTGAACCAATTACGAAAATTCTTTCGCTGGCTACCTAATTAGACATTAGGCAATAGAAATTTTTATCCCAGAAAAATTAACCGGGCAAATATAGGACCCGGCAGAGAAGAACCCACAATTTTCTATACTAATATTACAAAGAGGTAAAGTTTGCGAGTTTGTGAGGTTGTAGGGGGGGGAGGGGGTTGTTGTAAATTCGTTTACCAATAGAAAGCCACGTTTTTTGTGAGTGTCATATGTTATATTTATTACTAGAAAAAAAAGTTGTCCCTATGAATTGCAATATTAAACCCGCGCGAACGAAGTCGCGGGTAAAGTGCTAGTACAAGAGCAATTTTGGAGGTAACCGAATTTGCATTCATTGAAGCTGCTTATTCATACATTTATATTAAAACGGCATGGACGTCGTTCACTATTGTTAAAAAATAAATCCTTGTATGAATAAAAGAATTAGCAGGCTTTCCTCAATGTTACCCGCCACATCACGTACTTTTCAATGCTAGAAGCAACAAATAACATTGAAAAACATTTTCCTCACATTGATATATTTTACGAGTATATGGCCAAGGATATTATGATTTATTTTCCTAATTCTTTAATTCGTATTCATTGCTCTGAGGCAGGAGGGAAAAAGGAAAATTGTTTTTTTTCTTTGTTAATTTTTTTAGATCGAAATATTTTGTTGGTTCTTCTACAAAACCGGTTCGGATGAGTAATAGATACTCAATCTTGACCGAAGTTACAATGTTTTATACAGAAGCTACTTTTAAGTTAGTATTCTAAACAACCACCAGTAAAAATATTAATATTATAAAACCCATTCATAACATATTGTTTAGACCCAGTAGGTGGCTACAAAAGTTAGTTAGTTGCAGCATCGGTGGCATTAACTAAATCCCCATAATATATACATAAATAATTACAGGTGTATTTTGGCATTGTGTGTACTTGGGGCACTCTAATATGTGGCTCAGGGCTCGGTTCTGAACAGGGACACCGCACTCACATTTAGAAAAAAAAAATAAAAAGCACACGATAATGGCTGAAGTGATCATATATATCGGCTTATAACTGACCGCCTGTGCCCGGTTGTACCCGGGCTAATCTTTCTGATGTTTTTAGTTTTTCTCAACTCGCCCATTTTTTTAAGAGGTGGGCTATAAAATGCAAAAAGATTTTTGCAAACCGAGTGGTAGTTCTAGAGTTAAGCGCATTCAAGCTAGCGAGCATACTCCTCAGATTTATTACATTAAGTATATATAAAAAGCAATTTCCTCGCAATGGATAAGAAGGTCGGCCATATGTCGTGTGATGGCGTGTTCAACAAACGATCGCGGCCGTGAAATTTGGAGCGAAAAACTAGATTTTTACCATTAAAACATGATTGTGGTCCGTTAATGTGCAACTAAGTGGTATAAATAAGATAATAATCATAACATACTGCACATTATAGTGTAGTGGACACGGATCTTTGTACTGACAAGTCAGGCTGTACAAGTTAATGCATTGGACAAAAAAAAAAGTTGACATGGCGCATAGACTACGATTTTTAATAAGAATATTTTGATTCTCAATTTAAACAATGCTCACCAAAAATAGAGATGGCTATCTATTAAGCGGAACAATTCATAACATTAACTTTGAATTTATAGTGGCACATATTCTGCCAGACTTGGATGTATGAAGGCCTCTCTAAGTATAACAAACTTTTCATGGCTACCTTGGTACCCAATTCTCACTGTAGTGTTAATGATTTACACATGTGTCGTATTTCTTTGAACATGTCTTCGTTATTAAGATGTTTGTATTGCTACGATTGTTAATCAAAGTCCAGTCACTGGACAGGCTTCTAAATAGGTGTATACCGACTGCGTAGCATAAGCTGTGGTTTTGTTTGCAAAAAAAGTATATCTCATTAATGTTTTTAGAAGTTCAGTAGTTGAAGGGCTGAAGCTCCCAAGAACACAAGACTATAGGAACCTAAAGGAATAATTTGACAGTTAAAAAAGTGTAAAGTTTAATACTTAGTAAAAGTTAGTCTCGCATAAACAGTTGCTTATAATATTGTAACATACATAGTGACTGTTTCCCAGACTGCCAGCCAAAAGTCTGTCTAATAAAACTCTTCGAACAGCGTGAAAGGCATTCCGGTGCTAACAAATAACATTTAATTAACATAATAGAATTAACGACATCATTATTTACTAACAAAGCCGAGAGCCAAAGACAAGTAGAGAGAACAAATTAACACATGCAGAGTGACTTAAGGTGGTTGCGCCAGGGTAGCCCGCTAAATACAAATATTTTCATGTTTTTTGCAATTTGCCGGTCAGTGTGAAGCTGTATGTTGAACAAAATACGATTCGTGGCCGTAACGCGTATTTTTCTAAAGAATTATAACCATTTTAATCATCAAGATAGCTCTCTAAGTTCATGAAGCTTCATGAACTTATATAATTCAAAAAAATAACAGAATTTCGCGAGCTACCCTGGCGCATCCACCTAAATAGCAAGTAATGGCAACTGATAGCATCTGTTTACGTCATAGTTTGACGGTTGAGTTTGAAGTTCAATTTTATATCTGTGGTTTGGCAAATGGACTGGAATGGGCTTTCACAAAATTCAACGTCCATTTGTAAATATTAGCCTAGCTCGGTTCTGCCTTTTGATTGGTAAGAAGGGAAATAGACATCATTTATTTTTCTAATTCACTGTTCTTCTTTCTGATAAAATTCTTTGCGGGATCCAAGACTGCTGAATCGTTTCTTCGGGATGCTACCCGACGAAGCTTTATTGACTCGGGTGTTTTTTGGTGATCACAGTGGTTGAGAATAGTGTGACGGGATTCTACAGTCCCAAAAAATTTCGAAATTTAAATCGAGTTACGGTTGTTGTCATTTTGATCATTCGAACAAATCAAACTTATAAGTAATCCAAAAGTAAGTTTTATCAATGCGTGCGTAGGTAACTAAAACTTGTTCTGTAAAATATTAATGTATTCCTATTGCAAGTGATCGCCAATGTTTTAGATATTTGACCTTAGTCTGGCATTTGTAAAATAAACAGCCACTTTGGAATTTCGCTGGCAACTATTAATGCTTTAATCTGGTCAATATTACCTTCTAGGTAATGATTAAATTGCTGTAGTTATTTGTCAGTTTTACACTATCACTATTGTTTTTTCGATACTAATAATTATATTTGCAAAGTTAGTATATAATAAGCTGCTAACATAACATTTTAAAAATATGCAGTTTAGGGGCTTGTTAAATTTTTATGTGACACATGTCACCTGTCAGTTTTGTCGCGCAAATTCTAGTTCGCCATTTTGAAATCAATGTTGTTGTTAAAAAATAAAACCAGTTTTAATAATTACAAAGTAGTTTATAATCGTCTGCTTGAGTGCTAACCATTTGTTATAGTTAATAATGTCTACATAAATATGTAAATTATCTTTTTGCTTCTGGGAAATAAAAATAAAATATCTAATGAAGATCCATAACGTTGTCGAGTTGACAATAGATAATTAAAATGCAGACGATTTTTTATTAGGTAAGTTCAGTCTTTCGTCAGCATGTAAGCTTTATTTTTAAATAAAACATCATTGAGGTGTGACCATAGAGGTCCAGTGTCAAAGATGACATAATATCTCACGAGCATAATCATTGACATATAAAGAACCTGTTAATGTCTAAAATCTTACACTCTTATTGCCCTTTCATAAGACTCATAATCCGATACAATTTTTACTGTTTATCTTGATGATATCACAGAATCACCCGAAGTTCTTGAGCCTTTTTTATCCGTGGAAGGTTTTTTTTCATGTAATAGCAATAAGGACTATTATTACGTAGCGAATTCGAATAATTTTGTTGGTAAATTAACATAGCGTAGCTAGTAAAATTAGTATCCAATGTCAATCAATTTGAAATTGCTAATATGTCGACGGCCAACTAGAAGGACTTTTAAGCAGGTTTATGTAAAAAGTATGCAAATCTTTTTAGAAAAGGAAGAAAATAAAAACTCGACAAGGCTGTATGACTTTTGACCTTGGCCCGCCTACATAAGTGAAGAAATAAACAAAAGAAACTATAAAACTTCTGTCTATGGAAAGATGTTTTACCTACTGATGAGGAAACCATTAATTTGCTTGTTCCGTATAAAAAATAATCTATGTAATTATGTCTATGTATTTAGTCCACACATTTACGCAACGCAGAAACTCGTTTGCCATGTTTTCTGTTTACTTATTCACAAAAACGGAAGTCCGTTCAACCGGATATGTTGAAATTCATCATGGGAACCGATGACACGCCCTTGAATTCGCTTGTTGAATCGATTTTCAATTACAATGAATCGTTATCGATGATGTCGAGAATGTCGTCCGTAAAATTTTGAATGGGCTCCTACAATGCAATGCTTGGCGACAATACGATGACTTTAAAAAAGGAACAAAACATCGACCAGTTTATGGTGAGCTGAGGTTTTATTTGGGTGATCTTTGTGGGTAGTATTTTTAGGTCTTGTTTGTTGGGTTGAATAGTGAAAATGACATTAAATTAATTACATACGAATTGACCTCCAAGCAACGCCTATACATAGCCGTTATAACATTGAGTCAAAAAATAATTCATATGTTTAGTGTCACTGTCACCGTTTTGAGTGGTCTATTTTCTGATACAATAGCGTCAGAGGGTTTAATTGAATAACTTCAATGGTAACAATAAGGCCCTGACGTTAAATGTGACACTGGATTTCGCTCTAGGATACCCTTTGTCGCAATCGCAAGATTCATTCTCCCAAACCATACTTGTTTAGGTTATAAAATAATAGCTTTATTCAATGTTCTTAAATAGCACATGTTTTTATTATTTGACACCAGTTTCGCGCAGTGTCTTGCTTCCAGCTAAAGCCTGCCACGGGTGCGATCATGTGTCTTCTTTCTCAACACGTTTGGGTTAGGTTATGTATCAAATGCAATGATTTTAGGATAATTTACTAGTGTGGTTTGAAATCCGAATTAGGCGTAATGCTACGCGTGGCACTACGCTGTAGCACTACACTTCGTACTACGCCGTAGCACTTCACTTCGTACTACGTAGTAGCACTAAGCTTCGGACTACGCCGTAGTTACACGCTACGATCGACGTTGTGGCTTCATTATTTTAACACGAACGAAGTCCGTATCTTCCGTTTAGAATTAGTTTTTTAAAGTTTGATAATATTTATACATCTTGTTAACGCTGTGGCTAGAAATAAGTACTAGCTTTATTTCTTACGAGCCAGTACTTAAGCTGTCACCACAGATTAAAAATATGTCACCGTAGATAAACTGGGACCATTTCTATAAAAATTACGAATAAAGTTTTAAGGAGTTCCAAACTAAAGAAACACCTGCATGGACCGTAAATGAAAGCAGTTGTAGCAGCTCTAAATACCAAACAGTAGCGAGCCAATTGAAAACTAAGCAATAAATTGAAGTAATAAACTCTGCCACGCCACTAAATCGTTCTCGATTTCCCAGAAACTAGATTTTTAGTGATTTATCTTTTCTAGCCAGAAAAATTGTAACGAGCCAATTACTCTTAGAAATACTTCGCTGTACGAAAAGCAAGCAAATCGGCAATGTTTGAACTACTTCAATTTTCTGCTAGCCTGGTACAATCGGGTTCAATTGCACTAAAACTTAATTCAGAGTAAGTTGCTAACGGGAGGTTAGTTAAATATAAAATATTTCATACATAATAGTGTGTTAGCAACTAACTCGAAGCAAATAAGATAACTCTGGCTGGTGCAAGCGGGCATCGGTCTCAACATACAATAGTTTCTTCTTTCAATTATTTAGCCAGTCTTCTTGCCAGCCAGAAAATTATTAAAGTCTGCAGATTATTTAGGAATACGAGGTTTTTCTCTCTTACACACTTTCATAGATCGGCCACCACGTGCATGATATCAATCCCCTTCCTATTTTTTTTAAACGTTGCCCCACACTAGTTATTCACTTTTATCGTGGGTGCGTTTAAAAATATAAAAAATCTCACATATACAAACAGCCAGAACCGGAATAACTATCTGTACATACAAATATTAGCTACGTGCGGGAATCGAATCAACGACACATAGCGCAGCAGTCACTTGCTAAACCACTGCGCCAACCGCCGTCAATACATCATCACACTATAGTTATGTCTTACCACAAAGTATTTCCCAAAAAATGGAACCCAGCCAAGTTGTTCAACATGAGATGTACTTGTAACCTCGTTAAAACGTTATCCTCATGCATTCTTCAATTGTTTCTTATTACCAAACAATACCCATCCACCAAATATTGAGAAACGTTAACCCAATGGAACGAATCACTCAAAACACGTAAACTTTTATATAAATCAGTTAACATATAAATTAGACACAGAACCGTCGAAATTGTTGCCACCAATGTTGCCAGTATTACCACTACGTAACATAGTTAATCAGGGAATCAATCTATTGCACGCAACGACGCATTGGGGACGCATCGGACGATTGCGTCTAATAAATAATTGACTCATTAATTATACAGACATGAATATACATGGAATCGTTTGTAACAATAGACGCCTTGAATGTTTAATTTTTGCGATTCTTTGATCATCTTCCCATGGGTGTCGATGTACGTGATGAGACGCATCATTGGGCGCGGTAAAAAATATTGTTTGAGACCTACTAGAAAAGTTTGAATACCTAGGGAACACCGGTTAGTATGACGCAAAAAATCGTGGAAAATATCCTGTCTGATATAAGTCATGACTGTGAATAAAGAGTTAGAAACGATAATGAATGCAGAAAGAAGAAGAAATATTGTTTTCTTTTGACGTTTTTTTTTGGTTTTATGGTAGAAGCGCAGAGGTTTGATTACCCTGCAGTATCTTATACTGCAATAGCGATTACTAAATACTGAATTGTACAATCATGTCAATCATACTGCCAGACTGCTGGACAAAGTCCAATTTCTCATGAAAGTATTTAATTCGTCTCGATATTTTCCTGGGCCTGCCCTTTAAGGGCGTCACTTTTTTTTGGTTGGCAAACAAACAGGGCCCCTAGTCTGCTAATTTTTATAAATTCGTCATTCCAACACGATGCCATTGTCATTTTGCTAAAAGTTCGTAATCTGCTAAATTCATAATGGTCCTTCACTGATCGGTCAGTGACATGTCAGTGGTCCTGGGCGCAGTGACTGGAAAAGCAATGACTACACAATTACGTTCTAATGGTAGGTCACTGATCGATGCAACTGTCAATATTTTAGCAGATTACCGCATACGTCTGTCATTCATTTGTCATTATGTACGAGATTACCATTTTATGCCATTTCGTTCAGTGGAGTGTCAGTGATTGATCATTGGAAAGCCATAATGACACTATTATGTTAGTAGATTACCAAACTTGTCAAAATCAACAATTATGAGATCAGTGATCGACCATTCTGACACTATTGTAATAGCAGACTTGGGGCCCAGGGCCCCTAGTCTGCTAATTTTTATAAATTCGTCATTCCAACACGATGCCATTGTCATTTTGCTAAAAGTTCGTAATCTGCTAAATTCATAATGGTCCTTCACTGATCGTTCAGTAGCTTGTCAGTGGTCTCGTAATGAAATTGTAGTGGAATGGCAGTGTCGTATTGCCATTATTATAAAACCCGTTTGGAGAAATAATTTTCGAAAAACTGCTATTTGAACATTAATTTATGCCAGATTGCTATTGTATATAATTTTACATATTATTTATTAGTGTTCTATGAAATCTGAAGTAGTAACAAAGTCGTAAATAGCAAATACGTAATGAAAATCATTTATATTTTATCCGTTTTGCTGTCAAAGTCAAATCTGACATTAGTGACATTAGGTACTGTTTACTTTACTGACGTCGACGACTGTTTTTATTTGTTTTGAAGCGACCGGTGTTTTGCAAAGAGCTAATTGAATTTTAACGTGAGCGTCATTAAAAAATCAAATAATTAATAGATTTGTTTATTGCTCTGTTTTACTTCTCAATAACGACATTATGAGACTGTGCATCAATTGCGGAATAGCAACGGAACGCTGCAATACAATAGGAAGGTGAATATTGGAAATGAATCATTCTTCCTATTGTACAGGAATGGGTGGGTTAGTATCTGATATTTCTATATCGTAAACATTTAACATTTTTGTACGTAATATTTAATGTAAGCAAACTAAATGGTGTAATAGGTTCTGTTAAGTTTTCTTTTAATGGTTTTATTTTTAAAAATAATACCAGAATGTGCAACAAATTCAAATTCAAAACATCACCAATCCAGACTAAATCTGTATGGTCAATTACAACCTATTCTCTCTCTCAGAGGGGAGGCCAGCGTCCCTTCAATGGAAATGTAATATGGCCACTTATGTTTACCAAAAATAGCCACTCAGATGTTTATTTCTAAATGCTAGTGCTAGACCTAATAGTCGAATGAAAATTGTTTGTTTCAGATAAATGAAAATGACTTCATCTTCCAAACTTGCTCTTGATGAAAGTAGACCAGATGGAAATGAACAGACACTAGGACACCGATGAGTGATATTCGATGTGGATGTTGTCTTCTGAAAAAAGTTTGTCCTCATCAACTTTTACAGTACAGAACTGGTACAGTGCAAGAGGGTAATATAATGGATTCTGCCGTGCTTGGTTAGTTTACTAGTTTTATTCACGGGTTATGAAAAACATTATTAAGTTTAGTTTGTTAACGAGGGCATAGAGAGTGTTATTTTCATTATCTATCTATACTTATATTATTATAAAGCTGAAGAACTTGAACGAGCTAATCTCAGGAACAACTGGTCTGATTTGAAAAATTTTTTCAGTGTTAGATAGCCCATTTATTGAGGTAGGCTGTAGGCTGTATATCATCACGCTAAGACCAACAGGAGCGGAGCAGTAATAAAAATTGTGACGCAGATGAAGTTGCGGGTCAACTAGTACTAATATTATAAACATGAAGAGTTAGTTTGTTTACTTGAACGCGCTAATCTCAGGAACTACTGGTCCGATTTTAAAAATTCTATCAGTGTTAGATAGCCCATTTATCGAGGAAGGCTATTGGCTATATTATCACGCTAAGACCAACAGGAGCGGAGCAGTAACGAAAATTGTGAGGCAAACGAAGTTGTGCAGGTCAATTAGTATTTAATATTAGTCGAGCTCTTAACATCAACATTTCTCATTTGCAGGATTTCATTAATTCAGTCATTTTCAAAATGGGCGCACACATACACAATGTCTCTGTTTAATGGCTTCCTGTAGTGTGGATAAATTATTTTCAGGTGGGTGCTTCAAGTGTGCTTCGTTTGATGGGTGCGAGCAAATAGAGCATCCCGGTATTTCCATTCAGGCCCCTCACCATCTT
Organism: Lacanobia oleracea; assembly: GCA_950371165.1. Taxonomy (NCBI): domain Eukaryota; kingdom Metazoa; phylum Arthropoda; class Insecta; order Lepidoptera; family Noctuidae; genus Lacanobia; species Lacanobia oleracea. The sequence continues at coordinate 18,139,044 of OX493406.1, forward strand.
CATCAGCTGTCAATGAGCGGAACAGTCAAGACATTCCTCATTTAGAAGAACCTACCTACACACATATTATGATAATCCTAATGAAGAAGATGATTAAAACGATTTACTTACTGCTATGTTTTATTTTTATTTTAATATAATACTATTTCTTATTACTGTACCTGATATAAGTTAGCACCCTATTAAATACAATATAAGCAAAAGCAAGCCAGAAGTGATGCACATGGCCCTTGTCTAAAAAATATAGTTTTCTGAAAACTTCAGCTTAAAGAAACTGAAAGCCTGAGCACTTTTATAAAAAATCATCGTTATAGCTGCAAGTGCATTCTAGAGTATATAGTCTTTCTATAACGACGAATGTTTGATAATATTTAGTGTAGGGAACATAGCCACAAATATGCATTTTTCGTTTGAACGAGCTAATCTCTGGAATCAGTCAGATTTGAAAAAATATTTTTATATTGTTAGGCTATACGGGAACGGAAAAAATCGAGATATGCGCGTACATAGTCGCGAGCTAAAGCTAGTAACTTATTTAAAAATAATAACCTAAAATATGGGCAAATATTATCTGATTTGGTCAGTGGGTCAAAATTGGGCTCGTGAAACCTTCCTAAATGCTCTAATTTATGGCGAAATCCAGCTCTGTAACGCCAGGCCCAAGTTTTTATGGAGTTACGGTTTCTCCTTTCGGCTCTCATTGAGTTTCTCGAAAACCACTGACACCTGGCGCTTGCCTACAGCAGCCGCACCAATGAAGGGCGAAGTTTGTCCAAAAAATATTGGATATAAAACGCCGGTAGAATGGCGCAGTGACTGGAAAAGCAATGACTACACAATTACGTTCTAATGGTAGGTCACTGATCGATGGAACTGTCAAAATTTTAGCAGATTACCGCATACGACTGTCATTATGTACGAGATTACCATTTTATGCCATTTCGTTCAGTGGAGTGTCAGTGATTGTTCATTGGAAAGTCATAATGACACTATTATGTTAGTAGATTACCAAACTTGTCAAAATCAACAATTATGAGATCAGTGATCGACCATTCTGACACTATTGTAATAGCAGACTTGGGGCCCAGATCTGCCGTTCGACATAGTCGCATACCTCTCTAGCCAGTCTTTTTTTATAAATTGTGCAAAGGCAGAAAGAAAAACAGCGTATAATACAAAAAAAAAATCGATAGTAGTGTGCAGCAGTAATCCGTCTCTCTCAATTAACCCGTACAGTTTGCACGGGATGATGAGCAGTGGAGCCACTCTCACTTTTTGTTTCTTTTCTAGACCACCGCGGAAACCAGACCAGAAACATTTGATTTAATGATACAAGAACGCAAGGCTTAATTTGCGTTTCAAATAAAAACAAAAGCATTTTTTTTTTGTGGCTATGATTTTGATTATTCGGTCTGTTTTTTACTTTGGTTTTGATTAAATTAAATGAGGCCAGTGCACATCACATTTTTTTTTATAAACTGTATCTACCTAATATGTACAATAAATTGTTACCTTTTCGACAAAAGATTTAAATCGTAATGTTTCTTTAGAAATTCATAAAACTATTTTGATAGATCTGAAAAGCCATTGTCGCAAATATGTGTGTATAAAATATGGCTTGAAAATTAGGGCCTTAACTTCTACGTGCACCGGTGGAACCAAAAGGTTCCATTTGCCATACAACGGTGGGGCATTGGTGAGCCAAGAGGTTAAGTTCGTCCGCTCATCCTTTCCTATAATATTAGAAAGGGATTGAGAAGTGACATCTGTCAACGCATTCTGAAACAGCAATCACACTTAGGTATACCTCAAGCATACTGTAGTGTCTAGTGTGTTGGGATGAATTAAACACACGCACTAACGTTCGTAAAAAGTTTATTATTTATGCATTATATCTATTTAAATAACAATAACAAGATCACTGTAAATTGCAATGAGCTGCGGGAGTACATAATATTAATTACGCGATGCGCGCGCGATCAAAGTTGGACGCGAACTACTGAGGGCAAGCGAGGGGGGCGCGGCTCGAGAGCGCGGGGTGGAGGCGGCGACAGCGCGCCGTGTGCCGCGCGGTTCTGCGAACTTGATAGGTACTTTGGCAGAGCGGTCGCCGGGGCTTCGCTAGCAGCTGGATTGTAGGTATAGCTAAGGGTGTGTACAAACGTGCGGAAGCATAAGGCTGTGTACAGGTGTAAAGTAAAATATTTTCGTTAATTTTCTTATGCTTATATTTATGTGGTATGTATATGGTATATAGATTTATTGTATATGAGTTATTTGTATATATGTATTTATGTATATAAATGTTAGGTATGTACCGTAGCTATATCCTACATCACTCCCCCGCTGAGACCGGTTCACGGTCGATAGTGAGACAAATGCTGTGGAAATCTCACAGTTCTCCCGCTTCTTGTTGTGGTTGCTGGTTGTGGTTGTGGTGGAACTGGCGATGGTGCAGATGGTGGTTCTAGTAAAGGTGATGTTCTATGCGACAAACCATCATCGTTGCTTGCCATATAGGCTGGTTTCAGTCTATCAATGGTAACTATAACATGTTTTCCTTGGACGTCGATTGTAAATGTTTTAGTTCCCCTTTCTATGACTTTGTGTGGGCCAGAGTACGGTGATTCTAATGACTTCTTTAAGGGTCCTTTTCTCAGGAAAACGTGAGTGGCTGTATTGAGGTTTTTAGGAACATAAAATATTTTCTGGCCATGGCTTGAAGTTGATGCAGGTGATAGCTTCGAAATACGTTGTTTTAGTCGTGCTGCAAAGTCTGCTTCATCTATACTGTGATGTGTTACTGGTTTCAAAAACTCACCGGGTAACCGGAGTGGCTCGCCGTACACCAATTCGGCTGAGGAGGATTGTAGGTCATCCTTCCAGGCACTCCTCATACCCAGGAGAACAAGAGGAAGTGTCTCCGACCATTGTGTGTTGTTGTGGCACATTATGGCGGCCTTCAGCTGTCTGTGCATCCTCTCCACCAAACCGTTGCACTGCGGGTGGTAAGATGTTGTGGGACAATGGTAGGCACCTATGATAGACGAGATGCACTGGAACAGTTGAGAGTCGAATTGTTTCCCCCGATCTGTGGTGATTTTTTCTGGACATCCAAAACGAGCGACCCAGCCAGAAATGAAGGTACTAGCGCAGGTCTCCGCTGTGATGTCTGCTAGTGGATAGGCTTCTGGCCATCGAGTGAACCTATCTACCGCTGTAAGACAGTACCTGAAACCAGAAGAGGGTGGCATAGGGCCTATTATGTCAAGGTGGACATGGGAAAAACGTTTAGAAGGAACAGGGAATAAGGAAAGAGGAGAGTGAGTATGACGGGTAACTTTATTTCGTTGGCAATCTGTGCATTGTTGAGCCCATGTTCTGCAGTCACGACGAATCTTAGGCCACACAAATCTTTCTGAAATCAATTTTGCTGTTGCGTTGGGGCCTGGATGACTGAGATTATGCAGGTTGTTGAAAATTTGCTTACGGAAAGTTGGTGTGATGAATGGCCTAGGGCGAGAAGTAGACTGGTCGCAGTATATGTAGGCATCCATAGTTTTTACTTTTTCCAACTTTAACGCTGTGTTGTTTTTTAGTAAGTTCTGTAATTCTTGATCATGTTCCTGTTCGTTTTGCAGTTGTTTGTAGTTGATGGTAGTGTCGACGCTTTCCAATCGTGACAATGCGTCAGCAACTACGTTGTCATTTCCAGTGATATGGTTGATATCTGTTGTGAATTGGGATATGTAGTCGAGATAGCGGTGTTGACGAGGTGAGCAATTATCTCGGGTTGTTGTGAAGGCGAATGTGATGGGTTTATGGTCGGTGAACACTTTAAAGGTTCTCGCTTCGAGCATATACCTAAAATACTTTATTCCTTCATGTATCGCGAGCAATTCACGGTCGTAAGTGCTGTATTTGGTCTGTGCAGGCGATAATTTACGAGAAAAGAATCCCAGTGGTTGCCAGCTGTCCTGTCTTCGTTGTTGTAAGACAGCACCGATGGCCACATCTGATGCGTCAGTGAAAAGTGCTAACTCAGCCTCCGGATCAGGATGCGCGATGAGCGTAGCTTCTAACAAGTTATTTTTGCATGCGTCGAATGCTTTTTGTATGTCAGCTGTTACGATAATGGGCGTTGTCCCTTTAATTTTTGGGCCGCTCAAAGCTTGATTGAGAGGGGCCTGAATTTGCGCGGCGCCTGGGAGAAATTTACGATAAAAATTTATCATCCCCAGAAATCTTCTCAACTCCTTAGCATTTTTAGGGAGGGGGTATTCCTGGATAGCCTGAACTTTTTCTGGGAGAGGTCGTATACCAGCTGCACATACGTGATAACCCAAGAAAGTAACTTCACTAACACCTAAGACACATTTGTTGGTATTTATGACTACTCCGTATTTTTTTAATTGGTCGAATATTTTTTTCAGGTGTCCAATATGTTCTGTTTCCCCTTTTGAAAATACGAGTATATCGTCAAGAAATCCAAACGTAAAATCCAAACCTTGAAGGATTTCGTCTAAAAATCTTTGGAAAGTCTGTGCAGCATTTCTTAAACCAAATGTCATGGCGGTAAATTCAAAAAGTCCGAAGGGTGTTGTAATTGCAGTTTTTTTGATATCTTCTTCATAAACTGGTAATTGATTGAAAGCTTTGACAAGGTCAATTTTTGAAAATATTGTGGATCCTGACAGCTGGTACGCGAAGTCGTGGATGTGCCTCACTGGGTAACGATCTGGTATTGTCCGTGCATTTAGTTGTCTGTAATCGCCACATGGCCTCCAGCCATCATCTTTTTTGGGCACGAGATGTAATGGAGACGACCATGGACTTTCAGAGCGACGAGCTGTTCCATTTTGCAACATTTGTTCGAATTCCTTTTTTGCGATTTTCAGACGGTCAGGTGCCAAACGACGCGGTCGTGATGTTACCGGCGGGCCAGGTGTAGTTCTAATGTGATGCCTAGTGTTGTGAATTGGTTTGTTTTGTGATCCAGCTGGTCTCGTAATTTCGGGATAACGTCGAAGTAGGTCGAGGTAAGGTGAATGACCTGTAAAGGTTTTCAACGACAGCAGTTCATGCGTTATTTCGTGGGTTGAAGGCGCGCCGACGGTTAGGTTCCTAATAGAGTCTATCAACTTTTGTTGTCGGCAGTCGACTAGTAAATTGTAATAATTTAAAAAATCGACACCGATGATAGGTCTTGACACGTCTGCGATAATGAACTTCCAGATAAATTCACGGCGTAATCCGAGGTTGAGAGTAAGTTGGTAAGTGCCGTAGGTAGGTATCGGTGTGCCATTAGCAGCGACAAGCTCATAATTACATTGTTTATTGTAATGCAGTTGATTTTTTAAATATGATCTTGGATAGGCACATACGTCGGAACCAGTATCTACTAAAAACTGTACGCCGGTACGTTTGTCGGAGATGAATAGGCGGCCTTTACATGTTGAGCAGTCGTCAGCCACCATTACTGACTGCTTCTGAAGTTTTCCGGTTTGAAGTCACAGGGCTGATCACATTTAGTGGCCTTTTCACCAAATTTAAAATGGTACCAACAAGTTGGATGTACCTTCTTCCTTGAATGAGATCGGTTTAGGCGCGAAGACGAGCGGTCATTGCGACTTTTTGATCGGCTTAGACGGGAAAAGTCATTAACCTTTTGTGATAACAATTCTACTTGTTTCGTAAGCTCGGCCATCTGTTTGTTCATGGTAAGTAAATCACTTACCCCTTGTGTTGCTGATGAGGCCGCAACTTCATGACCTCTCGGCACGACATCGTGAATCCTGTCGGCGAGATCTGCTAAAACTTCGAGAGGCGAGGATGCTTGTGACGCAATTATAGATTGGATGTTACTAGGCAAACGGCTGGACCATATAGTTCTTAAAAACTCGTCGGGTACCTTAGGACCGGCAAGGTGCTGCAGGTGTCGCAGGAATTGCGAAGGTTTCCGGTCGCCTAACTCCACGTGGGTCAGGAGTTGATGCACCTTCTTCTCATCAGATTCAGAAAGCCGCTTTATCAGCTCCGTTTTCAATTTGCCGTATTTGTCGGCCGCTGGTGGATTTACTATGATATCTTCCACCTCCGCTGCGTATCTTGGATCCAGATGGCTTACAACGTAATAGAATTTGGTTGTGTCCGCCGTAATACTGGAGATCGCGAATTGGCCTTCTATCTGCGCAAACCATAACGCGGGCTTTTCGGGCCAAAATGGCGGAACGCGCACTCCCACACGAAAAACATCCTGTGATGCCGCTGAATCGGTTTTCGCATCGCTCATTACTTGCTCTGATTCACTCATTTTGTATGGCACTTGGGGTTTATTGAGTCCACGTTCTCTCACACAAAGTATCTAGGTAGCACTTTAAAACACGTGTTAAGTCTTCGGGGTCACCACTGTAGTGTCTAGTGTGTTGGGATGAATTAAACACACGCACTAACGTTCGTAAAAAGTTTATTATTTATGCATTATATCTATTTAAATAACAATAACAAGATCACTGTAAATTGCAATGAGCTGCGGGAGTACATAATATTAATTACGCGATGCGCGCGCGATCAAAGTTGGACGCGAACTACTGAGGGCAAGCGAGGGGGGCGCGGCTCGAGAGCGCGGGGTGGAGGCGGCGACAGCGCGCCGTGTGCCGCGCGGTTCTGCGAACTTGATAGGTACTTTGGCAGAGCGGTCGCCGGGGCTTCGCTAGCAGCTGGATTGTAGGTATAGCTAAGGGTGTGTACAAACGTGCGGAAGCATAAGGCTGTGTACAGGTGTAAAGTAAAATATTTTCGTTAATTTTCTTATGCTTATATTTATGTGGTATGTATATGGTATATAGATTTATTGTATATGAGTTATTTGTATATATGTATTTATGTATATAAATGTTAGGTATGTACCGTAGCTATATCCTACAATACAATATAGCCACGTTCCAATCTGTTCAAAATCACGTAATACATCCAAACATATAATTTGTAACTCGAAACGTTACGAAATGGATATACGACAGTCTGATATCAAATTGTCAAATGTTGGTTGTTTTATTGAACATGATATGATTCGTTTCGTTTCAGTGAAAGTAGGTTGGGATAATTTGGAGGCGTGTGCCGTCAACTGGAGTGTTGCATTAAATAGACGATTAGCAAAAAATGCAGACTATTATAATAAATATTTCGCTTAGCTAGTCTGCATAACTTGACAGTTGATGTCTACGTAATTTAAGCGGAAACGCACAATTGTTGGAAACTCTATTATGAGTGGTTGAATTCTTCATGCTGTAAAATGTTTTACCATCGCTTTTCACCTTCTTCGGTATATTTTTCAAGCGAGATGTGTAATGGCTTCACCTGTCTGTTTGACAGCCCGTATGAACTGGAATCCACGATTGTACAAATAAACACCCTGATTTACAAAAGCCTGCACAATCGTTATTTATAACTTTGCAATACGACGTTAATTAGCCGCTACAATTATAAAACGATATATTTAATCTGGAAGCTGACACTTACACCAATGAAACGCGCTTCGCTGTGGTATAAAACGCTGCGTTTCAGTCGATAATTAGGCGTTGACACGCGATGCGGCGCGGTATGCAGGCGTTCGATTGGTTATTGCAGACGCTCCTTAACATTCCACCATGTTTATTGTTAAGACATTCGAAGTTTGAATTACGAAAGGAAGAAATATGATATTGATTTCGACATGATCTGTCACTTTCACGTGTAGAGTACTAACTGATACCATACTTTTATGTTTTAATAAAAAATATTATGTCAGATATAAAAAAAAACAGAACTTGTTTCAAATCTCTTTCGCAATAGTCTTCATTATTGGAGCGAATACATTATCGTTAAGAAATTTAATTACAAGCATAATGGCTATCAATAGTTATGTAGATTGTAGATAATGTCTTTCGGAAATGTGTGCGGTGGTAATGTCAATAACATATCATGTGACGTATTTAGACGAATGCTTTGGTTCAAGGAAATCCGTTCTAATGGGTAGCTCGCAGTAAAAGGTACAAAATCTTGTGTAGGTATTCTCGGTATCGTTTATAATTCCTGCTTATTTCATAAATGAGAAAACCTGTGTGTTTGGTTAATAGATTTGTATGAAAAACTCGATACCTGGAATAGGATATAGTATTATTTTCAACCTTAGTTTTATTCTTCAGTTTAATCCGTGCATAATTTCCTTACCCATCAGTATTCAAAACGTGGAAAATAATTCTTGCGAAAGGTCGTGTATTTCAGTTCGCTACTAAAACTTGTGGCCTTTCAACTACAACACACGGACTTGCATATCCTCAATCATTTATGAAAAATATATAAGTAATTGTTTAGTGATTTATAGAGACTTAATAATCTGCTATGCGATGTTAAAATACTCAGAGATTTTATTGGGTACCTAGGTAATTAAGGCCCCCATCTTAGGTACCTACATAACCTTCTAACCAAAATAATCTTAACCAGTGGCGGCGCAAGGCGTGGGCGACGTGGGCCACCGCCTACGGCCTCGCGGTCCGAAGGGCCTCGCAGCTTTGGCTTTTTACAACGCAGAAAAATCGTAGCTAAGCCAACTTATCCGTGTCTATTTAAAAAAAAAATAAGCTTGCTTTGCTTGTTCTTGCTATTTAAATGGTTTTTATTGTAAAGGTAGGTACTTCAGTAAGTTTTGTCAACATATTATCCGCGGCAGGATAGGACCGATAATTTACTCGTACAAGCTCACTACGATCGCTCTTACATCGTAGCTTCTTTTAGTTTGGTTTTTTCATGAATTTTCCCACATTTGCCTAATATTTACTATTTTGCGCAAAAAGTGAAAAATCAATACTACTCGTGGCGCCGCATCTATACCTCAATCGTAGAATCCAACCTTTCAAAACCTTAAAAAAGCACAATATTCTTAGGTAGGACCTAAAGGGCCTCGCAAAATGCCATCTTGTCCACATCAAATATTAGTCTTGCCCCGCCACTAATCTTAACCTACAAAAGAGTTACAAAAACCATCATATTACCCCAATCATAAAGCTAGTAACACACTTACGCTAACAAAATAGATCAATTAATCATCCTCTTGAGAATATCTTCCGCGTTCGTTACATTACTTTAAAACCAGGCTTGTAACATGTTCCACATCGTTTGACCGTTCACATGATGGACTGAGAAAATGCTATGTGTTCTAAGCCTTATGTAAGGCAGGGTATCATCACAATATGACGTAAGGGTAACATGGTAGGTACACTATAACTGTTGCGTTTTGGTAAGGCAATAGAGGTTATTGACCCACCTGCATTTATGGACATCCTTGATTTTAATAAGGGAAATAAACATATGAAGCTGAAGATTATGGTTCCCTGCTTTCTGTTAACCTAGAACCTATAGATTTGCCAACTTGAAACACTTAACCAGTGTAGAAATCAACATCCATTATGAGAAGAATGTATGAGATTTCTTTTTTAACTACAAACTTAATTTTACATGTCCGATGCTTTCATAGTTTATGAACTTCAGCCGGATATAATTATGTCCTCGGAAAAAATCTAAACTCAATTCGCGAACTATCTGCGTACGAGTTCGTACGGAACCCTCGGGCCTCGGTGCGCAAATCTGTCCCGCTTTTTTTTTTGATAAATTGATTTTATTGTTTGTAAAAATATATAAGGCAAAGGGCGTTGACCGCTGATGCCAAGCTAAAACAAAACAACTATAGTGCTTAATTTTGATTGGCAGGCTAATGTTATATGGGGTAATCTATACTAATAGATATATAAACCTAAAGAGTTTGTTTGTTTGCTTGAACGCTAATCTCAGGAACTACTGGTCCGATTAGAAAAATTCTATCAGTGTTAGATAGCCCATTTATCGAGGAAGGCAATAGGCTATTATCATCACGCTAAGACCAATAGGAGCGGAGCAGTAATGAAAATTGTGACGCATATGAAGTTGCGCGGATCTACTAGTATTGCATTAAAATTGTTCTGTTCAACTGGTTGTATGGTTAGATGAAGTGTTCTGACGAGTATGTGTTATGAAATGCTATAGTTTGGAGCAATTTAGATAAATTGCAGCGGTTAGCAAATGAGCGGCAGTGTTGTTATATATTGCTCCCTTCGAACCTCAAACCAATCACCGAACTCATTTGTTATTTAGTCAATCATCTAGAATTCACACCTTGTTTTTAAATATCTAATATAAATAAACAAATGAACCATCAATAAATGTTTAAGAAACATTAATTATACTTTAAAAAAAACCAGCCAAGTACGGGTTTGACTCGCACAAGAAGGGTTCCGTAATGGTACGGAATCCTTCTTGTATCTTGTACAAATCATATTTTTTATCATTATTTAGAAATACACAATCTGTGAAAATTTTAGCTGTCTACCTATTACGGTTCTTGAGATACAGCCCGCTGGCAGACAGACGGACGGACGGACAGCGGAGGCTTAGTAATAGGTTTCTGTTGGTTACCCTTTGATTACGGAACCCTAATAAAAAGGATTATATGTTCTATATTCGTCTGTTTTTTTATTTAACACCAACATTCTTAGCAATTAAATAATTCAGATACAAACAGCTCGTCGAAAAACACGATCCCGGAAAGGATATTTTCTCCTTCTTGTATGTGTGTATCAGAAGACTGAACACACTGTTAGTTCCCGAGCAAAACCATTGCAAATGGAGAAACTGGATAAAGTCAGAAGATTGCCATTTAATAAATCGTGTTTAGCACCCAATAACTCTCGTAGCGTGAGATATTCCCAAAGAAAACCAGATATCTTCACAATTAAGTGTTCAAATACCAAATCTAGAAACTTTCTCGACGATCACGCGTGCTACAAGCGAACTTTGTCAAATAAACCTTAGATATAAATTAAATTAAATACGAACGCGTGTAGAAAGTATGAAAACCATTAAATACTTTTGTTTTATTTATTGTTAATTGTTTTGTTTGCGTGTTAATGCAACTGTGGAAGGAAAATACATAGTTATAATAATTTGCACAATGTCTTTGTGAGTCTCTGCGATGCACTCATGCGCAGCGTAGAGGCTGTTTCACAAACGCATCTTTGGATTAAGTCATAGATAAATATTTAATAACAATATAGCTATGGAAAAATTCTTGTTTTTTCATGAAAAATCAAAATTTTCGTTCGATTATTAAAATGCTTGTGGTTTTTTTAATCAATAAAAATTTTCAATGTTGTTAGTAAATTATTTTGTGATAATTAGTAAGTACAATCAAGGGATCTATTAGGCTGACTTTTCAAGAATCAGATATTTTTTTCAATTGCCATTTTTAAGCGTCAGGTAAAAGTTATCTTACTTTTAAAAAACTTTTAAAACTTTCTGTGTTAGCGTTGTCGTCAAGGTAGGTCCTCGTAGAGATTTGGTGGTATCGCTGCCGCGCTATATGGATGACTAGTTGACCCGCGCAACTTCGTCTGCTCCGCTCCCATTGGTCTTAGCGTGATGATATATGGCCTGCCTCGATTAATGAGCTATATAGATTTCTGCAGCATCTTTCTACAACAATAGAACTAAGTTATTTAATCAATATTGTTTGCTATGTCATATTATGTAAACGCATCCTTACCACATCATTAACTAACACTGATAGGTATGCGGCTGTCCACCATTTTTAAGAGCGTCGCGTGCGCACAATACAATCGCTAAGTTATTGGGACGCCAAACAATTATCGTAAGTAAACGACTAACGACCATAGCCAGTCAAATTTACTTTTTTACTAATTTATTGCAAACAAACCGTGGGATTTCGCATGGGCAAACAAGACAAGCTTCCATTAAAATTGTCATCGCTTATAACCCCTTGAGACGTTTGATTGGAATAAATCCTTCCTAAGTGCTCACCGTTTTGGAATAAACTTTTTTGAAATATTCCATGCTATGACAACCAGGTTGGCGCAGTGGTTAATTGGCTGTTGCGCTGTGTGTTGCGGGTTCGATTCCCGTACGGAACAAATATTTGTATGGCCTACAGATAGTTGTTCCGGGTCTGGCTGTTTTTAATTTTAATCCCGTTTTTATGTGTGTTCTTTTTTGTTTTTTTACTTTTGATAGGCAAGCGTTTGACCACTATATCACCAGATGTTAACCGATGATGTGGTCGAAGATGGAGCGCGCTTGCCTAGAAGTAATCTATTCACTCTAGACTTAAAGACTCCCAGGTTGTAGCTATCAGGTAACACCGACTCCGGCTCCGGCTATGTAATTTAATTGTATATCTGGTTAAGTAGACTGTTAACTGAAAAATATGAAACTGATTGCGTTATTTTCAAATCGCAGCGTCATGTAGTTACCGGCGTCCCACATGTGGGACGGTCGTGAGGTTTTAGTCTCCATTACAATAATGCAAGGTCTTTTATGATGTGGCCGTTTTAAACGCTCGGGGACGGAGGAATTAATCTATCAAGTATAAAATACATAAAAACAAACTCTTTCTATTGTAGAGTTGGCCTAACAAAATACATCTCTGTTTGAAATTAAATAGTCTCGCATAACAATAAGCATATTGAATAAAGCGGATTTAAAACTAAGTAGTTTATATGTTTTATTTGTTTTGATGCAATACTTTGACACTGTTTGAATTTCCTGTATTATATAACATATGATTGATTTTAAATTGGTCAACAGTCAAAACTTCTCACAGCAAACAATTATAATAATTTACAATTTCAATAAAAAAAATTGTGATTTGAAAATAACGCAATCAGTTTCATAGTTTTCAGTTAAGAAAGAAAGAAAGAAAAAGCGTTTATTTGCGCCAAGCAACACTACAGTTTACAGTCTACTTAACCAGATATATACAATTAAATTACATAGCCGGAGCCGGAGTCAGTGTTTTCCGATAGCTACAACCTGGCAGTCTTTAAGTCTAGAGTGAATAGATTACTTCTAGACAAGCGTGCTCCATCTTCGACCACATCATCGCATAACGTCAGGTAAGATAGTGGTCAAACGCTTGAGTTTACATACACAAAAACTCAAATAACATTTTCATTACTATTAAGTGAACAACATGGATGATAAAATATACGTGACACATACACAATAGTTGCCGTTGGAAATTATGTTACCGTATTATTGTTTCAGTATGAATTAATACGTGATGATTACGTAGTAAAACTATTGATTTACATAATATTGTGTGTTGTAGAGGTGCATCGGCACCAAACTGTGATTGAATTAAATTTTGTAATGTAATTTGAAATATGTTTTGAAATGGTAAATTTAACTGATACGAAGGTACTAAGATACTTGATAATAATGGTATTAGAATAGTTTTATAGGATATCTTTATAAAAAACTGAATGGTGATAATAGAGGGGCAGCGCCCCGTTGCGAAAATTACTTTGGTACTTCAAACAACCCTAATCTCTTCAAAGTTAGAGTGAACAGACTCCTTCTGGGTAGGCTCACTCCATCGTAGACTTTGTCGCTGTCACCTCTGACATAGACTAGGATCAAGAGCAAACCCATTACAAATAAAAAAATAAAGTTTGCTGCTGCGGATTCAATCAAGATATTTTTATCACCTGCAAGCAACTTGTGGTTTGGTAGCAGGAAGAAACGTAGACTAAGGCCGCGTTTTAATTAAGGATGTGCGAAGATTTGTAGAGAAGGATGTGTTCGTTAAGGTGTTTTGCTGACCAAATAAGCTTGATTCGTTTTCTCTTTGCGGCACCGCAACGTTTATCATAGAATTCACACAATTTTTAGAATTATTGTTATAAAAAAAGAAAAGTGAACTTTCAAAATTAAATAAAACGTGTATAATTTAGATTTTTAAATTGTCTATCCATTAGTGTAATCCTCAAATGATTAGATCGTCGCCTTTGGCAAAAGATGCATACAATCAATAAATTTAGTATCTTTTTAAATTCAATTTTAAATGTATATTTATAACACTTAAAAAAATTAGAACGTGAATATGATGATAAGATATCGAACATTAATAATGTGCTTTCAGATGTAGTTTATTTCTCTTATCTGATGAGTTAATAGTCTCCGAAAAACGGACTGTCGCAAGGTTTTGGTCGGGGTAGCGCCTTAAGAACCAATAGAATCGCTTGGCTTAGGTTAGGCTGCGTTCGAGAACGCGTAGCGAGTGCGTTAGTGGTTGAGCGATTGGCTACAGCGATGCGTTCGATTCCCGCACGGAACAAATATTTTTATGGCCTACAGATAGTTGTTCCGGGTCTGGCTGTTTGTCTATGTGACTTTGTATCTTTGTAAACGTACCCACGATACCGGAGAAATTCCTAGTGTGGGGCAACGTTTAAAAAAAACAAAAACATACAACCTTATTCCCACCTAAACAAATACGCCAATAAAATCAATATTAATTCTCACTGGCCTGATTTTCGAACGATAGTTCCAATTGTCAAAATACAAGTAGGTACATACACAATGTGATGTCGATCGCGATACATTCGAGTGGGACCGAGGAAAGGCGTGACTCGCGTCCACAATAAACTTAACGCGGTAGGGTTGGCCAACGATATGATTCATATCTTGAGAGAATTAATTTCCTTTCGAAAATCTGAATATCGATAGAGAATTGGTTGCTTCAGAAACAAGTGGATCGACAATGGGTATATTGTGAAGGTAGTAGACTGGTTGTGTAAGCTAAATTATTCTACCTGTACTAATATTATAAAGAGGAAAGATTTGTTTTTTTTTAGTATGTTTGTTACGATTTAACTTAAAAACTACTCGATCGATTTTAAAATTTCTTTCACCATTAGAAAGTTACACCTACTACTTTCAAATAAATTAGGTAAAATGGTTTGGAAGTTAGTCTCGGGATAGAAGGTAATCTCTGGAAGAACTAATCTGATTAATTTGAAAAGAAAAAAAAAGATAAGAAATAGTTTTTTTGGGCCAAGGTGACGATGACAACCACAGAAAAAATAAAAAAAAAAAAGATTAAAATAGGTTGGGAATATATGTGTCACATCCGCGCAAAACGGCCATCGCTGTTCATAATGCTGGGCTGGGCACTGGTGTGCTGGCATACCAGCAGACAATGTCTGCATAGAGTCTGCTGATTTTCTGCGACATCCTACTGTGAGTGGATGACGTTAATTGAAATTCGTTCACTAGTAATAAGCTACACTATTATTTCTCGAGTGTCATAGGTTATTTGTATCCCGGAAAATGTGCGGTTACCTACTACTAAGAGCCGTTGATCAGGAGCTCGTGGCTAGATAATAACAGCCGCACGGGTCGATCTTCAAGGTTAAGCAACGCTTGCCAAGGTTGGTCTGTGGATGGGTGACCATCGTAACGTGAAGTTCAGTGAGAACCGAGTTTCCTCCGTGCCTCGGAAAGCACGTTAAGCCGTTGGTCCCTGCTGTCATTTGTAGATCTTTGGCAGTCGTAACGGATAGTCAGAAGCCAGTTTCGTGTTACCCAGTTAATGGGTTGTGGAGGTCTGGTAGGCAGCCGCTCCGCGTAAAATACTGGTATTCAGCTGAATCCGGTTTGACTGGAAGCCGACCCCAATACTTATAGTTGGGAAAAGGCTAGGCAGATGAAGAGCTGTTGATCAGTGGTGGGAGGGCCATCAGTTGTCATACCTATATAAAGTCATGCTTAGTTTGTAACACCTCCATGCAACTCGTACAGCCCTGGTAGCAAACAAAAGAATCAAGTATTACTCAATTGATTGTATTGCACTTGTGCTTGATATAATTGCGTAACGATGCAATGCGGTGAAATTTTATGACAGAATGACCCCTTGTGAGGCTTCCAGTGAATTTGGGGATTTGTTATGTGATAAGGTATTATGTTTTTTGGCCAATTTATAGTACCTATTCGTATTACTTTGTTATTTATTTATCTATTAAAGATGAAACAAGAACACCGTGTTTCTACGCCCAAATTGAAACAGTCCGCCGCACAATACCTACATTTTGCTATGAGTACCTATTGTTGAAAACCTTTAAATGTTCATGGAAGACAAATGCGATCATTCTTCGCATTTGTATTCCATGAAAATTTAAAGGATGAGAATTTAAAATTGAGAAAAAAAATCAGTGGCTTTTAATTTGGACCTGAAACCTTAAATACTTACACCATTTACCAATAAGTTTTAAATTGATCAATGATTACTTACTTGGTAGAGTTAATAAAAACTTTTTTACAAAAAAAATATCCAAACAAAACACTACAAAGTATAAAATAATCTTAATTTCGGAAGTCGGTGTTTTTTGTTTTGTTTCTTTGTTTGTAAACAAAGTACCTTAATAAAATGTTTTTATTTTCACTTTTAAGTGGTGATACTTGGACGACGTTATCGTCTACCCAGAAATTAAAATAAGCAAAAATGCCCATACAATAAAAACTATTGAAATAAGCTGAATTAAATTTTTACGTGACCAAATGGCAAGTCTGCCGCATCGAACTAAAAAGGAACCACATAAATCGGATCAGAAACCCCGGAGTAATCGGTGTACAAACATAAAAAAATGCCCACCGAATTGAGAACCTCCTCCTTTTTTGGAAGTCGGTTAAAAATGTGATAAACTGATTCAGAAAACATAGGCTCAATGTTCTACTAATTTCGTGTCCGTCACAATATATCAAAAAAGCTTCAATTTCCCATATTTTTTAACTGATTACGACTGTGACGCGAATGTTAATGTTGCTTGATAAATTTGTAGAATTGACACTCTGATATAAGAATTAACATAAGAAAAACGAAATGACAATCTACGTTCGATTTTTAAAATAAATGTTGAATCAATGACATCATTGTAAAGTCGATTATGGTATTATAGTGAAGAGCCAATAGTGACCGAAACAAACTGGATTTTAGAACACAATTGGTCACAATCTGAATAATACAATCTTTTTAACTTTAAAGCCATTTGTTAAAATTCTATGATTATATATCCGCATAAATGTTGAAAAAATAATATTTGTTAGGTGGTTTATTTAAGAACTAGCTGACTCGCGCAACTTCGTCTGCGTCATATTTATCATCTCCTCTCCTATTGGTCGCAGCGTGATGTTTTATAATGATGCACACCTTCCACAATGAATGGGTTATCCAACACTAAAATATTTTTTTTCGATGTAAAACCAGTCGTTCCTGAGATTAGCGCGTTCAACCAAACAAACGAACAAACTCTTCAGCTTTATACCTAATATTAGTATAGATTTACATTTTTTTGTGTTATTAGGTAGATACAGCCAAAATTCGTGTGAGAATTACATCTATAAAAAAAAACTTTAGAGTACATTTCCAATAAAATATTCAATTCTCTTTCATTTCAAATGGTTTTCCTTAGTTCAGAAAGCATTCAAGACTCGATCGAAACCATTGCCTTCTGAAGAAATTTGTGGATAGAACCTTTTAGAATTATTTACTTTTAAAACCGTTATATTATGTAGGTCGAAGGGCGAATTCTCAACAATTCTTCATAAACATTGTACCAAAGCGATGATCAATTTACACAGACGCAACCACGCCATGCCGTTATAACTTGCAATATTTGTACATCTGTTCAAACTGTATTTAATTTTATAGATATTAAACATGTGACATCATTTGACCATGGTTTTGTATAAAACAAAGGAAAATTAATAGTTGACGCAGAAAAATACAAAATTATATTGTTCTTACATTGTATTTATTCAACTTGAAATCATCTACGCATAGGTAAGTTGATGTTCGATAAGAAAGTATTATCACAAAAACGGCCAAGTGCGAGTCGAAAAACACGTCGATCCCTGTTCATATTTTCAATTAAAATCGGCTCTTAGTTGGCCAAAAAAGCTTTAAAAAGTGCATTTTCAATCGAAACCGGATCAGTCGGATATCCAAATTTACATCACATTTTTTTGACGGGCGGACAGCGGAGGCTTAATAGCTTAGCAGCTAATAGGATTCCGTTGGTTACCTCTCGGGTACGGAACCCTAAAACGCCACGTGAATCTTGCTCTTCAAACATTTTGGTTTGATTTCGAGCCAAAAGTGCTAAGACATAATGCGTTCGATCTTTCTCGAATGATCGTAAATACGTTGAGCATGTACGCAAGTGTGTACCTACTATGTAGAAGTAAACATAATCGTAAACTACATACATAAGTATTATGTTCTTAGTTTATCGTTTCACACATTTTTATATCTTTCTCATGATAGTCATTGTTGTTATGGATATTTCTAGATAGTATACGATTAGTTAAACGAAGTTGCAATAATTATTTACTTACAGTAAGCACTAGATTTCACAGACTTGCCAGGGGCTTGTCCGTTTGATCGTCCGCATTAAAAAGTATCCTATGTCTTTTTCCAATCCAATCCTATATATATCTCTATACCGAATTAAAAAAAAAATGGTTCAGCGGTTAAGTTGAGAAAAAGGCACAAACAAACAGACAAACAGTCAGTATTTTTAACTCAAAGGCTGAGGACTGATAGAGGATGCCTTGTTGCATTATGTTCGCCCATGTACCACTACCGTATGTACATCATCATCTGCCTAGCCTTTTTCCCAACCAATATTGGGGTCGGCTTCCAGTCAAACCGGACTTAGCTGAATACCAGTATTTTACGTGGAGCGGCTGCCTACCAGACCTCCACAACCCATTAACTGGGTAACACGGTACTTCTTAGCTGGACTGCGGTACTTCTTGGCTGGACTGGAGTCAGATTTACTGGCTTCTGACAATCCGTAACGACTGCCAAAGATCTACAAATGACAGCCGGGACCAACGGCTTAACGTACTTTGAGAGGCATGGAGGAAACTCGGTATGTTAAGATGGTCCCCACCACAGACCAACCTTGGCAAGCGTTGCTGTTATTATTTAGACACAAGCTCCTCCACCGTATGTACATAAAGTTAATTGAATATCATCTGCAAAGCAGTTATTATTTACTTCAAGACTTGTCGATGTACTTATTGAATATTTTACGATCTCTAAAGCTGAGAATCTTATTAAAATTATTGGTAGCGGTACTTTAACTAACCATCACATTAACAGCTTATCAGAAACGGTGCAAAGCGACTAATAAATAAAATCCCAGTTATCTTTCTAAATCAGTATCGAAGCAAATTCTGTAGGAAGTATCGTTCACATTCAATAAAATCTAGATAGAAAATACCGAATCAGGTGCATAGCTTCGCAATCTCGGCCCAATCGTATTAGGAACGCAGGAAGCTAAGAGAATTCTTAGTCCTGACTGCGTGTGGCAAACTAGCTTAAATATCTCGTAAAATACTTCCATCTCTAGGTACGTCCATAAGAACGAACAAATCAATAAAAATGAAGTGTCTGTTTGTTATGTCGAAATCCCAGACCTTTACTACCTCTTACAAATCTTGTCTTTCTGTCTGTTTGTTGCGGTTAATCTCTGAAATAGCTCACTGACAAATCAAATCTAAACCGGCAGTTTATCTCTCTAAATCAGTATCGAATTAAATTCTATAGGAAGTATCGTTCACATTCAATAAAATCTAGATAGAAAATACCGAAACAGGTGCATAGCTTCGCAATCTCGGCCCAATCGTACTAGGAACGCAGGAAGCTAAGAGAATTCTTAGTCCTGTCTGCGTGTGGCAAACTAGCTTAAAATATGTCTCGTAAAATACTTCCATTTATAGGTAGGCACATCTATATGAACGATGACATCACATATCAATAAGTAGAATTGAGTGTCTGTTTGTTGATGATGCTGCATTTGAAAGATGATTGATACTTAAATAAAGTCCTTGTCCAGATTTTGATGGAACATTCTTTGAGCTGATAGTTACTGTTTTAAAAGGAGTAACTTCGTCTATTATTAAAATATAACGATATCACGGATAAAAATTAAAACTAGAAATTGAAAACAAATCCTATTTAATGGTTAGTTTAACTCAATAAGTTAATAGTATCCACGTGACAAATATTTTAATTTACGCGCATGAAGTCGCGGGTAGCCGCCGATTTTGCGTATAACTGGCGATATCTTGAGTGTTTAGAGCTTCGGCAAATAACTTTGCAGCGGCTGTATTTAACGATTGTAGAGATAAAGATGGAAGCTGCTTGTATTGAGGTATGAGCGGTTTATTTCATTCTGGGTATCGCTTATTTTAATAGACTTTAACGTGAAGTTGTGATTGTAGGTGTGATTTGTTTAGCTCTCTAATAAAAATTCTAAATGTATCCCTGAAATATGAATCGTTAGGGTACATTCATGATCTCTGTTGCAATTTTACTCCAATATGGCTGAACCAGTTTTGATCAATGTTAGTAGCGATAGATTGGCTTTCTACCCCGGGTGTACGTTTCCTTAAGATAATTTTCTACTAACGCGTGTGAAGACACTGCCAAAAGCAATTTAATAGATACCTATGAAGCTTATTCCAAAGCTGTTGCCCGTACTTACCTGTATAAAGGAAGTTCAATCGTTACAAAATTCGGCTAAGTGCGAGTCAGATTCTCACACAAAGGGTTCCGTAATATAAAATTTTCTTTTACGGGAGCCTCCTATACATAATTTTAATTGAAGTTTGATTATTTGTTGTTATAGCCGCAATAGAAATACACACTCTGTGAAAATTTCAACTGTCTACATATTACGGTTCTTGAGATACAGCCGCTGACAGAGAGACGTAAGGACGGACGAACGGACAGTGTAGGCTGAGGCACCCTTCGGGTACGAAACCCTAAAAAAATAGATAACTGGTTTACATAAATAAAGGAGCGAACATTTATAGAACATAGCACTCGAGATTCGCAGAGTTTGAAGAACTTTAAAAGTCATCGGTCAATACCATGCCGATGTTATTAACTATGCTTAAACTATGCTTACAGATGCACACGTTATACTAATTTAGACCCTAAGTGCTGCTTCTGCGTACCATACAACTATTACTATGAAAATTATATCCTTTAACGCGGCGAAATAAACTTTTAGCGTAAATGACGCACTGATAGCGCATAAGCTCCTTGTTTTTTGCGCAATTTATACACAAATGTGTTCTGCAGCGTGTGATGTGAACTGCGTTTTATGCATATCAGTGTTTATGATAGCTTTACTTAGGGTTCAATGAGAAAGCTTTTTAGTTTTATGGTTTTATAACGTCTGATCCTGTAAAAAGAGGACTTGAATATCACGTGGTACAGGTTGCCTTGAGTCGATCGGAACAGAGAAGAGCAGCGGCCGCTATCACACTGCACTGACTATCTAACACTGAAAAATTCTTTCAGTGTTAGATAGTCCATGTATCCAGGAAGGCCATAGGCTATATATCATCACGCTAAGACCAATCAATCAATCAAATTATTTATTACGAGCAACAAAGACTCATAGTGTTAGTAGGTACAATAAATAAACTTACAACTGTGTTAGTGACACAATACAACAACAACTACATGAACACACACAACATAACTATCACCGCTTCAGCATCCCAGCTGAGATACTGGAGCAAATGATTAACAGTACTGCAGTCCAGCCTGTCAGCAATCATACCCAGGATGCTGTTGGAACTGGCTCGCACCCTGCACACCAAGGACGCACATCTTTTACGCATTAATGCATAAAAGCAATCAACACGCATTTCCGCAAACATCCCTGATGCGCTACAGAAGCGAGGCAGCCCCATCAACACCCTGAATGCATTATTGTACTGAACGCGCAATATGCTATTAGCGGCGGTAGTTTAAGGTCTTCCTTCACTGCATTTACAATAAAATACATGTCCAGCCTATCACAGTATGACTGCCAACTTCCAGTCTTCAAGTCAAATTCGTCAAATTTCGCCATCCTCGTCCATTGTAGATTTGTGGAATAAAAGACGTAGTTCGCTCGGTAGACATTTATTGACTAGCTGCCGCGGTCGATCGACGGTTTTTATATAACTTAGAAAATAACCTAAGAATACCCTACATTACAATACCCAAACGTAAAATTGGAGAAATGATACAGAGTCAGACACTCCCTCCCATTTCGCCCAGAGGGGAGGAGTCACATTTCCCATCCATAAAATAAAAGGTTTTCGTTTTGTCTGTATGTTTCTTGGAAAATACTAGGAGATTATAAATATCACGGACAGGAGCGACCGTGTTTGTGCTAATGCATCCTGCTGTAATCTAAGATGCGTCTCGCGTTCCAGCTTCGACGTGATTATGGCATTATCCCTCGGGATCATTCTATATGTAAGTATAGCTACTCATTTCTGTCTTGTTATTTGGTACGACGTGTTGTGTGTTAAAAACTATAGGTGCAAGTTCATACTAAACCATACTAAGTTCATACTAACCCATACTAATATTATAAATGAGAGACTGTATATCTGTGTTTGTTGTCTTTTAACATCTTAACGGCTGAACAGATTTGCATAAAACTAGGCATGCGGGTAGACCATGACTTTATGTCGGGTGTTTGTTCCCCCCTGGGATAATTTTATATTGCCGCTATTACAACAAATGCAGGTAAATATTGGTCGTAATAGTGGGAATATAAAACTAAATGAAAAATGAAAGGCACCTTTATTTTTTCCCAGAGGGTGGGTTATGTTATTTTTCGATTTATGGTACGGAACTCTCGGTGTTGGAGTCCGACTAGCACTTGGCCGTTTCATTCTGAACCTGAACAGAACCCATGCATCTTTCACGCCTACTTTGTTTATGTTTTTTGTTTCCGCAGATTCTCCCGTTTATACAGCCCCATTGTCTTCACCATTCGATGAATATTCCCACCAGCTTTACAATCAATTGTAAATCGTTATCATATCGACGGCGTTATAATTTATTTAAATATAAGGGTAAGGCCAATTAGGTTCCTATTAAGAACTGTTATATATTCTCAGTAATTGTGTAGACGGCTTAGGCTCTACATTTTTGAAAGCATCGTCAAGAAGACGATGAACCTTAGGATCTAGACAACCCACACAAAGAACAAAAAAAAAATGAAAGGGAGCCATCTTCCCGTACAAGAATATATCTATGGCTCCCATACAAGAATCGAGTTTTAGGTTTATGGCAGGGAACCCGTCGTGCGAGAGTGCGACTCGCACTTGGCAGGTTTTTTCTAAGAATTTTACTGCTTTTGGGCTGCTTTTCGATCAGAGATGTGCTATGCTACGTTGCTATGGATGCGTTTGATATCCACCAATCATATTCATCGGTCCACATAGCGTAGCACTGGTGAAAATTGATTCAACTTAGCTACGTTTTTTTGTATGGTAGGATGCGTGCTGTGGATGCATGCTATGGATGCGAGCTATGGATGCGTGCTATGGATGGTCGCAAGGTGTGTAGCTATGTGCAGAGCAGTGCGTAACTTCCCTATTGTCGATACAACGCATACCTCGAGCTGCGCATCTTCCTCGCACAGCTACATAGCTTAGCATCAGTGGAAACGGTTACATAGTCTCGTAGCGTAGCTGCATAGCACGTTTCTGGTAGATAGGCAAACTTATATCTGGGTACGGGCAACAGCTTTGGAAAATGCTACAAATGCATCAATTTAATCTTTTTTGACAGCGACAATGAATGTCAATTTGTGAACCTACCAGTAGTTTCTGAGATTAGCGCGTTCAAGCAAACAAAATAACTAATCTCAGGAACTACTGGTCCGATTTGAAAAATTCTTTCAGTTTTAGATAGCCTATTTATCGAGAAAGGCTATAGGCTATATATACATATCATCACGCTAAGACCAACAGGAGCGGAGCAGACAAAGTTGCGCAGGTCAACTAGTTCATTATAATCGGTTCTGCCACTTAGTCACACAATTACTGGATATCGTACTTACTTTATTGAGATGCAGAAGTACAGAATAATTATAAATATACAGATGAGAAGTGGGAATGTATCATCATGTTTAGTAAATAGCACATTTTGTTTTTTTATTTTGTTGATGTTGCGTGATCATAAGAAATATTTACAAGGAAATTGTAGGTACAACAATGGGGTATTTTGACGTCACACGCGTGACGTCATCTGGCTTGGTAATAATGTACCTAATTTACCAAGCCAGATGAGGCGCTCGTGGCTAAATAAAAAAAAACAGCCGTACGGATCGATCTTGAAGGTTAAGCAACGCTTGCCAAGGTTGGTCTGTGGATGGGTGACCATCTTAACATAACGAGTTTCCTCCGTGCCTCGGAAAGCACGTTAAGCTGTTGGTCCCGACTGTCATTTGTAGATCTTTGGCAGTCGTTACGGATTGTCAGAAGCCAGTAAATCTGACTCCAGTCTTGCCAAGATGTACCGTGTAACCCAGTTAATGGGTTGTGGAGGTCTGGTAGGCAGCCGCTCCACGTAAAACACTGGTATTCAGCTGAATCCGGTTTGACTGGAAGCCGACCCCAATGTAGTTGGGAAAAGGCTAGGCAGATGATGATGATGAGATGACGTCACGCGTGTCTACAACTCGCTGTATCCTCTTAATTTTTTGTTTAAATGAAAAAAGAATAAATACGTGTCCAATATTTTTTTTAAATCTATCAGAAGGACAAATTAGATTTTTTTAGTAAAATACCCTATTGCATACTACATCTACAAAAGGTGCGTTTAAACGGCGCGGGGTAGCAAGATACCGCGCGAGTCGCGCCATCCGTGTAGATGCGGCTCGGCTAAATCCAAACGCAAGCCTACTCGTAAACACGGCGCATATCACAGAATTTAGTTTTGATTCTTGCCGAGCCGTGCCGAGCCTCGCTCGGCTCGCGTGTTTGCGCGCCGCCGGTTATACGCACCTTACGTGTTCACAAACATATTGTTGATGATGAATAAATAAACAATATAATATAATATTAAATCTTTTAATAAATAAACACAATATCAAAACAAAACACAACCGATCAATGACCAACAAATTGTTGTGTAGTTTGTTGTTTTTTTAGGGTTCCGAACATCCGTAAGAAACGGAACCCTTATTAGGATCACTCGGGTGTCTGTCTGTCAGTCTGTCTATCTGTCTGTCCGAATGTCACAACCAGTATTCTCTAGATCTACTGGACCGATTCTGTAAAAAATTTGGCCAATTGCGAGTCTGACTCACACA
Organism: Lacanobia oleracea; assembly: GCA_950371165.1. NCBI lineage: Eukaryota > Metazoa > Arthropoda > Insecta > Lepidoptera > Noctuidae > Lacanobia > Lacanobia oleracea. The sequence goes on from OX493406.1 coordinate 18,164,093, forward strand.
CAAAGGGTTCCGTACCATAAACCTTATTTTTTATTTTTTGTTGTTAAAGCGGCAATAGAAATACACTATCTGTGAAAATTTCAACTGTCTACCCATTACGGTTCTTGAGATACAGCTCGCTGATAGACAAACGCGTGCCTCTATCAATAGTAAAAAAAACCGGTCAAGTGCTAGTTAGACTCGCACAAGAAGGGTTCCGTACCATAAACCTCAATTGTTATTATTTGTTGTTATAGTAGCAACAGAAATACACAATCTGTAAAAATTTCAAGAGCCTACCTGTTACGGTTCTTGAGATACAGCCCGCTGACAGACAGACGGACGGACGTACAGCGGAGGCCCTTTGGGTACGGAACCCTTAAAAAAATAGACGTACGGACGGACGGACGGACAGCGGAGGCTTAGTAAATGGGTGTCGTTGGTTACCCTTTGGTTACGGAACTCTAAAAACAATCCACATTCACAAAGTATTCTCAACCCTATCAACATAAAACAGTACCAAAGTGCAAAGAATGCACTCAGGCACATTAAACACACACAGCGCATGCGTGATTAGTATCCCTATCTCTGACTAATCAGGTAATCACTTCGTAGTAATCTAAAGTAGGCGAGTACCTACTACCTACTTGCATGTACAATGCAAGCGGATGCAAACGGCATTCAAGGGTTAAGTGGGATACTCTTGGATATTTTGTGAAGGAAATGCTAATAAGGTTTAAGAATAGAAGAGATAGTTGTTAAGGCTGCTCTCTCGAGAAATGCTTAAAACAACGTGCGTTTGAAGCAACTTTTCGTCGACAATAACAGAGAAATTGTATCTGAAAAAAATTGTTAGTAATCTACATGATATGATACGTAATTTGGTTCAGCCAGAATTTATCTATCGGTATAAAATAATAAGAAAAAAAAAACACCAAATCACCTTCAAATCGTTGAGATGAAACCATTTTACTCCTTCATTTTTTATCAAAAGAGTATAAAAATATATCTGCTTTGCAATACTATCGAAAACAATTTGACTTTGTTACTTTTTTAAAATGTGTTTTATTTTTATTATAAAAATTAAAATCCGGCCAAGTGCGAGTTGGACTCGCACACGAAGGGTTCCGTACCATAAACCTTAATTTTTACTATTTGTTGTTATAGCGGCAATAGAAATACACAATCTGTGAAAATTTCAAGTGTCTGTTCTTGAGATATAGCCCGCTGACAGACCGACGTACGGACGGACGGACGGATGGATGGATTGACGGGCGGACAGCGGAGGCTTAGTAATAGGGTTCCGTTGGTTACCCTTTGGGTACGGAACCCTAAAAACGCGGGTAGCGGAGTGGCGCTTAGAGGTGTAGTTAGCTCCGTTTGAATGCACAAGGTGATTGGCATGTATACAAGATTTAAGTTGTGAAAGTAGAGTATTATGAAGTTGCGGGATTTGTTTAATTGCATTAGGAGGAACACGGATTGGTTTTAGTCAAGTCTTTTGGCAATTCCGCTCCGGCCAGAGCGAAAGCAGTCATTTGATGATTTCCCATACTTAAAAAAAAGTAAACGAGTTCTGTTTCAATTCCTGCATTTTAACCCTTTTCCTCTTCTCAATTGAGGACTTGCATTCCTTACTTTAGAATGAGAGATCTTTTGCACGTTCTTCTCCGTAGAGATCTAAGCTTTTGATTGTATTCGCCATTTTTCTGTAAAAGTGCCTATAAATACTTTGCTTTGATTTAATTGCGTTTTTTGAGCTTTCAAAAATCAGCTTCAATTAGAAACACGGGACAATCCCAGTTTTCACAAACTGGGATTGACACATTCCTATTTCAAATGCTTAATTATATTCAGATACTAGTTGACCCGCGCAACTTCGTCTGCGTCACAATTTTCATTACTACTCCGTTCCTATTGGTCTTGGCGTGATGATATATAGCCTATAGCCTTCCTCGATAAATGGGCTATGAAACACTGAAATAATTTTTCAAATCGGACCTAGTTCCTGAGATTAGCGCGTTCAAGTAAACAAACAAACAAACAAACAAACAAACTCTTCAGCTTTATATATTAGTATAGATATAGATAATTAAGCATTTGAAATAGGAATGTGTCCTGAGTAAAAAAATATGATTCTATTAAGTCCGTCAGTTAGATTATCGAAAAATATTAGACACGAATTTTTTACTTTTTAAAAATAATAAAAATTGACGAAGATAAAATGCATTAAATATCAGGAGTGTGTTCTTGTGACGTCACTTATCGTTAAAAAGTATACCTACTGAAATCAAATGATATGTGACGTCACACGTTACGTGAAAAAATACGTGTCTGATATTTTTTGGAACTCGATTTGACGAACTAATTTCATTTTTTTAGTACACTACCCTATAGAAGAGGAGCTCGTGGCTAAAGAGTAACAGCCGCACAGGTCGATCTTCATGGTTAAGCAACGCTTGCCAAGGTTGGTCTGTGGATAGGTGACCATCTTAACATACCGAGTTCCCTCCGTGCCTCGGAAAGCACGTTAAGCTGTTGGTCTCGGCTGTCATTTGTAGAACTTTGGCAATCGTTACGGATTGTCAGAAGCCAGTAAATCTGACTCCAGTCTTGCCCAAGAAATACCGTGTTACCAATTTAATGGGTTGTGGAGGTCTGGTAGGCAGCCGCTTCACGTAAAATACTGGTATTCAGCTGAATCCGGTTCGACTGGAAGCCGACCCCAATATAGTTGGGAAAAGGCTAGGCAGATGAGTACACTACCCTATAGAGTATTTGTCAAACTCTAGTCTCCAAAACCGTCAAACTTTTGTCATTAAAGTGCGGGTAGACACGTTTGTAACATCAAATTCCAAATTGGAAACCCGGGATTTTCATCTTGCATTGAGTACTTTTCCAAGCAATAAAGATTAAAGGTGTTACTTATATGGAGCCCTTCTTATTTTATCGCTAGGATATTACTTACTATTATGTGATTTTTGCTGTTATTTTCTAAGGAACATATATTGCGCATGGTAGTAAAAGTGACTAAGTCCCGGGTCTGGAAAAAACAATATATTGGCCCTTCACGAATTAAATGCAAGCCAATGATTTTCGTAAACCAGTACTTCTAGAGATTAGATTATACAAAAAAAAAGTGTATTAATTTTGCTAAATCTTAGTTTACATTATTATATTTGCCTGCAGCTGCACCACATTTTGCTATAAAAAAGCAATTTTTAAATTAGCTTCATGATTTTATTTTTAATTTTGGTTTAACTCCACTGAGTTACATAAAACACGGTAAGGTTTATTTCATAATTCGGTATTACTTTAATCAACAATGTATTCTTTTGTTTCAGGTAACGCATCATTTTCATCTACTCCACTAACTCAAGTGGTATTTTCGGATATTTTAAGGTAAAATTCAATTAGCGTTCCAAGGTTCCAACTAAAGTGCCTGCTGGGGCTGCGGACTTCGTTCGAAAGAGGCACCGTACCCTGGAACGCAAAGGGCACTAGGAGGAACACGGATGGGTTTTAGTCAGTAAGAGTCTGACACTCCCTCCTGCTGTACCCAAAGCGGGAGGAGTCGTTTGATGATTTCCCATCCTAAAAAAAAAGGTTACCTACCTTACTTAAGAAAAGTTTTAGCGCCGAAAATGGTGGTCGGCAATAAATTTTCTTCTTTTTCTTTTTTTTAACATCTTTTGTACAAATCCTCCTATCTAACTCTATGAACAGAGTCTCATTAAATGACTTAAGATTAATCTGTGGCTCTGTGGAGTTATCGATTTTATGAGTATTGTTTAATATTGCAGAATGAAATAGGTATTTGACAAACATGGATGAAAAAATTGCCGTTTAACTTAATGTGAAATTTACTATCTTTTATAATGGGTTAAAAGATAGTAAGTATACATCCTTTAAGGAAAGCCTCGCTAAAAACATCACGAAGGCTCATAAGAAATAGCAATAACACCTTATTTGTCAAACAGAACGAAGGGTTTAGGAGAAAATTACGAACATCCATATAAACACATAAAAGTAAAGACAGCCATCTGTAAATGCTTACGGATGGCCGTCCGCTTTGATTGATCGATAGATTCGTTATGTTTATATCTCTAAACAGCGAGAGAAATTGATGTACACTTCCTGTAACATAAATTAGAACAGCAATTTAGTTTAGTATCATTTGGATACAACTAATTATGTATGCCTGTGGTTTTGTTTTTGTTGTTTGTGTTGCCTTCATATGGCTTGGCTGTTTTATTTTTATATGTTGTTTTTTCATTTACATTATTATAAGTTAATATTTTTTGTGTCTTCTCTGGCGAAACAAACAGTTTTTTCTTTTCTTTCATTTTCTATTTAGTTTGGTATGATATAGGTACTCAAATAAACTTTTGATGCAGTGCATTTAAAGATTTTTCACTAAATGCTTAGCTTTGATGAAGTTGTCCTAATTTAAATCTAATCTTCTCAGCTCAACCAACTTCATAATTTTAATTCCCGTAATCAACAAAGATAGCCAGCCGGTACCCAGCTCAAAGGTCCATAAAACCCAAAGTACCCAAAACCAAACATTAACTCTAAAGGTCTCACTTACTTAACTCGACGGCAATCCAAGCGAAATGTTTACACCGGCTGACCGCATTCCGCGCATGCGTCCGACGCCAGTCGCCTGCGCCGAATGTTCTGCGCTCCTTTAACTGCACTGCACTGCACATATTTGTGTGCAATCCAGTGCATTAGGAAATGAGTAGGGTGCGTCTATTCCACTGGATGATTCCAACGTACAAATATGTGGGGTATATTTTGGTTATATTTCGTGCAAGCAAGTGTATTTGGTAAAAGAAGGGGCGCGGCTTCAGATGTCTCAAGCGAAAATGGTTGCAGCTATAATACGAGTATGACCAAGCTTACTAGAGAACGAGGCATCGGAAGGCCTCCCCAAGGTTTACGGATGACCTGATGATGGCCGCGGGAGATCGTTGGATGCAGGAGCGGTCGATGTGGCGATGCTCGTGGAAGGATTGTGTCTTGCAGTGGACGTCTTTCGACTAAAGCTAATCCTTGAAGGTTAAATTTATAATTATGGTACAACCATTTTCTTTATCAAGGGTATTCAAAAGGTTACCCGTCCTGCATTTTGCTCGTTTCCTTGTATAATTTTCAGTACTTTCCCGTGGCCTTCCTCAGGCCATCGACACAGCTTTGGAAGATCTTCCAGCGTTACGTCTTCCGGAACGCAGTCACCACGACCCCGTCGACCCCATCGATTAGCAATCTGCCCTGCCTTGCGAGCCTGTATTTAAACAGCTTCATGTCATTAACGCTAAGGATTTCGTCACAAACTCACACGCCTTGTGAGTTTGTGACGAAATCCTTAGCGTTAGTTAGTTGTCAGTCGAAACTAGACAAGATTAATTATCATAATTGTGCATGAAACGACAGGTTGTAGTAAGTAGTTACCGACGGTTATTCGTGGCTGCGATCGTGTAATTATAGAACATTTCCCTCGTTGAGTTTTATGACTCGCCCGTGGTGATAGACAATTTTCAACTAAGTTAGTTTGAGCTTAATGACTAAAAGTGAGAATATTTCCAAGCAGTTTTTAATTGTTAAGGACTCAGCCACCTGCCAGGGTTGCGGGATTGGTTCAAGAGAGTCATCGCGGCCCTGAAACGCCAAGGGGAACATGGATGGGTTTTATAGTCAGTAAGAGTCTGACACTCCTTTCTGCTCCCCACATAACAGAAGGAGTCTTTTGATGATTTCTCATCTTTAAAAAAGATCTCGGCCAGTTAGAAACATACATTTATGACGCGTTAAAGCTTAAATCTTCATGGATGAAAAAGGGGAGGAAACTCCATGGACATGCTATGTAAGCCTGTCCATTGTTAAAGACTGTTTTCCGGTTTCCACATTAGATTTGTATAACTGCTGATCTTTAAAGAACTTTATTACGAAGCTTCCAAGAGATCCTCTGAGAACTTCTGCGATAATATTCTCAGAGGTTCCGAAGAGGGGTTGTGAATGTTAGGTCGCGGACACGAACTCAGCGGCGCGGTGGGCGTCGCGGCAAGTTACATTATACATCTCTGCATTTGACGCGACCAGCGCTGAAGCGTCGCGTTCATAGTTAGCTTTAGCGTCATTGTTGACGCGGAAGGAGAAGAAATCATTTTGCGACGACGCTAAATAACCTAGAACAAGGGCATGGAGATAATGCTGATAATTGAAGTTCAATCCACTTAGAAGTGCTAGCTTCACAACTGTAACCAATCAATCCAGCCTGTGGACACACTGTTTATTGTCATTTACGTCAACATAAAGCGCACATAATGCTCTTATATCATGTGACATTGTGCGCACAGGGCCTTAACCTTACTTCAGTGACAGCTGGAGCGTGACGGTGACCTCTGGCGTCAACATATTGTCAAGTTTTGAGCACAATACACGACACGTTGAAGCTTAGGGTCATATTTGAAATTGCTGGATGCGTTGCATTAAAGCGGTTTATAAAATGTTTTGGAGACAATCATTCAAGTCGAAGAAAGACAGAACGAGCAATGGTTGACTAAGTTCTGCTGTGTCCAGCATTCCGAATGTGAAAGCGAAGCCTCGAGCGCAAGTGTATTTAGATATGGGATTAAATGTTTAACGAACTAGTCACAGAAGATCTACTTCCATTTGCTTCTTCCTTTTTAACCGACTTCACAAAAAGGAGGAGGTTCTCAATGTGGTTGTATGTTTTTTTTTGTTTTACAATCTTATTGTTTTTGGCCCTCCAGTGTAGTTGTCTGAAAAAAAAAGTTTAAAATTATCAATAAACAGTACAAAAACCAACTACATTGGGCCTATCTATCGAATGTATGTTGACAAATAGACTCAATGGATGGCCTATTCTTTGAGCTTCACTTCCGCCGCATTCAAGGCTATCTTTTAACGTTTCTTCGGCACCCAATACGTCTATTTTATCATCATCGTGATTCAAACGAGCTTGTCATTCGATAGCGTGAAATTCGCTCATAGGTTTCAATAAGCATGGCTGTTGATAGTGAATATACTCTGTGTAAATAAATCAGTTACGTGACTGTCTGATTCACTGTGTGACTGACAGACAAACTGCAGTTTAAACAGCTATTAAGTTTATAAAGATATTAACATGAGGTTAATACATAACTGTACCTAGAGGGTGCCATTGTAAAAAAGAACCACGGCCTTGAAACGCAAAGGGCAATTTAAGGAACGTGAAGATGGCTTTTGGTCAGTAAGAGCCTGACGCTCCCTCCCACTGCATCTAGAGCGGGAGGAGTCACTAGATGTTTTCTCATCAGGCATATAATATAATAATCGACACGTTATAAATTAAACGCAAGTCAAATGATGTGATTGGAAATTTATAACTTTTATGGCTAAGTAACTTTTGCCCGCGACTTCGTACGCGCATATCCGGTTTTGTCCAGTTTCCGTAGGAATTTCGGGAAATCCTCTCTTAGTGCTCCCCTACATTCCCCAAAGAACATACATGCCTTTCTACGATCACCAGTTTCGGCTATGCGTTGTCTGTTAGCCACTCAGTAGGTAATGGAAGATTTTATTTATTAGGATTTTATCTATTAGAATCCTAAAATTATTGCTTTTAATGGGAATTAATGTGTCTAGGTGAATCAAGTAGCCTAAATAATTATGGAGGAGCTCGTGGCTAAATAATAGCAGTTATTATTTAGCCACGAGCTCCTCCATAATTATTTAGGCTACTTTATTACGCACGGGTCGATCTTTAAGGTTAAGCAACGCTTGCCAAGGTTGGTCTGTGGATGGGTGACCATCTTAATATACCGAGTTTCCTCCGTGCCTCGACAAGCACGTTAAGCCTTTGGTCCCGGCTGTCATATCTTTGGCAGTCGTTACGGATTATCAGAAGCCAGTAAATCTGACTCCAGTCTTGCCAAGAAGTACCGTGTTACCTAGTTAATGGGTTGTGGAGGTCTGGTAGGCAGGTGCTCCACATAAAACACTGGCATTCAGCTGAATCCGGTTTGACTGGAAGCCGACCCCAATATAGTTGGGAAAAGGCTAGGCAGGTGATGATGATGAGCTTAAATAATTATAAAGTCTCTTTTTATTCGTCTTTTCTTAACTTCTTCTAACAAAAACAGATAACACTATCAATTACAGCAACACGCGAAGATTGACGGGTTTTCACAACTTTACCTCGGCCATTGTAAGTTCTTATCCAATTCGAGATGGATATCGATAATATTGGATTTATTATCAGTGCTTTCATCTTTCACTATCTCTAAATATCTTTTACGATATTCATCTAACTTGCTTCGCGTTTAAATATTATAATGGAAATGAAGAAAGATCAATTTCCTTTCAAAAAGTGTTATTGTAGGTATTCATGTTTTGTAAAAGGTAATTTTAGTTTTGATTGGTAAATTAACCATGTATTGAAAGTGAGAGTTGTATTCGTTGATGGAAGAAAGGAAAAACCTATCAATACTTTTTTGTGGATAAATAATCGAAATACGCTAGATGTTTCGATCTTTGGAAATGACTACACTTCATGGCTGAAAAATATATTACATCTCATTCAATCCCTCTACTCTCATCTGACGATGAGAATGATGATCATATCAGCCGAAAGACGTCCACTGCTGGATATCTAGCCTACTCCAAGAGTCGCCACAACGACCGGTCCTGCGCGTCTTGTTTCCATCGGCTGCCCGCGACCCTCAACAGGCCTAATTTTTCATGTTGCGACGTTAACAGAATATACCAGAGGTGATAGGTTTAAGGCATTTATGCCCTGCGTACTTTTCTCTTTTAATTTTTAAGGTTCCGTACCTAAAAAGGAAAAAAAACGGAACCTCTAAAGGATCACTTTGTTGTCCGTCCGTCCGTCTGTCTGTCAAGACCGTTATCGGAAACGCGTAGACGTATCAAGTTGAAATTAAAACCATATACCTACTCAAGTCTATGGCCCCTTGCGGCTGTAAAAAAGATACGGTCGTTTATGCTGCAAAAAACGTACATTTCGACACTCTCGAGGGAATCAAAATGCTTAGGGTATTTTCCGCTGACCTAAAACTATGAAAGGCAAGTAATACTCTATTATACTCATATTTATTTTCAGACTTTTCCCAATACTTGTAGTATTGGGAAAAGTCTGAAAACTATACATTTGTAAAAAAAAAAATTAAGAAGTCTTTGTTTAAGGTAATTTGTAGCTACAAATTTGTACGGAACCCTCAATGGGCGAGTCCGGTTCGCACGGCCGGTTTTTTTAAAGTAAGTATAGTAAAAGCATATCTAGAATGTTAATTCATGCTACTTCTACTTTCAAAACCCATCTATTCACCCACAACACTACAAGGGAATAAAGTACACAGCTTTCAAATTCCCATCACACAAAGCCGCCCACTGTCTCGACGCTGAGTAATTAATTAGCGAACATAATTTCACTGACACGTGAAATAATTTCATTAATTAATCGCCACGCTCAAACGGCGGGTGTGGGCTCCAGTGTCACGGTTGGGACAGTGGATAGATAAGGGCAGAAGGTTCACTCGAAAGTAATACAGCAGGTCTATGACGTCAACGACTCGCCGGGTAAACATAGGTGGAGCTTGAAGTGAACTGTCATTCCTTCTTGTTTGTATGAATTGACAGTTCACTTCATGGTCACTTCACCTAAGCTTAGGTTGTATTTTTTTGAAAAAAGTTTTTCTATTATTCACTTTGTAGTGGTACCCTACACCTAATAATACCACTGGAAAGTAGCAGGAAAATAAAAAATGCAGTTTCGTTTACTTGGATGACAAGAAACGTGATCCAAGTAAACGAATTCCAGCTATTTTGATTTAAAAGCCAAACTACTAAACCGAATTTGATGAAAATTATATGTTTACATATCTACATACAGTCCAATTAAGAACCTGCCCCCTTTTTTGAAGTCTGTTAAAAAAAACTTTGACCTCACTGCAAAAAAAAAAAAAAAATTAAGTTCCAAATAAATAACAATTCAAGCTATTGTAGTTCTATGACAGTTTTAATGCCACCAACAGTAGCGGACCCTGTAATTGGTGCTTGTCAACATGGCTGTAGCGACCATTAAGCTTGTTCTTAGTTCCTTTGGATTTTGCAAGGAATCCATTCAACAAACAATGCAGCTGTTTGTCGTCAGTTTCCAAGAGATATTTAGGAATTTAGTATGTCTATAGAATTAGGATCATTTGAGATTTATGATGTTTACAGTGACCACTATGACTACGCAAAAATGCATTAACTGAAACGTTTTACAGCCCGGTTTTCAAATACCTAGTAAGCAATCATACACTCGGTCACTTTGCGCGTTTTTGAATAAACCATGCGACATCATGGTTTATTCAAAAAAGTTATAGCGAACATGTTGCGCGCACAGTTGTTGAACTTTTCAGACCATAATACTCGTAATATGTTTTTTCAGAGCACTAGGAAAACGTTGCTGTGTTTGGTCAATATTTATAAATAAGAGTAGAAATAATACTACAGAAATAATAACGTCGGAGAGAATAAGGCTACTGTTAGTAGCTCATTTTGTGAAATTATTCTCTACGAGTATTACAAGGATAACCTATTTGTTTGCGCAATAAACCATGAGTTCTATGTACATATATACCTTCATTACCGTTTACTATGAAAGCACATCATTTTATAATTTACCTGTGGTAAGGTTTGCATGCAGTTATATTAAAATCTTCAGTTCAGCACTATTTTAATTATATTGGCGATAACGATTGTTAAAAGCCCGAATGTTTGGAATTGAAACGGTAATATTATTTTAGTACGTATTATTGCATATCCCAAACAATTTGGACTTTTTGACAATCGTTATCACTTCATCACTGAAAGTATCGTCAAAACCAATTGTCATGGCCCTCAGGGAGAATTACGTGTAATAACATACTTTTCTTGTCTTTATTTACTCATAGGTCAATTGTTGGAACTTCTTTATTTTCTTGTATGATGTCTCTTGCATTGTGCCGTGTGAACAGGGAGAAAGCCGATGCGTTTGCAGAAGATACGCACAGCTGGGACGTGTTCATACAATACTCTATAAATACACCTACCTACTGCCTAGCCTATGGGGCTTTGTTGAGAGAAACGGCCTGCTTGTTAGGGGTTTCACACTGACTGCTAATTGTTTGTTTAGTTATAAACCTGTGGTATTGAACTTCATTACCGTGTTACTCAGTTAATGGGTTGTGGAGGTCTGGTAGGCAGCCGCTCCAAGTAAAATACTGGTATTCAGCTAAATCCGGCTTGACTGGAAGCCGACCCCAATATAGTTGGGAAAAAGGCTAGGCAGATGATAATGATGGTATTGAACTTCACGGATGTAGAAGCTCATGGAACTGTGTAGAAGAAATAGTAGGAATATGATATCAGGTTAAATAACTAGCTGACCCGCGCAGTCTGCGTCACTTTTTTCATTAATGCATCTTTGATAAATGGGCTATCCAACAATAAAATAATGTTTCACTTCGATCCAGTAATTCCTGAGATTGGCGCGTTAAACCAAACAAACAAAATCTTCAGCTTTACGAATTATTACCGTATTGGTTTTGTTGAATTCGATTTTCCTTTCACGATCTATTATTTTAAACTACTTAATTGGTTTTTAACCACTTCTTTTAGCTTCTGATTTGAACACTTAAGATCATTTGGAAAACACGAATTCACAAAGTTTTTTTGTTTAAATTTATTCTGGCTAAGTAGGTATTTATTTATTTAAACTTCATGTAGGTACAATAGTGGTACATAGGCGGACTTAATGCAACAAGGCATTCTCTACCAGTCAACCTTTGGGTTAAAAAGACTACACTGTAGTAGGTGTACAACTAATAAATAAAATTTAAAGTAGAATTTTGTTTCCGGAAGAAAATACAAATAATATGTATAATACTAACTAGTTGAGCCGTGCGTCACAATTTTCATGTCTGCTCCGCTCCTATTGGTCTTAGCGTGATGATAATAGCCTATAGCCTTTTGTAATTATAATTTTTCAAATCGGACCAGGAGTTCCTGGGATTAGCGCGTTCAAGTTAACAAACAAACTCTTCAGCTTTATAAGTATAGATAAAACATCTACATATAATACGCTAAAATAATAAACTTATAATAATTATCTAGATTATGTACACCATATAAGTAGCAGTAATATGAGCGATTTTAGATATTAAAAGCTTTCAAAGTAATTACCTCATACAAGCATTTATCCTTATTAAACGCTACCAATCGCGACCTTCGCTTTTTATTGTCATCTCAATGTAAAATTAACTCGTTACGAAAGTTAATACCTACGTACGTTGCAATATTTGGGAATTTGTGCCTGAATTTATAGACAGTGTCGAGCTCTATGCCTGGGTTACGCAAGAGTCGAGCCAACAGCAATATTTGTAATTAATGTTTAGTTGTATTTTCGACTGAAGGTCAATACCGTAGCATCAAGCGAGTAAGGCTCGCGCAGACAGCGCGACGCGACAGTTGCGCAAAGATGTGTCAACGTGCTTTTGGGTGACTGCTAAAAAGAGGAGGATATCAATTCGGATGTTTTTTTTTTAAGTGTGTTCGGGCGTAACTGCGTCATAAACAGAATTTTTAAAGTGTACCTGGATGGCCAAATCCGAATCTACGAGGAATATCGAAACACTGAAAGGAGTCTCGAGCCCGATTTTGATGAAAACTAAAACTGCATCATTGTATTTTCGAAAAATCGTTATTCCTACCCAGGAATAAAAACGACTTATTTAGAATTTTTTTTTTAAAAAAAACACCCACTGTATCTTTACACCATCCGAAAGCGTATCTAAGGATCAAATTCTGGCTCTGGTTTTGATTTCATGGCAAACTAAAGAAACTTCTTATTTTTAACAAAATAGTTTTTAAAATCTTTGATATTCTACTACCTAATAAAGTCAATGAGGAATTTACGAAAAGTAATCCAAGTAGTCTTGCGACAAGCAAAATAAAATATGTTTAGTACGTGTTTCTGTTTTTAGTGTTTACTTTGCCTACCCTCAGCGGGCTTAGCCTCCCCCGCTCCCAAATGAATATTCTGGATCCGCCCCTGCTTCCACTTTGTAAGGGTCAAGTCACACCGAGATGGCAGCGAAGCGGCGAGCAGTTTCAGTGTCATATAATTTTAAACTTTATCTTCATTACTATAACACATATTATCGCGGGAGTCGTCGGAATGCTCGCGGCGCCGCGGGCGGCCGCGCGACCTTTTCAAGTTTCTCAAGCGATCAAGCGATAATATGTGTTACTGTGATAAGGATTAAGTTTAAAATTATATGACACTGAACCTGCTCGCCGCTTCGCTGCCATCTCGGTGTGACTTGAGCCTAATTCGTTCAAAATATCAACGTCAACCTTTTGTAGGTTGACGTTGATATTTTGACGAATTGATTTTGACTTGTATCAATACAACGGTAACAATTAAACAATAACAATACATGAAGTAGTTATACTCACTTCGTTTATTGTTATTGAAAAACATACAAAAAGTATGTGAAATGACGTCATTCGAAAACAGAAACTACAACAACAGAACATTGTATTGATTTTAAGGATGACGCGAATTTATGTTCTTATATACACAAAATCGCTACGTAATGAGGATTTCAAACCTTTTATTGGTACCTGCACTCAACGAAAGGGTTAGTTGAAAACCAGCTGCAGCGTCAGGTCTCATTAAGGTGGATGCTCCAGGGTAGCCCGCGAAATTCAAATATTTTTATGTTTTTTGCAATTTGCCGGTCAGTGTGAAGCTGTATGTGGACCAAATGCGATCCGCGACCGTAACGCGTATTTATCTATAGAATTATAACCATTTTAATCATCAATATAGCCCTCTAAGTTCATGTAGTTCGAAAGAATGATTATTTCTGAAATATTCATTCTTTCGAACTACTTTGGATTAATACGCGTTACGGTCGCGGATCGCATTTGGTCCACATACAGCTTCACACTGACCGGCAAATTGCAAAAAACATAAAAATATTTGAATTTCGCGGGCTACCCTGGAGCATTCACCTTAATATCATCATCTGCCTAGCCTTTTCCCAACTATATTGGGGTAGGCTTCCAGTCAAACCGGATTTAGCTGAATACCAGTATTTTACGAGGAGCGGCTGCCTACCAGTCCTGCACAACCCATTAACTGGGTAACACGGTACTTCATGGCAAGACTGGAGTCAGAATTATTGGCTTCTGACTACCGTAACGACTACCAAACATCCTCAAATGATAACCGGGACCAACGGCTTAACGTGCTTTCCGAGGCACGGAGGAAACTCGGTATGTTAAGATGGTCACCCATCCAAAAACCAACATTGGCAAGCGTTGTTTAACCTTGTAGATCGACCTGTGCGGCTGTTATAATCTAGCCACGAGCTTCTCCGTTAGCGTCAGGTACCTATCTATCTTTTGTTGATCAACGGCGTATATGACATCCAGCCATACAACATTTGATGAACAGAGTGGCAGACGCTTAGTCCGTTCATAGAATAGGTTTACCATGTGACGAAAATTTATGAAATATTTAATAAAACGTTCGTTCATAGACTTATTTTTGTTGTAGCCATATCGTAGAAATGGCCACCTCAAACTTTACTTCGACGAAGGAGCCCTATTATGTTCGCAGGTTTTCCAGGAACCTATGAGATAACGGGAGCTAAATTCACTCGCTTATCACGGTCACTCCATCTCCCGCCATCATATTCGAACTTAATCTATCCGTGTCGGGGTGAACCAAGTTCCCTGCGCCTTAAGTTCATAAATGACTTGGCTAGGCAAGTCATTAAATAAAATCGAGCCAAGTTATTTGTTGAATTAAATGCCCGGAGGCAACTTAGGCCACTAATTAATCGGTGCTATTCAATGAAATGGCTAGCCCGTTAATTCAGCGGCATGACCACAGTGTGTGCCAAAAAATTTTTTTTTTCTTTTTTACTTAAGAAAACAAACCAGTTTTTGCCTTGATACTTAATGACTTTCTTCCAGCCAATGTCTCCTGACAATAGTCTAAAATTATTTTCTTTTGAAGCGACTTCCGAAGTGCTGACTCACCCGACTTCGATGATCGACAGTTAAGTAATTACCTCCGACTTCCGACTTGTCAGAATGACGCCGCGGAGTTTTAAAGGTTCTGTGTAAAGCTTTATTGTAATATTTTGTTAAGTATCTACCTACTTAAATATGTGCGTACATGAATCAACTATTACACAGTGTGGAAGCCCGGGCAAGAAGCATAGTGCGGGCAAGAAGAATAACTGATTTTTACATAAATCTATAATAGATGGCGCTTTTATATATTTTCTAGTCGTGTCTCGTGCGACCGGCGACGTCATGACAGTTCAACCAAAACAATACGAGAGTGCATTTGTTGACAAGAGAAAAAAAAAGAAATATCGTTGTTTTGTTACGATTTTTGTGAAGCTTTGTACATTAAGTTTCTGTATTAGTCAGTAGTTATCTATGAAATGTTTTACTTATCCAACTGCACGTTTATTTAACTATTATTTGTGATCGTTACTTTTTGTTTACCTACTAAATTTATTTCAAGTCTTGACTTGATTCTAATATGAGCGTGCTGGGCAAAATGGATAAGGCCATAACGAATAGGTATCCGTCCGTACTCCAGTCAAAGCTGAGCAGGCATTAAAATTTCAGAAGGCAAATAATAAGAAAACCAAGATTTCAGAGTTAGCAGGCCCCAGTAAGACTAAAACTAAAAGACCCTCAGTCAAACAACAGATCAAAAACCCGAAACCAGATTTTTACTGTTTAGTGTGCGCTGACAAATACACTGAACCACCAGCCGAAGATTGGATTCAGTGTAATCAATGCAGAAGTTGGGCGCATGAAGATTGCACTTCTTATGTAGGAGTTGGCAGCTACTTCTGTGATGAATGCGAAGACTGATCTTAACTAATTCAACATTATCCTTTTTGCCCTTCGGGCGTATCCGTTTTACCCGACCCCTCCGGGCAAAACCGATAATTGATACTTTTTGTTAATTCATTTAATTGATACAGAAATCGTTAAAGTTTTTAAGTTTATGTGAACATTTTCCAAAGATGATTAAACATAGTACAAATTAAAAGTACAAAGAGTTCTATTGATTATCAGATTGTGATTTTATTTACATTATCCCTTAATATATGCGTCTTGCCCGGGCTTCCCCTAGTTGCTGAGATGCAGCTTATTCCTAAAAATCCAACCAAGATCATGTTTACGCGAAAGACGTGAGATCTAGCTTTATACCAAGTTCCCTTGAAATTCCTTAAATTATAGTGCTCCTCCAAAGAAAAATTGTTATGTTCAATCCTACTCCAGAGTGCAACTTGGCAAGTTCAAACTCACCAATTTATTCTTTGAGTCTGAGCACAAATTTTAGTCAAGTTTTAATGTCACCTTGCCTATAAGTCACACTATTTGCTTTGCGAACTTGGCTGACACACTACCGTGCCTCTTGATAATATTATCAAAGAATATGAGTTCGATAACCTTTACGAACAGAAAATTGATATAGGTATTATGTCTAGATTTATTTCCGTCTGGAAAACTAAAATGGAAATCTGAAGGCCTGCGTGTCATTGCCTCGTATAACCAACCTTTAGGGGAATTTCATAAATTATAGTGAGGTGTTAGAATGGCTGTACACTATTGTAAAGTAGTATCTCACCCTTGATATGGGGGTGGCTTCACAGGTCATTGACCGGAAAGTTGTTGAGGGAAATATAAGTTCACTGTGAAAACCGTTGATTTAGATCCACCATTGAGTGAACCCACTAGACTTGCATTTCATTGGATTAAAAATAAAGGAGGATTTATTTTATTTGAAAATTTCCTTTTTTGAAAAGGACGTTTATAAGTTGCCAACA
This sequence comes from Lacanobia oleracea, assembly GCA_950371165.1. Lineage (NCBI taxonomy): Eukaryota > Metazoa > Arthropoda > Insecta > Lepidoptera > Noctuidae > Lacanobia > Lacanobia oleracea. The sequence continues at coordinate 18,180,997 of OX493406.1, forward strand.
AGCACAGATAATAAATACTAGCATATTGCCTTAAGCAATGAACGGGTTGCTAACTGCCTAGACTGAAATATGAAATGCAATTCACATAGCAATATTGATGAAAAACGATTTCGTTTTTCATGTTTTCTGTGAATAAAAACGGAATATTATTCTGAAAAACAACAGAGCAGAGCTATGGTGATAGACCGTTTCTAGGTACCTATCTGCTAACAGAAACAAAATCAAGTTTTTGCAAATTTTTCAATAATTTATGGGCTTGGTGTGAGTTTCTTAACGTACTCGATCACGTTAACGTAAACGTTTGCTATGTCAGAGGGCTTAGTGTAAGTTTTTTAACGCACTCGATCTCGTCAACGTAAACGTTCGCTTATGTCAAATTGTATAGAAAAAAAAGGGTTTCCGATATTGTCACCAGACGGCGCTTATCCAGTTTCAATACCAATTGACGTTTATGTTAACGCGATCGAGAACTTTAAAAAACTCGCACTAAGGCCACAGATCGTATGGAAAAACAAAGTTTGTCCGCTTTTGTCACCAGACGGCGCTTATTCAGCTTCAATACAAATTGACGTGTATGCTAACGTAATGCAGAACGTTAAAAAACTCGCACTCAGGCTACAGATAGCTTGATTTGAAAAATAAATGTAGCGGTTTGCCATCGGAACTGGCATAGCCGCACATTTTGTTTTGTTCAGTGGTGGCGCACGATCTAACATGCTAAAGTGAGTAGAGGATACTTCAACAGGCAAAAAATGTTGCAACATGGTGCCCTAAAGTGTCACGTTGCCGAGATATTTGAAGGTGAAGTCGCCACAAAGGTTTTATAGATTTGTCAAACCGCAATATTATTCTTCAGTTCCATCAGCTATATGTATGTGACAATTGAAAAATCTAATAGAAAATAAATTATATTTATGTATGACACTTACTTACCTTAGGTAGTAATTTGAAGTGAGTTGATTGACCTTTTACATATGGATCACCTTGGTTAATTATTTAAGACATTATTGTGCAAGATTTTTTGGTCAAGTTATAAAGTATCCAATTGATTGTGTTGACGTAAATGAGAGCTTCTGTGTGTGTCAATTTAAATTAGAGTTTTTAATACTTTGATAGAATTAAATGCATGTAGTTTTTATACGTTGAGGTTTTTACGTAAGTATAGACAAAAGTGTTTTTTTCTTCTGAATCCTAGTCCTTGAAATAACTTCAGATAGTCCGAATTAGTTCGACAAAAGAACTTCCAAGGGTGATGTGTTAGGTAGGTATTGTGGTACCGGGAGTTAGGGCGTAGCAGTACCTATCTATAGTTATAAAATAAAAAACTCATGGAACTTTTAAAAAATATTTTGCGTGGACTCTCAAGGGAATCTTTTTACAGAATCTTCGTAAAAAAATAGCACACATTCTTTGAATTCAAACCTAATCTAAATCTCTTTCTAAAGCTTATATACCTAATTGATGAGATTGCACATTCCAAGGAGGATGTTCTCCAGTACACGTTCGTTCAACTTAAGAGACTTGTCTATTTCAAAATAAAGCTTAAAGAAGAAGACACATCTATGTTACTTAATCACTAGTAAAGTCGTGATTAGAAATGTGCACATACACACACCTTCACGTATCGCCACATACCTACACATGGTGTTAGAAAACGTCGCCACCAGTTCCCGCCACTTTTACAAAAGCTTATCGGGTGACACTACTACTAGAAATTGCTTTTTTCACTTATTTATTTACTAGTGACCCACCGCGGCTTCGCACGGGTGCAAAGTTTTGATACCTTGGGCTACAATTACTCACCAAAACCTTCCTTATGATTACTTATGAATAACCCCATCTATTGATGAAAACCGCATGGAAATACGTTCAGTAGTTTTTGAGTTTGAGTGGACGTCTTTCGGCTGTTATGATGATGACCGACAACTACAAACAGCCGGTCTCACGTATACCTTTGATCAACTGTCAAATTAGCTGCCATCGGACGCTTCGGAGGGACATGGTTTTCGAAGGTGAGGGTTCTAATCTGTCTTTGACTAGAGTTGCGTGGCGAGAATATTGTCCGGCTGTACCAGATAGATAGGATGTGACAGTTCAAATATGCCGTATAGTGTCGGCCGGTGCCATATGGTGCCGTAAAAGAATAATACCATCCCATCACTTTCCGTGGGTGTCGTAAGAGGCGACTAATGGACTTTCTAAATAATGGGCAGCAGCGTTCTCTGTAAATCTCAACACCATACACTGCGATCGCCAACCCGCCTGCCAAGTGTGGCGTTTATGGCAAACCCCCCCCCCCCCTCCCCCAAATTTGGGTGAGGCATATGTCCAGCAGTGGACGTCTTCTGGCTGTTATGATGATGATACATAACATACATAATCAGCCTATATTTTTCCCACTTCTGAGACACAGGTCTCCTCTCTTTCGAGCGGTAGTTTTTTTTCTCCACCACGCTGGCCCAGTGCGGGTTGGTAGATGTCACATGTCTTCGAATTTTTGATTCTAGGATATGCCGGTTTCCTTACGATTTTTTCCACCACCGCTTTGAGAGCAGTGGTGATTATGATGACAATTAAACGCTGGTAGGTGATTGGGTCAATCTTTTAGTAGGTTATTGAGAACGGCCGTAAAACTACTATTGAAAAAATAAAAGGTAAGATGCCTCATTGTTTTTCTATATAAATAACCCACTTACGAACGAGATACCTACTATGGAAATTAATATTAATTGAGTGTATCGTGAATACGTGACCTCTATGCCTCTATGACACCACAAAATATTTTAATGACTGGCAAAACGATTGAATTTTTTGCCTTTGGAATAACCTAAGTGTCTGAAAGTAGGTTAATTGTACTTTACTTATAGTCTAGACTAGAAATCCTGTATTAACACTCATAACGTACCTACCTAAGTACATTATAAGCTACTTGCCTTCGTTGACCGAAATAGAACTTCCGATTCCGTATTCAGTTCCGACGCGACTATTAATACGATATGCGACCTTCATTGAACGAAAGAATACCAAATCTTTTTCGTGCTGACTGGCAAACCGCTTCAAGTGTCAGTCAACCCTGAAGTCTTTATAGCGTTCACAAGTGTCTATGATTTATGTCTTCAGGAAGGTTGTTTTACTCTGTGGTTCTTTTCTAGGGCGTGTCGACACCGAAGTAGTACCATGTCTATACATAGATGAGATACATATACATTAATACAATTGAAGTGTCTGTATGTAAAATCAAAACAACAGCTTATTACCAAATATGAAAGTATATAAGATACTTAAGGTGGATGCTCCAGGGTAGCCCGCGAAATTCAAATATTTTTGTTCGAAGGAATGAATATTTCAGAAATAATCATTCTTTCGAACTACATGAACTTAGAGGGCTATACTGATGACTAAAATGGTTATAATTCTTTAGATAAATACGCGTTACGGTCGCAGATCGCATTTGGTCCACATACAGCTTCACACTGACCGGCAAATTGCAAAAAACATAAAAATATTTGAATTTCGCGGGCTACCCTGGAGCATTCACCTTAAACAATTTAGTTTTACGTGTCTGTTCCGGCTAATCTCCGATGCGGCTGAAACGACGTAAAAGCGATGTAAAAGCTACTTTTAGTTAGGTAAATTTAAGAGGATAAGGTTAAAAAGGCGCCAATTACAAACAAAGTGAAATGTGTGCTGTTTTATGAGTTTGATTTGGACGAAATCGCGGGAGACAGCCAGTATATAAATAAAATAAAAGCGCTGTTCTACACATACATAACCTATGACAATAACCTATAACATCCAAACAGGTTCTGTACTGAACTCGTAGTCCGTAGAGAAAGCGATATCGTTTGCTTTTTACTTTTTATTTATTTATTTTATTTGCTTAGGCCCACTTGCACAAACCAGAGCTATCTTTTAACCAGAGTCAGTTGCTGACATGAGGTTTAATTACAAAATAGTTTTTATCTATACTAACATATAAAGCTGAAGAGTTTGTTTGTTTGCTGAACGCGCTAATCTCAGGAACTACTGGTCCGATTTGAAAAAATATTTCAGTGTTAGATAGCCCATTTATTGAGGAAGGCTAAATGCTATACATCATCACGCTGAGACTAGGTAATAGAAGCGGAGCAGAAAGGAAAATTGTGACGCAGACGAAGTTGCGCGGGTCAACTAGTAAAACATATAAAGCTAAAGAGTTTGTTTGTTTGCTTGAACGCGCTAATCTCAGGAACTGCTGGTCCGATTTGAAAAATTATTTCAGTGTTAGATAACCCATTTATCGAGGAAGGCTATATGCTATATATCATCACGCTAAGATCACTAGGAGCGGAGCAGTAATGAAAATTGTGACGCAGACGAATTTGCGTGAGGCAACTAGTCGACTTATAAACGACGATTTATAAATACGAGACTTCTACAGGTTGTTTCTTAATTAATGTGAAGAGTAAATTTGGAAACAACGTGTATTTAAAATGACTTGAATTTAGAAAAAATCATCATTAGTGGGTACTTAGATTTAGTTGTGTGGATTGAACCTGTAATAAAAAACTTTTTTACAAAAAATACAACCGAGTTCCAAAAACAAAACACTACAAGGTACAAAATAACTTCGGAAAAAAAAACTTTAATTTCTGAAGTCGGTGTTTTTGGTTATTTTTTCGTTTTTTGACACCGACTATTTTTCACTTCTTAGTGGTACCTGCGTACCCATTAACAGCGTACTGGCGCAATGTTATGTTAAGAACTGGTGTAAACACTAAAAAAACATGCGATTTCAGCAATCCCGATCCCTGTTATTGAAGAGTTCCGTTGCCTATCTCCGAAGTTCTTCGTCAGATCTTCATCAAATTGAAACGGGACCAGTCCAGGAAAATACTCTTTCAAACAAAAAAAGAATCATCCAAATCGGCTGACAATTGGCTAAAGTATCGCTGAACAAACATTTTTCATGGGGTCTCATCATCAGATCCTAATTTATACCTTTCATCATCAGCTCAGCAACATGAGATGATGATTACCAGGCACAAATATCTGAATTGCGTTAGAAAGTTCATGAAATTGTTTGTGCCTATAAAATTTGAGGGTTGCCCTCGATTTTCATGGGATCCCATCATCAGATTCTGACTTCGTGACAATGGGACCACCTTAGGAGTATAGGCTTTCGAACAAAGAAATAATTTTTAAAATCGGTTCAGAATTGGCGGAGAAATCGGTGAACATACATAAAAAAAAAAGATACACACAGCCCAACATAGAACCTTCTCCTTTTTGAAGAAGTCGGTTAAAAATAAAATCGCCTTTTTATATATCTAATCTGAACTATGTGGAGATACAGAGACACTTAGATTTTTTCTACTATTAATAGACACGAGTTTGACCACTATCTCACCTGATGGTAAGCGATGATGTGGTCGAAGATAGAGCACGCTTGCCTAAAGTAAGCTATTAACTCTTGACCTCAAGACTCCCATGTTGTAGATATCAGGAAACAATATATAATTACAAGGATATACATAGTTGTTTATATTGTAGAAATATTAGGAACCACACTGTATCCGAGTTCTATCAAGAATACTTTTGACCACCATCACTTTCCTTGGCAGCGGCTACTAAGGCCAAACATCATAAGAGTACTCAGCCACGTAATCTATTTCACTGCATAGTGTTGCCAATGGCAATGGTAATTTCCCTTAAGGTGGAAGCGCCAGGGTAGCCCGCGAAAATCAAATGTTTTTATGTTTTTTTGCAATTTTCCGGTAAGTTTATGAAGCCTTATAGAATGGTTATTTCATGAAAAAGGCATTCTATAAAACATAAAAATATTTGAATTTCGCGGGCTACCCAGGCGGATCCACCTTAATGAATAAATATTCACTGTAAAACGGGGTAAATAGAAACGCAGGGGTGAAAAGAAACAACATCGATTGGGTGTTTCACTTTAATTCACAACATCGTTTTTTTTACCAACTTGCAAATAGTTTAAAATTGTAAAGTGCAAAAATGCTCCAAAGAACAGTATTGAAATTTTCGTGAACCTTCAAAGTTTTGTTTTGATCCACCCCGTTGTACTCGGTACGTAGTTACTAAAAAGAAAAAACATAATTTTCTTAATAGCAATTCTGGCCGCAGTAGTTACATTTGTTACAGAAATTAACATTTGTTAATTTGTAAGGTTAGAGCTAATAATAATATAATAATAATATTCCACACAACTATCACACAACGCCATCTAGTCCCAAGCTAAGCAGAGCTTGTGTTATGGGTACTAGACAACTGATAAACATACTTATATATTTCTAAATACATACATATTATAGATAAACTACACCCAGACACAGAACAAATGATCATGCTCATCACACAAACATTTGTCCTGAGTGGGAATCGAACCCACAACCTCTGGCATAGCAGTCAGGGTCACTAACCACTAGACCAACAGGCCAGTCATGAAATCATGATGAGAGCTGTATCTTAAAAATCTACATTTATGTGAATTTATACCAAAAAACCTTTTAATTTGCATTAATAAGTTCACTCACCCTAAAATTGTGTGAAAAATTGCTCTATCAAGATTCTTTAAACAAAAGATTTCTAAAAATCCGCCACCATTTTAGTGTGCAACTTTTTCTCCTTAAAAAAAATTGCACATCATTATTTGACAGTAGTTTAAAAAACAATGGTCATCCTTTGCCTAGCCTTTTCCCAACTATATTGGGGTCGGCTTCCAGTCAAACCGGATTTAGTTGAATACCAGTATTTTACGCGGAGCGATTGCCTACCAGACCTCCACAACCCATTAACTGAATAACACGGTACTTCATGGCAAGACTGGAGAATTAAAAAAAATGGTATTCTATAATATTTATGGTTACGATCACCCTCATGTGCCAAGAAACCATTAGGTAGGTAGGTAACAGTAAGTTTCAGACGTATCAAAATAGAGCTTACATTTTTCTTTATTCTAAAAATACTTTACCGATTTAGGAATAACATTATCCATGATCGAGGACTTTTATTTCTGGCAAGTTATTTGTAAATAAATTGTTATATAAGACGATCACGAATGCTCTGGAAATAACGAAATCAAATGATCGGAAGGCATGACCGGAAAAATGAAAAAATCAAAATGGCGGAGAGCCCTCAGTTCAGTAACCACAGATAAACGATTCAATTGAACCTTTTAAATGGCGCCGTTCTTTTTATTTATTTTTGTTGGAAAATTTTACCGATTGATTTCCGTTTAGTCTGTGGATTGTAAACATGGTGGTTAAACGCGAGTTTCTGTCTATGGTTCTCAGAGGCAGGACTATTCTGTAACTGAGATCCCTTGTGCAGTTGAGCAGTTCTGATTCGGGGAAGTTATGTCTAGCTGGATGTTTGGTAAGTGGCAAAAGAGGTTGAAAGATATACTTTCGACAAATCCTAAGTTGAGACAAGATAACTATAGTTAAAAGAAAATCTCTGGAAAGTCACGGTCTCTTCGATATCATTCCTTAGTCTTTATCAAAGGACTAAACTGTTCTTGGTCTGTGAAAAATATTAAGCGTGACTTGCCAAAAATAAAATTAATATCAATACGAAAGGATTAAATAAAATTCATAAAAGTTACGTTATTTCCTAACAATAAGAGAAGTTACTGTCAAATTCAAATTGACAGTTAGGTTTCTTTAAAAAAATTGCACGGAGTCTCTGACCGCTAAGCATTGTTCCTAATTTAAATTAAATCTAGTTATTTTAATTATTTTATCATGATAATGGCCCAGGAGGCAGTTCAGCCGCATCCGGTACCTTGGTGTGGTTCGTTGCTCTCATTCTGCGGAGATTACGTCATTACGTTCGTAATAAATGTATTTATGTCTAGGCGTTGACTGCGTTCTCATTTGTGTTCATATTAATATTGATATGAAAATGAAAACCAAGTACTTAAAACACAATAAGGTTGAATTTTAAATGAAATTTTGTATAAACACAGTGGGATAAAACGAGGCAAATTGGTAATGACCATTGGGAACTACATAGCTTTGACATTCCAATCATTTTGTGGTGCTTGTCTCATATTTTTGACACTCCTTCGCTGTTCTTTTCTGATTACATAATTTCGTTGCAAGATCCATGTTGATTTTGTTCCGGAAGTTGTCGAACTTCATTGAAAAAGCTTACATATTATTTTACTTTCCTAAGTAGTTTTTCAAAAGGATCCAGTTCTAGTCAGGAATGGAACCCCATTACTGGACCACAGAACTGGGCATTTTACCTAGTAACCTATACTTTTATGCAAGAGACATTTAACTTTCAGATGTAATGTAAAGTGAAGCACTATGACTAAAACATTAAAAAAACACGCGCCAGCTGCAAAAAAAAAGAGCCATTTCCTGAATTCATATAGAATTTCCTCAATAGAGTTATACCGAGTCATGTTTCCTGCCTAATTTGAGCGATGTAATAAATACGAAACATGCAACCAACAATTATATTAAGAAGTTTTTATTAATATTAACTAAATAGTATACTATTTGATAGAAAAACAAAGGCGCGAGTTTTTTGCAGTTCGCTTCTAACAAAAATCTTTTTCTTACGTGCCGCATGATTTTAACAGTGTCTGAATTTTTGATGAACGAAAAAAGAAAAGTATTAACTCTCACTAAACTGACAGATATCAAAACTTACTTGAGGGCCAATTCTATTAATTTTAAAACAACGTTCGTTACGATTACGAACAATGTCTTGAACCTATGCAATAAACGCATAGTAAGCTATTTACCCCGTCGCTTCCACATTTATGCTAAGCCTATATGTATAAGACAATTTACATGTGTTGTCACAGAGAGTTCAGTTCAGAAAATTCACTTTGAACCATTACTCATAGAGCTCACACGTTAATAGTTGCAATAGTCTTAAGTCAGTCAAATCTCCATGAATGTGTAAACAATGTTTTAATTAATTAAATTAACTGTAGCAGTGATGAAAGTGTTTTCTTAAAAAGGACCTAAGTTAAAATCTATAAAACATTTCAATTTCGCTACATTTTGATATAATTCGATGCGAATGCGAAAGCGGCCCTCTGTTTCAATTTCAAATTCCCAAAATGGATTCGCGCCAACCGGCAATCCATAGACATTTCAAATCATAGTTTTAATGATGCTATTAAGAACATAGGCCTTAGCGTGCAGCGTCAGATAAGGGTAGGTGCCGACATTCGCCTTGACACCACCTGTTATGCTGTTACGAGTTATAAAGATTTAATATCAGGCTCGAATAACTCCGATTCACGTGAGATTATGCTTTAAATTACAATGATAATTAAACTTAATAACGTTGTAGATATAGCTCAAGGAATTTTTAGTTTTCTTTTTTTAACGATTTGTCTAATAACTTGATACCTAAGTAGTGTAAGGATATACAGTAGATTTCTAAGTTGGCAGTACCATTCTATACTACTATTCTATCTAGCATTTGCCACTCACTTGAAAAAAATATCGTAGGTAAGTTACAACCAAATGTTCCCACGAAAACTTAACACAAGTGCTACTGAAAAAAGTATTTATTCTAATGTCTTCACCGTAACACAACCGAATTATTTTCTAAGGCAGCTGGAGTCAAGGTGATGGTTCGCGCCCCCTGACATCTTCCACAACACTTCGCCTTCAGTTCTGACTGTTACGAACCTTTGTCACGCTATCCGTTTTACTGACAAGTCTGGCTTCACTGTCGAGAAGTTTTGTTGAAGAAACTTTGGCACAACGTGCTTGTGGCATCGCGTCTGGTTAACTTGGCAAAACCTTGCGGTAGACTCAAGGTGTTGAGTAAGAAGTTTTTAAAGCTGAAGATACTGTCTTATATCTTATTGACAGTTCAGGATTTCAAAATTCGAATTTGGTTTATTTTAGCGCTTTTACAAAAAGGTCATGTGGATGTCAAGTATGGAATTTGTATGTAAACTTACTACTAATGGTGCTGATGCAAAGTTAGACGGCCAAATGTGTTAACCCATTTCCTAACTTTATTCGCTTTCTTCATCTTTTTTGCTAAACATAGCAAACACATTAACTGAAAATTACCCTGTGAATAATAATCGCGCCGAAACGATCGAGTGCCGGCAAAACTATCGTCTACACACGCGATGTCGAAAATTTAAACGATTTTATAGTTGAGTTTGTTCATTCCGACGTAAATCAACGTAAAGTCTGTTGGACATAACGTTGCGAGAATCATCTGACTTGGAAAAATATTTCAAATTCAGAGGTTTTTCCTGTAAAACTGATACAGACAGTAGTATAATAGAATAACGTTTAAAAAGAGTTAAAATAATGAGAGATCCTGACAGTTGTCGTGGTTCGTTTAAAGTTAAGTAAATCAATAACAAGAAGCATCTGAGTAGATGTATAAAATATTACAGCTCGGGAAAGCTGTGAAAAAACAAAATGTGAACATAAACTTCACACGTAGGGGTCCTAGATTAACGGGAATGGAGAATGAAAGCCTGATCCATACATAAGGATAGTCCCCCCGGTCACAACTAAACGTCAGACTCTTACTGGCTAAAATCCACCCGCGTTCTTTCAAAAGCCTTTTGAGTGTCCTCACACTTCAAATGCCTTTTGGGTGTGAGTGTGTGTTTTGTGTGTGTTTCAATTCGCAACGTTCCGTATAAGAAGTTCTAGGTGTCTCCTTTTGGCGTTTTTCGTGTATTGAATCGAATCGAGTCGTAAGGTCATTTTACATCGATAAGAAGGTGAGCATAGCATAGCTTGCAGTGATTTAACACCATGAAACTGTCGCTTTGCAGTGCGACACGTACATTCAAGTACTTCGCAGTTTTACATTAAGCATTACCGACTAATTTTCTAGTTCAAACTGGAACTAGTTGCAACTGGGGCACCTTTGCTGTACCTACACGATACTCGTAATAACATAATTCACGTACCTACACGTGACAGCTATATTATTTCCTCTACTATTTAGTCTTTGAATATTTATTGCTCTAGGCAATTTGCAAGGTTCAACTTTCCTACAAGTAATATTTTGAAAGTAACTCGACGAGAATAAAAGCTTTAAAAAGTAAATTAAAAGAAAATTAAAACCAGATCGAATTAATTAATTTGAATTTGGAATTAGAAATTACACTGCATAGATATTAACTCGTTAGTACGAATTCATTTTTGATTTACATTTTAAATGTTATTTTTTAAAAGCTAAAATTGCATGATATTGGGGTATCGCTTTCTTACTAGTTTGCATATATTTTAGTTAAGAAAACAAACAGTTTAGTATATAATAACCTAGTTTTATTTTGTGTTGTCTATAGCCAGGTAGATACTCAAGCCTGTTCGTGCCCTAAAGAATACCTTTGAGAAAATGTATTCATTTATTTTATCTATTTATTTATTTATTACAACACTTCTACCATTACAGGATTCTACTAAGTCAGTTCCACTAAACCTACGCTTATATGTTACATCTTTAATTTACTTCGTACCTAATAAAAATTGGTTTCCTAATTCCTGGTCATGTTTCTAACATATTATTTTTAGGTACAGAAAATTATAATTCTTGTCTTAAAAAAATAACACTTCTTACATCACCGTTTAGTTTTTAGTAACCTGGAAAACCTAATGGTTGTAATTATAACGTGATTCGCAAAAAAATAGATTACTCAGTAACGTTTTGTTTTAAATTAAACTTCGTCTATTTTTAATAACTTGGTTAAACCAGTATTTTGAATTTTAATGAAGCCATTTAGATTTTTTTTTAAATAGAATATTTTTTGTTTCTTTTTCCCGATAGGTCAAAACTTATTAAGTACAATAAATAAAATGGAATGTTCCCCCTTTTATTTTTTTTAACCATAAAGACAGCCAATGGCCAAATAATACTAAAAGAACAACAAAATTTCTTATTCGATAGAATTTTATCGCATTCATCTCAAAACACTTTGAAGACAGTCCACGTCTAGATCTTATTGACGCTAATTGATTGTCTAAATGACAAATGGCTGACGATGACCGATGCTAATCGTTTGCGTCCATCACGCAATTCTCTCCGGTGCTGACTGAGTAAATTTTAAAAAGATTATTCTAAATCGAATGTTCTTTTTTTTTTGTTATAACTTGTTATTTTATACTTGTTAAGTGTCCATCATATTGAAAATGAGCTTCATTTTCAGGAATCACCAATTCAATCATAGACAAAACAAACTTCTTTAGTTTTATTGTCTTTGTTACGAGTACCTGTCGAAGTTTCAACGTCAGTGTCATTGCAATGGACAGTGTTGTTATGCTAATAAATGCTATTTCGATTATTTTACAACGGTACACCAGAATTTATATTGTTTTTTTCAAAACAGCATAATCATAAAATCAGTAAGAATTACTACTAACTTTGCTTGAGTTGTGATTTACGTTTTTTCCCTTGCTATACCTACCTTTGATCATCATTTGCCTAGCCTTTTCCCAACTACATTGGGGTCGGCTTCCAGTCAAACCGGATTCAGCTAGCAGAATACCAGTGTTTTACGTGGAGCGGCTGCCTACCAGACCTCCACAACCCATTAATTGGGTATCACGGTACATCTTGGCAAGACTGGAGTCAGATTTACTGGCTTCTGACAATCCGTTACGACTGCCAAAGATCGACAAATGACAGCCGGGACCAACGGCTTAACGTGCTTTCCGAGGCACGGAGGAAACTCTATGTTAAGATGGTCACCCATCCACAGACCAACCTTGGCAAGTGTTGCTTAACCTTCAAGATCGACCCGTGCAGCTGTTATTATTTAGTCCTCGCTATCATCATCTGCCTAGCCTTTTCCCAACTACATTGGGGTCGGCTTCCAGTCAAACCGGATTCAGCTGAATACCAGTGCTTTACGTGGAACGGCTGCCTACCAGACCTCCACAACCCATTAACTGGGTAACACGGTACATCTTGGCAAGACTGGAGTCAGATTTACTGGCTTCTGACAATCCGTAACGACTGCCAAAGATCTATAAATGACAGCCGGGACCAACGGCTTAACGTGCTTTCCGAGGCACGGAGGAAACTCTATGTTAAGATGGTTACCCATCCAAAGATCAACCTTGGCAAGCGTGGCTTAACCTTCAAGATCGACCCGTGCAGCTGTTATTATTTAGCCACGAGCTCCTCGCTATACCTACCTTTAATAACAGCTTTAATTGTGCAATAAATATATAAAGCATACATATTAATTAATTCTTCTCTACTTTCCTACCTATATTTTCGTAAAATCTCCTTGAAATTTCATCGCCCCTAGTCCTAACTCTTTCCATATGCTATAACTTTATTGCCTCGTACTGACGGCATAAGTACGTAGTCTCACGTTTGCTCACCTTGTTAGGAGATGCTCGCTAGTTCCATGGTTTCCTGGTACCTGAGAATAATAATGCCAAGCGAGAGAGCAGACTGCCAGCAAGACGAACCTATACTACCTACCTCCTTTATTGTAGAAAGGATTTTGTTACCTACTGGCCTAGTTTGAGTTTTTTTAATACCCACATGAAGTTGCCGGTTAAATAAAATGTCCGAGTTTTTTCTTGTGAGGTTCTTATAGATGGGTCTTGGACGGTACCATAAAGAATGAAGAAAGTTCTAGGATAAGGAATGCATAATGCAAATTGATATATTTGGGATACTTACTACAGTGGAACTGATTTCCGTGATTAATAATGTCACATGCGATGATGGTCTAGTTAAAATACTGAAAAAAGCCAACGACTTCTGTCCAAAATCATCAAACAAGAACAGTACTTAGCTACTCAAACTGTGTTAAGGTGAATGCTCCAGTTCGAAAGAATGAATATTTCAGAAATAATCATTCTTTCGAACTACATGAACTTAGAGGGCTATATTGATGATTAAAATGGTTATAATTCTTTAGATAAATACGCGTTACGGTCGCAGATCGCATTTGGTCCACATACAGCTTCACACTGACCGGCAAATTGCAAAAAACATAAAAATATTTGAATTTCGCGGGCTACCCTGGAGCATCCACCTTAAACAAAAGACTGCATAAAACTTCACACGCCGAATCATAAATTACATCTTCAATTTAAACGATGTATTATAGCAAAAACGTTATTATTTAATTTCCTTAACCATTTCAAATTACTTCGCATATCGTCAAGGTCGATTGTAATTTGAAGTTTATACCGTTGTTTAACCACGGTGTAAAGTTCATGCGATTTTAATTTCAAAGATGCATGATAGGATAAGTAAAAAAGGTTACGGTAGCTTTTTGTCAATACAAACTGTTGTATCTTTTTTAACGGACTTCCAAAAAAGGAGGAGGTTCTCAATCCGGTGGTTTTTTTATATTATCGATATTCTGATCCGATTTCTGTGATTTCTTTTTATTTCGATGGCGTACTTGCTATTTGGTCCTGTAAAAATAATTCAGTTTAGCTCTGTAGTTTTTATTTTATGGGCATTTTTGCTTATTTCAAACTTATTTTACCTTTGTAAAAAACGTATTTTTTGTTGTATTGCGTGTTACGGATATCAATTTATCTATGAAATTAATTTTACTACTTTTTGACTTTTGCGAGCAAGATCTTGATTGATACTTACAATCTTCCTGCTGGGCTTAAAGAAAGGTGTTTCCTTACAGGTTGTCAATGTTGCTAAGGCCCAAGTGTGTCTATTTCCCGCCAAAAGGAGCCAATTCCAACCAGCTCCATCTTACCAACTTGAGCTTCTTAGGGTTACACTAGCATCTACTCTCAATTTTGGCCCTTTCATAGAGACAAAAGCTCAAGTGGCTGCAAAGAAGTTGGGGATTCTAGCAAAGGTGAGACGGTACTTCACGCCGGAACAGCTGCTCAAACTCTATCAAGCGCAACTTCGATCGTGTATGGAATACTGCTCTCATCTTTGGGACAGATCTGCCAGATACCAGCTTGATGCCTTGAGTCAATTGAAAAACGAGCCAAGAGGATCATCGGCAATGAGAGGCTCGTCGCGACGAAACTCCAAAGTCTTGAACATCGACGACGAGTTGCTAGCCTGTCGGTTTTCTACCGGTTGCATTTTAGGGAATGTGCGACGGAATTGCATAATTTAATTCCGCCAAGCCCGTTCCATCATTGGACCACAAGACGAACGGCGATGAGCCACCGGTACATGGTGGACATCCCACCCACGCGCACAAACCTTTTGGAAACGCATTTATAATGCGTACAGCTAAGGAGTGGAATTCCCTGACGGAGTCTGTGTTTCCTGATAGCTACAGCCTGGCAGTTTTTTAAGTCAAAGTGAATAGGTTATTTCTAGGCAAGTGTGCTCCATCTTCGACCACATCATCGCTTACCATCAGGTGAGGTAGTGGTCAAACGCGTGCCTATCAATAGTAAAAAAAAAGAAGAAAATATGTCACTCTTAATGCATAATTTATTCATAACTTAACATCTCATGAAGTGATGGTGCTTCTCTATTCTATCCCCAATTCTCAAGACAGTATGATCAATACTAAAAAAATGCAACTGGTGCGTGCAAATAAAGTTCTGGTTGTGTTCAGTTTTCTTATAACTGCTGCAGCTTTACCGGTGATCACCAAAAGACGTGCATGATCACCGGTAAAGCTGTCCTAGGTACAACACTTATAGAGGTTGCGAAATTTGTTCGAGAGTCACCGCGGCCCTGAAACGCATGGGCATTAGCAGGAACACGGACGGGTTTTAGTCAGTCAGAGTCTGACACTGCCTTCCGCTCCGCCTAGAGCGGAAGGAGTCATTGTCTAATGTCACATCCTTAAAAAAAGTTACAAAACTAGCCTCTGTCATCTAGTAACAATAATAATTGACTTTGCTCCGAAGTGAACCAAACGATCAATCATTAAAACAAAGTCGGATGTAAAATGTCTATTGATTACATAACTGATTTGTGAGGTCAGGAAGTGTGAACTGTGCCCACTAATTACCAACTTTGACAAGTGGTATGTTATGCCTAGTTATGGCATAGCTTCATTCGTGTTGTATAACGTCCGTATTGAGAGGATTCAACCAAGTACCAATTAGCAAAGCTTATCTTGAGGTGATAGTGTTCGTTCTGGGATTAAAAACAATGAAAAAGAGGTTTATTTGCGCCAGGTCACTCAACAACCCCAACAGCTGACAATATCGGTAGCATCATACTCGTAACTTCGTCTGTACGCAACCTGTTGCAAATTACTCCTGGCTGCAATTTTAAGCCCCTAGAAGAAGCGACAATTCAAATAGATTGAAGCACAGCTAGTCCTCTCCAATACAAAGATGCTATTATTCTCTGCAGAGGCCCAACATGTTGGATACTTAACGCAACAGACGTCCATTTAGATCCTCATTATCACTACTTATCCAGAGTTCACCGCGAGCACGTGACAATGCCGTTCATCCATATACAAACGTCATTTTGACAGGTTTATTTGACAGGTGTCAGGTGTATTGCCAGCGGTGACCCAATGAGGTTGGTTCGCACGGTGCGCGCGTGCGTCTGCGATCAAAGGCCTCGCCGACGATGCAGCGATGCTATAACCACTCCCGCGCCGGTGAATCCGTGCCCTTTCACTTTCGCGCAGCTCAGCTCCATTGTTTCACGGCAAGAACGTTTAATTTAATTTTTGTTTATTGACTTTAATTTGTATAATGAACGGATCTGGGGATGTGCGGCCGTGGCATTACATAATGATCGTGAATAGGTCAGAAAAAAGATTAATGATCATGTTCTCATCCGTTGTTTTGATGTCTATCAAAACAGTTCTTAGTTAGTAGAACATGCCTACTGGATCATTAATTTTAATGATGATAATTTTGTAATGCATTGTTTTTTAAGTAAAGAATAAGTATTAAATTATTGTTCTGCGCGGCCAGTTGATTCGTTTGACCTCCTTGAATGACAAAAGCTCTTGCTAAAAATCTATAGATAGTAGGGATTGATTGGTCTTCTGCACTGCATGGCCTGAAAGCCATGTTTGGACAGCAGACCAAATTAGGATTTGATCGTTTATTCCGGATTCGCGGGCATTGACCTCAGAGACTACGTATAAAACTTTCGTATCGTATCAACTTCACACTGCACCTCGTCACTACCACAAGGCGGGCCGACCCGCCACGACGGACGGTGGTTCCGCAAGTTTTTGCGGCCCGCGGCTCTTCGGAGAAATGAAAGCTGATGGACATAGCACCACTCCTACGTAGTTTGTGAATCGCACCCAGCACTTCTTCCGCTCTACACGGAACTGCGGACAACACTGGCCACTTACATCTTGTTTACACAGTCCATAGCAACTTTTAAAATTGGAATGTAGTGGGGCAATTAAGTGATTGGCGCCAAAACACGGCAGCCATATATATATGTATTTCATTATGCAATCGGAACCGAACCAATTTAACGTCATTGTATCGACTGATATGATTTGTTAATGAAATGACTGCTGTCAAGTTGGGCTGTTATTATTATTTTTTTGCTTATTATATCTTTTATTAATATTCGTCACTTACGTAAGTATGTAATGTTTTGTTAAGCTGAATACCCAACCAAAGTATCATCGCTATTTTCAATGCGTTATTCAACATCTCCCTATTTTCCCAGCAGAAGTGCTATAGTCTATATTGAGATACAGATTAACAGTTTCATACCGGCAGGACTCGTAAGAATATAAAATACAAATGAAATATGGATGAGATTTAAATGGACATCCAGAAGCGTTATTTCAGTTCAATGCGAGATATCGGGACGTGTTGTATATCATTTACAACTTGAATCTATATTCAATACAATAGTACTTTACTGCAGGAAAGCTCTTCGCTCCGGTGGTCGCCAGCTTTCCTTCCATACTACCAACCTTATGAATCGAATCAAGTACTCGATTCCGAAAGGACATAAAGCTCATAATCGATTATCGCCGCTTTAAGAATAATTGCTCGTTTGTTTTTTATATACTTTATGGTTCGCGCCTTTAGAGAACTTTCAATGTGAAAGTAATCGATAATTATATGTTACATAAACTCGCGTTTGGAAGGGTCGATGCCGAGATTCAGAGACGCAAAGATACCGAGATTTCGTTAAATGTTAAACATTTTCGGCCATTTATGTCAAGTTTTTTAACGCTTGTTAATTTTGGTTTTATTTACGGTTACTGCAGTTAAATGCCGTATGGTCTTGGCCGGTGCCGTATGGTGCTGTAAAATAATAATACCATCCCATCACTTCACGTGGGTGTCGTAAGAGGCAACTAAGGGCCTCACCAGAGAATGAGCAACAGCGTTCTCAGTAAAACGCAACACCATACACTGCGATCGCCAACCCGCCTGCCAAGCGTGGCAAACCGCCTTTGGGGGAGGCCTATCTCCGACGTCTTTCGGCTGTTATGATGATTGTAGTGAAAAAAAATAACTTGTTTAAGTGACTGGTTAACCTTTAACCAGTCACTTAAACAAGTTATAATCTTTCCGTCTTTCAGCCGTCGACAGCTTCAGTCAGCTTTAACGTTAACTGTTAACTTTAAAGCTGACTAACGCTGTCGACGGCTCAATTTATATTTGTAAGTCAGCTTCAACCGAACTAGGGAAATGTGTTGTTACTGTTATTTGTTATCCCTAGACCTAGGCAATGACTTATTTATGTTTATGCCATAAATAACTGGCTTGATTTACTAGCAAATACTTTGGAATTTCCTCAGGAAATTAAGTGTTTTATTGAGGAGGTTATCTATTAATAAATTCTTGCAATATGCTTGTTTTGTGGGACCTTATACTTAAGGTGGATGCTCCAGGGTAGCCCGCGAAATTCAAATATTTTTATGT
Source organism: Lacanobia oleracea (assembly GCA_950371165.1). Taxonomy (NCBI): domain Eukaryota; kingdom Metazoa; phylum Arthropoda; class Insecta; order Lepidoptera; family Noctuidae; genus Lacanobia; species Lacanobia oleracea. The sequence continues at coordinate 18,199,794 of OX493406.1, forward strand.
TTTTTGCAATTTGCCGGTCAGTGTGAAGCTGTATGTGGATCGAAAGAAGTTCAGAGTTCATGTAGTTCGAAAGAATGATTATTTCTGAAATATTCATTCTTTCGAACTACATGAACTTAGAGGGCTATATTGATGATTAAAATGGTTACAATTCTTTAGATAAATACGCGTTACGGTCGCGGATCGCATTTGGTCCACATACAGCTTCATACTGACCGGTAAAAATATTTGAAGTTCGCGGGCTACCTTGGAGCATTCACGTTAAGTTTTTTACGTTGTGATACAGTGCGAAAACTCATTATTTTGTACACACATACCATCTCAGGATTATTAAGAAAAATCTCAACGACTTTTATTACGGCATATAAATAATTGCAAAATTCTAGAACAAATATTTAGTTCTTAATTGCCTTACGTAATTTGATCTTCATAAGATTTTGCAGTAATTATCTAATGTTTACTTATTTTTGGAAACGAAATGCTGATGAGTATCCGTGTGTGGTAAATCTTTACTTTATTTCTAAATTTAATTAGTTTTTCACACAATTACCTATAGGGCTCTTGTGATCGCTCCACGTTTTTAATTTACAGGTACTTACTTACTCAGGTCCATCTGGTACCATAGTCTTTTTCCAAATGGCTATGCGGATTGAAAAGCTATAAACAAACACACATTTCACATTTTTCCAAATGTTTTTCCAGACATTTGGAAAAATTCTATGCAAACTGATTCATAGGGTTCTTTAGAAATGAATCCAAGTTCATCCTGCCATCTCAAGTTGGAGTTGCAGAATTTTTCGAAATAGTTACCGCAGGCGAAAAGAGTTCAGTAAGAGTGAAAAGAGAAGTCAGATTTCCGATCCACAAAAAAAGTCCTGCTGCAAAATTGTTGATTTCTGTTTTGGACGTGTTGCTTTTGCGTGATTATTTCGTCTATGCTCTATGACTGTGTCTATGTAAATAGAGTAATGAGTAACCTGCGTGATGATACAGTGATTGAAGGAAGTTAATCAGTGAAATGGATCGGAAACGAGGAAATGTTTCTATCCACGCGCTGTTTCAAGTTAATTGCTCTCAGACCATCAAATTAACTTGTTCGGGTTATGCTTACACGGCACCGTTAATTGCTAGTTTTAAGAACGTCAGCAGTTGTTAGCTCTTTATTAGGTATGATTTCTTGTATATTGAAAAGGAGTATTTCTAAGGTATACATTAATATACATACTGAGCCTGAACTGTCTCCATCCCTCTCATACTCACACTTCCGACGGTGGCTGCGATTTTGACACTGATATATTATATAGACACTGTTCACGGTCTTCTGCGATTTTGGACTAACCTTAGTCCTTCGTGGAGTCCAGCTCCCTAGTAATTTGACGTCACCCCTCTTTTTTCTAAATACACCGAACTAAACAGATTATGCGCTGAGATACTAAATAAATCAGAAAAAACAAAGATTAGTCCAGAATAACCAGATTATGCGTTGAAATAAAAAAAAACCCAAAAACATACATTATGCGCTGAAACTTCCAGAAAACCGTTATAGCATTCCGTCACCCATTTCAATTTGAATGTTTCCATAAACTCTATTGCAAAATGAATATTTTCAACGAAGTCATATCACAGTCACAGCATCCTCAATGCAAAATTACAAAGTGACATTACCGTACTCTCTCCGTCAGCGAAATGGGGTTTACATTAAATGTGAAATGTAGTTGAATGCAAACGATTTCATACAAAGGCGCGATGTATCATAGAAATCGTGTTGTCACGCGTCGCAAACTGACGGAGAGCTCTTCCTACTGTCATGTGACGTCACTATATGCTGCCGCCTTAAGGGAAAAGGGGGCCATATGACTAAGGACGAAAATGAAACAGGTCTTAAATGGTGAACATTTTTTCGGGTTAACTAGATTTTTAACTTGTGTTACTCAAGTTCGGAAGCTCAATCATTCAATCCTCTGGCTATTACCCTATTCGGAGTCTTCGATTCTGCATCATTTCCGGCGTTAAGCACATCGTCAACATAATTATCGAATAATAATTATGTTGACGATGTGCCCACCGTATAGCTGAACAAGAACAAACCAGAATTGGTTTGTTCTTGTTCAGCTATACGGTGGGCTTACTCTGTCTCATTAACCTTCTTTGTATGCGCGAAAAAGCCTTGTTTTTCTGATTCCGAATTTCTAAATCATTAAATTCTACCAAAAAGGCAGATGCGCCCCTTTTTCTTTGGACGTCACATACACGTCAGTGACGTCGTATGAAAGTACACGATGTGTGAATTAGATTTGTTAGCATTCTATTTATGAACGCGCTCGTTTGTTTTTTATTTATAGTCTGTGGTTTTTGTTGTGTCTCGCGGTTTTTGTAGGTAGAAAGAAAATGAAAGAAAAATATGCAGTCGTAAAATGTAGAATGTATGACATATAAACTTGTAAGACAAAAGTACATAAAATGCAAAACATTTGCTGCGAACAAACTTTATAGTCTTTCCTAGGACATAATAAAAATAAAATTTGCAGTCAAAGTAGCGCTTCTATTAACATGGGAAAACAAGAAGCTTCATAATAAAAAGAGAAAAAATCGTAACAAAACACATGAGATTGAATGAGATAATTTTAATAAATCTCAAAGCTTGACGTATCAATCAGCGCCACAGATAATAAAACGCCGGTACAAATTAACCAAACTGTCATACGAGACAATAATAAAACAATATAATAATCGTATCATCAATCAGTTATCTGCGATCTCACTTTCACTGGCGGTTGATAAATGTGGGAAGAAACGGTTACAACGTTCGGCAAATAGTTTCCGTTGTTTGTTGAGACGCTTCTGATATCTATGCGTGCCTGGTATTATATAACATGTTAGCTCTTACAGCTGCCTCGTTTCCACTGGAAGCATGTATTTTTCGGGATAAAAAATAGCCTGTGGTACTCAGGTACAGTTAAGCTTACTATCAGTATAAGATTTTTCATAATTGAGTCTGACACTCCCTCCTGCTGTACCCAGAGCGGGAGGAGTCATTTGATGATTTCCCATACTAAAAAAAAAAGGTAGGTATAGTGTAAGTCCTTATTATGTTGCACCGTTATTTCGCCAGTTCCATTTAACTTGGGCAACAATAGGAGTCGTTCCTGTTACTATTAGGGTTGAAGAAACCCCAAGAAAACTCTTGGGAAATTCCTCTAAATTTTTATCCGACGGGAATGGAACCCCTCTCACACTTCCGACCTCATCACTAATGAGGTTTTACATAATCTGTGATATAACTGTTATTTAATCAAATGTGTGCGCCACAAAGGCACTACAAATGAGATCGTTAACCAAATTGTTTTTTTTTCAAGGCGTGATTTGTTGTGTCACAGACTATCTAAGTTTAGTGGTTCGGTTTAAAGTTACGAATAAAATCTGTTACCGTCCTTCTTCTTAATTAATATTAAAAAGGACAGTAACAGATTTTATTCGTTACCTACACTTTAGAAGAGCAGGTTTCTGAATTGAGAAATTTGTGACGGACGGGTGTTTTGGGGAACTGTCTTTACGTAAAACTTTGACTTTTTTTTTTTGCTGTTGATAGGCACGCGTAATGCGTTTAAAAACACATACATGACTTTTGATTTTATCAAACTCTACTGCGGTGCAACGTTTGGCGGGTTCGAGAGCTAAACTAAAATTAGGCAAATAAGTACTTACTGAACTTCTTTTAAATTCAGAAATTGAGATTACCTACCTAAGTAAATTTTATTCCTTTGAAATGATCCCTCATTGTCTTTAATCGTATTATTAATTACGTAAATGTTATCGAAATGCTCTATTTGCCAAGTAAATTAGGTAATTAAGAATATAATCATTAAAACGCAAAGTTATTTTTTTACCTAAATCACATATTTGGGCGGATATAGCTTGATGACATAATGTATTAGTAAAAAAATATTATTGCATATTTGGAATGCTAATTAATTAATGCTGTCCGGCTAGTAAATGTTTGCTAATTAAGAGGATGTTTGTTTGATAAATCTACATCATTATTTTTTTTAATTATGCCTATTAATTTTTATTTTATTCTTGTTACAGGTGAAAAGTGCGAAGGACATTGGAAACCGTAAGTTCTTAACATTTACTTTTTATTGAAGGCGACAACACAGAAAAAAGGTCTGCGGGTCTAAAAAAGCCACTTTAGCAGAATCAGAAAGCACATCACGCTACCCGTCGCTGTCAAATTTTCCCAATCAACCTTGAACCTAATGCGTTAGCGATAAAGATGAAAATGAAATTTGGCAGATTGCTGCGTGATTAACATTATGATTCTAATATGATTTTGCTGAAGTGGCTTTTTTAGACCCCTGTACATAAAGTGACATTCAATGTTTTTAGGGTTTCGTACCCGAAGGGTATCCAACGGAACCCTATTACTAAGCCTCCGCTGTCCGTCCGTCCGTCTGTCAGCGGGCTGAATCTCAAGAACCGTAATAGGTAGAGATTGAAATTTTAACAGATTATGTATTTCTATTGCCGCTATAACAACAAATAATAAAAATGAAGGTTTTTGTTACGGAACCCTTCGTGTGCGAGTACGACTCGCCGGTCACTTGGCCGGTTTTTTCTTCTTCTAATTATAACGATTCAAAATATTTATGGGTACGGAACCCTAAAAATGAAAGGCCACATTTCCGGTCGAGTACATAGTCGGAAGACTTTACGAAGATCGTTTCCTTAGTTAGGTTGACTTTCATTCTCTTATGCTGCTGATTATTCCCAAGAAACCCAACGCATTCATTCATTCACACCATTCGCGGTACACTGCAAGTCGTGTGGAAGTCGCACGAACTTGCATTCACACCTCAAATGAAGACAACGTGCCTTTAAACGTATCGCTAGTTTCCTTTACTTTCACATGTTATTTGTTCTTGGTTAGTAACTAGAGAATATCATCAACAGCTCTCTAAAAACGATGAAGAAAAACGTCAGAAGATTTCGAAGAAAAATTCGAAGACTTCTGACGTTTACCAATTCGTTCGGGAACCGCGTGGTGGAAAAAACGGGATATGTGCGTACGAAGTCGTGGCAAAAGCCAGTCAATATATTTACAGTTCTTCCGTTACTGACTGACTAAGTGACTGACAGGCAAAGCATAGTGCAAACTGCTGGTCGTAGATATCTGAAATTTGGCATATAAGTTCCTTGGGGAGTGTAGGGGAATACTAAGAAAGTATTTTCCGAAATTCCTACGGGGACAGAAAAAATGGGCAAAAGCAAGTTGCGATATAAAACTACAGTATCGGTTACAATCTTGACTTATTGAACTTATCACACGGTACAGCTTACGTGCGTATTAAACGCCCTGTGTTAATACCATACTTTAGATACAATTTCGTTCTCTAGTAACACCTACCATAGCTCCTTATCTCTAAAGCGTACACACTTAAATAATACTTTCCTACCATAAATATTTTAATGTTCGTGAAGTACTAAAATAGTGGTAAAATGCGAAATGTTCCAGTCACTTGTGTTGTGCACTTCTGCCCACGGCTCGTAAAACGTACCGTTGATATGTAGGTAGTGTGTTAAGGTGAATGCTCCAGGGTAGCCCGCGAAATTCAAATATTTTTATGTTTTTTTGCAATTTGCCGGTCAGTGTGAAGCTGTATGTGGACCAAATGCGATCCGCGACCGTAACGCGTATTTATCTAAAGAATTATAACCATTTTAATCATCAATATAGCCCTCTAAGTTCATGTAGTTCGAAAGAATGAATATTTCAGAAATAATCATTCTTTCGAACTACATGAACTTGAATTTTGAATTTCGCGGGCTACCCTGGAGCATCCACCTTAATGCGTAAACTCTATGGATAGAAATATATTTATTTTGTAATAGTAAAGTATACATTTTACAGTCAGTGTGTATGTTGTGGGTAAAATAATAACTAAGTAGGCAGGTATGTATCTATTAATTGTTCTTAGGTCCGCTAGCACAAACTACAGTTAAGTTATATGGCTCTGGGTTAGCAACTACCTGGGAATCTTCTTCTTACCGTGTGGGCAGTAAGGTCTAACGACCCCACACACCCTAGTGTCAGAGTTTCTAAACCGCCTCAAGGGCCTCTCACATGATTTATTTGACGACCACCATTTGGCAGCCGGGACCACCGGCTTATAAGTGCCTTCCGAAGCATGGAATCATCTTTTTTTATCAGACAATCAGGTGATTCAAGCCTGCAATGTCTTAGCCAAACTGGAAACAATTTTACAAAGCATGCTTCCCGTGAGAATTGAACCCACGAAACCCTATTACTAAGCCTCCGCTGTCTGTCCGTCCGTCCGTCCGTCCGTCTGTCTGTCAGCGGACTGTACCTCGAGAACCGTAATAGGTAGACAGTTGAAATTTACACAGATTGTGTATTTCTATTGCCGCTATAACAACAAATAATAAAAATTGAGTTTTATGGTACGGAACCCTTCGTGTGCGAGTCCGACTCGCACTTAGCCGGTTTTTCCTGTAATAGTTAGGTATAGAACTATTATCTGCATTTTTGTCAAAATTTTAGGCTCTCTTATTTCGGAGATAAAGGTATTTTTTTGTCTCATTTCTTGTATAACTTTAAAACTCTTTATTTTAAAATTACCCTATATTAGTTCAATTTTTTACGGATGTTCGAAACCCTAAAAAAACAAATATTTCATACCAGTAATAATGGCCTCGGGTTAGCAGCTAACTCGGAGTTTAAAGATAATTTTGGTTTGTGCAACTGGATCTGATGGTGCTCCCTCCCACACTGCTGTTAATAAAAATATTTACAAACATTTTGTTAACATAGAGATCCAACGTTTATTATGTGAAAGGTGTATTAATGATTGTAAACATTTTTAACAGCAATGTGAGAGCACCTTAGGAAAGTTAATCGTCATTTCTTGACTACTTGGCAACTTTGAGCTCAAAGTTGCTCAAAGTCAGTGCTGCCAACCTCCTTGCTACTCAAAGCTATGAGTAACAAGGAGGTTGGCACCACTGAGTACATTTCATTTCACCTATTTACATGTCACTGACATCCGTTGGATAGAATTAATTAATTGTTGAATTAATTATCAAGCTTATTCTTATGCATTTTCTATTTGTTTGAGGTTGATCAAGCAAGCCAGCTGTTTTTATTATCTTCTATTTTTTTTTCTAAGTCTGAATGTAGTTTATACGATGCGAAAATTTGGAGAACAGTTTTTTTTTTGTGATGGCTGCTGTAGCTGATTTGGTTGATCCTATAGTAAAAGTTAGTCATTTTCGTTTCAACAGAAAAATACACCTTGGTATCTTCTAGAAATCTATGCATGCCAAAATCGGGTTGATCGATATTATTCAGAGCTTTCTTAAAGAACTGCCCACCCGGTTAATTTTTATTTAAATTTTATTTTATTGCAAACTAAAATTTTTATCGTATGAAAATGGTTAGGTGGGAAAGCACTATCTCATTAAAATATGTAATTATGAAGAAACTTTTCTGAAACCTGCTTTAGATTTGATAAAATATACTTAGGTATGAACCGATCTAAGCTTTTTGCTCTTTACAATATCAATAACTAGATAAGTACCAGTGTGATTTCACTTTAATGCAATTGAATTTTGAATTGAGAATCTTTTTTTATTCTAGTTTCTTTATAACTATGCGTTTTTATAAATTCTGTCTTGGGATTCGATAGTTTTTATTGAAAGGAGAGAAAGAAGGACTATGAAACGGTAGAAAAATATACTTACAAGCTTAATAAATCAAGCCTTTTTGTACGTCAACGTGATTTATGTTTCGTTTATATATCTGTCGTGGCCATATCGTAAAATTGGCCGTTTCGTGAAGAGCACGCTCATTTCGTTGGCCACTTCATGAAATGGTCATGGAGCTCTAACTTCGTCTGCAGGTTATAAAGGAACTTAGTTCACTAGCTTTACTATTTCACTCTAGCTCCGTCATACTCTTCGAATCTAAACAATACGGAAATGGTCCACGACATATTCACTGAAATTGCCAATGGACAGTTTCGTAATTCGAACGATTATACAGACGAATATGATTTGCCATCAAACCGTGAGCAATTATTCGTGTAATCATAGGGACCAGCAATTATTGATAAATTACTATTGCAATGGCTTGCACCCTAGTACGTTAGGTCACGAGCGATTTAACGTACATTACATACACTAATAACTGCAAGCAACAATAGCCATTATGAAATAATACAATTTTACGATTGTCAAATCGTGCGTGATGCCCACACGGTATCGTTATCATCACGTCTTCAATCGATTAGAAAAATCGAATCGATTCAAATTATTTGATCGGGATATCCGAATGCACGTTCTGTTCTGACGGTTTTTTTTTTAATCAACGCAAGGTCGCATTAAGTTCGGCCTATTGCAAAATCAGCCAGAGTGAATGTGAAAATTGTGAAATGCGTTTTTGGTAATTGTTTTAAGTTTGCCTTGTAAATTGTAGTTTAATATAAACATAGGTTGGTTCGATTAGCAATGGAATTGTGATCAGGACAACCTTTTGTTAAGTAATTTCCTTCAAGGTCCTGTCGTGTTCTCAGATTACATACTCGTTAACCGGTAGCAATGAATCAACGCAACTTAGGAATTCAATTGATTGAAATATTTGTGTGAAATTACAATTTTCGGAATTGTTTGGTTCGTGCCGCATGCGATGCTTCGCTCACGGCAAGTAAGCAAGGTAAGTAGCCACTAGCGCCAGTAGCTCCACTAACATTTAATTATTCCATTGTTCTAATTACAGTCAATTACTATAACCTAACAATTGGTCTGCCATGAAGTGTTACCAACAGTCATTACATTGTTAAACAAATGCCAATCCACTTCAGACTTTACTGTTTTGTGTCTTGATTTAAATTCAATTAACTCATCGTTTGTTTGCAAAATATTTTATTGCGATCTTTATCTAGCTGCCGCGGTTTCACTTCGTTTTCGGTATGAGTAATTTTTTTTTTTTTTGCTCAGCTCCTTAGAGTTGTAGCGTGATGTTAAATAGCCTATTACGTTATTCAAGAACTGGGCTATCAGATGCAAAACTAAAATTCAAATCAAACTGTTACTTCAGGAGATAAGCGCGCCAACAAACAAACTCTTCAGCTTTTAAAACGACCTTCTTTTCTTTTTAGTTTTTTAAAAATCGAATTTATATTTACATTATCCATATTACGTAAGAAAGACCATCTTTAAAAATGATAAATCCTCAACTATCGTGCCAATAATGTATGACCATAGACGAGTAACATTAGCTGACATTTAAAAAGTAAAGCTGCATTGTAAGAGCGAGTTCACACGGTACGTTTACATTAACGACATTAGATTGTATATTAACGTCTCACACTTTCTTCCATTTACACACGTGTAATTAAATCAACGTAACGTCATATTGTTTTGTTAGGGAAACATTAATTAACATTATCTCTCATCTGGGAAGATTTTGGCATCTGCTGTTTAGGTGTTATATTAATTTCGTGTTTTATTTTCATAATTAAAATTGCCACTGCTGAGTCTCGTGATGTGTCCCAATATGGTAGGCACCAGATAAATGTGAAATAACGGTTATTGATATATTTATTGACTTTCTTAATATCAAAAACAGAAATGAAGACATAAAACTGTCCTGAATCGACTTCTTTCGTGATCTTTTACGTTCTCTAGTAATAAAAAACGGTTTTAGTTTATAGTTCGGGTAACTACGAAGGGGTACGAGGGGTATTAGGGAAAGGTCAATGTACTTTATTGCAAGTTCATCTGGCGCCTACTATTAACTTCTCAAACTGAATTTCTTCTTTTGCTTGTTGTTCTGCGTCGGAGATCTTAAGATCGCCGAAATGTAAAGCCACGCCTAGACCTATTGTCTACGCTATAGTCTAATGTCTACATTTGCTCATGTCATTATTTGCTATAGAGCTACCTACATATGACCCTTGGGTCTCTGGTCGCTCATCTTTTTGTTGGGTCCGACTCTTATTTTGTCCCATTAAATGTAAAGCGACACCATCATCATAGAATATCAGCCGGAAGACGTCCACTGCTGACCAAAGGCCTCCCCCAAGTGCCGCCACAACAACCGGTCCTGTGCATCTCGCATCCATCGGGCATCCGCGACTAAGTCATCGTTCCTCCTTTTAAGAGGCCTTTCAACGCTGCGTCTTCCGGTACGCGGTCGCCACTCCAGAATTTTTCGGTCCCATCGACCATTTGTTCTGCGAGCAATGTGCCCTGCCCACTGCCACTTCAGTCACATTATCTCTATTAGTCTGGAAAAATAAGAGAGGGAGCCGAAATAGGCAGTCGCTCTATATAAAAAAAGGTTAGTTAGCTGCATACGGTGAGACTGGAAACTGGAATGGGGGCGCCCATTAGAGTTCTAGAAGAGAAATCTAGGTAGATTAATATTACTTGAGAGACTAATGAAAGAGTACTTAAATGTTTAACATTTCTCTTGTCTAACAGTTTACATAATCGTGCTATTTAGTCAAACGTAAGGAGAATTTGAATCAACAGTTAGGTATATTTAGAAAGATGCTCTTTGAATAAGCTTTTATAAATCCAACTAAATTTAAATATCGTGACTTTATGCTCAATGTAAATTTGATGGATAGCTCTCTAAGTCCGGTTAAGAATGAGTGGAATATTTTACATAGGTAATGTATTAGAAAGATTTTTGTAAATATTATAGCCCCCTATATTATACGGAACTTAGATAGAATATACTTTTCAAACCATCTACACGAAATCGTCAGATTATATGTCACGCAAATTCAACCTAAAGTAAGTAATTATTGCCCGCGGCGAGTTATAATGAAGTACACTATAATGTCTATTATTGCCCGGAGTTCAACTTGGAGGCCGACGGGCACCTCTCTTCATGACTTGCGAACAATTTTCTCACAGTAGGTGTTAAAAGTAGAGTATGCTCCTCAGGGATAATGCCTTTGCCTTGGGCTAGCTTGACTCCCTCGCTGTATTCAGGATTCTCCCTCGCTTCGCTCGTGCTCAAACTCCCGAGCGTAGCAAGACACGAGCGGATCAATAGGATCGGCATTCAATATGTCGCCCGTGACATAAGACACCGCTTATCCCCTCGGTCCATAATCTACTATTATTGTACACTAAAAACAGTAACACAACTCTATTACACAATCTTTATTATATGGGTTCAATTTCGGTCTTATGTCTGACAGCGATAACTACCAGAAAACTTTTGGTTGGACAGAAAGAACTTGAAATAAAAAAGAGTACTTCACAGTAGAGGAAGACTAAAGAAACAATAGATGCTATGGCATGGTAAAACATAATCAACCCATTATGTTTGTTGGACATGGACCCATGGTTCGATGGACTCAGTCCTCCTCTCTGTGAGCTCTCTTACAGAGAGGAGGACTGGATCCAGTGGGCCGTGATTCACCACGTGGGCCCTGTGGGGATTGGTGGATGTCATACATCATCTGCCTAGCCTTTTCCCAACCATATTGAAGTCGGCTTCCAGTCAAGCCGGATTAAGCTGAATACCAGTATTTTACGAGGAGTGGCTGCCTACCAGACCTCCACAACCCATTAACTGGGTAACACGGTCACGGTAAAGACTGCCAAAGATCTACAAATGGCAGCCGGGGCAACGGCTTAACGTGCTTTCCATCACACACATCCACAGACCAACCTTGGCAAGCGTTGCTTAACCTTGAAGATCGACTCGTGCGGCTGTTATTATCTAGCCACGAGCTCCTCGTCCTTGGTGGATGTCATACGATGCATGTCGTGTCGCTGGCTGGACAGTTGTTTAAATTTGAGTGGTCCAAATCATTGCCGGGCCAGGCATCGATAGTGGTAGCACATAGGTCACTTCGTCTGCATGTTGTGGGGCACAGAGAGCAAGATAGAAGGTGGAGCATGATTTGAAAATTTACATGACGAGAAAAGAGGCTATTGAGATGACGGCGACTGGAGATAAGGTAAGGTATAGAATAAGAATTTAGTAATTTGAATAATAATTTAACGTATCCAAAATTTGTAAGTTCGCCTATTAGGTTAAACATAGCGATCCCAACATTAGAATAAGATCTTATTATTGAACCACATACCAATTTTTTGCAAATAAATCATTCTATCTCCGCCAGGACATGAAAATTTTATTTTATTATTGTTAGGCTCACAATCTCTCCTGTGCTACGATGGTGTGGTCGACGATGAAGCACGCTTGCCTAGAAGTGATAACGCGTGTGAATGTTTAACGTCGTAAGAATTGAGGAGGTAACTATCCTCATTGGCTCATCATTTGTGTCACCATGTCATATTATTATAGCTACAACATTTTATTTCCCGCCAATGTGTGTTTATGGTAAACTTCTATGTTTTATGATATTTGAAACATTGCATCGAACATGTTGTCATCGTGCCCTTGAATTCCGCCAATGATTGACGCACCGTGCATAGACAATGAGGCGTGAATCATTCTATTTTATAGCAAGTTGTTGGAAGTATTGATTGTCTGTGGTCCATTGTTCGTACCTCTTTGGGTCAGCTGCATCTGCATATCGATTTAGAGGTCCTTCTTAGAACAACATTTACGGTTCTTGTGATGTGTAAAAAAATCAAGGTGAGTTTCCGTGTTTTGTTGAATTTTGATTTCTTTGAGCCTATATTAAGTTTTGATCAGAATAAATAAAGTGTTTGTGTAACAAAAGTATTCGTGTCATTAAAAACACTGCCATGTATAGTGACTGAAACATCGTCGAGGCATTGCCAATAAAAGCTTTCATTATTTGAACTCAAGTGATACTCCTAATGAGATCATTGTGACCATGACACACTATATATTTTCTATATTTTCTCCGTGCCAATCAATGTGAACCTCCAATTTCAATGACTCATCAAATCAGTGCCTCGGTATATCACAAGGCGGGCCATCATAATAACAGTCTGCCATCTCTTTATCATCTGTCTATTATTTCTATGGCACCCAATGAAAGTGAACTATAGCAAAAAGTAATCGAAACTTTCATTTTCATCTTATTGTACGCGCCATAGTTGTGCCGTTAAAAAAGTAATCTTTATCATCTGTGCGCGGGAACGTGAAAAGAGGCAAAGAAATCAGACTATTGCATTGTGCCAAAGTAAAGCGTGTGCTTGCTCATTGCTGCTTAGGCAATTCTATTTTCAAATGTTTATTTGTTTTTTTTTTTCTGCAAATGGCCAAGTTTTGGTCACGTTTTGATTGATAATATTGAGTTTTCTATAACTAAAAATAATATTTTATATCCGTAAAACCTTCGATACAATACTGTTTCTAGATTTTTTACTTTTTTAGCAACAAGAAACGGTTCTTTAAATCTGTCTAGATTACAGCAACGCGTCCAGACAATCGATTTTGAAAATGGAAAACTTACAAAACGTGTTCGTTTTCGTGTCTACTGTGTTTAGTAAACTTCGAGCCAATACCTTGACCAACTTCATGTGGCAATTTTGTTGTAACGATGATAACATTCTCATCCGTAAACAATGAATAGGTACTTTTTGCTGTCACATCGTCCTATTGTTTGCTGTCAATATTACCGATTTTTTACGACAGTCACTGACCGTCTTGTGGAAATGCAATGATTGGTTTAGGCACGATTGCTAACAAATGCCAGTAGTAAAGTATTGTACGTTCCATTTACTTCCTTGTTGAAATCTTTAACAACATCACTAAAATCAGCGAGAAATCTCACTGATTCAATACTGATTCTCCACCATTTGTCATAGTGTCAACGACCTTTTTAATTGGTTACGTCATTAATTCGCCATAGCTAATCTGTGGCGCACTTTGCTCGTTCATTGGCATTATTCGTTCTGTCATTAACAATGGTGCAGCAATGAAATAGATTTGCGAGGCATTCAATAGCAAAGGCTTTTATTGTAGTGCTCAAATGAGCGGGAATTATACATGGTTTTATATTGATGTAAGTATATTAGGTACTGGGACTAATGCCCGTTTTCACCAACATCCCCTAAGTTTACGGGATCCCCTAAACATGTTTAGGGGGCCGTTAGAGGATGGTTTCTGTTTCACCAACGTTTAGGGGTCAACTAAACGTTAAAAGGTCTGCTAAATTTAGGTGGTCGAAATTTTGCCCCATAAACCTACGTATGTGATCGTTTAAACAACGAAGATGGATAGTGATTTATATGATTTTTTTGAATATATTGAAACTATTTCTACTATATTCGACGCAAATAACAGCTGTAGACCAAAGTACATATATCGAAAACGGCCAAATTACTTTGAATTTTTTGATGAAACTGACTTTTTTCGGAGATATAGGTTACGTAAATCTTCAGTGTTGTATTTATTGGAAAAGATTGAACACGCTTTAGAATTACCTGATAATAGGTGAGTACATGTTAACTAATCACATTTTTTTATACTACGTAATGTAGCCCATAAAATAAAATAACAAAAAACTATGCGCATGGTATTTTTTTTTAGTTGACGATACGACAATGTTTCCTTGTGTTTATTTGATTTGCATGATAATTTTTATTTTATTCCAGGAATAATTCTATATCTCCAATAAATCAGTTATTAATAGCATTGAGGTTTCATGCTACTGGTAATCATTTTTTGGCTGTGGCAGACATGGGTGGGATCAGTGTGGCTACTTGCAGTCGAATAATAAAAAGAGTGTCTGCAGCAACGCTTCCTTTTTTCTGCCATTTTATTATACCGTAACTAAATACGTAACGAAACAAAATAAGATGCAAGCAAGCGATCACAACAAACTATTCACGAAAACAAACGAAAGAAAAGTGTCAAATTCAAATATGACCACAGATTAAACGTGAGTTTCGTAATGTATCTACAGAGTAAATATGTAAGAAAATATGAAATTAATAAAAAATATGAAGGAATTAATATTGATTATTGCTATTAAAACATAATTTATTATAAACTGTATCTATTTGTGTATATACTTTAGAGAATTTGTTAAAAAACTATATTATTTCAAAGTATCGATAAGTTTAAAGACGAATCATTCACTATTATCGAAAACAAAACGTCACATAGTTATGTGTCCCCTAGTTAGGTGATAAAAACGATGGTGAAACGAAATTTCATTTAGGGGCTAGTTTAGGGGTACTGTTAAGTAAAGGGCCCCATACTTAGGTGGTAGTATAGGGGATGTTGGTGAAAACGGGCATTAGTATTCCAAAAGTGGTTGCTGTTAAACTAAATGATCATATTGTTGATGTAGAGAATTTACTGTGATTTCGTTATTTAGCAAAGGATCAATGTAACATTGTCGTAACCAACTTAACTCAATTTAGTTTATAGCATGGAGACCCAAATCTCTATTTCCTCTAGTATCTGCACTCGAATTCTGAAGCTTTTCAAAAGGCAATAATTTATGATGAAAACCAGAAAGGTAACTCTTTAGCCTTTAATATCACCGCACGACAAAGTTTTTCCGTATCTTCAATTTTTTACTTATCTCTCTTCTCTATCTACATCATATAACAGAATAAATGCAATATCTCTTAAGGGATCATTGCTTTCATAATTATGAACAACTTTGACTATGGGACCCAACCCGAAATCTGCTGTTCAGTACATTTTGTCGAGCTATTCGTAGGTACAGACGGGAGCACATCAAGCTACAACAATCTGTCAAAATTCTTTAATAGATTTCCAACTTTATCGCTAAAGTATAAGGTTAAAGGTTTATTGGGAAAATTTTACTGTTACAGGTAGTTTAATAAGCTGGTGTCTGTACATGAATGTATGGGGCTGTTGATTTTTTTTACTGTCTAGTAGCAATCTAATCGTCGTCTAGTAGCAATCTATTAATATTACAGAGTATGGCTTCATTCTTTCTTCCATCTTTCTGTTTCCATTCCTTCCATTTTTCCTTCCTTCCTCTCAATGTTCTACTAACTTATACTAAGACTCGTAGAATTGCATTCCTCATAAGCAAGCACAAGAATGTCTATTCCTTGCATGTCAACGTCCGTATCTTTGAAAGCTCTCATCTCGAGTGCTAACTGCGTACTTTGGAATTCAGCACTTTCCCACGTACGTACACATCACTGAACTTTACTTCCTAATGTTCACGATGAAATATCGAAGCTTCTTCACGTTATATAACGTTGAGGTTGGTTTAGAACAGATGACAAGAAATTGCCATGTTATTTAGCGTTGTTACGAATAAATTTCAATGCAACTTAAACGAGCATTTTTTTTGTATTTATTGTGGTACGTAAGCAGAGGCCTCTTCTTCTTCTTTCCAAACCTCTCTTTCTTCTCGCTTGTTATTTTCTAACGACAGTTCTTTCATATTTGAAAAAATGTGTTCTTTTAAAAGTGACATACTTGTAGCTCAATAATCAGGAACAAACATTTAGGTGCTTGTTACACATTTCCTCCATGTTTTGAATTCTACAATTTCTACTTCTATATCTTCGACCCTGCTCGTATCTACGTTTTGTACTGGTTATTTTCTTATTGTTCGATGGAAAACGATTCCGATCGTTGAACCAAATACCGAGGTCTTTCCTCTGTATAAGACTGTAACAAGTAAATGCTGTAATATGACTTCACCTTTAAATCCTACAGCTACATCGTCTTTGCCGGCGCTGCTTTTTGACCAATTACACTTTTGTTTTTATATCCTCAATTATGCGCCTCATTTTTCAAATTCATTATGCAATCCGTAGCATCATTTAGTTGTATATTGAATCATATAAACTCGTATTTGTGTTATGTAACAAACGTTCCGTTATGTTTATTTATTTGTGTACGTTTCCGAAGTGGGGAAGTGCATCATCGGATTGTTATTATTGACCTAATTAAGCGTGAATGTGATTGGTATTACATCTCGTGTTTTATGTAGATTTTGTTTCGACATCTGCATCTATAGGACTATACTCAGGAACTGAAAATTACGAGTTCTTAGGTGAGAGTTCAAAGAGAGTAGTAACTTGCAGGGTCATAAGCCTCTCCGCATTCCTCGCCAGCATTCCCAAGTTTACGGACAATCAGTTAAACCTTCACTTCCCGATCGCCATGAAATGTCAAAATCATCTTCGCATTACGTCACATCAGCGTCTCCCGCGCATTTGCGTACAAAAACGCGCCTTATCACTGCATTAGCCTGCACCTGTGGGAGCTTGGACCACACATCGCTGCGTACCTGCGTAGGTGCCATTTTCTACTTATTTCTCATTTGCCTACGCCTTGACACTTCCTCGAGCGTATCTATCATTCACTTACGGTTATCGTGTAGCGGGAACCCGACAGCGAAGTAATCGCCTGCCGTTTATTTACATTTTGAGATGTCCAGTGATTTATTGGCCGCATCGCCGCCATTGGTCTTGGTCTCGCGGACATTAGCGCTGATAGTTAGATTCCATCGCACACCTTAGCGTTTTATTAGCAATCCTTGAAGCTTTTGAATATAGGTGCTTGAGTAATGAGTCTTTTCCTTTAAAGCGTATGTGCGGTCACGCATTTCTTTACGAGCTACTACAAGAAGGCCAAATGAGTAATTTGACGGTAATACAGCCAGGATGTTTTGTTGATTGCGGTATGATGTCGCATAGGTGCCATAGAGGAGTTTATAGCTATGAGTACATTAAAAACCCGTTGAAATATGCAGCACATGCTTAATTATCATTCATGTACAAGAACTGCCAGAAGTTATTAGTAATGAAATATCTAGGAGAATACTGACTTATAGTACGGAACGGAACAAAACCTCGTGACCTCCTTTGTGAGACGGTATTCGATACCTCTGTTATTAAATCACTGCAGCTCTCCGTAAGCGACCGTGAATCAGTTGGGTGATCTGCCTGTTTTTCATCCAGTAACTTAAAAGTGTGATGTTCTTCGCTGATGGTTAATCCCAATCATACACCTTTTCGAACAGTGACAGTAATTTCGCTGCCACCTACACACTTTGATACTTGTCCACAATCATTTGCACGTACCCATGAAGTCGTGTGTCTAATGCTATCACATCGTGATGTGTCCCGATGCTCACTCGCTCATCAAATTGTCAATGTGCAATTTATGTTGTGGAGTGTTATTGAAACTGTAGGATCAAGCAAAGGTTAAATTATTCGATTGGTGGTCGCAAATTGTTTTATTATTCATGTCCTTGTGTTATGGAATTGATTTTAATGGCTAGAAGTGATGGTGCTAATGGAAGATCAGGTTACAGCCGAAGGGCGAGTGATTGGTTTTGGATGATATGTTGTTAGCAATCAGAAAGTGATCATTTGCAGCCCCACTTTTAATGAATTTTGGTCATAAATAAAATACGTAATATTCAGTAGTGTAATAAAAGTTCTTCCGACCAAATCTCATCGGAGACCATCGGCGCGAGAGAAATTGCGCACCCTCTGATATCAAATTGAATTACCTACATTATTACATCCATTGATTCTAGAGTAAAGAAAACTGTCTTCTTTCGGTCGGTTGGTAAGCAAGGTTCGTCTTTGAAAGCAACCTGTTTGTATCAGCTGTAAAACAAAGTTTTGTAACATTGATATACTTGCGTTTGATCACAATTTCGCGTGATGGTAAGCAAAGCTGTCGACGTAACTCAGGTTTTATTATACATATGAAAATTTTGATTTTATTTTCGGAAATGACACATTAGACCACCTTGCACCTGGCAGACGGTTTTATTTTCTAATTTATACTTTCTGTTTGGTATTAAAATTCGCTCACTTATCGCGCCTCAGCGTCTCGGTGTCACGTTTTGTTCCACTTTTTCTATGTTAATAGCGAAGCCTGCTGGTTGTTAGATACTAATTTATAAAGTGATAATGATAAGCAACGTCAATGACCTTGTGTGAAACTGTGAAAGTTTAGGCAGTTAGATTTTTGTAGAGATTTTAACACTTCTTTGATTAGGTGTATCGTTGTTTAATTCAGTGCTACACTTAAGTAATGGCCGGTTTCAGAATTCTTTTCCAAATTCTCATGGATTTATTAGCTTCTCAAATCCTGTTTTAGTAATAATAATTCTTTATTTTTTTGACTGGCCTGTTGGTCTAGTGGTTAGTGACCCTGACTGCTATGCCAGAGGTTGTGGGTTCGATTTCCACCCAGGACAAATGTTTGTGCGATGAGCATGATCATTTGTTCTGTGTCTGGGTGTAGTTTATCTATAATATGTATGTATTTAGAAATATATAAGTATGTTTATCAGTTGTCTAGTACCCATAACACAAGCTCTGCTTAGCTTGGGACTAGATGGCGTTGTGTGATAATTGTGTGGAATATTATTATTATTATATTATTCCATTTATTTATTTATATATACATACAAATTACATTTTTAAATATTTCTATAAAAATACAAAAAACATTTAAAAATATAAAAAATAGTAACCCACCGGTATCGGGAACAGGGTCCAAGCTACCGGTGGTCAGGGCTTCTGAGAGAGGAACCTCCTAACGATGCGCGCCGTGTCCAGGAGTACTGCTTTCTGGATCAAGCCCTTGATCCAGCTGCCCAACGAGAGCCTCTTGAGATGTTGGTCGAGGCTCTTGGCAATAATGCCATTGGCCGTCACGATTATCGGCACAATAACTGCTGTGTTCACATCCCACATGTCGACAACCTCGCGAGCCAAGTCAAGATACTTCGTTTGTTTATCATTCTCTGACTTCACGAGGTTCTCGTCATGAGGGACTGCTATATCAACAATCATTGCGCGACGCTCTAGTCGGTCTATCACCACTATATCAGGCTTGTTGGCAACAATAGTCCTGTCAGTGATGATAGACCGATCCCAATACAATGTGCAACTACCACTTTCGAGAACTGGGTCGGGCACATACCTATAGTACGGTACTTCCGATTCCACAAGATTGTATTTAAGAGCAAGTTGCTGGTGGATAATCCTGGCTACAAGGTTGTGCCTGTGCAAATAGTCTCCGTTAGCCAGACTAGAACAACCGGAAATAATGTGGCGGATGGATTCCCCGGGCCGGTGACATGCCCGACATATGTCAACCGTACCGTCCTTCACAATGTATTTCCGGTAGTTATTAGTCATCATAACTTCGTCCATAATTGCACAGACAAAACCTTCGGTTTCCCCGAAGAGGTCACCAAAACGAAGCCAGGCTACGGACGCTAAGAAGTCTACATCGGGCCCATGTAGGACCCGATAAAAGCGTCCGTGAAGCTCCTTGCTCTGCCATACCTCCCTGCGGTCGTTAGTATCTAATACCACAGGTTTGCGCCAGTTCTCGTTAGCCAAGGAGAGCGCGGTGAGGCCTTTGTCCACCGCTACCACATCTCGATGCATACCCACGTCGGCCTCTAGGAAGTACTCCCTAAGGCTGCATACCTCGCGGTTGTGCAGGGTCTTAGCATTTAAGAAGCCACGACCCCCGCACTTCCGCGGGATATACAGCCTCATCACCGATGACCGTGGGTGATGCATCCGATTTGCGGTAAGCAGTGAACGTACCCTCCTATCCAGGGCGTCAAGTTCCGTCTGAGTCCATTTGAGTATGCCGAAAGAATACATCAAAACCGGCATGACCCAACCGTTGAAGGCGCGCACCTTGTTTCCGCCTGATAAAAGACTGTTAAGTACTTTGTTCAGGCGGCCAAAGAAGCGCTCCTTCAACGATTGTTTCATGTCCGTAGCACTGATGCCTAACGCTTCCGACATACCCAAATACTTGTAAGTTTCGGTTGAGGAGAGGGACCTAAGGTCTATGGAATCCGAGAGTTGTGTTCCCACGGATTCCATAATCTCCCCTCGCTTTACATGCATGACCGCACATTTGTCCAAACCAAATTCCATCCTGATGGCGCCACTGAAGGTTTCTGTTACCTTCAGTAGCTTCATCAGTTGCAAGTTGTTAGGAGCAAAGAGTTTCAAGTCATCCATGTAAAGGAGGTGCGATATGACCTGACCACCTCTTCTCAACCGGTAGCCTTGGCCCGAACCCTCCAACAATGTACTGAGAGGGTTGAGGGCCAGACAAAACCACAGTGGACTCAGACTGTCACCCTGAAATATGCCACGCTCGATCCTTATCGGTTCGCTGTTCGCCTGGGTCTGTCGACACCCTGGATAGTGAAGAACCGTCCTCCACTGCCCCATACACGACATCAGGAAGGTGCGTAAAACTGCATCAACTTTGTACAGCTCCAGCACCCTCATGAGCCATGTATGTGGCACTGAGTCATAGGCCTTCTTATAAT
This sequence comes from Lacanobia oleracea, assembly GCA_950371165.1. Classification (NCBI taxonomy): domain Eukaryota; kingdom Metazoa; phylum Arthropoda; class Insecta; order Lepidoptera; family Noctuidae; genus Lacanobia; species Lacanobia oleracea. Next base: position 18,221,051 of record OX493406.1, read on the forward strand.
CTATCCAGCATGTCGACAGATCTCTTCGGGAACGTCGAACCTGTTGGCTAATGGCTATGTCGATGAGGAGCAGCTCCTTAGTACCGCGGGACCCATTCCTACATCCATTCTGAGAAGAAGACATTATTGAATTACTATCAATATGAAGGTTAATCTTTCCTCTCAAAATGGATGTAAGAACTTTATAGACCGTCGGTAAACACGTGATCGGTCTATAATTTTTAGGCTCCGCGGTACTACCTGATTTATGGAGCAGGTGGGTTATTCCTGTAGTTAGGAACTGGGGCAGCGACCCTGACTCTAACGCAGACTGGAATTGAGATGCCAAGCGAGCGTGCGATCTTTTGAACCATTTAATCCAAAAGTTGTGCAGCCCGTCCGGTCCCGGAGATTTCCAGTTAGGCAACGGACGGACTGCACGAGCTACGTCTTGGGGGCTGATGTTAATTGCCCCCATTTCTGGTATCGGATCGCACGCGCACTCAACCTCCCGAGTCCAATCGCCCTCGGTATGACTGACAGGCACCGACCAGATGCTGCGCCAGAATGAACACATGGCATCATCATCCGGTAGGCGCGTATCAGTCACACCTTGGTCTGGTCGCTCCCAAGCCCTATAAACCCACCTCTCATTGCTTTGGAATGTGCGATTCTGAGTGTATCGCTCCACTCGCCGCTTGTACCGACGTATACGGTTTGCCCATGCATAGACTTTCTGCTTCAGGAAGTCGATACGCTCTGTGACGCGGGTCAGATAATCTCGAGGACTAATATCAGTCCCCGAGAACGCCCGCCTCACAAAGCGCATCACTCTGCGGCGAGTGTTGCCCTCCCTGAAGCAGATTAGTTTGCCAATGAGTGCTCTAGCCTCACCGATACGACGCTCGATCCTGCACTGCCAAGCTGGTACAGCCGGTCGTGTAACTCTATCAATACTAGGAAATTTGACATGAGCTACACGACATGCCGCTGCAGCCGCACAGTACAAGATCGAGTGGGTATCGACAAGGTCTTCGCTGCTATCAAAATAACTTGTTAGCTGCGAATCTAGAGCACACACCAACGCCCTATTTTTGTTATGCATGGGCAAACGAGGTAGACGAGGTCTAAGCCCAGGCGCTGTGGAGCGATACTCTCGGAAGGCATCCTCCAAAGCGCTCCTCAATCGCTCATTGCATTGGGTACTCACGGATGTGGCCCCGTCATCATCATCTTCACCGACGTAGTTGGGTCGCGGTGAAACACTTGCACTGGGTTGTATTTGCACCGCGGCCAGTGGCGAAGTGGGTGAGACGCGGCTGCTCCGTGATTCCAGACGCAGTCTATCAAGTACGGCGTCATCCAACATATGGTTACGCTGGATAACCCGCACCTGATCCGACAATCGTTGGGCTGAAACGTTGACAGCTGGCTCAAGTACCTGAAACAGAGAGAGCATCCGACCACGGTACGCAGTCAGGTTAGTTCCCCCCTCTGTAGCCCCAAAGTATGAGCGTATAACATTCTCGTTCATGGCTTGTGTCCATTTTATACGCTGCACACTTCCACCGATAGCGGGGACCCTGTCAGAGACCGGTGGGCCTCGAGGTCCTAAGCTGGCCGGTGGTCGGCCTCGTCCGCGCCGACGCGCAGGTGGTGGTGTCGTCGGCGGCGAGAAGTATTCGTCGCTCGAGCTCGACGCAACTGCAGCTACCGGAATCTCTGGACTCGCGGCTGGCGCAGGTCCCGGCGGCTGCGAGGCGGAGCTCAGCGACGAACCCGAAGATGGTGTTGGTGCGGCTTGTAGTCGTGCTCGGCGTCGTGTCAACATTTTATTTTCGTATTGTCATTTTGTTTTTCCATAAGTTAGTCCGCATTGGTTAGTTTTTTATTTTCGTGTGGTTCTATTTTTTTTTTTCTTGATGTATTCGGTATAAAAAGCATTGTTTCTATGGTTTATTTAAATAAAAATCGATACAAATACGGGATGAAAAATTTCTTACGTCAGTTGGTTTGACAGCCGAGCCACAGATTATATTATTATTATTATTATTATTTTCGGACAGCAATGATCCAGCGTGTTAGTAAACAATATTATAACTTATTACTAGAGTTAGTAGCTGAAATAAAACAGTCAAGAAGACAGAATAGAATGAATAGTATTGTGAAAAGGACATCCCTAAACTTATGTTGAGTGATTGTCCTTCTCACAAAACTTTTAATGCCAAAATTTTGCTTATAGTTTGATATTACTCATCTTCAAGTTCTTAATTCAGAATAATAATTAAAAGGTAATTATCATAAGATTTCTATAAAAAAACACTGTTTTATAGAAAACATAGCTCTTAGCAGGTTTGATCTTATTCTTAATCCTTATGTATCACCAAAAAATGCATCTTACTTATTCAGACAAATATAAATTTGAAGAACGCAGTGCATCCACGTCAAGATTCTATAATTATTAATTTTTTTTTTATTTGTTCGGGAAAATAAGCAGTTAATTTTTAATTACCGACATTTGTACGAAACGTCTTAATTATCTTATCTAACTCAAGTAATAATAAATTGAGATACAACCTAGAACGAAATGAATGCTTCTAAAAACCCATTAGAACTTAATTGGTTAGCGTTAAAAACGCAAAATTATTGTTTGTCTTAGATAACTTTGATCGATGACTATTATATCATACGGTTGTCAGCCTGACAAGTGTTGCCAACATAACAATATTATGTCACTGACAGTCAAGTGTTCACCTAGTCCTAAATGCTAATTATATTTATGAATAACTTATTCGAAGGCACATCCTTTTATGCATATTGATTGGTTTTTAATTAATTATGACCTAGTTCATCGTTTGATCATTGGAAGGAGTTTGAAACGATTTTCGACGAGTTTACAAACAAACAATTCAGTTTCAGATTAAGGCCTATATTCCAAGTCAGTTTTTTTAAGGACGTTCAATTGAATAAGTCGCCATGACAAATTAATAATAAAAATAACAAGCTGCCTATAACAGAACTGTCCATTGAGTAAGTCGAGGTGCAAATGACTCGGAATATAGGTATTTCTAGAGGAAAACGTTCACCGTATATCAAAGTACCCGCAGATTTACACGTCATTAGCTATTGCATAATTTTCAATACGTTTTCACCATACTCTGACCCGTTTGAACTTAAATAATAAATAGAAATTCTAAATTCAAATCTGCCAATAAACAAGCAAGTGCATTCCGTTCGGGTTGCATCGTAAATAATCGTGTAACATCGGACGCGGGCATCTGGTGCCCGTGGGAGAGCGCAATCTCACGCAAGTGGCGAGTCAGCGGTATTGTGTGCCTGCAGTTTCCTGGTTGCCTGGTACTTTTGTTTATTAAATAATACATATTATGGTTTGAAGAAAGCATTACATACCTTTATTATTTTGCAAACAATAATTTGGATTGCACGGGTCGATATACTAGGTTAAGCAACGCTTGCTGAGGTTGGCCCGTGGATGGGGGGGGTGATCATTCATCCTAAACCGGGAAGCCAACACGGAGGCTTCCCGGTTTGTGAAAAGGACTTTAAGCCGTTGGCCCCGATTGTTATTATTTTGTACATCTTTGAGGGTCGTTACGGTTAATCAGAAGCCAGAAAAACTAACACCAGTGTTGCCAACGGTCCACAACCACCACTACCAGTTTTGTTACAGATCTCCGTGTAAAATACTGGTTCTCGCCCTCGGCTGCACCGGTAAAACTGTAACCCAACCTGACAAAGTGAGTAAATGCTCACGTCGGAGCAAAGAAAATTGGATTGAAATATAATTAAAAAATTTCGATGTTTACGACATGAATGAATTCCACCGCCACCATCTGTTCAATAAATAGGCTGGTTAACTATGAGGTGGTTACTGGTTAGCCACAGTAACCACCGTGCACCTATATGTTTATCCGATACTTACATAACTTCGTCATAATAAAAGTATGACTTCCATTTTCAAAGCCATTAATCTACTAAGAAACTACCGTCCGATCATAATTATAACTATAAGGGATAGTCACCTGTAGTACTGTCAATTGATTTTAAACTTTAAGCATGATCAGATAGAGTAGTAAATATGTGTGATGTGTATGTATGAAACATGGGTGCCGCGTGAACGTTTATCAGCCACTACTTTCTCGATGCGATATAAAGTAAAAGTAGAAGAACTTGGCGCGTCTGTGACGCCGCCCGGCGGCCGTCTGTCACACCGTGGCGTAACCTTACGTGTGTTATCTATTTATCACGCTTTTTATCGGTATGCCTTTATCGGAGAAATCTTGATTTTCCGAATCTTCTATTGGCGATGGATATTTCGTTGTTGTTTATGGATCGATGATCGAACTATTTTTGAGGGTGGCTTGATAAGTGAAAATTATCTTTCAATGCTCAATACTTGATTGCATTCCAAATGTTTTACATAGATGCACACAAAATTAGGAGAGAGGAAGAGGGCTAAGTAGCAATTCAAGCCCAAAGTCAACTTAAGTAGGGATTCCTCCGCTGTTCTTTCCTGATTAATTTCGTTGCGTCCAAGACAGATTGGTTTCTCCGGGGCTCGTTGAGCTTCATTGACTTGGCAGTCACCACAGTTGATTCTGGCTCTCAGGATTGATTTATTTATTTATTAAAAATGGTCTACCAACAGCTTCTGTGTACAATAAATAATCTTAAGTATAAGGGTAGTAGTGTTGCAGTGGTTTAGAACACTGTCGTGGCGGGAAAAAATGACTTTTAAGAACTCCCTAAAGTACAAGTCCTTTTTGATTGCAAAACATTTTACTACAAGGTAAAAGCAGATGAAGGTTTTTCATACCTAATCTATAATTCACTTCCACGAACATTGCACAATTTTCAAGAACAGAATCATCAAATAACAACATAGATAGATGCCTAATTATGACCCTGATTGCATTAGCTATAATTGATTACAGAACCTTAAATAATTAATTAACTGCCTCGTTAGATAAGTGATCGCGATGACCATGTTGTGAAATAGTGCCTTTCCATGGCTACAAGTAAGAGAGGGGGAGGTAGACCACAAACTGCCTGGATGATAAAATGTCCGGAAGAACATGCAAAAGCTTGACCTTACGGACGACGATGCGTACCAACGAAGTGAATGGCGCCGAAAGATTAGGAAAGCCGACGCCGCGTAACGGGAAGAGGCGAGGGCAAAGAAGAAGAAAAGTTAGAGAAGTGATTTTGGCTTCGGCATCGATTCGGCTCGGGCAAATTCTTTCTGGGCTTCTCCAGTGTAGCTTAGAGGTGATAGGCAAATTTTCAGTAGTAGCAGGGTGTCAAGATTTCTGATTCATGGTACGTTAATTATCGAGCAAAATGTGGGTGCACAAAAAATACACTTCTGCATAATCTATACTGACAGGAATTTCGCATGTGGGTTCCTCGGGGAGTGTAAGGAAGCACTAAGAGATGATTTCTCGATATTCGTACGGGGACGGGAAAAATCGGGATAAGTGCGTACGAAGTCGCGGGCAAAATCTATTATGCTATAATATTATAAACCTGAGTTTGTTTGTTTAATTGTTTTTTTGGTCGAAAGCGCTAATCTCAGAAACTGGTTCGGATTGAAAAATTTTTTTAGAATTGGATAGCGCATTTATAGAGAAAGGCTGTATAAAATCACGCTATATCCAATAAGAGCGGAGCATAATTGAAAAATGTGACGCAAACGAAGTTGCGCGTGTCAGCTAGTATAATAAATATAAACAAACGAATTAATTACGATGCAATTTTACCTCTTTGTACTATTCAATTTGAGAAAGAATTGATTACACAACCTTTACTTAATTCATTAACTTTGACGTGAAGCGTTACGACACGGTGTGAGCATCTCTCTCAGCGTTAATCAGTCGGAATGCTCACTTGCGCACCGTGTGTAACGTTAAACGAGATTGGCTAATTATCTCCGAATTATGTGCGCCTGGTACCGGCGACAAGCGCTTTCTATTGATTTCTAATGCTTTTTGACATGTTTCCCACTTATTTCATAAATTGTTAACTGCTTTTGTTCATATCTAGACGTACGTGATTAAATAAGTTGCCAGGGTCGTATCCACGTCGGAGTCGCAGGACGATTCTCAGCCACCGTAGGCGCGGACGGCGAGCATTGGGTGGCTCGCCGTCTGATCAGAACCAGGCCCGGGTCGACGGCGCGCTGTGTTCCACGCGCGCTTCAAAAAGCTGTCAGCATAGAAGACGGGGCCCGCTAGGGGCAGTGCCTGCTGGGGCTGCGGACTTTGTTCGAAAGAGGCACTGTAGCCCTGGAACACAAAGGGCTCTAGGAGGAACACGGAGGGGTTTTAGTCAGTAAGAGTCTGACACTCCCTCCTGCTTCACCCAGAGCAGGAGTAGTCATTTGATGATTTCCCATCCTTAAAAAAAAAGGGTGATATCCAGGATTGCCGTTGGCTTGACCCCGCTGGGAGTGGGTTTTAGAAAAGTAAACAGTACTTACGCATAACAAGCTTCCGGGACTCACGAAATCTGGGTCTTTTTTAGCCCCTTAAATCCCCCCTCCCTCCCCTGGATCCGCCCATGCACACTACTCTCCCAAACCTACAGTGAAACACGAACATGAAAGTTTGAACTTTAAAATTAAGCCTCTAATGTTAAAACATCGTGTTTATGCTGTTTTTACACTTTAGGTTCAGGAGGACAGCACAAAATTTACAAACATTTATAGATGAATTCAATTATCAAGAAAACATGGCAGAACCAATGAAGCAATTGTAGTAAACAGGTATAAAACAAACGTACTCGAACAGAATAACCATGATATTTATCTTAGACACCTTGTGTTAACCTAGTTACCGCTATTATCCATGTAAAACTTGTATGTGGGCAAGTGTTCTCCAACGTTTGGAAATCCTAGTTCGTTGGTATGTTTCCGATTTAAGGTCATTGAACTAGGTCAATCAGGTCCAATTTGCAGCTGCTTTTGAATATTTATGATACTTATTCGCAACAATTATTTTTTGGGTATGAAATCATCAAATGACTCCTCCCGCTCTGGGCGGAGCAGAAGGGAGTGTCAGGCTCTTACTGACTAAACCCATCCGTGTTCCTCCTAGTGCCCTTTGCGTTTCAGGGTGCAGTGATTCTTTCGAACAAATTTGGTAACCCTGGCAGGCACAAGTCCTTGCGGACCTCGTCTTCTATGCTGACATCTCTTTGAGGCGCGCGTGGAACACAACGCGCCGTCGACCCGGGCCTGGTTCTGATCGGACGGCGAGCCACCCAACGTTCGCCGTCCACTGACGCGCGCCTACGGTGGCCGGGAATCGCCCTGCGTATCCCGACGCCCGGGGCGTCTTCTTCTGTCGCGGCGGACGTGGTGTTAGCTTTCCCTCTCTCTCACGCGTCCGGCCTCCTCCTTCGCTATCATTACTGCTTCACAGAAGGTGGTGACCGCTTCCCATGCCTCCTCGCTACGGACCATGGATTGAACCAGGGTCGGACGCGAGAGGTCGCCGCCACCGATCGCCTCGACGAGAATACGGCATTGCTCCGCCCAAGGAATGCAGACCTCCACCGTGTCGTCCAGGTTATTCTCGCAGTATTAACACCCGGGACAAATAGGGCTATCTACTAGGGACACAATGATCTTTTTGATAGGAGTTCAGCTCCCACCTGCCAGCCATTTATAAAATGCTTGAAAGGTAGGTATTGGCAATGAGGTCCTGGTTTCAATTCAGGGCCAGGCAGAGTTGTTGGTCTTTTTCCATCTAGAATGACTCAGTAGCAGCCTACACTCGTTGCAGTATTTTTTGAAAGAGTTACCTACCACGGGTGGGTTTCAGCCAGTAAGAGCCTGACTCTCCCATCCGATTCGCCCAGAGCGGGAGCAGTTATTTGATAATTTCCCATTCAGAAAGGAAAACAGAGCAGCCTGCACTCTGGGTTTATGCACGGTTAATGGCAATAGGCTCGAAGTGTTGGTGTTTATCTCTTACCATTTAGATTCTAAATTTTTTAAGCATGTTAACTTTCGCATTTTAGTCAAAAAAACCTTATTCCATTCATTTTTGACCGATTGCAACTGAGATGCGAATGCAAACGTTGCTTCAAAAAAAAACGTTTTATAAAAAAGGTTTATTATTACTTGGATGACAAACTAAATACGTCATCTAGGTAAGTAAACGAATTTCAGCTATTTTGATTAAAAAGCCAAACCGCTGAACCGATTTTGATGAAATTTAAATTCACCTGAAAAAATAATCTTTCAAATCGGTTCATAAATTATAAAGAGTTAAGAGGTAACACAAAAAAAAATACAACCGAATTGAGAACCTCCTCCTTTTTTGAAGTCGGTTCAAAATAGTAGAATTGGCACTTACATCTTCCGCATTAATCTGCATACAAATGAATAAATTCTAAATTCAAAAAGCAAATCGAAGCAGTCCTATTCCGTACGCTTTTTAGATCTTACCACTCTCGCCAATAACTAGGAAACGAGGACCCCAGTCATTTGTACGGCCGAGAAATGGCGGTGAAGCGCCTTTCCTAGAAATGCAATCATAACGCGAGTGTTCATAAGAAAAGATATAACCTCCAATCTTTGTAATGAGAAACTCGTCAGTACAAAGTTTTCACTTTTGTTAATGAATTCATCTACATAGGTAAGTACATTATATTTGTTCGAGGTGATACACTTTTCGGAATATGGTTTTTTGTTTTTTTTTTTTTTTTTTTACTATTTATAGGCGTTTGACCACTCTCACCTGATGGCAAGCGATGATGTGGTCGAAGATGAAGCACGCTTGCCTAGAAGTAACCTATTCACTGTTGACTTAAAGACTGCCAGGTTGTAGCTATCAGGAAACACAGACTCCGGCAGGGAATTCCACTCCTTAGTACGTACGCATTATGAATGTGTTCCCAAAACGTTTTGTGCGTATGGGTGGGATGTCCACCATTAATTTCAGATACGATATTTTGAAGAATCTGTCACAATTTTGCGTTATTCTGAATTTGGCGCTTGACAGAAGGCATTTTCTTTTCCACCCAAAACATTTAAATAAAAAAGAAAACTTCGTTGAATTCAGATGGTTCGTTATTTCTTATTTATGCGTTCTAATCACACTTTTATTTTAGAAAATAATTATTGTTTCGCAAAAAAAAAAATTGAGCACGATGTTTGATTCAATTATCACTTAGCAAGTTTTCCAGTAGACGAAGTCGCGTGTCCTGCTATTATTTCAATAGTATTTAATTACTCCTTCAGTAATTAAACTGACAAATTCCACATTAAACCGGAATCAAACCTTAAAAGTGTCACATTAGCCATTGCTAACGATGTGACACCAAACAGAGAAGACGTACAAACTTACGTCTTCACTTTACACCACGTAAAATAGGCTTTGTCTCCATGACATAAGGTTCATCTAATCTAATTTTGTAGCTTGATAAACTTGGTAAGTTGCACAATAAGGGTATTGTATGCTGTTCCCAGGGAGATATCGTAGTTTCCCGAGAGCATCGAGAAAGTTGGCTTTCTTGTGAAGATTTCAGATGTAGATCTTGCTTGTCTATTTAATTGTAGTACAAGATTAGACACAATTAGCTCCAAATTGCTAAAGAGATTGCTTCCTCATCAGATTCTGTATAAATTGTGGTAAGCTGGCGCTGGCGTTTCATATTTTTGCATAGTAATTCATTCTGCATTTGTAAGTAATTACGATTGTGTGCAACTATGCTAGTTTGAAATCAAAGAGGGACTTAGGTAGGTATTTATATTCTGACGGACAAGAACCAGTCATTTAAAAAGTTTTCAATTTGCTCCTTTATGAACTGCGTACCTATACACAAAAAACATTTTGCAGTAATTTATTATTGCGAAATGTTTGATGCACAACGCAAAAAAATATATAGGTAGGTAGGTACGCAGTTTTTGCTTTTATAGTTTTTTTTTTATTATGACTTGCCTGCGACCAAAAATTCATGTAAATACCTCATAGGTTATAATGTTATAACACCCAAAAAATTACGTTAGTGGTTAACGAGACTTAAGGCTTGTATATTTGCCAATGACCTTGTGCATACAAACGGAACTAACTACACCTCGGCGTGTTTTTAATTTTTTATTATAAAACAAATACATATTTAAAAAAAGTAACAAAACCAAGTTATTTTCGTTTGTATTGCACAGCAGTCGATATTATTTTTTTAGTCTTTTGTTAAAAAATGAAGGAGTAAAATGGTTTCATCTCAACGATTTGGAGTTAATTTGGTGATTTTTTTTCCTATTATGTGATACCAATACATAAATTCTGGCTAAACCAAGTTACGTGCAATATCATGTAGATTACTACCTATTTTTTTCAGATGTAATTTCTCAGTAAATGCTGACGAAAAACTGCTTCATCTGCACGCTATTTTTAAGCCTTTTCGAGAGAGCACTCTTAACCATTAACGACATTTTTTTGGGTGTTAAGGAGTTAGGTTAGGTTTTTAAATAAATGTCATGGTCTAACAATTAGCATGTAACATAGGTAATATTTAATTATTAAATTACAACGTCGTGTACAGATTCCAAATATCCAGCTAACAGAAGAAAATATGACTATAACATAAAGTTAATTTATGGTCGCCATACTGATTTGGCGCCAATTTTTCTGTCACCTCTAAAACTTTTATTTTTAAACGTCACCATTTTGACAGCGTGTGTGTTCAGATGCGTTCGATGCAGAAACTGGGCCTTAATTATGTACAAAGAGGAAAGAACTTTTAGTCAAGATAGGCGCTCTAGAGTGGAAGCCTAAGGAAATCCTAGAATTGGGTTTCAATGTAGGTACTTACCACTCTGGCTAAGCTAATTATGTCCAGAAACTACCAAATAAGCTCTCTTAGAAAAAAGAGGTACCATCTGAAAGGCTATTCAGTTCACGCTCAATTAAAGGAGAATGCCCAATCATCTTCAAGAACGTACTAATTACATTCCATACCGCTGCACTTAATGACTTACCGTGCAAACCGATGCACTTAACAGCTGCGGATTAATTTCACAGTTCATTGCGATCGGGCGACTGTTTCGCTTCCGTATGACCTGTCCTCTGCCTTGCAGTTACTAGGTAGGGCTGTCACTGGCTTGATTTTGTTTTTTTTTATGCCGTGGAGAGGCAAACGAGTGGCAAGAGAGTCGGAATGGAGCAAGGTACCTAATTGTCTTTGAATGTTTATGTGAAGAGTAGGGATGAAACACATGTTAGTAAAACAGTCGTACTATCCTACTAATAATAATTATAAATGCGAAAGTTTTTTGATGATAGATGGAAGTTTTGCTACTCTTTCACGTCAGAAGTCAGAACGGAAAGATCTTCATGAAAACAGAGGTAGATTATAGTCTGGAATAACACATAGGTTACTTTTCATCTCACACATTTATTACACACACAGCTAAAGTGTGGAACTCTCTGCCAGCATCTGTGTTCCCGTCCACATATAACCCGTCTGCCTTCAAATCAAGAGCGAACAGGCATTTTCTGGGCACGCTCGCTCCATCATAGACCTCATCTATCGCTTTCCATCAGGCGTGATTGTGGTCAAGAGCAAGCCCATTCCTAAATAAAAATAAAAAAAAGAATATGTTCCCTAGGGATCACGCGGGTGAAACCGCTGGCAGAAGCTAGTTCAGAATGTAAATGAGGATGTATGGAGAGGGAGAGTCCAAAGAAAAGATGGATGATGATGGATAGATATGATAGAAAAGGGAGTTGGTGATAGCGTGACGGTTGGCAGGATAAAGAGGAGGAAAAAAGGTGTTGCGCCGACCTAAAATATAGCCGAAACATGATGAAGAGTGGCAAAAGAGCAGATAGCCTACCTTATAGTATCGGTCACCGCTGCGTCGAACATCTGCAATACCAGCGGTAACACAGGTGCATTGTCTACCCTTTTAAAAAGACTCTGTTTTTTTTTAAGCATCTCATGTTGTTTATTGTCAATCGTTTTGGCTAATCTGTTAGTGATGGTTGGATAAACCGAAGATTTAAGTGGAGTTTTTGTTAAGCAGTGATTAGGTTTGCGACTGCAGTGATTTTTAATCTAATCAAATTGCCCGCAAAATTGTTTAGAGACAAAAAGTTTTGACTTTGTTAGATAACTTTTACGAGAGACTTTTCGTAGTTCATTTGGTATGTTTTTTTTATTGGAAGTGGATATTCAATGTCAACCGTATGCGAAATTGTTAGCCATCAACTGCATATTAAGATATAGAAACTGAGCTCTACATAGAAACCTAGACATCAAGACATTTCTCACTGATTCATACATCATTAGCTCCATTTCTGTTTACAAGTCAAGGTGTACCACCGACTTATTTATCGATATTACCATAATCCCAACCCTAGTGGGGTCATTCCATCTTTTTTAGCGAGGTCTACCACTCAGTTTGCCCTTTTATATCTCGGAAGAGATGTATTAAGGATAAGAACCACTTCCACATACGTTCGGGCTATTATAGTCATTGACCTAGTGTAAAGGACGGGCTATTTATAGCCTCACCTTAAATGGCCGTGTCCCCACAATGTCGAGAATATCTGCCCTGCTTTTGTAATGTAGGTCCAATTAGCGATGTTACTGTCTATGGCGCTAGTGGGTTACGTTTTAAAAATAGATTTATGGTTTGAATTTAGACGGCTGATCAACTATAATTGTTTCTCTTGCCAGTATTATCATTACGCCTTCATTTGTTCTACGATTCATTCACAGACAGTGCATTCGATGGAAATTAAACAATAATATGTTGGGCCTTTGCCAAGTAAAAACCTAATATTAATGCATAAGTAGATATTATGTAGTCTATCTAGATGCCTATGCTACACTTTCATATAAAAATAAACTCGTATGTGTTTATTTTACATAAACGCCGTAGGTACCACCTAAATTATCCAAGTAATCACGTATAATAACAGCGACAGACAAACAAACAGGTGCTTTCTGTATTTTAATATCTAGTGACGTGATATCAAACTGTATAATTATGAGAACAGGCATTGTCACAACGAAAACAGTACAATGTGAATGTGAACTCCTGATGGCGATACTTTGTGGAAATTGTTTCCGCGTCTTCGTTATTATTGCAATTAATTTTATATTCTAGGAAATTTCGAAATTGTTCGTATTGTTTCTCTCTTTTCTCTCTATTTCTCTGTCCCTTTCATTATTTCCAACTGATGGTACCAGGGTTCCAGAATTAACAACGATTAATCTTTTCACTCGTAGGCCGCTACGAATTTTTTTCGTAGCATTGTCGTAGCGGACTACGGAACTCCTATTCTTTTTTTTTTTTGTAAAACGGATAAGTGAATAAAAAATTGAGTATTATATCATGGAGCTCTATACTATCCATAATTAGATTACGAAATAAATACGTGAATATACTCGTCATGTATTTTCTTAAAGAGCAATGAATACAAACGTGGATGGATACGGAGGGAGAGGGAGGTCAAAGAGAAGATGGATGGATTGTGTGAAGAGTGATACGAAAGAAAAGGGAATTAGTGATAGCGTGACGACTGACAGGACAGAATGGAGGAAAAAATCACAGGGTCAGGGCAGGAAGATGATGATGACGTCTATATAAATTTTCATGACATAAATTGACTCTTTTTGACATCCATGTCAAACTATGATATCATTTATGGAATAGATACATAGTCACTATGCACGAGATACTGACCACATGGCTTACGGTCTGTGATATCCAGTATTGTTTAATATACATAATTACGGTCCATACAGGTGCTGGTCTCAGTAAACTATAAATTAATATGCGCCACCATTCTCTTGTCACATTAAAATAATAAAATTGGCGTTATGTAAAATAAATAAGCCATTTTAATATTCATCGTCTACTTTATTTATATTTGTTCGCTAAGGAAAATGTATTTTCCGGGAAATACAAATAGGTATATTACCTAAATCGTTAACGATAATGTCACCATCCACGTAATTTACTTTGACTTGTACACAAGCGCTCTACGTGTTTACTAATATTATAAATGAGAAAGTGAGTTTGTGTGTTTGTTACGCGTTCTCATCTAAATTGCTGAACCGATTTTGATGATTTTTGTAAAGAGATAGATGGGACCCTTGCGAAAATCTTTTTTAACTAGTAGGTAGGTAAGCTAGTCTTATAATTGCGTATTTTTACACTTTAGGTATGTAGTAAGTTCGTTACATTATAATTATTGGTATTTTAAACTGGTTCAGGAATATCCTGTAATATCGTTCCCAAAGATACTGATCTACTTCACACTTAAAGGCGAAAAATATTTTAAGATACTCATGAACTCATTATCATTCAAATTATCTCATTAACTCATTGCATCCCACTCAGTAGGCTCATTTTAAAACCCGTTTGCCAAATCCGCAGACTCACACGTACATAACTCATTTTGCGCAACAAAACAACCTAAAAACACTAAATTTTTCGTAATTTTCGTAACTCAAACTCAATTAAGTAAGCCCCATTGCTAATGATAATTCATAATTAGTATTGTGACCAACAATACCTCTGTGATCAGATAAGGCTTCGCTCTACTGGGTTACAAAAGTTCACCCAGTTTCTGGGTTGTAACTCGGATTCTTGTAAGTCGGAAATGCACTACATATTATGTAAAGTGATCTCTCATCTACTATTGTTGTGGAACCATCTGACATTGTGGCACAAGATGTAGGCTTAGGCGGGTAATCGACGGTGCGTTGTGTTCCACGCGCGCCTCAAAGAGATTTCAGCATAGTTGACGGGGCTCGCTACGGCCAATTTCTGCTAGAGCTGCGAATTTTTTTAGTAAGTGTTACCGCGGCCCTGGTATGCAAAGGGAACACGGGTGGGTTTAACCTGTCAATCTCCCAATGGGGAGTCAACGGAAATGGACGCTTAATGTTATCCCACATGCCATACCAAATCACGCTGTTTAAACTTCTATTTTTTTTAAAACGTAGTGTTTAATATCCTATGGCTCCCGATCGACCAAAAAACATGGCGGCCGCCGTTTTTTTGCAATAAAACTATTCGATTGTTGTGGCGTCGCAACGGCTATTGCGACCAAATGATCAGTGGTGAAGCTAGCGCGCGGCTGTGGGTGGACCCAGTGCGGGAGAAGTTATTTGGTGATTCCCCATCCAAAAAGCGAGTTATGATTTTTATTTAATTGCTTTTGGTAATCAAGGCTTTGACAAGCTGTGATGAGTGTTATTATCTGAAGTTAATGATGTAAATTCTTGAATGCTCTTGCGTCCAAAGCTACGAAAAGAGAGGTATTTGTCCCTGAATTTTGATGGGCAATCCACCCGGTGCTTTGTTAAAACACTCGATAAACACTAATTTTCTGGGTGTTTAACCAAAGCACCGGATTTAAACCGATTGCCCATCTATAGCCCTGAATCTTTCATACGTCGACGAAATCATCGCTTTCCATAAGGTGAAATTGGCGACAAACGCGAGACTATCAATTAATAAAACAAACACATTCGCACCAAAATTGCTACACTCAGACCAATAACAAGATTGATTTAAGACGACATATTGCAAGACACAATATTTAAATACCCATTACTTACACAAATATCATCAATAAACACACAGATTTGTCACCTCAAAGAAAGTGAGCAACACGCACGACGTAACAAGATCCTCGCCTACTTGACACATAGGCTTATTTAGAAACACTTTACATAACCTCCTTATTTTCACACCACAGTTGGGTAAGACCACTCATATCTTATACCACATCATAATTATGTTCTCTAATTCATTGCTCATCTTGAGGAAGTGTTTTTGCACGAAATGTCGCACGCTTACGACAAACTATTGTCTTTTATTCATTTTTTATCATTGAGCTTTCTCTTACACATAGACTTGCTTCATTTAAACATTTTAATGGAACTTCTAGTTGTGAGATCAGGAAAAATGTTGTTGTATAAGATGTAAGAGACGTAATTGATGAAAAAGTGGTTAATAAGAAGATTGATAAGTTGATGTACGAGACAGTAAGTGGACTGAAAGCTGTTGGCTTTAAGGCAGTGAGGAAAGCTTTTGTATAATCATTGTATTGATACTAAAGTGTTTTACGATATGTAGTTGCTAGAAAGGAAAGATAGATACATCAATACATAAGCTGTTGTGGATGACAAATAAAACTTCAAGTTAGAAGAACCATCTGAGAAAAATATGATTTGTGGTGCATTTAATCACTTCAAAGAACAGAATACTCTTCATTATGTACACCATATAAATTAAAACAAATGAAGACATTACATAAGGTGACACAATGGGCGGCATACCGCTGAAAGCGATCTTTTCAAGACAACCTTTGGATGGATTTTAAAGAGAAAGGAAATACAGTACTTTAGTTAGTCTTAGGTATACTATTTATATAAAGAACAAAGATTTGAAGAAAGCAAGTGAAAGCAAAAGTTCAATCGTAATTACATTTGCTTTGAAACTTAAAACACTAACACATTTGTACCACATTGGAATTTAATCGATTTGAAACAGATTGCCAATCGTTTAAGACGAGCATCGAATCGGAATCGTTTTAAATATCATGTAGTCGGTGATTGATTGCAATTATTTGAACATCGATTTGATTCGAAGCATTCACGTTTTTTACTGATTCATTTTATATTGTTTTATGAGAATTTTGACGATTAAGGACGCTAGATTTTTTCAGTGAATTGGTATTTAAAATGCTTTCTAACTGCAACTTTAAAATAAAAATAGATGAAATAAATTCCTTTTTTTTTAATAAAGCTTAAGTTCAAATGACTCGTTAAAAGATCAGTAGGTCAATATTAATTGAATCTAGACTTTTATATGATACAGATTTATTGAAAGACGAGTCTATGAATGATAAAAAATAATGCGGAAAACAAATTCTAGTATTGGTTAGATTTATTATTTATTCGTACTTTTCTCTTATTCCAGAACAATGACCGTAAAGAAAACCGCGCGGACGGGCGGCTTCGCGGCCATGGTCGCGCGGCAGAAGATGCACTCTGCCAGCCAGCAGCTCGACATCATGACCATCTCCAAGCCCTCCTCCCTGCAATCCTACAACATCGTCGTTGGCTTCAACGAGAAGGACCAGCTACAACTACTCACTAAAGAAGACATAACAGACGAAGACAAAAAACAAATCAAAGACTACACAGAACTTAAACCTACCAAATGTGAAAACATCTCAATAGATGACATTACAAATTGTGTCAATATTGAGAACTATCCCAATTGTGACAACACTCTAGTCTTTTATATAGCCAAAAACATGAATAAGGAAGCCATTGCGCTCAAGTTTGAAAACGAGCAAGATTTTAAAAGGATATACTTCACATACAAATACTTCAAAATGCGGAACCGACTGACGAAAAACACGAACAACTATTCGAGCAGTGAAAACTTGTTTTCTAAAAAGAAAACTTATGATATTTTCAAAAGCAGAAAGAATAGTATGGACGACTATAGTTTATTCGACAAAGGACGCAATGATTACGACTTAATGCAAACTACGGATAACGATGGTGTAACACACATATCGGTGCAACAGAAGAATAACTTAAACAATCGATACGAGCAGCCTATGAGTCTGATTGGAATAAGGAATGATGTGAACGAGGCTGGTGAAATAGACAGCATAATATACACAGATATAGAGATTCCATCGAAGCCTGATAGGAAGAGATTGTTTCATAAGAAGCCTAAAGCCCCGCAGCCTCCAGCTTTAAAAGATAATCAGCAAAAGGTATTGAAAGGAGAGTTCGTGAGAGTCAATGTGGATCGAGCACCGGACATAATACCGAAGGATAATAAACTGAACAAGGTACCGGATATCCTGATGTTCAGAGAGACCAAAAACAATAATAAGAAAAACGCGACGAACAATATCTGGCCAGCAAACAATAAAGGTGAGTACATCATTATTTCATCAATCTTATCTGAGCTCTTTATATCTCAATCGTTATGGTTATAAACATTTCGATTGAAGCTTTAGCACTGATCGTATCAGCGGGTACAATACGATCAGTGTGATTCAGATTTGGATCAAATCTTTTTCATCATCGTCGAATGCAGCACGGTTCGACAAAATTAATTCTAATATACAAAAAAAATCCGTTACTGACTGATTGATTGAGTGACTGATAGACAACGCAAAGCCGAAACTACTGGTTGTAAAAAGCTGAAAGGAGATGTTCTAAAATGTATGGACCCTGGGCTAGGTCCTTGTACACTATACTTAAAAATAGAGAAATATATTTAAAGCAGTTCTCAACTGTCCAATTTCTTTAAAATGGCTTTGTTTGCTGGTAAAACAAAAGAAATTACACTTGAAATTGCAACACGCAACAAAAACCCGTCATGGCGGTAAGCTGTCATTTTGATTAATTATTTAATGACGTTTGACATTTATTTCTGACATATTTATTTACCGGTAACGAGACGAAAGTGACTGAAGTGACATTGTTATGACAGCTGACAGTTATTTTTCTATGATCTATAACTAAATCGGTGCGACGCCATGTTGAAAATCGATAAAAGTAATTTATAAACATCAATTAACTACCACAACAGTAAACATTTAAATGAATAAAATGTATTTTTCCCTAATTCTACGGATTTTTCTCTTTTTTATGAGGTAATGTACATAGACCTGGCCCATATTGAAACATCTCCTTTGGTATGTAGGTTTCTTGGGGAGTGTAGAAGAGCATTAAGAGAGGTTTTGAAATTCCTACGGGAAAGGGAAAAACATGCGGACACGAACATGCGCGTATGAAGTCGTGGGCAAAAGCACAACAAACAAACGCACTATGTCAAATAAGATTAAAACTAAACTAGAAGATAAAAAATATGGAGTAATGTTGTCGCTGAAGTAGGTACAAAACCCATCAATCTAACGGTTACCACATAAAATGAACGGATAGTTTATATCTGAAAATACCATAGTTCATATCATCATTATAGAGGAATCAATAGACAACATGGAGTAGCCAATATTGTTATATAAGTTCTAGGAAATGTTGATGTCAGTAGTTACGTACGAGAAGTTAATCATTTTGAATTTCCATCATTCAAAGATAATTTATTTTATGAGCTCTTTATTATAACATCTAATGAGTTACTGCCTCTATGATTAGCTCATCCATCTGTGAGGTATAGTTGAAGATGGCAAAACAATAGTCAATTTCGTCACTACAACTTATTGTTTTACAAAACTGCTTCCTGGTTTCGTAAAATGAGGTAAAATTTTCAATTCTTAGTTTGTTTCTTTCCTTATTTTAAACTCATTGTCCTTGTTGAAGCCTTCAACAACTCGCCTAAAAGAATCACAGATAGATCAGGAAGCATTGTACAGATTAGAACGGGCTTTATGAGTGCCTATAGATATTACACTTTCACACCCTACAGCTAAAGATAAATATATTAGTTGAGTAACGGACGACGATTAAGTTCCTGATTCATTTGACACTAGGAAATATGAAACTGTTATATCTAAAGCTATATTAACAAAAAAATCTTCTATATCTTTTTTTTTTCATCGCAGTCAGGCAGGAAAAATAAAATTTTGTCATTTCTAAACCTACATTAAGAAAAATCTCTTCTATATCATTGTCTTTTTCATCAGTCTTGGTGACTTTCATCAGCCTAACTTACAGAAATCTTTGTTGTGTTGTATTATATCGTAAACAAGCCAAGGCCAGTGCCCATCGAGTTTGCGTAAGCGGTCATTCACTTGCAGTAACATCTCGGACTGTGTCACTGTGGTAAACCATTTGTATGGGCAATGTTACTCTGAGTTCATCTTTAAAACATCTAATAAAGTCATTGCGAATTGTCTGAGGCATGTGTTTAAAATTAAAAGACTTGAATTGATTGAGATGCTGCCGAATAAAAATTATTTCTTTTTGGCAATCATGCAAAAAGGATAAATAAAATAATCTTGACTTTCTCTTTATCTTTAGTTTAGGGTAAAAACTGAGTAGCCCCGGATATAAACCAATCCTACTCTCAGTATGCAAAAGATCTGGAATCGAATTTAGATGCATCTGTCTTTGCTATTATTTTATCGATGTTAGATGGTTTAAAGATAATATTTAGTTTTGTTGTTGTGTGTTGACTGAACACAGACTCAAAATATGGTTGAAAATCAGCTAGTCAGCAGGTACATGAACATTTGCCATTAATAATAGGGAAGATGCAAATACAGAATTTACGAGAATGTTGTCAGTAAAATGATAAAAAAGTATAAAATAAAGGCCATTACAACGTTTTTATTTTGGTTAATATCGCTTTTTAACAAAAATAATGAATTAAAGTAACGTGAAACGGAACGTATTTAAAAACAACAATCATCGTTTAGTGACGTATCTGCTGTTATGCCAACGAAAAGGCCACCTCATGTCTTTGAGTTAGGACAGGTCTTGACCAGTGATAGACACGAGTGACGTCATCGTCCGTTTTCATGCGAATCTTTAATCTGTCGGTTTACAAACGCAATTTTGGCAATAAAACGTTTTCATTTTTTATTTATGTGGTGGTCTATTCTAGATGGAGTTCTTTAAAATTAAAGCAAAAATAGAAATAATGCATGTTCCCTATTATGTCGCTACCCTACCCTTCCCTACATTGAGACTTAAAATTTACTGATTGAATTTCCTATCTTACCATACAGATGCCAGACCAATATCATTTCTTCTATATGACGGCTAACACAAAAAAAAAACAAAATCTGAAAAAGGGTCATTATGGACAATAATTACTATGGGAGCAATCATCACATTTATGTGTTCATAATTCAATAAAATGTACTGTACAGCTGATAGTTTTCGCGATTTCATGGTTTTTGTGGTGGTCGTAGTAAAAGCTGTTCATAATAATGAGTATTATGGTCCCTTTTTAGATTTTAGCCTTTCTTCTCCATCCCCAGAACTCCTAGATTCGCAATCTGTTACAAAGTTCTACGTGCGACTATGTAGTGCTGTTCGGTATGGGTACTGACTAAGTCATTACGTTGCACTATCGTATGGACAGCGTTGCGTACCGCGGCGGCTTGTTTAGGAGCCGCATCACGATCGACCCACTCTTTGTTGTCCGTAAAACTAATGGCGCCGGTTCATAGGTCGGAGTCGTACGTTTATATGTTTTAATGAGACCACCGGAGATATTATTTGTTTCTTTTGAGTTTTAATTGTTATTTGCTCGATGTGACATTGTTTTTTTAAATAGTGCGCCGTTGAGCAGTGTCTAGGCTCCGGGTACAGGGACCTCCTCACATTGCTAACCGTATTAACAAGATATACCTTATGCATTAAGCTCTTGGTCCAACCGCGCTACAAAAGCTTCAACAGACGGTCATCGAGGTTTATGGTCATCGGAACGTTGGCAGTAATGTCAGTCAGCACAATGATAGCCGAGTCCACATTCTACATTTACTTGATTTGTTCCTTTTTTTCCATCTATTACGAGGTCATTATCTTTTAATTGTCATATTTTACTCCACACACCGTTTTGTTTATTTAGATTTGTATTTTTTTTCTTTTTCTGTGTAATGAACTCCTCGTATAATTATTATATATATTTAAGCTAGTAATGTAGTGGTCATCATAAGGAAGAGCGCTGATGTCTGAGATACAGATATTATATATCTAGTGTAGACACAGATGCCTTCAATATAAAATTAAGAAAATTTGAATGTATCCGTCATATCTGTTAAAATGTAACATAAATGTGCTGTGTCAAATAAATAATAATAATTATTATTACTAATTTGATCCTAGTCAACGTGTAAGTGAAAATTATGATTTTCCGGCGAGATCTTTCTTTCTGCAATGATCACCATCATAACCCTTTCCTCTTCTTTTTATATCGATTGTCTGACATGGCATCCGTAACTTTGGCACTTTGACGAAGTTGTCTTTAACATACTTTCCCTTCTGCAAGATGATGTAACTTTCCACTGAGAAAAAAACTTCAAGTGAAAAATCCCACAGCGTTGCGTTAAGATTACTCACGAAGGGCTAATCAAATTCAGGCGCCGTGATTGGCGGAACCGATTTATCAACAGTTTACCTACGTCACTATTACAACACCTCTCATTCGGACAACACAGTTGTTTATTCATGTTAATTTAGTATTCTATATTACCATATAGGGTGTTACGTGTTGTCACGAGGCTTCAACTAGTATCGTCCCGAGAATATATTGAGTTCTATAAATAAACTAACTATGCCGTCAGACTTAGGTAAGCGGTAGGCACTGAAATGTTGACGACTTAGGCAGTCAAACTAATATGCTTACAATGACTTATGATATAATGGGAAACCCTTGAGGATGTAAAGACCATAGATTATAATAATACAGCCGAAAACATGAAGCTTTTGAAGATAGAGATGAAATCAAACATGAACAAACGGCTGATAACGTGTCTTATTAAGTACAAAACGTGGGAGGAGACTAAACTTTCTAGAGTACTATGTTTCGGCGGGTCCGATCGCGTTGCCATAGCCCCTCTATCTCTGCATCAAAATTTCCAATGAAAACCAACTCATTCTCGCATATATACCTAATATAAGTTAGTATAAGTATATAGCTAGAAAATATACCACACGCAGAATCTGTCATCACAATTTCCAAGGTTGTATTGATGTATTCCAGACACGTCAATTAGCCAATTATTAAGCAGACTTCAGTAATGCAAATTTTATGCGATATAGGCTTGTCTGAAGGTCACAACTCACTATCATAAACTATGCTTCAGTCTAATTTTAGTCTCTATAATGCCTAGAAACGACGAGCCATTAAAATATCCATCTAAATTCAGGGTTTCATCATAAACTCTATTTGATTATTCCTCGCAAATTCGCAATAGTTAGTGGTCTTCGGCAATAATGAATCGTTGAATGTTAACAATGGGAGAAAGACACGAACCTGCGCAGGCGCAGCTGCGGCTGTGAGAAAACTAGTCGTGCTTTATTGTGTATCGCTGAAGCTTAGATTGTTGTCGACCACACGTTTATTGCAAATTAGTTTGACGTCCTTATGTTACGCGACATAATATAAGTTAAATGGCTTTTGTTTTAGGGTCGTTGCAATAGAAGCGCTCTGCCGGTCGATTCTGTAAACATGTCGAAGTGATGAGTGGTGAGTGGTAAGTGGTGTGAGTGTGGCTTGGGTGAAGTGATCACAAAGTGAGCTGTCATTCTATCTTGATTACTAGGATTAACAGCTCACTTCGTGATCACTTCACCCAACCCTTCACTTCGCCATGTTTACAGAATCGCACTACTGGAGTACTCGTGCTTCACCATCACCACTGGGGCTTTAGACAAAGTTTCTTTACGCAGCGAATGCGACGATCGAAATGCCAAAATAAAAGGGATTAATAACGTGACATTTCAAAATCAAATCAAAAGGCCATAATCAAAACGTATTTATTCAAACTAGGCTGAAAGTCAGCACTTTTTGAAACCAAACCCCCAAATCGCCCAGCCCGTCACCACAGCTTTTCTCAATCCCATGCATTTTTTTAAGTTTTGTAAATCAACTTCTTTACGCTACGATGTCGGAATGCCACTTGTCTTGTGCCTCTGGTCAGCTTGTTTTCGAGATTCTATTTGATCCTCTAATAAATCAATAACAACATGTTATAATTTTTCGCTCCGCGTAAATTACGATGAGCGATGGGCGTTTTGCGCGGATGTAACGCATTTCTTCCCAACTCGTGTTGTTACTCATGTTGTTTTTATTCGTCTTGCTTGTCGCAAATAAACTCGTTATCTTTTATATCCTTTCTAAATATGTTATTGGAAAACCATCAACGACCAATTATATGAAAGTCAAAGTCAAAAATGTTTACTTCAATTAGGCCATTAACGCATGCACTTTTGAACGTCATCATAACATTTAAAATAACATAGTGACTCTACTGTCCATTCGGAAGGGTAGATTCTTACGGAGAAGAACGGACATGAAACTCCATTAAACACAACACAGTTAAAATCAACCATGTCACTTGATATTATACCAAGTTCAGATGTTACATGCATCAAAACGTTTTCCTCTTTAATTATTTCAATATGCTTCTGTATTTTATTGTCAACATCTTTAAACCAAGTCTGGCCTCAAAGTTCTCTACTATAGTAAAATTAAGCAACTGTCTGTTTATACGTAAACCACTCTACGGCTTATTTCTTTAAGGTCAGTGACTAAACAATTAGCTTTGTTTGTTTTTAGTCAATATATACTTAAGGGTGCTTCAGAATAATATTTGTTTGGCCCCAATTAACACGGTAAATTGATTTACGTAAAATATTATGATCGTATATTGATTTCGGTGGATTTGTAATTTGATCATGCGGTATTTGTATATAGATACTACCTATTATATTTAGAATTCGATTAGATCTAGAGGAATTAATATCATAGTTTTCATCTTCATCAATATTATTCTATTCCTAATTATTACTATTAGCAATGCATCTACCTCATTGACAGGTAAAAGGGAAAAAAATATAAAAGAACAGAAATCACGGAATCGTAACAGCTTTAGCCTCATGTGAGTGTGTTCATCAGTGGTTCCTCTCGATTGTCATCATTAACATCTAATAGTATCTATGTAAATTAGTGGATTTATGTAAAACGTCTGTCGATTACAGTCCTGAACTCCGCAACCTTTTGAGAAAGCAGATTTTCACAGTATGTTCTAATACCATTAACTTTTAGGCTACAACATGAATTCTACGAGTTCCTTTTCTTCCCAAGAACCCTATTATATGGAGGACCTCTATATTCATATCAAATCTCAAAAGCCATGTCTTTTCAAACATTTCGTTCTAATGTATTATACCTTTAGTTTACAAGATGAATAATACTTATTCCTATTCTTTTAAAGTAGTATCCTAATCTTTAATACCTTTATGTATAGTTACGGTTATGTAAGAAATCATATTTAAGTTTCCATTAAACAACACACGGAAATGCACACTCCAATCGCACTCTCCATCCATTGCACCGCCTAGATATTTTGCAAATGATAATTTAGTAATCGTATAATCAGTCCCTAGTTCCCAATAAGGCTTATCGTATGGACTCGCATGGTACAGTCACGTGCAGCAGCGTGGCAATCATAGTCTTGCAATCAGCGTGTGTGCAACTTACCCGACCCTTGCGTTGATATGTACGAGTTATGTAAGGTTTGTGCTGTGGAGGCTTCATTTTTAGAGTTAGAAGATCTAGTTAGCGTTCCTTCAAATAGTATGTTCTTATGCTAATTTGCCACAATTAACTTCAGAATCAAATTGTTTTGTTATTCGAGCTTTTGAATTTTTCAATTTTTGCTTGAAGTTTTCTACCTCCCGACCAAACTGTCTTATTGTGAGAAATCTATTCCACTCAGGTACACTGATAGAACTTTTTCGAAAGTTCAAGAACGAATAAATACCTACCTCGAATAATAATTTCGATATAACTACATATGCAAAAAATAGTCATTACATATTTTGAAAAATAAATATCATAAAGACCCAAAAAAGGCAATAACAATTAATCAATTAATACGACATTATTCATTCGATATTTTTAAATTTGTACTTAAGCACATGTTTGTTTGGATTCCTGGTGAAGAGATTTCTGAATCAAAGTACATAACGTGTTCATTGTGTTGTGTTCGATCGCGTCAGTGGTAGAAAAATTAGATAATAATAATAACCGTGTTGTGTTCTTAGTTAACTTTGTCTCCTACCAAAATGGTCAACACAGTCAGGCAGATACAAAACAGCCAAGTACAGCACACGGAACAACCGCAAACAGTCATAACCGTCACGCATCCGTGTCACAGATAGGAGCTCGTCAGCTCAACAGTTCCAACTGTTTCTGCAATCCACAAACGAGGATAAGCTCGTAAAAGAGGATTGTGTTAAGACAAACACCAGTTAAACTATGAAACTTGAATAACATGATGGATCTTGAACAGTATATAGGTGCGGAGACGATACTAAAATTGTTGATATTATCGGACAACTATTGAATTGAGCAGCTCATATAAACATGGATAATGGGAGGTCTTTGGAGAAATACTTAAAGAAGAATTGATTGGAGGAGCTCGTGGCTAAATAATAACAGCCGCACGGGTCGATCTTTAAGGTTAAGCAATGCTTGCCAAGGTTTGTCTGTGGATGGGTGACCATCTTAACATAACGAGTTTCCTTCGTGCCTCGGAAAGCACGTTAAGCCGTTGGTCCCGGCTGTCATTTGTAGATCTTTGGCAGTCGTTACAGGTTGTTAGAAGACAGTAAATCTGACTCCAGTCTTGCCATGAAGTATCGTGTTACCCAGTTAAAGGGTTGTGGAGGTCTGGTAGGCAGCCGCTCCGCGTAAAACACTGGTATTCAGCTGAATCTGGTTTGACTGGAAGCCGACCCCAATATAGATGGGAAAAGGCTAGGCAGATGACTTAAAGAAGAATTGATTATAGTAAACAGGAAAAAGATAGCGGTGATTTGGTCTTGCCATCCAAATTAAAAAGAAAGCAAAACATATGGTTTCGAAAAGACACAGAAAAATTAACCAAGTCCATAATAGTCCAACGTGACATGAAAATGAAGACACGTTTATATCCTTGGTTAAGCGAATTAACACCTCGTCACCACCAACTGCCGTAACTAAAGACATTACTGTCGTGTATGGCCGTTCTCGTCTAGACATTACCACACCTTGTAATAAAACTAAAAAGCACCTGACAGCGAATGAAACTATTGGAAGTATCAAGACACCAGACAATGAAGTGGTTGACCCTTTTGATGAAACGACAAATATAGTTGTCAATAATAGACAAATTGCAAATGTACTCGTACCGTTACTTGAACACATTTTTATGACCATGATAAGTACTTGTATTATATTACGTATTGGTATCTATATGCACGTTTAGAACTGTCAAAATACAGGTACCTTAACTTGCAAAACCGCATACTGCTGATTGGTCCATACCACAATGGGGCAAAGGTACTACAAATGTCAAAGGTAGCATATAGTGGTCGCATTATAGTCTCTATTGTGTACCACATAAAGTTCTGATTATGAAAGTAAATGCGGTTAATTGAAGCTATGGCCATAAAGAACGGATTTTAGTACAAATAACAGAATCATCGTAAAGTTTTATTAGATAATGAATACGTGTACGCATGTATACCTACAACTATCTATAAATTGTAGTATGCTTTTATTATTCAATATTTAATTGTGCTCATTTAGGTATATATAGGAATATTTTAGCAAAATCTTCCAACTGTTAAATTAAGTAACATTGACAACCTTGACCAGACTAATGCCCTATTTGTAGGCAACAACTTGTCGATTTTTGACGTTGTTGGGATTATGAAACAAACTGTGGCTGCAGAGAACAAACAATATTGATTCATTTTTGTTTTAAACAAAAATAAAGTTCGCACCTCTGCATTTTTGAAAGCGCAACTAAGATGTCACAAGACAAAATAAAATAAAGAATCATCAATTTTAACAAAGGTTTTCCTCTACATTTAATACTATCTTAAATCCCCCACAGGACGCAGAGATGACGAATATTAAGTAAAACTCAAACAGAAGAAACCATTGCGTAATATGCAAATACGGATGTACGAAATTTAAAATTGACAACCCGGAATGTCTCTGTCAAAATTAGTCAGCCATATTGACCACAAAGTGAAAGGGGTAAAACGATTCCTTAATGATTCATCTACATCGTAAAAGCACTGTTACTAGAAATGGTTAAGAAATTCTAAGACAAATAAAACAGCTTAAAGACTATCTTAGCAAATATGGAATAATTTAAAAGAAAAGTTTGTATAAGGGATGGGTCCCAACAAATGCCAGACGACACCGCAGCAGACCATTTCAGACCAAGGCTAAGATGGCTGAGCGAGTTAGACTACTACTGGAAAGACTCCGAAGAATAAAATTGTGTGGAAAAGAGAAAGGGAGACCTATGCTCAGTGGTGGGACAACACGGGCTAGATAGATAATAATAATAATAATTGTTTTGTTTCCAAAAAAGCTTAGTATTTGTTCACGATGGTAATGTAGCAACAATTTCAATTTAGGCAAAGAGATTAGCGTCTGTAACCGAACTAGGCATAGCCTGTATTTCGGCTATCAGCACCATTCCCCTCGAGTATTTATAATACGAGAATAGGTGCCAGCAATAGAGACATAATTATATAATTAAAACAGTACTACAGAATATAGTTGATAAATACTCTTTTGATATAAGTAATTAGTAAATAGGTAAGTGCATAACATTAATCTAATTAAATAAATGGACCGCCCCTAAGACGACCCACTGACCAGATTGAGTGTATGCATGTTCATGTGTGTGAGTTTGTGGTGTGTGTCGTGTGTGTGTAAAGATAGAAGCTAAGATAGAAGCGATGTGATGATAATGAAGGCAAGGAAATGAATGCTAAGGTAAATGCAAAAGGAGGACATACTGACAAGTGCCTATATAGTGAGACAGTCGATAGAAGAGAGGGTAGATGCACTAGAGAAGGATTTATGAAGCTTGAATGAATTGATTGCTAGGATATGTGAACGAAGTCGCGGGCAACAAAGAGTATCGTCATAATCCCAGTGACACAGATTGTCATGCAACAGTTGCCAGTAGTCACGGAAGCGAAGAGTAAAGTGACACGCGCGGGAATCGAACCTGCCCTTCATGGGTGGATAATGTAACATATACGATTACTGTAACACTGGTCTCTTGTTACAATCTTTTATTTATTTTTCATAAATATGTTTTGATAATTCTAATATAGATTGTCCTTATATTCTATAGTTTTCAAAGATTTCAATAACAGTTGCATTTTCGTCCAATACAGTCCATTCACTCCTTTATATTTCTGCTTACATTAGCATCGCTTTTTTCATCAGAAAACAATGATCTTAATTTATTGAATAAAACACTTGTAAACCCTTCCTCTCAATTTCACTGCATTTTATTAGAGGTTCTATAATAAAATGCAAAAATGGTTGTTATAGGTTCTTTGATTAAAACATCCAAAGGACTGCGTTCATCCTTCGCTGACTAGCAATTTAAATAAACCATTAGAACAGACTCACCGCACTCCGCACTTTACTGCGGAAGTCCTTATGGCTGCGGATGAAGTTGATATACATATCGTTCTAAGCACCAATATAATGGCCGCGTTCAGTTACAATATAATCAAGGTTTCATTTCAATATAATAAATAGTGTGTCGTTTAAAGTTCCCTTATCTTCAACATCGGTAGAATATAACGTTCTTAGTTGATTCTCAGAATGCGGGCTCTTGGATATAAGCCTTTAATGTTAGCAAATAGGTAACGGTACATTTTTACGATCTTCGTTGGTGCAACATTTCGATCTTTAATTCTTTAACTCACTTTATGTGGTTTCACCAATTTATTCGGTTCATTTATGTTTGTTTTATTAGAAGTACCGTATTACCCAGTTAATGGGTTGTGGAGATCTGGTAGGCAGCCGCTCCACGTAAAACACTGGTATTCAGCTGAATCCAGTTTGACTGGAAGCCGACCTCAATATAATTGGGAAAATCCTAGGCAGATAATGATTTATGTTTGTTTTATTATTTATCATTCCTGCCCTCTAATCAAATACATTTTCTTTAACTATGGTAGCTACTATTCATGACAACATAGTTACACTACCAATACGAAAATCAATTTATTAATACTTATTAATATTTATGCTACAAAGTTCTTTTCTGCATAGATCAGCCACTACACACTTTGTAAAACTGCATGATTTATGTAATATCAACCTCAAACCAACCCATTATCAAATTGGAATTTACAGATTGGAATTCACAGATATCAAAAATGCAGTCCAAATATCAAGGCTTTATTTTAATTTTAGTTGTAGCCTACTGATTGAATTTCGAAGCTCATCTCGGTTTCATATTGAAATTCTCTCGTTAATTTGAAGGTTACATTGGGTACCGGTTGAGATCAGAAGGCAGACTTGCGAAATAAATGAACTTTTAACTTTATAATAACATGCTAAGAGACGAGTAAATTGAAAGTCAATTTCATGCGGACGTAGTCCCAAGTGGTACTCCACAAAAATCGTCTAGAGGAAATAATGTATGAACATGTTAATAGAGCTAAGGTTATGCTTGTTATATTGTGAAAACACCTTGAAGAATTTAGGGTGAATGATTTATGTTGCTTTAAGTATGTTTTTTTTTATTACTTTTTTATCTTTTTTTTAGTTTGAGTAATTTGTTGAATCTGCTTTACCACCGTTGTCATCATCTCGCCTTTCTTGTCCTTCATATTCCTTAGGGGAGAATGAAAGAAGTAAACGTGTAATACGTTTACTTCTTTCATTCTCCCCTATCAGGCATCACGCTTATACCGTACACCCTTTTCTTTCATATTAAACCATATATCTCTTCTTTAGCCTCCCTCTTTCTCTCCATCCATCCTTTATATTCATAATTCTATTGGTCTCAAGTATTTCATCGAATAAATATGTAGTTGTTTATCATTCTGTAGAATTTAAAAAAATATTAAAATTATTTTAGACAGAATTTAAACATTTTTTATAAAACAATAACATTACCTTGCCATTTTGAATGCAGATCGTATCGCAGATCTAACTATTAAATTATCTGATTCACCAATAGTTTTATTGAGATTGCCATGTCGAACAAGAAAGGTTTGAATGTTGGTAGGTACAGACATAATGTAGTTTTCAATAAAAGATGAAAACTAAATTGTGATATTGTTAGAAACAAAGTACTTCAAACGGCTACACACATAAGAATAGAAAACTGAAGTCATAAACCTATATTATCTTTAAAAGGCGATTAACTAGATTCAGTAAAAAATATTAGTGTGAGCACTTAATCAGAATTCTTATTGTCTTGTCTTTAATTATGAATGGGACTCACGTCTAACGAGCAAGCTTGCGCTCATCTCACAGATGTGATTAGAAAGTAAGGAAGTCTCTTAGAAAATACATAAGACTATGTAGACGACGTCTTCATTTATTCTGTTAGATTTATCTCCAAAATCTAAGCAAACATCTCCGTAACATCTAGAGTTCCACTCTAAGCACGAACAAAGAATTAATTTACTAAATTATAATAAAAATCAACATTTTCCTGAAAACAGCCGGCATCCTTGCAATGTGATCAGCTAGGTCATCTTCATCACTCGTGTCTTGAAACTCGCAACCGATTCGTATGCGCGGGAGCACGGAAGCGTGTGCGTGTTCCGAATTCAAACGAACAGCTGATGTAACGTTTGCATCGAATTCGGGCTCATTTACATACCTACTCACAAATTACGCAGTTCTAACATATAATTATGAACCTAAAGTTGCCTTATTAATATTCGTTCTCATTATAATTATGTCTCCGATACATTCGTTTATTTTTAAATGTAGGAAATGAAGGTTCATGTTGTATAACCAACCTGCAAATTAAGCACGACTTATTTGATTAAGTGTTTTACGTAAATATTGGTAAAGAGCCACCTTGGCTGATGGTAAACAATTATGTTCAGTACGGAATTTATTGAAGACTGGTTCTTTACGTGCTGCCGGAGCTCAGCAATACTATTTATATTATTCTGTTGAATATTGTATGCCTATAAGATCTTTCCATATTTAACAAGCAAGTTTTGAACAGTTTGTTTCTCAATTCCAGTGACCGGCTACGAGTCTGACCGCGAAGAGTGGAAGAGCAGCCGATCCCAGTTCTCGACGACGGCCTTCGATAGCCTCGCGCGACCGACCAAGATGGCGATGGCGCTCACGCTACGGAAACCCCAAAGATTGGAGCCAGTTCCCCAGTATTACCGAATGCCGAGCGAACAGAAGCCAAAACTAACGCCGATGCCATTCAGACCAAACAACTTCCTCCAACGACCGCCGCGACTCCCACGACCCAACACAGACATGAAGAGGAACTTACTAAACACAGACCACAGAAAATTTACGTCACTACAAAGCCTGGAAATACCTAAGAAGTTAAGTGAGCCGAAGAAGCAGCAGATGGATCCTAAGAAGAACAACTACTCGAACATTTCACACAGAATAACTGGATTGACGAATAAGTTAAGAGATCTGGGTAATCCTAGTAACACGATTGGTAGATTTAAGGCCCAGTCTCACGGTGACGTGGCGAATCTGAAGCCAGTGTTGAAGATGAACGGACACGACGGAGCGAAGAGGTCGGTAGTCAGGACCTGTAGCGCGGAACCACCAAAGAAAGTAACATTCAGTGCTTTTGCTACCGTCCAAGTTGTCTAGAATATTACTGATAATGATTTTAGTGCCTACTGTTCTGATTTTGCGAATGCTCCTAATTTGTATATTTTTGTCTCTAATTCCATTATCTTCATCAATGATGGTGGAATTATTTATAACTAAAGGGAGAGGCTAAATTCATCGAACATGAGTAAGA
Source organism: Lacanobia oleracea (assembly GCA_950371165.1). Lineage (NCBI taxonomy): Eukaryota > Metazoa > Arthropoda > Insecta > Lepidoptera > Noctuidae > Lacanobia > Lacanobia oleracea. Next base: position 18,253,537 of record OX493406.1, read on the forward strand.
TCAGACACAGTTAATCGATTGTATCTAACATATTAATCCAAGGACTGACTGATTATAAGAATAATATCCAATGTAACAATAGATTGTAGATATATCGTCGGTCATCGTTAATTTGTAAAGTTTAAACAACGAGGAGGTCAGGCCGGGAATTCCGTGTAAATATAATTTAAAATGGCGTTTCAAGTCAAGAACGCGTAATTTAACTTTTAGTTTTAAGTAATCGTTTTTCAGTTTTTGATTATCTTCTTATTTTCGGAGCTGTTCAAAATAGCTTGTCTTCCAGTTTCTTGTAGTAAATAAACAGCTTTTGCATCTTCAGTATTTTATGCTTCTTGGGTATTAAATCCTCTTCCGCTGTTTAAATAAAAAATATAAATTACATCAGTTAGAAAACTATATAGGTATATTATTATGTTATTTTATATTATGTATTAATAATTGTATTTATGTAGATCCTATTAAAATTCTGAAATTATTTGATTCTGATCTGACAGTCGAGAAAGATAAGTCAAACCTAAATCAAGAAATGTCATAAATATTCGTTTACCACAAAATTGACGAAAGTTGTAACTTTGACAACAATTAAGTAATCGTTCATAATGTTTTGTATCGCATTCTGTGATTAAATTATGTGCTCATTTGTCAAAATATTTTTGTCAATTTTGTCGTGATAAGATAATATTAAAGACGTAGCCTTGTATAGTCCTTACAATTCTCGAGCGCACAGCACTCTTCTATGATTGCAATGAAGCTAAAATTCTGACTGACAAGTGACATGGACTTCCGCAAACGCAAATCCAAAATAAAATTGATACTCCTAAGGACAAAAAAAATATTACTCAAGACCGAATCAGTCGTAACTCAGTCGTGGTCAACAATAAGTCAGGCTGGTGTCAGTAACACCACATCCAATTTTACGTGCGGGTGGTACAAATATATAATTTGATCCATCCCAACCGCTCGTGGCTAAAGAATAACAGCCGCACGGGTCAATCTCCAAGGTTAAGCAACGCTTGCCAAGGTTGGTCTGTGGATGGGTGACCATCTTAACATACCGAGTTTCCTCAAAGCCTCGGAAAGCACGTTAAGCCGTTGGTCCCGGCTGTCATTTGTACATCTTTGGCGGTCGTTACGGATTGTCAGAAGCTTGTAAATATGAGACCAGTCTTGCCAAGAGCGGTCGTATTACCCAGTTAATGGGTTGTGGAGGTCTGGTAGGCAACCGAATCCGGATATACAGCTGAATCCGGTTTGACTGGAAGCCGACCCCAATGTAGTTGGGGAAAAAGGCTAGGCAGATGATGACGAGCTGCTGTCTGGTTCTCCTCCATGCACGCTGCAGCGAGGGTTGTCTGTTACTCCTATGACTTTAGATTTGTAGCGGCAACAATGCCGCCACAAGAAAAACCAACGGAGCAAATCTACATCGCAGCAAAAAGAACCGCAACGCCAACTATCCAAAAATCATGCATCGCGCAAGCAAAGTTACCACGCGATTTGAACATATACATCAGCCCGAATATCAAGTATTGGGCAGTTGCCCGCCAGGCACAACAGCCGCCTGGTCGGAGGATCCTCCTTTTCAATTGAGGTGTGTGGGACTTTACTCTCTGTTCCGTATACCTCCAAAGATTCAAGACCTTATGATATGCGTGCGTTCGTGAAATGTATCGACCATAGTATGGTGTGTTCACACCTCACAATTCCTCTACTGCGCTGATTTTATGAAATGCCACCAATCTTTTAGTGAGAGATTGCTGTCGGTCAGTTTCAGGCAAACCAAGGTTATTCGACAAAAATATATATTGTTATTTATTTATTCTTGACGAATATATATTATAGACAGTAACGACAATATAGGCTTCAATATTTTGTTCGATAGTTTTTGTTCGAGTACGTCTATACTTTAGTTTGCTGCTTCTTTTAATATATTTAAAAAGTTACTGAAAACCTTCATAATTACTTCATGTTTATAAATCATCTGCAGTATTTCAAATGCATTCCCTAAAAAAAAAATAATGAGCATTTTCCTAAATTGGATATTATCTTAATAAATAATTGAGTACCTAATGAAAATATATAATGTGGTATCCTAGTCGCTATAATTTGGAACTATGTAGGTGATATTACACTACCAACTTGCAAATAAAAAAGCTAAAAGCCTTTTTCCTTTTGTGATTTGATTCGCTATGCTAATAACCTAGATCATAAAAAAGCATATTTGTCAAACTTTTAAAAGTTTAATAATACTATGTGTATTAAAATATATTAAAATTATATTTCACTTATAATGATAATTTAGTTCCATAGAGTGTTTTAAAATATTTCTTTAAGAATTATTAGAATAATATCTGATATAATTCATACTTGTAAAGTTGTAACTACGTACTGTAAGTATTATTAAATAAATAAAAGTCATACATAATTAGTTTGGCATAATTATTATTCGCATAGAATTACATTACGAATAAGATTTGTTTGTATTAATAATTATTGTGTGTGCATTAATAATAACGCTGTTTGATTTATATTGTTGTTACTACTTGTTTCTTTAGATTTTGTTTTGAAAAATAATAAAATGTTTGTTTATCAAAAATATTTTCGACGTTTTCTTTCGTTCTCTATACACTGATGTTGCTGTTGACAAATATGATAAATTGCGAAGCGACTAGACGTAGTAAAAATAATTATTAATTAATGGCTCTTAGTATCTACAAGGAGCTCGTGGCTAATAATAACAGCCGCACGGTTCGATCTTCAAGGTTAAGCAACGCTTGCCAAGTTTAGTTTGTGGATGGGTGACAATCTTAACAAGCAGAGTTTCCTCCGTGCCTCGGAAAGCACGTTAAGCTGTTGGTCCCGGCTGTCATATGTAGATCTTTGGCAGTCGTTACGGGTTGTCAGAAGCCAGTAAATCTGACTCCAGTCTTGCCAAAAAGTACCGTGTTACCCACTTAATGGGTTGTGGAGGTCTGGTAGGCAGCCGCTCCACGTAAAACACTGGTATTCAGCTGAATCTGGTTGACTGGAAGCCGACCCCAATATAGTTGGGAAAAGGCTAGGCAGATGATGATGATTTTGACTAAACATATTTAATCAAAGAATCTTCCACCTGGGCTCGCGTTACCGTGGTCTAACTGGGAAACTTTAAACTGATTCCATACTCAAGTCAGCAACACAAAGACAATCTCCACAGAAGAGGGTTCTCGGACGGTTCCAATCTTTGGTGTCTCTTCGGTACTCTGGCCAACCATGGCCCACCAATCATCTGGTGCCGCATGCTCCATCACATGTAGGGACACTTGAGGATCAAATGACTGCATTGCATCAACAAATAGTGTTATATTAGCTGTGTATTGGATCGAAGAAAAATCCGGGAAAGTGAGAGTCGCACTCACACATGAAGAACCCAAAGAAACCTAAGTTTTTATTATTTGTTGTTATAGCGACAATAGAAATACACCATCTGTGAAAATTTAAAATCTCAGCGGACAGCGGAGGCTTAATAATAGGGTTCCGTTGGTTACCCTTCGGGTACGGATCTCTAAAGATTAACTTTGCATGGGCTTTTAGGTGTTTTCTATGGACCGACTGTCTGTCTCCGTCCTCCACAACCCACGATTATAGCATGCTATCATCATAATGTCATCCGTCTAATTTAGTATCCGGATATCATGTATACTACTATCCGGATAATCCGAATACTTAGTCCCAAGTGTTTGGGAGTTGTCCTTGATAACAAATTGCACTGGAAAAGTCATGTCGACTACAAACTCAATAAAAACACAATCGTACTTTAAAAATGCATCAAGAAGGGGTCTCTCCCCAAATATTACGTTGCAGCCACACAGCCTGTCACTTTAATTTAGTCCACATATTATCTTTCTTTTGCTGTGCCCGACAAGCACAGATTTAGCAAAATGTTTACCACCTAAGCCAACATTGTGGAATACAATAAAAAATTGAGTATTGTGTAATTTGGTAAACGAGGATGGCTCACTCGATTACCAGAGATCAACGGTTCCAAAGTCTGCTCCGCTTTTCACTGGCTGCTTAAGAATGCAAATAACTACCCTTCACTTATACAATCAGGAGGATACAACACTAGCTGCCATTAGGCTAATACGCTTAGGTGAAGCATATGGGGCAAGAACCACAGGTATTACAGAAACAAACAGATCTAGCCAGTTCCTGATCCACTAAAAACGGACTGAATGAGTCGCTATAAATTCTACTAATATGTTCGAACGTAACAGGTGGATGCTCCAAGGTAGCCCGCGAAATTCAAATATTTTTAAATAATATATTTCAGAAATAATCATTCTGTTGAGCTACATGAACTTAGAGGGCTATATTGATGATTAAAATGGTTATAATTCTTTAGATAAATACGCGTTACGGTCGCGGATCGTATTTGGTCCACATACAGCTTCAAACTGACCGGCAAATTGCAAAAAACATAAAAATATTTGAATTTCGCGGGCTACCCTGGAGCATTCAACGTTTTAATATCCAAAAATTAATTTAATTCATATTCTTGATATGTTTTCATAAACCAATGATATGAATTTATTCGTATCATCAATTATTGAAATTGAAATCAGAATTATTTATTGATTTTATTCGTTTAAATTACTTTCTACGATGATATCTGAAATATTCCGATCATCCGGATAAATCCAAGTAGTGTCTTGGTAGCATTCGGATTATCCGAATCTTAAAATGGACCGGATAATTGCATCCCCTACCAACTATATCCCTTGGCGAGACTCACTTTCGTCAGATATTCTGGCATCGAAGAATTTTCTGCTAATGGAAAAGGCTAGTCAACTCACGACATCAAACATTACATAACACTTTAACAGACATAATAAAAGTGGAAAAACATATCTATAAAAGCCAAATATTATCATAAAACATAAACAATGACATAATTGTGCGATTAAGAGCACTTTACCTACATTATTCAGCAAACTTATCATTTTAGAGTACAATGTCAGGGTTATCATAATTTTTATCGACAGTCATTAAATATTGAGTACCAAATGGTCATTTTTATTTGCACATAAGAAGATTACCTCTCTTTCTTTGGCCGTGTAAACGAAAGAGAGGTGTGTAGATTGGTTCACGTGCGCCCGATTGGGTGTAAATCTTATTCGTGTTATGCTATTTTCATGAAGTTTCATATTCAGTGTTGTTGAAGCAGTCGTGCAAAAAGGTACGTTTTTTGCATCACAAGACCTATATCATACCTAATCTTAATTTAGTTATCGAGATATCATAAGAATGCTAATTTTCGAATTATAATTTATTGATATAAAGTCTAGACTAAAAGTTTCAATTGTACACAAAATTCAGTGTTTCTTTTTTTAGTTTGCCAGTTTGTTTCTGTTGCGTCCATTTAATACCTAAAAATAATCATCTAAAAAGTAACCAGTGATTGAATCTAGAATCCAAATCTCAGCTACAATTTTAAATCACGAACTTCAGCCCCGAATAGAAACTCTCCTCCATTGCACCATTTTTCATTGTGTGTTTTCAACCCGTGCTGATGCGTTTGACTCGTAGAGCACGCTCTTGAATATACATTTTTTTTCGTGGCAGTCACCATGTCACTGGTAGCGCAAGCATTTGAGGCGAGCAAGATCGTGCCGGATGTCATCCCGACACCACCCACTGTCAACATTGAGGTAAGCCGTTTTCTATCAAATTTGACCTTAGAAATATAATGAGGAATTACCATAGAAGAATGAGCTCGGATTTATTTATTAATATTTAATAATAATTTATTTAGGTCGTTGTGGCGACGCTTATGGGAGGCCTATGTCCAGCAGTGGACGTCTTTCGGCTGATATGATGATAATAAATAATTGATTTATTCAATAAGTACATGGTATACTGAGTTGTCTTATATTATTAAGAAAAACCAGTACAAAAAAATAAAATAAGTCATAGGATCGTCAACATTGCACTGTAAGATTAATTTAATATTACTTATAAATTATTCCAGTGCTGTAACACGTACAGAAGCCACACATTAGGTAATCCCGCTTTGATCCCCGGCGCAGTAACTGCTAACATACAACATACATTTTACCAAATCCATTGCGTAGAAGATATTTTTTACACATATTTGAAATAATACTAAAAGTCTTCATAATTATTATAATCCTACAAAATACTTCGCATTGTGATAGAAATTGTAAAACGCATTAGGATGCGAGTTCGGTAGCTAGTAAACTGAAAAAGACGCCCAGGCGTCGGTAGTCGCAGGTGGTTCTCGGCCACCGTGGGCGCGGGCCTGCGGACGGCGAGCAGTGGTTGGCTCGCCGTCCGATCAGAACCAGGCCCGGGGCAACGCACGTCGCGCTGTGTTCCACGCGCGCCTCAAAGAGCTGTCAGCGTAAAAGACGCTAGGGCCAGTGCCTGCCTTCGTTCGAAAGAGGCACCATACCTTGGAACGCAAAGGGCACTAGGAGGAACGCGGATGAGTTTTAGTCTGTAAGAGTCTGACACTCCCTTCTGCTTCACCCAAAGCGGGAGGAGTCATTTGATGATTTCCCATCCTTAAAAAAAAAAGTATTTATATCCAATCGACAAGACAGATTGTGGACGAGATAATAATGTTAGCTAATTTATAATTTTACTAGTAGACCCGCGCAACTTTGTCTGCTCCGCTCCTATTGGCCTTAGTGTGATGTTATATAACCTATAGCCTTTCTCGATAAATGGGCTATCTAACGCTGAAAGAATTTTTCAAATCGGACCAGTAGTTCCTGAGATTAGCTCGTTCAAGCAAACAAACAAACTCTTCAGCTTTATACAGCGTGTAAATTAATATAGATAAGTAGGTACAAATTATGTCATATCAGCAGAAACGCGAAAATATCACTAATTAGTTAAGAATCAATCACTCATAAATTGTGATAATGATATGTAATAAATCAATTAAGTATTATAACAATCTTAAAATGATTGATAATTCAAAATTATCGCTAGATTTCTTATGTGTTCTAACGTGTAAAATGTCCCAACCGCGATAAGTTGAGCGGAAAAAATACAGTGAATTCACTTAATATTTAGGTAGGTACCTATATTTACAATATTTTAGGTACGGGTGAGAATAAATTATCTACTGTCCATTTTATCAGCCCATAAACGCAGTAGGTACCTACCTAATAGGCTAATAATAATGACACTATACAAAAATGCAATCAAATGAAGAATCGATAAGCTAGAATCACGCACAAGGTCGAATATTATGCAGGCACCAGCTGCCAACTCGTCGAGTAGCTCCAGTGGTTTGTAGCTATGTTTTCAAATCGTACGCGTTAGTTGATAACATGCATGAATGTCTGTGTTTTATAATGAGGTACCTAGTTCAACAATGGTACTAGTATGGAATTTGTACACATTTAAATATTCAAAATATATACTTATATAAAATATTCGTAGACTTTGTCTCTGTCATCTCTGACATAGACTAGCTAGAGTCAAGAGCAAACCCATTAAAAAGAAAAAAAAACAAACAAGAACTACTTCTAGATGGTAGTAATTAAGTAATCTTTATATAGCAAACTTTAGATAATATATACATGCAGACTTAAAAAACTACACTAATTAACAAGAAATTATGTACTAACGCGTATAAAAAAAATAAATAATAATCATTGGGCATCAAAAAAATAATCCACATCTAGATGGTTATTTAGTTTCTGGGCTTTGATTACATTATACAATCTAAGTTTCTGGGTAAGTATTTCGATAACGTCTATCGTTCGCTGGGTATCTGTAGTGCTATTCTGTAGCAACATTTTCGTGTCTCTAAAGCGGAATCCGAGGTGAGTATCAAATAACGTCAAACGTAAGACCTTTATGTTGTGTGCAATAAAGCTCACTTTGTGAGGTTTGTCACAGAATAGGCTAGCTGGTCTTGTTCTTCTAATATAGGACACACGCAGGTTTTTGCATTGGTAGTTGCAGATGGGCAGGTCCATACAATAAATATATATAAAAATATATATTCATAAAAACTTTTACAAAGAGGTGTGTGTATAGATAGCTACAGAAAGTTAATAATATATTAGTAGTAAAGTCTTGCATAATGGTTTAATTAGTACCCAAATTAAAACTAGTATTTGGTTAAACTATACATATTAAATAAAGAAAAACAAAGAGATAATAAAGATTCTATATTCATTACAGGCACAATTATACATATTTAACTAGGAGTTTAAAGTATTTGTAGCGACCTGCCCTGCCCGATCTAGGTTTATTCAAACATGTATTTTAGGCCATCACTTTATCGTTGACTGTACAGCGTCATACTAATTAACTACACACATTTTTTCCGGTAAATCTACCTGCCGCTGGTTTAGTTGTCAATCTTACTGTTAGGAACTGGGCACAAATTACTAAATTACTCCTAGCTTCTGCTGACTATATTTTCTTACTCAAAGTTCCAAATACTCTGCCAACCCCATGATCCAAGCCTAGCAGACTTTTTCTGCCCAGATGCACTCTTAAGTTGTCCTAATGTTTCCAGTTGAAGTACCCCAGCGGCGCGATCGCCTCCCAGGGCAATGAGCTGACTCCCACGCAGGTAAAGGAACAGCCCAGCGTCTCCTTCAGCGCTGACCCTGACAGCTTCTACACGCTCATCTTCACAGGTTAGTATCAGAACACTGACGTCACAAATCTGTTTAAACTATCTCGGCTTAAAGACGCTGAGAGCTGAAAAGCAGCCGGTCAGAAGATGAACTCGTTCATTTTGTGTCAGTGAGTTAAAAATGGAGTTCTGAAACAGGTTACTCTGTAAGCTTGAAGTCTGAAGTTACTGCCTTAATTACACACGTTTCCTACTCAGTATCACCTAACCAATAAGATGAATGAAGAAATCCAAAAATAAATCACTCAAAAAAGAAACTATCGTAAATCCGTTACCTACGGATTTACGATGATTCCCGAACCAGGGGGTCTACTCTCTAAGCCCGAAGTCGGTAGTTGCGGGCGTATTGTACTCCGTATTAAGCAATAAGAATTAATGACAACGCGATTTAACAGTGAGTTTCAAATCGTGTTGTCATTCATTCTTAGTTCGGGTTCGGGACTGATCGTAAGTCCGTAGGACACGGAGTATAATACGCCTGCAACTAAGCCCGAAACTACGGACTTCGGGCTTAGAGAGTAGCCCCCCTGAACTATGGGGAAGAAAACGCCCGTAACTAAAGCCGAAACTACGGACTTCGGGCTTAGAGAGTAGCCCCCCTGAACTATGGGGAAGAAAACGCCCGTAACTAAAGCCGAAACTACGGACTTCGGGCTTAGAGAGTAGCCCCCCTGAACTATGGGGAAGAAAACGCCCGTAACTAAAGCCGAAACTACGGACTTCGGGCTTAGAGAGTAGCCCCCCTGAACTATGGGGAAGAAAACGCCCGTAACTAAAGCCGAAACTACGGACTTCGGGCTTAAAATAGTAGGAGTAGAACCCTAGATCAAGGCGTGAACCAAGTTCGGCTTGAAATAAACGCGGTCCGTTTCAATAAATAAATTTCGCCCTAAAACTATCTTCTGTGGAGAAAGTCACAACAAAATATACTGTCTTAGAGTTTTTGTCCTTCCCCACCCCAAAGATGAGATCCATGCCTCTCGGGAACAGGTCAAGCCTTATCTGCTTAGTTAATACCCAAAGGTTCAATTTTCATGATAAGTGTTTGGTTTGATCAATTTATTCATTGGTTAACCAACAATTGTAGATCCAGTTATAGTTGAAATAGCTTATTGTGTCGTATTTAGAATGCTGTTAACATTCTGGCATAGCCATAGCGTAGGTAAGCGTTGCGGTTAACGCTAAACAAATGCGCCACTTAGTGTTCTCCTCACATATATTATTTTGATCAAGGTATAAACCTGTTAAGGACAAGTTCACACTACAAAACCCTGCCTCGTCTTTTCCTAACTTTGGCTCTTTGTCAATAACTGGTACACGGTTGCATCTGGTTAGATTGAAAGCCACCCCCCACCCCAAAGATGCAGCTGATTACACATCGATGCGAGGGCGAATCCAAGACGGGGGGAAGTAAGACTCAAGCCCCCCCCCAAAAGTCCGAGATATCTTTTGGTAGTTAACTACCTAACGAAGTCAATGAAGAATTTACGGAAAGTAATCCAAGAAGTTCGTATTACATTAAGCAAAATAAAATGTTATGTGTTTTTTTTGCTAAAACCTACCTTCATACCTTCAACGGGGTTAACCCCTCCCAAATGGCAATCCAGGATCCACTTCTGCAACGATATACGTATTTGACATGGATCCACTCATCTGACTTCCACAGCCTAATATAGCGCGGCGCCTACTATCGGTCGGTATCGAAGAAAATCTCGGCATTCTTACGACTGCCGAGGCAGCCCGATGCTGCTAGAAGCAGCTCTCAGGCGCCCAAAGCAGCTCTCAGGCCCCCAAAGCAGCTCTCAGGCGCCCAAAGCAGTTTTCAGGCGCCCAAAGCAGTTCTCAGGCGCCCAAAGCAGTTCTCTGGCGCCCAAAGCAGTTTTCAGGCGCTCAAAGCAGCTCTCAGGCGCCCAAAGCAGTTCTCAGGCGCCCAAAGCAGCTCTCAGACGCCCGAAGTCACCCGAAGCCACCGTAAGGCGCCCGAGCTGTACCGAGCCGCACTCAAGTTAACACAACCATCAATAATTTTTTTCTTCCCTCAGACCCCGACAACTACGACGGGCCCGAGCCAGTGTACCGCGAGTGGCACCACTGGCTGGTGGGCAACATCCCCGGCGGGGACGTGGCCCGGGGCGACGTGCTGTCGGGCTACATCGGCTCCGGCCCGCCAGAGGGCACCGGCATCCACCGCTACGTGTACATAGTGTACAAGCAGCCCGGCAAGCTCAGCTTTGACGAGAAGGTCCTGACTAACAAGTGAGTAGAGCTTCATATTTTTACGGTCGGTATACTTTGCCTCCAGGGTTGCGGATTCTGTTCGAAAGACACCGCGGTTCTGGAACTCAAAGGGCATTTGAAGGAACAAGGGTTTTAGTTAGTAACAGTCTGACACTCCCTCCTGCTTCGCAACAACAGAACAACAACCGAAACCACAGAATTTCGCTCAAGGGTTGCCCCCTTGAGCGAAATTCTGGTTTACTATCTATCTTGTTTAATTTCACTAAGAAGATTCTTTTGAGACTACTTAATATCTTGACTGCGCCTGTCAGCCTTGTCATAACAATCAGCGACGTCATAAAAATCTAACAAACAATTCCTGACTAAAACTCGTAGTCTAAACTACTGGCATCTGCCTAGCCTTTTCCCAACTATATTGGGGTCGGCTTCCAGTCAAACCGGATTTAGCTGATACCAGTATTTTACGTGGAGCGGCTGCCTACCAGACCTGCACAACCATAGAGCAACACAGGCCACCGGCGAACCGGAGTCGCCGGTGGCCTGTGTTGCTCTATGTGCACAACCCATTAAATGGATAACACGGTATTTCTTGGCAAAACTGGAGTCAGATTTACTGGCTACTGACAATCCGTAACGACTGCCAAAGTTCTACAAATGACAGCCGGGCCAAAAAGCTTAACGTGCTTTCCGAGGCACGGAGGAAACTTGTTATGTTAAGATAGTCACCCATCCACAGACCAACCTTGGCAAGCGTTCTCCTCCGAGCGAGCTCCTCCTGTATATTTTAGTAATCTCCTCGTCACCAGGTCAATCGACGGTCGCGCCGCCTTCTCCACCAAGAAGTTTGCGGAGAAGTACAACCTCGGAGCGCCTGTCGCCGGCAACTTCTACCGCGCACAGTTCGACGACTATGTGCCGCTCCTGTACAAGAGTCTCGGCGTCTAGGTTGATATGTACGAGTAGGAACAAAGTGTTGTATAAATACCTAGTTTTTTTATAAGAATACTTATGTCTTAATGAGTTTGAAGTTTTATTTTATTAAGTATGTATGTACCTAGAACTTCATCTGCGACTTCGTTCGTTCGTTTCTTTTTAACCGACTTCAAAAAAGGAGGAGGTTCTCAATTCGGTTGTTTTTTATGTTTTTTACCTCATAACTCCGTCATTTATGAACCGATTTGAAAAAATCTTGTTTCATCTACAACATTAACAACATCACTTAACATTACAAATACCTTCACCAACCACACTTTTAATCCATACCTACCTCTCTATCAAAATTTTTTGCTAATAATGTTATGATTGACGCCGTAAAATTTGTTAAATGTTTAAGGATGTGAGCCTGGAGATCTGTCATACAGGTCCCGAACCTAGTTCAGACTCAAGCTCTCACAAAGGTTCTTGCGTAAGGCAAAAAATGTATGTTATCTGTAAATTACCTAATTTAAATGTACCTTTATGAGAGAAATAAACTATATGTTATGTTATGTTATGTTATGATCTGAAAGGGTATACTTCTCGATTGGTTCCCACTTGGTGACAAGTCAGAATCTGGTGATGGGATCCCATGAAAATCGAGGGCAACCCTCAAATTTTATAGGCACATACAATGTTTTTCATTTACTTTCTGACGCAATTCAGATATTTGTGCCTGGTAATCATCATCTCATGTTGCTGAGCTGATGATGGAAGGTATAAATTAGGATCTGATTATGAGATCCCATAAAATATGTTTGTTCAGCGATATTTTCGCCAATTGGCAGCCGATATGGATGATTCTTTTTTTGTTTAGAAGAGTATTTTCAATTTGGTGAAGATCTGACGAAGAACGAGGTAGGCAACGGACGGAACTCTTCAATAAATAATAGCAAATGGATCGGGATTGCTGAAATTGTATGTTTTTTTAGTGTTTACACCAGTTCTTAACATAACACTGCACCGGTACGCTACTAAAAAGTGAAAAATAAAAAAACTTTTTTACAAAAATTACAACCGACTTCCAAAAACAAAACACTACAAGGTACAAAATAACCTCGGAAGAAGGAAAAGAACTTTAATTTCGGAAGTCGGTGTCAAAAAACGAAAAAGTAACCAAAAACACCGAAAGCAAATAAACATAAGTAGGTACACCATTTTATTTTACTCGCCAAACTTATGATTTTGATTGCGAGATGCGCTTGTTTAATATACACATTTTCTTTGAAAAAAACCAACTTTAAAACCACCCACTATGCATTATTTTGCTCAAAGATTAGTCACACCCACCGGCACGAGTAGATCGAGGATGAGCCGGAGACACCGGACACTTATTTCTGAAATATTCATTCTATGGAGCTACATGCACTTAGAGGGCTATATTGATGATTAAAATGGTTATAATTCTTTAGATAAATACGCGTTACGGTCGCGGATCGTATTTGGTCCACATACAGCTTCACACTGACCGGCAAATTGCAAAAAACATAAAAATATTTGAATTTCGCGGGCTACCCTGGAGCATTCACCTTAAGAGTGATCAGTGACAAGCGCCACCTTGCAACGTCATCGGCAAGGGCGGATCCATGGAGCGATCTAAGGGGCTCAAGAAAAAGTCCGAGGTATCTTTGGTATATAGTCTACTACCAAACGTAAGTTAATGAGGAATATACGAAAAGTAATCCAAGGAGGATTGCATTGCGTTAAGCAAAATAAAATGTTATGTGATCACTCGGGTGTCTGTCTGTCTGTCCGTCTGTCACAGCCAGTTTTCTCCAGATCCACTGGACCAATTCTGTTAAAATTTGGTACACATAATGGATTTGCTGTGACCCAAACACGGAAGAGTTACGTAAATTAATAAATTTTTAGTGTGGGTGTCACTTCTGGGGGTCAAACTAGAAAATTACAAAATAAAGATTTTTGAACAATATCGTGTGACATATCAAATGAAAGGGCTTACTGTGAGGGTTTTTCTTTCATAATTTTAAAATAAATGGTTTTGAAGTTATTCAAGAAATTAGACGAAAAAGACCATTCCCCCTCCCTTTATCTCCGAAACAACTGACGATAAAATTTTGAAAAAAAAAATGCATATAATAGATCTTTACCTGTATATTACAGGTAAATCTATAAGAATTCTATAGTATTAAAATAACATCTAAAAAAAGAGAAATTCGTTCGGAACCCTTTGCACACGAGTCTGACTCGCACTTGGTCAGTTTTTTTAGTGTTTACTTTGTTAAAACCTACCCTCAGCCAAATGACAATCCACTGATCACTTGCCTATCATAATCTCAATTAAACAAGAATTGTCGCCATCGCCCTTTTAATACCGTCATACCCGACGTACTGCTGGGTACCATCCGTACTTGGTCGATATCCCGTCTAGTCGTACCCAGCGCTTCTCCTTTACATTTATTATGCGCACAGCTGAAGTGTGCAGTTCCCTGCCCGCGTCTGTGTTCCCGTCCACATATAACCCGTCTGCCTTCAAAGCAAGAGTGAATAGACATCTTCTGGGCACGCTCGCTCCATCATAGACCTCGTCTATCGCTTTCTATCAGGCGTGATTGTGATTAAGAGCATGCACATTCCTCAATAAAAGAAAATAAAAAAAGGAATCCTTAGGTTCAGATACTACCTCCCTCTTGCTCCTCCTCTCTCCTGCTTCAGGTACTGACCACGAAGGGGCTTACACACAGATCCATATATCTAAAACTCAATAAAACTGTATTGAGGACCAAGTTTTATTTGACTATTGTTCGTTGAAATAAATTGGTGGTTTTGTGCGCTCTTGAGAAAACCACCAAGATACAGTATATAGTAGTATGTAATTTATTATTATAAACCACAAATATCATCGCGGTTTATGCAGGTACCTAATACCATTTTTGTATTTGGTATTATCTGCAGTTTATTCAGTAAGCACAAACCTACTTGTTCCATAGTTCGAATTGCAAATTAACGAAATTCGTCATGAATGCTAACATTAATGAAGAATTTGGTTAATCTTAACTAGCTAACTAGAGCTCCTATTTAGATTTTTGAAATAATAGAGTGGTGGGAAGATGTTCATCGTTTTGGGTTATCCAGCGATTTAACATTACCTATTTAGAACCTTAATATACAGACACACATACTCTCGGGCAAGTGAGTACTCACGCTCAGTGTCCTACATGGGCTTTGGGGTGAGGACTTACGTTGCACTCGCGGACACAACACTCCAAAGACACATATCACATCTCCTTTTTGTATTTGTTTATTCTCTTCTTCTCAATACTTGGAGCTTTCACAAAATGTTTTAGTACGTAAGTGCATCTTGATACTGTAATTATAAGGGTGTGAGCCTGGAGATCTGTCATACAGGTTTCGAACCCAGTATAGACTCCAGCTCTCACAAAGGTTTGAATCTGCTAGTAGCCTCTAGGTTACTACGCTGTATCTATACAGTGTACCAAAATTGTACCTTTTTGAGAGAAATAAACAAACATTTATTATTATAATATAAATGTGGGTACAAATTACTTGAGACTCTCTCTTGACTCTCTCTTGAAATCTGACCTTATCATTTAGTTGAGTGCATAAGTAAGTGTAAAACACAATTTTGTGTTATGGACGACAGTTGTAAATAAAACCTTAATAATTCAATTAGCATGTCTACATATCACATTATCGGGTTTTTTCTAACTTGGAGACAAATAATAGATACGGCTTGAAATGGTATATCACCACGATCATGTTTTATATAAGACAGCATAGATTAGCAATATCGGGCTAATGTGGCCACAGCTGGGACGTTGGTATCAGCCGGTCGATTCTGTAAACATGTCGAAGTGAAGGCTTGGGCGAAGTGAGTGGCTAAGTGAGCTGTCAGTGTACTTGGATTGACAGCTTCGTGATCAATTCACCCCTCCGGCTCCGCACGCTTAAAACGGCAACATCCGTCAAGCCTCGCTTCAACAACCTCGCCTTAGGATAAAAGACCTTGCATCATCGTAATAATAGAGACTTAAACTACGCGAGCGCATCGTCCCACATATGGGACAGTACTTGACGTAAGTAAAAAATGATGTCCCACATGTGGGACGCCGGTACCCAAGCCTGATGACTCCTCTTTGTAGAGCACTGGCTGTATAATCGTAACACATACGTACTGATCTAGTGGTAATTTAAAATTATATATTTTTCCTGCACCTCCGATGTTCTTTTCTGATTATTTTCGTTGCAGAATCCAACACAGTTGAATCGTTTCTCAGAGACTCGTCATTTTCTGCTGGCGCCGCTGTTAATTTTCACTATCAGGAGTTGCAGTAGTTGGGAATAGTGTTGCTTGTAAAAACCAAGGTAAATGAAATATGATTACTTTATTATTGTAACTAGCACTTCGTCCGCGAATTTACAATTTTTTTCTAGTGATAAATATAGCCTCAGGGTACTCAGGGCTATTGTTGCTGTTGAGAGCCGCGTCACGTATTCCAGAGAGCCTAAAGAAGAAAGGGAGAGGGTCTTCAATCAGTGCGTCCTGCCTGTTATGACTTACGGAGCCGAAACGAGGACACTTACGGTACGGCTGGTCCATAAATTCAAGGTCGCTCAGCGAGCTATGGAACGGGCTATGCTTGGGGTATCTTTGAGAGATCGAATCAAGCGAAGCGAAGTGATCCGACGGAGAACCAAATTACCAAAGTGTGGACATAGCTCACAGAATAAGCAAGCTGAAATGGCAATGGGCCGGCCGTATTAGCCGTAGAACCGATGACCGTTGGGGTAGACGAGTTCTTGAGTGGAGACCGAATCGGCAGACGTAAGGTAGGATGTCCTCAGGCTAGGTGGAGCGACGATCTGGAGAGTATTGTCGGCGTGTATTTGGAGAGGCCTATGTCCAGCAGTGGACTGTTATATGCTGATGATGACTGTTGCTGTTGTAATGGTGAAAGAATTTTTGGAATCGTTCTCGTTTTAGCTTTTGATTATTAAATCATCATCATGTGTCTAGCCTTTTTCCAACTATATCGGGGTCGGCTTCCAGTCAAGCCGGATTTAGCTGAATACCAGTATTTTACGAGGAGCGACTGCCTACCAGACCTCCACAACCCATTAACTGGGTAACACGGTACTTCATAGCAAGACTGGAGTCAGTTTTACTGGCTTCTGACCATCCGTAAGGACTGCAAAAGATCTACAAATTACAGCCGGGACTAACGGCTTAACGTGCTATCCGAGGCACGGAAGAAACTCGGTATGCTAAGATGGTCACCCATCCTCAGACCAACCTTGGCTAGCGTTGCTTAACTTTAACGATCGACCCGTGCGGCTGGTATTATCTAGCCACGAGCTCCTCAGTTGATTATTAAATATTGTAACTAATAAAACTTGTTTTGTTTTACTCAATTTCACATTTTTTATTATATAATATCATTAAACCTTGAGTGCGGACACTTGTCCCACAAGACTCTACTGGTTGACTTCATCGTTGCTCACTTCGATAGTGCTAATGCCGTGATAACACCCGTAAGAGCTATCACATAAGAGTTCAACGTTGACCTCGGCCCACCGCTCGCCGCGCCGAGTTGCCGGTACAGAGTGGGCACATAGTCATCATACTCGGCCTCGAAGAAGGTGCCCGCGATGAGGTCGCCCAAGTCGTACTTCTTCGCAAACTTACTTACCGAAAACAGTGTTCGGTTGGCCATTGACCTGAGAAAGAACAGAACAGAAATTAGAAATGTTCTTGCAAAAAAATATAATAGGAACCTAAAAATTATACAAGAGAGTAGATATGAATCGCTTCAAGTTTGCCTATAAAATTTGAAGAGTTCCCTCTCTTTCTCCAGGATCCTATCATCAGATCCTGACCTAGTAACCTCGGGACCACCTGGGAAGTCTACCCTTTCGTACAAAAAAAAAACCGGCCAAGTGCGAGTTGGACTCGCCCATGAAGGGTTCCGTACCATAAACCTTATTTTTTTTTTATATTTGACTTGATTGAATGAAAGGTAAATTGCGGTTTACGATTTATGACGTATTAAAAAAACTACTAACTATATCTCGTTCAAACCAATTTTTGGGTGAAGTTAGCATGGTAATGTACATCATATATTTTTTTTAGTTTTATCATTCTCTTATTTTAGAAGTTACAGGGGGACACATTTTACCACTTTGGAAGTGTCTCTCGCGCAAAATATTCAATTTAGAAAAAAATGATATTGGAGACCACAATATCATTTTTGAAGACCTATCCATATACGTCGAATACCCCACACGTTTGGGTTTAAAAAAAAAATTGAGTTTCAGTTCTAAGTATGGGGAACCCCCAAAATTTATTGTTTTTTTTTTTTTATTTTGGCAATAAATTAAAGCGTTTTCATTTCTTATTTATTTCATTTCTTGTTTAAAGTTCTTTAAAATTAAAGCAAAATCGGAAATATTGCATATTCCTATTATGATACCACAAGAATGTTGTTGTTAGGTAATTTTTATAACAATAACCAAATACATTAGCTTATTCTTATTCTAATTACCAATACGAATTACTTATTAAATAGACATCACCGAATATCATCTGTAGGAAAACCCCAAGCACAACTCATAGTCTTAAAACATGTACTAACAATAACTAACCTGTTCGTAAGCCTAGGTTCACGGAACACCATCCAGTATGGCTGTTCATATACTAGGAACACATATCTGTGCAGGCCGGTATCCCTGCCAGGGCCAGCACCGACGTACTCCGCGATAGTGTCCCCACCAGCGATATCGTCGCCATACACGTTGACCACCAGCCAGTGCAGCCACTCTCGATACGTTGGCTTCTCGCGCGAAGGCGCATCGGGATCTGGAAATTTTGATTTGTTTACGCCTGTGTTATCTCCAATGGACAACGGGACATGGACAACGGGACATGGACAACGGGTTTGGCAGATATGTACAAATTCGATCCGTAATTTTGAAGTCTCATGTAAAGGGGGCGGCGAGTCTAGGGTAAAACCCAATTGACAAGCCAAATTGGCAACAAATAAAAAAAGGGCCAAATGCGAATCTAAAAAAATGTTATAAAAATTCTCACAGTAAGCCCTTTCATTTGATGTCATACGATACGACACAGTTTGAAATACTATACGTAACGCGTCCGTGTTTGGGTTACAGAAGTCCATATTTACACCAAAGGGAAACGCCCATTTTAGGCAAAGTTTCACACATCTATGTAAAATTGACTAAAAAGATACTAATTTAGTAACTTAAATATTGCTATTATCAGTTTGTAATGAATACACCGGAATCAAAAGCCGTTTTTTTTAAGACACTCAATCGTTTATTGAATAGGTACTCGTAGGTAGGTAATGGTGGCCATTCCTGTCAGTTTCAAAGTAGGGATTGCAATTCTTAATTTAAAAAAAGGCGGTTCACTAAATACCGGTTACCAAAAATCGGTTTTTGGCATATAATTTTTTTTTAATGTTTGCATCAGTTATTTTATTTCTTACGGGATAAACAAAAATGTTTATCAATTTATGGACATACATATACGATGTATATGATCCGTTGGAGCAATTCCGCGTTTCCGGTTTTTCGCAAGAATTTCGATTTTTCCATAAACCGATCTCACAGCTCATCCCTAAATGTCAATAATTGATTGACATTGAAAAATCATAGTTCGTTATTTTGGTGCTGTTTTAAAGCGACTTGTGTTTTTTCTTGCATTTTACATCGGATTTTTCGAAGATTTTGGTTACGATTATGGACCCTGAAACCGCTCCTGATTGGTTTTACATTGGATTGAGTACCCGCTTCTCCCGACGACACCGGCTTGCCAATGGATACCGTACCTGTTTCTCACGAAAGACCCGGCACTAACATGGAACCTGATTTACGTGAACGCCTAATATATTATTATTTAATATTATTTGCATGTGGGACATATCAGCTAAAGCAGGCACGATCTTATTATGGAGAACATATTAGAGCGCAATGTTCCTATTGTGTTGAACTGAGCCCGGAAAGGAATAACAGGATTTTTGAAGGATTTCCTTCGGCAAATAACAGCATTTTGGTTAGAGGGCGGATCAACAGCAGATGCATCACTAGAAAAATGTATTTCGTTTATTTTAATCTTAACGAAACAGGATTAGAATCCGTACGACAATATTGTTGTACCTATATATCTGGATGAAGGACAGTTGGGTGGTGTGCCCACGTGATGACTATTGTGTGGTTCTTGGGCTGGGCAAGGTTTCAATCAAATATAAATCCCCCAGCCCAATTCCTAGATAATGTGCTTGTCATTTACCTCAATGAAAATGAATAAAAAGTCAGAAATCTATGTGTTTTTTTGTACCTTGGAATTTATATTTGTGATTTATAAATAGCGGTTGTTTCCTTATCTATGATGTCAATCCTAATGCCTATCATTTATTTCTTCCATGGGCATAACTTGGCCAAAACATCCTAAGCAAATGGGCATTTCCCTTTCAAAGGTCCAGAAGATCCGGAGAAAACTGGCTGTGACAGACGGACAGACCGACAGACAAACACCCGAGTGATCCTCTAAGGGTTCCGTTTGTCACGGATGTTCGCAACCCTAGCAGATTTGTAGGTACCTACTGACCGTAACATTTTTCGGTTCATTAAAAAAGAAAAAAGGTAGGGAACTATCAGACGTTGTTGTTTCAATTTAAGTACCTGCGATCCAGACCTGGGGTCAAGATCTTGAATAGCTCACAATACCTGCGCATACCACAAACACCCGTAAGGGTACAAATCCTTAAGGTGCCTGTCCATTACCTCGGAACGAGGCAGCTGAGCGAAAAACGGAGAAATTTTAACCAGTGGAATAACATAAAATCTCCGCACTACGTGAGTCACTGACATTTTGACCGACATGATTGCTTAAATTTTCTTCGTTTCTCCGCTCCGCTGCTTCGATCCGCGCAAATGGACAGGCACCCTTAGGGTAAGTGAAGGGTAACAATTCGACACAATACTAACCGACCATCACGACAGTATAAAACGTGTTTGGCCTGTTGTGCCACGTCACCATTGGAATATCTTTGACTTGGCTTGGAGTCAAAACATCACCTGCATCGAATAACGCGCTGTCGTTGTACTGCACCTGAAGTTAAATGGCTGATTAAGAACAAAAAACACTCACATAAAGAAAGTAAAATTGTAATACAAGGAAACCGGCCAAGTGCGAGTCGGATACGAAGGCCTCTGCCTCGGGTTTTGCGTGTTGTGTTCGTGGTTGTGTCGTCGAGATATTTGTTTTTATTCGCGAACGAAATATCTGAACAACGGCGACAACATTTCTTTGATCCAAATTTATTCTTAACGCTCGATTTACTGTGGGCAAAAGAAGAAAATAAATTGCACAACACTGCAATGCACGCGCGGGCGGTCACCGCTCGACTGGCGCGCACCACTCGTTGCCCGCCAACGCGCCGCTGCCTCACCGCTCTTCCCGAGGGTCCATTCGATTATACACATTAGATCCTGCCACGCCCGCGCCGCCGCCACCGCCGCCGCCCCGGTATCCGCTAAACCCGAGGCAGAGGCCTAAGGGTCCCGTACCATAAACAAAAAAAACACGTTTCTTGTAGGTATGGGAGCCCCCTTTCATTTTTATCTCTAGGGAACATACTCCTGGGATAAAAAAACTCCTATGTGTTATTCGAGACTGTAGGTAGGTAATCTACCTTTGTGCTAATTTCATCAAGATCCGTTCAGCCGTACTGACGAGGGTAAAAAAAACTTTAAAAAAAGTTTTTATTTACATGCTCCAAAAAGAAAATAAAATTTTCATTTCAAATTGATCATAAAAGTTAAGAAAGATGCTGATCTTCAACCGATTGAATTGAATTGAGTAGCAAGATTTCACCCGAACAAACATACATTCATACATACGAGTACATACATTGCAAGTTAAATAAAAGCTTTTAATAACAAACATCCGTCCTCACAAACATTTATTCATTTATTTCATGCACACAAATGTACAGAGGCGGACTTAATGCCATAGGCATTTTCTACCAGTCAACCCTTGGGTGATGCAGAGACAAGTGGTAGGTGCAATTTTGAGCAAGAAACGCGATTAAAAGATATTTAATAAATACAAAGATATTATATATTTATATATATGAACTATACATACAATAGGTACTATAATAGATATACTCAATGAACAAACAAATACACGAATATACTATAACAGTTTTTGCAAACAAACAATGACTTAAAACTTAGCGCTGTGACGATACTACTGCCTCCTCTCCCCAACCCAACCTCTTGCGAATATGCTCGCGAACTCTGATCTTGAAGGTCAACCGATTGGTTGCCATCCTGATTTCCTGGGGTAGCGCATTCCACAGAGAAATTGATTGTATGAAGAAAGAACAGTGAACGAAGTCAGTACGGTGAGAGGGACAATAAAGAAGACGGTTATGCGATGAGCGTAGGTTTCTATTGTGGTTAGCGCAAATGTATTGAAAGTGGGGTGCTAGATAATTAGGGGAATTAGGAGAGTTAAGAAATGAGAACAAGGTAGTTAGCGCCCTCTGTTCTCTGCGCTGGCGTATGGGTAGCCACTTCAGAAGAGACCGATGCGCAGAGACATGGTCATATTTTCGCAAATTAAAAACAAATCGAATGCAGTAATTTAGAAGGCGGTCAAGTTTGTTGAGGAGATCTGCATTCTGGTCATAGTAGCATACGTCACCATAATCGATGATGAGGTCTGTACAAGCATTGTCTTCGTATTCGAAGGTAACAAATTTTTCAAGCGATACAGAGCCCGCAGCGTTCCCGTAACTTTCTGACTGACGCTAGCAACTTGAGCCCGCCAGTTCAGGGTGCTGTTGATATGCAAGCCTAGGTCCTTTCCGTCAGTACTAAATGGAACAACATTCACAATATTTTATAATAATAGGATAGGATATTAGGGGGTTAGTACGAAGAAGGATAAAATATTAATAGGAAGTAGAATACCTACAATATTAGTAGCATTGATTGAGAAGCCATAGAAATACACGCTGTGAAAATTCAACTGTCTACCTATTACAGATCTTAATTAGCTCGGTGACAGACAGACGAACGGACTGATGGACGGACGGACACCGGAGACTTAGTAATAGAGTTCCGTTGGTTACCCTTTGGGTACGGAGACCTAAAACTACACGATGACGTAAATTTATTTTTTGATCTTCAAAAGGCGTTACAAAGGTTTTCTATAAGTACATGTCTCGGACTATCCGTACTCACCTGAGAATTTAGGCGGATATTAGAATCTGTTCTTTCATTTTTACAATTTAAGAATTTGTATCAGGAGCTCGTGGCTAAAGATTAACTTCAAGGTTAAGCAACGCTTGTCAAGGTCGGGCTGTGGATGGGTGACCATCTTAACATACAGAGTTTCCCCTTGCCTCGGAAAGCACCTGAAACACGCCAACTTTGCCCCC
This sequence comes from Lacanobia oleracea, assembly GCA_950371165.1. Classification (NCBI taxonomy): domain Eukaryota; kingdom Metazoa; phylum Arthropoda; class Insecta; order Lepidoptera; family Noctuidae; genus Lacanobia; species Lacanobia oleracea. The sequence continues at coordinate 18,276,871 of OX493406.1, forward strand.
AAGGGAAACTTTGCCCGAAGAGCAATTTATAAGCATATCTTAAATTTCCAAAAATACTTTAATGTTATGGCAACATTGATTGACTGTGGTGGAAAATAGGTTATATTTATGGCAATACTGACTATCGTGATTGTTGCTAACTTTGCTTAGTAACTTGTTAGAACTCGTCGAGTGAGGTGTGTGTTTTTGCGGGCAAATTTTAGTGCAACTTTGGAAATAGATTCTGCGAGATGGCGAAAACACAGGTGAGTTTACTTTATAACATGTCATAGAAAATTATTCGAAGAGTCTATGAATGTTAGTGTCATTGCTCAGGGTCTTTTAAAACTAAAGTTATGATGATGGGCAAAGTTATCTAGTAAAGTTCCGACATACGATTGACAACATTGCCCGCCATCAAAAAAGGCTTAGGGTTGGCACATTACGAATCCTTAAAGTTTTTTTTTTATACGACGTAATGAAGCAGGTAGGTATATGCGGGAGATATACGCGGTTTTTGAAACTTCGTGGGTTTTTTCAAAAAATATATTTTTTTATTTTATAGTCACTGCTGAAGTGATTTAATTTTTAACATATTAGGTATTTAATTAATAAAATTTAAACACGACATTAGTTATTGAGTACTGAGTGACTACCTGCTCCACACAACCATTTAATTTGAACTTCAGCAGAACCGCCCAGCGCATACATTCATGTGATGAGCATTTGTGTTTGTCTTGTGTCTGGATGTTGTTTATCTACCTATATACGTATATCAGCTGTCTGGTACCCGTAAGCCATAGGTTCTGCTTACAACAGAACACATTGTTAACATTTCCCCACATACTTTTTTTGTTAGCCTGTTCTGTCCCACTCCTGGGCAAAGGCCTCCCTCCACTCCTTCCATCCTTCCCGTTTCAGCGCCTCGTCCTTCCAGTTTTGGAGAAATCCGTCCAGTTCGTCCCGCCATCTCCTTCGTGGCCTGCCGCGCCCCGATTTACTGTCTCAGGGGACCAGTTTTGAGCTATTTAGGCCCACCGTTTGTCCGACATGCGGCAGACATGTCCTGCCCAGTCCCATTTAAGTTGGGCAACCTTTTGAGCCACGTCAGCTATCCCTGTTTTGGAGCGCGGTATAGTGTTTAGTGTCCCCACATACTTAGTATTTTTTTTATTACTGTTAATATTTTTTGTTGAGAATTGCATGGCTTGTTTCAGAAAAATAAAAATAAATCTCGAATTCGACAGAGGAAGTCAAGACGAATAATAGGATACAGGGTATATAAAAACTACACTGAAGACATGTTAAAAATTGCATGTGAATCAGTAGAATCGGGTCAAATTTCTTCACGAGATGCCCAACGGCAATTTGGTATCCCAAGACGCACAATATTAAATAAAATAAAAAACAATCATTCGAAGTCAGTGGGTCATCCCACTGTTTTATCAGCTGCAGAAGAAAACCAAATTGTACGAGTTTTACAAGCTTCTAGCGATTTTGGCTCCCCGCTTACTAAAGTGGATCTAAAGCTTGTAGTCAATGAATATCTAAAGAAAAATTCTCGAGATCATATGTTTAAGAATCAGATTCCTGGTGATGCATGGGTCCAGGGCTTTTTAGCAAGAAATGCTGATAAATTAACTGTGAGAACCACTCAAAATATTTCAAAGGCTAGAGCTGAAAAGGGACCTCAAGAAATAGCCGAATACTTTGACAATTTAAGTACAACATTAAAGGACATACCAGCAGAAAATATAGTCAACTTTGATGAAACCAACCTGTCGGACGATCCAGGTTCTTCAAAGTGCATTTTTCGGAGAGGAGTAAAGTATCCCGAAAGAATAGTCAATTCCACCAAAGGAAATATATCTCTTATGTTTACTGCCACCGCAAGTGGTAAATGTCTCCCCATATATGTTGTTTACAAATCAACAAATATGTACTCAGAATGGGTTAGTGGAGGACTACCAGATACCAGATATAACTGCACCAAATCAGGGTGGTTTGACAGTGCTACGTTTGAGAATTACTTTGAAACCATAATCCTCCCATGGGCGCAAAATACATCAGGCACTAAAGTGATCATTTGCGACAACTTATCTAGTCATTTGAGCGTTAAAGTAGTAGAGTTATGCGAGCAAAATAACATCAAATTTGTTTTTATCCCTCCAAGATCAACACACATCACCCAGCCGCTAGACGTGGCATTTTTTGGGCCTTTGAAGAAAGCCTGGCGTAAAATTTTGTACCAGTATAAGATCCGTAATCCAAACCAAACAACATTGAACAAAAAACACTTTCCGAAATTGCTTAGAGAATTAATTGAAGCAATTCAAATGGGGGAGACAAAGAACATAAAAAGTGGATTTAAAGCATCAGGAATATTTCCGTTGAATCCCCGAGAAGTTCTAAAGAAGATCCCAGAAATGCAAGAAGAAATATTAACATATGGAATCGATCAAGCATTGGTAGACTATTTAAAGGAAACTAGAGCGCCAAAGCAGATGCTAGTCAAAAGAAATAAAAAAATTAATTGCGAGCCAGGCAAATCAGTGACGGTTTCCGATTTAAATGTTGATTTTGGCAAAAGTAAAGCAAAACAAAAATCTTCTACAGTGGCAAAAAGACAAAGAAAAACTAAAGGCTCCCTATTTTTAGATGAAAAAACTGGCCTTTTTGTAACTAAAAATGATCTAGTTTCAAATGAGGATATTAACGAGAATCAAGAAGGCCATTTGGATTTGGAAGAATATTTAGCTATCTCTCAGGATCAAGATATTACTCACAATATCATCAACGAGGATCAAGAGAGCTATTTGGATTGGGAAGGTGATTTTGCTGACTACCAGAATCAAGATATTTACTCTCCTCGAAGTCTCTCTCAGCTTTGCATCGCTGTAATTACCTCCTGCTTTGACCAATCAGTACATAGCGAAAAAACATCACCGACGCTTGCAGATCTTTCATCCTTAAAGTCATTCACAAAAGGATCAGTGAAACTGAATCCTATCAAAGAAAACAAAATAACTATTCTATCAGATGTTATCATTAAAGCAGGAACTTCAAACGTTTGTGTTTCGAAAGAAGTTTCTAATAAGATTGAAAATATATCTTTGTTTGGTACATCTGAAAGGGTAAATATCGAGAAAACATCGACGTTTGCAGATCCTTCACACTTAAAGACTTCCACAAAAAGATCAGTAAACAGGGATCCTGTCAAAGAAAAAAAAAGAACTATACTCTCGGATGTCATCATTACAGCAGGGCCCTCAAATGTTTGTGTTTTGAAAGAAGCTACAAATAAGACTGAAAATAAGCCATTTGTTTCTACATCTCTATATGATATACCAGATTGCCTGCAAATGAAGACAAATAAAAATTTAAGAACAGTAAAGACGGAACATTCTACAAAAGTAAAGAAAATTAACAGAAAAATTAAAGTTACAAATGCTTCTAAAATAAAAAAGTCAGCCAGAGGGCGTGTTTCAATGAAAAAAAGGAAGTATACATCTGATAGTGACTGTAGCTCGATTATTGATCAAAATGAAGTCCTTACCGTTGACACAGATGAGTCAGATTACGAAACAGTGCATGATTATCTCATTGCTGAATACTTACGGGAACAAGAGGAAAAAGAGAATTTTGAATTTACAGATATCTCATTTGGACTGCAAAATATTGAATATTTTGTAGACAATGAAAACATGAAAAAGGATGATTGGATTATTGCTCAGTTTGCAACAAAAAATACTTTAAAGCATTTTGTAGGTAACGTTTTATCAATCAACGGTAAAATTCCTACAGTTAAGTTTGTGCGAAAGATTAAGGAGTCTAAATGTGAAAAAGGAACCACTTTCACGTACCCAATAGTTGATGATATTTACACTATGGATCACTTAGAAGATGTTATTACAATACTACCCAAGCCAAAGATTACTCGACGTGGTCAAATCGTTTTTGATATCGATTTCAGTAGTTTCAACATTCAGTGAATGCTTAATACAAAGCTATGTTGTTTATTAACTTTAGTTTATTTTTAATTATATTTTTCGAAGAATTTTACTCTTACAAATAAGAATACATATCGTTCCTATCGATGCCAAATATTATTATGTAGCCATGTGTCTTCTTAATGTTTATAATTAGTTTAATGAACAATATTGTGATATCGTAAACAATGTGATTTATTTTGTTATTGCGGGGTGGATTCAGATGACGCTAGTAAACGACCCCAAAAACTTTGATCTCTGATTATTAATTAACTTTAAGGATAAAAATAAGAGTAAGAAATTCCAACTTCTAACAATTTCTTAAGAAAAAAAAAATAGACGAGACATGACTGAAATATAAACGATTAATAGTATTACAATTTTATTTAAGTTCAGACTTAAGTTCGTGCATCAGTGAGACGTTAAATAGTAATGAACAATTGTGATTTATGTTGTTAAGGATAAAAATTAAGAGATAAGTTCATACTTTTAATATTATTTTTTTTATAAATCTTTAAATTATTATGGTTAATGAAGGTATGTGTTTAAGTTCAGAAAAAATAGACATGGCATAACTGAAGTGATAATTATTATCTAATTTTGTTTATTCTCCAGTTATTTAAGTTCTTTAATTCATTTGTGAATTAGTGAAATGCTAAAAAAAACAATAATTAAAGCATAACAATTATAGGCCATTAATAAAAAATATCCATTATTACAAATAAGTACACATTTTTTATTATTATATAATTTTTAATTACTAAACGAAATGTCTCTTTATTAAACCTACCATAACGAGTATCTCGACTTGATCTCTATTACTAGTATAAGTATTTACTAAAACTTTATCAAAAAAAGTGATTTGTAATTTCGATTTTCATTAAATACGAAACATTTTTCTACGTTTTTTTTATTTACCTAAACACATATTCTTTGTAGAAAGGAAAAAAACAGAACATTTTAAACGATGTGCCAACCCTAGCACTTTTAGAAGTTGAAATGTGGATTGTATGGAAAAGAGAAAAAATTACAGGGTAACATTGCCCAGTCATTTTGATATGATACTTTTCATAATTTCGTCTACATTCCTAGAGTAAACGCCATCTTTACCAAAATGTTTATATTGGTTTTTATGTCATCTGCATAAATGCCATATTTGCGTCAAAAAACAACGTGAGCAAAGTTGGCTAAAAGTCTAGATAACTTTGCCCGCCAACAAAATCGAACTAATATTGAATTAAATGTTGAATAATAGTAAATTTTGCTATACTAACACGTGCACATGATCTTACAGTTGTAACTGATGAAGGAAAATACAAGCGTCTCTATAGAAAAATCGCATTAAAATTGTAATTATTTGAAAAAAATGGGCAATGTTGGCGTGTTTCACACGTTAAGCCGCTGGTCCCGGCTCTAAGTAGTAGATGTTCGGCACTTGTTACGGATTTTCAGAAGCCAGTAAATCTGACTCGTCTTGCCAAGAAGTAGGTACCGTAAAACACAGTTAATGTTTTGTGGAGGTCTGGTAGGCAGCCGCTCCACGTAAAACACTGATATTCAGCTAAAATCCGGTTTGACTGGAAGCCGACAATGCAGTTGGGAAAAGGCTAGGTAGATGATGATGAAGAGTTTGTGTTTCAAATGACTGATAAAAAACCTAATAATAATCGCCACCGCAGTAAGATAAATTAACACACTTTACAAGAGGTTATCTCTTGTTAATTACTTGTTTTAATGCCCCTTACAAATTACCTTGCACTTTGTTATCTTATTAGCCAAATATTATAAGAACGAAGAATTTCAAGTTCTGCATAAATACCTAAATAGATAAATGTATTAGGCTGTTTGGCATGGCATCAACTAAATTAACGTATTGTGTACCTGTATCATGTGTCTTTAGTTCACAGCAGTGGAAGGCAGAGGCTTGCTATACAAGTAGACTTACCGGTGACACCCTATTTCTCCGTATAAATATCGCAAGGAAATTAAGAAGAACTTTATTTATTTGTATATTTACAGCTGTTTTATTAAATAATTTACCAACTAATTACTCAAGAAATTAAAAAAAAAACTCCTAACCTAATATATGGCGTCAAAATATCATCCGTTGCGGTGATTCGGTTGATCTTTCAATACTTTTTATCCTTCTTCTTCTTATCGTGTGGGCAGTAAGGTCTAACGACCCCACACACCCTAGTGTCAGAGTTTCTAAACCGCCTCAAGGGCCTCTGACATGGTTTATTTGACGACCACCATTTGGCGGCCGGGACCACCGGCTTATACGTGCCTTCCGAAGCACGGAATCAACTTTTTATCAGACAATCAGATGATTCAAGCCTGCAATGTCCTAGCCAAACTGGCAACAACTTTACAAAGTATGCTTCCCGTCGGAATCGAACCCACGACCACCGGGTCACTAGGCAAACGCCTAAACCAATCGATCACGGAGGCGGTTCAAACTACTTTACTGACTACAACTTTTTATCCTACTAATGTGGAAAAAAGGGAGTTTTTTTTAAATGACGGCTCAGTATCTTAATGGATAGATATGGATGTAGAATTCGGGTAGATTGTGGCCTTTTTAGGGGGTTCCGTACCTCAAAACGAAAAAAGGAACTCTTGTAGTATCACTTTGTTGTCCGTCCGTCTGTCTGTCAAGACCCTTTGTCTCGGCAACGCGTAGAGGTATTGAGTTAAAATTAAAACCATATACTCAAGTCTACGGCCCCTTGAAGCTTCAAAATTCTAAGTTGACTTAAAAAAAGATAGGGCCGTTTATAGGTGTTATCACGTTGGTATTATTTGACAAGTAATACCGTCATAGACTACAAGTATAGGAAATAGTCTGAAAACCAAACATTTGTAATGAAATCATAAAAAACTATATTCTTTATTTAAGGTAACAATTAATCATCTGCCTAGCCTTTTCGCACCTATATTGGGGTCGGCTTCCAGTCATACCGGATTTAGCTGAATACCAGTATTTTACGCGGAGCAGCTGCCTACCAGATCTCCACAACCCAGCAACTGGGTAACACGGTACTTCATGGCAAGACTGGAGTCAGATTAACTGGCTTCTGACAATCCGTAACGACTGGCAAAGGTCTACAAATGACAGCCGGGACCAAGGGCATAACGTGCTTTCTGAGGCACGGAGGAAACTCGGTATGTTAAGATGGTCACCCATCCACAGACCAACCTTGGCAAGCGTTGCTTAACCTTGAAGATCGACCCGTGCGGCTGTTATTATCTAGCCACGAGCTCCTCAACAATTAATGTGCCTAAAAATTTGTTCGGAAATCTCGGTGGGTGAGTCTGACTCGCACTTGGCCGGTTTTTATATTTGGATGGGATGTCATCAAATAAATCCTCCCGCTCTGGACGGAGCGGAAGGGTAAAAACCCACCCGTGATCCTCCAAAAACCCTTTGCATTCCAAAACCGCTGTAACTTTCAAAAAAATCCGGGACCCTGACTGTAGCCTGGATGGTTTCGACGGTCACATATCACTCGAGTCATATCGTGTTGGTAAAAACTCGTGAAAAAACATAACTTACTGTCATACGATTAACAGGTCCGACGGACAATACATCAGGAATAATCCCACTCCTTAAAAAAGACAAATTTAACTCATAATCTTGCGCTGCCACAAAACTAATCGCGAAAACAGTAACGACTAAGAAACACAACCGACTCATCGTGGTATTAAAATACTAATGAACGCACTAGACTGCAGGGTCTTAAAAATATGTATTTGTAAACTTAATTCTATCTTATTGGAGATAAATTGTAATTATGATATACTGTTGATAAGTTGAGTCTGTGAGCCAGTGGTTTGCTTGGTATTATAATTTGAGTGGATCAGTTACGTTGCTTTTCTAAATAAGTACCTACGGATAGCCTCCCGTTTGATCACAATCTCACCATCAGGTGAGATAGTTACACGCCATACATCCACCAACTATGCACTCTACACACACACACTAAATAAACACTCTATGGTGGAGCTCATCTGCCTACGCTTTTTCATCATTTCTTTCTTTCTTTCCTAGGAGTAACCTATACACTGTTGTCTTTGATTGTAGCTATCAGGAAATTTATACAGACTCCAGCAGGGAATTCCACTCCTTAGCCTTACCGGCTGTACGCACAATGAAAGTATTCCCAGAGTTATTGGTACCGTTCTGAGAGAACCATTTCCATGTGTTTAAAATATAGCCTTGCTCCTTGATGATAAAATGAAAGAACTACGCGATAAAATGAAATTAAACCCGTTTTTGTTGAGAAGATCTAAAATTAACTCTGATCTTGAAACGAATACTGGTGGAGGTCATCCTGTCCTTATCCCATGTTACTTGGGGTCGGCGCCACACGTTTTTTTCTTCAATTCTTTTCTATCAGCCGCCACGCTATCCCTAACTCCCTTTTCTTTCATATCGCTCCTCTCACAATCTATCTATCTTTTTTTGGCCTACCTCTCTCTCTCCATCCATCCACATTCATACTGATGAATATAACTTATATCTATGGATATAACGAAAAAAAAAACAATTAATTTTGCAATTAATGTAGTCTATTATTGGTTTCTCGCTGACCTACTTACTTTTTCGAAATAAAATAGAAATCTATGTTTTCGTCGCTAAAACTTATGCATCACGATACAAAAAAAAAATGTTTACTGCGTTTTCACCTAAATACCGAGTTGTTCGTACAGGATGGGCACGTAGTCGTCGTACTCAGCTTGGTAGAAGTTGCCCGCGATAGGGTCGCCCAAGTTGTATTTTTCGGCGAAATTGCCAATCGAAAACAATGCACGGTTTTCAGCTGACCTGGAAAAAGCACATCACAATCTGAATAAGTCTAGTATAAGAACGTTTGTTCGACTTTTTTTTTTAGGGGGGCAAATCAGCAAATGACTCCTCCTGCTCCTGCTGTAGCAGGAGGGAGTGTCAGACTCTTACTCTCTAAAACCCATCCGTGTTCCTCCTAGTGCTCTTTGGGTACGGTGCCTCTTTCGAACGAAGTCCGCAGCCCTAGCAGGCACTGGCCCTAGTGGGCCCGTCTTCCGTGCTGACATCTCCTTGAGGCGCGTTGGGATCGCAACGCGCCGTCGACCCGGGCCTGGTTCTGATCAGACGGCGAGCCACCCAATGCTTGCCGACGGCAGACCCGCGCCTATGGTGGCCGAGAATCGTCCTGCGACTCTCGACGCCCGTGGCGTCTTCTTCTGTTGCGGCGGCTGGGGCGTGAGGTTTCCCTCTCTCTCACGCGTTCGGCTTCACCCTTGGCTAGCATAACTGCTTCGCAGAAGAAGGTGACCGCTTCCCATGTCTCCTCGCTCCGAACCATGGCTTGAACCAGGGCCGGACGCGAGAGATCCCCGCCGCCGATCGCCTCGACGAGGACACGGCGGTGCTCCGCCCAAGCAGGGCAGACCTCCACCGGGCGATCCTCTCAGTGGATTACCGTGGAGGAGAAGTAGAACCCAGAGATAACTGCCGCGACACCTAACGGGTTTTAGGTACCTAGGTAGTGTGCCCAGACAAAATTTTTGAGTATTGCTCATCCTCCATAGCACATAGCGTGATATCATATAGCCTATAACCTGACCGTACCTATAAGGATTATTTATGCAAAATTTTTAACAAAATCGGTTCAGTAATTTTCTCGCCAATTGGAAACATACACCTTATGATTTACTATTTTATTATAATATGTTTAGATTGATTGTGTGTGTGGGTTACGGTGTCATTCAGGCATATGAGAGTTCCACCTCGTCATACTATGGCATGACCGGCACCGATCACTCCCTCATTCCAGATGTATACCTATACTGGTTACTGCTAGTCTATTCTGTAATCAACCATTTCGATATCGAGCTCCACCTACAACACACACTGTGATTGTGAACTTTATTACACAGAACATAAAGGTCTCATGTTTATAGTATACTCACGTGGGATTCCGTTGTTGTTACAGAATAGCGCTACTGTTTGCCTCAATGTATGTAGAATTTGTAGAATGTGAGGTACCTATATACGTTGAGGCAAACAGTAACTAAGGACCATGCCTTTAGATTACTTTACTAACCAATAACAAAAAAAACTGGCCAAGTGCGAGTCGGACTCGCGTGCAAAGGGCTCTGAACGATTTTTTTTTTAACACTACTGATAAAGATTACAGAATATCTGAATTTATTCTGTAATCCTTTGTAGTGGGTTTTCCTGTAAAGATATCTCCATTTTTATCAAAATTTTAGGCTCATTAGTTTCGGAGATAAAGGTCATTTTTCGTCTCATTTCTTGATTAACTTCAAAACCATTAGTTTTAAAATTATGAAAAAGATATAATTAATTAAAACCCTCACAGAAATCCATACTTGTGCCAAATTTCAACAGAATCGGTCCAGTGGATCCGAAGAAAACTGGCTGTGACAGACGGACAGATAGACAGACACCCGAGTGATCCTATAAGGGTTCCGGTTTTTGTTCGGAGCCCTAAAAAACTTTTTAACAAAAAAATAAAACCGACTTCCAAAAAAAAACACTACAAAGTAAAAAATAACTTTAATTTCGGAAGTTGGTCTTTTTGGCTACTTCGTTTTTGAACACCGACTTCCGAAATTAAAGTTATTTTATTTTTCACTTTCACAAAAAGTGAAACTACATACACAGCGTGCCGGCGTGATGTTATGTTATGCACTGGTGTAAACAATCAATAGACATGCGATTTCAGAAATCCCGATCCATTTGCTATCATTGATTGAAGAGTTCCGTTGCCTACCTCCGATGTTCTTCATCAGATCTTCACCAAATTAAAATGGGACCAGTCCGGGAAAATACTCTTCCAAACAAAAAAAAAGAATCATCCTAATCGGTTAACAATTGACGAAAATATCGCTGAACAATTTTTCATGACATCCCATCATCATCCTGACTTATACCTTTCATCATCAGCTCAGCAACATGAGATGATGATTACCAGGCACAAATATCTGAATTGCGTAGGAAAGTTTATGAAAAACATTGTATGTGCTTATAAAATTTGAGGGTTTTTCATGGGATCCCATCATCGGTTTTTTTTTTTTTTACTAAACATAGGCACGCGTTGGACCACTATCTCACCTGATGGTAAGTGATGATGTGGTCGAAGATGGAGCACGCTTGCCTAGAAATAACCTATTCACTCTTGATTTAAAGACAATGGGACCACCTCAGAGTAAAGGCTTTCGATTAAAAATATTTTTTAAAATCGGTCCAGAATTGGCGGAGAAATCCGTGAACATACATAAAAAAGAAAAATACATACAGCCGAACATATAACCTCCTCCTTTTTGAAGAAGTCGGTTAAAAAACTAGAAAACTACGCAAGTATAACGGCAGGTACCTACCTACCTAGTTTTTTTGATGTTATGTACTGACCTGTTAGTAAGTCTAGGCTCATCAAACACCAGTTCTCCAGGTTGTTCGTATATCAGGAACACATATCTGTGCAGGCCACTGTACTCCGACGGACCAGCGCCGACGTACTCGGCGATAGTCTCGCCGGATTCGATGTCGGTTCCGGGAACGTTTCCGACTATCCAGTGTAGCCATTTGCGTGATGTTGGCAACTCGCGGGACGGCGCATCGGGGTCTGGAAGGTTAATTTAAGATTCAGCTATTTAGAAAAAGCTTTTTCATTACGTGCTTAGAGAAGTAAGGTTTGTCAATTGCCTGGCTAGAAGTCAGTAAGTAAATTGTCTTCATAGGGTAGGTTAAGGGTAAGCACTTGACACAATACTAAATTTGTCAGAGGAGGTATCCCACGTGACGATATAGGGATTTCTTTCACCTGTAATCAAGTCAACATGTTGTGTATATACATAGAGAAAGGGCAAGCATTCGACACAATACTAACCGGCCATCGCTACGGTGTAGAACCTGTCAGGGGAGGCATCCCACGTGACACTAGGGATGTCTTTCACCTGTGTTGGAGTAAGCACATTGCCTTCCTGAACTTCCACGCCGCTAGGATGCACCACCTGTCGATATAACGGTTTTATAGTATGTAAATGTTTACTGTTTAACTACAAAAATCAAAATCAAAAGGTATTAATTCAAACTAGGCTGAAAATCAGCACTTTTTGAACGTCAAAATTTACATGAAGACTGTCCCCCCAAATCGCCCACCCGTCACCACTTCCTAGTGTTTTACCTGGAAGAAGAAATGGCACATACGGGTTCCCGTCTCTGAAGATACACGGCAGGGACGGAGAAGAATCAGTTACATACGATTTGTAGAAACTTGCTCACACATCTGTGTCAGGAGGATCCGGATCGTCAGTGTCCCGGAGCACGGTCGGAATACGGACGCCCTGACATTGCCATCCGATTTTTGTCTCCGTGGACATTTTATGCAAGAGCACTTGTGCAACATGAACACAGAAAGATTAATAGAACTTGTCCGTCGGTAAAATTCTTTACGATCTTTCTATTCCACACTATTTAAATACAAAAAATCATCGGATTGTATCGTATCAGCAACCGAAACAGATTACACGATGTCCCTGATGTGTGTGACACGGGTGACGGATGGCCCGTCCCTGACGGGAACACTGAACGAGAAACTCGGAACTCGGATAGCCCTGACCCATATGTGTGTGGAGGGCCCTTTAAGCCGAAAACAAAGTAATAGGTTCACGCAGGTGTTTTACTTGCATAAATGTTACATTATTTGGTAGATATTGAAGCAACTGAATCCAAAAAATATTTGTATGCCGAAAGTGAGTTTGTGAATCGAAAAGTAGTTAAAAATATGTGACTTTGCGACAGTAGTGCCTGCAGCCTGATGAATTGATAAGACACTCCTAATTCATCGAAAGAAAGTCATTTAATAAAGGTATAGATAAGTAGGCAGGGACATTTATGTATTTACACCTCCCTATCTTTACGATTAAAAAATTGTGGATCACGTATATCAATAAAGATAACCTCCTCAAGGTGGCTTGACCTGAGGAAGGTTGAGGGAATGGCTGCAGTCGAATAAGTCGATAAGAGGCCTGGAGTACCTAATGAAGAGCTTGGGTTCGGATGGGGTCTGGTCGTAAGTGTTTCAGCTAACACGATGATACCTCCAAACAACAAACGCCCGTGGCCATTCAGCCCGAGGGAGTACCTACGTTTGGACTCGGAGCGACGATCTCCTCAGGGTCGCTGGTAGCAGCAAAATGAGAGGTATCCGAGAATCGAGAGGAATTACTTATGACTAGAACAGCTGATGCCGTAAATTGCTTGTGGCCCGATGATGATTATATAGGCTCAGTTCCTCGAACCAAAATAAACACAAACTAGCTGACCTCTGCGCCTGCGTCACATTTTCCATGAATGCTCCGTTCCGGTCGTAGCGTGATGTTATAATAGACTTCCTCGATATCTAAATGGGCTATCAAACACTGAAGGATTTTTTCGAACCATTTGTTCCTGCGATAAGCGCTTTCAACCAAACAAACCCATCAGTTTTATGATATTATAATAGCCAGATTTATTGCGACAAATTGCCAAACGCGCGTTGTCGAGCTGACGTTGGACGAATGAGTTTTCAACAGGCATTTAATTTGTTAGGGGTTGCCACATTTTTTTACAAGAACCGGGGATACCACACTAATATTATAAATGCGAAAGTCGCTCTGTCTGTCTGTTACCTCTTCACGTCTCAGGCGCCATCTCCACGAGCGAGTGTATCGCCGCGAATTGACGTTTATTCAATCATCGAATCAGCACGATAATATTAGGTCCTATGAAATTGCCGTTCTGCAGTACTGGCGCCCGGCCATTTCAAATCAAAATAATTTTTGTTTGGCTAAGAATTCTAATTTCAAATTAATTTTATTTTAAAAACATGTTTTTTTTTCCAAAAGTAGTCATTTGTTTATTGATTACATACATTTTCATCGCATTTCAATCTTTTTCGTCATCATGGTTAAAAATTCGAGTAATTATGGAATATGAATACCGTCGTGGCAGCAATGCGGCACAAGCGGCACGCAACATCAACGACGTTTACGGAGCTAACACTACAAACCAACGCACCACCTGTTATTGGTTTGCTCGCTTCCGTTCTGGAAATTTCGACCTGAAAAATGAACCTCGCGGCAATGACAATGACGAATTAAAGGCGATTGTGGAAGCTGATGATACACAATCTACGGCTGAATTAGCAGCAGCTTTCGACGTTAGCGTCAAAACAATATTGGTCCATTTGCGTCAAATTGGCAAGGTAAAAAAGCTTGACAAATGGGTGCCCCACGAACTCAATGATCGCCAGCGCGAAGTACGCGTCGAGACGTGCCTTGCACTGCTCAACAGACACACAAATGAAGGAATTTTGAATCGCATTGTTACCTGCGATGAAAAATGGATTCTGTTTGATAACCGCAAGCGCTCAGCAAGTTGGTTGGATCCTGGTTCAGCACCTAAACAATGCCCTAAACGAAAACTTACCCCTAGAAAAGTGATGGTCACTGTTTGGTGGTCTAGCGCCGGTGTGATTCATCACAGCTTCTTACCAAACGGGGTGAGCACATGCTGCAGATGTGTACTGTGAAGAACTGAACACAATGATGGAGAAGCTGGCACATCTCTAACCAGCATTGGTCAATCGCTCGTCTCCGCTGCTCCTGCACGACAACGCGCGACCTCATACTGCACAGCAGACGGTCTCCAAGTTGCAAGAACTGGGGTTGGAAGCTCATCCGCCCTACTCACCAGACCTTGCGCCTACAGACTACTACTTTTTCCAGAATTTGGATAACTTCTTGGCGGGAAAAAAATTCAAAACCCGAGAGGCAGTACAAAATGCCTTTGAAAAATTTGTTGCCTCCCGTCCAGCTGATTTCTTTAAGAAGGGCATCAATAAACTGCCACTGCGTTGGCAAAGATGCATTGATTGCATGGGTGATTACTTCGATTAATACAAATAAAAAATACATGAAAAAAATTCGTTTTTAATTTTTTCATACAAAACGGCAATTTCATAGGTAAAAACCTATTATCACCGTGTGGAGACACGTAGAAATACTTGTACGTGGCACGACGATATTATCGCCGCGATTCTCTCGCTTATGGAGACGGCCCCTTTACGATTGAACAGATTTTTTAGATACTCTTCATCCCGAGAGTAGGTGTGTATGTTTCCTTGGGTTAGTTTTTCATTGTGCTGTGATGCAGACGAAGCTGTGGCAGAAGCTAGTGTTTTATCCTAATATATAAAATTCTTCCAATGAGTGGAGACCGCGTATGGGTAAACGCAGTGTAGGAACGCCCTGCGGCACGACGGATCGATGATTTAAGAAGGTGGCTGGCAGCGGATGGATGCGAACTGCTCAAGACCGGGATGGTTGGTGCTCTTTGGGGGAGGCTTACGTTCAAGGGGGCTACTCTCTAAGCCCGAAGTCCGTAGTTTCGGGCTTAGTTGCGGGCGTATCGCCTATGCACTAATAGAGGATTACCCGAAAAACCTACGAGATCGGAAAAAAACGGGATATGCGCGCACGAAGTCGCGGGCAAAAGTTATATAAAACACTGACTTACCGTCAAGTATCCTGTGGGTACAACGGTTATCACATCAGGAATGATCTCATGTTCGAAGTAAGCCAGACTTGATATCTTCTGGGCTGCTAAATGACTATTTATACAAGAAATAAGCACTAAGAGACCCAACCGACTCATCTTGATAGTAAAATGTTACTGGACAGTACAAAACAGTTTTTTTTTTACCTGTATTTATTCGTACAATATTTTATCTTTGTCGATGATAAAATGATTCGATAAAATTCATAGGTACCTACTGATATTGTAAAAGAAAATGTAAAAAGTGTGACTGTTTGCCTGTTGGTTTCCACCGCAAAACTGATGTATCGATTTCGATAAAATTTATAGAAATACTCGGGTTTAGCTCCGAGAAAAAACAGAGCATCATTTTTGTTTATTCATCCGTTAAGTAGAAGGTATTTTTTTTTTACATTTGAGTGCATTTATTTATTTTAATTGAATAATAGCTAACTTTAGATAATATACATTCAGACTTAAAAAACTACACTAATTATCTACTTGCTCTTTAACTGGATGATTCTGTCTGACCTCGTATTCGGAATTCAAATAATTATATATTTTGTACTGCATGACGTTTTCCGAAATCCTCGAGGGCTAAGTAAAGTCGCAGGGAAAACACTAGTTAGATAACTCTTATCCGATCTCTTGTGATCTGTAACTCATCGGGTGCAAATACATCGGGTGAAAAAGAATGTACCTAATGGACATTCTGTATGATATGACAATGAAGTTATCGTAGTGAAGTCGTTTGTTCAAGTTGATTTTTGAAAAATCGATTATTCTTCTTACCCACCTACCATGCTTGTTGCACAGGCTTCTGTTACTACAGACAACATTATACGTTAATTGCCTAACAAGGATTTTTGATTATCAAAATATAACAGAATTTGTTTGAGTCGTTTCCGTGCCTATAGGGTATTTAAAAATAAATAAAATTGGTGGAAAAACAGAGAAGTTATTCCTCTATCCTTGTCACACAGAATGACGTTTGTACTGGATGGCTTCAATCCAATAATGGCGGGACTTGTGAGTGACTGAACACGCAATTAGTGCTGTCTCTGTTTACAAAAGTACAATGTTACCCAGTTAGGGGCCATTCATGCATTACGTAAGACTATTTTCGCTAGTTTTTGACCACCTCCCCCCCCCCCGTTTATAATATTGATTACGTAAGAATCTAATGGAAAAATGAATAGTTACACTTTTGGTACTTAAAATACCTATACGCGTCCGAATGTACACCCGCGCGGTACCCTACGCTTTTTTAAAGTATAATTTTAACTTTGCGCTTTTTTGTTATTAGCAGCAGCGCGGCAGCAGTGCGACAGCAGCGCGGCTGCCGCGCTGCTTTTTTAATCTATACAAATAATAAACGCGCCGTACTAAGAACTATCGAGATCCCTTCCACCCCTTTGTTAGAAAAAATAAGATATGGTCGACTCTCCTACCCCCTTAATCGTCTTACGTAATAAATGAATGGCCCACGTAAAATACTGGTATTCAGCTGAATATAATTACTGGAAGCCGACTCAAATATAGATGAGAAAAGGCTAGGCTGATTATGATGATGATGTAACCTATAACAAATTATTCTTACAAAATTTGTATTAGTATTTTACTTTAACATTTGCTTAGTTTTCAAACAACGCATTAGATTTGTAAATAGGAGTAGGTATTGTTTTGTGAAAAAACTTTGATTTTTCAATAACAAAATAATTATCTTACATGATAAATTATAGTTTTGTTTCAGGAATTAGATCCACCTATGACATTAATATGATTGGCTGTTATTGTAGAAAACAATAAAAATGGATTTTTCAACCGATGCTCTGTAGCGTAACTTGGCAACTTTAAAAGTATCTACTTAAAACAAGATAAAGGAGGTCCCCGGGTTTTTCACCTTAGGTTTTTAAGCTTATTAAGGTGGATGCTCCAGGGTGGCCCGCGAAATTCAAATATTTTTATGTTTTTTGCAATTTGCTGGTCAGTGTGAAGCTGTATGTGGACCAAATGCGATCTGCGACCGTAACACGTATTTATCTAAAGAATTATAACCATTTTAATCATCAATATAGCCCTCTAAGTTCATGTAGTTCGAAAGAATTAATATTTCAGAAATAATCATTCTTTCGAACTACATGAACTTAGAGGGCTATATTGATGATTAAAATGGTTATAATTCTTTAGATAAATACGCGTTACGGTCGCAGATCGCATTTGGTCCACATACAGCTTCACACTGACCGGCAAATTGAAAAAAACATAAAAATATTTAAATTTCGCGGGCCACCCTGGAGCATCCACCTTAAGCTGTCTACGCGCTCTGCGATAGCTTTTACGTTGTTCAACAAGGTAGTCATTCCACCAATCACATCTACGAATATTAAATTGGTCATAGATGCGCGACCAATAGCAATGTCAGCACAATAAGTGAAGGCGTTCGACATTATCTCAGCACTTTCCTCAGCTGACAGTCCATCGCGAGTGAAGTCTTTGGCATGACAAGCAAACAGTGAACTAAAGAATGAATATTTTGCTAAATAAAAGACGTGCGTTCGAACAGAGCGTATATTTAACTGAAGACTGACACAGATACAATTATGAGCGTGCGCTAACTTATAACTACCCACATATACGACACCTTCACCCTTAATTTCTACAATACTTATTACTAACACAATAACAACAGCTGTACTAATTACTAACACTTATTTACTAGACTTAAAACTACCTATCCAAATTAGCATACCTAATAAAAACCATCAACAATCTTAAACTTAATTAAACATATAACTTCTATATTACTACCTTAACTACTCGTAACAGTCCTCGAAACCATATCGTCTCACTGGCTTACGTACACGACGAACATGAAGCGGTTCATTAGGTACATTGTTGTCCGAGCCATGATTATCATTCCTGCACATTGGGCACGCTAGACGCTTTTAGCGGGGTTGTTGTTAACACAATGCCCGTATCGTCGGTTGGTTTTGGTGATGCGCTCTCTGATACGAGCGGCGCGTTCGGGCTCGGGCCCCCGACCGGAGTACCGGGCTGTTGGTCGTTGCCTACTGGAAAAAATAGCGAAGGGCGGAATCGTCTTACAGGTTTTTCGGATACCGGTTGACTGTCACAATTATTAGGTGTTAATTTAACTGATTTAGTTACATCTCTTGACACTCTAAGCTTTAGTTGGTCGACATGTCTGTGTTCGACGGTTCCATTGATAGATCTAACTTTGTAGTTCGTACTGCCTGTCTTTTCTATTACTGTCCCCGCCGTCCACTTATCAAAACCCCGATAGTCTCTAAACCAGACCTCGTCCCCCGTAGTAAATTGCCTAACCGTTCCCCCAGCTATCTTTTCCACCTGCTTCTGGCGAGTTTTTACTAAATCTTTCTGATTTGGTTTTAGGCAATCCAGACGCATGCGCAAATTACGCCCTATGCACATCTTTGCTGGACTTTCGCCGGTTGTATAGTGTGGTGTATTTCTATAAGCCAGTAGGAATCTACACAAAGAAGCATGTATATATGTTTTAGATTTAATTGTTTTTTTTATATTGCGTTTACATATTTTAACGGCGTTTTCCGCCGCCCCATTCGAAGCTGGGTGATAGGGGGCTGAAAAAATTTGTTCTATCCCATTGGTGCTTAGAAATTGTTTGAATTCGGTACTGAAAAATGGTGGGCCATTGTCACTAACGACTTGTTTCGGTAAACCGAATCTCGCCCACATTTCCCGCAATTCCTTTATTACAGCTTTCGCTGTAATGCTACTCATTTTTATTGCCTCTATCCACTTTGAATGAGCGTCCACTACAATAAGATAAGTTAGCCCCGCTATCGGCCCTAAAAAGTCAATGTGTATTCTGGTCCATGGGCGATCCGGCCATGGCCAGGCGCGCGGCGCGTGCGCCGGAGGGGCGTCAGCTACCGCGGCGCATGTGGTGCAGGCACGACACGCTGCTTCCACCGCCTCGTCTATGCCGGGCCACCACACATAGCTCCGGGCCAATGCCTTGGTTTTCACTACCCCCATATGACCCTCATGAAGCTCCGTAATTACTTTATCTCTGCATGAGGTTGGAATAATGACCCTATGTCCCCACATCACACAACCTAATTCTAAATATAACTCTTTTTTTCTATTGACATATGGTTTTAATTCCCTCATTTCGACATCGTCCGGCCATCCGTCATTAATATATCTAGCTACTCTGTTTAGTATGCTATCGGAAGCCGTTTCTTTTTTTAATTTTTGCGAGTCTAATAGTAATGCCTCTGCCGCAAAATGTAAATATGTCTGGGGTGTCTAATTCTTCTTTACAAACACCCTCCTTATGTTTACTAATGAGCCTGGACAAAACATCCGCTGTATTCTTGTCCGTGCGGATATACTCTATTATTGAAGTCGTAAGCTGATAATTTAATTGCCCATCTCTGTAGTCGGCTAGCCGCCGTGTTGGGAATACCGGCATGCGGTCCAAAGATGGTAACCAGCGGCTTATGGTCCGTACGTAAGGTGAATTTTCTCCCGAAAACGTATTGGTGAAATTTGTCCATTGCAAATATTATCGCGAGTGCTTCTTTATGAATTTGACTGTAGTGTTGCTCGGCGGCGGTAAGCGCGCGCGACGCGTACGCGACCACTCGCTCGCCGCCGGCCTGGCCGGGCGCGCGCTGCGCCAGCACCGCGCCAAGCCCCCGCGAGCTCGCGTCGCATGTTACTATGCTCTCTAATGACATGTCGAAATGTGTCAACACTTCCGCACTACAAAGGAGCTTTTTAATTGTATTAAATACCTTTGTGTGTGTTGTTGTCCACTTCCAGTGTCTTCCTTTTTTTAGTAAGTCATAAAGAGGGTATATGTGATAATTTAATTTTTTTATAAATTTCCCATAGAAATTGACCATGCCCAAAAACGATTTTAATTCTGATATGTTAGTGGGATGAGGCATATCTAATATTGGTTTTAACTTTTCTGGGTTTACTTGAACTCCTTTTTTATTTATTATGAACCCTAAATACTTAACTTGGTCAGCTATGAACTCACATTTTTCTTTTTTTATTTTCAAGCCGTTCGTTTCTAAAATTCGGAATACTTGTTCTACACTTTTTAAATGTGAATCCAACGATTTACTTTTTATTAAAATGTCATCATAGAATACTACTACATCGGGAATATTTTTAAAGAGATTAGTCATTAATTATTGAAAAATGCCAGGGCTAGAAGAGAGACCGTACACTAATCGGTTGTATTTAAACAGTCCTCTGTGTGTGTTAATGACAGTGTAGTTCCTAGAATTTTCATTTAAAACTAACTGATTATAGGCTTGTGATAGGTCTAGCTTGGTAAAATAGTGATTACCACTCAGGCCACTAAATAAATCTTCTACCTTTGGATCGGATACCTATCAACCAACAAAGCTTTGTTAAGTGTCACCTTATAATCCGCGCACAGTCGTATTCCGCCGTCCGCCTTCCTCGCTATGACCAACGGCGTGGCCCAGTCGGACCGGTCAACGGGCTCGATGACGCCAGCGCGCAACATTATGTCCAACTCCGCGTCCACTCGCTGGAGCAGCGCGTACGGCACCGGGCGCGCGCGGCAGTAAATGGGCTGCGCTCCGGCTCGCACGTACAGCTTGACCTCTTCCCCCGTATACTTGCCCAATGTGCCGTCAAATAGTTTCTCATGCCTGGAGATAATATCATTTAGCGAGTTATTTTTACTTGTAACTATATTATTAATTTCTGTACACTTACTTAGCTTAGGTATATCTATACACAATTCCGACAGCCACTGTCTCCCTAATAAACTAGTACTACCCTTATTTATTACATATAAATCTAACATTTTGACCTTGTCTTTATATTCAACATTTATCTCCAAGTA
Source organism: Lacanobia oleracea (assembly GCA_950371165.1). NCBI lineage: Eukaryota > Metazoa > Arthropoda > Insecta > Lepidoptera > Noctuidae > Lacanobia > Lacanobia oleracea. The sequence continues at coordinate 18,298,328 of OX493406.1, forward strand.
CCCCATCGGATAAACAGCTGTGCCGTCATAAAATTTTAACTTTAATTTACATGTTTTCAGAGGTAATTCTTTGAACAATTTGGTATAAGTTGAATAGCTTATGCAAGATAACGCTGACCCCGTATCGACTTCCATTATTAAGGGTTTATTGTTAACATTAACTGTCATACACACCGGTCTATACTTCACTAATGACATCTGGTACATTGGTTCCTCGTCATCACCCGACGTTTCCCGGTCATCCCCGGAGCTGTCATCCGCTGCTGGGCCGCGTGGCTGCGCTGCACCGGCAGAGTCGCGGGCCGCGTCGGCGGCGGCGCTTCCTCTGTCGTGTGTACCGCGTGCCGCCGCTGCCGCGCCTCTGCGTCGCTTCCCGCCGTGCTCACCCTCGCTGTGGCCGCTAGTACCGAGCGCGCGACCTCCGCGTGACCTTCCTCGCGTGCCGTTGGAGTTTGATTTTGCCGATGTGATACGGTGATCGAATTTCTTCTTCCTGCATACTCTTCGTAAATGGCCCGTTCTTCGACAGTAACTGCATTGAAAATCTTTGTACCTGCAGTTTTGCGGGCTATGTCCACTGTCGCCGCACGCTGAGCAATTATTGATTGCTAACTTGTGCATCTTCTCGCTAAGTTCCCGGTCTGGGACTTGTTCCCGCGAGCCCTCGACAGCTCCAGCGTCCCGCTCGGCTGCCTCCAGGGTATTGGCTAACTGTAGTGCTTTGTTGTAGTCTAGATCATTTTCTGCGAACAATCTTTGTCGAATGAAATCGCTCCGCAAACCACAAACAAACTGATCCCGTAAGTTTTCTTCTAAGTTCGTTTTAAAATCACAGTACCTAGCCATCTTTTTCAAATCCGCCACGTAGTCCGCTACTAATTCGCCCGCCATTTGCCGTCTTTGTCGAAATCTATATCTCTCTGCCAAGATTGACGGTGCCGGTTGCAGATGTGCACGCAGTAGCTCCACCGCGACCGCGTATGATAAGCTTGACGGCTTCCTAGGACTCGCTAATGTTGACAACAATTCGTATGTCTGCTCCCCGATTACCGCGATTAGAGTTGGCAATTTTAAATCGTCCGTTATCTTGTTAACCACAAAGTACATTTCTAGCCGCTCCACATATGCTGACCAGTTACCGGTTTTCACATCGAAGTCTTTGATTTTGCCCACAGACATTGTAACGATTGTCCACGATTACACGACACGATTACTTAAAGTATTCTGCACCGAACAAAGTTCGTTTTTTAATCCTCGTCGCCACTGCTAAATAAAAGACGTGCGTTCGAACAGAGCGTATATTTAACTGAAGACTGACACAGATACAATTATGAGCGTGCGCTAACTTATAACTACCCACATATACGACATATTTATGTGTTGAAAGTAGCAGCTCACAACTTAAACCTTAAAGGTAGGCGATGATACTACCGCCACGGCGCAATGGGGCGTCATGAGATTACATATAGACGTTACAGTAAACCTCAAAGAACGCGCAACATAAATTCCGGCTCGCGCCTTGCAGTCCAGCTGAACTACCGTTTGACGTAAGCGCGCGTTTTGGTATTGTTCCTGAACAAGTACTATGTCTAGGTTATAATCCACAATCAATTTGTCCAGCTCAGATATCGCCACCCTATCGTTATGGAGATTTGATTGTCCTATGGTTAAACTATACAGACCATTTGGAAGTATGTGCTCGCATTTCTGTGCAGCATATAGCCCAGAACCGGTTAATGTCCTTTCGAGAAGTCCTCTCTTACACTCCCCAAGGAACCTATATGCCTTTTAGCTTTCTACGACCAGTAGTGTCGGCTGTGCGTTTTCTGTCAGTCACTCAACCAGTCATCAGTGGGCTTAGTGTAACTTTTCGTTCTCGATCGCGTTAGCGTAAACGTCAATTTGAATTGAAATGAAACTGGAAAAGCGCTGTCTGGTGACAGTAACGGAAAACCTTTTTTTTTCTATACAATTTGACCTAAGCGAACGTTTACGTTAACGCGATCGAGTGCGTTAAAAAACATACACTAAGCCCTCAGAGGAAGAAGAAGGAGAAGGAGGGAGAGGAAGGAGAGGAGGAGGAAGTTTGACCCCTCAAGAGGTATAGTGAGTTTAATCTTTTACTGGTTATATAATAGGGAACATGCAATATTTCCATTTTTGCTTTAATTTTAAAGAACTCCATCTAGAATAGACCACCACATAAATAAAAAATGAAAACGCTTTAATTTATTGCCAAAGTTGCGTTTTTAAACCGACAGTCGCGAAAACGGACGATGACGTCACTCGTGTATATCACTGGTCAAGAACTGTCTTAACTCAAAGACATAAGGTTGCCTTTTCGTTAGCATAAGAGCAGATACGTCACTAAACGCTGATTATTGTTTTTAAATACGTTCCGTTTCACGTTACTTTAATTCATTATTTTTGTTCAAAATCGATACTTATTAACCAAAATAAAAACTTTGTAATGGCCTTTATTTTATACTTTTTTATCATTTTACTGACAACATTCTCATAAATTCTGTATTTGCATCTTTCCTATTAGATGACAATGGTGTTTCAATTGTTTTCCTGCTTTTGTTATTTATACATTATCTATCGCTAGACACCACATTATTATGTATCGAAACTGGTTCATTCCGTACACTTCAACGTAAGGATCAGTTGAAAACCTGCGCGAGAGAGCTCCTAGTTGTTTTGATAGGCACGCGTTTGGTGGTAGGAAACGCCATGACGACACTTCAAGTGATAGCGCCGAAAATTGCTGTATTGGCACATGTGTATAGACAGGTAAATATAAACATACGAGTATATTGTGAATGCGAGTTTGGATGGATACATTCATCCATTCAAACTGTCGCATCTTTGTTACCTACTCAATCACATCAGAACGGCTGAACAGGATCTGGATGATTTTTATTCCGAGAATATGTTCCCGACAATCGCGCAAGCAAAGCCACTGGCAGAAGTTAGTTTTAGATTATTTTGATCTACATCAAGTAATTTTGGTAGGAAGTCAATTTACATTGTACTACCTTTTGACCGCGACTTCGTACGCGCATATCTTGTTTTTTCCCATTCCCGTAGAAATTTCGGGAAATCCTCTGTTAGTGTTCGTTACGGAGTGCAGGGAACCTACCTGCCAAATTTCATCTTCCTACGGTCAGTAGTTTCGGCTGTGCGTTGTCTGTCGGTCACTAACAGTCACTCAGTAACGAAAGAATTTTATTAGGATTTATGTTTGTACTGGCATTGGGTGTCACAGAAAGGTTAAAGCAATAACGCTACTAGCACCATTATAACACTCAAAGCTATATTAAGTCTTCCATTAAAGCTTTAGTGCTGCAAAGGGGGTTAAACCTTGTTTCTTAACTCCTCTATATCGCCTTTAGTTATAACTGAGATAATTATAACCCTGTTATATTACTTAAAGTCATAAAAAAGCCTGTAACTGACACCAAAATGTTATTTGGGGGTTCTTATTTGCTGACCTTTTCATAAGCAAAAAACAATATTTCGATACAAATTAACGAAAACCTCAAAATTTCTAATAGGCTCTGAGGGTCACTTTACTGTCCATTTCATTTGTATAAATTTTATAACTATGGTACTTTTACTGACCGAGGACATGCGAAGTGAAAAGGCCACCCCTTTTACACTTCCTAGTCCTCTTGGTTCGATAGAGACTAAATTATTACTTAAAAGCCAAAAGCAACCCGTTTGGGTAAAGAAAATATTTTCTTCCTCGCGTTTCCAGATTCTGGCAACAATAGCGATATCCTTGCTGTTTTTTGCTGGTGGTTTCACCCTTGGCTTCTCAGCAGTTCTGCTGCCACAACTCAAGATTGACTCCAGTTTCTTTTATGACGAGAGCTTCGACTCATGGATCGGTAAGTTTTCCACCAGTTCCAGTATAGGTACCAACACCTGTCGTAAAAATTTGGATATCGATAAAGACTGTTGTTGCTAGCGGCAAAAAGTTTAACAAACTTGCAAAGGAAATATTGAAAAGACTGCAGGATTGACTTAATCATGGCAGTTGTAACAATCGAAGTATAATTTTAGCCCTTTTTTTATTATTTTTTTTTGCGCTGGGAAAAAATGCATTACGCATAGGTTCCCATCGGGGGAATGGCAGGTATGTGGGACTCCCCGGGCAGACCCGGTATACCCACTAAAATAACCCAGCGGCATCATTCCCGCATCATCCGAGTGGAAGAGGACTGGGAGATCGGCGCAGCCTTGGCGTCCGGTCCTCCTCCGACGTCCGGTCCTCCTCCGACGATAATTTTAGCCCTGGCGTGGCACTGTTTACTGGACCACTTGTGCGCATCAATAAATTTTTCGACATTTAAGACATACTTTACGAATTCAGTGAACGCCAAAGAAAGCAACTCAAGTGCTTTATCATTTACGTGTTTCAGCTTCCATCACCCCGCTGGCTATGGTGATGGGCTCTCTCTTCTCTGGGTCGGTGAGTGATGTCATTGGTAGGAGGACGAGCCAGCTAGTCCTGATCGTTCCCTACACCCTCGGCTGGATCATAATGGGAGTCGCCAACAACAACGCAGTCATGCTCATTGGAAGATTTGTCACGGGAGTTTGTAGAGGAGCCATAACACCCAATAGTATGGTGTATATCGGAGAATTGACTGATCCGAAGTATAGAGCTGTTGCGTTTTTCTGTCCACCTGTAACAGTCTATGTAGGACTCTTAATCAGCCATACAGTTGGAAAATACTGTTATTGGAAGACCAGTTGCTTCCTTTTTACATTACCAACCATTATAGCCTTCACTATACTTTTGTTCTTGAAAGAAAGCCCACTGTGGCTGCTGTCCAAAGGAAAAATTGACGAAGGCATAGAGTCTTACATACAATTCAGAGGAAAGGGAGACAATGCTAAAAAGGAACTGTCAACAGTGTTGGAAAAGACTACAGAAAAAGCAGAAGAGATTACCACGTTTAAAGACACACTTAATATTATATTTAGTAAACCGTTTATGAAGTCAATAGTGACCATATTATTATTGTTCATCGCTGTGCAATGGTGTGGCATCAATACTTTGCCATTTTACGCTCAAATTATATTTGAGAAGACTTTCTCTGGAGACGTAGATGCCTTTATGTTAGTGTTGGTCACAGATTGTATAAGAATTGCAGCAGCTGTATTTGTTTGTATATTTGCTAAGGTTCTTCCTCGTAAAATAACTTTTGTGGTCTGTTGCATATCAACAACGATTGTGTTGATAAGTTTAGTAGTTTACTTGTATTTAACCCCTGTCGGTCTGGTGTGGGTAGCTGTAACATGCATGATTGTTTACACAGCCATGGCAAGTACATTGGTATCTATATCTTGGTCATTTGTCATAGAGATATTTCCATCAAAAGTACGCGGCTTTGGCTCAGGTTTAAGCTCGGCCATATCATTTATTTTACTATTTATTTCTGTAAAAGTTACCCCAGATATTATGAATAGGTTCGGAGAGCAAGTAATGTATGCCTCCTTTGCTAGTGTCACACTTTTCACGGGAATATTCATATACTTTGTACTACCAGAGACCAATGGTAGAAGCTTGCAAGATATAGAGGATTCTTTGTTCAAGAAGAAAGCTGATGTGAAAAAGGATGTAGAAATGGTAACTTTGAAAAAAGTTTAGGGAAGCTAGGTTATCATCATCTGCCTAGCCTTTTCCCTTTATTTTTTTATATATTTTGTTGTTATAGGGAGCGTGCAGAAACTATAGGTGGCAGCACAGAAATGTCACTGTCAAGTATATAACAAGTATAAAAATCGAAATAGCTACGCTAGATGGCACAGTCTAACTTCGAATATGCGACACTAGATGGCATAGTTAACGCCCTGCACGGTTCTCTATAGCGGCAATAGAAAATTAGAAATACACACTCTGTAAAAATTGCAACTGTCCACACGATATTTATTGTTGTTATAACTACTAGTCATATTCCTCTTATTATAAGGCCATTGTCCACTAATTTCTTGTATAAATACATGTTCTCTATAGTTCGCGTCACGCAAGTTTACCTCTCTGAAGTGCATCGCAATTGATTGCGCAGGATTTCAATTTAGCAGAAAACATAGGACAGCGAGTAAGTACCTAAGCGCTCTTTATCCATTTGCGCAATTTTATGAACATATTCGTTCCAAAAGTGAAAATAAGAAACCCCTGGAAAAATCATACATGACTGTACACTCCTACCAACTTATCTGTGAAATGGCGAAAATTGGAACTACGGCCGTAATGTTGAAATTTCTTTCGATTGTTAGTTAGAGGTGGGTTGGAATAGACAAAATTAGAAACCTGTTTCACCTATTTCAGTTCCAAGAGGAAAACAGTTCCAAAATCCTGTTCCAAAATAACAGCCTGTTCCACTGGAACCATTGATTGCAACAAATTCAGAAATAGTAGCTAGGTACTTCCATTCTGTACATGCTACTGAAATGAAATAAAAACCACCCCTTCAGCGCATTTAAAGGTTTTCAGTTCATTTTAAATCTACATAATAATCAGCCAGTCATATATACATTATTTATGGCCATATACATATTATAACATTTACATTAGAGATTCTGGTTTAAAAATACCAGCCGCTGCAGTTTCCTTACTCCCAATCTGTGCTAGGGGTTAGGTACGGTCATAACTAAATGCTAGACATCCAGGTACCTTTTTAAATCTACATAATAATCAGCCAGTCATATTTACATTATTTTATGGTCATATACATATACAACATTTACATTAAAGATTCTGGTTTAAAAATACCAGCCGCTGCAGTTTCCTTATTCCCAATCTGTGTTAGGGGTTAGGTACGGTCATAACTAAATGCTAGACATCCAGGTACCTCTTGCAGGGTAGGTACCTACGTAACTTCGCAATAAATTAAAGTTGTATCCCCCGTGGAACATTTTATCTGCTGAATTTCCACTTCATTGGATTACTTTTTAGATAAAGCCATTGTTTATTCCTGAGAGACTAACCTGTTAGCGTACCTACGTAACTGTAAATTATCAATTTCTTTTTATTTTTTTATTACTGTAATTACTGTAATTTACTGTTGTTTTTGTTGTTGTTATTATTCTTGTTATTGATTATGTCTAATGTGAAATTAGTCTTCTTCTTCTTCTTCTTCTACCTGGCGTTAATCCCGGCTATTGCCAGGGTCCGCCTTCCTACTTAGCTTCCTCCACTTTGCCCGATCTTGAACATCCTTCTCAGTTAGGCCATTGGCTCTCATGTCGGACTTAACGACGTCCAACCAGCGCTTGCGAGGGCGACCACGGGACCTAGCCCCAAGAACAGCCATATTCATGCATCCCCGACCAACGTACTCCATAGGGCGGCGCATGATGTGGCCATACCATCGCAGACGACACTCTTGCAGTTTTTCCCCCACGTCACGGACACCAAGACTACCTCTGATGAAAGAGTTGCGTATGCGATCGGATCGCGTTACGCCACTCATCCACCTCAGCATCTTCATCTCCGTGACGCGAAGCTGTGTGTGTGCTGCTTAGTGCTGGCCAACTTTCACCGCCGTACAGTAGGACAGGCCGTATGATGCATTTATATATCTGCCCCTTGAGCTTCGGAGGCATTTTGCGGTCGCATACAACGCCCGTTACCTCGCGCCACTTCGCCCAAGCCGCGCCTATACGTGCGTGGACATCGTCGTCCACGTTGCCAGACTCGTGCAGCACGGATCCAAGGTACCTGAACGTATCGGACTTTCTGATCAGGTCCGAACCTATTCGGATGAACCTATTTGAATCCGTGCCACCACAGGACATGTACTCAGTCTTCGCCACATTTAGTCTCAGACCACCGTTTTCAAGCGTGTCCTTCCAAATGTTGACTTTGCGCTCAAGATGGGCTTTGTTCTGATTAACTAGGGCGATGTCATCGGCATACATCATTAGCCATGGGGGCTTATCTTGGATGTTTGCCGTAACTACATCGAGCACTACGTTAAACAAGAACGGGCTAAGAGCCGAGCCTTGGTGAACGCCAACAGATATTGGGAAGCCATTCGATTCGCCAACAGCGGTCTGGACAGAGGACACGGAATCGCGGTACATGTCTCTGATAATGTCAATATAGGCCTCGGGAACGCCCTTGAAGCGCAGTGCCCTCCAGATGGACTGCCGAGGTATACAGTCGAAGGCCTTCTGCAGGTCTAAAAAGGCCATATGCAAAGCTCTCCTTCTCTCTCTGTAAGCCTCAGCCAGATTCCGTAAGGCGAATACTGCGTCCATGGTGCTGTTACCCGCCCGGAAGCCATATTGACACTCAGAGACAGTACACTCGCTACGGAGCCGTGTGTCAATGATGCGCTCGAAGAGCTTCATGGTGTGGCACATGATCTTGATACCGCGGTAGCTACTACAATCCTGTACGCTACCTTTGCCTTTGTATACAGGGATAATCAGGCTAAATCGCCACTGGTTCGGCATTTCCTTGGTGGTCAGGATGCGGTTAAAAAGATCCGTCAGAAGGTCCACGCCATGTGGACCCATCGCCTTCCATACTTCAATTGGCACATTGTCAGGCCCGACCGCTTTCCGGTTCTTCATGTGGCGAAGAGCAATGCGGGTTTCGTCGGGGGAAATAGGGGAAATAAGTCCAAGGTTAGGAGGCGGTTCGGGAGGAAGGTTATGGGGATGCTGTTTGTTAGACAGCTCCGCGAAGTATGTACACCATCTCTCCTTAACAGAGGGGGCATCGTAGAGCAGCTTACCCTGGGCGTCCCTTACACAGAGACATTTGCTAATGTCCCGTGTAGCTTTCTCCCGGGCACGCGCCAGCTTAAAAATAAGCTTTTGCCCCTCCGCAGTTTCCAGCTTGTCGTACAAGGGCGCCAGACTTTTGCTGCGGGCTCTGGCTACAGCTTTTTTGCAAGCGCGCTTAGCCGCTCCATATGCCTCCCTATCATCCGGAGAGTTGGACCCTTGCCACTGTTTAAATAAAACCTTCTTCTTCCGAGTCGCCTCCTGCACCCCGTCATCCCACCACCACGTCTCCTTTTCTATGGTGCGGCCACCACGAGAAGTGCCAAGGACGCGCTTACCCGCATCGGTGATTGCTGAATGGATCCTACTCCAGATCTCTTGAGCGGACTCATGCGGAGCACTGATCTCGAGATGCTCGACCTCCGCGATGAAGTCCGACTGCCTAGGACCATCAAGCAACCACCACTTAGTGCGGGGTTTGCGTTTTTCGGTCACTTTCTTTTTCGGTACAACGGCAAAGTCCAGGACAAGGAGGCGGTGTTGAGCCGTTAGGCTTTCACCTGGGATGACTTTGCAGTTGGTAACCTTGCCAATGTGGCACCGTCGCACCAGCAGGTAATCTATTTGGGTTGAGTAGGCACCACTACGGTACGTAATAAGATGCTGGGGCTTCTTCTGAAAGAACGTGTTCGCGATGGCTAGGTCAGACAAAGCGCAGGTGCTGAGTATACTGACTCCCTCTGCATTTAGCTGGCCATATCCAAAACCACCGTGAACACGTCCGTACTCTCCAGCAAACTGACCTACGTGACCGTTGAGATCCCCCCCAACCAAAACACCTTCGGAATTCGGAATAGCGCGTAGTACGTCCTCGAACCCATCCCAGAAGGCCTCCTTTTCAGACTCACAGCAACCAGTTTGAGGAGCATAGGCGCTGATTAGGTTCGTTACCGACCCTTCGATCAGCAACCTAACTCGCATCAACCGGTCGCTGCATCGGTCTACTTCAAGGAGTCCATCCTGAAGGTCCTTAGACAGCACCACGGCCACTCCGCCCCTGCCCGTTGGTGATCCGGTGTACACTAGCCGGTACCCCTGCCCGATGTCACGTGACTTATTTCCCTTCCAGCGCGTCTCCTGAAGGAAGGCGCACTGGACCCGACGCTTCGCAAGTACGTCCGCGAGTTCTCGGCAACGTCCGGTTAGGGAGCCAATGTTCCAGGTGGCAAAGCGGAACTTCTTCTTGGGTACTATCCTCTTTAGCCGTGCCCGTACTCGACACGGTAGCCCTAGCCCACTTATCGCAGGTTTAGGGCGATGTGCCTGCGCGTCGTTATGCGGCGACGCCTTAGCCCGAGTACCCGTTTTCAACTTCTTGTCCATTTTAATATTTGACTGAAGTTGGTTTTACGAGGGGCGACCAGCCGTCTGACCCCCACAACCCTACGAGAGGGAAACCAGGTTCGCCAGAGCCTCGTCCGTTGGACAGCAGGGTGCACCGCTAGCAGGTGAGGTTGGCTTGGGTCTTAAGATGGTAACAGACCCCATGCACCCAATTTCAAATTAATTAGTATTTAGTACAAAATGTCGCTTTAAATAAATAAAATCAAAAAAGAAGTTCTGTTCTCTCTCAATCATGTCATGAAACTAACGATTAAATGATTAGTGACTAATTGATTTAGTCCTGATTATGAGTGAGCTCGTCAATCATGATTACATTAGTCATGACTAAATTAGTCATGATTGAATTAGTCATGATTGAATTAGTCATGATTGATCAGTTGATTGAAAAATTTAGTTGATTTGCCCGACATGCGACACTTATCATATCTTGCTATGCAATTCGTGAAGAGGAAGAGCTAACACACTTCCAAATCTTTAGTTTTCAGTAGATGTTATAAGATTAGACTCATTTCTACAGATCTACTGTACCATTCTATAAACATCTCACCATGAAAAATAAGCTTGAAGTGATCTGCTTATGTATGCATAACAGATCACTTCACCTTGTAGGTAAGAAAACTGGTGGGTTCACTTCACTTTTTGTTTTCTAGCGATCAGCCTGTTCTGTAAACGTAAATCCAGAAAACTTAATTTGGACTGAATCGTAGTGCTGTTCTGTCAAATGATTGACAGAACAACACTATAATTCACTGAGTAAAAGTACTTTTTAGACACAGTGAATCTCGAGGCAACGACGCTGCGGATGAACTCGCCCGAAGGGGGTCGAGTTTGTCAGCGATGGGACCTGAGCCCATCGTGCCGCTGCCTTTCGGGTACTTACGCAATCTGGTAAGGAAACGCACCGGAGATAGGTACACATCACAATCTATGGGCTGACCATAGTGAGTGTAGGCAGGCCAAAGAGGCACTTCCCTCTATAAATGGCCGTTCCACAAAACAAGCCCTAAGACTGACTAAACAACAGTTGCGTTCAGTCACAGCCGTAACAACTGGCCAGGGGTCTTTTAATAAACACCTCTATGCTATAGGAGTCACTGACAGCCCGCTAAGCAGAGCTTGCATGGAGGAGAATGAGACAGCAGCACACCTGCTTCTAAGCTGCCCGGTAGTTGCGGATTACAGGGCAAAGTACTTCGGAAACCCAGGTACCCTCTGCGAGATAGTTAGTAACACCAAGGCGTTGCTGGCCTTCCTTGGGGAGCTGGGGTGGATCGAATGACGCATTTGTCCCACCTGCACGCAAAATACGCCCTTAGTCGTGGAGTTGCGGAAACCAGCCCGATTTACATACATACTTACAAGTAAGTTTTATTACAGAATCGACCGACTCTTCTTCCAACTCGATTGGACACCTTAACATTCGTTCGTTTTTTTTTCACCGTTCGTTGTGGCGACGCTTGGGGGAGGCCTAAGCCCAGTAGTAGACGTCTTTCGGCTGATATGATGAAATCTCAGTGTATTGTAAAAACCATGCTACAGGAGCGGATCGCTAATCTTATATATAAAATTTCCATGTCACAATTTTAGTTACCGTACCTACTCCTCCGAAACGGCTTGACCGATTCTTATGAAATTTTGTGTGCATATCGGGTAGGTCTGAGAATCGGCTACTATCTATTTTTCATACTAGGGTAGGGTAGGGTAGGTAGGGTAGGTAGGGTAGGCAGGGTAGGCAGGGTAGGCAGGGTAGGTAGAATAACCAGTTGACGGGAGCGAAGCCGCGCGGGTCAGCTAGTATAAAGTAATAAAACAGCAGATACAGTGCATACCACTATAATAACCGCTAGAAGACAATTTAGAATCATCTGCGTACAAAACTTTCACTTACATACTCATTATTAATGCTCCAGTCGTATCCTGTGATAATGTGAATTTATGATACAATACTACCCGACAAAGATAAAAAGACAACTGTCATTTAAAAAGACCAGTCAGTCTTTTTGACATGGTCGGGTTATACATTCGTTTTTTTAATCTTTTCGGCGGAAATGAATTAATGGTTTGATTACATTTCACTTGTGATAAAAAAATCTCATTTTGAAATTGAGATATAATCTCATTTTAAAGTTTTGAACAAAATATTGAACCATACAACAGAATTAAGAAACCGACCAAATAAATAGTTGGAATCTCCAAGCTCGAAATGCTCATATAAAATTACTAACTTCTTATATCTTATATTCAAAGGAATAAAAACCAAAACCCAAGAAACAGTAAATGCTTATACAATCCAAATACGACTCTTACACTAATAAAGACCAAACTATACACAAACTGTATTGTCTTATATAATACTAAATCATTCCGAATGTTGGCGTATTATTACCGGAGTTAGGTTATTAGAACATGGAGGGGAGAACAAATGGAGTATCTATATGAATAGTTCAAATAATAGCTAAGGACTATGTCCTGGATTAGCCTTTAGACTACTTTTTATTCAAGTACTATAAGGAGTTGCCACAGAATGCGGAGCTTGAGCTCTAATGTTCTTACTGCTTTATTGATTTTTGAAGAATTACTATTACGACAAAAAGCTTGTTTAATCTATAGCAATGTAATTTCTACGCATTTTTTTCCAGTAGTCATATTTTTAACACTTTTCATATAAAAAATAGGGGTATGAACCCGATTCTACATGAATCCTAAGACCATTTGCAAAAAAAAAATAGGGTAACGACCCGCGTCTTACATGATTACTCCATTGGCTCTCTCTTCCGTGGTCGTTAATACTAGTCATGAGCGCAGTGTTCGCTTAAGCGCCGAGTTGCTGGTACAGGATGGGCACGTAGTCGTCGTACTCAGCTTGGTAGAAGTTGCCCGCGATAGGGTCGCCCAAGTTGTACTTCTTGGCGAACTTGGAGATCGAGAACATGCCACGGTTGTCGCCAGACCTGGATAATGCACATTATATTAGTTAGTTAGTTTTGTGATAGAAGAGCATTGCATCGTCCTTTTACTGATGTTACAAGCGGTATTCGCTGCAAATACTATATGGACTCCGACTGACTGATATGGTTAGGAGTTTTCCATAAACATACAGTGTTACTTTTGCCAGCCGAATATTTTCCAGGCATCAGGTATCAATCAAATATACAATTGATGCAAAAACACACTCCAAAAGAAAAAGAAAGCTGTTCAGTAAATTTGGGTAATTTTACCATTAATGGGATTATTTGATTGATTGAAAATGGCTGGTGTTAAAAATAATCTTGTTTCTACAGATCCCTACCACCGTAGACTCGACGATTCTGGCTTTCCTTTCACCCATCCACAGACTAACCTGGGCAAGGGTTGCTTAACCTTGAGGATCGAGCTAGCAAAAAAAAAATACTAACCTGTTAGTAAGTCTAGGCTCATCAAACTCCAGCTTGCAAGGCTGCTTGTAGACCAGGAACACGTATCTGTGCAGGCCAGTCCCCTGCGGGGGCCCGGAGCCCACGTACTGGGACAGCGTCTCTCCCGCGGCCACGTTGTTGCCGGGAATGTTCCCGACCAGCCAGTGGTGCCATTCGCGAAACTTCGGCTCCTTTCGGGAAGGCGCGTCGGGGTCTGGAATTTAAAAGGTGTTGGTTTCAAACGACTTCCGATAAATGTCTGTAGAAGCTGGGAGACCTTTGATTTATCTGCAAAGTTGCAATGGGGTGACTGCCTCTTATATTTTAAGCCGATTGAATATGTAGGTATAATTTTTCCGTTTCCGTACCCAAAGGGTAACCAACGGAACCCTGTTACTAAGCCTCCGCTGTCCGTTCGTCCGTTTGTCTGTCAGCGGGCTGTATCTCATGAACCGTTACAGCCTGCTGACAGCTGAGAAAATTTCAACTGTCTACCTTTTGGTAGACAGTAAGTTTGTCAATTTTCACAGATTGTGCATTTCTATTGCCGCTATAACATCAAATAATAAAAATTAAGGTTTCTGGTACGATCGTGTGTGAGTCCGACTCGCACTTGACCGGTTTCTCCTATAGACTATACTTAAATTCAAGTGCGTGGTTGTGTACATTTATAACGTGGAAGAAGTTAACGCCTCTATATGGCGTAATATTTAGAGATGTTTGTAAAACAGACGCCAATGGGAGTCAATGAGTTAATTCAGGACATTCCTAACTAAACAATTTATGAGATTAAAACAACCTAAACGGAACACTTAATAAAATCCGAGTCATTTTGTCTATCTTGAAAGTTTCTTGTAATTTCAGAGCTCTATCTTATAGACAGAAATGATGAACCTACTTAGTGCCAAGTGAGTGATTCAGTGTTGTTTCTATCCAACTGAAAATGTCCAACGATGGAAATCGACATCCTGAGTAGTGGGTACTTTTTCTCTTAATTCAACATATCATACAAAACTATTATAAACCAATATTAAACATGCTTCATTGCATTATGGTTAAATGACATCAGTAATTTTGATTTGTTTTAATAACATTTGAATCACTTGATTCGAATACTGTTATTAAAATAATTTATTAGTCGTCTTTCATTTAAATTAATTGATCCAATAGAGCGTTCAATCTGAAGCATGTATTTCAAAGTAATATTATTTTGTTTAATTTTAGTTGATTGCCGTTAGTACCTTAACTTTCTGCAATCGTTAAGCTTGACTAAGCATATATTTATACATAACATGAGTTTAATAACTCTTTCACAAAACAGTCAAAATAATTAATGTTTATCTAGAATATTTTACGGCTCAAACCAAAGCTGATTTGTTTTCATTTCTGTATCTACCGTAAAGAGAAACTTTTTGTATAAAAATATTACTAATGTACTTGTACCGACTCTGGCATTCCATCGAAATACATTAGAAACTGCAAAATTAATGGGATTTCGGAATTAAGCATGTTACCTTCGTAGCGTTAAGGGTTAATACTCGGCACGGTAATCTATCGCGGCATTTTAATTTAAACATAGTAAAGTCCCATTAGTGTACGTTTTTATCTGGGCAAATATCAACCTTCTCCAAGACTTACCCTATAATGCTAGTTAAGGGTAAGAACTCGACACAATACGAGCCATTCATAGTGAGGGTGTACAACTGTCCAGGGGAAAGTACTATATATATAAGTAGTTGAGTAGGAGTCAACACATTATCTTCATAGGGTAAGTAAAGGGTAATAACATGGCAAAGTACTAACCATTCACTACTAGGGAGTACAGCTGTTCAGGAGAGGCATCCCAAGACACTGGTGGCGTGTCCTCCGCAGAAGTGGGAGTCAGCAAATCATCTTCATAGGGTAAGTGAAGGGTAACAACTCGACAAAGTACTTATCAGTCATAGCGAAAGTGTGCAGCTGGGTAGGAGGCATCCCACGACACTGGTGGCGACTCCTTCGCAGGAGTGGGTGTAAGCACATTATCGTCATAGGGTAAGTGAAGGGTAATAACATGGCAAAGTACTAACCATTCACTACTAGGGAGTACAGCTGTTCAGGAGAGGCATCCCAAGACACTGGTGGCGTGTCCTTCGCAGAAGTGGGAGTCAGCAAATCATCTTCATAGGGTAAGTGAAGGGTAACAACTCGACAAAGTACTTATCAGTCATAGCGAAAGTGTGCAGCTGGGTAGGAGGCATCCCACGACACTGGTGGCGACTCCTTCGCAGGAGTGGGTGTCAGCACATTATCTTCATAGGGTAAGTGAAGGGTAATAACATGGCAAAATACTAACCATTCACTACTAGGGAGTACAGCTGTTCAGGAGAGGCATCCCAAGACACTGGTGGCGTGTCCTTCGCAGAAGTGGGAGTCAGCAAATCATCTTCATAGGGTAAGTGAAGGGTAACAACTCGACAAAGTACTTATCAGTCATAGCGAAAGTGTACAGCTGGGTAGGAGGCATCCCACGACACTGGTGGCGTCTCCTTCGCAGGAGTGGGTGTCAGCACGTTATCTTGATAGGGTAAGTGAAGGGTAACAACTCGACGAGTACTAACCAGTCATAGCGAGGGTGTACAGCTGGTCAGGGGAGGCATCCCACGACACTGAAGGGATGTCTTTAACGAGAGTAGGAGTCAAGACGTTGCCTTCATTTACTTCCGCGCCGCTGGGGTACTTTACCTATAACAAAACAAAATATTATGAGACTCAAAGTTCATTGGAAAACCAGCGTCAGACAGCATCTAGCTGGCAAAATTGTTGAAATATTTGGCGTAGCCGGGAGGCAGACACTATGTTTTCTTTTAACGTTTGTCATATTTTATTTTGATGAAAGTACCTGAATGAGTGTCGTCAAATGTTTTTCTTCCTATTTAAAAGTCATCCATACTAAATAGAGGAATGAGTAAGTCCAATGCCATCGTGTATAATTTAGATAAGTTTGAAGTCCAGGGTCCGAATTCAAATTAAAATCATACCGTAATGAAAAAAAGAAAGGTATGTGCCAGACATAAATATTCAAAAACTCTAATTCCTGTTTTATCAACATACCATTACAAAGTTACTGGGTGGTGGAGGTTCAATAGCTGGAGGCCGACCAATAAAGCAAGGAAAAGGCTAGGCTAAAATTTTGTTTGATTTTTATTTCTTGATAGAAATAAATATGATGATGATGATTCATCATCATAATCTGCCTAGCCTTTTTCCAACTAAGTATATCGGGGTCGGTTTCACGTCAAGCCGGATTTAGCTGAATACCAGTATTTTACGATGAGCGGCTGCCTACCAGACCTCCACAACCCATTACCTGGGTAACACGGTTCTTCATGGCAAAACTGGAGTCAGATTTACTGGCTTCTGACTATCCGTAACGACTGCCAAAGATCTACAAATGACAGCCGGGACCAACGGCTTAAGGTGGATGCTCCAGGGTAGCCCGCGAAATTCAAATATTTTTGAATTCTGATCATTCTTTCGAACTACATGAACTTAGAGGGCTACATTGATGATTAAAATGGTTATAATTCTTTAGATAAATACGCGTTACGGTCGCGGATCGCATTTGGTCCACATACAGCTTCACACTGACCGGCAAATTGCAAAAAACATAAAAATATTTGAATTTCGCGGGCTACCCTGGAGCATTCACCTTAACGTGCTTTTCCGAGGCACGGAGGAAACTCGGTATGTTAAGATGGTCACCCATCCACAGACTAACCTTGGCAAGCGTTGCTTAACCTTGAAGATCGACCCGTGCGGCTGTTATCATCTAGCCACGAGCTCCTCATGATTTTTATTTCTATACACCTGTCCATTACATCATTATGCTTTATCATCATATCTGAGTGAACAAATGGAATAATGAAGTTAATTCGTCACCTTGCCTTTGTAAATATATGTTCTACTAATGAGGTGGAAGTGAGACCTAATAAAAACATTATTTTCTACTCGTGTTCATCATCATCATCATTTACAAAAAGGTCGTATCTGCTGTATATTTTTATCGCAGATAAGTAAATCTGCACTTTGTTATCATGATATTTTATGATATATTTATTTGGTTTTGGGAAACAAATATGTATTACGTACTTGTGGAGATTATGATAAGTTGGATAAGTTGTGAATACACAAATTAGCGTTGTAGTGCATTTGAGTGCTTTATAGACAAGCAGGTTTATAATGCTATGCTATGTTGGTCGTTATTTATAACTGAATTTGATATTACTTTGTTCTAGTCCCATACAAAAAAAACCTTTTAGTCACATCAAGCACCCGCAAAAAACAATGACAATAGTTTGTTTTTAGGATACAAACCTCAAAAGGAAAAAAAGTAACATACATACGGGTCGATGGACCCGTGCGACTGTTATTACTTAGCTACGAGCTCCTCATTCAATCAGTCTCCTCATTCAGTACCAACTAAATATCTATTTAAAAAATCGATTATTCTTACACCATAAATCGATTCTATGAAACCGGTAAAACTGTAATCGCATTATATAAAATAAGTCATGAAGTTTCCTTGGAGAGTGTAGGGGGGCACTTAGAGAGGATTTACCGTTTTTTTTTACAGGAACGGAAAAAACGGAATATGCGCGTACGAAGTCGCGGGCAAAACCTAGTTTATAATGCGTACCTACAAATCTGTACGGAACCCTCGGTTCGATTATCGTTATTTTTTTACTATTGATAGGCATGCGTTTGACCACTATTTCACCTGATGGTAAGCGATGATGAGGTCGAAGATGGAGCACGCTTGCCTAGAAGTAACTTAACCTATTTACTCTTGACTTAAAGACTCCCAGGTTGTAGCTCTCAGGAAACACAGACTGCAGCAGGGAATTCCACTCCTTAGCTGTACGCACTATGATATGTTCCATATAATGTGTTCCATGTGTAATAGTTATTAGATTCAAGAAGCAAAGGATCAGTCGATGTTGCGACAACGGCGAGTCCAGAAATCGATGATATGTTTATTTAGCTCGTTATAAATTTCGCCAACGATTTTAAACTTTTTTCTTGGTGAATAACATCATAAAACTAAGAGTATTTTTTCTTCGCAGTCTGGAAAATTCTGGGTTCGAGAAAAGTGATTACCTACCTGAAGTTGCTCATTAGACCGAAGTACCTACATCTCTACTACGTCACATCCTGTCAACACTAACGCTAATGAGATTTTATTCTGTTTCCCTAATAGTTGTTTGCCTGTGTGTGTTCAATTTATCACAGTTATATTGAAATAAGTGTGCGTTATTATGTCCTAATGTTATGTTATTATGAACTATCTTCGCTAACAAGATTGTTGGGCTAAAAATAGATACCATTTTAATTTGTGTTGATTTCTTGTTTTCTAGTTTATTTGCCGTTACGTATTCATAGTTAAACATCATAAAAAAACTTTTTTACAAAAAATTAAAACCGAAACAAAACACTACAAAGTAAAAAAATAACTTTAATTTCGGAAGTCGGTGTTTTTGGCTGTTTCGTTTTTGAACACCGACTTCCGAAATTAAAGTTATTTTTTTAGTTTATAGTTTTTTGTTTTTTTGTATTGGAAATTCGGTTTTAATTTTTTGAAATGTTTTTTATTTTTCACTTTTTAATGGTACGCAGGTACCACTAAAATGTGAAACCACAAACACAGCGTGCCGGTGTGATGTTATGTTATGAACTATAAACAGTCAACAGACATGCGATTTCAGAAATCCCGATCCATTTGCTATTATTTATTGAAAGTTCCGTAGTACCTCCGAAGTTCTTCATCAGATCTTAACAAAAATGAAATGGGACCAGTCCGAGATAATACTCTTCCAAACAAAAAAAGAATCATCCAAGTCGGTTAACAATTGGCGAAAATATCGCTGAACAAACATTTTTCATGGGATCCCATTATCAGATCCTGACTTATACCTTCCATCATCAGCTCAGCAACATGAGATGATGATTAACAGGCACAAATATCTCAATTGCGTTGGAAAGTTTATGAAAAACATTGAAGAGCTTTTGCATTGTGCTTATAAAATTTGAGGGTTTCCCTCGATTTTCATGGGATCCATCATCAGATTCTAACTTGATGACAATGGGACCACCTCAGGAGTATAGGCATTCGAATAAAAAAAAAACTATAAATTTTTAAAATCGGTCTAGAATTGGCGGAGAAATCGGTGAACATACATAAAAATAAAAAAAATACGTACAGCCGAACATAGAACCTCCTCCTTTTTGAAGAAGTCAGTTATAAATAGCCTACCTATTCTCAGACCTACCAAATATTCACAAAAATTTCATGAAAAATCGGTCAAACCGTTTCGGAGGAGTTCGATAACAAACACTGTGATACAAGATTTTTATATACTAGACTAGATAATGTACCAATCTGTCTTTGGCCTACCTACTTAACACCAAAAAGTTTAAACGAAAAATAAAAAAACAAATCCGAAAGGATTAAGAAAAAGAAAGCTTACACTATTGCTGATGAATGAATGAATGAATATCTCGGATATTTAGGATTCTTTCGTGTTAGGCATGGGGCGAAGGTGCTGGAAGGTCAATAAAGGCCGTTTCCGATGGAATTCAACTTCATCCCTTAACAGAAAATATGATTGAAGGCGAGACTACCATCCGACTAACATTATGTAGACAATGCTTAGTGTTGGAGCAAAGTGGTTCATAGTTAATTTAGCAACACTACATTCTTCATTGTTCTTCCTAGCATCCTGGGAATGGAGGACAATGATTATGACGACGATAACATCAAACGATGTAGTAAATAGTTGTTTTGACTTATGCTCCATAATATGAGCATAAGTCAAAATAACCTTGAAGACGTCGAGGCCATTTTCAGTAACGCATATTTAGTAAACCATGATTAGTTAAGTTAAATATAAGGGAAATCTGGGAGGAATGCCTCAGACTCTTACAGACCCGTGTTCCTTCAAAATGCTCTTTGCGTTCCAGGGCTGCGGTAACTTTTTCGAACACTTCCACAATCCTGGCAGGCATTGGCGTTTGGGGGCGCCGTCAATTATGCTGGCAAAACAACGCGCCATATAGTTCGGCTAGGCCAGGCAAAAAAAAACGCTATCTATACAAAGCCGAATAGAACACAAACAATATTTCCGAGGGGAATCTGATTTGGGAGTTCCTAAATCAAATTAACTTTCAACATATTAGACTCTGACCCTGTCCCTCCAAGTTTTACTGTAATCATGTTAACAAGGACGTAGACTTGCGGAAGAGTTAAGACAATACAGCTTCCTGTGCCGTCATGTCAACCTTAATCGAATTAAAGCAGTTACTTTACCGGCTCGTCAATCGCCTATCCAGTATGTTACGGTTCTCGCTAGGTGCCTCTGCTCAAAATTGTCCACTTAACTCATCTTGTATTCAATAATTTACATACGAATTTGATTAGCGCTGATCCAGTTTTTGAAAAACCAGCGCTGAAATTCAGTGGCACTGGGTCGAAAATGCAAGTAGTAATCAGCGTTAGGTTGGAATAGAGCGGCAGTTTTTTGGCCTATAGCAGATCCTGTGCTACTGGACTCAAACGGTGGATGGTATACGGGAGTTATGTAAATTAAGCATATCGTCATTTTACTAAGTGTATTACTTTAGAACCTTTCGGCCATCCGTTCTGCGAGCAATGTGCCACAGCCATTTTAATTTGGCAATTCTTCGAGCTCAGTCGATTATCTTGAAAATTCGCCTATACGAGCTGGGAAAAGTGGGATTATACTACGATTAGAATTAATTTAGACATAGCATGCAGTGAATGATTGGCCAGCTGCTCTTTGGAGTAAACGTACATATGGGTCCTGGAATGATGACCGTGAATCGTGACGACATCCACTTGCAAAGACTCAAGTCCATAATTCATGACTGCAGATCTCTTTTCTTTAGATGTTTGGACAATAAGTTTACGAATCTTAATACATAACAGTCGAATCAGGTTACAGCCATTGTATTTCTGTCTGACATTTATAACCGGTTTGAGAAGTAGATAAAATAAGGACATGAACATACGAAACAAGAATGTATTTTCGCAACAAATTAAACTTATCTTTTTTCGAAAATATGGCAGATAAATAGATTTTTTATGAAGTGTAAAACAGTAAATTTAACATTGACGCTAAAATTGCAAAACAACACTCAGAATCGCATTTTAATTATTTTCATAAAGTGCTAGATAAGTAGTTAGATTGTAATTTCAGCGAGAGCACAGCCGCGTAAATGCACAGTAATTATTTTATTTATGGAAGTATTGACGTTTGATGTTTTCAAATATATTTATTACTAGTTAACCCGCGCAACTTCGTCTGCGTCACAATTTTCATTACTGCTCCGCTCCTATTGGCCTTAGCGTCATGATATATAGCCTATAGCCTTCCTCGATAAATGGGCTATCAAACACTGGAATAATTTTTCAAATCGGATCAGTAGTTTCTGAGATAAGCGCGTTCAAGTAAACAAACAAATAAACGAACAAACTCTTCAGCTTTATATATTAGTATATAGATATAGATAGAGTATCGATTTTCGTTCTCATTTTGTTTTGGAAATAACCTGTCGCAATTAGTTTTAACGTCTCTTAGTGTGATGATCTGTTTATAATATATATTTTTATTTATTTTTTACCAGAAGACCTCTAGACGTGAAGACCTGTAATTGGCTGTCAGATTATCATACTGTTATTTATCACCATTGTAGTTAGCTTTAAATCCTCATTTTGTTTTGGAAATAACCTGTCGCAATTAGTTTTAACGTCTCTTAGTGTGATGATCTGTTTATATATATTTTTATTTATTTTTCTTTTTATTTATTTTCTACCAGACAAGCTCTAGACGTGAAGACCTGTAACTGGCTGTCAGATTATCATATTGTTATTTATCACCATTGTAGTTAGCTTTAAGTCCTCATTATGTTTTGGAAATAACCTGTCGCAATTAGTTTTAACGTCTCTTAGTGTGATGATCTGTTTATATATATTTTTATTTATTTTTCTATTTATTTATTTTTTACCAGACAAGCTCTAGACGTGAAGACCTGTAATTGGCTGTCAGATTATCATACTGTTATTTATCACCATTGTAGTTAGCTTAATAAATACTTAAATATTTAAGTATTCTATCTACGCGATTACGGGAACAAAACGGCAAATCAGCAAATTATTCCATCATCCAAGTGTTTTTTTCGTAATTTAAGCATTAGGAACAATAATTCAATTAAGGTTTAAGTACAACGCACGTATCAAGGTATTGTGTTTAGAGCTGAGCGAGATTATGCTTCATTCTACGTAGTTATTAGCATGAATGACAAGGCAAAAAGACGTTACTGAAGAGTGAAGACTTACTGAAAGAGTAAAATAAAAATACTAAAAGATAAACAATTAAAAAACTAAAGGAATGCAGTGACGAGACGATAATAAGCAAATAATGTAACGATTTTGAAGGGGTATTTCGATACTGATCATTATTGGGTAAAATTACGATGCAAACGGAATAATATAACGATGAGTACTGTACGAATAAAATTTCGATACTCGCACTTCGGGCAACATTACATTAATGAAAGGGTAAGGTACCTACTTAAGGTGGATGCTCCAGGGTAACCCGCGAAATTCAAATATTTTTATGTTTTTTGCAATTTGCCGATCAGTGTGAAGCTGTATGTGGACCAAATGCGATCCGCGACCGTAACGCGTATTTATCTAAAGAATTATAACCATTTTAATCATCAATATAGCCCTCTAAGTTCATGTAGTTCGAAAGAATGATTATTTCTAAATATTCGACGACGACGTCTTCATGTATGCAAAAATTGAAATAAGCAAATATGCTCATAAAATAAAAACTACTAAACCGAACTGAATCACATTTTTACGGGGCTAAGGGCAGGCATGCCGCATCGAACTAAAAAAGAATCACACAAATCGGATGAGAAAACTCGAGAGTAATCGGTGTTCATATTAAAAAAATACCCGCCGAATTGAGAACCTCCTCCTTTTTTGGAAGTCGGTTAAAAACCGTTTAATTTTCATTATTTTTACTTGAACTTGAAAGCGTACCCTGGAGCTTAACGGAATTAGCGAATTTCATATTTTCTTTAAATTTTTGTTGCAGTATTTTGATCATGGCTGTACCTAAAACGAAAACACTAGTACTTTTCAATTTCCTGATTTTGTTAAAGATTCCGCTGAATAGCTCACACAACACAGGCAAATAAGGTAAACTAGGTGACTGGGTCACATCAACTATCGACAAACACAACAAACTTTCTCATATAGGTACGTTTAACAATCATTTACCTACCACGATGTATAAGAAATGTCGATTCAAATTAAAACTCGATTGTTTTCAAGCAATTAATCTACGTTATTATAAAGGTTTTGAATACTTACGGTAACCAATGCAGAGGGCGCCTTGGACACGACATCGCTCACCACCTCCTGCGCTTCGAAACTCTTCGCGATCGAAGACATGGTTCTCGCAAACACCCTAAAATTGACCATAGTGCCGTCTGCTATTAACAAAACAATCGCACATCTCAATATTCGCGCCATTTTCGAAAATGGAACAGGACGTAAACAGCAGCAGTATTTTTTTTTTATTTGAGTAGTGGCGTGGCGACGGTCAATGCTTGCGTGCGGCGAATGACTGGCCTCTGCAGTGTACCTACTTGGCTACTGGTTATATAAAGTGTTTCTCTGACGACTAGTTTTAATGGTGGGGTAAAGGTGAGGATAGAAATGTTTCTTACATTGAGTTTTATTTCAATTAAAACATACTGTTTGGTAGAATTTAGTTGATAAGACTTGTGCTGTGAGGTAAATAATTTTGGGCACTAGAACCACCTATGGTTACAGAAATAAGGCTTACTTATTTAAATTGCAGTAAATAAGTTAACTATTGAACAACTTAACTGATTGGTCTCTTTTAATTGAGTAAAACATCACAACATACATTATTAAATTTTTATGTGATTTTGAAAACTAAATCACATTTTCTGTATGAAAATGCACAAAACAAAGTACCTTTAGATCACAGCAGGTGGTATTCTAGTTACACATTGTGTCTATCCTGAGATGTGCTTCAATGACATTATTGAATTAATTAATTTTGAGTTAATCAATGTACTTAAATCAACTAGTAAAATAAATAAAAAGTTCCAAGACATTATGAAATAAACATGCAATATTTTTATTTCTCAGGGATAGCACTTCTGTGACCAACAGTACTATCCTCAGTTGACAAACATAACATACAACTACCTACTGTTCCCTGTGTGTGGGAGTTGTGTCTATCCATTGGAAGCCAAAAGTCAACACCATTGTCTCGGTGAAACCGCCACTTGGTTCTCATCATTCATGGATGTTAGAATTTACAATAATCTATAGAGGTCTGTGTTTTTTTTTTTTAATAATTTTACTGTACTATAACTAGGGCTGAATTGGTTTAATTTTATTACATTAATTTGGCCCATTTTTATAACTGGTAATAATAATATTTAAGTAAAACAATTTTAGTTGTTATAGTTTTATACAAATTAAAAATAATAATAATAATGTTGAAGCAGGAATAAAAACCAGTGTACAATTTTATTCATAGTACATAATGGATTGTGTTTTGAAATACTTCTAACATGTGGAGAGAACAGAGGGTTATATCAGTTCTTCCAGCTTAAGCCCTACAGATCTTAACGCTAAAAATCAGGTGGAATTGACGTTTTAATATTAATAATAACAATTTTTTTCATTTTATATGTGAACATTTTTGTTGACTGTTGAACCTAGGTAAGTATTTCACATGGTTAATTCATGATTTATTATTTACTAGCCAACCCCCCGGCTTCACACGTGTGCAGATTATCTACATACAAAAACTTCTCACTTTCCTCAAGAACCACTCTATCTATTAAAAAAGCCCACACCAAAATCCGTTGCATACCTAGTTTTAAAGATCTAAGCATACAGCGGAATCGACTTTGTTTTGTACTATGTAGTGATGTTTTCACCCAAGTTTTTTTTATTGTGCTGTTAAGTTCCATTTTGCAATTTGTAATTTAAAATATCCCAGAGTAAGCCCGACACACCTTAATTTATTATGTTAATTATTGACACAGCACAATATACCTACTTTGCTTTAGTTTATTGCAATGTACTGTGTCTTAAAATGTGGTAAAATTATTGCCTCAAGTGACTCCACTGATTTATTTGTTGATTAATATTTAATAAGTACTCTACTTTTTCTGCATGAAAAGAACCTCTTGCAGGCTGAAAGATCATTTCACAAAATGCTAAACTATGTGGTTATAGTATTAACCTGAAATGAAGTCATATGCGTTTTTGATTTCAATACTGCACTATCCACTATCACAGACGCTTTGTATTACGTAACGGAATAAATAAATCTAAATCTAAACACATAAGTAGCCTAGCCGGCGGCACGCAATCATTGACAATTTTTATTTTATGTAGGTTAAAATATAGAAATAAATGATAGTAAACTTGTAAAAGTTGGTGTACATCTTACCTGGGTATTTGAATGAATAAAAGTAAACAAATTGTATATTATCCGAAAAAATAAACTTCGGACTTCGATAAAACGTAAAGTACGATGGGTTGGCTGAGCCGGCAATAATAGACAAGTTTTGACATAAGATTAACTTTACATGTAAAACGCACAGAACATATATTACCTAGCGGTAGCGATAAAACGTCAGTTGGTCAATGAGATAAAAAGATAAAAACCTGGTAAGAATTTACTAGAATTATTAGTTAACATTCATTTCGAAACAATCCACTGATGCTACGTCGTGCGCGGACGCCGTGACGGATGTGTTGCGGAGGGGAATGGAGTACTACATTCCGTTCTCTAACGTAGCAATATCTGGCGAAGCTCGTCCTTGGTTTGGTGCAGAGTGCAATCTTGCTGATGCGCATAAGCACGCGGCGTACCTAGCATGGGTCGACGCTCGTACGCGCAAAGCGAATGACGTGAGTCAGAAGAAGAGAGCCTTCAACAGGGCTGCTAGAAGTCCTGCAAGAAGCTGTTGCGGAGGACACCGTTTGACCACATTAGCCGAATAGGGAATAAACTTGCTTCATACCCAGCAGGTAGTAAGGCTTTTTGGTCCCTGGCTAAGTCGGTCGAATCGAACTTCTGCCGCCCCTCACTACCCACCACTGCTGAGACCCGACGGGACGCTGGCCCACTCCGATGAGGAGAAAGCGAACTTGTTTGCGGAATCTTCACGTCTGGATCCTGGTGGCGCGACGCCCTCCGCCTCTCCTGGTGAATGCGAGTCGAGTATGTCGAACATTCACATTCATCAGAAGGACGTCCGTAGGGTACTGCGTAACCTGCTCGTCTGGACTGCTGGATATTAATGCGGGGGTTCCTCAGGGGTCGGTGCTTTCGGCAACACTGTTCTTGCTGCATATTAATGATCTGCTTAAACCCGGTACCTTTGGGTATGCAAACGACAGCACTGTTGCTGAGAGATCGTGTCCGACGCACGAGCTGGTGGGTCACAGATCCGGTCTCTCCGGGAGGCAATGGTTGAGCGCTTGAACGTGTCCTTACAGGCTGTCTCTGAATGGGGCGATGCCAATCTGGTCAAGTTCAATGCTGCTAAGACCCAAGCGTGTCTATTTTCCGCCAAAAGGAGCCAATTCCGCCCAGCTCCATCTTTCCGCGGTGAAACCGTGCCGATAACCGACCATCTTGAGCTTCTTGGGGTTACATTAACATCTACTCTCAATTTTGGCCCTTAAATAGAGGCAAAAGCTCAAGTGGCTGCAAAGAAGTTGGGGATTCTGGCTAAGGTCGATCGTGTATGGAATACTGCTCTTATCTTTGGGATGGATCTGCTAGATACCAGCTTGATGCCCTTGAGTCAATTGAGAAACGAGCCAAGAGGATCATCGGCAATGAGAGGCTCGTCGCGTCGAAGCTCCAAAGTCTTGAACATCGACGACGAGTTGCTAGCCTGTCGGTTTTTTACCGGTTGCATTATGGGGACTGTGCGACGGAATTGCATAATTTAATTCCGCCAAGCCCGTTCCATCATCGGACCACAAGACGAACGGCGATGCGCCACCGGTACATGGTGGACATCCCACCCATACGCACAAAACGTTTTGGGAACACATTCATAGCGCGTACAGCTAAGGAGTGGAATTCCCTGCCGGAGTCTGTGTTTCCTGATAGCTACAACCTGGGAGTCTTTAAATCAAGAGTGAATAGGTTATTTCTAGGCAAGCGTGCTCCATCTTCGACCACATCCTCGCTTACCATCATGCGAGATAGTGGTCAAACGCGTGCCTATCAATAGTAAAAAAAAAGCTTGAGAGGTGTCAAGGGACACCCGGATGGAACGAAGTTCCTACGCCGCATGGCTTACAACTATAGCAAAAAGTGTCGTTACAACTTTTGGTCTTAATGTGTCGTTACAACTTTTGGTCTTAATTTTTTCCGTCTAGCCCCCTTTCTCAACGCGCGAATTGTAATAAAACTAGAAACATAACTGTGTTTTACGACTTTATCCTTTTCCCTAAGATGGTATCGTATCGTTGGCAACTAATGACCCACTGTTTCTCATCTCAATCAGTCCCTGTTGAGATGAGAAATTCTAATCCATTCCATTCCATTCCATTCCATTCCACTCTCCACTCTCCACTCTCCACTCTCCACTCTCCACTCTCCTCTCTCCTCTCTCCACTCTCCACTCTCCACTCTCCACTCTCCACTCCACTCCACTCCACTCCATTCCATTCCACTCCATTCCATTCCATTCCATGCCATTCCACTCCATTCCATTCCATTCCATTCCATTCCATTCCATTCCATTCCATTCCATTCCATTCCATTCCATTCCACTCCATTCCATTCCCCTCGATTCCATTCAATACAATAGCTTACTATAGCAAAAAGTGTCGTGACAACTTTTCATAAGAATTTTTTCCGTCTAGCCCCCTTTCACAACGCGCGATAAGGAACTTCGTTCCAAAAAAAAACAAGGAATAAATAATTTCAGTCTAAAATTAACACGGTTTGATCATTGTCTTCAGTTAAATCCATGTCTGTGAATGTAAGGTCCGCTTAGCGTCCTTATCCCTTATCAAATAAGTAAAAATCACATATAGATATACTAACAAAATGTTCTAATCGAATCACATTTCTTTCAAACCTAATGCATAATCTATGATTCAAACATCTTTCACTCTACCGAAAATAAAACGGGCCGCCCGTTTGACTTTTGGTTGCTACCTAGCCTCTAATTTGGTACTTGGTAGCCCATTTGATCAGACTGATCAGAGGCAAGAAAGTGGTACAGTTTACAGGCGCGATCTCGGTTAAGTGGACCCACGGTGGAGCTGGCTGAGAATTTTATTGTAGTACTAGTTGACCCGCACAACTTCGACTGCGTCACAATTTTCATAACTGCTCCGCTCCTATTGGTCTTAGTAAACTGTGTACCGCCGTGAAACCTACAATCATATTATTATTACCTACTGTAATGAAATAAACCTTTACTAGATAACGGTTTTAATCAACAAAATACTTAAATTAGTTGTGGCGTAGTATCCTGGTTATTGTCTTGTCCTTGGGATGGCTATACAGTTGTGGGTGGCACCTCGATATCGTGGCCAGGAAGCTCATTTACAGAGTAGGGAGCGAATAGAGTGAAGAGCCTGATTCAAAGTCCTTTCCCAATTCTCTACAGGCAAGTTTCTGGATCGCAAGGCCAATTGGATAGTTTTCTAAAGAGTGAAGTTAAGGAGCTCTACTTGTCCGTTCCCTGCAATACCGCGAGAGTGTAGAAACTGCTTAACTTCAGATGATAAGAACGATGTCCCACGATCAGAATGCAGGAATGCAGGCATACCAAATAGCATAAACAATTCATTGAGATTCTTGATGACTGTTGTCGAGCTCATGTCTGAGCAAAATGCAAAGAGAAAGCGAGAGTATTCGTCTATCCCTGTCAGGATGTATTTATTGTTTGTATAGGTATAGGACCTTTAAAGTCAATGCTTAGTCTTTCGAATGGAGATGTCGCCTTAATTAGACTGGGACCAGGTTCGATTGATTTATAATATCTAGGTTTCAATTCCGAGCAGATACGACAAGAGTTAGACATATTTTTGATTTCTTCAACAGAATAAGGTAGATTCTTCGATCTCTTTCAGTGTACCATTCTTGTTACACCAGGGTGACAAAGGATTTCATGCAGGAAAACAAGTTTTGCTGAACGAGATTCGATAGCAGCGCATACACGCGACAATGTGTCAGCAACATTATTTTCTTTACCTGGAGGACGGTAAACGATATCGTATTTGAACGGAGCCAATTCTAAACGGCATCTTTGTATTTTCTCGTTTTTGTTTTGCTATTTAGCTTGTTATTGAACATAAAAGCTACCGATCTTTTGTCTGTAATTAAACGATATTGTTTTCCAATAATTTCTTATTGGAAAACAATATCGTGTCGCCATTTCTTTAACGATTCGACTATGGCGTACGCTTCTTTCTCAACAGCGGAATGGTTTTGTTCACTTTAATTCAAAGTTCGAGAAAAAATGCTACGGGTCGATTAGCTTGCGATAAGGTTGCAGCAATTGAATGTTCAGATGCATCCGTTTCAACGAGAAAAGGTATGTCGTTATTGATAGCGTGAACAGAAGATTTTACTATATCAGCTTTCAATGCTTTGAAATTTTCGACGAGTTGTTTATTTAGTGGGAATATTCTTGTATTTGCTAAAGCGTGGATTCTTTCTGAGAAGTTTGGAATCCATTTGCTATAGTGTGCAAACATTCCTACCACTCTTCGTAATGACTGTGTGTCATTTGGCGGTGAAAGATTTAGAAGTGGGCGCAGCCGTTCAGCATCTGGCTTTATGACATGGTCTTTGATGGTATAGCCTAAGATATCGATGCTATCCAGCGAGAACTTGCTTTTCTCTTTATTGAGAGTAAGACCATATTTATGTGCGGCTGCTAAAAATTTTTGCAAGTTTGCATCATGTTCAGATTGAGATCGCCCACAAACTGTTATATCATCAAGATATGCGAAGGTACCTTCTAACTTTTCGTTTCGTATAACCCAGTCAATGGTTCTTTGAAAACTTGACACTCCGTTTGTTACGCCAAATGGTATGCGACAAAACTGGTAGATTTCCAACAGCTTCAAAAGCAGTATATGGTTTTCTTTTTTGTAGGATCGGTACTTGATGGTAAGCACTCTGCAAATCGATCGCGCTGAAGATAGAATACTTCGAAATATTAGAAACTTGGTCCTCCATATTGGAAAGTGGATAAGCGTCGAGCTGTGTGTACCTATTTATCGTAAGTGAATAAAATCAATGACAAGGCGCTTCTTGTGATTAGCGTTTTTTGTAATTAGTACTTGAGCTCTCCAGGGGGACGTGCTTTCTTCAATAATGCCATCAGCTAGGAGTTTTGTGATCTCTCCTTCAATAAACTTTTTATCGCCTTCATTGTAGCGGCGAGATTTAATCGCAATAGGCCTGTAATTTGGACTGATATTTGTAAATAGTGGAACAGCAGGGACAGACGCTTCTGCAACTTTGCATACCTTTAGTAGTTCTTTAGGTCCACCGAATGAAAATTTGACAAAGGAGTGCTGGTCTAATATGTCGTGACCGATTATCAAGTCAGCACAGAGATTTTTCACAATTAGTAAATTCACGTTTCGATAATCATGGTCTCCACATACGAACTGACACACATACTTGACCTTCGACTTGTGACGTATGACTGGTTGAAGCCATTGATGTAATTTGCTTGCAGGGTCTTTTCTTTAATTGTCATAATTGAAATAAATTCTAATTGATGAAGCTTGTAGATCTACCAGTATCGAGTAAAGCTTCAGCTTTTATCCCTTTTATGTAAGCTGAAACTGTAGCTTTCTTCAAGGAAGTTGGCGATGCAGCTACAACACATCCACAAAGGCTATCATTTCCTTCGGAAATAGCGGCATTGATATGGCTCTTGCTTCGACACACAACAGTGTAATGACCCTTCTTGTTACAAAATTGACAGACAGAGTCTGCAGCAGGACAGTCTCTACGAGGATGGACATACCCACCACAAAAGAAGCATTTGCGTCTCTGGTAATTTGGCGTCACTGCTTTTGTACTAATAGGTTCTTGAGATTGTTTAAGTACAACAGATGATTCTTTTTGTTTGGAAGTGGTGGCGATGACAGCGGCGGTATTTGCATTTGAAGAGTTAAAGTTTGTTGCATTAACTTCCGCCATTTCTAGCGACAGTGCTTGATTGTGTGATTCTTCTAGTATCAACGACAGATTTTCTAGTAACCTTTGTCAGCGACCGGCTGGACGGCGGGCTGCGCGCCCCCGCACGGGTTTCTGTAGGAACTACACTATAATACCGATTAGATTCCTATTGGTTGTTTGGCTTTGCAAACAGAACCCCTCTTGTAGCTCAAGTTTAGGTTTAAGACACGTACTGACGTACCATTTTGTAAAGAGGCATTCTATTCGCAACCGTTCAATATACCACATCGTTACTATCTGGAGTATTATTTCCACACGCTACCTCAGCGCTACAGTGGTGACCCCGACTTGATATTTTTAAAGAAGATACCTCCAGACTCAAGTTTTCATCATGGCCAACAACGGTGAACAAGAACTCTCCGGTGTGTCGACGTCACAGCGCATCCCACCCTTTTGGCGCGACAGGATTCGTCTGTGGTTTAGGCAATTCGAAGCAATAGTGTCCGTACAGAAAAAAGACGATCAAGTTATGTTCGAGCTCGTCATCGGACAACTTGAGCGGCAAGATCTCGACGAAATCTCCGACATAATTCTCAATCCACCTGAAAACCACCGGTATGAAGCGTTGAAGAATCGATTGCTGCAAGTGTACGAGGAATCCGAGCAACGGCAAGTACAAAGGTTGCTATCGGAAATGGAACTCGGCGACATGAAGCCTTCACAGCTGCTACGTCGCATGAAAAACCTCGCCGCCGATAATATCTCTGACTCAGCGCTACGGATTATGTGGACAAACCATCTTCCACAATCTGTTCGAGCAGTCCTCGCCGTCAGTGAAAACATCGCAAAACACTCCGATATCTACGAGCTGGCAGTGATGGCAGACAAGATCCTAGAGCAGACACAACCACTCGGCGCAGTCGCTGCAGTAACATCCGTCCCCACCACCCCACGTGCGTCTACGTCAAATTGAGGAAAAGATTGACGCGCTCACGAGAGAAATCGCGTAACTGAAAGCACATCAATCGCATCATCATCCACGCAGACCATTTGACAGACGGCGAGCAAGATCGCGTTCATCGAGCAACTAACCACAGCCGCTCGCGAAGAGAGCAATCAGTTATCTGCTTTTACCATCGCAAGTTCGGCAAAGAGGCGCGAAAATGTACACGTCCGTGTAATTTCGAAAATGGCAGTGCTCCCTCGGGAAACTAACGCCTGCGTTGGATGAGGCAGGAACCAGCGCAAACACTTCTTACCGCCTATATATAACAGACAAAAACTCACGTCTGCCCTTTCTAATTGATACTGGCGCCAACGTCTCTGTGATACCGAAGAAAAAAGGCGGGAAAGCCACACCAACAGACTTTTGCTTGTACGCAGCGAACAACACGGTAATTCCAACGTACGGAGAGAAAAATTCGAAAAAATTTTCGAGCTCGCTCTGCTCGCTCTTGAATTTTGCAATGTTTCCTGTATGTGGCTAAAAGTTACTTCTATTCAGATAATAATGACAAAAAATCAAACCTATCCGATAATAGACACAAAAATTTTTGAGCTCGCTTCGCTTGCTCTGAATTTTGCAATCTCTCAGTACTTAACCTGTTCTGTATGAGGCAAAACTATTTTCTACTCAGATATTAATAACAGAAAATCAAACCCATCCGATAAAAGGTACAAAAATTTTCGAGCCCACTTCGCTCGCTCTTGAATTTTATATCTCAGTTCTTAACCTGTTCTGAATGAGGCAAAACTTACTTCCACACAGATATTAATGACAGAAAATCAAATCTGTTCGACAAAGGGAAAAAAAAATTTCGAGCTCGCTTCGCTCGCTCTTGAATTTTATATTAAAGCTTACTTCTACTCAGATATTAATGACAGAAAATCAAACCTATCCGATAAAGGGTACAACCATTTTTGAGCTAGCTTCGCTCGCTCTTGCAAACTGCATTTTATAATTTTTTAAGCTTTCCTGCATCAGTCAACAAAGTTACTTATATCGTCCCGGGCCCCGGGATCGTGGTGAGCTACCTGGGCCTCCTGACTATGACTGACCTAAAATGCTACTTTTGATCGGGCACACCGCAACGATTTTTCTTATTCAACGTCGCATCTCGGGTTGGGGGCTAGGCCCCCCCTGGAAAAAACCCTAGATACGCCAATAAACATACTTAATGAATGTTGAAAAACTCAGTATCCTAGGCTAAGAAAAATTAAAAAAGGGAGTGTGTTTGACTATGTCTGTTCTTGGACTTCTTGGTAATGTCATTGTCATGTCAATAGCGTCATGGATGGATGAAAGAAGCTTTATTGCTTCGCATTGTATTTTTCTTGTGAATTATTATTGTAAAAGTTGTATTTTTGATTGCATTAATTTCATCCCGAAACTTTCATAATCCGGTTATAAAAATGCCGTGAACTGTGCAAAATGCTATTGGGTGACATCGAACTAACGAAACGCTTATTGGTTATTGCTGTCGTTCTCGGCATTATTTTGGTTTTGAAGGAATACGTATTTGTTTATCCACTATGACTCAGAATAAGGTTGCTTATTTCTATAATGCCGACGTGGGGAACTTCCACTACGGGCCGGGACACCCGATGAAGCCTCACAGATTGTCTGTGACGCATAGTTTGGTGCTGAACTATGGACTGCACAAAAAGATGCAAATCTACAAACCGTACCGAGCCAACGCTCATGACATGTGTCGTTTCCACAGTGAGGATTACATAGAATTCTTGCAAAATGTAACACCTCAGAACATACAAAGTAAGTAAACAATACGAGATATTATTATTAATGTTTGGCAACAAAATACAACACACCCAGACCTTCATCAGGAGCAGGGAAACCTACAGATTGACATAATGCACTCTTTTATCTTTACAAAATTGTAATAGCTAAAAATGTATGCAAAAATTCACAAAAAGTTCATCAATAATCCTTAAGTACTCTCGAGTCAGTTTTAATAAGTAACAATGCCAGAAGAAAATTTGAGTCTAGAATATTTACACAGTTGCTAGTTGGTATCAGCACATTTCTCTCAACAACCTTGTGGCAACAAGTGTCAACAGATAGTTATGTTTTACATGCAAATTATTATGCTTGAACTAGCTTTTACCACTGACTTTGTGTATTATGGGTGTTGAAATTGGTTTCGTCTCAAAACATTCAAGTTGCAAAACATTCAAATCTCATAAAATCCAAGTCTCAAAACCTCCCAAGTTGCAAAATATATACATCTCAAAACATTCAAGTTGCAAAATCATCACATGGGTGCAAAGCATTCAAATCTCATAACATGCAAATCTCAAAACCTCCAAGTTGCAAAATATCTACATCTCAAAACATTCAAGTTGCAAAATCATCACATGGGTGCAAAGCATTCAAATCTCATAACATGCAAATCTCAAAACCTCCAAGTTGCAAAATATCTACATCTCAAAATGTTCAAGTTGCAAAATAGTCAAGTCTCAAAACATCCATGTCTCATAATATTTTTTTTTTTTTTAGTTTTAAATCTTACTAATATTATAAAATTGAATGTGAAAGTTTGATCCAGAGCTGCTGCTGCATTAAACTTTCACATTTGTAGATATTTTGCAACTTGGAGGTTTTGAGATTTGCATCTCATGAGATTTGAACATATGCACCCATGTGGTGATTTTGTAACTTGAACATTTTGAGACTTAACCTTGAAATTATGTCTTGGGAGTATCCTTTGTACTTATTCAGATCACAGCCTGTGTACAAATTAGTCATTCAGGTGTAATTTTATTGATAAGAAACCATCCAAACATGTAGACTTAGCTTATTATAATACTGTCTTTAGCCCATGACTTTGTGTGCGCATATCCTGCTTTTTACCATTCCTGTATAGCCTTTAGGCTGCATTAGTTAACGAGAAAGGCTATGCTAAGGCTTATGTGGCTATCATATATATGAAAAGCATTTTCCAAATCTGACTGGGAGTTCTAGAGATAGTTGACACTTCGCGTGACCCAAGGCTGGCTTTTACCTCGGACAGAGAATGCATTGCCATACAATGTGTCAATGCCGCCAATGTTTTTGATGCCTTATTTTAGTTACGAGTTTTTATTTTAATTATATATTGCCCAGAGATTAGCGCATTCTAACAAACAAACTCTTCAGCTTTTTTATATTAGTATACATTACTTGACCCACATCAGCTTCTCACAAGTGCAAATTATAGATCACAAACTTCTTCCTCATTTGCATCAGTAGGGTGTGTGGGTTCGTTATAATAATCGTGATAGGCGGACCCTGATAATAGCCGGGATTAACGCCAGGAGGAAGAAGGAGGTGTGTGGGGTCGTTAGACCTTACTGCGGACATTATAAGAAGAAGATCAGTAAAATTGTGTCAAAATATGTGTATGGTCTGTCCGTTAAGCAGAGAAACAGACTGAGGCAGACAATGACTTTGTTTACCATTTAGTAAAGTATGAAGTACTCATTTCATTTCAGGTTATTCCAAAGACCTCCTGCACTACAATGTTGGGGACGACTGTCCTGTATTCGAGGGTCTGTTCGACTTCTGTTCAATGTACACAGGAGCTTCCTTGGAAGGTGCAATGAAGCTCAACAATAATGCTTGTGATATTGCCATCAACTGGTCTGGGGGGCTGCATCATGCAAAGAAGTTTGAACCTTCAGGTATGGTTTTATAACAGCACCTATTTGAGAAAAAAATTACAAATTGTTATTTACACTACCTGTAACATTTGGCATATTTTATCCCTTGAAACAATCCACATTTAAATTATGGCTTGGCATAGAGGGTACCATGGGTGCACCATGTTTATTACACACTAGCTGACCCACGCAACTTCGCCTGCATCACATTTTTCATTAATGTTCCGCTCCTATTGGTTCTAGCATGATGTCATACATTGTGTAGCCTTCTTCAATTAATGGGATATCCAAAGATATAAGAAACAAGGAGATATGCCCGTTAGACGAAAATATATCGGAACCCTGTGTCCCCAGTATATCCCTTCCACACGAAAACTACTACACATACACTTCTGTAAAATCAATAGATACGCAGTCGCGCACACACCCGCATTTATTAAATCAGAGTGTACTACACAATCAATTATAAACCTTATGCCATCAAACACATTGTGTATTTACCGTTCATCGTACAACTCACGCACACTCAGGCCCGTATTACAGAACGTTACTCAAGTACTACTTAAACTGCGTTCAACCGATTACTGCTTGAGCAAAGAATCTAGCCTCAAGCATTCAGTTTATTTTAGAACTATCCTCAAACTCAAATCAAACGAAACTACGCTTGAGTAGAGATTTTGATCTCTGATTACGTGAGTAAGCAATCATTATGGTAACCCTGAACAAAAGTTTGTTTTCTATTGCAATTCTTTTTTTATTCGCACGATCAAAACCGGAGTAGGCGGACGACACGACGTTACTGACACTGACAGCCACCCTTAACCCTTCAGAGTAGGTACATATTATGTTCTGTGGACAGAAAAACTGTGAAACGGAGTGTTTTTGGCGGGATTATTTCGAGTGCAGTTCAGTGGCTGTTTTAATTGTTCGCAAATTGATTCCTTGTGGTTTTGTTTTGTTGGTATTAACTACCTCAGCAAAGTTTGCGAGAAGGCTGACTCGATACATTTGCTGCCAAATACTGCAAAAAAAAATTAGAATGTGCTGCACCCCATTCTAATGAAACTCAAAAAAAGATATAAATTAAAATAAAGAGGTCTCAGGTAAAATTAAATGTTTTACGACATCTTGTGAAAACCTGTACTTCTACTTAAAGTTTTCACAATTTAAGTACATTTAAGTTCGATTTGTCTCATTATTAAAAAAATATTATAATAATCTACTTCTGCAAATATATCCGTTTTGATTAGGTAGGTACTCGATTTACTCCAAATCGACAACAATTTTCATGAAAATCTATGCTCAAGCGGGGTCTCGACTACACTTGCGAAAACAAAGATCAAATCTCGCCTCAAGCAGTGATTCTGAGCTGATTGTGCTTTTAAAATAAGGACACATTGAGTAGAGCTCAGTCAAGCCTCAAGCACTATTCTGTAATACGCAAAAAATGTCATTTTAAAGTGACATTGCTCAGGTGATTATTGATTTTAGTTTCTCTGCTCAAGTCAAGTTCTAAAATTAAAACTCCAACTGAGACTAGTTTTAAGTAATGCTTGAGTCTTGATTGTAGTTCTGTAATACGGGGCTCAAACAACGGTCGCTATCGTTGTGCTGTGCAAAAGCAATTTATTTCTCATATACGCTAGTGATTGACTAAACTGGAAAGTTATCGAATCTTCAATTTTATTATTGTAGAAACATTTTTGGGGTCACGAAAAATAAAATAAAATAAAAAACAGCATGTACAGAAAATAATAGAATAAAAATAAACAAATGTAGCTAAAAAAATATCTTATTTATTATCTATACTAATATATAAAGCTGAAGAGTTTGTTCGCTTGAACGCGCTAATCTCAGGAACTACTGGTCCGATTTGAAAAAATATTTCAGTGTTAGATAACCTAAACAATATCATCACGCTCAGACCAATAGGAGCGGAGCGCAGACGAAGTTGCGCGGGTCAACTAGTAACAATATAAAACAACGTCGCTTTTTCCGTTTGTAGGCTTATATATTTTAAACTACTCAACGGATTTTAATGCGGTTTTCGTAAGTGAACCGAACATCCAGTACTACTTTTTGTAGGAAACCAATTAGGTGGCCTGCCTGTGGCATCAATCCATTCCTTTTTAAAATTCGCATCTTTAGGGAAGCTGAAAGGTAAAAACAACTTATTTATCATTTACATCTATCCTAAACTACTTCTATACCTCACCATGAGGCAGCACCCTTATTGCGTAACACACTTTAAATCTAGATCTGAATGACTTTGACATATTGCTTCATGTGTGCGAAAAATTGGTAGGCTCAACAAAGTAAATAACGCAATGAATGTTGTTGAACTGACTTAATAACACTGATTCCTACTGTAAGTTGGTTAAGCAATTACCCCGCATGTTTTTGTTATAAAATCAAACCCTAGTTAGTAAATAATTTTTTATAATTATATGACAAAAAAACACACCCATGCATAACAAACAAATACCATGAATATGTTAACTAATCAAAAGCTAAAGTTGATATTATATTATCTGAATGCATTCATGCTGCATTACTATAACGCATTCGAAGCTATAACGGAAGTCAAATACAAAAACCATAAAAAAGTACGGCACGAGTAAGAGGCATAATATACGATACTTCAAAAGCCAAAAACACTTCACCGATTATCTCATCGCTAGGTGCATCGGCCGTACTACGCGAATCAACGGCTTAATACAATATCTTTTTGTGATTTTTACATTGCTCGTCCAGTCACTTAGCGACAAACTTAGGTAGTGGTTAACCTCTCGGCTGGCGCCAGCCGAGAGGTTAAGGAGCAATGTATTTGTTGCAAAAATAATACAGTCGCTGTGATATTTGGAAACAAAAATACCATTGTAAGAGCCAGAAATGTTTTACGATTTGTTGTTTTTGTTGATTTTAAAGACAAATATAGTAAAATACTTGTATTTACATATGATAAGTAATTCCATGACTAACAAAGTTTTGGTTTGTGCTTCGGTTTTTAAAAGAAACCACTGAATAACACGGCATTCTTATACATTTTCACGATCGCGGTCGAAAGCGCACTAGTTCGCGGAGACAGTCATTCAACTTTCGCATGTCGCGCGGACACCGACACGCCCCCTTGCCACTTCTCCTGTTTTTTATATTTCTGTGGGGCTATCCAACACGTGTTCAACCAAACAGACTCTTCAGCTTTATCTATACCTATACTAATATATAAAGCTAAAGAGTTTGCTTGTTTGTTTATTTGCTTGAACTCGCTGATCTCAGAAACTACTGGTCCGATTTGAAAAATTCTTTCAGTGTTAGATAGCCCATTCATCGAGGAAGGCTATAGGCTATATATCATCACGCTAAGACCAATAGGAGCGGAGCAGTAATGAAAATTGTGACGCAGACGAAGTTACGCGGGTCAACTAGTAATATTATAATTATAGATAATTGTAACATTGTGGGACAGCGTTAGCTTTCGTTTGTCAGCTATTACATTCAACAATGGCATTCAAAATCAACTCATAGTAATTAATTTGAAGAAACCAGGAACTTTTGAATTGTCAGAGGGTCAGTCAAAATGATGTGATCGAATCTACAGAGAATTACTCCATCAGTGCAGTCTTTGTTGGTCTTGGCTAACCTAACCTCTATCCCACTTCTTTACAGGTTTCTGCTACGTAAACGACATAGTCATAGCTATTCTAGAGCTCCTCAAATACCACCCTCGGGTGTTGTATATAGATATAGATGTCCACCATGGAGACGGTGTCCAGGAAGCGTTCTATCTGACCGACCGGGTGATGACCGTCAGTTTCCATAAGTATGGGAACTACTTCTTTCCTGGTACCGGTGATATGTATGAGATTGGTGCTGAAAGTGGGAGGTATTACTCGGTGAATGTACCGCTGAAAGAGGGGATTGATGATCAGAGTTATGTGCAGGTGAGTTTGGACCCAATTTTCGTTATTTATTCACAACCTGATTGATTGGATACCATTTCATGTTTAAAATTGTGGATGGGCACTCAAATGAGAGAAATTACTGGCGTGGCTAACATTAATTTAAGGTTCCATTGTCTTTTATTTTTTTAGTATAATCGTGAAGATAATCCGCTACAAACAGGTGCTTGAAGCGAATCACGTGTTATTCAGAAACTTACATAACGAAACCAATACCATGAATATACACCGCGTTCCGGACGACATACGTAAACTTCGATCGGATGTTCAGAACATGGAAATAAGCATTTTTTATTATGGACACATTAAACAATTTAATTTACGCTGTTAAGTTACGCTTGCCAAGGTTGGTTTGTGGATGGGTGGCCATCTTAACATACCGAGTTTCCTCCGTGCCTCGGAAAGCACGTTAAGCCGTTGGTCCCGGCTGTCATTTGTAGATCTTTGGCAGTCGTTACGGATAGTCAGAAGCCAGTAAATCTGACTCCAGTCTTGCCAAGAAGTACCGTGTTACCCAGTTAATGGGTTGTGGAGGTCTGGTAGGCAGCCGCTCCACGTAAAACACTGGTATTCAGCTGAATCTGGTTTGACTGGAAGCCGACCCCAATATAGTTGAGAAAAGGCTAGGCAGATGATGATGATGATGACATTAAACAATTTAATTGAAATTCAATTAATCAATTCAAAAACTAAATACCTTGACGTAAATCACCCGATAAGCATACCTCTTTATCCTAATTGGCAACGTCGTAAATGAAATGCAGATAGCATTTTATAGATTTTTAATTTTAACTGCACTTAGCGGCAACATACGGTAAATTAAGACCCTTTCATAATGATAGCTCAATTAAATTTAATTAAATAAAATGACAAATATCTTTGTAACGAAACCTTTTTAATAATAATAATAAATAATTTATTTCAGATATCATCATCCATATTTGTTAGTAAAATTACAAACTTAAAAACTAATGTTAGTAATAATATTGACTGAGTAGCAGATCCAGGTGGACTCACCGATGATGGTGGCAAATCACTATATGACTGCGTGCAGCCGTATCCAGCGAGCGGACTTTCTTTGTTAGATTTGATTTGTCAAAGCTATAGGAAGCGTTTGCTAAAGTTGAAGAACTCGGTGTATATCTATATTTTTGCATCATTCCAGGTGTTCAAACCCGTTATCTCCAACGTCATGGAGTTCTACCGGCCCACGGCGATAGTGCTCCAGTGCGGCGCCGATTCGCTCGCGGGCGACAGACTGGGCTGCTTCTCGCTGTCCACGCGCGGCCACGGCGAATGCGTCAAGTTCGTCAAGAACTTGAATGTGCCTACTTTAGTGGTGGGCGGGGGAGGGTGAGTTCGAAAGAAGTTCTATTTGTTGCCTGACTTTTTGTAGGAATGTACGTCTACGATGAGTTTTAGTTGTTAACTAACAAGCAAGGATGTTGCAAGTTAAACTTAGTTAAAAACTAAACAAATAAATTACGAACTTGTTTTTTAGGGTTCCATACCCAAAAGGTATCCAACGGAACCCTATTACTAAGCCTCCGCTGTCCGTCCGTGTGTCTGTCAGCGGGCTGTATCTCAAGAACCGTTATAGGTAGACAGTTGTTTTCACAGATTGTGTATATCTATTGCCGCTATAACAACAAATACTTAATAAAAACCAAGGTTTATGGTCGCTGACTCGCATTTGGCCAGTTTTTAAAGTTTTCATAAATTTTATATGAAATTATGTTCTGAGTTAAATTAATGACAGCACCACAGAACAGAT
Source organism: Lacanobia oleracea (assembly GCA_950371165.1). NCBI lineage: Eukaryota > Metazoa > Arthropoda > Insecta > Lepidoptera > Noctuidae > Lacanobia > Lacanobia oleracea. Next base: position 18,340,578 of record OX493406.1, read on the forward strand.
TGGCTCATAGTCTTAGGACTGATTGCAAATACACACAGAAAATAATAATAAAATTAAATAAACTACAGTCGCTAGCGAGTATAGATTGATAAAACTCATGTTAGACGTACTGAAATTCGTTAAGAGATGGTTTACTAGCTATTTATTTATTTAATTTTGTCTTGGGGTTTCATTACAATTATCATCATTACTTAGTAAACAGCCTCCCACTGCTGGACATAGGCCTCTCTCTCAATGACGGATCACATCAGTTGGTTCTGTGTCTTCCCTTCTCTTCTTGGGGTCTAACCTGTGATCTTCTTCGCTCTACCGTCTCACCGCGATAGTGCTGTAGTGCGTTCTGTTCTTATTAATTCTTCTCCAGTTTGGACCTAATGTTAAGATGAATGATGTATGAATGATACTGTTAGACTAAGGTCGTGCTCCCTCGCATCTTTTACGTTGTCGACCTCTATTTCGTTTACCATTCTGTTAGTATTTTTTTCCATCATACGTCCATTCATCCCCATCAGAAAGCTCTTATAGCTGCAAATTTGTGATGGTGGCTCATGTAGCCGAATATAGAAGAAGATATTGTACGGTGCATCCGCACATTTCATTATTCCCCTCATCATCTGCCTAGCCTTTTCCCAACTATATAAGGGGTCGGCTTCCAGTCAAACCGGATTCAGCTGAATACCAGTATTTTACGTGAAGCGGCTGCCTACCAGACCTCCAGAACCCATTAAATTGGGTAACATGGTATTTGTTGATTTAGTGGCTTCTGACAATCTGTACCGACTGCCAAAGTTCCACAAATGACAGCCGGGACCAACGGCTTAACGTGCTTTCCGAGGCACGGGGGAATCTCGGTACTTATGTTAAGATGGTCACCCATCCACAGAACAACCTTGGCAAGCGTTGCTTAACCTTGAAGATCGACCCGTGCGGCTGTTATTATTTAGCCACGAGCATTTCATTATTTCCCTATCTATCAGTAAAAGACGTGCAGTGAGAATAGTACAGAAATGGTGCAGTGCCAACCTCTTGTTTCCCCATTGCGATAAGTCTGGTGCAAGCCCCCTCTTTCCCACTGGGCACTCAGGGCACGTCAGCACGAGCCCTGGGCCTCGCGATCTATGGGGCCCCCTAGCTTCTGACAGATCATCTACCGATGACTGATTAAATATATAAGTTTTAAGAGAATCTAACGTAACATAGTTTTAAAGCACTTGTCAATGCTAAAAGATTTTCAATTATATTGCAAATACTTTTCATTTTTTCAACTGTTTATAAAAAAACAGTTGAATTGGTGTTTTTCGCCTGTTTTAGTAAAATAGTCCTATACCAAAGTCATAGGGGCTTCATTATTCCGTGCCCAGGGCCTCCAAAAAGACGGCCCTGTAGGTAGATGACTCCGTTCCTGGTTATAACATGATGGTTTTCTACGTTTCAGCTACACGCTGAGGAACGTGGCGCGGTGCTGGACATACGAGACTTCCTTACTGGTAGATGAGAACATTTCCAATGAACTGCCCTACACGGAGTATTTGGAGTTCTTCGCGCCTGACTTCCAACTGCATCCGGAAATTAACAGGTACTACTTCTATTAGTAAACCGTCCTTAGTTTATATCAGGGCCGGACTGGGACCAGACACCAGTCTGGGCATTTTAAAGGCGATCGGCCCTCCTCTCCCAAGATTGAGGAAAAATACTCAGCTATGCTATTCTCTAAAGATTCAGCCTTGCGGTGAAACTCAGTTCTGTATTCACTTTGCTGCGGAACGCTACACTAGCGCTCAAGGCTGTGACGGCCATAAGTTAAAACTACCCAACGGCGAGTAAATTGACACTATTGACAGTTCCTCATACATATTGGTATTCCCTACGAATAAAAAACAGCGACGAAAACGCTCACAGCCTCGCACACAGCCTCGATTCGAACTGTCAAATCCAAAAGCTACAATAATCGCGCTTCCGACTCTTTTATTTTACATTTTTTTTTCTTTTAAGTTCATAAAAATGGCAGCTCGGTTAATTATAACGCTTTATTTATTAGAAGAAGCCAAGAAAAGTGACGATTTGTCGCTCCAACGTCGCTCTTCCAAACTCTCTACTAACCTAACATCTCTACTTGCCTACGGGACCGCACTGGCATGTTTAGAATACACAATGTTCCTTTACAGCAACATATTTATAGGTAGGGCAATAAAAATAAAAAACAGTACCTAGTAACGGATCATAGAATATTAAATTATTGTGAGACTTTAATTTAAAACCCATGTTTGATAACAGTGAAAATACTTATCGTAATACTCACATTTCATCAGTTTTATTTATTTATCCTCTTGATCAAAGAACAATCTAAAAAGTTCAAAGCAATAGCTGCTGATGCTGACACAAATAAAATTTTTTAAACTAAAATCTCAAGTGGTTTTGTTAGCGTTGCGTCTGTTGCTTTTGTTTACATTACACGTTCGTTTTCATTGTCGCTTTGAGTTGCTCGATGTAAGCAAAGGAATCGTCATTCAGCCTTATTATGTAACATTAAAGCAAAAAATCCTTATCATTATGAAATTTGTGCATAGTTTTACTCTATTCCTTAAAATACTTAAAGATAGACATTTATTTTAAATTTTAAACGCTTAAATTTCTGAATCGAGATTGCTCGATTATGATTTCCACAATTTGTTTCAAGGCCCTAATTCGTCTACGAAACAGCGACGAGAGGCTACAGCCTACAGATCGTCGACGACCACAGCCACGTTAGTGAATACGGTTTGAACCAGCGCCACACGCTCGGGCGATCTCAAGGCTGTCTCGTCGACGAGCTCGTCGCAGCTTAGAGCCACGGAATTGTCTTTTACAGAATAGCACTCCAGTGCCGAAAGAGCGGGGCCTGTGGCGAACTTTACTGAGGGGGGCCCTTTAAATAGCAAAAGAAAGTCGACCGCTAATCGGCCACATCAACCTACCGGGCATCTGGCCCACCGGGCATTTGTCCGAATTGCCCTATGGTCAGTCCGGGACTGGTTTATTAGCGGCACATCAACCTACCGGGCATCTGGCCCACCGGGCATTTGTCCGAATTGCCCTATGGTCAGTCCGGGACTGGTTTATTAGCGGCACATCAACCTACCGGGCATCTGGCCCACCGGGCATTTGTCCGAATTGCCCTATGGTCAGTCCGGGACTGGTTTATATCAATCGTATCTATATTGAATATCGGTTCATAGTTAAAATTACATAGTAACAGTAACATCCTATCATCTGTAGGTGCTCGTGGCTAGATAATAACAGCCGCACGGGTCGATCTTCAAGGTTAAGCAACGCTTGCCAAGGTTGGTCTGTGGATGGGTGACCATCTTAACATACCGAGTTTCCTCCGTGCCTCGGAAAGCACGTTAAGCCGTTGGTCCCGGCTGTCATTTGTAGATCATTGGCAGTCGTTACGGATAGTCAGAAGCCAGTAAATCTGACTCCAGTCTTGCCATGAAGTACCGTGTTACCCAGTTAATGGGTTGTGGAGGTCTGGTAGGCAGCCGCTCCTCGTAAAATAATGGTATTCAGCTAAACCTGGCTTGACTGGAAGCCGACCCCAATATAGTTGGGAAAAGGCTAGGCAGATGATGAGTAACATCCTATCATCGGAATTAAAAAGAGCTGATGGTCTTCAATCGGTTGGGCAGGCTTTTTTGAATCATAAATAACTAAGAGCATTCCCGATTAATTGACCTCTTAAACGAAAACAAACTAAATTAGATTCACCCGTGTACGAGCTACGATTCCCGATACGATACAAACAGACACACAGTCGGTTGTCGTTTAAGGTGAAGGCTCGTGAGCATATTCACAAGATGTTGGAAGAATCACTACATCGCTAATTCGTTGGTTTCGTGTTTTCTTAATAACGTTGTTAGTTTTGTTTATTAGTATGTATGTATGTATGTATCTATGTATTTATTATAGATTGTATTTATTTTTCTTCTCTTTATTTGTCTTTTCTTTATGTTGCACCTGCCATGCTGTCTCTGCACCACCCTAAGGTCGACTGGTAGAATATGCCTACGGCATTAAGTCCGCCTTTGTACAGTGTTTCACTTGTGCATATAGTTTTAATAAATAAATAAATACACACGCCAAACTTATAACATGATACACCCCTCTTTTTGAACGGGGGTAAAAAATATGACAAGTTTCTTGTCTCCCTGGTGACCAAAGTGTCAACTACTGAAAAAAAAAACTAGAAGCTTATTTATGGTGTTTTTGTATGATAACGTTAAAAAGAGGGAGACCGTCGTATTATTAATAGCAAAATAACTTCTAGCAGGATTTCCATCAAGCATCTATCGCATCACGAATCTTTTTGTATAAGTACAAATTGATATTGAATCTTGATGCTCTTGGTCTGAAGTTCAATTCTAAAATAAAGTGTTCATTTTATTGCATTGTTATGCTTTTGATTACTTGCTGAAGTTTTAACGAATATCTGTTTGTAATATTTACAATATGGTAGTCTTTAAGTCAAGAGTGAATAGGTTACTTCTAGGCAGGCGTGCTACTTTTTCGACCACATCATCGCTTACCGACAGGTGAGATAGTGGTCAAACGCGTGCCTACCAATACAAAAAAAAAAAAAACTGTTTCAGTACAAACAACGCGAACAGCAAGCAGTACTTGGAGGCGATCTCGAAGCACGTGTACGACAACCTGAAGATGTGCCAGCATTCACCAGCAGTACAGATGACGCATGTGCCAGGTAACAATTACAATATTGCAATGATAAAGACGGTAGGTGAAAAATGGCTCCTGCCGCTCTGGGCGAAACGGCAGGGAGTGTTAGACTCTTTGACTAAATCCCACCCATATTTATTTATTTATTTTTAGGGATAACAACATGTTCTCTCAAATGCGTGCCTGCCAAGGTTGTAAAACTGTAAGATTAGAGACCCTTGATGGTAGGGGTGCGCTTGGAGGACCTGTGCCTTAATAATAACAACCATACAGATCGAGGGTCAAGATTAAGCAACGCTTGCGCTTATGGTGGTCTGTCTTTACAAACCCGGATTCCTCCGTTCCTCGGAAAGCACGTTAAGCTGTTAGACCCGGCTGTCATTTGTAGATCTTTGATAGTCGTTACGAGTAGAAGCTAAGAAATCTGACACTAGGCATGGGATGCCAGAGTTTTGATCGAAATTAGTTCGAAAGAGTGATCGCGGGCCTGGACCGCGGCGGGCAGTCGGAGGAACGCGGATGGTGGTAGTGGCGGTAGTGGTGGTAGTGGCGGTAGTGGTGGTAGTGGCGGTAGTGGTGGTAGTGGTGGTAGTGGCGGTAGTGGTGGTAGTGGCGGTAGTGGTGGTAGTGGTGGTAATGGCGGTAGTGGTGGTAGTGGCGGTAGTGGTGGTAGTGGTGGTAGTGGCGGTAGTGGTGGTATTGGCGGTAGTGGTGGTAGTGGCGGTAGTGGTGGTAGTGGTGGTAGTGGCGGTAGTGGTGGTAGTGGCGGTAGTGGTGGTAGTGGCGGTAGTGGTGGTAGTGGCGGTAGTGGTGGTAGTGGCGGTAGTGGTGGTAGTGGCGGTAGTGGTGGTAGTGGCGGTAGTGGTGGTAGTGGCGGTAGTGGTGGTAGTGGCGGTAGTGGTGGTAGTGGCGGTAGTGGTGGTAGTGGTGGTAGTCAGTAAGAGTCGCACACTCCCGTCTGCTCCGCCCGGAGTGGAAGGAGTCGGTTGATGATTTCCAATCCTTAAAAAGCCGGACAACACACGAAGGGTTCCATACTATAAACCTTAATTTTTATTATTTGTTGTTATAGCGGCAATAGACACACAATCTGTGAAAATTTCAGCTCTATACCTATTACGGTTCTTGAGATACAGCCCGCTGACAGACAAACGGGTACGGAACCCTAAAAAAGAAGACTTGCACAGAGATATCGTGGAGGTCGGTATCACTGGGCAGTCGCTTGGTTACCCTTCGGGTACGGAACCCTAAAAAAGAAGACTTGCACAGGAATATCGTGGAGGTGTCAGACTCATAGACTAAATCCCACCCATGTTACCTCAAATGCGTGCCTGCCAAGGTTGTAAAATTGTAAGGTTAGAGGCAGATTAGAGGCCCTTGGTGGTAGGGGTGCGCTTGACGGACCTGTGGCGTATAAATGACAACCATACAGGTCGAGGGGCAAGTGTGGAGCTCGTGGCTAAATAATAACAGCCGCACGGGTCGATCTTTAGGGTTAAGCAACGCTTGCCAAGGTCTGTGGATGTGTGACCATCTTAACATACCGAGTTTCCTCCGTGCCTCGGAAAGCACGTTAAGCCGTTGGTCCCGGCTGTCATTTGGAGAACTTTTGCAGTCGTTACGGATTGTCATAAGCCAGTTAATCTGACTCCAGTCTTGCCAAGAAGTACCGTGTTACCCAGTTAATGGGTTGTGGAGGTCTGGTAGGCAGCCGCTCCGCGTAAAACACTGGTACTCAGCTGAATCCGGTTTGACTGGAAGCCCAATATAGTTGGGAAAAGGCTAGGCAGATGATGATGAGGTCGAGGGTCAAGGTTAAGCAACGTTTGCGCTTATGGTGGTCTATCTTAACAAACCCGCATTCCTCCGTGCCTCATAAAGCACGTTAAGCTGTTGGACCCGGCTGTCATTTGTAGATCTTTGATATTCGTTACGAGTAGAAGCTAAGAAATCTGACACTAGGCATGCTCAGGGATGCCAGGTTTGCAGAATTTGTTCGAAAGTCACCGCGGCCCTGTAACGCAAAGGGCACTAGGAGGAACACGGATGGATTTTAGTCAGTAAGAGTCTGACACTCCCTTTCGCTCCGCCCAGAGTGGAAGGAGTCTGTTAATGATTTCCAACCCTTAAAAAGCCGGCCAAGTACGATTTGGACTCGCACACGAAGGGTTCCGTACCATAAACCTTAATTTTTATTATTTGTTGTTATAGCGGCAATAGACATACACAATCTGTGAAAATTTCAACACTACCTATTACGGTTCTTATTATTATATACTTTATTGTACACCTCATAACAAGCACAGTAAAAACGCTTATAAAACTAGTGTACAATGGGCGGTCTTATCTAATCTCTTACAGACAACCTTTGGATGGACTGAACTAAAGAAGCTAGATTTAGGGCGGTCAGTGTACAAACATCATAAATAATATTAATAGAGAGACATACATAATAATATAAAACAAATACATACAATATTAAGTAATATACTAATAAATATCAAATATATAACAGGGAAAGGAGACAAAACGTTATAGTGAGAGGTAATGTTCCTTCACCAATTTTTTAAACGTTGGAAGCGTTTGAGCGCGCCTCACATCTATTGGTAATGCATTCCACAAACGAGCTGCTTGAATAGTGAAAGATTTGTCAAAGAAGGATGTGGAATGCATACGAATACTTAATTTAAGATTTTCCGATGATCTCAAAGACCTAGAATGCGTGTCACAGAGAAACTGAAATCGTTCTTTAAGATAAAAAGGAGTATAAGGATTAAAGTGCACATTATAAAGTAAAGAAAGTATGTGGGCATTCCGGCGAAGGCGAATAGGAAGCCATTTGAGCTTGGTACGAAAATCAGAAACGTGGTCATACTTGCGCAAGCCAAATATGAACCTGATGCAGAGATTTTGAAGTCGCTCAAGCTTGTCCAATTGGACTTGGGTGAGATCAAGATAGCTGGCGTCAGCATAGTCCAAGATTGGGAGAAGAAGAGATTGTGCTAAGGCAATTTTAGTGGTGATGGGAAGAAAATTACGAAGGCGTCTCAGAGAGCCCGCCGAAGCGAACCGTTTACGACTGACCTCCTGCAGTTGTTTAGTCCAGGAAAGAGTGCTGTCGATATAAATCCCCAAGTTCTTCACAGTGTGAGTTATAGGAATAGTAGTGTTATTGAAAGAAACCTGGGGAAGTGTCGACCAATCAATCCTTGAAACGGTTCGAGATACAGCCCGCTGATAGACAGACGGACGGACAGCGGAGGCTTAGTAATAGGGTTCCGTTGGTTACCCTTATTGTACGGAACCCTAAAAAAGAAGACTTGCACAGGGATATCGTGGAGGTCAGATATCACTGGGCAGTCGCTTTCCAGACACAATAGGTCGGAGAATAAGTCCTTATTGATAGATATTTGCGGGTCTTCCCACCCTGTTCTGCATATCAGCAAGGTAAGGTATATAGGTAAGCAAAAAAATAGCTAGAAACTAGTAGAAATTACATATCCTTACTAATATTATAAATGCGAAATTAACTTTGTCTGTCGCGCTTTCACGCCAAAACTGCTGAACCGATTTAAATGAAATTTGGTACTCAAATAGTCCAGAGCCTGAGAAAGGACATAGGCTACTGTTTATCCCGGGAGTATGTTCCCTAGGGACCACGCGGGCGAAGCCGCTGGCAGAAGCTAGTATTATCTTAGCCAAGTTATGAAGATTCAGTTGTATGTATGTATGTAAATCGGGCTGGTTTCCGCAACTCCACGACTAAGCGCGTATTTTGCGTGCAGGTGGGACAAATGCGTCATTCGATCCACCCCAGCTCCCCAAGGAAGGCCAGCAACGCCTTGGTGTTACTATCTCGCAGAGGGTACCTGGGTTTCCGAAGTACTTTGCCCTGTAATCCGCAACTACCGGGCAGCTTAGAAGCAGGTGTGCTGCTGTCTCATTCTCCTCCATGCAGGCTCTGCTTAGCGGGCTGTCAGTGACTCCTATAGCATAGAGGTGTTTATTAAAAGACCCGTGGCCAGTTGTTACGGCTGTGACTGAACGCAACTGTTGTTTAGTCAGTCTTAGGGCTTGTTTTGTGAAACGGCCATTTATAGAGGGAAGTGCCTCTTTGGCCTGCATACACTCACTATGGTCAACCCATAGCTTGTGATGTGTACCTATCTCCGGTGCGTTTCCTTACCAGATTGCGTAAGTACCCGAAAGGCAGCGGCACGATGGGCTCAGGTCCCATCGCTGACAAACTCGACCCCCTTCGGGCGAGTTCATCCGCAGCGTCGTTGCCTCGAGATTCACTGTGTCCCTTGATCCATTGAATGGTTACTTTGTTGTGTCTACCAACCTGGTTGAGACGTCGCTCATGCAATTGGATTTTGTATTTTTTATCGAAGATAAATTGCTTGGGTACCCGGTCATTGATTGCTTTTGTTATGGGGAGTTCATTGTTGAGCTCCTCGAGCAGAGCGGTGTGTCGTGTGTCTCTCTTACTCCAGAGACCTAATGTTTTAAGGCGTACTGCTGCCATCGTCGCTTCCTGTTGTATAAACAAGTGTAGCGGAGGGAGCCCCAGCATGGCTTCCAGCGCCGCAGTTGGAGTAGTCCTCATGCAGCCCGTCGTTGCCATGCAGGCCAGCCTTTGCATGTGTTGTAACTTGTTTACGGCTGTAGCTAGCTTTGAGCGTGGCCACCACACCACGGCCCCGTAGGTTAGCATGGGCCGAATTACTGCGCTGTACAGCCATAGTATTATTTTGGGAGATAGGCCCCATTTCTTCCCTATCATTTTCCTGCATTGCCAGAAGGTAATGCAGGCCCTGTTTAGTTTGTATTCTAGGTGATTACTCCAGCTTAACTTACTGTCTAGGATGACGCCTAGATACTTTACCTCGTTAGACAGCTGGAGCTCTGTGTTGAAGAGCATAGGTAGCCGGTAGTGGCCTAGTGCTCGCTTTTGAGTGAACATGACTAATTCAGTTTTCGTGGGGTTTACCGACATCATATTCGTCGCACCATCTTTCCACGATGCGTAGTGCTTGTTGAGTGAGGTTGCAGATCGTTCCTGTCACTTCCCCTGACACTAGGATTGCGAGGTCGTCAGCATAACCTATTGTGTAGTAACGATGTGCGTTGAGTTTGGTGATCAGGTCATCAATTACCAGATTCCACAGAAGAGGGGAGAGCACACCCCCCTGCGGGCAGCCTCTGGCTATCAGAGCCAACTGCTGCTCTTCCTCAAGGCGAACCACTCGTTTGCTTAACATATTAGTTATCCAGTCAGTTAGTACCTGTTCCACGCCGTGTTTGGAGAGAGCGGCACTAATGCTGGAAAAGTTTGTCTTGTCGAAGGCTCCTTCGATGTCTATGAATGTGCCCAGGCAGGACCCTTTCTGGTGAATCGCTTCCTCAATCTGGTTCACCACCAGATGAAGAGCGGACTCTGTCGACTTACCCGAGCTGTATGCGTGTTGGTTACCATGCAGTGGTATTGTTTTTAAAACGCCATCACGTAGTTCCCTTTCACACAGTCTTTCCATTGTCTTTAGTAAAAACGAGGTCAGACTAATAGGTCGATAGGATTTAGCGTTTGTGTAGTCACTTTTCTAAAGGCCAGGCACGCTCGCATTAAGAGCACCAGTTTTGTTGCAACAGCGGTACCTCCCCACTGTAGTAAGGCAGGAAACACACCGTCGGGACCTGGTGCCTTGAAAGGTTGGAAGCTTTTGATGGCCCACTGAAGTTTTCCAGCGTAATCATCTTTTCTGCATAAAGCCAGTCAACATCTGATGGTGTTTGGATAACGTCAAGCCATTCATTTACCTGCGCGAATACGCTGCCTGGGAAGTGAGTTTCTACTAGGAGACGTTGCGCTTCTTCAGGTGTCGTGGTCAACGTGTTATCGGGTTTCCGGAGTGTGGCGATCTCAGGTGTGTTCTGTTGCGCCAGTATTTTCCTTACCCTGTTTGCTTGTTGGCATGATTCAATGTTACCACAGAATTTACGCCACCCTGTAGTTCTTCTGAATCTGATGCATCTCTTGTAGCTCGATTTGGCCGCGTAATAAGCGTCCCAGTCCTCATCACTACATGTGTTCATAGCTCTGTTAAGAGCCTTTCTTACCTTACCGCGTTTGCGCTCTAGGTGTCCACCACCCACCAGGGTTGTTTACCCGGTGTGTCGCGCGGAATCGTTTTTGGGCAGGCGATTCGGTAGCTGTTTATCAGCGATTCGGTGAGTAGTGTTACTTGCGCATCGATCTGTGCCGTGTCCGCAAGCAACTCCGAATCGCATGATGGTACAAGCCTTGAGGTAAGGTTGCGTGTGTACAGTCCAAGCCCGCGCCCAAGAAGAAGCGGAGGTCCCGGAAGGGTAGGGTCCCACGCTCCGCGGCTGTGGTAATCACACTGCAGCCCGGAGCCATCGAGAGGGGCCTTACTTACAAGGAGGTCCTCACGCAGGTGAGGGCCAATGTCGCGTTCCCCGACTTGGGCACACCGACCGGCTTTAGAATGAAGTCGGCGGTTACGGGGGCGCGGCTGTTCGAAGTGGCAGGTCCTGATGGCAGCCAGAAGGCGGATGTCCTGGCCGCCAAATTGAGGGAGGTCCTCAATGGAGAGGACGTTCGAGTGTCCAGGCCCGTGAAGACCGCTGAACTGCGCGTCAATGGCTTGGACGACTCGACGACCCCGGAGGAGGTCGTGGCGGCCGTCGCTCGAAGCGGGGGATGTCCGCCGGGTGACGTGCGGGCAGGCGAGATTCGCGCGGACGCTGCCGGGCTCGGCATCATCTGGATAAAGTGCCCGGTAGCGGCGGCGAAAAAGATCGCCGACAGCGGGCGTCTTCTGGTGGGGTGGGTGGCAGCACGGGTGAAGCTGCTGCAACCCAGGGCTATGCGGTGTTACCGATGCCTTGATGCTGGGCACGTCAGGGCACGTTGCACCGCCGCAATTGACCGCAGTGAACTATGTTATCGCTGCGGTAAGCCCGGCCACAAGGTGGCCCAATGCTCCGCGACGCCAAACTGTAGCCTCTGTACAGCTGCAGGGAGGCCCGCGGAGCACATTGTGGGTGGCAAGGCCTGTGGCGCGCCCGCCCCCAAGACGGGCAAGAAGAAGAAAAAGAAGAAAAAGAAGAAAAAGAAGGGAGCAACCAAGGCTGCCGGGGACTCTTTACATCCCCCGCAGCCTGGTTGCTCTTCGGCCGACTCCCGGCCTGAGAATGGCGCCGAAGGAATGGATTGCGCATAATGGCACAATTCCATTTCCTCCAGGGCAATATCAACCACTCTGCCAGGGCTCAGGATCTCTTACTCCAGAGCATGGCAGAGTGGTCGATTCATGTGGCTGTGGTCGCCGAACCGTACTACGTCCCCCCCAGAGATGATTGGGTGGGTGACCTGGACGACTCGGTGGCCATTATTGGCGGGGCTCTTGCCGACCCGTCCCGAGGTCACGGCTGGGTGGCCGCCCTCGCGGACGGCATCGGCACTATTGGAGTGTATTTCTCACCTAACAAGAGCCTCGCCGACTTCGAGAGCTTCCTTGTTGAGTTAGGTGCCGTCGTGAACCGGTACCACCCACGCCCAGTGCTGTTGCTCGGGGATCTCAATGCCAAATCTGCGGCGTGGGGATCCCCGGTCACCGATGCCAAGGGTGAGGCACTGGAGGAGTGGGCGGTCACGACCGGCTTGACCGTCCTGAATCGGGGCTCGGAGTACACGTGTGTGCGGCAGCGGGGCGGTTCCATAGTGGACGTCTCGTTTGCTAGCCCTACTGTCGCTAGCCGTGTCCGCGACTGGCATGTCGCCGTGGAGGTGGAGACGTTATCGGATCACCGATACATCCGTTTTGACGTCTCCCCCCAGACCGCGGGCGGCCGCAGTCAATCGGCTCCACGAACGGACGGTCCGCGCTGGGCGCGCAAGCGCCTCGATAGGGAGCTCCTCGAGGAGGCCGCTATTGTGCAGGCCTGGATCCGGGAGTCGACAACGACTGGACCCGTCGACGTCGAAGAGGGGGCGCAGTGGTTCCACTGGGCGATGACGCAAATTAGCGACGCGTCCATCACACACAACCCAGAAGGCGCCAGGTGTACTGGTGGTCCGCTGAGATTGAGCAGTTGCGCATCTCGTGCGTGCGAGTCAGGCGCCGGTACACCCGATACCGAAGAAGACGTCGTCGGGTTCCTGACGAAGAAGCCGCGCTGTATGAGGTGTACCGCGCGGCTAAGGAGGCTCTGCGGCTGGCCATCGGCGAGGCAAAGACGCGTGCCAGGGAGGAGATGTTAGAGACTCTAAACAGGGATCCGTGGGGGCGTCCATATCGCTCGGTTCGAGGGAAATTCGGACCTTGGGCGCCTCCGCTTACGGAGAGTCTCGAACCTGAGCTGCTGGAGGACGTGGTCGCAGCCCTCTTCCCGGCACGAGCGGAGCATACTCCGCCGCCGATGGTTCTACCCACAACCGCAGAGCTTGAAGAGAACGCCAGCGTCCCAGAGGTGACAGAAGCAGAGTTGAGGGCGGCCGTGATGCGGCTCCGGGCGAAAAACACTGCCCCGGGGCCTGATGGAATTCACGGTTGCGTGTTGGCCCTCGCTCTGAAGGAGCTGGAGCCCCATCTGAGAGGACTCTACTCAGCGTGCCTGGAGCAGGGCCAGTTTCCCGTTCAGTGGAAATCTGGTCGTCTGGTCCTGCTCAGGAAGACGGGGCGCCCTGCGGACTCGCCGTCCGCGTACCGGCCCATAGTGCTGCTGGACGAGGTGGGAAAGTTGTTTGAGCGGATAATCGCAGCCCGCCTCGTCAGCCACTTGTGCGGAGAGGGGCCGGACCTGGCTGAATGCCAGTTCGGGTTTCGGCATGGTCGCTCCACTATCACGGCGATATCGCGAGTGAGAGTCCTGGCGGAGGAAGCGGTGTCCCGGGGCGGGGTGATGTTGGCGGTGTCTTTGGACATCTCCAACGCCTTCAACACGCTGCCCTGGAGTTGTATTCGGGAGGCACTGCGTTATCATCGAGTGCCTCCCTACCTCCGCCGCGTCATTGGGGCTTATTTGGCGGACAGGTGTGTCACCTATCTGGGACGTGATGGCAGACATCAGCACCCCATGTCGTGCGGCGTTCCACAGGGCTCAGTGTTGGGCCCACCCCTGTGGAACATCGGTTACGACTGGGTACTGAGGGGCGAGCTTTCGCCGGGTGTGGACCTGACGTGTTACGCTGACGACACGCTGGTTACTGCCCGGGGGAGCTCGTACAGGGAGGCAGCGTTGCTGGCGACGGCCGCGGTCTCACAGGTGGTGAGCCGCATACGGCGCCTTGGCCTGGAGGTGGCCCTCAACAAGTCGGAGGCCATAGCCTTTCATGGTCCCCGGCGGGCGCCACCGCCGGGATCGCACATAGTTGTTGGGGGGGCCCGTATCGCTGTCGAGTCCACCATGAAGTACCTGGGATTGGTGCTCGACAGCCGGTGGGATTTCGGCCCCCATTTCCGGCGGCTGGCACCCAAATTGTTGGGCGCGGCTGGGGCGCTGTCAACGCTGCTTCCCAATCTGGGGGACGCGAGCACCGCTTGCAGGCGGTTGTACGTGGGGATCGTGCGATCGATGGCCCTGTATGGGGCCCCGATCTGGGCGGCTGACCTGACGGCCGGCACCATCACTGTTCTGAGGAAGCCGCAGAGGGTGATGGCCGTCAGAGTCATCAGGGGTTATCGCACGATCTCCTACGAGGCGGCTTGCGTACTGGCCGGATCTCCGCCCTGGGACCTGGAGGCAAAAGTCCTCGCGTCACTGCACCGGTGGCGTGAGGACGCGCGGGCGCGCGGCGAGCGACTGATGCAGCGGCACATTGAGCTGCGTCAGTCGCAGTTGCGCGAGGTTCTGGTGGCGGAATGGCGGAACAGGCTCTCACGCCCTTCCGCTGGCCTCGTCACTATCGAGGCCATCCGGCCGGTGCTCGACCTGTGGCTCGGGAGAAGGCACGGCTCCTTGACATTTCGTGTGACGCAGGTCCTCTCGGGGCATGGCTGCTTCGGGAGGTTCCTGTGTCGCATAGGCAGAGAGCCGGACGCTCGGTGTCACCACTGCGTCGACTGTCGGGAGGACACGGCGCGGCATACACTGGCAGAGTGTGCCGCTTGGGAGGGGCCACGCCGTGCCCTCATCTCTGTGGTAGGCAGTGATCTCTCGCTGCCGGCCGTAGTTCGTGCTATGGTCGACGGCGAGGACTCCTGGGACGCGGTGGTCTCCTTCTGTGAAGCAGTTGTCGCGCAGAAGGAGGCTGCGGAAAGGGAGAGGGAGATCTCCACCTCTCTCCCGGCCCGCAGTAGGCGCACCGGGCGTCGGAGGAGGGCATACGCTGCCCTCTTCCGGCCCCCTCTAACTGGGTCCTGAGGCGTCGGACTTGGGGATATCCGTCGCCCCCCATTCATTCGGACCCGAGGTGGCGGCGCGTGGTGTTCCCGTGCGCCCCTCTTTGACGTTGCGGGGGGAGTCAAACACCTCACTTCCCCCGCTGACCCGAGGTGGCCTGCAGAGGCGGGCCGGCACCAGCCGGGGATTACGGAAGTCGCATTAGTTCTCGCGATCCCCGGTTGGTGAGAGATGGAGCACCGGGGTGGTTTTAGTCAGTAAGAGTCTGACAGACCCCTCCGCCCGCCCCAGGGCGGAGGACATCCATGAGGATTTCCCCCGTTATAAAAAAAAAAAAAAAAAAAAAAGGTTGCGTGTGTACACCGATATATCCGTGTTGCGAGGATTACGCCTAGGTTGTTTGGGTGGTATACAGACCTGGATGTCGAAGCGGATCCACCTGTGGTCTGAGCAGGAAGCCTCATTCGAGACTTGCCACCCAGTGATTAGTTCCGCTGCTCCCTCCGTTGCCTGAGTCAGGTCTATGATTGTACGACTGCGTCTGGTCACGAAGGTTGGTTCCGAACCCGTGTTTAGTAGGGATAGGTTAGTAGTGAACAGATAATCAACTAATGTCTTACCCCTTGCGTTTTGCGTCTCCATCCCCCACAGTGGATGGTGTGCGTTTGCGTCGGTCCCAATGACAATCTCATCCCTGCTGTTTTCACAGTGCGTGATGAGGCGGACCAGGTCGTGTGGGGGCGGTTCCTCCGCCTCAGGCATATATACCGAGGCGAAGACGATAGCCAACTTAGTGGCTCCCCGCTGTATGTTCAGCCGTGTATGTTCAGCAGAGACATCTCTGCAACAGAAGTCGTTTAATAGCTGTGCTTTAAGGTTACCTGTGACATAGATGCACGATCTAGGGTGATCATGGTCCGCAGTAACAAGGAGCTTACCACCAAGATTGGAGAGTCCTCGTATGTGGCCACCCCTAATCCACGGCTCTTGGATCAGGGCAATGGCCGTGTGTTGAACCTCCAGCCACTTGCGGAGTTGAGCCGTCGCGGTCTGGCTGTGGTGGAGGTTAGCCTGCACGACTTTACAGGCCGACAAAAGGGACGCCATCGCCGGCGAGACCCTCCTCGTCGCCCTCAAGTCGCAGCCCGGCAAACAGGTCGCCCTCGTCGAAACCGTCCCCTCCCGGGTCTGAAGCCGGGGAAGATTCAGTTTTATAGAATTGCTAGTGGCTCAAATATACCAATTCAATCTCCTGGAGGAGATCATAACAGGCAGATTTATTTAGAAATAGTTCTCCATTTATGTCGCAGTTTTTTGTGATGCCACTTAAATATGAGATATCTAAGTGTTAGCAAAAGCAGTAGAAATTGCGAAAAACAAATTTCAGTACATACGTACATAGTACAGTAAATTTGTGCAAAAACAGAGAGCTATCTGGATAGTTTTCAGAGAATTTTATAGATTTTGATGTGCTCTTTGCGAATTTCAACTTTGCCATCTCGTATCTTTGCCGCTCACGCCGCCATATTTTTCCAATATGGCGGGTAAAAGTACCAGATGACTGGACTAACATTAACTAGCTGATGCTCGCGTCTTCGCCCGCGTTGATGTCGGTTATCGCGACCAAAAGTACAGTTCCCATCACGCAAGTTTGCCTCCGCAAAGTACGCCGCAATCGGCTGCGCAGGATGTTAATTTGACAGCAAACATACAACCGCGCATGCGCGGGGTAGCTCGTGCATGCGCGTATTAGCGTAAGCGCGCGGGTGTAATGGCATCTCACTCGCTCGTATACGTTCGATGCATAACTGTGTCCCGCTTGCTCAATGCAATACGACTGTGGATGCGAAAAGTGTTACACGTTGTTATTGTTTTTAATTATTTATTTTGGTTATTTCTTACAGTTTGATTTGTGTTCTTGTGGTGTATGTGTTTGTTGTGTTACTTTTTGATATTTCTTTGTTACTTGTTTATAGTATAATACGTATAAACAATAAAATATTTTTAGAACGTAACACTTTTTTACACGATTGCACCTGCGCGAAATTCACTCAAACCTAACTTCCGAGGGGCAAACCACGCTGACGCGAACCATAATCAGCGTCCAGCCGGCAAATTTTTAACAGACTTCAAAAAAAGGAGGAGGTTCTCAATTCGGTTGTATTTTTTTTTTCTGACACTTCTAACAAATATATTTTATCCATTTATACAAAAACTTGACAAATTATATACTAAAACCTTCCCCGAGAATCACTCTATCCATTGGTGAAAACAACATGAAAATCGGTGCAGTAGTTTTTGAGTTTATCGCGAACAGATAGACAGACGCGGCGGAGGACTATGTTTTATAATTATGTAGTGATGATATGCGCAAAACTCGACAAAATGTACTGAACAGCTGATTTTTTCGCGATTTCGGGGTTAGTCCCGTAGTAAGTTGTTCATAATGATGAGTACATCATCATCTGCCTAGCCTTTTCCCAACTATATTGGGGTCGGCTTCCAGTCAAACCGGATTTAGCTGAATACCAGTGTTTTACGCGGAGCGGCTGCCTACCAGACCCCCACAACCCAGTAACTGGGTAACACGGTACTTCATGGCAAGACTGGAGTCAGATTAACTGGCTTCTGACTATCCATAACGACTGCCAAAGATCTACAAATGACAGCCGGGACCAACGGCTTAACGTGCTTTCCGAGGCACGGAGGAAACTCGCTATGTTAAGATGATCACCCATCCACAGACCAACCTTGGCAAGCATTGCTTAACCTTGAAGATCGACCTGTGCGGCTGTTATTATCTAGCCACGAGCTCCTCATAATGATGAGTACAATGATCCCTTAAAAGCTATTGCGTTTATTCCCACGGGCTCTGTGGTTTATTCTGTTACACGTTGTTTATAGGTATTGTTTTTTGTTATTGGGACTGCAAGTTAAAAAAACAGTGAATTTTAAGTAATTTTTATCTATACTAATATATAAAGCTGAAGAGTTTCTTTGTTTACTTGAACGCGCTAATCTCAGGAACTACAGGTCCGATTTGAAAAAATCATTCAGTGTTAGATAGCCCATTTATCGAGGAAGGCTAAGACCAATAGAAGCGGAGCAGCAAGTCTATTCTGTAAGCGACCATTTCGATATCGAGCTTCACTTGAGTGACAAAGCTCACAAAGTGTACTTTATTACACACAACATAAAGGTCTTATGTTTATACTCACCTCGGATTCCGCTGTCGAGACTCGAAAATGTTGTTACAGAATAGCACTACAGTAACGAAAATGTGACGCAGACGAAGTTGCGCGGGTCAACTAGTACTTTATAAAAATAACACTTCATAATTCATCATCTGCCACTTTATTGTGTACACAGACACACATCAAAAAAAGTTTGCGATCACTAGAATAAGCTGTTATATTTTTTTTGAATTAAACTTTATCAAGGAAAAATCTTTGTTTTGTGTTTTCTTTGAATAGAAAAACCCTGGTTGAAATAAAAAAATTAAACAATTTTTTATTAACAAAAATTGAGTAATTAATCGGAATGTAATTGTAACAGGAATTTGATAGAAAGAAAAATACTGTTTAACCAAACTTAAACATCAATTTATTAATGTAAGGTTTATATTCAATATACCTATATAACTCCTCCCCTGGCTCGAACACACGCGGAGTTCCTCCTGGGCATGCTGAGGATTATCCAGCATTTCTTGGGGTGCTTCCTCTGGGCTTGAAGTTAGCACTCAGACCATTCAGAATTATTTGCACCAGGCTGGCAGAGATCTTGGCGAGCGCCTCTGAATTTCCGGCAGCGTCAACGGCAAAATGAAGAAGAAAAATGGGCCCTTCCCCAATAAATGGGCTATCTAACACTGAAAGAATTTTTCAAATCGGACCAGTAGTTCCTGAGATTAGCGCGTTCAAGCAAACAAACAAACTCTTCAGCTTTATATATTAGTATAGATTTCAACCAGGGTCTATTTAAAGAAAACATACAACAAATATTTTTTCTTGATAAAGTAAAATTATTTGTTTGCCTAAGAGGTTGCTGGTGTTTTACAAATAACCCTGTATATTGTGCTTTTACGAAGCATTAGAAGGAGTAAGAAAGAAAGAGAAGCTGGGTAAATCCAGATGGAAACACTGATGCGCGGACAATTCCTTACCTTATATGAATGACTGCACCAGAACGCAATTCGGTTGATAAAACACGTGTGAGTCAACAGACAGCTCATTTTGCGTCGCCGTGTGGGACAAACAGGACTTTACTATGAAATCGAAAGCAACGTAATTTCCGCGAATCACAAGTCAAAAAAATACGCTCGTGTGGCCTCGCCTTACTGCTCCACAAGACGCGTTGTAAGCCCTGATTGATGCAACCGCATCAAACTTAAATATAACATTAAAATACCTTAAATTAAAATTATTTACGAAACGCAATGAATGTGGAAGTTAAAAAAAAAATATATATTTTATTTTATGAAATAAATTTTATCTTTTTTATTTCCAGTTCCATTTTAGCGTTTTCTAAAAGAACTTGCTTTAGTTCTATATCAAGATCAAGTATCCGTTTTGTTTTTTCTAATTTTACAAGTTCTTGTTGTTTCTGAATCTCTAAAATTTCTAACTTTTTTTGTGTAATTACATCTTCATTGACTTGTTTTTGATATTTTTTTTTGATGATTGATTCAATCAAACAACTGATTGATTTCTTTTTTGTCCTCTTGTTAATCTCTATTTGTTCCGAAGTGGACGGGATGTCTGGTACCAAACCTTCTTGTTCTTCACTTGTAACACCACCATCTTTATTAGGTTTCTCTTCTGTTTTGGTTACTGTAATTAATAAATTTATTTGTTAAGTGTTTTTTTAAAACAAATTTAGTAAATGAATAATTCATATGTTTATGGCTTTGACAATCTCGAGATGCTGGTCTCAGTCCTTTGCTAGGCGTACGAGGGGCCCGAGTGAACTAGCAGAGGCTCCATTAGAGATTACAGATAGAATGGAGCACCAACCGATGATTATCTATGCACTATGAAAGAGTACCTAAGTACAATTTCCTATATCTCCTCAGTCAGGGACTACTGCAGAATATGCAGCATAAGGAAACAAAAGATGAGAGGCTGAGGATGAGGGTGCTTGATGGAAGAACTATTGGCCTCTGCCTGACCACGGACAATATAAATGGCTGAAAATGGCAAGCGTGACTTGCACACTAAATAATTCACCAAGGGGGCAACATATCCTGAGGTGCTACAAGAGTGGAGATGTATACCATGGCCGGCTTTTACGAAAATACCGGAAGTATTGTCATGGTCCCTACTATCGTCTTTCTGGATTATACATCCTTCTCCCAATCATGTTTGCTATTAATTATAAAATGTTTAATGTGTTTTATATTTCAGAATTATTTGTTAACTTATTTCCATTATTTTTAGGTTTAAAAAAAAGTCAGTAATTACCTAAGTTGTAATATGGTGCTGATGAGTCAAATCCATTATGTAGTTTGATCTGGGGAGTGAGTAAGACCACAACTTCATCATCAACTCCAGGCTTCGGACAAAATGGAACTCCTTCTGTCTTGCTCATTTCTGACTGAAATAGACATAACATTATTATATTATTACATTCATATCTTGTAATGTGAGGAGCTTGTGGCTAGATAATAACAGCCGCATGGGTTCATCTACAAGGTTAAGCAACGCTTGCCAAGGTTGGTCTGTGGATGGGTGACCATCTTAACATACCAAGTTCCTCCGTGCCTCAGAAAGCACATTAAGTCTATGGTCCCGGTTATTATTTGAAGATCTTTTGTAGTTGTTATGGGTAGTCAGAAGCCAATAAATCTGTAAATCTGACTCGTCTTGCCATGAAGTACCGTGTTACCCAGTTAAAGGGTTGTAGAGGTCTGGTAGGCAGCTGCTTCACGTAAAATACTGATATTCAGCTAAATCCAATTTGACTGGAAGCTGACCCCAATATAGTTGGGAAAAGGCTAGGCAGATGATGATGATTCATATCTTGTAATGTAATAATACGTGACAACTAAGTAAAAAAAAGTGTGATGCAAAACTGCTTATTTAAAAAAATAGTTCTCTGCCATAATGGCTGGTTTGCACATATTATTAAGTTAACTAAGTGATTTAAAATTTATGATGCGTCTGTGTTTCCAAAAGCTTACAACCCTAATCTCTTAAAAATTAGAGTGAACAGGCTCCTTCTGGGTAGGCTTGCTCCATCGTAGACTTTGTCTCTGTCATCTTGACATAGACTAGAGTCAAGAGCAAACCCATTAAAAAAAAAAAAAAATTATATTGTTTGTTTTAATTAACCTTAACTACTTAATATGTGTAAACTTGCCATACAAGCTTTTTATTTTGCAACTTTAAATTTGAAGTTCAAAAGTGACTTATCTATGCGATAAAGGTTTAGGTAGTGAAATAAAGGTAATAATAATAATAATAAAAGTTTATTTTGGAACAATACACACACACATAGTAAACAAATAAATTGCTGCTTAAACAAATGTTTCAATTGATTTAGTAATTGTTATTGTTGTATTTACATTGGTTTCTATTTTTTATTTTTAAACTGAGTTTTTGAATAAAAAAAAGTTCAAAAAGACAAATCAAGATTGTTTACCTTTATTCAACAACCTATAATGGTCTAATAAGCATAATCAGCCTATAATGTTCCCACTGCTGGGACACAGGCCTCCTCTCGTTGAGAATAATGGTCTAGTTGGAATAAATTAACTTTTGACTTAAGTGAACAACTATTTCAAGATTAAAATGCTATGGATGTCTGGAATTAACGAATGCAAGATAAATATAACAGCTTCAGTAGAGATCGCATAATGAAGGTAACATAAAAATGACAAAAACCTAACCTTATCACCACTTATATTTCTTCTTGCTCTCTTCTTTAAATTGTCGTATAAAGCATGTAACTGCTTTTCAGTCCGCACTCCGGTTTCCGATACAGCATTATATTTGTTAGCTAATGCTCTCCAAGCTTGTTTCTTGGCCTCCACAGTAGGCCCGTCTGTCTTTTTATTATCTATTATAGTGACGAATTCCTGCGCTACTTCCATGAGTAGCATCTTCTCTCTCTCAGTGAAATTCTTTCTACGCTTCTCGGATTCCATGATAACACTAATTATTTAGTACAAAAGTTCAATCAACAACAAAAACTACAACATCGAGATGAACACAAACAGTTTCAGAATTGACAGTTGTTGTCTTGTTGAAGCTTTAACTGTCAGTGTCAATTGTGTAAACTGTCATCATTGATGTCAATGGTGCCATATATAAAAATAGAATAGACTAGGGAGTATTACTGTAATGATCTACCTCCAGAGTGCATCACTAGCACAAACCAGTTTTTAAAGCAGGGAAGAAAATATTTCAATACAATAATGCATCAGTGCTGCCGCTGCGTATTTAGATGTAAGATTGTAGGGAGTCATTCAAATCCTAACCTAACCTGTAGTCAGAATTTCCAAATTTATTATTTAGTGGAGTGACTAAACATTTGAGTCGCTATCAGTGGTACTAATTTTTTATACTACAATGTTATTTTTTTCGTCGTTTATGCCTGAAACAAGACAAATTAGTGAAAATAGGTTTGAATCTTTCTTGTTTCACTATAAACTCGCACCCTTTCTTGAAGCAGTTTTTTAGATCATTCACTTTTAAATGTTCGGAGAACGGCAAAATATCATAGTACAGGTTTTTTTATACATGAATGATAATAAAACTGTTATAATTCACGTTTTCACAGAATATTAACTGTTACGAATGACATGATGTATCATGGCTGTTTATTTACACACTGAGTCCAAAACGCTCAATATGTTTACTTGTCGCCAATATTAACCACAAAAATCATCTATCCACAGGTGACTTTTTTCCCGACGAATACAGAATCAAAGACGAACCCGACCCCGATGTAAGGATCAGCCAAGAGGAAGCCGACAAAATAGTGGAGCCCAAGAACGAGTTCTATGAAGACGAGAAGGACAATGACAAAGAACCGCCACCCGAGCCCAAAGAGCCATAGCATACGAGCGGCCTGACTGACCCGCTGGCCATTTGACACGAAAAGGGTTACAGAAGATACAGGAAGAAATTTCTGTGAGTGAATGAGTGACTGGTTGAAGATTTTTTTTGACATTCAGTGAGTGACTATTTCGTGTTTTTTTTAGTGATAAGATGTTTTTTTTGTGCTTGTTTGTTGATGTTGGTTTAACCCTTCTCATACGGCTGTGTGATTTGGTTTATTTGATTTTACCCCCGTTTTCAAAATATTGTCTTTTGACAAGTAACAATGAAGAGGTCAATATTTATTGTTTTAAATGAATATTCAATGAGGGCGATTTACGACACAAATTGTCGCCACACGCGAGAGGCCTTCTTCTGACATAAACAGCGTTTTGACATACAATGTACCTGAACGTGACATCTCTGTGCTGCCACCTGGTGCACGCCTTTTCAGAAAGCTGTCATTTTTAAAAGTCAGGAATTAAAATATTACCTACCTCCTTATTGAGCATCGCCACAGTAGAGTAAAAAGGCTTGTCCCTGGTTTCCGGTGAAAAGTTTATCATCGCGTCCCAAATAAACGCAAATGTAGCCGTCTGTTGAAAATGAATCCATCCTATTTTTATTATTGATCAGATCGCGTTTCATCAAAATCTAACCTGATGGAAAGGGATGTGGTCGACGATGAAGCACGCTTGTAGAGTGCGCATGGATGGTGGCGCCCTATTACGTTACTCAAATTGTAGTTAAAGAATTAACTAGCCAGGTATAATTAATGTACTAGAACTAAAACGTTTAGTTCCGATTTCAACCGCGCGCAGAGTTATCGTAATTCGTGCGCGTGCTCTAGAAATAGAGTAACCCTAAATACTCTAAATAAACCCATTCCACTCAGTGATATTTTATCGTTCCAGAAATTAAGCTTTCGTGCCTTAAGAGAAGGGTTGATGGAATTCTTTTAATTAATATAAAATCTAAATGATTTAGCCTTGGGATTCAATTGTAAATTAAGTATTAAATGAATCATTTGCACGCCTACTTGATTCAAATGAAGTTTATTTTTATATGGTTCATTATTGGGACGTAGGTTGTACAATTAAATCGTTGTACCTATTTATTGTTTGTGATTGTATAATTTATATGTGTAGGTAGAGGCCGTTCCAGTATTACGTAATCAGAATTTAAGTCATTTTTGCCCCCCCTCCCTCTCCTTGTCAGCGATAGTAATCAAAGCTTCTACCCCTCGTTCCTATGCGTATGTAAGCATTGGTACAGTTTGTACTCGCGCGAGACCTATTTCATATTAAAGACCCCCCCCCACCCCCCATTGGTGCTTAGACTTACGTAATACTTGAACGTCTCCGTTGTTTAGGACGGTGTCTGCACTTTAACTTACTGTCCTCTCGCTTTGCAGTCCATTGCAAGTGTTGGATAGGTCCATTGCATATGGTAGACGCCAGATAGATGTGCAATAACATGTGGGTCATTGGACCCACGCATTTATTGGCTTTCGATTAGAAAAAAAAACAGAAATAAAGACAAAGCTGTCTTGAACCGCCTTCTATCGTGAACCTTTACGTTCTCTAATAAAGAGAAACGGTTCATAATATATTATTCGTGTATCCACGAACGAAGGCATATTAGGTCAAATTGCAAATTTATCTGGCGCCTACCATATTACCTGCAAATCGGATATGCATTATGTTTTTATTAGTCAAACCGAGTTTACATTAGTGTGGTGTGTCGTTAACGCCAACAGTGCAGCGCGGTTTTCATTACCAAACAAATATCAACATTGCGTGTCTTAAAATAAAGTTGTAAATAAATAATCTCATCTTTGTTGAGTTCTCTCCTCTCGCGGCTTTTCAATCAACTTCCACAAGGTTGGTGTTTGTTTGGCTAGTAAAAACACGCTGCTTTGCTCTTCGAAAGATGTGTGCCAGCTCTAAAAATATACAATCCGTAGTTTTCGTCAGTTTTGCCACCATTTCATTGGTGGATATTTTGTGGTCTTCAAGTAAGTACACTGCTCAGCAAGGAAAAAAAACGCCTTTAAATGTCAAGTTACCATAATCTGTCAAATTTTCTCATTGGGTTCTGAACTTAACTGTCAACAATTTAAGGTTAAAATAATTTAGAGATTTGACAGATTTGTATAACCTGATGTGCTGACTGTACAGACAAAGAAGTTCTGTTTCTCAAAATTAATCAAGTTTCTAATTCTGTAATTTGCTGTCAAATATCTAGCTAAGGCATTGAGCGGTTGGCGAGATTATACAATTGTTTTTTTTTTTAACAAACTGGGCAAATCGTTTTTAGATAGCCACAGGTATATTGAAACTTAAGGTACTTGTCTCACCGCCGACGAGGAAGCGATTAGCTATCGACTATTTTCTCGCTGAGGAAAGCGACAAAAGATATAGATCTCGTGTGAGTAAAAGAGACATAATATATTTATAGTCGATAGCTGGCTGTTCACACTGACAGCGAGCCGACTCTTACCACTACAAGAGCGACAGCGACGAGAGCTATAAAAGATAATAGGTACTCGCTTCGATGCTCGCTTGGCGGTTGAAACACCCCAACCAGCAGTAATTTCTACCTATAGTACGGGCCGGAGCGAGTGGTGCGAGTAATCGCCCGTCGCACAAAAGCCGAGCGACAAAACTATCGAAACTACTTACTAGCTGCTCGCCAACTCGTTTCGAGTTTTCAGCTTTACTCGCTTCTCGCTGATCGCCGGCGATGAGACAAGTGCCTAAGGGCGGCACACGAGGCGAGTCAGTGCGCAGTACTAAATTTTGACAGTGGTGGTGAGGGTACTGCGCCGTGGTAAGTGAACGTCAGAGCCACCAGCAACTTTGAATCGTCCTAAAGATATTTTACTTGCGACTTGCAAGCACGCGTTCGCTATTCTAATGGTATGGGATATGTACGTAATATTATCATAATAACGTATTTATGAATGCATTTCTTGCAGTTGTCTTCCTCATCAAAGATTTTAGCACATGACTAGATGTTTAAGATATAAATTAAGTTGCTAATAAGTTAAATATTTCGGTGCCTACGGTGTAGGTTAGGTAAAATTATGTTTTCTAAACATAAAATGAAAATTGAGTGAAATCATTCCTATTTTTTATTTTAGGTAGGTATATGATTGGTGTTGCCTTATATAATAATTCCCTGTTTGTTATTATCAGGAATTCAATTTCATGAGTGATACAATGATTTTCTATTGTCCTGAAACCATTATATACACCCATTTCTAGAAATATTTGTAGTTTATAAGAAGGTATGTGTTAAAGATAATTATGATAGGCTGGCTGTAGGTTGGTCCGAAAGAAGTCCAAATGACTCTTCATAAAATGTGTTGTTTTAAGTTAATTATTTTATTTTACTTTTTGATTCGGCATTGTTTTATAAGTTGTAAATATTGTAAAAATGCCTAATAAAATAATTTTATTATTTGAAATCATTATTTTGTGTTTCCTTTTACAAGATGGAGTTTTTTCAGCAGTGGTAGGATAGGAACAATTAAACGAATTTATTGTAAAAATATATATTATTAACTAATTAATTAATTACAATAAATACATTTAGAGTGAAATTCTAATAACTACCAAGCTTTAAATCCAAATTGTTTTCATTTATGTACTTGTGTACATCGGCCATCTCCTCTGAAAAGTCTACTGTGAACATTTGAAGCCTATCGCACATTTGTATTATCCTCTTCACCACATCCTTGGACACCTCCAGAGTACAATCCAACCACAAATAGTTCACATTCCTCAAATGACCCTTCTCTAATAAATGTAATAATGTTTCATCTATATTAGTCTTTGTTTGATATTTCAAAACTAGTTTTTGCAAATTATTTGTACACTCTACGAAAAACGTCAACATTTGGTCTATATTAAAATTTTCATTACCTATTGTTAAATTCCTGAGTTCTGAGAATATTTTATTTGGTCGCCGAAAAAACCTGGGAATTACCAACCATTTAGACTGAGTCATTAAACAGAATGTTACCAAGTTTGGACAACACCTTCCTATCGACAGAACCGCGTCTAAAGTTAACGAGTGGTCAATCTCCCACAGGGAGAAGTGTGTGAGGTAACTGCCTTTGACCGTTAGAAGCTGCTGCAACGATTCCGAGAAGGAAAAGAATGAAAGATCCAGCCTATTCAATCTCGACTCGCTCATCGAGATCTGGTCTAATATTGCGTCTTTATTATGTTCCGATAAATGCGTAACCGACAGTTCTCTGAGGAATGGACATATTTTGATTAACTTCCTGATGCCATCTGCTGAGGCGAAATGACAGTTAATTTTTCTGAGGCTCAAGGGTCCTATGTCCATAGCACTACCTATAAGCGTGGAGCCGATGTCGCAGGACTCGATGCGGAGCTCCTCCAGGTAGGGTAGCTCGCTGATCAACATGATGATGCCGGCTTGAGAGACGCACCGTCCGATACGATTCGCCCGTTCGTTCCGCGGGGGATCCATAGCCAAGATCCTCAACTGTTTCAAATTCGTGATAAAGCAAAGACCTGCGTCGGAAACGTTCCTAATCAAAACGGAAGCATTAAATAGGGATTTGCAGATGTCTACTCTAGAGACAATGTTGAGTTCTTCGAGTAAGGGACAGCTATCGCCGATGACCTCGAGTACCTCGTCAGTGCAAACGAACTTGAGATCGAGAACGACTAAGCGGCTGAAGGTGGACAGTGTCGATAGCCAGAAGTTCTGGGGTATGCTGTTATCGAGGTCGCATTTGCGGAAGACTGTCATGTTGGGGTGCGTCAGCACTTGCAGCTGAACGCGAGGGTCGCCACGATACTGGCAGCATGTTCTTTCTGAACAGAGGACATCGAATAACCTGAAAAATGGAAAACAAGTAAATATTTTTACTTTTCAGCGTGTTTTGAATGCCAATCTTTGCTTATCAAATATCACCGCTCAAGTCATTTCTTTGCAAAAGAGCGAAAATTCAAAAAAATACTGGGGCCAATGCACTAGGGCGACGTGACAACTATTCGAATGGCCAGTGTTCGGTTGTAAGCCTACACTGTAATACGTAGTTCGGTCTGTGTCAAGGCGTTCTATCCGATGACATTCAAAATTAAAAACCGCCAAACTACGACTTGAGCTGTGCCGTTTGATAAGCAATGAGATAAAACCTTGGCATTCGGAATTAATTAACAATTAAATACATTAGTTTTATTTTCGAGTTCAAAACCTGTCTTCTCTAAGACAGCTTTGTTTTTAGAGTTCCGAACCTCTATACGGAAGACCGGCCAAGTGCGAGTCGGACTCGCGTGCAAAGGAAAAATATTTTTTAACATGTTATTTTAAAACTTTAGACTTCTTATAGGTTTCCTATTATATATATTTTTAAGAAATTTCAGTTAAATTAGAAAATTAAAAAACGTATATATATATATATATATTTCTTACTGTAGGTACTGTGCGACATTAATTAAATCAAAGGGCTCATAGGGGCATAAAAGTATTTTTTTTTGCATATAGATTACAGAAAAACCTATAAGAAGTCTGTGGTTTGCACGTAAAGTGGGTGATAGACGCACGAGCAAGTACGCGTACTTATGGCTCGATGAACTTTTTCTCTACGCGTCTTGTTTTTAAGTACGCGTACTTGCTCGTACGTCTATCACCCTCTTAACATGTTATAAAAATGAGATTCGTTCGGAACCCTTTGCATGCGAGTCTGACTCGCATTTGGCCTGTTTCTTTCATAAGGATCAGCCCACACTACAATGCCGTGCATTGCATGACAGTGGGAGAATTCTGAGAACTCTCACTGAAATGTGTACCTTTTTGTGTAGATAATATGAGTAGTCCACTTGCAAAGTCCGCTATGTTGAAACAATAATAATTTTGGAAAATCGATTAAAACCTCTAGTGTTAAAATGGAGTTATGAAAATATTTATTACAAAACATTACTGAAAATTTTAGTAATGTGTTGTAATATGAATTTTCTTACTTTTTTTAATTTCAATGTAGCGGACTTAGCAAGTGGACTACTCATATATAGAAACCCTATTTAAAGCTACATATTTCAGTGATAAAGAGTATATAGTACAGATATTAATAAAAGTGCGCTCATTTAATCACGGCACGTCTCAGTGTGAGGAACCTTACCATGATTAAATAACTTAGAAACAGGACTAGACACACATTTAGCTAAAGTCACGTTTTCTACAAACTGTGAATTCATTTATTTATTCACTAAATCCAAAGCTCTTTAATAATTTTACTTTAATTGAACTGGTTAAACAGCCAATTACGGACATCTAAAAACATAACAAATTTTGAAAGGAAAGGTGACTTCTATAATATTTGTTTTCAGTCAAAGATTCTTGTAGAATTTAAAATGCAGT
Organism: Lacanobia oleracea; assembly: GCA_950371165.1. Lineage (NCBI taxonomy): Eukaryota > Metazoa > Arthropoda > Insecta > Lepidoptera > Noctuidae > Lacanobia > Lacanobia oleracea. The sequence continues at coordinate 18,370,100 of OX493406.1, forward strand.
AGATATTAATTTATGACACATTAAAATGTTTGAGTGCATAGTTAATCTAGTCTCTTATAATAAGAAAAATAGGTAACAGACAAAGAAAAGATAATCTCAACAAGCATCAACTAGTTTTTTTTAAGATACCCTTATCAAGCACAACATTGGAACAGCAATGATTTGCATTCTAAAATATTTAAATGAGGCAAAGGCACAAATCTTATGCATGACTGAGATGTATATTTAAAAAAAGAACATCAAAACTATCAAGGTGAGCGAAGGTTATATTGAGTACAGCCAGCTGTTATTTTACTAGCATACTCCTTGTTGTCATTCTCTTTGGTTAGTCCTCAAGCATATGAATACTGCAGGAAAGGGGTTATCTAAATAATGCAGCTAGTTGTACATGCCATAGAGATTTTATAGCCTTAGAATATACTCCAAGATTGCACAACATTTGTATTTCATCTCAGTAACAATGCAGTCATAAACTATTTATGGAACAGTGCCAATTTTGAAATGTTTTAAAATCAGGAGAAAGATTCTTATTGTGTTATGGAATTAAACAAATGAGATTGTAATCTAATTCTTGTAAATCTGTTAATGAAATTGAGTTTTCTGTACTATGCGCAATCTTTTTGAACTTTGGCAGACTTTTCATTGTTTGGATTAAAAGAGCGTTTTGTGATGAACGACTTCAACAAAGGTATTATTTTTTTTTTAAATACAAAGGTATTTGAAACATGTTTAAACATCAACATGGGACTTCTCAAGTCACAACTTTACAGTTTTGATAATAAACTTGACACATAAAAACAATGTAAAGTAAAAACAGAAAACTTAGTTTACAACAACATTTAACAGGTATTTTGAAATATAGCAAGATTATTACCACCAACGAGAGACTAGATTAACATTCTTAAATTAAAATGAAGTGGCTTAGAGATAAGAGTAGTAAACAAAGGCCAATACCTGGCTGGCAGCATAGTCATCAATTGGCATTTTAAATCAAACGCCTCTCGCTCACATTTGTGGAACTGATTTTCAGGATACGTCTTTTCAATAACATAACAAGCTGAATTAATAAGACCAATGGAACTTTTAACACACAACTGAAAAAGACTACAGGGTTGCTTAGGAGGCGACATCTCGACGTCCTAAGCAAATTACAATGGCAGTGAACTCGTTTCGTAGTGTATGAGTATGATTAACGTGTAAATATTACCAAACAATATAATTAATTAAACATTATCGGATATAACTAATTTGTAACTTCACTTTGTTATTGTATGCGATATTTTGCCATCTATTGATTCCCAAATTTTTGACAGCTTTGTGAGATTTTACGTTTGACAGAAACCATCTATGAGTACCTATTTCTCTACACCTACAGTCAGAGAACGGTTCATTCATTCATTCATTCAATCATTCTATATTTGAGAAAATATTAGCATGTCTATGAATATTAGTGTTCTGTTTTGTGAACTTCTGAGTGATTAGTACATCAGTGATTGCGTCAATTCCTTCATCATTATCATCATCCACAGCCTGACTTCGCCCACTGCTGAGCATAGGCCTCTCTTTTCTTGTACCAATCCCCACGCTCCTGTGCCAGTCTCATCCAGGTTTTTCCTGCGATGGCAAAAATGTCATCCGTTCATCTCGCTGCTGATCGACCAACACTTCTTCTTCCAGTCCTTGGACGCCACTCGGTCACTGCTTTACTCCACCTATCATCACTGCGCCTTGCGGGTCTCCTGCCCAGCTCCATTTTAATTCCGCGATTCGGTTTCCGACGTCAAATCCTTATGGTACGTTTACACGCTTGCCGTGGCTTGGCGAGCGTCCACCAACGCGTGTGAACAGGGTGTTTGGCATGGTTTGGGTGAGCTTGCCTCCGATCCGGACTAGTGTCGGTTTTTGAACACAGATCAAGGGTTTGCGGCAAGCATTTGGGACGTATTTAATAATAATAATAATACACGGCGCGCATCGTTAGGAGGTTCCTCTCTCAGGAGCCCTGACCACCGGTAGCTTGGACCCTGTTCCCGATACCGGTGGGCTACTATTTTTTATATTTTTAAATGTTTTTTGTATTTTTTTAGAAATATTTAAAAATGTAAATTATATGTAATTTTATGAATAAATTGAATAATAATAATAGTATTTATTAGCAAAATACGACTGACACACATATTTCACATCATTGTCACATGGGGAAGAAAAATTATTAACAAAATTAATGCGCGAGAGATGGGAAAAGTACAGTCAATACAAAATTTGGGCCCTGCCTCCTAAACTAGGAATATCCTGTATCTTAGGAGACAGTGTCTTCGCTAAAAAAATGGACGAAACATATAATGAGTGTAAAATTCAAAATTCAAAATTCAGCAGACTCGGAATAGTCACAGACAAGATACAATTATGTGGACTAAAATTGTTCAAAGTTGTTTTATTTGGTACAAATGATTTGTGTTGAGTGTACATGAGAGTAGAGTAAATTGTGTGGGCGTCGTGTCATGTGTAAGTGAAGTGTGTAAGGGAGACGGGTGTATGATGAATTTACATTACACGGTATTTACATGTTGGCGCGTCTTTAGCCATCTATATTACTATACTCTTTGGTCTTTAGTTTCGGTCACAAGCTCGCAACGAACGGACGTTGTTGATTTTATGCTACGATCATCTAATACCTTTAAACGAGCAATTATTGTATATTATATGGAATCTCGGAAACCGCTCCATCGATTTTCATGAAATTTAGTATGCAAGGGGTTCCGGGAGCTATAAAGCGATCTAGCTAGCTAGGTTTAATTTTTAGGGTTCCAAACAAAAAATGGTCTGACCGTAAAAAAATAGTTTTTTTTCAATACCGTATGACATATTAAATGAAAGGGCTTTCTGTGAGGGTTTTAATTTTTTTTCATAATTTTAAAATAAATGGTTTTGAAATTATTCAAGAAAATTGACGATAAATGACCATTCCCCTCGTATCATCTTTTTTTCATTTATTATTGCATCAAATATGGTAGGTATAAGTTCTTGTCAATATTAAGCAACACACATTTGGCCAATATATAGCATGCAATATTACAAGTTTTTACTTAACATATTAATTACTAGGTTAGTTAACATTTCGTCAATTTATGTAAATATATCTACTAAACAATTAAATATGTCTGTGCTTTATTGTATAGAATTTACAGGGACACTTTTGAAAAAACTCATCTATCGAATAAAAATACACCTCTAACAACCACTTCCCCAAAGTAACACAAATCTTCTTGAAGGGTAGTTGAGTAATTGACCTTGGTAAAGCATTGTAAATTAAGGTGGATGCTCCAGGGTAGCCCGCGAAAGAATGATTATTTCTGAAATATTCATTCTTTCGAACTACATGAACTTAGAGGGCTATATTGATGATTAAAATGGTTATAATTCTTTAGATAAATACGCGTTACGGTCGCGGATCGCATTTGGTCCACATACAGCTTCACACTGACCGGCAAATTGTAAAATACATAAAAATATTTGAATTTCGCGGGCTACCCTGGAGCATTCACCTTAAGGGAGCCATATAAACGCAGCTCCGCCGAAAAATTTCTAGCTTTGGAACGGGCATTTCAATATCTAAATGTGTAGGTTTCCTTTTATTTGTGTTATCATTCCGCTCAAACAGCTCAAGATTGGACCTCACAAACCTGGCAACTTCGTAAATATAAATGCATGGGGGGTCAGACCACTGCATTTTAAATATTACACGAATACACTTTTTTTGGGCGATGAAGTTCTTCGCCAGTTTGGAAGAGTTTCCCCACATCTATACCGTATCGTATTCCTTCGCTGACGTATGCGTGATACAACCATTATGGCGGTACGCAACGAAGCTACCGAGCTTAAAATTTTGAAAAAATTAGAGATCTTTACCTATAGATTACAGGAAAACCTATAAGAAGTCTATAGGGTTAAAATAACATGTTCAGAAAAATGAAATTCGTTCAGAACCTTTTGCACGCTAGTCCGACTCGCACTTGACTAGTTTTTAGAAAACGTCGTAAACAAAAACCATCATCCAGGTACTGTGTAGTATTTGGTCTCACGACGAGATTATGACCTTACTCGAGGCCTCACAACTTTAATGTCTACGTCCGTCATGCTTGCCTGTCCGGAACACACTGACGCACTCGCAAGCGTGTAAATGGCATCCAAGCGTTTGTAAAGACTTGGAGCTTGTGGACGCTTGCCAAACCATGGCAAGCGTGTAAACGTAGCATTAGAGCATATCAAATCCGGCACGCGAAAGCCTTCGATTCGAATGAGACTTGGGCTGTGCTACAGTCTCTCCAACGGTGCCAGATCGACTATCGGTACATCGAGATGCTGAAATGTTTGTACGAAAACGGCACCATTTCAGTCCGACTTCAGGATCAGACCTCGAAACCTATCCTCCTGCAACAGGGTGTGAGGCAGAGAGACTTCATTTCTCCGAAACTGTTCACGGCCTCAATGGAAAATGTCTTCAAGGTTATGGACTGGAGAAGGCTAGAAATTTACGTCAACCGCGAGTACATCAACCAACTTCGATTTGCCGACGATATAGTCGTCATGGCTGAGACATTGAAGGACTTCAGTACAATACTCGATGATCTTAGTAAAGCTTCTAAAAAAGTGGGTCTTAAAATGAACATGGACAAAATCAACATCTTGTTAAATACCCAAGGAGCACCCACTCCTATCAAGATCGGAGACTCCACACTCAAAGTCAAAGTCAAAAACGTTCATTTCAATTAGGCCATTAAACGGCACTTTTGAACGTCATCATTAGATACATAACATTAACATTACTTAACGTAGTGACTCTACTGTCCATTCGGAAGGGTAGATTCTTATGGAGAAGAACGGACAAGAAACTCCATAGTTACTCTTTTCAAATCAATGTTTTACATATTGTGCTGTGGTATACAAAACTTCTGTTAATATATGTGAGGACCATGAACCTAGAGTATGCAGAGGTAAACTTATTATTTTTTTAAATAAGTACATGGTACTCACATTTTTACATAAGTACATGGTACTCACATATTTACAAATATTGGAACCATTAATTAGCAGAGTGTGAGTGAACAGTAAATAAAAACCCAAAAATGAAACAGTAGGTACAAAAGTAAATACATAAACTAACCAGTTTGATCTTAAAAAAAAATAAAAAAAAAACCACCACCACCATTGATTGTCCTATGGAGCAGGACCAGCATGTTACCAAGCATTCTTATCCTGAATGTAATCTTCTAATTTGTAATATGCTTGTTTACAAAGTGTGCTTTTAATGTAGGTTTTAAATTTTCTTTCATTTAGTTCTAATATGTCACAAGGTATTTTATTGTAACATTTAACACAGTACCCCATGAAAGATGTGTGTACTTTAGCTAATCTATAAAATGGTTGATCTAATTTATGTCTATATTATGTCTATCACTAACTTTACTAAAAAGATGACGATTTTTCCGTACATACATAATATTTTCATATATGAATTGGCAAGGGACTGTCATAATATTAATCTGTTTTAAAAGTTCCCTTAGAGAATCGCGACGACGCAGATTATAAAGGGCTCTGACAGCTCTCTTTTGTTTTGACATAATGCTGTGGAAGTAGCTAAAATAGACCAAACGTGCGGTTTCTACGTCTGTTAGCTGTCTTATCTTCCTAACAGCATAAGCGGCTGAGCTTAAACGCCGCGCTAGAGATGTTATATTGAGGTCCCCATTGTAATTTCTCGTCTAAAGTGATTCCCAGGAAAACCGTGTGATTAATAAACTCCAGTTTTTCTTCATTCAATATGATGTCACATTCGCTACTTCTAACATTTGGTAAAGTAAATCTAATACATTTGTTTTTTTTTTTTCATTTAGTACCAAGTTGTTTGCCGTAAACCAATTTTGGACCTGAAGAATAGTTATTGACGACGTCAAGATTTTGTAACCGTCGCTCTATTTTAAATATCAATGATGTGTCATCCGCGAATAACACCACTTTGGGTGATTTTGAAATAACTCGGAGTTGTTGAGCACGTCTACCTGGGTCAGACGGTCTAACTTCGAGAAAGAGGTCAACCGTCCAATCCGACTTGGATGGACAGCGTTCGGGAAGTTGCGTGGTATCTTCTCGCCCCACATACCACAGTGTCTCAAGACGAAAGTCTATGATGAGTGCGTGTTGCCAGTGATGACTTATGGAACTGAAACGTGGTCGCTCACAATGGGTCTTATCAGAATGCTTAAAGTCACGCAAAGGAGAATGGAGAGAGGCATTGCTTGGAGTTTCCTTGCGTGAACGAAACAGGAACCAGCATAGCCCAAAGGATTGTCAAACTAAAGTGGCAGTGGGCAGGCCCCATCGACCATCTGTTTTGCGAGCAATGATGCTCGCAAAACAGATGGTCGATGGGGCCGAAAAGTTCTGGAGTGATGGCGACCGCAACACGGAAGGCCTTCCACAGGGTGGACCGATGACTTGGTGAAGGTCGCGGGAATCCGATAGATGCGAGACGTACAAGACTGGTTGTTGTGACGACACTTGGGCGCGGCCTATGTCCAGCGGTGGACGTCTTTCGGCTGATATGATGATGTCAGCAGTCGGCAACGGCTTTGCTTAACGCATATCATATTTTGATCGAAGACAACGTCCACGCACAAACATTTTAAGAGATCATCAGAGAATAAATTGAAATGCCCAACAGGTTAGCCGAACTTGTTTACAGGTACAATTACAATAGGCGAAGAACTATATATTCCGACCCGTCTCCGCTGATCTTCCCGAACACAACGATATACCAAGGCTCACAGAAGAAGTTTTAACTAACGTCGTTAAGTCTTGGCTCCTATCAATTAAAGCAAGCAAGTAGTTATTACGCTGAGTACATTAAAGCCGACGGCACATTTACGATAGAATTAGGAGACGCTCTGCCAGTAGTGCACGCAAGAGAGCTAGGAGAAAATGTCGTTTATAGAGGGAGAATTCAATAACTGCAAAATGCTATTATGTTTATGTGGCTTTTGACAGGACATTGGAGGGTCGAAATGCAATTCAATATGCAAAATTGGAAAGAGGACAGTAAGATGTTGTTCCCAGGTAGTGTGGTTGTTAACCTACGCACGGTATGAACCAAATGTGAAACACCCTTCAGCCATAGAATTGGAAAATTTCTTAGTTTGACCATAGAAATAGCAAAAATGGCTAACAATAATTAAAAATAGTGTTCATAAAATGTTTGCCATTGTTTTTTCGACCCAATTCAAATATTGTGTATTATTATCTGCCTAGCCTTTTACCAACTATATTGGGGTCGGCTTCCAGTCAAACCGGATTTAGCTGAATACCAGTATTTTACGCGGAGCGGCTGCCTACCAGACCTCCACAACCCAGTAACTGGGTAAAACGGTACTTTATGGCAAGACTGGAGTCAGATTTACTGGCTTCTGACTATCCGTAACGACTGCCAAAGATCTACAAATGACAGCCTTGACCAACGGCTTAGCATGCTTTCCGAGGCACGGAGGAAACTCGCTATGTTAAGATGGTCACCCATCCACAGACCAACCTTGGCTAGCGTTGCTTAACCTTGAAGATCGACTCGTGCGGCTGTTATTATCTAGCTACGAGCTCCTCACTTTACATAAAACGCTCTATATTTCCAAAATGGTAGCTCGGATGAAAATTTTTTCTGGAAAGAAATGGTTGCTCTAGTCGAAAACCATGACATGATGTAAGAAAACCCGAGAGGAATTGAAAAAAAAAGAGATTTTTTTATAAGTGTGGGTCGTTTCACCTTGCGTAGCATTAGGGGCAGAATTACACTTCTCCGTTTAATCGTATACTCCAACTCCTAAAACCCCGCCCCTAAAAACTAGCCAAGTGCGAGTCGGACTTGCGTGCAAAGGGTTCCGAACCAATTTAATTTTTTAACGTGTTATTTTAACACTACAGACTTCTTATAGGTTTTCCTGTAATCTTTAGGTATACATTTATTCATATCATTTATTTCAGACAATAATAATTTATATTTAAAAATTCGTCAATAACGTTAATATTTCAAATGTCAACTTAAAAACTCAAAAAAATACAATAAAACTAAATTCAAATTAAATTAATTAAATAAAATCATATTATACAAAAAATGTCATCAGATTAACTTAAAATCAAAAATAAAAATTAGATTAACTTAAAATTAAATTAAAATGAAAAAGAAACTGAACAGAAACTACCGTATAGAACTATAATCTGCACATTTAAAAAAAAAAATTAGGGCTCAGTTTTTAAAAAATTATCATTCGCCCTTATTTACGAAAGATAAGGGCGAATGGTAATTTTTGGTCTAATTTCTTGACAGCAAGCCCTTTCATTTGATATTGTCACTCGATACAGTTTGAAAATTTTGTTTTCAATTTTGTAGTTTGACCCTCAAAATTGACCCCCATACACAAAAATATTAATTTACGCACGTCCGTGTTTGGGTCACCGAATTCCATATGTATACCACAACAGAATCGGTCCAGTAGATCCGGATAAAACTGACTGTGACAGACGGACAGATAGAAAGACACACGGACAAAAGTGAAAAAATCCCCGAGGGTTTGAAGGTGAGCCCAGTATTTAATATAGTTAATTAATGTAGAAGTGAGCAAGGAGATATTTTTAATGGTTTTGGAGATACAAGAAAAAAAACTAAGAAAAAGTACCTTTCCCCCCCTCCCCCACCGCCGGCTCATCTTCCACTCTCGGGGATTTTTAGTATGTTCACCTGGACACCTCAAAGAACAATTACACCAATTTTCAAAACTACACGAATAATTCGCTCTGATCGACGTTAATTGAGCTAATTTTTCTGCACTATATAGTAAAATTAATCACAAAACAAGGAAGAGAGAGGGGGCGCCACTATCATGTTTCTGCCCCGGTTCGGAAAAATGATCTAAGATTGCCTTCTAGGGCCGGGTTATAAAATTTTCGAGCTCGCTTCGTTCGCTCTTGTATTTTTCAATGTTAAGTCGAGAATATTACTTTTATGGCTATATGAATGGATAAAAGATTATCTTACATGGCTATGGCACATCCTATTCGATAACATTTTAGAGTTATTTTGCATTTTTAGTTATAGAACATCTATATCTGTAGTTGGTTAAAAATAACTAATCTAGCCCAGATTCCCAATTTTTGAGCTCGCTTTGCTCGCTCTAGCATTTTCGGGTCCGCTAAAAGACGTCTGTTTGTTTGAATCTAACTTATCCGGGACAAGGTTCTAAAAAGTCGAGCTCGCTTGGGTCTAAAATTCCATTTTTGATCGTGATCACCGAATGTGGTGTGTGGGCCAGGCCCCCCTGGAAAAAGTCCTAGACATGCCAATGCGTGCAACTGCAGTAAGTCAGGGTTGAAATGCTCATCAGTCTGCAGGCACTGCAGCGGGGCCTCCTGTGACAAAATACCTGATGTTATTTTCTATAATATGAGACTAGAATTGTTTCTGTACTGTAGGCCCAATCGTTTACGATATAGAGCCTTACAAAGTTTATCATTTTGTCGAACTTCACAATATTAGTTTTTATTTGAAAAGCTTTATCTCGGAAACGGTCTATAGAGACAATACCAGTCTCATATTATAGCAGTCTACTTTAAAAATGTCCTGATAAGGTACTACCGTACTATCAACTTTAGGGTTATAATCGCCAAAAGCCTGCAAAAAATCCGAACTACTGAATTAGCGCAAACTACCCCGTACTCTAAGGCGACAAGGTTACTAGACAATAAGTACTAATACATTTTTTCAAATGATTATTTTTATTGGATTATCTTTAGAAGTTCTAGTTAAGCCTTAAGTTTTCCTGTTCTAAGCAAACGTCTGCTTGCACTTTTTTGTCTGAGCAACATTCGCCGGTCCGGTGACGGTCCAGTGGATATATCAGAAGCGTCTGCCTGCGGCTTCGCTTAAACGGTCTACCCGCCCCCCTCCGTATACGCCTATGTAAATTATGTTTTCATGTATATTATGGTTGATAACATCATAATGGTACTTATAAATAGTAGGTAGGTACGGCTGATGTGATTTTATCAGAGCAGATCTAAACTAGTTTTCACCGATTTTAGTTTTAATTTCTTCATCTGAGACACCCGATTGAAGTTTTGCTTGTGGTTCTGTAAAGAAAGAAATAATAATAATAATAAATTAATAATAATAAATTTATTCAAATAAAATTGTTTACAAAAAAGTTTACATTTAGCCAACAGTGATAAGATTTCCATACAATTATGATGCCTGAAAATGAACTAAAACTAATATATTATTATTATTATAGGTGCAAGTTATGGTGGTTCGGAATTGCAATGTTATGTAGCAACCAGCCCGATCTAGGTTAATTTAAACCTGTGTTTCAGGCCACCACTTTACAATTCAACTACATTGGTGCAGTAATATTTAAAGGTTAACTAAATAAAAATAAAGAATCTTTTAACAACTACGAGAAAAAGCTTAATAAGTACCTTAATATCTAAAAACTAAGCTTATGTAATTATACAAAAGTAAAAAATTACGAGGGAAACAAATATCATCATGCCAAGATTTCTAGAAGTTGTTCTGTGTCTGTGTAATGTAGAGTCTCTAAATATTCACACAACATTTTACTACATTTTTTATACCTTACACTATAGAAACTTAGAACCTTGTTGAGCCTGTTATATAGAAAAGGTCCCAAGAACAGATAAAAACGATTAGCAAACGCATGTCTAGTTTGAGACTTAATGCAAACCAAGTCCTTTCTTCTTTTGTCAGAAGGCACAGGATCAAAAGGAAGTGCAGTGTGCTGGTGAAGTACTATGTTTAAAATAAATAATTGCCGTACTGTAAGCACCTTACATGCTGCGTAAAGCTGGTGCGTAGGAAATCTAAAAGGGCGAAATGTAGCAACCTTTAGAATTGCTCTTTGAGCACGCTCTAACGGGAGTAAAATTGTTTTTGCCGCACCACCCCAAGAAGTTATGCAATATGTAAGAATGGATTGACACAAAGCTAAATAGACCTGTTTAATTAATTTAAAGTCGGCTATGTTCCGTAAATTCTTAAAAACATATATTAATTTGCGCACTCTCGAACACAGTAAATCGATATGTTTACGGAAATTTAAATTTGAGTCAATGGTGACACCTAGATATTTTAAATGGTCAGCTATAGCTAAAGTGGGGCAAGAACATGCAGTGTCAGCATACGTGCAACAATTATGTGCGCGAATGTTTAGATTAGTAAGCGGTATGTTAGTATTTCTCATTGTAAATATAACATAATTGGTTTTATCTGTATTTAATGTTAGGAGATTATTACGGAGCCAATTAGTCACAATGTTAAAACCATTTTGGGCGTATTCATAGACCTCCACTCTTGATTTAGCTGAAAATAATAGAGCGGTGTCATCCGCATAAGATATTATCACACCATTTTGGAGTGAGAGGCTGCATAGATCATTAATATAGATTAAAAATAAAGTAGGGCCCAAAATGCTACCTTGTGGTATACCAAAACTACTATTTTTAAGTTCAGAGCTTGTGTGCTGACCAATCTTAACACACTGATGACGATCGCTGAGATAATCAGAAAATAGCAGAAGTTGTTCACCCCTTATCCCAAGTGTTTCAAGCTTGTGCAAAAGTAAAGTACAAGGAATTGTGTCGAAAGCCTTGGCAAGGTCTAGGAAGATCCCAATTGTGTGCATACCATTGTCTAGGTTGGTAGTAACATAGTTAGTCAATTCGTGAACTGCTTGGCTAGTTGATCTTTTGGCCCTAAAACCAAATTGACTGTCTGATAATAGTCTGTTATCTTCTAGATATTTTACCAATCTACTGTTTATAATTTTTTCTAAAATTTTTGAGAGGCCTGTTAACACTGAAATGGGCCTGTAGTTATTCACGTAGTTTTTATCTCCAGATTTGAATACAGGTGTGACCACAGCCTTTTTAAGCAATTTTGGGAATATTCCTTTTGATAAGCATAGACGAAAAATGTGGGTTAGAGGAGGGGCAAGTAAGTATTTAAATCGTTTAAGTATATTATTAGGTATGTCATCCCACCCAGTAGCACAAACATCCTTTAACCCGTTTATAATTCTGACTACTTCATTAACGTCGGTATCTAATAAAACAAAAGAATTTAGTGTAGAGGATGTCGTGGTCGAGTTTTGTTGGGAAATAATTCTTGAATTTAATGATTTTTCAGCCAAGTTTTTTCCAACGTTAACAAAAAAATGGTTTGCTTTATTGATTGCTTCGGATGGGCTTATCTCTGTTGATAGTATATCAAGCGGAGGTTCGGCATTTTTTGATCTAAATGTATGAGTTTCAACAAATTTCCATATAAGTTTACTATTTTTTCCCGCCTTCTGTAATTCATTTTTATCATACTGATTTTTTAGTTTTTTCAAAAGATTATTACAGAAATTCCGATACCTTTTATAAGTTACAGAGAGTACTTCGTCATCAGGAGCAAGTTTTAATTTTAGGTGCAGTTTGTCTCTATGCCTTATACAACGAACGAGACCGGGTGTGATCCAGGGCTTAATACAACTATACTTTCTAGGCATTGTTTTAGAGAACGTGTTTGTCCTTAATGCAGATTGTAGTGAGTCTATGAAATACTTTAAACAACTATTTGCATCGTCTGAATTATAAACAGGGTCAAAATTAATACTGCGTATGTCTTTTTCGAGATTTGTCATATTGACTTTAGTGTAGCTACGCATGCAGTTTTTTCTAGGTGAATTTATTTGTAATGATAATAAAACAGCTTGATGATCAGTAAGCGTAGAATTAGTAACCAATGTTTTGGATGGATTTTTTGATTTTAGAATGATATGATCTAAGCATGAGCCACTCTGATGCGTGGGGTGATAGTGAGCTGGTAGGAGTCCGTGAAATGAGCAAATATTGAGATAATTATGTACATGAGTATCTGTTTTCCCGGAAGCAATGTTAATGTTAATATCACCCAAAAGTATAATGTTTTTAAAAGATGTAATGTTTTTTAAGTTAGTGTCGAGTGAGTCCAAAAATCTGTCCATATTTTGAGAAGGAGGCCTATAAATAGCCACGACTACCGTGTCGGGAACAATTTTAATTATTAAACAATTACTGTCGAGGAAAACAGGTTCCTCCCTTACTGTTGTTAAATTATTTTTGACATAAACTACTAATCCATCGTTCTGGTTTATGTTCCTGTTAGTTCTGTAGGAATAGTAACCGTCAAGAGATGGTAAGTTGGCCACCTGTTTTGACAACCAACATTCTGTTAAGACAAGAATATCACAGTTTATGTCAATGTTCTGCAATAACACTTCAAAACCGTTCATGTTACGATTTATGCTGCGAATATTCTGCGTGAGCAGGGTTAAGGTTTTGTCACCAGAAGGAAGAAGGTGTTTACAGTCCTCAACATTACAGATTTTAGACTCCGACACAGAAAAACTATCTAGATCGCAAATTAGATGATTTGTCATGACAGTTACACAAAAAAGAGAAAAATAAATACAAGCTACCTGTTTACCTGCTAACTAAATAAAGTGTTAAGTGGCGCTCTTAGGCGCCTTCATAATCTATTGAGTTTATGTAATTCATTTCTGCATGTTTGCGGGCCGGGCAACCTACATCACCAGTTGGATGGTCACATTTTCTCTTGAAGCGCTTGCACGTCGCACATTGAGGGGGAGAAACTTTGCTGCTGCAGTCCTTGAAGGAGTGTCCACTCTCTCCACAGTGGTTGCAAGTAGGATTCGTTTCCCGGCAAAACTTTGCTGCGTGTCCGAACTGCTGGCAATTGAAGCACCTGGTGACTATTGTGAAATCTCTAACAGGGCATGATGTCCAATTGATGAAAATTCGGCTCTGATTAATTATAATTTTTCTAATGCTAGCGGGTAGTTCCAAGATGTAGTTGCAAGTGGGAAGATCTTTTTTACCCGATTTATGGCTTAATTTGATGCACTCAAGGAAGGACTCACGAGTCATATGCGGTAACTTGTCTGATAAATTCTGCTCGTAAATACAGTCGAATACTTCCTTTTCAGTAAGGGCTACGGGGACACCAACGACAGCTATCCTAGGGCGGCGTTTAGAAGGTTCTTCTATTGTAAGGCCCGATGATACCAGTTTTTCCGAATTCTTGAGTTTATCAATATCGCCTTTATTTTCGGTGCTGATCAGAACGCCCCCATTCTTTACTTTTTTCAGGCCACGGACATGAAGCTTAAGTTGTTCTGGGGAGATGATCTTTTGGACAAGTGACTTGGTGTCGTCACTTGTTTGGGTCTTATCGCTCGGATAAATGGCGACTGATCTCAAATTAGCAGGACGGACGAAGTTATCCGTACCTTTCTTCACCATGCTAGCGTAAGAAGTATTCATCGATGGATTCAACTTAGCCTCTACAACCTCTCTGAACTGCTGAAGAGAGTTCACAACATTCTGGTGAGCCTGAAGGTGTTGGATTGTGGTGTGAGCCTGGATCGTTTTTGACTTCAAAGATTGGTATAAAACGGCCATCTGAGAAGTCCCACTGGAGACTTTCCGGCAGAGAGTGGTAACTCGAAGCTTCTGATCCGAGTTCATTTTCCCATCACCGACGATCGTGCAAACTTCGTTCAGAAGCCCATCTATAGATCCTAACCACTTCTGGATCTCCGACGTACTGATGACTTCAGTCGGCAATTCTTTTTCCGCGGGTGCTGGTGGGTTTGGGGCGCTCGGTGGTACTGGTTGGGTAGGCGTCGGCGGAGGACTTCGTCGTAGTAATTGGCTACGACCAAACGGGCTCGATCCTGGGTTTGACATTCTAACAGAAACACTTTATTTAATGTTTATAAAAACTATTTAGTTCATCTTGCTTAATCGGTAAAAACCTACTGACACACGCGACACACTTTAATGTTACACTGACGGAGCAATAATTATATTTATTTATCGTAATTGTTATTACATAATAATCAATTACAGAAAACACGTCCGCTTTGTCTCGCGTCTAGTAAAGCTATCAATATCTATTTCAATAGTTTTGGTTAAATAGCATTAACCAAAACTATTGAAATGAGTAGTTACTTAGGTACCGTAAAGGTGAATACAGACATTGCGAGGTATGCGCAGCGCACGGTTGCACATCGCATGCTTCAAAATGTGTGGACGTTCATGTTCGTGGTGAAGCATGGCTATTACCCAGGCAAACTTACATCGACGCAACGTTTCGATGTAATGTGTGCGCTGCGCATACCTCGCAATGTCTGTATCCACCTTAAGGCCACTCTCTCGAAAAAGATTAAACATAGCGTGCTGATGAAGCAGTTTTTCCTCGGCATTTACTGAGAAATTACATTAACCAGAATGTATGTATCGGTAAAACATAATAAGAAAAAAATCACCAAATCACCTCCAAATCGTTGAGATGAAACCATTTTACTTCTTCATTTTTTTAAAAAATGCTAAAAAAATATCTACTGCTTTGCAAATTTTGCAATACAAACGAAAATAATATGGTTTTGACAGTTTTTAAAAATATATTTTATTTTTAGTACAAATAAATAAAAACACGGGTAACGGAGTAGCGCCTAGAGGTGTAGTTAGCTCCGTTTGTATGTACAAGGTCATTGGCATGTGTACAAGCCTTAAAACGCTGCAAATTAGCGAACCATGCCCAGTTTTGCTTACACACATCACAAAAAGTTTGCGATCACTAACATATGCTGTCAATTTTTTTTAAATTTAACGTTATCTAGAAAAATTCTTTGTTATGTTTTTCTATAAATAAAAAAACCCTGTTTAAAATTAAAAAGTAAAACGAAAAAAAAATTAGTAATTAATCAGAATGTAATTGGAACAGGAATTTGATAAAAAGAAAATGACTGTTTAACCAAACTTAAGCAACAATTTATTAATAAAAGGTTTATTTTCAATACAGTATAACTCCTCCCCTAGCTCGAACACATGCAGAGATCTTCCTGGGCATGCTGAGGATCAAGTTATCCAGCATTTCTTGGGGTAACCTGTCCCATTCTTGAATAGCGGCTTCCCTGAGCCGTTGCACTGTCTGGGGACGAGTTCAAAATAGCTCGCTTAAGAGCATCCCACGCGTGGTCTGTTGGGTTTCAGTCAAGCAAGCCGGCAGGCCAGTCTAACCTTGTGATGTCGTATTCTTGGAGAGCAGCATTGACTCGTTGAGCTCAATGTGCGGGCGCATCATCATCGACCAGTACAAATTGGTGCCTATGGTTTACTCGGAATGGTAAGACAATTCCATCAATAGCAACTGCTTTATACATGTCTGCTGACATGAAGACTCTATACGAGATCAAAGGCGTTCTAGCTCCAATCATAATACCACCCCAAAAGGACACCGATTTCACGCCTTACTGAACTGTTCCAGTGGCAGTTCTTTGCCTTAAACGGTCTCCTGGTCTTCTCCAGACACGGACACGTCGGTTATCTGTATAAGAACTGATTCGCGATTCGTCAACGAAGATACAGTTTTGCCAAATGTTTTCTTCTATCTTGATTCTTATGATAACTTGATCCTCAGCATGCCCAGGAGGATCTCCGCATGTGTTCGAGCCAGGGGAGGAGTTATATTATATTGAATATAAACTTTTTATGAATAAATTGTTGTTTAAGTCTGGTTTTTCTTTCTATCAAATTCCTGTTACAATTCTCATTTTTTGTTAGTAAAACATAGTTTTATTTTTTAATCTCAAACAGGGCTTTTCTATTTAAAGATAACACAACAAGGATTTTTTCTTGATAAAGTTAAATAAAAAAAAAATAACAGGTTATGCTAGTGATCGCAAACTGTTTTAGATGTATGTATTTCGTTAAATTACAATATGTCCGGTATGCTTTATTTTTTCTCGTTTTCTTGCATTTGTTATAAACTATTTGTTATTAGCGCAACACAATATTTCTCATTATTTTTTAACCGACTTCCAATAAAGGAGGAGGTTCTCAATTCGGGGGTTTTTTATTAAATGTATTTACACCGATTACTCCGAGGTTTCTGTTCCGATTTCTGAGATTATTTTTTAGATCGATGCGGTATACTTGCCATTTAGTCCCGTAAAAATTTAATACAGTTTGGTTCTGTAGATTTTATTTTATGATCATTTTTGTTTATTTTAATTTCTGCGTAGACGAAGACGTCGCCCAAGTATCTTACCTTGATTTCGGAAGTCGTGTTAAAAAACAAAACCAGAAACACCGACTTCCGAAATTATTAAGGTTATTTTATATTTTTTAGAGTTTTGTTTGGAAGTCGGTTATGTTTTTTTTTTTATAAAAAGTTTTTAAAGATAACTTAGAATAGAATAGAAAAATATTTATCAATTGAAAAAACTTCTTCCGTGGCTGGGAAAGCACGTTAAGCCGTTGGTCCCGGCTGTTATTTGTAGATCTTTGGCAGTCGTTACGGATAGTCAGACGCCAGAAAATCTGACACTAGTCTTTCCAATGAGTACCGTGTTACCCAGTTATTGGATTGAGGAGATCTGGTAGGCAGCCGCTCCACGTAAAATACTGGTATTCAGGTGAATCCAGTTTGATTGGAACCTTTTCCCAAGTATATTGGGGTCGGCATCCCAATATAGCTACTTGAGAAAAGGCTTGGCTGATGATGATAACGTCATTGATCGTCGACAGTTGATAGTCGGGCGACAAAAACTGTAGCGTGGATTTTTTTGGCCTTCTGTAACTTTTGCTATTGTGGCTACAGTAACGGTGTTTTCGCGAAGATATACCATCCCAATGTAAGAAAATACTGCCTTTTCCCATATTATTTGATATTTTAATGAAAATGACTAGATATTTTACGGTAAAGATTCGTTTCTTTACTATTTATAGCACACTTTATCAGAAATAAACAACAAAAAATGCACTGATCTAAAACTGCAATAACTTACACTGCAGTGTTAAAATTCGCTCACGAATATAGACCTCGCTGAAACATTTTCAAGTTTTGTATGATGGTATGAAACCCTCGGTGCTTGAGTCCGACTCGTTCTTGACCGTTTTTTACTCTGATATCTCAGACTAGAGTCAAGAGCAAACCCATCACAAAAAAAAACGGAACTTCAAAATACTTAAAAAATAAGCATTAGTTTTGGGATGTTCCATTTTTAATTTAGTTGAATTTAAAGTATTTACCTACAATAGTACATTGTTATCTTAGGGGTGAAACCAACTGATTAAGTCCCGAGACGGCGTTTGGCGCCCGAACGTTGCGCGGGTGCCAATAGATGGGACTTAATAAGTATTTCACCCGAGGTAATTAAATGCTGTGTTTTTCATTACGAATACAAGGAAAGTAAAAATAAAAACACGAACCAGCTAAAGAAAAAACCAGATCTGATTAAGAAATCTCTGCTATACGAAAGCATGAGAACAAAATACTACTCGAAAAACAAATGAAGATCGGATTACCGCTTTCTCGCCTATTTTGTTTTTTTTTTTCTGTGACCGGCCAGCTACTCGGCCATGGTACATTTTCATAGTTGAAAAAAAAAACTTTTTACAAAAAAATTAAACCGACTTCCAAAAACAAAACACTACAAAGCATAAAATAAGTCTAATTTCGGAAGTCGATGATTTTAGTTATTATATTTTTTCGTTTTTACACACCGACTTCCGAAATTAGAGTTTTTTTTTATCTTTGTAGTAATTTGTTTTTGTAAGTCGGTTGTGTGTTTTTGTAAAAAAGTTTTTTTACTATTCACTTTTTAGTGCTACCTGCATGTACCCATTCACAGCGTACTGGCGTGATGTTATGTCATGAACTAGTGTAAACAATAAATAGACATGCGATTTCAGCAATCCCGATCCATTTGCTTTCATTTATTGAAGAGTTTTGTTGCCTTCCTCCGAAGTGCTTCATCAGATCTTCACCAGATTGAAATGGGACTAGTCCGGAAAAATATATTTCCAAACAAAAAAATAATCATCCAAATCGGTTGACAATTGGCGAAAATATCGCTGAACAAACATTTTTCATGGGATCCCATCATCTGATCCTAACTTAAACCTTCCATCATCAGCTCAGCAACATGAGGATATCTTAATTGCGTTAGAAAGTTTATGAACAAAGTTATATGTGCCTAAAAATTTGAGAGTCTCCTTTGATTTTCATGTTATCCCATCATCAGACTCTGACTTAGTGACAATGGGACCACCTCAGAAGCAAATTCGAATAAAAAAAGAATTTTTAAAATCGGTCCACAATTGGCGGAGAAATCGGTGATAAAAAAAACGAACATACAGCCGAACATAGAACCTCCTCATTTTTGAAGAAGCCTGTTAAAAATGGTCAATATTTTGCTCAAATATTATTTGTTAGGTCCAGTTAGGTAGGTAGGGCCAACTTCGAGAAAGAGGTCAACCGTCGAATCCAAATCGACTGGGCAGCGTTCGGGAAGTTGAGTGGTATCTTTACGCCCTACATACCACAGTGTCTCAAGACGAAAGTCTACGATCAGTGCGTATTGCCAGTGATGACATATGAAACTGAAATGTGGTCGCTCACAATGGGCCTCATCAGAAGGCTTAAAGTCACTCAAAGGGCAATGCTTGGAGATTCCTTGCGTGATCGAATCAGGATTGATGATATCCGAAAGAGAACCAAGGTTACCGAGATAGCCCGAAGGATCGCCAAACTAAAGTGGCAGTGGGCAGGGCACATTGATCGCAGAACAGATGGTTGACGGAGCCGAAAAGTTCTGAGGGGCGACCGCGTACCGGAAGACGCAACGTTGGAAGGCCACCCACAAGGTGGACCGATGACCTGGTAAAGTCGCGGGTAGCCGACGGATGCTAAACGCGCAGGACCGACCGGTCGTTGTGGCGACGCTTGGGGGAGGCCTATGTCCAGCAGTGTTACGTTTTTCGGCTGATATGATGATGATGATGATTTTTTGTTATTTTAAAGAAATAGTTGAAAGTAAATTATAGCAAAGTATTATTTAATTTAATTTACATTTAAAAATAATTTAGGACGATTCTCCCTAGGGCTGAAAAGTAATACTTTCAACCCGCTCCTTAGGCAACTTCGGGCCTACTTTCCGAGTACGAGTAATGAAAATGAATGAACTTTAGGTTTTATGTAGCGGGGGGGGGGGGTCTGTATGTATGCTTTTACGGTTGCACAACGACACGCTTTGCTTTGCTTTTTTTCGTAGTATAGATACCTACCCGGGAAGGTGGCGTGGTCTTGAGGGGGAGCGCAACGGTCGTGTAGATCCTCAAGTCAAGTCCGGTAGATATACGTTCTAGAGGTTGCCTCCCCGTTTTTGGTCTAATTCCTTCCGAAATAGACGTAATTGAAACCACCGGACACCGGGCTTTCTACTCAGTCCCATCCCAAATCCCACTAAACCCCTTTTCCCCTCTATAACCCCTCCTAACTGTGATCCTTCTGTGACGAAGTGGTTGC
Organism: Lacanobia oleracea; assembly: GCA_950371165.1. Classification (NCBI taxonomy): domain Eukaryota; kingdom Metazoa; phylum Arthropoda; class Insecta; order Lepidoptera; family Noctuidae; genus Lacanobia; species Lacanobia oleracea. Next base: position 18,390,573 of record OX493406.1, read on the forward strand.
GGGCTCGGTCGTCACTAAACTTAGCTGATGGCGGGTAGGAGAATTTTGTCACCTGCGCTAGGACTTGCGCAGGGTTGACCCGATCGGCAATGGAGGTAATGTGTCCGTGAGGCAACACGCCCCCTTTGGTCTGGATTTCAAGCAAAACGGTTTCAAGGGTAGGGAAATTGGCCAAAGTGTCCCGTCAGTGTTCACAACTAACCTATCTCTACTAAACACAGTTTCGAAACCAATTTTCATAACCAGACGCAGTCATACAATCATAGACCTTACTCTGGCAACGGAGGGAGCAGCGGAACTAATTACTGGGTGCAGGTCTCAAATGAGTCTTCCTTCTCAGACCACAGGTGGATCCGTTTCGACATCCGGGTCTGTATACCACCCAAACAACCTAGGCGTAATCCTCGCAACACGGATATATCGGTGTACACACGCAACCTTACCTCAAGGCTTGCGCTATCCTGCAAGTATCACTCCTCACCGAATCGCTGATAAACAGCTACCGAATCGCCTGCCTGGAAACGATTCCGCGCGACACACCGGTAAACAACCCTGGTGGGGTGCGGACCTAGAGCGCAAACGCGGTAAGGTAAGAAAGGCTCTTAATAGAGCTATGAACACATGTAGTGATGAGGACTGGGACGCTGATTATGCGGCCAAATCCAGCTACAAGAAATGCATCAGATTCAGAAGGACTACAGGGTGGCGTAAATTCTGTGGTAACATTGAATAATGCCAACAAGCAATCAGGGTAAGGAAAATACTGGGGCAACAGGACACACCTGAGATCGCCACGCTCCGGAAATCCGATAACACGATAACCACGACACCTGAAGAAGCGCAACGCCAAGAAACTTACTTCCCAGGCAGCGTATTCGCGCAGGTAAATGATTGGCTTGACGTTATTCAAACACCATCAGAAGATGACTGGCTTTATGCAGAAAAGATGATTACGCTGGAAAAACTTCAGTGGGCCATCAAAAGCTTCCAACCTTTCAAGGCACTAAGGTGCTCTTAATGCGAGCGTGTCTGGCCTTTACATATAGTACGTATCCAAAGGATGGAGGAAAGTGAAAGTCATATTCATTCCGAAGCCAAGTAAAAGTGACTACACAAACGCCAAATCCTATCGACCTATTAATCTGACCTCGTTTTTACTGAAGACAATGGAAAGACTGTGTGAAAGGGAACTACGAGATGGCGTTTTAAAAACAATACCACTGCATTGAAACCAACACGCATATAGCTAGGGTAAGTCGACAGAGTCCGCTCTTCATCTGGTGGTGAGCCAGATTGAGGAAGCGATTCACCAGAAAGGGTCCTGCCTGGGCACTTTCATAGACATCGAAGGAGCCTTCGACAAGACAATTTTTTTCAGCAAAAGTGCCGCTCTCTCCATACACGGTGTGGAACAGGTACTAACTGATTGGATAACTAATATGTTAAGCAAACGAGTGGTTCGCTTTGAGGAAGAGCAGCAGTTGCCTCTGATAGCCAGAGGCTGCCCGCAGGGAGGTGTGCTCTCCCGTCTACTACGGAATCTGGTAATTAATGACCTGATCACCAAACTCAACGCACATCGTTACTACACAATAGGTAAATAACGACCTCGCAATCTTAGTGCCAGGGAAAATGACTGGAACAATCTGCAACCTCACTCAACAAGCACTACGCATCGTGGAAAGATAGTGCGAAGAATATGATCTGTCAATAAACCCCACGAAAACTGAATTAGTCATGTTCACTCAAAAACGAGCACTATGCTACTACCGGCTACCTATGGTCTTCAACACAGAGCTCCAGCTGTTTAACGAGGTAAAGAATCTAGGCGTCATTCTAGACAGTACGTTAAACTGGAGTACAAACTAAACAGGTCCTGCATTACCTTCTGGCAATGCAGGAAAATGATAGGGAAGAAGTGGGGCCTATCTCCCAAAATAATACTATGGCTGTACAGCGCAGTAATTCGGCCCATGTTAACCTACGGGGCCGGGGTGTGGTGGCCACGCACAAAGCTAGCTACAGCCGTAAACAAGTTACAACACATGCAAAGGCTGGCCTGCATGGCAACGACGGGCTGCATGAGGACTACTCCAACTGCGGCGCTGGAAGCCATGCTGGGACTCCTACCGCTACACTTGTTTATACAACAGGAAGCGACGATGGCAACAGTACGCCTTAAAACATTAGACCTCTGGGGTAAGAGAGAAACACGACACACCGCTCTGCTCGAGGAGCTCAAGAATGAACTCCCCAAAAGCAATCAATGACCGGGTACCCAAGCAATTTATCTTTGATAAAAAACACAAAATCCAATTGCATGATGATTATCATTGCGAGGGGCTCTGCCCCGCTGAGCTGCGGATCTTCACCGATGGATCAAAAACAGGTACAGGTATTGGTGCGGGAATCTTCTCAGAGGATCTCAATATCCACATAGCCACACCATTGGGGTTCACAACACAGTATTCCAAGCTGAATGCATGGGCATTTCTCTGGCGGCATCAGCCATCCTAACCGGGGAAGTTAAAGTTCACTCAATACGCATACTCTCGGACAGCATGGCCGTCCGTTCGAGTATGTCAGCGATGGGACCTGAACCACTACGGGTTCTATAGTGAGTGTAGGCAGGCCAAAGAGGCACTTCCCTTTATGGATAGCCGATTCACAAAACAAGCCCTAAGACTGACTAAACAACAGTTGCGTACAGTCACAGCCGTAACAACTGGCCACGGGTCTTTTAATAAACACCTCTGTGCTATAGGAGTCACTGACAGCCCGCTATGCAGAGCCTGCATGGAGGAGAATGGGACAGCAGCACACTTGCTTCTAAGTTGCCCTTTAGTCGCGGATTACAGGGCAAAGTACTTCGGAAACCCAGGTACCCTCTGTGAGATAGTTAGTAACACCAAGGCGTTGCTGGCCTGCCTTGGGGAGCTGGGGTGGATCGAATGACGCATTTGTTCCACCTGCATGCAAAAAACGCGCTTAGTCGTGGAGTTGCGGAAACCAGCCCGATTTACATACATACATTCATACATTTATGTAGCGGTCATTTTTAATCTATGGTATTCGTGAATCGTGATTCTCCCGCCATGGAAAGTTGAATATAATTATTAAATAATTAATTCCATATTATTGAAAAATAAAAGGAAGCATTGGAAAGTATACTGCGCTTTATTTAACCTCCAAGGTTCTGAACCTTTCTTCTATATGAATTCCTATTGTGTGAAATTTCCTATTGTGAAACTCCTTTGTGGAATTGTTGTATGTTTTTTTAGGAAATAAAAAAAAACCGTAAAGAATACTCACAGCACGTAAGTACCTACTTTACCGCATGCTCCGTTGCATGGCGATACAACGAAGCGTGCGGTAAAGTAGGTACTTAGTAGAGAGTATCTATTTTACCGCACATTTAATTGTTTGGTGCGTAATTTTTGACTTTCGAACAATGTATACAGGCTTCCTAAGTATATTTTTTGAGCGCGAGAAACGCAAGTACCTAAATAAACACTCTTGGTGTTGTAAAATAAATATCGTATGCTTAGCTCATTGATTAACAAAGACACTGTCGTTCGTATTTTATAAAATGGCATAAAATATATTAAAATACTTATTTACTTGCGTTTTCACCATCTTCGATAGTTTCCGGTAGCTTGCAGCCCATGGTTTCTGGTAGCCACAAGCACAAAATAGCTCCTATGAGTGGAGTAAGACCATAAACTAGTGGAAGTACCCAAAAGTCTAAGTCATCCATCTGAAAAAGGTAATAATTGTTGATCATTATTACCGACCATTGTAAAAGAAATTAATTTCGTAATATTCATTTTTATTGGTATACATACAGATTACATTTTTACAATTTCTTAAAAAAACATTTCAAAATATAAAAATCTAGCGTCTGCCAGCGGCTTCGCCCACGTGGTCCCTAGGGAACATACTCCCGGAATAAAAAGTAGCCTATGTCCATTCTCAGTCTCTAGACTATCTGTGTACCGAATTTCATTTAGTAGTTTTGGCGTGAAAGCGCGACAGACAGACAGACAGTTAGGCAGGCAGACAGGGTTACTTTCGCATTTATAATATTAGTAAGGATAGTAGCCCACCGGTGTCGGAAAAAGAGTCCAAGTTACCGGTGGTTAAGTTCCTGAGAGAGGAACTATCTAATTATAAGCGCTGTATGCAAGAGGAATACTTTCTGGACCCAGCCCTTGATCCAGCTGCCAAACGAGAGCCTCTTCAGACGTTCGTCGAGGCTTTTGGCAATTATACCATTGGCCGTCACGATAATCGGCACAATGACTGCTGTTTTCATTTGTTATTATTAATTCAGCCTGTGTCCACTGCAGGGCAAAGGCCTCTCGTTCTTTCAACTTCGATAAATGTGGACCAAACTTGCCGATGGGCGTCAAGCTCGTCCTACCATCTTCATCCTGGGTCTCCCGCAATATCGTCGAACATTTTCTGGGATCCATTAACCATTCGACATGCGGCAGACGTGTCCGGCACAGTCCCATTTTAGTTTGGATGCTTTTTGGGTGACATTGGCGATTTGTGATTTGGAAAGCAGAACTGTGTTTCTAACGCGGTTCGTTTATCGAACTCCCAGAATGCTATACTCGATTGCTCGCTGTTGTCAGCGAACCTCGAGCTTGAACCTCAAAAAAAATTAGTTAAAAAACAAAATGTCTTACATAGCTAACGAAAAACGGTGCCACGATGCTGCCAAGTCTAGCTGCAACATTGCTGACGGCCATTCCAATGTTCCTGACGACTGTGGGAAACACTTCTCCTGCGTGCAATTGAAATGCAGGGACACTGACACTCATGCAACCAAATGCAATTGATACTAACACCAATTTTACAGTATCATTGTAGTAGAAAGGGATTATTAGCAACAAACATGTTCCTAATAGAACATTCGAAACGATCACGATTCTCAATCGAGGTACTCGAGTTATAACAAAGTACCCAAGTAACGTTCCTGGCAATTGAAAAGTAGCTAAAAAAGAAAAAAATACGTAAGTAATGCATTGGAAAATAGAGATTGTAATTTTTGAATAACTATATTAACAAAGTGTACCTGAAATGGCGAGATTGCTCAGAACGTTTTTGCTCATGTGACCGAGATAGTGCTGAACGCCAAAGAATACCAGACCGCCTTTGAACCAATTGAAGGCAATGAACAGTGTCTTTATTCTCATATTTGGTGTACGCACTAAATCCATGAGACCGTAAGTCCTTCTTTCAGCAGCCGCGTCAGTACTTTGCGGGACTGATGCCAACAACTTCTCATGACTTCCTATAGCTGCATTTACTTTGTCTTCAGAGATTTTGTTCCACTTGGCGGCTTTCAGCAATACTTGGCGAGCTTGTTCTACTTTTCCGACTGCTAACAACCAACGTGGGGACTCGGGTACCAGCCTACGGCAAACATTATTGTTAGTATCACAAAAATTTAAAATGTAACGATAAATAAGTAATGAATTACCAGTAGTAGGATAGCAGTAGCAACGATGGAATAGAGATCACCAACCAGTATCCATTCCAAGTCTTCGTGAGATATGAAAACAGTGGCACAGTCATAAATCCCAGGATGAAAGGAATATGAAACATTATCATAATCATTGCACGATTCCGACTACCGACTATTTCGACTACTGAAAATAGATTTTTTTTTAATAATTAGTTATACTTCATTGACTGATTTCAATCAATTCTGATTTTTTCATACCAATGACGAGGCAGATGACCATAGCTCCGCCGGTAGCAATAGAGGAGATAAATTTGAACAATAAGAAAAGTTCAAAAGTGGACATGAATGATGTTATGATCCCTGTTGACGCATGAACTGTCACTGCAATCATTAATGGTATTTTTCTACCAATCCTGCAATCAATAATTTATTATATCATTGATGAACGGTAAAATTTTAGTTATTTCTTCATGTCTTTTAATCATAACTTTTATAATTATTGAGGTACTTGCCTATCAGCAAGTATTCCAAAGACAAGATTACCAATGAGAATGCCCAACTGTGTTGCAGGTTGAACCAAACTCCCAATAAATTTACGATGGCACACCAAGTCCCACTAAAAAAAAATCGATCATTACTGTTGACGTCTTTTTTTAAGGATTTCACAGACAACAATAAGCTTATTAAATTGAGTAGTAATCGAGTTACCTCACTTATGATAGTAGACTTGAAAGTACTGTCATCGTAAGTGAACTCAGTACACGCAACTTCGGGCATACTCTCATTTACTTTGACGAAACAAGCTTTCAACATCGAGTCACTGGCGTTGATCGGAGCTGGAGAAACACAGGTGAAATCGTGGCCAGGCGCGATCACAGCTATTGCGAGTTGATTCCATGCTGCAGGGAAACCTTTCAGGGAGAGTGCTATCGTTATTATTATTTGCCAGCGTCCCATTGAGCCTACCGCATCTTGAATGCAATCCGGGCGTTCCATGTCTGAAAAAGAAGTGCATGTGTACAGAGTAGATACACCTGTCGGTCTATTCTATCAACATCTCAAGGTGTAAACTAAGGTGGAGTGAGATAAAACTTTTTCTCGTAAGTAGTTGTTAATATATATGTATTTTTGATCATAGTTATAGTTTAACACAAATTTTACCGTCCCAAAGTAATTGGATTGCAAATTGATGTCCTGAAAGAAAGGTTTAAATTTACCTAGATCAGGCGGGTCGCTACCTAACATTACAATTTTGAACTACTATTACTTGCACCTATGACCAAAATGACCATGTCACGTTGTACTGGGATCGGTTGGCTACAGCCAGTACAATATTATTGCCCAGAGGTTAATAATGTGATCATAAAGGTGTCTTTGCCTTGGGCTACCTTGAATCCCTCGCTCCATTCAGGATTCATGTATTAACTCTTAGCTCTCGCTACAATCGGGAGTTAACTTTCAAACCCTTCGTTAGGTTTGGTGTTCAATATGACGCCCCAGATAAAAGATATTGATGACTTGTGGGGGTCAAACTAGAAAATTAAAAAAAACGCTTTTCAAACTATATTGTGCAACATCCTACTAATATTATAAATGTGAAAGTTTGTATGTTTGTGCCTCAATCAGGCGAAAATGGCTGAAAGGATTTGGATGAAATTTAGCACATATATAGTTCACATTCTTGAATCAAACATAGGCTACTTTTTATCCCGATAATAGGCATGGCTTAATAGAGACGGAGGAGGAAGTGGAAACTTATAGCCGCTGCTGCCTTAGTACTTCAGATTCACAAGTGCCAGGAAAACAGAACGATGTAAAAGTATTTTTGGGCTAGATTTTTTGTTGGTTTTTTTTTTTAATAGTCGATCAGAAAAACGTATTTTGAAGTTTTTTCACAGAAGACCAGAAACATGTCGAAGTATTTCTTTGCGTGAAATAACGAGCGCTATAGATTCACAAGTACCAGGAGACCCGAAACATGTCAAAGTATTTTAGAGCAAGATTTTTTTTATCTTAGAGACATAAACATGTCAAAGTTTTTTCTGGGCTAGAATTGTGAACGCCATAGATTCACAAGTACCAAGAGAGTAGAAATATGTCAGTGTTTTCGGGGCAGGAAATGTGAGCGCTAAAGATTTAATAGTACCAAGAGACCAGAAACATGTTGTAGTTTTTCCGGTGCAGTTATTGTGAGCAGTTAGGATTCAAAAGTACCAGGAAAACAGAAACATTTTAAGTATTTTTTCGGCAGGTATCGTGAGCGCTAAAGATTCACAAGTACCAGAAAACCACAAATCTGACGAAGTATTTCCGGGGCTAAAAGTAGGTACTGCAAATACTCACAAACTATCAAGATACCAAAATCATGAAGAGAAGGTGCATTTCCGAGGATGAGAATATGAGACAAAAAAGTTGAGCGCGAAATCTAAAGTCTACGCAGACGACGTCGCGGGCAGAAGCTTCCTGTGTATACTATTCTCCTCTTACAACTGAGCCTAAAATTTTCAATAAAATGCAGATAGTAGTTGTTTGCCTACAAATGACAGGAAAACCTATAAGAAGTCTATAGTGTTAAAATAACATGCCACAAAAATTAAATTGTTTCGGAACTCTTTGCACGCGAGTCCGACTTGCACTTGGCCAGTTTTTTTGTAAACTATTTGAATAAATTATTATTATTACCTATATCTAACTATTATAATTTAGTCACAAAAACCGCTTTTTCTTCAAATTAGTAAAACAAAACATTGGTAGAATTGAAAGATGATGAAATTCGTATCGTATAAATCGTTATCTAATTATATAGTTTAAAAATCACGGTATATTCAAAGTCAAAGTCAAAAACGTTTATTTCAATTAGTCCATTAAACGGAACTTTTGAACGTCATCATTAAATTTAAAATAACATAGTGACTCTACTGTCCATTCGGAAGGGTAGATTTTTATGGAGAAAAACGGACAAGAAACTCCGTAGTTACTCTTTTCAAATCAATGTTGAATGTATGTTTGTGTTAATATATGTGAGGACCATGAACCTAGAGTATGCAGAGGTAGACTTATTAATTTTACTCACATATTTACAAATATTAGAACCATTAATTAGCAGAGTGTGAGTGAACAGAAAAATATAAACCCAAAAATGAAACAGTAGGTACAACTATAAAGTAATTATATAAACCAAACAGTTTGATCTTATCTCCACCATTGATTGTCCTATGGAGCAGGACCAGCATGTTTCCAAGAATTCTTATCCTGAATGTAATCTTCTAATTTGTAATATGCTTGTTTACAAAGTGTGCTTTTAATGTGGGTTTTAAATTTTCTTTCATTTAGTTGTAATATGTCACAAGGTATTTTATTGTAACGTTTAACACAGTACCCCATGAAAGATGTGTGTACTTTAGCTAATCTATAAAATGGTTGATTTAATTTATCTTTATTTCTAGTATTAATATTATGTCTATCAGTAATTTTACTAAAAGATGTCGATTTTTCCGTACATACATAATATTTTCATATATGAATTGACAAGCGACTGTCATAATATTAATCTTTTTAAAAAGTTCCCTTAGAGAATCACGGTGACGCAAATTATAAAGGGCTCTGACAGCTCTCTTTTGTAAAATAAATATGGATCCAATGTCAGCAGCCCGACCCCACAGCAAAATACCGTACGACATAATGCTGTGGAAGTAGCTAAAATAGACCAAACGTGCGGTATCTATGTTTGTTAGCTATCTTATCTTCCTAACAGCATAAGCGGCTGAACTTAGACGCCCCGCTAGAGATGTTATATGAGGACCCCATTGTAATTTTTCGTCTAAAGTGATTCCCAGGAAAGCCGTGTGAAATAAACTCCAGTTTTTCTTCATTCAATATGATGTCACATTCGCTACTTCTAACATTTGGTAAAGTAAATCTAATACATTTGGTTTTTTCTTCAGTTAATACCAAGTTGTTTGCCGTAAACCAATTTTGGACCTGAAGAATAGAGTTATTGACGACGTCAAGATTTTGTGACCGTCGATCTATTTTAAATATCAATGATGTGTCATCCGCGAATAACACCATCTTTGGGTGATTTTGAAATAATTGGGGCAAATCATTTATGTAAACTAGAAAAAGGAATGGACCCAATATTGAGCCTTGCGGAACGCCCATTGTCACTTCAGATCCTATGAGTTTACACCGTTTACCTGAACTTTAACCTTTCTGTCCATCAAGTATGACCTAAGCAACTCGAGGGCTGTATTTCCGATTCCATAGTGCTCAAGTTTCAACAAAAGTGTTTCATGTTCAACGCAATCAAACGCCATCGAGAGACACATACAGAGACACAGAATATTCCAATGGCGTCTTGTGACTCTTCCCTGGCGTTAAAGATGTTCTTTATGAGGGTGACACCGGCGTCAGTTGTACAACGCCCATTGGTGAAACCGTACTGTTGTTCAAAAGATGTTTTTTTTTATTAAAGTGAAATAACTATGTAAAAATAAATAAAATTCCTCTTAAAGTAACTCGAATAGAACCTTACGTTTATAAGTTACGACAGGTATATAAACGATAATTGCCACTATAATTCGGATCTCTCAAACAATCTGTCAAAGGACAATGGCCAGATTTGTATGGGGTTTGTCTCAATCCTTGTAGCAATATTATGACATGTGGTCAAATGTTGTACCTGTTCCTCTTATTAGATACATACATTTTTTTTTACTCTAAGTAATGTCCAAGTAAGGTAAAAATATTTTTAAAACAAGAAAAAAAAATCCATTAGGAGCAAATTCAATCTCCTTTTAGTGCGATATTTGGCCTTGGTCTTTATTTATATGCTAGTTTTTTATGAGGTAATGGTATAAAAATAGGTATATGAAATGAGAAAACCATTTTTATTCATCATTATATTTTAATTGGCATAATAACAAAACACTTCTCACAGTTATCGATTAACGAAAAAAAAGGATCACTTGGTTATTTAATATGATCGACTAGAATTACATACTCCAAAAATATTTAGCATTTTAGCCTCTTGCCTCACAAATCTCAGGAACACGATGTAAGCACAAGTTCCTATGTTACGATTGCCTGTTAAACATGAACAGTAAAGGTAATGTCATGTTAATTTTGACTATTGTATATGAATAATACGCTTTTCTTGACGTATGTCGTGAGTGTATCTGCCCTCGCAATAATTAGGCAGTTACTTGCATCGATTCCATAAGCCGTAAGACTTGGACTTATCTCTTGGCAAATTTCTATAGCGTGTATACCACCACGAAAATGTTCACCGACATACGATCTTGCTAGCCTGATTTGATATGTGCCCAGCGCAATCAATATCAAATTTTCTTCTAAAAGATATATTAGCTCTATTTATTAGTCTGCATTGTGCTTTTTTCCTGTTTAATGATTCCATTAATCACCTCTACTACCCAACATGCTATTAAACAATGCAATTCTATTTTATTAAATAATCTAGTAACCATGACTCATTTCATAGTCAAAGACTTTTCCTATGTTAGTAATTTAAAACAACTGTATTCAAAACAGATGGGTGTGTGTGTGTGTTGTGTACACGCACACAACAACTAACATATAAAATAGAATATACACAATACCACATACATAACATACTGTCCGACACTTTACCGTAGCTGCACCATTCCATGGGAAATGGCGCAACAGCATTTCATGTACGGACAGTTCAGCCTGCTGGAAATCAGAGGCAGAGGATACTGTTTTTGGTACTATGGTTACAAGCCGTGATTAATAGTGAAATGATCAATTTCGAAATGGATCGTCATCATCATCAGCATATCATCCGAAAGACGTCCTCTGCTGGACATAGGCCTCCCCCAAGCATCGCCACAACGATTGGTCTTGTGCGTCTCACGTCCATCAGCTACCCGCGACCTCCACCAGCTCGTTGGTCCACCTTGTGGGAAGCCTTCCAACGTTGTGTCTTCCGGTACGCGGTCAACACTCCAGAATTTTTCGGCCCCGTCGACCATCTGCCCTGCCCACTGCCACTTTAGTTTGGTGATCCTTCGGGCTATGTCGGTAACCTTGGTTCTCTTGCGGATATCATCGCCCTTTGAGTGACTTAAAGCCTTCTGAAATGGATAACGTGTTTTTTTTTGCAGCAGAAAGGAGTGTCGGACTCTTATTGACTAAAAGTTATCCGTGTTCCTTTTAATGCCCTTTGTATTCCAGGGTCGCGGAGACTCTTTCGAATAAATTTCGCAACCCTGGCAGGCAGGCACTGGTCCTACCGGGCCCCTTCAATTTTGCTAACATCTCTTTGAGGCGCGCGCGACTTGGTCCTGTTCGGACGGCGAGCAACCCAATGCTCGCCGTCCGCAGGTCCGTAACGGTATGTACTGACATAGGCGTCGGGTCAACGATGACGCATATGACTGATATGCGTCATCGTTGACCCGACGCCGATGTGAACTCCTCCTAGCGTCATTTGGTGGCCTGTTCTGTGTAGCATGGAAGCACATGGCTTCGGACTTGTGTAGGGCCACATCTAAACCCAACTGCCGGATCCAACTACAACCTCAAGAGTGAATAGGTTACTTCTAGGCAAGCGTACTCCATCTTCGACCGCATTATCGGTTACCATCAGGTGAGATAGTGGCCAAATGTATGCCTATCAGTGGTAAATAAAAATCCTCTCAACTCACCCCGGTGTTCCTTCTCTCACCTACGCCGGGGATCGCGAGAACTTATTTGGCTTTCCATGACCCCCAACTGGTGCCGGCCCACCTCTGCGGGCCACCTCGCGTCAGCGGGGGAAGTGAGGGAACACCACGCTCCGCCACCTCAGATCCGGATGAATGGGGGGCGACGGCCATCCCCAGGACCACCGCCCTTGGACCCAGTTAGGGGGGCCGGATGAGAGCAGCGTATCCTCCGACGCCCAGTGCGCCTGCTGCGGGCCGGGAGCAAGGTTGAGATCTCCCTTTCCCTTTCCGCAGCCTCCTTCTGCGCGATGATTATTTCGCAGAAGGAGTGATCTCATTCCTCCGCGTCCCAGAACTCCTCGCCGTCGACCATAGCACGAAATACGGCCGGCAGCGAGAGATCACTGCCTACCAAAAATATGAGCGCACCACAAGGCTCCTCCCAAGCGGCACATTCTGCCAGCATATGCCGCGCCTGTCCTCCCGACAGTCGACGCAGTGGTGAAACCGAGCATCCGGCTCCCTGCCTATGCGACACAGGAACCTCCCGAAGCAGCCATGCCCGAAAGGACCTGCGTCACACGAAATGGTAAGGAGCCGTGCCTTCTCCCGAGCCACAAGTCGAGCCGGATGGCTTCAATAGTGTCGAGGCCGGCGGAAGGGCGTGAGAGCCTGTCCCGCCATTCCGCTACCAGGGCCTCGCGCAGCTGCGCACTCAATGTGCCGCTGCATCAGTCGCTCGCCCACGCAAGTAGTCACACCTGTATTAACAACTTTGCACACAACTACCGGCAAAGGTGCAAAGCTGAGATTGTCGATTTAATCATTTCAGATCATACATATCAAGTACTTCGAGAACCTGAGAAAAAAAGCAAAAAAAAAACCAGCCATGTGCGAGTTCTTATTTTTTATATTTCAGTTGATTGAATAGGTAAATTGCGGTTTCCGATTTATGAGGTATTAATAAAAAAACTACTTACTAGATCTCGTTCAAACCAATTTCCGGTAGAAGTTTGCATGGTAATGTACATCATATATTTTTTTTAGTTTAATCATTCTCTTATTTTAGAAGTTACAGGTAACTTCACACATTTTACCACTTTGGAAGTGTCTCTCGCGCAAACTATTCAATTTAGAAATCTCAATATCATTTTTGAAGACCTATCCATAAATACCCCCATACCGTTACCATTCAACTTATTCAAAAACAAATTCAAGACATACTTATTGTGGAAGGGCTATTACAGTGTTGATGAGTTTATGGAGGACAAACGACAGTAAAACATTATTGTCGTTTGTCCTCCACAAACTCAAAAAACAATCCATACTTATGTTAGCATCCGAAATCATTTATTTTTGACATTCAATTTTTCTTATTTCTTATTATTAACTTGAATGATTTATTATTTTGTGGATGCACTTTGTGACATTATAATATGATTGATCTTTTTTAAATTTAATTATTGAATTTTATTTTTGTCATTTATTTTTTATCTGACTGGACTACTATTGTTTAAAAAAGAATACGTTTATTTTTGACATTGATATTATTATGTCCCTTATTTATTTTCTTCACTACAAACCCATTAGAAATAAAAAAAAAATAAAAAAAAATCTTTTTTAAATATTTTTGTACAATATAAAAAAAAAAAAAAATTAATAATATAAAAATAGTAGCCCACCGATATCGAGAACAGGGTCCAAGCTACTGGTGATCAGGGCTCCAAGGAGAAGAACCTCCTGACAGCCTGCGAGACAAAGGCCTTACCGTGCTCTCCTTGGCTAACGAGAACTAGCGCAATCTGTGGTATTAGATACTAACGACCGCAGGGAGGTATGGCAGAGCAAGGAGCTTCACGGACGCTTTTATCGGGGCCTACATGGGCCCGATGTAGACTTCATACCGTCCGTAGCCTGGCTGCGTTTTGGTGATCTCTTCGGGGAAACCGAAGGTTTTGTCTGTGCAATTATGGACGAAGTTATGATGACTAATAACTACCGGAAACACATTGTGAAGGACGGTACGGTTGACATATGTCGGGCATGTCACCGGCCCGGGGAATCTATCCGCCACATTATTTCCGGTTGTTCTAGTCTGGCTAACGGAGACTATTTGCACAGGCACAACCTTGTAGCCAGGATTATCCACCAGCAACTTGCTCTTAAATACAATCTTGTGGATTCGGAAGTACCGTGCTATAGGTATGTGTCCGACCCAGTTCTCGAAAGTGGTAGTTGCATATTGTATTGGGATCGGTCTATCATTACTGACAGGACTATTGTTGCCCCAAAGCCTGATATAGTGGTGATAGACCGACTAGAGCGTTGCGCAATGATTGTTGATATAGCAGTCCCTCATGACGAGAACCTCGTGAAGTCAGAGAAAGATAAACAAACGAAGTATCTTGACTTGGCTCGCGAGGTTGTCGACATGTGGGATGTGAACACAGCAGTCATTGTGCCGATAGTCGTGACGGCCAATGGCATTATTGCCAAGAGCCTCGACCAACATCTCAAGAGGCTCTCGTTGGGCAGCTGGATCAAGGGCTTGATTCCGAAAGCAGTACTCCTGGACACGGCGCGCATCGTTAGGAGGTTCCTCTCTCAGGAGCCCTGACCACCGGTAGCTTGGACCCTGTTCCCGATACCGGTGGGCTACTATTTTTATGGTTTTAAATGTTTTTTTTTGTATTTTTATAGAAATATTTAAAAATGTAATTAGTATGTATATATAAATGAATCATCATCTTTCTGCCCTTATCCCATGTTACTTGGGGTCGGCGCAACACGTTTTATTCTTCCATTCTGTTCTATCAGTCGTCACTCTATCACTAACTCCCTTTTCTTTCATATCGCTCCTCACACAATCCATCCATCTTTTCTTTGGCCTTCCTCTCCCTCTCCATCCATCCACATTTATGTTCACAACTCTTCTAGTTATATGCGCATCCCTCCTCTTCACATGACCATACCAAGACAAGCGATTCCCTTTTAACTTTTCCGTCACTGGCGCCACTTTTAAAGTGCATCTAATGTACTCATTTCTCACTTTATCCACTCTCGTTACTCCACACATCCATCTCAACATTCTCATCTCCACTACTTGCAATCTATTTTCATCCGTCTTTTAAATAATAATACTTTCACAGTGCATACAGTGATAATCGTCGGTTGGTGTCCCATTCCATTTGAAATGTCTAAAGAGGCCTCTGCGAGTTGGCTTCGGCCCCTCGTACGCCTACCAAAGGACCGGGTCTCTAGGAAGAGGGACCCGAGAAAGTAAAAACATTAAAAATAATAATAATAATCGTATTGGTAAGGCCAGAGCGCTAATCGGCAAACTGATCTGCTTCAGGGAGGGCAACACACGCCCTAGAGTGATGCGCTTTGTGAGACGGGCGTTTTCGGGGACTGTACCCCTATTCTGTAACAACATTTTCATGTCTCGACAGCGGAATCCGAGGTGAGTATCAAATTACGTCAAACGTAAGACCTTTATGTTGTGCGCAATAAAGCTCACTTTGTGAGGTTTGTCACTCAGGTGAAGCTCGATATCGAATTGGTTACTTACAGAATAGACTAGCTGATGTCAATCCCCGAGATTATATATCTCGTGTCACAGAGCGCATCGACTCCCTGAAGCAGAAGGTGTATGCATGGGCAAGCCGTATACGTACGAGTAGGTACAGGCGGCGAGTGGAGCGATACACCCAGAATCGCACATTCCGAAGTAAGAAAAGATGGGTATATAGGGATTGGGAGCGACCGGACCAAGGTGTGACTGACACGCGCTTGCCGGATGATGATGCCATGTGTTCATTCTGGCACAGCATCTGGTCGGTTCCTGTCAGTCATACTGAGGGTGACTGGACTCGGGAGGTCGAGCGTGTGTGCGATCCGATACCAGAAATAGGGGCAATTTCCATCAGCCCCCAAGATGTAGCTAGTGCAGTCCGTCTGTTGCCTAACTGGAAATCTCCAGGGCCGGATGGGCTGCACAATTTCGGGATTAAATGGTTTACGAGATCGCACGCTTGCTTGGCTCCCAATTCCAGTCTGCCTTAGAGTCTGGGTCGCTACCCCAGTTCTTAACTACAGGAATAACCCATCTGCTCCATAAATCAGGTAGTACTGTGGAACCTTAAAATTATAGACCGATCACGTGTTTACCGACGGTCTATAAAGTTCTTACATCCATTTTGAGGGCAAAGATTAATAGTCATATTAACAACAACAACATCATGTCTGCCTCTCAGAATGGATGTAGGAATGGGTCCCGCGGTACTAAGGAGCTACTCCTTATTGATATGGCCATTAGCCAACAGGTTCGGCGTTCCCGAAAGGATCTGTCGACATGCTGGATAGACTATAAGAAGGCCTATGACTCGGAGCCTCATACATGGCTCATGAGGGTGCTAGAATTGTATAAAGTTGATGCAACGCTACGCACCTTCCTGATGTCGTGTATGGGGCAATGGAGGACAGTCCTTCGCTATCCAGGATGTCGAAATATCCAGAGGAATAGCACACCGGTAAGGATCGAGCGGGGTATATTTCAGGGCGATAGTTTGAGTCCACTTTGGTTTTGTCTAGCCTTGAATCCTCTTAGCACACTGCTGGAGAATTCAGGGCTAGGCTATCGGTTGAAGAGAGGTGGTCAGGTTATATCTCACCTCCTTTACATGGATGATCTGAAACTCTTTGCCCCCACTAATCTGCAACTGATGGAGCTACTGAAGGTAACTGAAACATTCAGTAACGCCATCAGGATGGAGTTTGGTGTGGACAAATGTGCGGTCATGCATGTAAAGCGTGGAGAGATTATGGAATCCGTGGGAACTCAACTCTCGGATTCCATAAACCTGAGATCCCTCTCTCCAACTGAAACTTACAAGTATTTGGGTATGTCGGAAGCGTTAGGTATCAATGTTACTGACATGAAGCAATCGTTGAAGGAGCGCTTCTTTGGCCGTCCGAAGAAGGTATTCAATAGCTTTCTATCGGGCGGAAAAAAAAAAAAAAAAAAAAAAAAAAATAGGTAATATAAATTTCCATAAATTAAATTAATTTACTCTTTTCACATTAAATTTACCCTAAGCAACGATAAGCATTCAATTTATTAAGTTAAGGTCCAGCATTAAATAAATATTAAAATCACAATAACTAAATATTATATTTGTCTCAGTACTGTAATGTATACAAATCATAAGTAAGGAGTTTGTTTCATGAAGGCAATGAGCTATTGCTATTGCCTTCAAGAAACGATACGTAATTACTTCAATTACACATTAAAAATGTACTTTTTTGTCTGGTTACCTACAACATTCATAAGTATTGTGCGTAGATGTATCTACTAATTTGTTTGAGTACCTACATTTCTCAGGTCAACGTATTTAGTATATAAGAATAACTTTATTTCTCATATTAAGTGAATTGTATTCTTTTTGAGAAATAAATGTCTTAAACCGAAACAAGGCGCACGCCTTCAACGGTTGGGTCATGCCGGTATTGATGTACTCTTTCGGCGTACTCAAATGGACTCAAACGGAACTTGACGCCCTGGATAGGTGGGTCCGTACACTGCTTACTGCGTATCGAATGCATCACCCACGGTCGTCGGTAATGAGACTGTATATCCCGCGAAAGTGTGGAGGTCGAAGCTTTTTAAATGCTAAGACTCTCCACAATCGCGAGATATGCAGTCTTAGGGAATATTTCCTAGCTGTCGATGTGGGTATGCATCGAGATGTAGTGGCGGTGGACAAGAGACTCACCCCGCTCTCCTTGGCAAATGAGAACTGGCGCAAACCTGCGGTGCTTGACACTAACGATCGCAGGGCGGTATGGCAGAGTAAGGAGCTTCACGGACGCCTTTTCCGGGCCCTACATGGGCCCGACGTAGACCAAGTAGCGTCCGTAGCCTGGCTGCGTTTCGGTGATCTTTTTGGAGAAACCGAAGGTTTTGTTTGTGCAATTATGGACGAAGTTATCATGACGAATAACTACCGGAGATTTATTGTGAAAGACGGCACGGTCGACGTATGTCGGGCATGTCACCGTCCGGGAGAATCAATTCGCCACATTGTCTCTGGTTGTTCTCGTCTAGCTAACGGAGAATACTTGCATAGGCACAACCTTGTAGCCAGGATTATCCATCAGTAACTTGCTCTGAAATACTCTCTTATGGAGTCGGAGGTGCCATACTATAGGTATGCGCCCGACCCAGTTCTCGATAATGGCAATATCACATTGTACTGGGATCGGTCCATCATCACTGACAGGACTATTGTTGCCAATAAGCCTGATATAGTGGTGGTGGACCGAATTGTGAGGCGTGCAATGATTGTAGACATAACCGTCCCGCATGACGAGAACCTCGTGAAAGCCAAGAAAGACAAACAAATCAAGTATATTGACTTGGCTCGCGAGGTTGTCGACATGTGGGAAGTGGACTCCGCAATCATTGTACCGATAGTCGTATCGGCCAATGGTTTAATAGCCACGAGCCTCGACCAACACCTTAGGAGGCTCTCGTTGGGCAGCTGGATCAAGGGCTTGATTCAAAAAGCGGTACTTCTGGACACGGCTCGCATTGTCAGGAGGTTCCTTTCTCTGGAGCCCTGACCACCGGTAGCTTGGACCCTGTTCCCGATATCGGTGGGCTACTATTTTTAAATGTTTTTTTATTTATTTTATTCAAATATTTAAAAATATAATTTATATGTATAGTTAAATGAATAAAGGAGATAGTAATAATAATCTGTGGTCCGGCTGTCAAGTCGCTGACAGCAAAAATTTTCATCCCAAATTTTCATATAAGTTTAAATAAATATCAACTACAAAAATGTTCAAAATCCTGGACACATCAAGAAAAAAATAAAATAAAAACCATATTACACCTGTCTGATTGAAATGGAAATACAATAGTAACATAAATCGAAGTACTCGTAATCTAAGAAAATAATGCTGACAAGAAGCCGGGCACAAGTACTAGCCGCACAAACAACATCTTCGGGTTCGTCACTCAGCTCCGCCTCGCAGCCGCTGGGACCAGCACCAGCCGTGAGTCCTGAGATTCCGGTAGCTGCAGTTGCGTCGAGTTCGAGCGACGAATACTTCTCGCCGCCGACGATACCACCACCTGCGCGTCGGCGCGGACGAGGCCGACCACCGGCCGGCTTGGGACCTCGAGGCCCACCGGTCTCTGACAGGGTCCCCGCTATCGGTGGAAGTGTGCAGCGTATAAAATAAACAAGCCATAAATGAGAATGTAGTACGCTCATACTTTGGGTTTACAAAGGGGGGAACTAACCTGACTGCGTACTGTGGTCAGATGCTCTCTCTGTTTCAGGTACTTGAACCAGCTGTCAGCGTATCGGCCCAACGACTGTCGGATCAGGTGCGCGTCATCCAGCGTAACCGTATGTTGGATGATAGTGCGCTTGATCGCCTCCGCACTGAAATGTGTGGCCATGTCATTGCTCCTCCGTCGCAGACTGTGGCACCAGCTCAGTCAACCCAACCAGTCAAACGCTAACGAGGGAAATAATGACAGGGTTACAAACGTAAGTACCCAGTGCAATGACGAATTGAGGAGTGCTTTGGAGTGTGCTATTCGGGAATACCGCTACATGCCGCCTGAACTTAGACCACGCTTACCTCGTTTGCCCATGCATAACAAGAACAGGGCGCTGGTGGCTGCTCTGGGTTCGCAGTTGTCAAGCTATTTTGATAACTGTGATAACCTCACCGATGCACATTCGATCATGTACTGCGCGGCTGTAGCGGCATGTCGTGTAGCTCATGTCAAAATAAAAATAACCAATGACAGAGTTACACGACCAAAACCAGCCGTACCAGCTTGGCAGTGCAGGATCGAGCGTCGTATTGGTGAGGCCAGAGCGCTAATCGGCAAACTGATCTGCTTCAGGGAGGGCACCACACGCCCTAGAGTGATGCGCTTTGTGAGACGGGCGTTTTCGGGGACTGATGTCAATCCCCGAGATTATATATCTCGTGTCACAGAGCGCATTGACTTCCTGAAGCAAAAGGTGTATGCATGGGCAAGCCGTATACGTACGAGTAGGTACAGGCGGCGAGTGGAGCAATTCAACCAGAATCGCACATTCTGAAGTAACGAAATGTGGGTATATAGGGATTGGGAGCGACCGGACCAAGGTGTGACTGACACGCGCTTGCCGGATGATGATGCCATGTGTTCATTCTGGCACATCATCTGGTCGGTTCCTGTCAGTCATACTGAGGGTGACTGGACTCGGGAGGTCGAGCGTGTGTGCGATCCGATACCAGAAATAGGGGCAATTTCCATCAGCCCCCAAGATGTAGCTAGTGCAGTCCGTCTGTTGCCTAACTGGAAATCTCCAGGGCCGGATGGGCTGCACAATTTCGGGATTAAATGGTTTACGAGATCGCACGCTTGCTTGGCGTCTCAATTCCAGTCTGCCTTAGAGTCTGGGTCGCTACCCCAGTTCTTAACTACAGGAATAACCCATCTGCTCCATAAATCAGGTAGTACTGTGGAACCTTAAAATTATAGACCGATCACGTGTTTACCGACGGTCTATAAAGTTCTTACATCCATTTTGAACAACAACAACATCATGTCTGCCTCTCAGAATGGATGTAGGAATGGGTCCCGCGGTACTAAGGAGCTACTCCTTATTGATATGGCCATTAGCCAACAGGTTCGGCGTTCCCGAAAGGATCTGTCGAGATGCTGGATAGACTATAAGAAGGCCTATGACTCGGAGCCTCATATATGGCTCATAAGGGTGCTAGAATTGTATAAAGTTGATGCAACACTACGCACCTTTCTGATGTCGTGTATGGGGCAATGGAGGACAGTCTATCTAGTCGCTATCCAGGATGTCGAAATATCCAGAGGAATAGCGAACCGGTAAGAATCGAGCGGGGTATATTTCAGGGCGATAGTTTTTAATACTCTTAGCATACTGCCGGAGAATTCAGGGCTAGGCTATCGGTTGAAGAGAGGTGGTCAGGTTATATCTCACCTCCTTTACATGGATGATCTGAAACTCTTTGCCCCCACTAATCTGCAACTAATGGAGCTACTGAAGGTAACTAAACATTCAGTAACGCCATCAGGATGGAGCTTGGTGTGGACAAATGTGCGGTCATGCATGTAAAGCGTGGAGAGATTATGGAATCCGTGGGAACTCAACACTCGGTTTCCATAAACCTGAGATCCCTCTCTCCAACTGAAACTTACAAGTATTTGGGTATGTCGGAAGCGTTAGGTACCAATGTTACTGACATGAAACAATCGTTGAAGGAGCGCTTCTTTGGCCGCCTGAAGAAGGTTTTTAATAGCCTTCTGTCAGGCGGAAACAAGGTGCGCGCCTTTGATGGTTGGGTCATGCCGGTATTGATGTACTCTTTCGGCGTACTCAAATGGACTCAATCGGAACTTGACGCCCTGGATAGGCGGGTCCGCACTTTGTTTACTGCATATCAAATGCATCATCCACGGTCGTCGGTAATGAGACTGTATATCCCGCGAAAGTGTGGAGGTCGAGGCTTTTTAAATGCTAAGACTCTCCACAATCGCGAGATATGCAGTCTTAGGGAATATTTCCTAGCTGTCGACGTGGGTATGCATCGAGATGTAGTGGCGGTGGACAAGAGACTCACCCCGCTCTCCTTGGCAAATGAGAACTGGCGCAAACCTGCGGTGCTTGACACTAACGATCGCAGGGTGGTATGGCAGAGTAAGGAGCTTCACGGACGCCTTTTCCGGGCCCTACATGGGCCCGATGTAGACCAAGTAGCGTCCGTAGCCTGGCTGCGTTTCGGTGATCTTTTTGGAGAAACCGAAGGTTTTGTTTGTGCAATTATGGACGAAGTTATCATGACGAATAACTACCGGAGATTTATTGTGAAAGACGGCACGGTCGACGTATGTCGGGCATGTCACCGTCCGGGAGAATCAATTCGCCACAGTTGTCTCTGGTTGTTCTCGTCTAGCTAACGGAGAATACTTGCATAGGCACAACCTTGTAGCCAGGATTATCCATCAGCAACTTGCTCTGAAATACTCTCTTGTGGAGTCGGAGGTGCCATACTATAGGTATGCGCCCGACCCAGTTCTCGATAATGGCAATATCACATTGTACTGGGATCGGTCCATCATCACTGACAGGACTATTGTTGCCAATAAGCCTGATATAGTGGTGGTGGACCGAATTGTGAGGCGTGCAATGATTGTAAACATAACCGTCCCGCATGACGAGAACCTCGTGAAAGCCAAGAAAGACAAACAAATCAAGTATATTGACTTGGCTCGCGAGGTTGTCGACATGTGGGAAGTGGACTCCGCAATCATTGTACCGATAGTCGTATCGGCCAATGGTTTAATAGCCACGAGCCTCGACCAACACCTTAGGAGGCTCTCGTTGGGCAGCTGGATCAAGGGCTTGATTCAAAAAGCGGTACTTCTGGACACGGCTCGTATTATTAGGAGGTTTCTCTCTCTGGAGCCCTGACCGCCGGTAGCTTGGAACCTGTTCCCGATACCGGTGGGCTACTATTTATTATATTTTTAAATGTTTTTATATTTTTTTTTTCAAATATTTAAAAATGTAATTTGTAGGTTAATTTAGGTTGGTTTAGGTCTAGTGGTTAGTCACTGCGGGTGGCGAGGGCCTACCGCTCGGTGGGCTTTTCGGCGGCGTGCGCTCTGGCGGGCACCCCTCCTTGGGAGTTGGAGGCGTGGGTGCTCGCCAGAGTGTACGAGTGGACGGCGCGGCGAAAGGCCCTGGGCGAGCGCCCCGTCGCGGAGGAGCGGGAGGCCGTGCGGCGGGAGGCGAGGGACGCCATCATCGTCCACTGGACGGAGGACCTCGCCTCCGCCACCTTTGGCCGCCGAACCCTGGACGCGCTCGGTCCGGTCCTGCGAGACTGGCTCGAGCTCTCCCACGATTTCCTCTCATTCCGTCTGGTGCAGGTGTTGTCAGGCCACGGCTGTTTCGGCAAGCACCTGCACCGGATCGGGAGGGAGGAGACCCCGGCGTGCCACGACTGCGGCGCGGCGGAGGACACGGCTCAGCACACCCTCGAGGTGTGCCCGGCTTGGTCTGAGCCGCGCCGCAGTCTAACTGTGGAGATCGGACAGGACCTCTCGCTTCCCGGCCTGGTCAACGCCATGCTGGAGAGTGAGGTGTCCTGGGCAGCTGTCGCCTCTTTTTGCGAGGATGTCATCTCGCAAAAGGAGGCGGCGGAGCGCGCGCGGGAGGACGACCCTCTCGCTGCGCCGCTCCGTAGGCGGAGAAGAGGTCGGAGAAGACGCCGTCTTCTCCCTCCTCATGGTGGTGATGGGCGGGCGATAGGCGCGGGGGCGCCTCCGCCCGCATTGCACTCCACACCACCCTCGCCGTTCATTCCCAGCCCTCCCCCTGAACGGGGAGGACTTGAGGGGCCCGCCGCTTTAGGCGGGTTGTCGTCGGAGGAGGACTGGACGCTAAGGCTGCGCCGATCTCCCAGTTCTCTTCCACTCGGACGATGCGGGAATGCCGCTGGGTCGTTTTAGTGGGTATACCGGGTCAGCCCGGGGAGTCCCACATACCCCTCCCGTTCCCCCGACGGGAGGGTATGCGTAATGCATTTTTCCCAGCTTAATCTAGTGGTTAGTGACCCTGACTGCTATGCCAGAGGTTGTGGGTTCGATTCCCACCCAGGACAAATGTTTGTGTGATGAGCATGATCATTTGTTCTGTATCTGGGTGTAGTTTATCTATAATATGTATGTATTTAGAAATATATAAGTATGTTTATCAGTTGTCTAGTACCCATAACACAAGCTCTGCTTAGCTTGGGACTAGATGGCGTTGTGTGATAGTTGTGTGGAATATTATTATATTATTATTATTAATAATAATCTGTGGTCCGGCTGTCAAGTTGGCTGACAGCATAATTTTCATCCCGAATTTTTAATATTAATTTTAATAAATACCAAGCTCCAAAATGTTCAAAATCCAGGACACATCGAGGAAAAAATAAATAAAACAATATACCAGTTCAATTGCAATGTTAATACATATACTACACCTACTTGTAAGAAAATGCTGACAAGACGCCGGGTACAATTACTAGCCGCACAAGAAACATCTTCGGGTTCGTCGCTCAGTTCCGCCTCGCAGCCGCCGGACGCGCGAAGCTGCGCAGCTTGAGCGACGAGTACTTCTCGCCGCCGACGACACCACCACCTGCGCGTCGGCGCGGATGAGGCCGACCACCGGCCAGCTTAGAACCTCGAGGCCCACCGGTCTCTGACAGGGTCCCCGCTATCGGTGGAAGTGTGCAGCGTATAAAATGGACGCAATCCATAAACGAAAATGTTATACGCTCATACTTTGGGGCTACAGAGGGGGGAACTAACCTGACTGCGTACCGTGGTCGGATGCTCTCTCTGTTTCAGGTACTTGAACCAGCTGTCAACGTTTCAGCCCAACGATTATCGGATCAGGTGCGGGTTATCCAGTGTAACCGTATGTTGGATGACGCCGTACTTGATAGACTGCGTCTGGAATCACGGAGCAGCCGTGTCTCACCTACTTCGCCATCGGCCGCGGTGCAAATACAAACTAGTGCAAGTGTTTCACCGCGACCCAACTACATTGGTGAAGATGATGATGACGGGGCCACATCTGTCAGTACCCAATGCAATGAGCGATTGAGGAGCGCTTTGGAGGATGCCTTCCGAGAGTATCGCTCCACACCGCCTGGGCTTAAGCCTCGTCTATCTCGTTTGCCCATGCATAATAAAAATAGGGCGCTGGTGTGTGCTCTAGATTCGCAGCTATCAAATTATTTTGATAGCAGCGAAGACTTTACTGATACCCACTCAATCTTGTACTGTGTAGCTGCAACGACATGTCGTGTAGCTCATGTCAAATTTCCTAGTAATGACAGAGTTACACGATCAGCTGTACCAGCTTGGCAGTGCAGGATCGAGCGTCGCATCGGTGAGGCTAGAGCACTCATCGGCAAACTAATCTGCTTCAGGGAGGGCGACACTCGCCGCAGAGTGATGCGCTTTGTAAGGCGGACGTTCTCGGGGACTGATATTAGTCTTCGGGATTATCTGACCCGCGAACAGACCCTGAAGCAGAGAGTCAATGCATGGGCAAACCGTATACGTCGGTACAAGCGGCGAGTGGAGCGATACACTCAGAATCGCACATTCCAAAGCAATGAGAGGTGGGTTTATAGGGCTTGGGAGCGACTAGACCAATGTGTGACTGATACGCACCTACCGGATGATGATGCCATGTGTTCATTCTGGCGCTGCATCTGGTCGGTGCCTGTCAGTCATACCGAGGGCGATTGGACTTGAGAGGTCGAGCGCGCGTGCGATCCGATACCAGAAATGGGGGCAATTAACATCAGCCTCCAAGACGTAGCTCGTGCAGTCCGTCCGTTGCCTAACTGGAAATCTCCAGGACCGGACAGGCTGCACAACTTTTGGATTAAATGGTTCAAAAGATCGCACGATCGTCTTCGTTAGAGTCAGGGTCGCTGCCCCAGTTCCTAACTACAGGAATAACCCACCTGCTCCATAAATCAGGTAGAACCGCGGAGCCTAAAAATTATAGACCGATCACGTGTTTACCGACGGTCTATAAAGTTCTTACATCCATTTTGAGAGGAAAGTTCAGAATTGATAGTAATTCAATAATGTCTGCTTCTCAGAATAGGAACGGGTCCCGCGGTACTAAGTAGCTGCTCCTCATCGACATAGCCATTAGTCAACAGGTCACATACATGGCTCATGAGGGTGCTGGAGCTGTAAAAAGTTGATGCAGTTTTACGCACCTTCCTGATGTCGTGTATGGGGCATTAGAGGACGGTTCTTCACTATCCAGGGTGTCGACAGACCCAGGCGAACAGCGAACCGATAAGGATCGAGCGTGGCATATTTCACGGTGACAGTCTGAGTCCACTGTGGTTTTGTCTGGCCCTCAACCCTCTCAGTACATTGTTGGAGGGTTCGGGCCAAGGCTACCGGTTGAGAAGAGGTGGTCAGGTCATATCACACCTCCTTTACATGGATGACTTGAAACTCTTTGCTCCTAACAACTTGCAACTGATGAAGCTACTGAAGGTAACAAAAACCTTCAGTGGCGCCATCAGGATGGAATTTGGTTAGGACAAATGTGCGGTCATGCATGTAAAGCGAGGGGAGATTATGGAATCCGTGGGAACACAACTCTCGAATTCCATAGAAGTTTCGGTTGAGGTCCCTTTCCTCAACCGAAACTTACAAGTATTTGGGTATGTTGGAAGCGTTAGGCATCAATGCTGTTGATATGAAACAATCGTTGAGGGAGCGCTTCTTTGGCCGCCTGAACAAAGTACTTAACAGTCTTTTATCAGGCGGAAACAAGGTGCGCGCCTTCAACGGTTGGGTCATGCCGGTTTTGAAGTATTCTTTCGGCATTCTCAAATGGACTCAGACGGAACTTGACGCCCTGGATAGGAGGGTACGTTCACTGCTTACCGCAAATCGGATGCATCACCTACGATCATCGGTGATGAGGCTGTATATCCCGCGAAAGTGCGGGGGTCGTGGCTTCTTAAACGCTAATACCCTGCACAACCGCTAGAGGCTGACGTCGGTATGCCTCTAGATGTGGTAGCGGTGGACAAAGGCCTTACCGTGCTCTCCTTGGCTAACGAGAACTGGCGCAAACCTGTGATATTAGATACTAACGACCGCAGGGAGGTATGGCAGAGCAAGGAGCTTCACGGACGCTTTTATCGGGTCCTACATGGGCCCGATGTAGACTTCTTAGCGTCCGTAGTCTGGCTGCGTTTTGGTGATCTCTTCGGGGAAACCAAAGGTTTTGTCTGTGCAATTATGGACGAAGTTATGATGACTAATAACTACCGGAAATACATTGTGAAGGACGGTACGGTTGACATAATTATGTCGGGCATGTCACCGGCCCGGGGAATCTAACCACCACATTATTTCCGGTTGTTCTAGTCTAGCTAACGGAGACTATTTGCACAGGCACAACCTTGTAGCCAGTATTAACTACCATTTTTTTTTTAAGGATGGGAATCATCAAATGACTCCTTCCGCTCTGGGCGGAGCGGAAGGGAGTGTCAGACTCTTACTGACTAAAACCCATCCGTGTTCCTCCTACTGCCCTTTGCGTTCCAGGGTATGGTGCCTCTTTCGAACGGATTTCGCACCCCGGCAGGCACTGGCCCTGGCGGGCCCCGTCTCCCTCAGTATTATCTACCAGCAACTTGCTCTTAAATACAATCTTGTGGAATCGGAAGTACCGTACTATAGGTATGTGCCCGACCCAGTTCTCGAAAGTGGTAGTTACATATTGTATTGGGATCGGTCTATCATCACTGACAGGACTATTGTTGCCCCAAAGCCTGATATAGTGGTGATAGACCGACTAGAGCGTCGCGCAATGATTGTTGATATAGCAGTCCCTCATGACGAGAACCTCGTGAAGTCAGAGAAAGATAAACAAACGAAGTATCTTGACTTGGCTCGCGAGGTTGTTGACATGTGGGATGTGAACACAGCAGTCATTGTGCCGATAGTCGTGACGGCCAATGGCATTATTGCCAAGAGCCTCGACCAACATCTCAAGAGGCTCTCGTTGGGCAGCTGGATCAAGGGCTTGATCCCGAAAGCAGTACTCCTGGACACGGCGCGCATCGTTAGGAGGTTCCTCTCTCAGGAGCCCTGACCACCGGTAGCTTGGACCCTGTTCCCGATACCGGTGGGCTACTATTTTTATATTTTTATTTTTTTTTTGTATTTTTGTAGAAATATTTAAAAATGTAATTAGTATGTATAAAAATGAATAAATGGAATAATAATCAAAATCTTATGATCAACACGGTCGAAGGCTTTGCTCATATCATGGTTGTCAAAATACTTTTAAGTAGATCATAAATGACCATATTTATTGATTTACCCTTGGGAAAACTTTTCTGTTCGTCCACTAAGATGTTATGGTTTTATAAATAGTTGTAAAGTCCTATATACATATATGACTTTTTCAAATACTTTTGAAAAGATGGGGATAAACGCTATGGTTGAACATATTTCGTTTGTCATCTTTTTATAACGGAAGATTGCCTGCTTGTCGGTCTTCTACAGATTGTACTTCGGTGAGTGTGCCCACGACTCCGAACTCCACGACCTCATCCCACCGGCCCCCTTCTACCATCGGACATCCCGACGCACTGCATCTTACCATCCCTACCTTGTGGCTATTCCACCAATTCGCACTAAGCGTTTTCAAACGTCTTTTATAATGCGCACAGCAAAGGAGTGGAACTCTCTGCCTGCGTCTGTGTTTCCAAAAGCTTACAACCCTAATCTCTTCAAAGTTAGAGTGAACAGGCTCCTTCTGGGTAGGCTCGCTCCATCGTAGACTTTGTCTTTGTCGTCTCTGACATAGACTAGAGTCAAGAGCAAACCTATTACAAATAAAAAAAAAAATGGAATGATAATCGAGATTTTAATTTTTCTGGGTATCTATTAAAAATGCTCAAGTTTATTATGTAAGAGGGTGGATTGAAAAGATCGCGGCCTAACACATAAATACTTAAACTATTTTAATATAACTGACCTCATTCGATTAGTTTACTCTCTGGTTGTCAAATTGTAAAATTCTATTGCAACTGTATTTAAATTAGACTGAATTTTGTGAGCTTTTGTGCAGCGTTTTTAAAGAATGGAGAAAATTGAGCAACGTGCGGTCATCAAATACCTTTTGAAAAAAAACGAACTCCAAAAAAAATTCACGAAGATATGTCAACAACATTGGGGGAATCTACTCCGTCGTATACGACTGTGAAAAAGTGGGTTGCTGAATTTAAACGCGGACGAGAGAGTATTGAAGATGACCCTCGCTCTGGCCGGCCTATGACGTCTACGACTGAAGAAAACATCAGGAAAATCTGTGATCTGATATTGACAGATCGGAGATTGACCATCAAGGAGATTGCAGACACTATTGGCATCTCTTATGAACGAACACAAAACATCATAGTCAATGAACTTGGATTTTCTAAGGTTTCTGTGCGGTGGGTATCCAGACTGCTTTCAGTCGAACAAAAATGAATACGCCTTACGATTTCTCGCGACTGTTTGGAAATGTTTGAGGCTGATCCACAAGATTTTTTGGCCAGATTTGTAACAATGGATGAAACTTGGGGTACACCACTACACCCCAGAGTCAAAACAGCAATCCAAGCAGTGGAAAATACCTGATGAACCGACTCCAAAAATGGCCAAAACAATTTTGTCAGCTGGCAAGGTGATGGCGTCAGTTTTTTAGGATGCTAAGGGTGTCATCATGGTGGACTACCTTGTAAAAGGTGAAACTTTAAACTCGGCTTATTACTGCTCCCTTTTACGTCGCTTGCGTGAAACAATCAAAGAGAAAAGGCCAGGATTACTCAGCAAGAAAGTGTTGTTCCATCAGGATAATGCACGCGTTCACACGTCTGTTGAATCTATGGCTCAAATTCGTGATTGTGGCTTTGAATTACTGCCCCATCCCGCCTATTCCCCTGAATTGGCACCTTCAGACTTTCATTTATTCCCAAACCTAAAAAAACACCTTGGAGGTCAAAAATTTTCATCAAATGAGGAGGTCGAAGCTGCGGTGGGTGACTTTTTTGAAGGCCTTGAAGAAACTTCTTTTATGACCGGCATACAGGCGTTGGAAACCAGATGGAAGAAGTGCATAGAGTTAAGTGGAGATTACATGGAAAAATAAAATTACTTTTGCTTATATTTTATATTGTTTTCTTGCTGAGGCCGCGAACTTTTCAATCCACCCTCGTAGCATAAGTGAGTTGCAATTATCGGGGTTCATTTTTTATAACTTTTGTGCAAATTCCATCGTCACCCACGTTATTAGTATTTTTTATTGGTTTATCTCTAGCCACCTCCATGGGTGTTGTCGGCGTTTGAAAAATTGAAATTATGGTTAGTGTCTATTTTATGAATAGAGGGTTTTATTTGGGGATTATTTTTGTGCTCTGATTATGAGGCTTGGTTAATAAAGAAGTAGTTAAAATTATTTGCAATAGATTTAGGATCTTGGTATTATCTTTAATTATTTCTGTACTAGGCTCTTTGGGAATGTTTAGTATAGACTTGTTTCTGACTGATCAAGTTGTTTTTGACTTGTTCTCAGATGTACTTATGTAGTAATTGTTTAGTGCTATTACTTTTTTAACCTCTCAGCGTATTCCTTAAAGGCGTTTGTATTAGTTTTTAGGGTTCCGAACAAAAAACGGAAACCTTACAGGATCACTCGAGTGTCTGTCTGTCTGTCCGTTTGTCACAGCCAGTTTTTCCGGATCTACTGAACCGATTCTGTTGAAACTTGGTACACATATAGACTTTTGTGACCCAAACACGGACGCATTACGTAAATAAATATTTACCTAGTATGGGGGTCACTTTTGGGGGTCAAACTAAAAATTATAAAAAAGTTTTTCAAACTGTATTGCGTGACATATCAAATGAAAGGTCTTACTGTGAGGGTTTTAATTATGTTTTTTTCATAATTTTAAAATATATTGACTTGAAGATATTCAAGAAATTAGACCAAAAATAACCATTCCCCGCCTTATCTCCGAAACAACTCAGCCTAAAATTTTGAAAAAAATTTAGACTAGTTTTATACCTAAAACACAGGAAAACCTATAAGATGCCTGTAATGTTAAAGTAACATGTTAACAAATGAAATTGGTTCGGAACCCTTCGCACGCGAGTCCGACTTGCACTTGGCCAGTTTATGTTGGGTGCGCCCTATATTGCCATAACATTTTTTTTTTTATTTTACCTTAATTTTTTATACCTTAGGATTTCCATTTAGACTTTTTTATTTTTTACTAATTTAAACATAGACTATAAAACACAAGAATAGGTCTGAAAAACAGTTATAAGCTTTGTTCGGGTCATCCGTCTGGTTTCAGAAAACGACAAGCTGTCAGTAGAATTTTTAAATTTATCGAGATTTTCCGTACGTTTAATCGGCCTAGATTTCAACACGCAAGTTCTTTTGAGTTTTTTTGAGTTGAGCCATGTGGTCGCATATACAAAGTCAAAGTATTTTATTTGTTGAACATAGGTAATATGGTACATGGTATAAAATTTGTGTTGTATCACTATGTTTTGCCTTGCAAGGCGTACAAAATTAGGTGCAAAAACTACAAACTAAATAAAACTATTTCAAACAATTAAAGTCGTAAACAAGATATAATAACAAGTGGATCGGACATTTTTTATTTTATGCTTCTATCATCTAAAAACTCATTGATAGAGTAGTAAGCCTTTTCAATCAAGAATTTCTTAAGTTGTGATTTAAAATGATTTATGTTGGTCATGCTTTTTAAAGTTTTTGGTAGTTTATTGTAAATCTTTGGACCCATGCCAAGACAGCTCTTTGAGAAAAGTGCAGTATTGTGTTTTTTTGATTTTAGTGTGCTTTGGTGACGTCTAGTATTAAGTTTTTCAAATTTAGACAGATTCTCCTTAACAAATATTGAAATTTCATAAATATAGAGGGATGGAAGCGTAAGTATTTTTAAACCAACGAAAAATGGCAAATACAATTATTTCACTTTTGCATCTACTAATATTGTGTACAAAAGTTGTCAAGACAAGTGTTACTGCTAAGCCTAGTAGCACCTCTATTTCCTAATTTTAAATTGTGACTTTCCAGACAATATTCAAGCCCAAAGCATAGCGGTTTCTTTTAAGAATGTATGTATTAACACCCTTCAAAGATGGTCAATTTTTGTCCGTACAAACTAATTGCAAATCGTGTACGTGGCGTAGGTTGCCACAATCTCCTGTATAGATGCGTTTCGATGCCAGATGACAGTATGCAGGAGGTATCCCCCATCCACTACTACATATGTGTTGGCATTGAGGGAAATGTTTTCAGAGGCTGGGGTCAATTCGAATTTGAAGTGTTCTTTCAATTGCTGGTCTGACTGTTTCATTATTCATAGGACGAGCGATTTGCCAATATTTTTCTTCGGATGGAAGCAATACTTAAATTGACAATTTCCGAGAAACTTTACCATCATTGATAGAGCTATGGTTGGACTTAAGGTGGATGCTCCAGGGTAGCCCGCGAAATTCAAATATTTTTAAGAATGATTATTTCTGAAATATTCATTCTTTCGAACTACATGAACTTAGAGGGCTATATTGATGATTAAAATGGTTATAATTCTTTAGATAAATACGCGTTACGGTCGCAGATCGCATTTGGTCCACATACAGCTTCACACTGACCGGCAAATTGCAAAAAACATAAAAATATTTGAATTTCGCGGGCTACCCTGGAGCATTCACCTTAAATTGTTACAAATTTAAGTATCAGTACATGAATGTAGAATATTATTTGTTCAAAATAAATGGAAATGAATTTTGCTCTAAAAATCAAAAAGACTTTTAGAGCAAAAAGTGAAAAAAGTCCCAATTTATCGCGTGCTGCGCAGCGAGCACTAGCTTTTTGAAATTGCAAAATTGGAATCCACACTACTATATATAACATACCGAACAACCAGAACTGCATCCAGCTTTACGATTTTTCAAGCTTAAAGTAAGTAAGTACGTAAATTGTCAACAAATTTTTTCATTTTCCCACCGGGTATATATTCTGAAGCCTTTTAGCAATATCTCACCACTCTGGGAAAGTTATAAATATGGTCCTACAGTTTCGAGAGTGAA
This sequence comes from Lacanobia oleracea, assembly GCA_950371165.1. NCBI lineage: Eukaryota > Metazoa > Arthropoda > Insecta > Lepidoptera > Noctuidae > Lacanobia > Lacanobia oleracea. Next base: position 18,423,514 of record OX493406.1, read on the forward strand.
ATCTTTTCAGGAAATTACCTCCTCTTTTTGAATCTTTTATTAGATTTCAAAAAGATTGAGAAGTTTTTGAAATATTTGCAAAACACCAAACTTTTCTTTTTTTTTTCAGTAAATTGTTAATTACTTTTGCAATTTTTTTGGAGCGGAACTTTATTTTGTTTAAAAAAATCATCTACATGCTTTTCCGAATCGAAAGACATATTATTCATATTTTTGCAAGACTGCTGAAAAAAGTAGAACAAAAAAGCACTTGTTGACTAGACTATCTTTCCCATGCACATAAATATAAACAAAAACATAAAACAGTACTTACCATTTTTTAGAGTACGTGCCATTAGATATTTTTGAATTTGTCACTTTTCGCAATAGAAAAATATTAACGGTTAGAACAACCTCGTCTCAATGGACCAGTACAAATAATGAGGTGCTTTGATTTCCTTCAACAGTAAAAATATTCGTTCACGGAATTCTCCATTTGTGAAGGTCGAATTGTTAACAAAATTGCCATAATGTTATCGACACTGCTTTGTATATTCTTATTTTGTTTAGCTCTGTTCAAAGTTAGAGTAAACAGGCTCCTTCTGGGTGAGCTCGCTCCATCGTAGAATTTGTCTCTGTCATCTTTGACCTAGGCTAGAGTCAGGAGCACACCCATCATAAAAAAAGGCTGGGTAATTTTATAAGACTCAAAAAAAGCTGCAAAACAAGTGAGTGTTCGAATGATTAGAAAATAACCGATTTCAAATTCATCATTGAAGTTTTTTCTTAATATTTATTTGATTTTAGTAGCTAATCTTGGGAGGTAAGTATATGTCTCAGCCAACTGGATTAATCAGCCGTTTAATTGACTTTCTAGGCTATTCCCTGCTCTGCAGGAAGCCTAAACGACATCCAGCCAATGCGTTTAATATAACTGTAGGGTGTTTGTGATCTACCTATCAACAGTCTAATTTTGTCTCGAGCGCATGGGTAGTGAGGTAGTCAGTCACATGAGTGCGGCAAGCGAGAACGGACTGCTATCTACATGCTGGTGTGGTAACGAGCCAACTTAAGTACTTGTGAACAGGAGTTTACAACTGGCGACAAGTTATAAGGTCACTAAAATTTTCGAGCTTAAAATAAATGTTCTCGACAATTTATTGGTCCAATTTTTTTTAAAGGAAGGAAGTGAAAAGTAATTCATTACCTATTACGGTGTTAACAAGATCTTTTATCATTTTGTCAATGTTTTCTGCATTCCCAAAAGGGAGCTTAATGATGAATAATGAATTAATGACTACTCAAAGTTACATTACGAGGTAACGTTGTAAAGATTTATCTTCATAATGTAACGAAAGAATACCGTACCGCAAATTGTAGACACATAAGATACGGACGGTCTATGGTCCGCTTTCATGCATGACGTTAACAAACAAAACAGTACTCTTACCTACTTTTTTGCAGATGCAATCCCGCCGGAGGGATGGTGGCCAGAAGTGAGTGCAGGACGCGACTCATATCATATAAAGTTATTTGGTATATTTTCATTTCAATAACGTTCACAAGATGCAATAAACGTGAGATCTACCAATTGTTGAAATAATTTCTTTACATATACCATTAATTTACTCTAAAACTTATTCCGTATAACGTTATTGGATATAATGTTTATTTAACCGAAAATATATCGTTTTAAATGAATATATTATAAAAGTCAATACTAATGTTGTGCTACAAAAGTTGGTGACAGAAACGAATCGCTCCAAAACCGATTCCACGTAGTCTTGTCTGCCCTACCCCTAGAGTGTTATTTAAGCCCGCATAGGCGCGGAGGGGCGAGGCGACCCGCGAGCAGAGGAGCAGGTGGTGAGCGATTAAACCATCAGCGACGATAAGCTTGCGTGGGGCTGCCGGAGCCCCGCAGCGCCGGAGCCTTGACAGAAACCATGGCTGCTGCATATTGCTGGCATTGCAATCAAACAAGCATGCTTGCTTGATTGCATGCTGCATGCTTGCTTGCATGATGCATGCTTGTTTGCTTGATGCATACTTGCTTGTATGACTAGATTAAGTTATAATGTGTATATAATATGCAATTTTGCATTGTGTTTTTTACTAGGCGTTTTTATCATATTAGACAATAGGTTTTATGTTTTTTGAGTGGTATATCTAACGACTAGGTAGTTGACCCGCGCAACTTTGTCTGCTCCGTTCTTATTAGTCTTAACGTGATGGTATATTTCTCGATAAATGGGCCACTGAAATAATTTTTCAAATCTGACCTGTAGTTCCTGAGATTAGCGCGTTCAAGCAAACAAACTCTTCAGCTTTATATATTAGTATAGATAGATTTTATATTCAATGTACGTTATGGTTATAAAAATTAGATATTTTATAATTATATCAATCGTTTATTATATTAACTGATCATTATATCAAATGAAATTATAGATTCAGTTGTTATATATTGTAAATATTAGACACTAGTTGACCCACGCAACTCATTGAAACAATTAAACAATTTTTCAAATCGGACCAGTAGTTTCTGAGATTAGCGCGTTCAAGCAAACAAACAAACTCTCTAACTTTATTTAATACTAGTTGATCCACGCAACTTCGTTTGCGTCACAATTTTCATTACTGCTCCGCTCTTATTCGTCGTAGAGTGATGATATATAGCCTATAGCCTTCCTCGATGAATGGGCTATCCAACACTGAAATAATTTTTCGGACCAGTACTTACTGAGATTAGCGCGTTCAAGTAAACAAACAAACAAACTCTTCAGCATTTTTTTTTTTTTTACTATTGATAGGCACGCGTTTGACCACTATCTCACCTGATGGTAAGCGAGGATGTGGTCGAAGATGGAGCACGCTTGCCTAGAAATAACCTATTCACTCTTGATTTAAAGACTCCCAGGTTGTAGCTATCAGGAAAGACAGACTCCGGCAGGGAGTTCCACTCCTTAGCTGTACGCACTATGAATGTGTTCCCAAAACGTTTTGTGCGTATGGGTGGGATGTCCACCACGTACTGGTGGCGCATCGCCGTTCGTCTTGTGGTCCGATGATGGAACGGGCTTGGTGGAATATTATGCATTCCGTCGCACATTCCCCAAAATGCAACCGGTAGAAAACCGACAGGCTAGCAACTCGTCGTCGATGTCCAAGACTTTGGAGCTTCGACGCGACGAGCCTCTCATTGGCGATGATCCTCTTAGCTCGTTTCTCAATTGACTCAAGGGCATCAAGCTGGTATCTGGCAGATCCATCCCAAAGATGAGAGCAGTATTCCATACACGACCGAACTTGCGCTTGATAGAGTTTGAGCAGCTGTTCAGGCGTGAAGTACCGTCTCACCTTAGCCAGAATCCCCAACTTCTTTGCAGCCACTTGAGCTTTTGCCTCTATGTCAGGGCCAAAATTGAGAGTAGATGTTAATGTAACCCCAAGAAGCTCAAGATGGTCGGTTATCGGCACGGTTTCACCGCGGAAAGATGGAGCTGGGTGGAATTGGCTCCTTTTGGCGGAAAATAGACACGCTTGGGTCTTAGCAGCATTGAACTTGACCAGATTGGCATCGCCCCAATCAGAGACCGCCTGTAAGGACACGTTCAAGCGCTCAACCATTGCCTACCGGAGAGACCCGATCTGCGACCCACCAGCTCGTGCGTCGGACACGTATCTCTCAGCAACAGTGCTGTCGTCTGCATACCCAAAGGTACCGGGTTTAAGCAGATCATTAATATGCAACAAGAACAGTGTTGCCGAAAGCACCGACCCCTGAGGAACCCCGGCATTAATATCCAGCAGTCCAGACGAGCAGCCATCTATGACCACTCGGATAGACCGATCCCTCAGGAAATCTGCGATCCAATCACACAAACCGGCGGGCAGACCGAAGGAAGGAAGCTTACTAATAAGGCTATCGTGCCAGACCCTGTCGAAGGCCTTCGAGATGTCAAGGGAGACCGCCAGTGCCTCCCCGTGCTTCTCTATGACCTCACTCCAGGTGTGAATGGCATTCCTCTCTTGAGGAAGGAATTTTTCCTAAGTTATGGAAAAGAGCTAGAATCGTTCCTGTTTTTAAAAAAGGAGATCCTTCAAATGTTAAGAACTACCGCCCCATTTCAATCCTATCATGCTTCGCAAAAATTTTTGAGTCACTTGTCTGTCCAGTCATCACTCGTCATGTGGATAGAATTATATCACCCAATCAGCATGGTTTTAGGACTGGGCGCAGTGTCGAGACGAACCTTGTCGAGTTTGTATCTGATGTAACTCTAGCTCTTGACAAAAGGTTAGAAGTGGATGCCATCTACACGGACTTCAGTAGTGCTTTTGACAAAGTTGACCATTGTCTGCTATTGTCAAAGTTAGAATATAATGGTATACATGGTTCGTTGCTAAACTGGTTCTCGTCTTATCTGGCTCGTCGATCGCAGATTCTTGTCGTGAATGGTTATGAGTCTTACCCATACTATGCTGACTCAGGAGTTCCCCAGGGTTCTCACCTAGCCCCAATTCTTTTCTCGCTCTTCATAAACGACATAACAGATGAAATCCATCACTGTAAATATTTAATGTTTGCAGATGATCTTAAACTGTATAGAACAATTAGTTCAATTGAAGACGCTACACTAATCCAAGATGATTTAGATAGAATTGAGCGGTGGTGTAACTCGAACCTTATGAAGCTTAATGTACAGAAATGCAGCCACATAAGATTTTCCAGAAAAAAACAATCTAAGATTGTCTCATATAAAATAAACGGAACATCTGTTGAGTCTGTAAGAGAAGTTCGAGATCTTGGCGTAATCATTGACGACAGAGTTAACTTCAGGAGACACACTGATAGTATCGTCACTAAATCGGCTCGGCTACTTGGATTTCTTAAAAGAAGCACCAAAGGTTTTAAGCTTGTAAGAACTAAGATTATTTTGTACAATGCATTAGTCCGCAGCCAATTGGAATTTGCTAGCGTGGTGTGGGACCCGCACTATGCAGTACACTCACAAAGAATCGAAAGTATCCAGAGGGCTTTCACGAAGCATCTGGCATATACCTCTCGTAAAATATCTCCTAGGTGCCCGTATGAACAACGTGTTCAGTGCTTCAATATGAGCACTCTGCGAGATCGTCGTCTAGCGCAGGGACTTATGTTTTTGCACAAACTTGTAAATAATAGACTGGACTGCGGTGAGCTGGTCAAGCGTACTGCGCTAAAAGTTCCTTACAATATACCTAGATTTCCTATTACTAACTTATTCCACATTCAGTCATCTAAAACAAATATTGGGGTAAACTCGCCTGTTAACAGACTCTGTAGAGAGATGAATTTCTTCGTAAAATCTGTACCAAAAGTTGATATTTACCATGATTCCATGAAAGTCTTTAAGGCCAAAATTCTAGAGCACCAAAGAACACAACCGAATAGTTAAGTCGTATACCTACATGTTTTATGACATATTTTTTGACTCTGATTATTAATTTATTTCGTAATTATTATTATTATTATTCTGACAATTACGATTATTTTGTTTTATTGATTAATTTATTATGTTGCTATTATTTCTCGTAGATTATTGATTTGATTATTAATTTTATTTCTCTTTGATTATTGAATTGTTTATTAATTTTATTTCTCTTTGACTTTTGATTTGATTATTGATTTTATTTCTCTCTGATTATTGATTTTTTTATGATTTTCAAGCATACTGTAATTTTATTCTAATAATAATATTATGTGTTATTGTATATTTTGTAAATGTTGGTTGACCTGTAATTGGCGACTGTGTAAGAATGAGGCTTGTAATAGTTATCCTAAGAAACTTTTTAAACAGAAGCTGTTGGTAAACCTTTTTGAATAAATAAATAAATACGCTAGTAGATCCCTAGTTGACCGATTTCGGCGAAACCCGTATTGTCGGTCACTAAGGATATCATTCGCTTCTAGGTACGCCAAGAGCTTATGATTCAGCACGCGTTCCATAGTCTTACAGAGTATGGACGTCACCGAGATGGGTCTATAATTCGACGGGTCAGCTCGACTACCCTTCTTGGGCACGGGCTGCACGTTAGCTTGCTTCCAAGCCTTCGGCACTTTTCCAGTCTCGAACGAAAGGCGAAATAGGCGTGTCAAGATCGGAGACAGCTCAGGCGCACAAGTCTTCAGAGCAATTGTCGGTATCCCGTCGGGACCACTAGCTTTGTTCACGTCTAGGTTACGCAGTACCCTACGGACGTCCTTCTGATGAATGCGAATGTTCGACATACTCGACTCGCATTCACGAGGAGAGGCGGAGAGCGTCGCGCCACCAGGATCCAGACGTGAAGATTCTGTAAACAAAGAAGCAAACAAGTTCGCTTTCTCCTCAGCGGAGTGGGCCAGCGTCCCGTCGGGTCTCAGCAGTGGTGGTAGTGAGGGGCGGCAGAAGTTCGATTCGACCGACTTAGCCAGGGACCAAAAAGCCTTACAACCTGCTGGGTATGAAGCAAGTTTGTTCCCTATTCGGCTAATGTGGTCAAACCGAGCCATCCGCAACACCTTCTTGCAGGACTTAGCAGCCCTGTTGAAGGCTCTCTTCTTCTGACTCACGTCATTTGCTTTGCGCATACGAGCGTCGACCCATGCTAGGTACGCCGCGTGCTTATGCGCATCAGCGCGATTGCACTCGGCTCCAAACCAAGGACGAGCTTTGCCAGATATTGCTATGTCAGAGAACGGAATGTAGTACTCCATTCCCCTCCGCAACACATCCGTCACGGCATCCGCGCACGACGTAGCATCAGTGGAAGAAAAGCAAGTAGGCTGCCAAGGGTAACATGCGAAGAAAGATCGCATGCCATCCCAAACTGCTGACTTGTATCGCCATACCCGCCGGGTGCCTCTTGGGCTAGGATCGGGCGGAGAGTAGACAGACACAGACTTCACCAGACAGTGGTCGGAACTACCCAGTGGTGATGAAATCGACACCGAATAGCGGTCTGGATCTGTTGTCAGCAAAAGGTCCAAGCAATTGGCAGTGTGCGAATCAACATCCGGCACCCTCGTTGCCCCCTGGACCAGCTGGGTAAGATTTAACGCAAGCGCTAGCTTTCGCGTCTCTCGTCCAGCATGGTCTGTGCACTGGTATGGGAAGAGCCACTCCTGATGGTGGGCATTGAAGTCCCCCGGTAACACCAATTGGGCAGAAGGGTACCTTTGCTGAGTCGCATCCGCCGCCTCACTCAGGTGCTGTGTAAGCCCAGTTGTCTCCAAATCACCGCCGTGCGAACGGTAGACGCATGCGTAGACAATTTTGTCTAGACCTGTGTCCACCATAGCCCACAGCGTTGAGAACCTGGAGTCTTCAAGGTAGCGGAGACGCCGATAGCAGATGTCGTCCCGGGCGTACATGCATACGCCCGCGCGGGGTCTGAAGTGGTGCTCCAGGGTAAACCCTGGGTAAGACAGGTATGACACGTCCGACGGACATCCGATCTGCGTCTCCGTCAGGAACAAGAGCGCTGGTTTCTCGGTCTCGAGGTGGTGATGGACTGCGGTGAGATTTGAGTGCAGACCTCGTATATTAGAGAGGTGCACATTATGCGAAAGGACGTGCTGCCGCTGTACAGCTTTTCTCTTTTTATTCCTGTTCATTCAAGTGATGGAGGTTAAGGAGAAGGAAGTGAAATGAGGTTCCAAGCTGCTAACCTTCAGGCACGCCCTGACAGGACGACATCTTTGGGGGACTAGTCTGGAGACTGCGGGGACGCCCGAGCCCCCCCGGGAATGACCATCGGGCCCTTTCATCTGGTCGCCAACTAGCACGATGGTGCATTCCGGGATTTATCGTCAGTTGGCGGGGCAGCCTTTCATGTGTGGTTAGCACACTACTTGGGCCCCCAATTATCTGCGGTCGGCCAGCGGCGCACCGTGCCTCGGATCCCGCTACCCTTCAAGACTAGTCTCCCGATACGCCCATGCCAGGGCTAGCCTGGCTGGTCTGCCTGCATTGGAACAACTATTTCGACTCAACTCCTCTGAATGGGCAGCATCATACCGGAACACAGCTAAGCCGCTTGGCGGTACGTCTTTGCCCAGTGGGTGGTCACAAGCCATCGGCCGAAGCCTACCACCAGTTAGTGTCACCTGATTAGCACCACCCGGGGACCACGTGTAGGGCCTAACATTGGGTATTCTCCGACGGACGCGGGTGACTCGGCCCCCAAATCTTTATATATTAGTATAGATTTTGTAATTATACAATATGTTACTTACCCGTGCAGGTCATCATCACGTTGATAAAGAACAGCGGCCCGGAGGACGTGGTGCTTTTATGGCGAAGGAGCGAAATAAATTGCTCCCAGTCGCGTTTGACCACGTAGACGTCACCAGGTTGCTGAAGAACATTACAACTGTTAAGGCGAGCCTGGCTAAGTTGGAGGTGTCGACTAACACCATTGGAGAACTACGTACCGAAGTAGAGTTGTTGCGCAACGCTGGGCTTGTATACATGCCAATGACCTTGTGCATACAAACGGAGCTAACTACACCTCTACGCGCCGCTCCTCTACCCGTGTTTTTAATTTTTTATAGTAAAATAAAAATATTTCATATTTTTAAAACGTAATAAAACTAAATTATTTTGGTTGCAAAGCAGTAGATATTTTTTAGTCTTTTGTTAAAAAAATGAAGGAGTAAAAAGGTTTCATCTCAACGATTTGGAGGTGATTTAGTGATTTTTTTTCGTAATATGTGATACCGATACACAAATTCTGGCTAAAGCAAATAACGTATCGTATCATGTAGATTACTACCAATACAATACAATACAATACATTTTTGGATGTAATTTCTCAGTAAATGCCGACGAAAAACTGCTTCATCTGCACGCTATTTTAAAGCTTTTTCGAGAGAACGGCCTTAAGGTAAATAGGTCGCCTGATGCCTCCAACGTGAGCACACGGCGCGCGTCGCGGAGCGGGAAACGCAAGCATCGGCAGGTTTAAGCCGGCGGCGAGCTCCACTGCGTCACCCGCTGCTAAAGCCTCCACTACACTACTCGCGAAGTTACTTCGACGAAGTACTCTACGAAGTTGTCCGAAGTCCGAAGTGCGTGACTACACACTCGTGCAACCTCACGAGGAGCTCCGTCGCCCCGCGCCCCCACGATAGGCATCATGGATAACGTTCAAGTGGCAGCTGCCGTTGCAATTTGTACTCTCGCGTAGAATAAATACGTGCTTATTTATTGCGACTCGACGCGAACTGAAGTGAGCCGAGTAGTATAGTCAGACGCTTCCTGGACGTTTCGAGTCACTTCGAATCCTTTAACTGGGGCGCAAAAACCGACAACGACTGGAAGTCGCCTGAGGCGAGGCGAAGTTGCACGAAGCGAAGCGAAGTGCCCCTCTACACTATCGTATTCGCTCAACTTCGATCAACTTCGCGAGTAGTGTAGTGGAGGCTTAATATTGCACGCGTTGCATTGCACAACATGCACCGCCGCCGCCGTCGCTGACTCGTGCAGGTCAATGTACCCTAAACGTGCCTACGCTAAATTACTTTTTTATTTATATATACTTTATGGAAAATATAACATAATAGGTAATTTAAAATACATTAAGGAAACCTTAAACTAAAAAATATACAATTGGCGGCCTTATCGCATTCCGCGATCTCTTCCAGGCAACCTGGAACGGATAGGGATAGGCTGGACACGAAATAGGCTTGCACTTGGTGCAAATGTAAAGTAAACAACGTTTTTATAGAAAAAAGCAATACAATATACTAAAATAAATACACAAATACATACATATTTAAAGAAAGTAAGTGTCGATTTTAAAAAACCAACATTGAAAAAGTAATCACTAACAAGTCTCTTAAAAACAGGCAACGATTGCGCGCGCTTAATTGGCACTGGCAATGCATTCCACAAACGGGCAGCTAGGACTGTAAAAGACTTGTAATAATGGTGTATTCATATAAACAAGTATTCCTTAACAACTAATGATTGGAGCCTCCTTTTAAGCAAAATAAAGCCAGTATTAGGAGAGTCCGCTCTTCCATATCTTACAGCTGCGTGACGACTATTAACTTGTTTTTATAAATTAAGTATATTTACACTTAAAAACTAGACAAAATCAAAAATAATGCTCAAACAAAAATAATCAAAATAAAACAAACAAAAGGTCTGCATCAGGTGAATTTATGAGTTGGTGAAGGTTGTGAATGTGTTAGCGTAGGTATGTGTGCGTGTGTGTATATGCATCAGTGTATATGTCAGCGAGATGTGTATGTGTTAAAAATGATGATTGATAGGGTGATGGCTTTTTGTTTTCATTCATTATTATTGCAATAGTGCTTCAGTGTGATAATAATTTAGTGGTTTTACCCAGTTACTTATCATAATTTTACAATCTTTATATTTATTTCTTACTAGTTGACCCGCGCAACTTCGTCTGCATCACAATTTTCATTACTGTTCCGCTCTTATTGATCTTAGTGTGATGATATATAGCCTATAGCCTTCCTCGATAAATGGACTATCACAACTATACTGACTACAACTACAACTGACAGACTATACAAACAAACAAACAAACTCTTCAGCTTTATATAGTATATTAGTATAAGATGACCGCTTTCTGTTTAAATTATTCAATCAAAACCCGGGTGAAATGGAATAGTGGTAATTTTAGTATCATGATGTTAATTCCTAATCTATTTAAATCTACACTTCTACACTAATATTATAAAGAGGAAATAATTGTTTGTTTTCGTCTGCGTCACAATTTTCATTACTGCTCCGCTCCTATTGGCCTTCGCCTTAGCGTGATGATATATAGCCTTCCTCGATAAATGGGCTATCTAACACTGAAAGAATTTCAAATCGGACCAATAGTTCCTGAGATTAGCGCGCTCAAGTAAACAAACAAACACAAACTCTTCAGCTTTTTATATTAGTATAAGATTATATACGTAAATCTCTTTGTTCAATTTATTGTAAAGATAAGCTGAACGTGTTTTGTACTGTATCCGGGCGAACTTAGTTTACCAAAAAAGAAACTTCTGCTATTAACTCTTTCTTTCTTTTCAAGGTTAAGCTAGGGTCGTAAGGAATAGTTTTGTGTTTTGTGTTTGTGTAGGATATCTGAGAGTTTTGAAGTACATTATTTTTATTAGAGCGCGTTGAGCTCGCTCAACGTTTATAAATTTTGTCTTGGCCGCACCCCCCCAAACAGGGACGCAGTGCGCTAAGATGGATTGTACCAAAGCCACATATATTTCATTAAGAAGGTGTCTGGAAGAATTTGCGTCATTGCAGACTTTTATAGGAACGATATGCCTCAACGTTTTGAAAATCCAGCTCAGCTTTCTGAGTCTAGATGTAACCAATTCCAGGTGGTACCCACACCACGATAGTCTGTGAACAACAATTGTACCGTGATACTTGGTTTGTGATACCTTCTCTAATGTTGGATACGAGCAATTATTTAAGTCATCACACACATGTATCCTGATGTTTAAGGCTGTACTTGGTTGTGAATGGGATGATATACCTACTAAAACATGTATAATTCGTTTTAGCAGTGTTGAGTGTTAGCAGGTTATGGTTGAGCCATCTTGCTATTTGTGTCATACCAGCTTCTACAATACTCGCAACGTCGTGCCAGGACTTCCAAGTAAGGACTACAGCAGTGTCATCGGCATAAGAAAATATTTTAGCGTTATTGATTTTAAGGTTGCAAACGTCGTTGATGTAGATCAAAAAGAGTGTTGGGCCAAGCACACTGCCTTGAGGGACACCGTAAGTAACATTTGCATCACAACTAACGTGTTCTCCCACTTTAACTCTTTGCTTCCTGTTAGTAAGGTAGTCCTTAAAAAGTTCCAGCAGAACTCCTCTCACACCTGCAGCTTCTAATTTGTGTATTACGATGGGAAAAGAGACGGTGTCAAACGCTTTTTTTAAGTCCAAACACACGGTCAAACATTTAAGTCAAGTCAAAAGTTGGTTGTCCTATGGAGCAGGACCAGGATGTTTCCAAGCATTTTTATCCTGAATGTAATCTTCTAATTTGTAATATACTTGTTTACAAAGTGTGCTTTTAATGTAGGTTTTAAATTTTCTTTTATTTAGTTTTAATATGTCACAAGGTATTTTATTGTAACATTTAACACAGTACCCCATGAAAGATGTGTGTACTTTAGCTAATCTTTAAAATGGTTGATCTAATTTACCTTTTTTTAGTATTAATATTATGTCTATCACTAATTTTACTAAAAAGATGACGATTTTTCCGTACATACATAATATTTTCATATATGAGTTGGCAAGGGACTGTCATAATATTAGTCTTTTAAAAAGTTATCTTAGAGAATCGCGACGTCGCAGATTATAAAGGGCTCTGACAGCTCTCTTTTGTAAAATAAATATGGATTCAATGTCAGCAGCCCGACCCCACAGCAAAATACCGTACGAAATAATGCTGTGGAAGTAGCTAAAATAGACCAAATGTGCGGTTTCTACGTCTGTTAGCTGTCTTATCTTCCTCACAGCATAAGCGGCTGAGCTTAGACGCCCCGCTAGAGATGTTATATGAGGTCCCCATTCTAATCGTCTCGTTTAAAGTGATTCCCAGGAAAACCGTAGATTAATAAACTCCAGTTTTTCTTCATTCAATATGATGTCACATTCGCTACTTCTAACATTTGGTAAAGTAAATCTAATACATTTGGTTTTTTTTTTTCGTTTAATACCAAGTTGTTTGCCGTAAACCAATTTTGGACCTGTAGAATGGAGTTATTGACGACGTCAAGATTTTGTAACCTTCGCTCTACTTTAAATATCAATGATGTATCATCCGCGAATAACACCATCTTTGGGTGATTTTGAAATAATTGGGGCAAATCATTTATGTAAACTAGAAAAAGGAATGGACCCAATATTGAGCCTTGCGGAATGCCCATTGTCATTTCAGACCCTAGTAAGTTTACACCGTTTACCTGAACTTTAACCTGTCTGTCCGTCAAGTATGATCTAAGTAACTCAAGGGCTGTATTTCTAATAACATAGTGCTCAAGTTTCAACAAAAGTGTTTCATGGTTAACGCAATCGAACGCCTTCGAGAGGTCACAGAAAATTCCAATGGCGTCTTGCGATTCTTCGCAGGCAGTAAAGAGGTTCTTTATGAGGGTAACACCGGTGTCAGTTGTACAACGCCCTTTGATGAAACCGTACTGTTAGTCATGAAAGATGGTGTTTTTATTAAAGTGTAGTAACATCTGATTAAGCATTAACTTTTCCAACACCTTACTGAGGACTGGCAGAATTGACACAGGCCTATAATTATTGGGTTCTTGACTATCACCCAATTTTAACGACGGAACTACTTTACTGTGTTTCATAAGATCCGGAAATACTCCTCGGTCTACACTAGTGTTAAATATGACAGCAAAGTAGGAGGTAATAGTTTCAATAACAGATCTACAGAGTATGACAGACATTCCCCAAAGATCTTCTGTTGATTTAATTTTATATATTTTATTTTTTATATTTTATCTGTTGGTTTATATATTGAAACTTAAATTCGGATTCATATTATTTCTAAGTAAGGCAGCAGAGAGCGCAGGTGACGAGTTGAGAGTTTCTGTAGTTTTAAGAGGAATATTAGCAAAGAAATTTTCAAATTCCTTAGCTCCCTCTGCATCTGAGTTTATTGGGCCATGTACAGTACTTATATTAAATTTAGTTTCACGTTGTTTCTTCCTACCTGTTTCATTATTTATTATTTTCCAGGTTGTCGTCAGCTGATTCTATTTTATTACCAATATACCAAGCTTTTGCTGTTTCACATACAATTTTATGTTTTTGAATACTTCGCAACATACTTCTGAAAGCTTACATTATTCATATATTACTTTTGGCCATAAAGTTCATATTGTTTTTCCCTGCTTATGCGAATACCTGGAGTTGCCCAGTCGCTAAATAAGAACTTAGTGTAAATACTTTTAGACTTTAGAGGAAAAGTGTCATTAAATTGCGTGTTTAATAATGAAAAAAACTCGGCGTAGAACTCATTTGGGTCATCCATGTTATTAAAGTTATGATCACCTAATTTTCTAGCTAAATTGTTATTTAGTTTCTCTAAATTTTTATCAGTAATTGGTCTAAATTTTATTTGAATTTTTTGTAGGGGTATGTATGTGCAAAATGTTATTGTTTGCCCACTGTGATCTTTGCTGCCTTTGTCCAATTTGTCAGCCACCAGAGAGCTAAGAGCAGTGAAGGCACCCTAAGTAGAAACTCCTAGCCTGAATCCATATTTTAAGCTACTTAAGGTGAATGTTACGGGTTGCTCATTGCCATTTTCCCGCGAAATAGCGCTGAAGTCAACATTTTCAGTTTTATTTAGTTTCGAGTGTAATTGGAACAATATTAAGTCGCAGAAATAATGGTGCGACAATCGGATATTCCACTTTATCGAAATTAGTCAAAATACGGCATAAAAACCCTTCTGATTCGCCATACTTCACGAAAATAATATCTAACTCGCTTATAGTACCGTTTACACACACATAGACATGATTGAAAGTATGATTTGAAGTATGGTGAACTTAGTGGTACGCTTGCTGTTGGGAATTAGTTTTATAACAGTGCTGTGCTTAATAGATTCAGTTAATTTGCGTCAATAATTGGTCCGGGTTATTACTGAACAACAGATCTGCAATATTATTTTCTTTAAAAATCGATTGATGAAATTATTTTATTTCCAGTTTGTTTGGGTTTTAATTTAGATAATAATAGCAAAGTAGTGTGTGTGTGTGTATATTGAGGTAGTTTACCCTATTTCTATATTCATGCGATGGCTTAGGATCTTTAGTTTTAATATTCATATTAATATCTCCTCCTATTATTATACTTTGATGGCAAGTTAAAGTATTCAGGTGTGAACTAAGAGAATCTATACAGTCGGTATTCTAACAAGATGGGGAGCGGTATATGCAAAGAACAATAGTATCAAGTATTTCCAACTGCATACATGATGCCTGAGCCAAGCTTATTTCAATACCTTCTTGCTGCATTAATATTATAATTAAGTACCTAGGCCAACTTTTTTAGACCACTGTTACTGACGAAACCCTGTGATCTACTTATAACATATCTGTAATGTATGTTATAATTGGTTACTGTGGGTACATTTATATTAATTAGCAATAAGTGTTGTAGGTAGTTGCGTATTGTAAGATTGCCAGTCATTATACGCTAGTATCTAAACGGCTACGTGTTTTATTTGATTTCCTGGATCCAGAGCCTCCAACCCAAGAATTGTTCAGTGGCGACGAGGATTAAAACGAAGTGTGTAAATTAGGCGGGTGATAGTTTTTTGTCGTGACTGCGAAAGCAACAACGTTAAAATATGACAGTTGGCAAAATTAACGAATTCGATATTCACAAAGACGATTGGAGGTTGTATATTGAACGACTTGAACAGTACTTTCTAGTGAAAAAAATACCGGCGGAATTGCAAGTGCCGACGTTAATTACCGTTATGGGTGCGACTAGCTACGAGTTGTTAGTGAATTTATGTACTCCGGCGAAACCAAAGACAAAAACATTTGAACAAATATCGCTTGTTATGGAAAAACACCTACAACCGAAATCGAGTGAGGTTTGTTCCGATATAATAGATTAGTGTATGGCCTGGCGTCTAGCCCGGCAATATTCCAGAGACGTTTGGAACATATGTTTGCAGATTTACCGCAGGTAGGCGTATTTCTTGATGACGTCATCATAACGGGGCGCACAGTATCGGAACACATGATTAATTTATGCCAGGTTTTCGACCGATTAGAAAAGTATGGCTTGCGAGTAAGGAGGGACAAGTGTTCGTTCTTTGCTGAATCCGTCGTTTACTTAGGGCATGTCATTAGTAAAAATGGTGTGCATACTTGTCCGGATAAAGTCAAGTCAATTACCAACACCCCGGCGCCGTCGAACATATCGGAGCTAAGAGCTTTCATAGGCATGGTTATGTATTATGCTAAGTTTATAAGAAACGTTAGCACTGTTTTAGTTCCTTTGTACAATCTATTGAGATTAGGAGTAAAATATGTATGAAGCGCAGATTGTAGGAGCGCTTTTGAAAAAGTTAAAGCATTGTTAGCTAGCAGTGAGGTACTAACACACTACTCGGCTGAGTTGCCGCTCGTGCTGACTACCGACGCAAGCAGCGTCGGGGTGGGCACCGTGTTGTCGCACATCACGGCGAGTGGCGAGAGGCCGATAGCATACGCCTCGCGGTCACTTAGTGCAGCAGAGAGATCATATTCTCAGATTGATCGGGAGGCGCTAGCGATAGTTTTTGGGGTGAGAAAATATCATCAGTATTAGTACAGTCGGAAGTTTGTGCTGAAGACCGACCATAAACCACTAACGTATATATTCGAGAACAAAGTAGGAATACCAATTATGGCGGCATCTAGGTTACAGAGATGGGCGGTACTCTTGTCTGCTTACAATTCTACGATTGAGTACGTCGAATCAAAATAAAATTGTGCGGACGCATTGTCACGTCTGCCTAATAAGACTAACTTATGTACATATAGAAACGAAAGTACCTATGTACATTTTGTAGATGAATTTTTACCTGTCACGCATGAAGATGTAAAGAACGCTACGAAAAAAGATATTGAGTTAGGAAAAATAATGACATACGTACAGTCAGGCTGGCCAAACGAATGTGCGGTTACAGAAATACAGCCATATTTCTATAGGCGTCACGAAATATATTCGGAGTTTGGGTGTCTTATGTGGGGGTATAGAATGATTATATCAATGAAATTAAGAAACCTGATTTTAAGACAACTTTATAACAGCCATATGGGTATCGTGAAGATGAAGAGCCTAGCCCGAAGTTATGTCTGGTGGCCTAGCATAGACGCGGACATAGAAGCGATGTGTAAGAAGTGTGAGACGTGCGTCGCGGAGGCTGACGCACCGGCGCGGGCGCCGCCGCAGCCATAGCCTTTTGGCACGCAGCCGTGGACCAGGTTGCATGTAGATTTTCTGGGTCCATATCAAGGTGTAAAATTTTTTGTGTTGGTCGATTCAAGTTCAAAGTGGATAGAAATTTTTGAAATGAAACAGACCAATACAAAAAGCGTCATAAAGGTATTAAGAGCTACTTTTGCTAGGTTTGGTCTGCCCGAAGAGTTAGTTCAGATCAAGGCCCTCCATTCACAAGTGAAGAGTTTAGATCATTCACAAAGACAAAGCTTTTCACCTGTCTACCACCCAGCATCTAATGGCGCGGCAGAAAACGCGGTAAAACTTTGCAAGCGGGCCATTAAAAAGGCGTTTAGGGATAGGGTTGATGTGGATACAGCCTTACAAACATTTTTTTTAGCTTACCGTAATTCAGTGCACGGCACTACTCGTGAGACTCCTGCGTCGCTACTACAAAGACGCTCACTTCGATCTCGGCTCGACCTGTTACGGGGGCACAGGTCAGTAGAAAAAAGGGTCCGCGAGATACAGGGTCGCCAGGCAGAGTGCCAGGAACGCCAGCCACGCACTCTGAGCGAGGGGGATTTGGTTTGGGCGAGACAATACGGTAGTTCAGATAAATGGATGAAAGGAACTGTGAGAGAAGTGGAAGGTACTCGTAGGTATGTAGTGGATAGCGGTGACGGTCGACTCATCAAAAGACACATTGATCGAATCAGGCGCCGGTCTCGGTTGTCAGATGTGCCTTGCCAAATTAAGGAGAATAACAAAGAACTAGGAGACGGAAGTGAGAATGTTGAGCCATCACAAGCTGAGCCAACCTTGGCGGAGGTTCCCGACTCCGGAAATCACAGTAAATAACA
The DNA here is from genome assembly GCA_950371165.1 of Lacanobia oleracea. Taxonomy (NCBI): domain Eukaryota; kingdom Metazoa; phylum Arthropoda; class Insecta; order Lepidoptera; family Noctuidae; genus Lacanobia; species Lacanobia oleracea. The sequence continues at coordinate 18,441,353 of OX493406.1, forward strand.
GTTAGGTATCACACAGGAGGGAGGCATGGTAGATGAAAGTAGTGATTCCCGAGTAAATGTCCTACCTCCGGAACCTCCCGCCACTGACCCACCTAGTGGTAATGCTACGTCGATACCACCAATGATACGATCCCAGCGAATACGCAGACCTGTCATCCGATTTGAAATAGATTAATTTGCATAAAGTAACTAAGTACCTAATCAAACATGTATACAGGAAGATATTAAAGGTAGTGCGTACTCATAGCATTTGTAAGTGTTAGAAATAGAACTTAATAATTATTTTAAGAAATAAGAGCGGAGGTGTAATGTATGTTATAATTGGTTACTGTGGGTACATTTATATTAATTAGCAATAAGTGTTGTCAGTAGTTGCATATTGTAAGATTGCCAATCATTATACGCTAGTGTCTAAACGGCTACGTGTTTTATTTGATTTCCTGGATCCAGAGCCTCTAACCCAAGAATTGTTCAATACCTATCTACTTCTGAAAATTTAAAATGAAACAGAATAGTTCACTACTTATATATATATATATATTTTTTTTCTTAATAATATTAGCCCGCATTGTCTCACAGCTAGTTAAAGGTCTCCCCCAAATCCTTCCAAGTTCCCGCAATTCTTTTCTAGCGCCACTTCGTACCAGCCCTCACGGTACGCATCCAGGTCGGTTCGCCACCTCTTTTTGGATTGTCCTTACCGGCGCCGGGCACCCATTGCGTGGAGACTTGGCCAAACGGTCACAGTGCATACGACTTACGTGATCCGCCCAATCCCATTTGAGCCTGACAGTGTTCTTACCCACACGTCTATTATTCCCGTTTTGGAGCACAGCATGGTGTTTCGAATTCTTTCCTGTCTTTTTACGCCTAGAATACTGCTTTCCATCGCCCTTTGCGCAAATTCCAAAGCGTAACTTTTACGACTCGATGAGCGACCAGGTCTGAGCACCGTAAGTAAAATGGGTAGAATACACATTTCGATGAGTTTGCGCTTCAGGGAGACCGGCAGATCACCCTTCATTAGAGTCTTCATGGAGTAGAAGTTTTTCTAGGCGTCTTCGTTGCGGCGATCGATTTCCTTTTCTTGCCTGTTTTTGAAAGAATGGTTTCTTTCAAAAACAGGCTGACGAAAGTAGATGTACTCATCGACATAATGTATTTCTTGCCCATTTACCTCGACCTTACGCTTCGTGCTGTAGGTACCGATACATCGCAAGTCTCAGTTTGAAGCTAGCTGTGCCAACTTTTGGGAGTTTTAGAGCTGTGGGAGCGAAAAGGACAATATCGTCGGCCAATCGTAGGTTTGTCAGCCTCCTTTTGCCGACGACAACACCTTTGGTCTTCCATGAGGATTCCATTGTTTTAAATATGTCTTCAATAGCGCTCGTAAATAATTTGGAAGAGAATCAATCGCCCTGTTTAATGGCCTTTTAAAATTTCAATGAAGATCCAGCAGTATTCAGTTTTAAGTTAAAGGTGCTATTTTGGTAAATGTTTATTAATCCAACCTATTTATTTTTTTATTTATTTGTATATTTTTTTAACCTTAACTATTTATATAGTTGCGCAGTCTATCCAAGAATTTATTTGAAACATCGTTGCGGTGACCGGTCGATCACGATCGACTGGTTGGCCATCCCAGTCCTAGAGTCTAGCCTTATTGTCTACATATTATGTTTTCATGTATATTATGGTTCATATTGCGTGAGTGTAAAATAACTTCGGTGTAAGTAACGAGTGTATACTTATTACTTATAAATAGTAGGTGGGTACGGCTACTCTGATTCTATCAGAGCAGATCTAAACTAGTTTCCACGGATTTTAGTTTTAATTTCTTCAACTGAGACACCCGATTGAAGTTTTGCTTGTGGTTCTGTAAAGAAAGAAATATACGAGTAATTAACCAAAACTATACTATACCATACTTAAATTCTGCTCAAGTGTGTGATGCGTGAGCGATTGCCTATCGACCTTCACAAAGACCATTTAGCTGTATGGTTGTTGGACCTCTACAACCCAGTAACTGGGTAACAATACTTTGTTACTTTGTACTTCATAGTAGGAATGTTGTCAGATTTGTTGGCTTCAGACAATCCATAGGTAACGACTGACAAAGATCTAAAATGACAGCCGGAACCAACGGCTTAACGTGTTTTTCGAGGCACGGAGAAGTCTCGGTATGTCAAAATGTTCACCTATCCACAGGCTGACCTCGGTTAGCGATGTTTAACCTTGAAGATCGATCTGTGCCGCTATATTGCCGCGAGCTCCATAGCTCCGAAACTGTACCTACTAGTTATATGTAAAAGAATATGTGTTACGAAATTGAATGGGACATAGAATATAAAAACAATATGAAATATTGTAAATGTGTCGAATGTGTTTTTATTGTTCCATTATGTGTAAAATATTTGAATTTGTCACATAGCGTGACAGAATCAGGATGGACGACTGTTCGAAATAAAAATAGTAACAGGCAGCTTAAAGAGGTCAGAGCGGGAACCAATACGGAGTTGAAGGCAATTCAAGTTACTGATCGGAAAAAATATCTACATGTTTGGCGACTGCATCCGGATACCACTCTGGAAGCCATAGCCGATCACGTGAAAAATGTATGTGGCTCAGATGCTCAAATCAAAGTTGACAAAATCAAACACAGTCGAGAGAGATTATTCGTCGTTTGTTATTGGAGTAACGGAAAAGCGTTTCGATAAGTTAAACCAAGCCGAGATCTGGCCAATGAATGCAGAATAATTTAGTAAATGAATTTGGTTTCGGAAATCAAACAGAATAAAACCAAGCTTAATATAGCCATAAGATCGATATATTCTATCAAAATGTACGTGTACTACTAACTAAACTTGATAAACTCCGAACCAACATTGAGGCATCCAATTTTGATCTATGGGCAATAAAGGAATCTGGCTGTAATAACTCAATAGAAGATCCTGAAACAATCCCTCCGGGATATGTTGCGATCGAGCGGATGGTAGGAAGCAGGGAGGAGCGTTTTTAGTGGCCACACACCGATATGAGCTGCGACAAGTAAAAATCACGGACGCGTCGATAGACACCTGCGTTTTTGAAATGGTTTAATGTTGTGTTGTGAATATACCACCAGGGAGTTCTGAGAATGACTATTTGTCTTTATTTAGATTAATAGAAAAATTATGTGATAGGTATGAAGAAATAATTGTTATTGGTGATTTTAATTTGTATTCGTGTCCTGTAAATGTTAAAGATTATTTTGAATGTTTTGTGTCCTATTGCGAATTCACTCAAACTAACACAGTACCAAACTATCTAGGTCGTCAGTTGGATTTGGTTCTGAGCACAGGTTTTAGCGGGGAGTTTTCGGTGGTGGCTGCTGATGACGCGCTCGTGCCCGTCGACGCGCGTCACCCGCCGCTAGCGGTCCGCGTGCAGTGTACTTACGCGCGCGCTCGCCGCGCCCGCCGCGCCCGACCCGTTCTCGCCCTCTGCCCGCGACAGTCGAGCCGACTACGAGTTGTTATACTCTATGCTGACTTCCACTGATTGGAGTATGATTTACGACATGCATGATTTGGAGGATATGTTGAACATTTTTTATGATAAATTGAGTGATATTTTAGAACGATGTTTACCCCAAAAATAACTTAAATGTGAAAATTTTCGATACGTTTATCCCGAATGGTACACCGCAGATATCATAAGAGAAATAAATAATAAAGCTAGATCTCACAAAACTTTCAAAAAAACAAAGCTGGAGAGCGATTATTCTAAATTTTCAAAGTGCAGAGCTCGTATTAAAAAATCAATAGAAATTGCACACAAAGAACACATGTTTAAAATTCAAAATCAATTTTCAAAAGATCCGAAATCATTCTGGCAGTATATTAGGTCCAAACAAAGTAGGTTAAACAGGCAAATTATCATAAAAGATGGTCAAAATCTTTCGAATGAGGAGTGTGCCCAACAATTTGCATCATTTTTTGAGTCAGTGTATAACAAAGAGCGGCCGCGGCTGGAGGCGCGGGTGGCGGGGGCGGAGGTGGAAGCGAGCAGTGCGCGAGTGCACATCGAAACCCTCAGTCTTCAAGACGCAAGGGAAGCGTTCATAAAGCTCAAGCCAAAGCACTCCCTACGCCCTGATGGTATTCCAGCTTTTCTGTTCCGGGACTGTGGCAGGGTCCTGGCTGAGCCCCTGCATCATATTTTCAATACTTGTTTAAAACAAGCAACGTTTTCGCCTAGATGGAAAATCACGCGAGTGATTCTGGTTCCCAAGGGTAAGGTAGGTCCGGATGTCAGTGGCTACAGACCGGTGGCAGTGTTATCGACACATGCAAAAGTGTTCGAGTCGGCCATCCAACGCTGCGTGCAGGCTCAAGTGAGCGCACAGCTATCGGACGCCCAGCACGGGTTCCGACCGGCACGCAGCACTGCCACTAATCTGCTTAACTTTATGGCGCGGGCGGTGCCGGCCGTCGATGCTGGTGTGCAGGTAGACGCGGCATATTTTGATTTTAAAAAGGCGTTCGATACCGTCGATAATGATGTGCTGTTAATGAAGCTGGCAAAAATTGGCTGCACACCGCACCTCTTACAGTTCTTTGCCAGCTACTTGCAATACGTTGACTACGTTGAATAAACGAATTTTAATGATAGGTGACTTACGACGTAGTCAAACATAGTTTATGTTTATTGTTTGCTGATGACCTCAAATTGCTGCTCGAGGTTTGCAGGAAGAAATAGACAGAGTGGTAGAGTGGAGCCATAAAAATAAACTCTATTTATTAAATTTATTTATTTAACACTTTACGCACACAGATGTACAGAGGCGGACTTAATGCATTTCAACACAGCGAAATGCTCAGTGATGACATGCGCGCGAAGACTGCCTTAGCCTACGAATACAAAGTAGAGGAAGCGCTGATGCAGCGAGTGTCTCAGGTACGAGATCTAGGAGTACTGCTTACCCCGGATCTAACTTTCCGGGATCATATAGTTAAGATTTGCAGGAAGGCGTACTGAAACCTGGGTTTCGTGCGGAGACAGTCGCAGGGATTCACTAACGTGACCACGCTCAGGGTGCTGTATGACACTTTGGTAAGGAGTCACTTGTAACACAGTGCGGTGATATGGGCTCCTCATGAAGCGAAATACAATGTCATGCTGGAGCGAGTCCAGAATAAATTTACAAGACACTTGTGTTTCAAACTTTATGGGATGTACCCATTTTACCCGCTGATGTATCCTACATTGTTTGTACTGGTTATGGTAGGGTACAACGAACTCAGAGTGCGCCGGGAATGGACACTCGCGGCGTATGCACTAAAGCTCCTGCGTGGAGTAGCACATAGCCCGGGTGTACTGCGTCACCTGAAGCTGTGTGTCCCTGACCGGTACGTGTGGAGGCGGCGGCGACCGCCACTACTGGCCGGTCCTGCTGCCAAAACCAACTTGCTGTCAAAAACATACTTCACCCGCACAATATGTGTATTAAATGTGGTTCATGAGAGTATTGACATATTTTCGTGCAATTTGAGTGAATTCGCAAGAGTTTTGTTGAATTTTGTTAGTTATAGTTAAATATTAATATTCTGTGTTAAGTGATTAAGTCTAATTTTATATAGGTTAAGATTTTAATAACATTAAAAAGAGGTTCCGTTGTTAATTTTTACGTATTACATTATAGATTATGATATTGTATATATAGATTATGATTTTAATAGAGTTTAGTGTTGTTTTTTTATTTTTAAAGTTTAGATTTTTAAGTAATAGCTGTAATTAATTTTTATATTTATTGCGTGTGTATTTGAAAACCACTATTGTATTGGGGTCTTGGGGTCATCCTGTAAAGACAGTGTGTGTAAGTTAAATAAAGAAATAAGAATAGCCTTATCAGGAAACAGTTATCTAATAGATAATACCCATGTAAAAAGTGTGTGTCGAGTAAATACCTACTAATAATAGTAGATTATGCACCGAGGGAATAAAACATTGTCTTATGTAACGGGCATCATATTGAATCCCGTACACAATGAAGGATTCGAGAGTTAACTCCCGAGCGATCTCTTCTACCTGGCGTTAATCCCGGCTATTGCCAGGGTCCGCCTTCCTACTTAGCTTCCTCCACTTTGCCCGATCTTGAACATCCTTCTCAGTTAGGCCATTGGCTCTCATGTCGGACTTAACGACGTCCAACCAGCGCTTGCGAGGGCGACCACGGGACCTAGCCCCAAGAACAGCCATATTTATGCATCCCCGACCAACGTACTCCATAGGGCGGCGCATGATGTGGCCATACCATCGCAGACGACACTCTTGCAGTTTTTCCCCCACGTCACGGACACCAAGACTACCTCTGATGAAAGAGTTGCGTATGCGAACGGATCGCGTTACGCCACTTATCCACCTCAGCATCTTCATCTCCGTGACGCGAAGCTCCTGGGTGTGTCTGCTTAGTGCTGGCCAACATTCACCGCCGTACAGTAGGACAGGCCGTATGATGCATTTATATATCTGCCCCTTGAGCTTAGGAGGCATTTTGCGGTCGCATACAACGCCCGTTACCTCGCGCCACTTCGCCCAAGCCGCGCCTATACGTGCTTGGACATCGTCGTCCACGTTGCCAGACTCGTGCAGCACGGATCCAAGGTACCTGAACGTATCGGACTTTCTGATCAGGTCCGAACCTATTCGGATGAACCTATTTGAATCCGTGCCGCCACAGGACATGTACTCAGTCTTCGCCACATTTAGTCTCAGACCACCGTTTTCAAGCGTGTCCTTCCAAATGTTGACTTTGCGCTCAAGATGGGCTTTGTTCTGATTAACGAGGGCGATGTCATCGGCATACATCATTAGCCATGGGGGCTTATCTTGGATGTTTGCCGTAACTACATCGAGCACTACGTTAAACAAGAACGGGCTAAGAGCCGAGCCTTGGTGAACGCCAACAGATATTGGGAAGCCATTCGATTCGCCAACAGCGGTCTGGACAGAGGACACGGAATCGCGGTACATGTCTCTGATAATGTCAATATAGGCCTCGGGAACGCCTTTGAAGCGCAGTGCCCACCAGATGGACTGCCGAGGTATACAGTCGAAGGCCTTCTGCAGGTCTAAAAAGGCCATATGCAAAGCTCTCCTTCTCTCTCTGTAAGCCTCAGCCAGATTCCGTAAGGCGAATACTGCGTCCATGGTGCTGTTACCCGCCCGGAAGCCATATTGACACTCAGAGACAGTACACTCGCTACGGAGCCGTGTGTCAATGATGCGCTCGAAGAGCTTCATGGTGTGGCACATGATCTTGATACCGCGGTAGCTACTACAATCCTGTACGCTACCTTTGCCTTTGTATACAGGGATAATCAGGCTAAATCGCCACTGGTTCGGCATTTCCTTGGTGATCAGGATGCGGTTAAAAAGATCCGTCAGAAGGTCCACGCCATGTGGGCCCATCGCCTTCCACACCTCAATTGGCACATTGTCAGGCCCGACCACTTTCCGGTTCTTCATGTGGCGAAGAGCAATGCGGGTTTCGTCGGGGGAAATAGGGGAAATAAGTCCAAGGTTAGGAGGCGGTTCGGGAGGAAGGTTATGGGGATGCTGTTTGTTAGACAGCTCCGCGAAGTATGTACACCATCTCTCCTTAACAGAGGGGGCATCGTAGAGCAGCTTACCCTGGGCGTCCCTTACACAGAGACATTTGCTAATGTCCCGTGCAGCTTTCTCCCGGGCACGCGTCAGCTTAAAAATAAGCTTTTGCCCCTCCGCAGTTTCCAGCTTGTCGTACAAGGGCGCCAGACTTTTGCTGCGGGCTCTGGCTACAGCTTTTTTGCAAGCGCGCTTAGCCGCTCCATATGCCTCTCTGTCATCCGGAGAGTTGGACCCTTGCCACTGTTTAAATAAAACCTTCTTCTTCCGAGTCGCCTCCTGCACCCCGTCATCCCACCACCACGTCTCCTTTTCTATGGTGCGGCCACCACGAGAAGTGCCAAGGACGCGCTTACCCGCATCGGTGATTGCTGAATGGATCCTACTCCAGATCTCTTGAGCGGACTCATGCGGACCACTGATCTCGAGATGCTCGACCTCCGCGATGAAGTCCGACTGCCTAGGACCATCAAGCAACCACCACTTTGTGCGGGGTTTGCGTTTTTCGGTCACTTTCTGAGGAATATCGGACAGGTAATGAAACCACGACTGGACTAAAGGGCGTATATTCGCAGACTGGCTGACGGTTGCACAATACATAGAACATAAGACAAGTACCTCCTATTTACAAATATCACACCTCCACCACTATACTAGAATTAGGGTAACTGGTCTTGACTTATAATTAACAGGTTGTTCCGTATAGAAATAATTACACTTTAAGGGAACTTACAATACTTACTAAGTTTTATAATTTATTTGCGACAACAATGGTAAACAATGGATAGAACTGCCAAATAAAATATATATCTTAATCACTTAACTTACTTAAACTAGGTATTCTTATGAACTAACTTATTCTATCCTAAATCTCTCCACTGGTTTCCGCGTCCGCCTAGAATAACGACTCACCGGTGACAGAGATGGCGATAGTACGTTAGGTGAGGAATGTTCAGAAGGAACGTCGGCTTGATCGCCCCGGTTAACATTTTCGGCCTCTTTATTGGTGTTTACTATTAGGGTTTCTGGCATAACTTTTTCTGAACCCTTGCCTAACAGCTCGACCACATTCTCTTCACCCTGCTGGCCCTCATCATGCTCTTCCGGACAGGTAACATCAGAAAATCTGGACCTACGGCGCATTTGATCTATATGTCTTTTATGTGATTGACCGCTATCCGTCGCTATTGAATACCTACGGCAACTGTCCACCCCTTGTACGGTGCCTTTCATCCATTTATCCCCAGAGCCATACTCCCGAGCCCAAACTGAGTCCCCCTCTCTAAAGGTACGTGACGTTCCACCAGCGTATTCTACCTGACGTCTCTGGGCTGCACGTACTCTGTCTTCGACGACACGATCAGTACGCAATAAGTCTAGTCTTGACCGTAACGTCCGCCTTTGCAGGAGCATGGCTGGTGTTTCCCCGGTTGTACTGTGTACCGTATTGCGGTATGCTAGTAGGAAGGTTTGTAATGCCGTATCAATATCTACCTTATCCCTATACGCTTTTTTGATTGCTTGTTTACACAATTTCACTGCGTTCTCTGCTGCTCCGTTAGAGGATGGGTGGTAAACCGGTGAAAAATTCTGTTTTATTCCGTTATTTTTAAGGAATTTTTTAAATTCATTACTGGTAAATGGTGGACCTTGATCAGAAACTAATTCCTCCGGTAGACCGAATCTCGCGAATGTTGATCTTAATACTTTTATAACATTTGAAGCATTAGTACGGTTCATCTCAAAAACTTCTACCCACTTGGAGGTAGAATCAATTATAACTAAAAAGGTTAAGCCTTTGTACGGACCTAGGAAGTCAATGTGAAGCCTGCTCCAGGGGCGCGTGTGATATGGCCACGGTTGTATCGGAGCCCGCCGGGGCGCGGACGCCTCTGCCGCGCAAGTCTCGCACTGCTTGCACATTGCTTCTACTGCCGCGTCTATGTTAGGCCACCACACATAACTACGAGCTAGACTTTTTGTCTTCACTATCCCCATGTGACTACTATGAAGTTGTTTTAAAACTTTATTTTGTAAAGAAAATGGTATCACCATACGGTACCCCCACATTAAGCACCCACATTCCGTGTATAATTCATTACGCCTTCTAAAATAGGGTTGAATCAATTCATCTGAACAAGTTAGAGGCCACCCGGATTGAGTATATGTTAAAATTCTACTAAGGACCTTATCACTTGCTGTTGCTTCCTTAACATCTTTACTCGTAATCGGTAAAAAATCTTCTACGAAATTAACATAAGTGTTCTCGTTCTGTGTACCTACATGATTTACTTCTGTACATGGCAACCGTGACAACGCATCTGCACAGTTTTTACTTGACGCAACATACTCAATATCGTAGGTGTAACCCGCTAATAGCACCGCCCAACGTTGTAATCTGGATGCGGCCATTACAGGAATCCCTGCCTTATCTCCAAAAATGTAAGTCAAAGGCTTATGATCAGTTCTCAATTTAAACTTGCGCCCATAAAGGTACTGGTGAAATTTACGAATCCCGAAAACAATTGCGAGTGCCTCCCTGTCTATCTGCGAGTAGGCGCGCTCAGCCTGCGTCAGCGAGCGCGACGCGTACGCCACTGGCCGCTCGCCGTCCGACGTCGCATGAGATATCACCGCGCCGATACCTACGCTACTCGCATCCGTCGTCAATATTATAGGCAACTCCGGTGTATAATGCATTAAAACTTCACTACTGGTTAATAAATATTTGACTTTGCTAAACGCGTCCTGACACTCTTTACTCCAACTGTACTGAACACCCGCTTTGAGCAGGTTATAAAGGGGTGCTAAAACTGTGCTAACATTCTTTACGAACTTGCCGTAGTACATGACCATACCGATGAAGGCTCTCAACTCGGAGACGTTCGTGGGGGCGGGCGTTTTAATTATAGCCTTAACTTTGTCTGGACACGTGTGAACGCCGTCTTTACTTATGGTGTGCCCTAAATAATTAACTGACTCCGCGAAGAATACACACTTTTCTTTGTTTACCCTCAGGCCATATTTTTTTAAGCGATCAAATACTTTACCTAAGTTTCGCATGTGAGACTCCTTATTTGACCCTGTGATAATAATATCATCCAAGAAAATACCTACTTGTGGTATATCCGCAAATAATTGTTCTAACCGTCTTTGGAAAATACCCGGACTTGACGAAAGACCGTATACTAGCCTGTTGTACATAAATAAACCCTTGTGGGTATTTATCACTGTATATTTCCTGGTGTCATCTAGCTCAAATTGGGCGTAGGCCTGAGATAAGTCAATTTTACTGAAGTGTTTACCACCCCTCAGTCGAAGCAGCAGTTCCTCCACCCTAGGCAACGGATAACGGTCAACTTCTATAACTTTATTGAGTGTTAATTTATAATCAGCACAAATCCTAATGTTACCGTCCTTCTTGACGACGGGCACGATCGGGGTCGCCCAGTCCGAGCGCTCCACCGGCGAGAGAATGCCGTCGCGCTGCAGCTGGGCCAGCGCGCGCTCCACCGGCTCGCGCAGCGCGTACGCCAGCGGCCGCGCTCGCATGAACACCGGCCGCGCGCCCTCGCGCACATGCACGCTCACTTTGCCACCGGTGAATCGCCCCAGACCGTCCGCGAACACCTCAGAGTATTTGGAACTGAAAGCATGCAAGTCAAATACGTTATTTTTGTACATAGCCACATTGTTACATTCGTAATTTACAATAGGTAACTGTATTTTTAATTCGGCCATCCATTGCCGTCCTAAAAGAATAGTTTTCCCATTCTCCACAACAAATAATTCTAATGTCTTACTCAGATCTTTGTACTTAACAGTTGGTAATATGACTCCTAGGGGTTTGACTAACTCCCCCGTATAATATCTAAGCGTTAACTGACATGGCTTTAGACATAGATTTTTAAATAATCTCATGTAACATTCCCGACTTATACATGAGATAGCACTACCCGTATCGCACTCCATTTTAATGTTTTTTCCATTTACGTTTAATTCTAGATACACTGGTTTACATTCTATAGCGGATAATTTACAGACATCGATAAAAATTACCTCGTCACTTCCCATACTTTCGTTTAAGTTTTCCTCCCTTGTCTGATCGATGTCGACGTTGAAGTGTCTCGCTAAATTCGGGCACACGCGTCGCAGATGTCCAACTCGGTTACATACTCGGCAAACGTAACGCGAAAACTTGCACGTGGCCGCGTCGTGACCTGCGCCGCACACTTGACACTGCCGCTGCGCACGCTCACCCAGCCGCGCGGGCGCGGGTGCTGGTGGTGCGTGCGGGCCTCGCCTCCCCGCGGGCTGCGCAGTGGCCTCCCGCACCACTCCGCTGCCGTCCCGCGCTCCGCGAGCCGCCGCCGCTGGCCCGCTCCGCCACCGTGATGACTTCGCAGCCGACATCGCCTGGCACGTCACCGACGTCGCCGCTGCCGTTGTCTCGCTCGCCGTCCCTCCCTGTCTGACCACTTCTGCCGCGTCTTTTTCTGCCGCCTCCATACTAATCGCTAACTTATACGCCTTGCCGAAATCCAGCTTACTTTCGGCGAATAATCGTTGTCGTATCGTTTCATTAGTTATGCCACAAACTAACTGGTCTCTCAAACTTTCTTCCAGCCAGCTTCCAAACTCACAGGTCTTGGTCATTTTTTTCAAAACAGCGGTATATTCCGAAATAGTTTCACCCTCCTTTTGTTTCCTATTTCTAAATTTGTAACGCTCGGCTAACTCACTAGGTTTGGGTTGCAAATGTTTTTCCATAATGTCCGTAATCTGCGTAAATGTTTTGTTTTTAGGTTTCTCTGGCGTACACAAATTGACCAAAAGTTCGTAAGATTCTGCCCCCATAACCGTTATTAGTGTAGGCACTTGTAAATCAACGGGTATTTTGTTCACAAGAAAATATTGTTCTAAACGTTCCATGTACAATTTCCAATCGTCACTTTGTACTTTAAATTCCGCAATCTTACCGATCGACATTTTGCAAATAAAACTATTTTACGCGTAATTCGATACTGCTCGTCGCCACTGAGGAATATCGGACAGGTAATGAAACCACGACTGGACTAAAGGGCGTATATTCGCAGACTGGCTGACGGTTGCACAATACATAGAACATAAGACAAGTACCTCCTATTTACAAATATCACACTTTCTTTTTCGGTACAACCGCAAAGTCCAGGACAAGGAGGCGGTGTTGAGCCGTTAGGCTTTCACCTGGGATGACTTTGCAGTTGGTAATGTGGCACCGTCGCACCAGCAGGTAATCTATTTGGGTTGAGTAGGCACCACTACGGTACGTAATAAGATGCTGGGGCTTCTTCTGAAAGAACGTGTTCGCGATGGCTAGGTCAGACAAAGCGCAGGTGCTGAGTATACTGACTCCCTCTGCATTTAGCTGGCCATATCCAAAACCACCGTGAACACGTCCGTACTCTCCAGCAAACTGACCTACGTGACCGTTGAGATCCCCCCCAACCAAAACGCCTTCGGAATTCGGAATAGCGCGTAGTACGTCCTCGAACTCATCCCAGAAGGCCTCCTTTTCAGACTCACAGCAACCAGTTTGAGGAGCATAGGCGCTGATTAGGTTCGTTACCGACCCTTCGATCAGCACCCTAACTCGCATCAACCGGTCGCTGCATCGGTCTACTTCAAGGAGTCCATCCTGGAGGTCCTTAGACAGCACCACGGCCACTCCGCCCCTGCCCGTTGGTGATCCGGCGTACACTAGCCGGTACCCCTGCCCGATGTCACGTGACTTATTTCCCTTCCAGCGCGTCTCCTGAAGGAAGGCGCACTGGACCCGACGCTTCGCAAGTACGTCCGCGAGTTCTCGGCAACGTCCGGTTAGGGAGCCAATGTTCCAGGTGGCAAAGCGGAACTTCTTCTTGGGTACTATCCTCTTTAGCCGTGCCCGTACTCGACACGGTAGCCCTAGCCCACTTATCGCAGGTTTAGGGCGATGTGCCTGCGCGTCGTTATGCGGCGACGCCCTAGCCCGAGTACCCGTTTTCAACTTCTTGTCCATTTTATTTGGAAGAAGTTGGTTTTACGTGGGGCGACCAGCCGTCTGACCCCCACAACCCTACGAGAGGGAAACCAGGTTCGCCAGAGCCTCGTCCGTTGGACAGCAGGGTGCACCGCTAGCAGGTGAGGTTGGCTTGGGTCTTAAGATGGTAACAGACCCCATGCACCCTACTGTTAACTCGCGAGCGAAGTTAAAATCTAATAAATTTCAATAATTAAAATCAAATAAATTACAATCATAAAAACTAAAATTTTCAATAACAAAATAACAATTAAAAACATAAAATCAAATGTTCATAAAAACTACAATAAAATCAAATAAAAGACACAATTAAAAAAGAAAAATTAAACAGCAACAAAAATAAACAAAAGAAACAATAATAAAAGAAATTAAACAACAATAACATCAAATAAAAAAACATAAAACCGAATAAATTAAAATTATTACCATATTATGATCTGAAATCTGATAAAAAAGATGAGGCGCCTAGTTCCTTGATTGCTTTGAGAAAAGTATTCCGGAATCGTCCGGCACTACTACAAAATAAATCAGTACCGAGAAAATACTTATTATAATTTCTCGGTTAGACGTCGCAATGGTGCTTGTACTGTTCGTTCGACAAGCTCTTACTGCAAAAACCGACTTCCAAAAACCAAACACTACAAAGTATAAAAAAACTTTGATTTCGTAAGTCGGTAATTTTTGGTATTTTTTTGGGTTTTTTGACACCGACTTCCGAAATTAAGTTATTTTATACTTTGTAGTGTTTTGTTTTTGGAAGTCGGTTTTTTTTTGTAAATAGTTTTTAATTTTACTTTTTGAAAGTGAAAAATAGTGAGAGTGAAACCACAAACACAGAGTGCGGCGTGATGTTATGTTATGAACTGGTGTAAACAATCAACAGACAAGCGATTTCAGAAATCCTGATCCATTTGCTATCATTGATTGAAGAGTTCCGTTGCCTACTTCTGAAGTTCTTCAGAATCATATCTTCACCAATCAAATGGGACCAGTCCGGGAAATACTCTTCCAAACAAAAAAAGAATCATTGAAGTCGGTTAACAATTGGCGATAATATCGTTGAACAAACATTTTTCATGGGATCCCATCATCAGATCCTGACTTATACCTTCCATCATTAACTCAGCAACATGAGACGATCGATTACCAGGCACAAATATCTGAATTGCGTTAGGAGTTTCATGAAAAACATTGTATGTGCTTATAAAATTTGAGGATTTCCCTCGATTTTCATGGGATCCCATCATCAGATCCTGACTTGGTGACAATGTGACCACCTCAGGAGTATAGGCTTTCGAATAAAAAAAATATTTTTTTAAATAGGTCCAGAATTGGCGGAGAAATCGGTGAACATACATAAAAAAAAAATGGATCTCAAGAATTTCTTTTGTACCCTTTCTATTCAGAATATTTATTGTGAAGGGGTTCCACACCGCGACTGCATACTCCAATTGGGATCTAATGATGATCATAACAGTGTTGTTTTGTACATTGCTACCTCCCTTAGACAAAAGCCTCCAAAAGTATTTAATTACATAGATTATGAACGTTATTTAAACGTTCATAATCTATGTACTTAATTACTGAACTAAAAAACACTGACTTTAGTTTTTTGTAGTGGGTTTGCTCTTGACTCTAGTCTATGTCAGAGATGACAGAGACAGAGTCTACGATGGAGCGAGCCCACCCAGAAGAAGCCTGTTCACTCTTAACTTTG
Source organism: Lacanobia oleracea (assembly GCA_950371165.1). NCBI lineage: Eukaryota > Metazoa > Arthropoda > Insecta > Lepidoptera > Noctuidae > Lacanobia > Lacanobia oleracea. The sequence continues at coordinate 18,456,778 of OX493406.1, forward strand.
AAGAGATTAGGGTTTTTGGAAACACAGACGCAGGCAGAGAGTTCCACTCCTTTGCTGTGCTCATTATAAAAGACAACCACACCCTCATTTTGCGTACGATTATTAGTTGAAGAAAAGCTATTATATCCATCCAAAGGAGGTACACAGTGGGAAGATGGCAACCAGCACTCAGTCAGGACAATACACTCCCAGTTTAACCCCGTTCTAACGAGAATTGGCAATAACCCAGGTAAATTACATTTTAAACTGCGAATGTTTTGCTGAAAGATTTTTAGGCATTTGTTAGAACTAGGTAAAAAAGACAAGCAATCTTCAGCATTACAGATAGTGGAATCCGCCACATTAAAGTTATCAATTTCGTTATGAAAATTATTTAATTCATTGAATTTTTAGGATTAAGTTTTTAGTAGGATAATACTCGCAAGTCAATTTGTCCAAAAGATTAATTTGTGAGGTAGCTTTTAGTTTAACAGAACTGTTACTCTCCTTTTTAGTTGGTTTTATTAACATTATAAAGAAACTAATTCTTGGGCTAGGTAAGTCATAATATGTCTTATTCTTAAGAAATGTATTTATTGTGTATTTGCTGAAGAATGTGAAGTGTTTTTCCGTATGAGGGACTGTTTTCGTTTTGTGTATGTTGTTTATGTATTAATTCTTACTAGGCACATTCATAATTACTAAAAAATGATGGGCGTTATTTAAATAAAGGTAGTAGAATACTATGCATGCAGTAAAATTAGAGATGAGTAATACAAAAAAGCAAAAATTTAGTAGTCAAATACTTTTTTTTTTTTTGATTTTCAATATCTTGTTCGCAGCTCAGGTGCAGACGGGGTGAACTGGAGCCTCGTTTCAAATATACCTTGCCAAAAGATGTCCAGCAGTGTTCGTATTTGTGATTTTTAGCAAACATTCTAGCTAGGTAGTGAAGTCGTCTAGCTAGACGACTTCACTACCTAGCTAGAACGTTTGCCCTCACTTCATCAGCTGATGAAGTGAGGGATTCTGCCACATATATGGGTTTAAGAGACCATTAATATTGAAACTAGCAGTATTCAGACGTTGATGACTGTTCACTTTATTGTAAGTTCTTGTAGATCTTATAAACTGTTCTCTCTTAATAGTTGAGGTAAAATCCACGATAATAGGGCCAGTTGGTTTATCTTTCAGCTTCATCAGGAAAACATATCGAATCATCATCAGAGAGAAAAAAAAAAAATGGGCGCGGTTGGGCGACCGCCCAGGGCGCCGGATATAAAGAAATGCCCCAGGCGCCCCTTTATATCCGCTGAAGAACTGGAAATTGAACCTGTATTTAGAGCCACGACAAGAATTCGATATATTAAGCGTCAAGCTGGTGAAACTGCCCGCGATGAACCTATAGCTTCTCCGGAAAAAAAATTGAGATTGAATTTTTCAACTGTCTTTTGGACACTACATTAATTTCAGTCAATGAAAGATTTGAACAGTTAAATGAGTACTCGGAATATTGGTCTTTTTTGTACAATATAAAACAGATTCCGGAAAAACCTGACCTTGTCAAACTCTGTGGTGATCTCCAATTGAAATTAACTGTAGACTCAAAATCAGATATAGATGGGAGTATGTTGTGTGATGAACTCATAAGTCTGAAATCTTTTTTGCCTGATCAGAATGTGGCTACACCTGTTTTTGTTTTAAATTTTATCAAAGATCGCAACTTACAAGAACTGTATCCAAATGTATGGATAGCAATGCGCGTATTAGTAACTATACCCATAACGGTTGCTAGTAGGAAGAGGAGTTTTTCTAAGCTTAAGCTGATAAAACCTATCTGCGATCGACATATCGCAATCCCGATTGACAAACTTGGCAATTTTGTCAATCGAGAATGAAATTGCTGAAAACCTCGATTTTGATAAAATAATAAAAGAGTGCGCCGACAGAAAGGCTACAAAATTCATTTTTCTTTTTTAATAAGTGTTTATTTAGTTTAATAAATGGTCATTTCATTCTATCTTTTTCCTTTTTTCATATGGGTTTGAATTGCAGCTAGGGGGCGCCGTATAAATTTCGCCCAGGGCGCTGGTAGTGCTAAAACCAGCCCTGCTTGCGAGCAATATGCAAGGCTACATGGTCTGGCATATAATGTTAAGAAAGTGGGCATGGTCTTTGGGACCAGGGGTGAGTACCCAGAAGCTGTACCTTCAGTGAGGTTGAACGGTATACCCCTTGAAAGGGTGAATAAATTTAAATATCTGGGTCACTTATTGACACTGGCCTCAAAGACGATGAGGATATTGACAGGGAGTGGAGGGCGCTGTGTGTGAGAGCTAACATGATTGCCCACAGATTCAGGCGTGCTTCTAAGGAAGTTAAGCGCACTTTATTTAGTGCTTACTGCACGTCTTTTTAATCCTGCAGTCTGTGGGCTCATTATACTCAGAAATCATACAGCGCCCTTCGAGTTCAGTACAATGACGCTTTCTGGGTGCTGATGGGGTTGCCCCGATACTGTAGTGTATCGGGGATGTTTGCTGAAGCTCACGTTGACTGTTTTTGTTTTGTTTTGTTTTTTGTTTTTGTTGTTGCTGTTTTTTGTGGTCTCGAGGTGGCCTTGCACAAGTCCGAAGCCATGTGCTTCCATAGTTCTCGGAACAGGCCACCATCGGGATCTCAAATGACGGTGGGAGGGGTTCATATCGGCGTCGGGTCGACGATGACGTACCTAGGTCTCGTCCTTGACAGCCGATGGAATTTCGTCGAACACTTCCGACGTTTGGCTCCCAGACTGGGACGAGCCGGGGCTACCTTCAAGCGGCTTCTGCCCAATCTAGGGGGTCCAAATGCCTCCTGCTGGAAGCTTTACGCGGGGGTCGTGCGGTCCATGGCCCTTTATGGGGCGCCGGTATGGGCGCCTACTTTAAGGAAGCGACCTGCCCGTTACCTCAACGCGTCTCAGAGGGTCATGGCCATCCGGCTGGCCCGGGAATACCGCACGGTCTCTGGTGAGGCGGCGAGCCTCCTTGCTGGACTGCCGCCATGGGATCTGGAGGCGAGAGCCCTCGCGCACATTTACGAGTGGCGCGTGGAGGCGCAACGCCGGGGCGAGACACGTCTGCCGCGGCAAATCGCAGCAAGGCGGACGGAGCTCCGGCAGGATCTCATGGCGGTATGGAGACAGCGACTGTCGCAACCCAGCGCTGGGCACGCAACAATCCAGGCAATAAGTCCCCTCTTTGAGGAGTGGCTGGAGCGGCGCCACGGCGTTCTCACCTTCCGCCTGACACAGGTACTCACTGGACACGGTTGTTTCGGGAGATACCTGTTTTGGATTCGGCGGGAGGACGCGCCCGGGTGTCATCACTGCGAGGATCGTCCGGAGGACACGGTGGAGTATACGGTGGAGGTCTGCCCTGCTTGGGCGGAGCACTGCCGGGTCCTCGTCGAGACGATCGGCGGCGGCGACCTCTCGCGACCGGCCTTGGTTCAATCTTTGGTCCGGAGCGAGGAGGCATGGGAAGCGATCACCTCCTTCTGCGAAGCAGTAATGCTAGCAAAGGAGGAGGCCGAACGTGTGAGAGAGAGGGAAACCTCAAGTCCCAGTCGCCGCAACAGAAGAAGACGCCCCAGGCGTCGGGAGTCGCAGGACGATTCCCGGCCGCCGTAGGCGCGGGCCTGCGGACGGCGAGCAGTGGGTGGCTCGCCGTCTGATCAGAACTAGGCCCGGGTCAGCGGCGCGCTGCGATCCCGGCGCGCCTCAAAGAGATGTCAGCGTGGAGGACGGGGCCCGCTAGGGCGGTGCCTGCTGGGGCTGCGGAATCTGTTCGAAAGAGGTGCCGTAGCCTTGGAACGCAAAGAGCACCAGGAGGAACACGGATGGGTTTTAGTCAGTAAGAGTCTGACACTCCCTCTTGCTTCACCCAGAGCGGGAGGAGTCATTTGATGATTTCCCATCCTTAAAAAAAAAAAAAAAAGGTCTTTCCGTGGCTCAACATTGAGCGTCGACCTAGATGGGCCTAATGGTGACTGCACACTAAAATGGTCTACAAATAGGTCAGCCACTTGTCTCGCAACACTCACGCCATCAACGCAAACAGGGAGGCTAGGCTTGCCCTTCAATCTATTTGTATGCTTCCAGAAAGAACGAAAATCATTTTTTGAATGCTGTGAAGCTAGAATATACATTTTAATTTGAGTCTCATGATCCTGACACCACTACAAACGAGACTTGAATATCCTTCTAGTTTCACGCATCTCATCAAAAAATACGTACCGACTTAGGCATACCAGTATCTAGCCAGCATAAAAACTGACGTCTAGCCTCCCTATGCACGCCGCTCACATGCACGTTCCAGCCCACGACTGCTCCTTGCTTCTTAGTACTTGTCCCATATGTTACCGTCTCGGTAGTCGCACAATGCACTAACAATTTTACCATACATTGCATCTATTACATTAAAGTGGCGAGAGTCATTACAAGTCTGACCGCCACACTCTCTAAAGTCATCCGGGAAGTCAATAAGTACCAATTTTTCATAACACTTTACGCTATAAGCATGAATCTGTTCTTGACTTCTTTCTCCCCAAATCACCCTATTCACTTCAATGCTTATATTTGGCTGTTGAATCTGAACAAAACTAAGGTCACATAATTATCAAAGGAAAGTGGTCAGACCACTGCACATCATTTTCTTCCTTTGCGTTTTCATGGAAATATTTTCCTTCTTTTTCCCAAAAACGTTGGTCAATGTTATCCGTATTAATGGTCTGCCTGGTCGGTGGATTCCCCGTTCACAGAAGTAATGTATTAATGTTAAAGCAACGGACAACATAGGCTTTTCTTCTAAAATAACCTAACCATCTCTTGATTGTGGTGTATGCCATCGGCAATTTTTAACAGTATTCGTAAAATAATTCGCATTTGAATGGCCTTCTTATTTATTGTGTTCGCATTTTTTCTTCTTCTCCGTCGTTGCTTCAATGCTGACGATCGCGACCACACACGACGCGTTCCACACGGTCTTCTGCAGCGTAGACCGGTCTGTGCATGCTGCCTTTAACTGCCTACTTTATGGCGTCGGGCCACAAAAAAGGCCATAAGTTTGCATATTTGATCTTTAGTATGCTAATATTATTTTGCGCTGTATGAATGGTGCTATTCTTCAAACTACTAAGTTAAGAAACTACTTTATGAATCAAGTTAATTCACTATTTATTTCGAATCGGAAACGCAAATCAAAACGATTTAAGTTTTTAGAACACAGTTAGACATCCGTTTAACCAATCTAATTCAACTCTTTTCGCGACTCTTCTACCATGGGACTTCGTCAGGCCCTAGGCCCGTCAAGATTCATTTTTGAGCAACTCAAGTTAAGCTTAGCAAATGTAGCGCACGCCTGTTGACGATACAAAAAATGAGATCAAATACATAACGCCATCTATGGAATCTGAAGTTGAACTGTCTAAATACCTTTTTTTCAGACGACAAACAGAAAATTTGATGTAATTCTCATGCTGTCTTGAGGTCAATAGATGGCATTATGGGTATCTGCATTATGTAATGTTGATTTCATGTAAAAAAAAATTATTATTTGTAATGGGAGTCTATGTCAAAGATGACAGAGGCAAAGTCTACGATGGAGCGAGCCTACCCAGAAGGAGCCTGTTCACTCTAACTTTAGTACCACAATATTAGGTAGGCGGTTAGGTATTGCCACAATACCTAACCGGTTTATGTGTAAAAGTTTTGAACGTGATGCGTTCTGTTAATTATCATTTAACATGTGGGCTATCATATTTTGACATAGATAAATACCAAAAAAAAAAATACAATAATAACATGTTATCAATGTATAAAAATATTAGTAAAAATAAATAAGAAAGGAAATGAATAATTTATAAATATGTACAAAATTAAAAAAAAAATCATGACTTTGGATTCAAACCCACACCAACTCGTTAGAAAGGCAGTCTCTAAACCGACGGTCTATTAGTACTGTTGACAAATCATTAAAATAGCCGAGCTTATTAATTATGTCATGGTTTTTCGCTGCTCTGCTCCTTGAAAGTATAGCGTGATGATAAACATTGCTAAGGTTAGACGCATAAGTATCTGCAAAGTTGTATTAAGTTGTGGTTTTTATAACAATTCCCCACTAAACTGTTTGGCAAAATGTAAAATATGAATTGAAATGTTATTTTTGGTGCAAAAAAAAACCGTTGTAGTATTTTTTTGTCAATACTTTGGTGTAAAAATAAAGTTCAAAACATAAAATAAATACAAAAATAATAGCTGTTGCTGGCCGGGGATCGAACCTTGTGACTGTCGTTAAAACGGACATTTTTGAATATTGCTCATCCTCTAAAGCAGATACAAACAAAGAATTATCAAAATCGGTCCAGCCGTTCAAGCGTGATGCGATGACCAAGGGAAATAGGGATTCATTTTTATATATATAGATAACTCAGTGTCAATGCATGTCCACTGCTGTTCAACACAAAAACATGAGAGTTCCGTATAAAATAGTTCCGATGGGTGCGAATTAAAATCACCTAAGACATAACATCATTCTAAGTTACAACTGTCAATAATTGCACTCACCGAGCGAAGCCAGTCCGCGAACTCCGCCAGGTTAGAAACGTCATCGGTCCGTATATACACACTCACCACTAATATGGATTTGTTAGCTAGCGCAATCTTCAAGGCACAAATGCGCGGATTATGACACTCAATTACCGTTACATTGCTGAACATCACTTTTTGCCATAGAATAGCCACACCAACATAGGGCCTCCCACGTATTAGCCTTGACGCTGAATCCATGCCTGACGTACCCGTCAAACTGAACTCACAGCTAATGGTGTCCAAGAATGACTGCTCCTCAGTCAGCAACCAGGTTTCTTGAAATGCAATTATGTTTGCGCTGCTGCACAAGTCTCGTACGTAATCCACCGAACGTTTCACGTTTTTACAATTAAATGTAACCAACTTGCATCTTTTACTATCCATTAACTACGTTTACCGAGTTTTCAATTTAAGTTGGATTCATAATTACCACAGAGTTTCTAAAATATTATTAACTAGTGACCCGCTCCGTCTTCTTCTAGATGTAGTTTCTTTTTTAATTTTCTTTCATCCAAGTCTTGGCCTCACATATACAAACAGAAAAAAAAATCTAGTTTAGGTCAGCCGCTACGAAGTTATGCGCGTACAAATGAATATATATCGGTCATTTTGATACATTAATAACCTACCTATTAACAAATTACCAATTTAAAAATAAGCATGACAAAATATAGTGAGTCAGGAGAGAGGAAGAAGTATGGAGTAAAAATAAAATAGGTATAGGTAGCATAAAATTTATACAGGTGATTTTTTAAAGTGTGTCTTCATGGCCAAATCCGAAACTATGAGCAATATCGAAAAGCGCTGAAAGGAATCTCGTTTGATGAAAAGTAAAACTGTATCATTGGATTTTTGAAAAATCGTTATTCCTACCCAGGAATCGAACGGGCTGATTTTGAGAAAAAACAGTTACAGTCATCGAAAACAGATGGAACAAAAGTAAAATTGTATTTGACTTTTAAATTGAAGTAAAACTACATAGTAAGGCATTTTAGATATCGACAACAATAAATATCGTATGCTTGGCTCATTGATTAACAAAGACACAACCATTCGTATTTAATAAAATGGCAGAAATTTATTGAAATACTTATTTACTAGCGTTTTCACCATCTTCGATAGTTTCCGGTAACTTGCTGTGCAGCCCACGGTTTCTGGTAGCCAAAATAGCTCCTATGAGTGGAAAAAGACCATAAACTAATGGAAGTACCCAAAAGCCTAAGTCATCGATCTGAAAAGTAATAATTGTTGATCATTATTACCAACCATTGCAAAAGAAATTTATTATTATTTCGAATTTTCATTTTTATAGGTATACATACAGATAACATTTTTAAATATTTCTTAAAAAAAACCGGCCTAGTGCGAGTCGGACTCACACACGAAGGGTTCCGTACCCTAAACCTTAATTTTATTATTTGTTTTAAAGTATAGTGTATAGTGGCAATAGAAATTCACAATCTGTGAAAATTTCAACTCTCTACCTATTACGGTTCTTGAGATACAGCCCGCTGACAGACAGACGGACGGACAGTTAACCCGTACCCGAAGGGTAACCCTTACCTACCCTTCGGGTACGGAACCCTAAAAAACCATTTCAAAACATAAAAATTGTAGCCCACCGGTATCGGAAAAAGCCAAAAAGGGTCCAAACTACCGCTGGTTAGGGCTTCTGAGAGAGGAACCTTCTAACTATACGCTCTGTATCCAGGGGGACTGCTTTCTGGATCAAGCCCTTCCAGATCCAGCTGCCAAACGAAAGCCTCTTCAGATGCTGGTCGAGGCTCTTGGCAATTATACCATTGGCCTTCGTGATTATTGGCACAATGACTGCCGTGATATTACCTCAACCGCCGGCTGCTGTGTTCACTTGTTATTGCTGCCTGCGCTATCCAAAATTCTTGAACGGATCATGAATGGCAGACTAGTTGATTACTTGGAGAAACATAACCTTCTGTCTCCCTCTCAATACGGCTTTAGAGCTGGTAAATCGACGTCAGACGCTGTTCATGATCTTACTAACTTTGTCGTTGCTAGCATGGATGCGGGTCGTAAGGTCTTGGGGATTTTTCTGGACCTTGCAAAGGCATTTGACACGGTTTCTGTACCTATACTTATTCGGAAGATGGAATGCCTTGGAATTAGGGGGGTTCAGTTAAAACTATTTGAGGATTATCTGAGTGGGCGTACTCAGAGCGTAAAAATAGGAGATTATGTCAGTGACGAGTGCCTAGTTAGCTACGGCGTGCCTCAAGGCAGCGTACTGGGTCCAACCCTCTTCCTTATATATATTAATGATCTGGGTATGCTCACTCTCCCTGAGGGTAGGGTTATAACTTTTGCCGATGATACTGCCCTGTTATTCAGTGCGGCCACGTGGAGTGAAGTGTTCAGGCATGCTCAGTCAGGCTTTAATATGGTATCGGATTGGTTACGAGATAATGCTCTCACCCTGAATGCTGCAAAAACCAACTATGTCACTTTCTCCATAAAACATGACAGGCACGCCTCGGCTACTAAGAAGCTTTCCATCGTAGCTCATACTTGTCCGACGCCATACTGCACCACCTGTACTTGCGCTCATAGACAGTGCACTAAAATTTCACGAGCATATCACCGTGTTGAGTGGCAGGTTGCGGAAGTTAATTTACGTCTTTAAGATTCTTGGACGGGTGGCTGAGGAAAAAGTAAGGAAATCGGTGTATTTTGCACTCGCTCAATCCTTGTTGACTTATTGCATCACTTCCTGGGGTGGCGCCTCAAAATCCACAATTCTCGAATTAGAAAGAGCGCAGAGACCCATCCTGAAAGTATCATTGTGCCTTCCGTTTAGATACCCTACTTCCCTTCTATATAAAGAAGCGAAAGTCCTGACAGTGCGCCAACTATTCATACAGCAAACAATTCTGAAGCAGCATGGCCTCTTAACATATTTCCCCTCTCTACCACGTGGTAAAAGGCGTTACAACCCCATAGAAAGTAATCGCAACCGGCTTTCAATCAAGTTTTCTCAGCGATTCTTCTGCCACCTTGTGTGTCTTACATAGGTAACGAAAAACGGTGCTACGATGCTGCCAAATTTGGCTGCAACAGAGCTGACGGCCATTCCATTGTTTCTAAAGACTGTGGGAAATACTTCTCCTGCATACAGATGAAATGCAGGGCCACTGACACTCATGCAAACAAATGCAATTGATACTAACACCAATTTTACAGTATCATTGTTGTAGAATGGGATAATCAGCAACAAACATGTTCCTAACAGAATATTCAAATGATCACGATTCTCAAGCGAGGTACTCGAGTTATCACGATACACGATAACGCATGAAGCAGCCCTGGCAATTGAAAAGTAGTTAAAAAGAAATAAATACTTAATTATTGTATTAGAGATTGTAATTTTTGAATAACTATAATAATAAGGTGTACCTGAAATAGCGAGATTGCTCAGAACCGTTTTGCACATGTGACCGAGATAGTGCTCAACGCCAAAGAATATCAAGTTGCCTTTGAACCAATTGAAGGCAACGAAAAGTGTCTTTATTCTCATATTTAATGTACGCACTAAATCGATGAGACCTGACGCCGTTGATGAACGAAGGACGTAAGTCCTTCGTTATAGTACTTTGCGGGACTGATGCCAACAACTTCTCATGACTTCCTATAGCTGCATTTACATTGACTTTGACAGATATTTTGTTCCACTTGGCGGCATTCAGCAATACTTGCCGTGCTTGTTTTACTTTTCCGACTGCTAACAACCAACGTGGGGACTCGGGTGTAAGTACCACAATTATTGAAAATTCAACCATAAATAAGTAATGAATTACCAGTAATAAGATAGTAGTAGCAACGATGAAATAGAGGACATCAACCAGTATTCATTCCAACTCTTCGTGAGATATGAAAACAGCGGCACAGTCATAAAACCCAGGATTTTTTTTTTTAAGGATGGGAAATCATCAAATGACTCCTTCCGCTCTGGGCGAGGTGGAAGGGAGTGTCAGACTCTTACTGACTATAACCCATCCGTGCTCCTCCTAATGCCCTTTGCGTTCCAGGGCTGCAGCGTCTCTTTCGAACGGATTCCGCACCCCGGCAGGCACTGGCCTTAGCGGGCCCCGTCTCTCATGCTGACAGCTCTTTGAGGCGCGCGGAACACAGCGCGCCGCCAGGCCTGGGTGGCCTGGTTCTGATCGGACGGCGAGCCACCCAATGCTCGCCGTCCGCAGGCCTGTGGACCTGCGAAAACCCAGGATAAAAGGAATATGAAACATTATCATAATCATAGCACGATTCCAGCCCATACTTTTCCCACCAGGCAAGGTAAATCGTGTATGGATCACGTTCTTCTTAAAACTAAATTAAAATCACATACTTTTGTTTTAAACTCCACCATTACAGACCACAACGCGGTGTTACTATGCCTTTACCAAGCTTACAAAGAAAATCATCTGCAATCATCCATAAGTAAACTTAACGTAGCTGCTATTCGTGAACAGCTGAGCAATTTGGATTTTGGTCTCATTAAAGAAATAGGGGAACCTAGTGAGGCCATGAACAAGTTTGTTAGTATGTTGCAAGATGTGATAGCTGAAAACATCACGATAATAAAAATACCCCGTAAAAAACGCATTATAAGACCCTGGATAACTCCGGGATTGCTTAGATGTATTCAGAACAGGGATCGCCTTCACAAAGATTCACTCACGTCGCCTGATAATGGAACTCTAAAACTAATATACAAGCGGTATAGAAATCATTGTAATAATTTATTAAAAAGACTCAAAAAACAACACGACAGAGATAGTTTGGTAAAAAATAGTAATAACAATAAAAAGCTTTGGGAAGTTATTAAAGATATAACCAATTCAAATAAAACAAAATCAGCTGCTACAGCCCTACTTTGCGATTCTCCGCAAGCATCGGTGAACCAGGCTGTTATATATGTGTGCGTCAACGTGATGTATGTGTGCGTGGACTGCGCTCCCGCACTGCCCTTACTACAAATAAATCAGTGTGCTTATACCAGTCAGTAGTTTCACTTGTGTCCATACGTTACCTACCTAACAGTGGCGACGAGTTGACCCACAATCGTTAAAATATCAATAAAATCCTTTGTTGAAAAATGGCACAGTCATTTTGTGGGATTTTATCAACTTTCGATCATAATGTCAACGATTGGAAGACATACAAAGGTCGTGTAACGCAGTGGTTCATCGCAAATAACATCGATGCGAAAAATGATGCGGCGGGAACCAGGAGACGAGCCATACTACTCAGCGCGCTCAATGACAGTACCTACAAGTTGGCAGCAGACTTAGCCCTGCCAAGAGACGTACAAGAGGTGCCATATGAGGATCTTCTAATTTTATTGGATAACCATTTCACTCCAAAACGTTGCGGGTTCAGCGAGCGACACAACTTCTACGCAGCTTCGCAGCAGCCGGGCGAGACATATACTCAATGGGCAGCAAGGTTACGTGGACTAACGGTGCATTGTGGATTCAGCAACATCGAGGAGGCGCTGCGTGACCGATTTGTGATGGGGATGGTAGCGGGTCCTGAACGGGAGAAACTGTTTGCGCTGGACTTGGAGACCTTGACCTTGGCGAAGGCGGTGGAGCTAGCAGAGAGCGTGAGATGCGCGCGCGCGGGCGCGGCCACGTCTGCTTCTACATCAGCGGAACAAGTACAGGTGTTCAAGATAGCGAAAGGACAAAATAGTGCCAACCCGACTAATAGTGCCGAGAAAGAAAAGTGTTCGGTGTGCGGTCGTGCTAATCATAAGTCGTCTCAGTGTCGGTTCGCAAAGTACAAATGTAAGAAGTGTAACACAGTAGGGCATTTGCGTAGAATGTGCAATAAAATAAATTGCGTGTTAACGGGGGATGTGAGTGAGGACGACGATGGTAAGTCCATTTATAATATTTGTTCAGCTCGGGGGGAACCCATGACAGAAACGGTCACAATAAATGGTCAGAAATTAAATTTTCAAATAGACAGTGGATCAGCGGTGACAGTCATATCAGAAGGTACACGAAAAAAGTTTTTTGCGAGTCTACCATTACATACGTCCAATAAAAAATTTTATAGTTACACGGGTAATCAGATGCAGTGTGTAGGGTATGTGCGTTTAGAAATAACATATAAGCAGCACACACAAACACTTGATGTGTTTGTTATACGACACGGCGGCCCACCGCTGCTGGGTCGGGATTTTATATCAAGGTTTAAATTGAGATTAACTCAAGTTAACTTCCTGAACGATGGTCAAAGCGCAATTGAGCTGTTGCAGGTACAATTCCCAGAAGTCTTTTCAGACAAGCTGGGCGCTTTTAAAAACTATACTGTCAAATTAGAATTAAAAAGTGACGCGAAACCAGTATTTTTCAAAGCGCGTCCCATTGCATTTGCTTTGCGCGATAAAGTCGATAAGGAGATAGAACGATTACTAAATCTAGGCGTGTTAACACCGGTTAAACATTCAGACTATGCATCACCTATTGTGCCCGTGCTCAAACGCGATATTTCCGTCAGATTATGTGCGGATTATTCGGTGACCATTAACAAACAATTAGTAATAGAACAGTATCCTTTGCCGACGGTTCACGAGTTATTTTCTAAATTACACGGTGGCCAGCAATTTTCGAAAATTGATTTATCTATGGCCTACAATCAATTTTTGCTCGATGATGAGTCACAAAACATAACCTGCATTAACACTCCCCGGGGGTTGTTCAAATACACACGGCTTGTGTTCGGGTTGGCGAGCGCACCTTCTATTTTCCAGCGCGCAATGGAAACCGTCTTGTCAGGATTAGACGGAGTGTTATGCCTGCTAGACGATGTGTTAATAACAGCAGAAAATGAAGAATTACATTTGCAAAAACTACGCACAGTTCTCAAAAGGCTTCAGGACGCAGGACTTACACTGCGAAAAGAGAAATGTGAATTTTTTAAAGACGAAATAAATTACTTAGGATATGTTATAAACAAGAACGGACTAAAGAAAGACCCGTCTAAAGTAAAGGCCATGTTAGACGCCCCTGTTCCAACTAATGTCAACACCTTACAATCATTTTTAGGACTTGTTAACTACTATCGAAATTTCATTCCTCGAGCATCAAGCATACTTAGTCCATTGTATGATTTATTAAAGAAAGAAGTTAAGTGGCATTGGACCGCAATTCATCAGAATGCATTCAACGAAATAAAAAAATGCTTGACGTCGGAACAAATATTAACACATTTCGAACTCAAATCAAAAACAATATTGACGGTGGACGCTTCTCCACACGGGTTAGGCGCTATTTTATCGCAAGTAGGTAGCGACGGGTTAGAACGGCCCATATCATACGCGTCACGTACGCTCTCGTCAGCTGAAAAACGATACTCACAAATACAGAAAGAGGCCACAGCGATCATATTCGGTATTAGGCGATTTCATCAATATTTATATGGCAGATCCGAACCGTTTATATTACGTACTGACCACAAGCCCTTGATTTCCATATTTGGTCCTCATAAGGGCATACCTGAGGTATCGGCTAACAGGTTACAAAGATACGCAATGTTTTTAAGCGCGTATAATTACTCAATCGAGTACGTTAGAAGTGCCGATAATAACGCAGATTATTTGTCTCGAGCAAGCTTACATAACGGGCGGGAACAGTCGGACGCGCGGGGGGACAGCGGCGCTCACGCAGCTGCAGCCGCGGCGCCTATCGACCGGGCCACTTATGTTAACTTCGTGGTTGAAGGCAGTATGCCAGTGACGCTGAGCGAATTGCAAAAAGAAACAGCGAAGGATACCATAATAGCTAAAGTAATTAAGTACATTCATCAGGGTTGGCCTAGACACTTATTGTCGGATTTATGTATGAAGCCATATTATTTGTGTAGGACACAACTATCACATGAAAATGGTTGTGTTATGAGAGGACATAAGGTGGTTATTCCGGAATCGTTACGCACAAAACTTTTACTCGAGTTACATCATTCACATTTGGGCATCGTGAAAACTAAAGCTGAGGCTAGATCACGATTTTGGTTCCCAGGGGTTGACGCGGCGCTGGAAGCAATGATCAACTCATGTGACATCTGTCAACAGTTGCGCCCGTCCCCGCCGCGAACGCCGATTGCTCCGTGGCGGTACCCGCCAGTACCATTTTATAGGATACACATTGATTTCCTTGGCCCGATAAATAATCAGATGTTTTTCGTGATTGTAGATGCGTACACAAAATGGGTGGAGTTGTACGATGTTACTATGTCTACAACTTCAACAGCCGTCATAGGGAAGTTATACGATTTTATGTCCAAGTATGGACTGCCACATACAATAGTAAGTGACAATGGGACCGCGTTTACGTCATTTGAATTCAGGAATTTTTGTTCAAGGAACGGCATCGACCATGTGACGTCACCAGCTTACAATCCAGAAAGTAACGGTCAGGCAGAAATTTTTGTCAAAATCGTAAAAAAAGGCATTAAATCCAGTGTTATCTCTTCGAACAATAAAGGTGACTGCAAGTTAAAAATATTAAAATATCTTTTTGACTATAGGAATTCTGTCCATTCTGTCACAGGGTTCTCACCGGCTGAGCTAGTGTTCGGCCGCAAGTTGAGGTCACGTTTAGATTTAATCAATCCGAAAACGCCGCCGGCGGCCTCACGCACTACCCCCACTAATAATGTTAAACGTCAACAGTGTTCGCAAATTAAATCATGTCGAAGATATAATAAACAAGTGTTTAAACCTGGAGACAATAATAATGTATAAAAAGTTTATAAATAATGTTAAATTCCAATGGTACAGAGGTATTATTAAAAAGAGACTGGGCAAAGTACTTTACCTTATTCAGGATTTAAGTTCGTCGTGTGATATAAAAAAACACAAGAATCAAATAATATTATACAAAGGTATCAAAGATAATGTTTCTCAACCGCCGCAACCCCATTATGACTTTGACGACTACAACAACTGTGTTAGCGAGCCGTCAGCTGACAATACGCATAGACAAAGTCCCGCGGGGGAGGGAAGTGATGAGGCGAATCTGCAATCACCACCGTCTGCGGATACAGTTTCGGATCCGGTTTCAAGGAACCCAGACCGACTATTGAGAAACATTCCCAGAGTAGATTATAAACCTTTTCTGTAACTATATTTTATAAACTGCTGTGTGCATAACTGTAATATTTTGGTCAAATAAGGGGAGGAAGTGTTATATATGTGTGCGTCAACGTGATGTATGTGTGCGTGGACTGCGCTCCCGCACTGCCCTTACTACAAATAAATCAGTGTGCTTATACCAGTCAGTAGTTTCACTTGTGTCCATACGTTACCTACCTAACACAGGCTAACGATTATTTTGCTAATGTTGGATGCTCTCTGGCAAATAAACTTCTAAACTGCCCAACAATAGCTCAAACTCCTGTAGATCTTCCTGTACCAAACCACCCCACTAACAACTCATTCGTATTGCTGGAGACTGATAAGAGCGAGATACTGTCACTTATAAATGGCTTAAAATGTTCTAGCGCAGTTGGACACGACAAAATATCTAACAGTCTACTTAAATCCATAAAAGATATCATTATCCCACCCCTTACTCATTTATTTAATGTTTGCCAAAATCAAGGTGTCTTCCCAGATGTTCTTAAGAAAGCTATAATTGTCCCTATTTTCAAGACAGGCGAT
Source organism: Lacanobia oleracea (assembly GCA_950371165.1). Classification (NCBI taxonomy): domain Eukaryota; kingdom Metazoa; phylum Arthropoda; class Insecta; order Lepidoptera; family Noctuidae; genus Lacanobia; species Lacanobia oleracea. Next base: position 18,473,091 of record OX493406.1, read on the forward strand.
AAAAATCGTGTCTGTAACTATAGGCCAATTTCGCTGCTACCAGCAATCTCTAAGATTCTGGAAAGGGTAATTAACAGTAGACTAGTCAAGTATCTTGAAAGCAATAGTTTAATTTCCTCATGTCAATTTGGTTTCCGTTCTGGGAAACCAAAACGAAATGAATGCTTAAATAGATGGGAACGGTGGACCGTTCCCATCTATTTAAGCATTCATTTACATATAGCTTCTTCTGCTTCACCGGTTTCTCTATAATAAACTAAATACTACACTTAATATATATATACATTAAGTAAACGAGAATGCAAAACTAAAGTGTTAAATTTTCTACTAACATGTGATTATAAAACTACAGAAGAGCTTCTTAAAGTTTTGAGTTAAAATTACACTTGCAAACACATTCAACGCAAGCACAACACTCACACAACTCCCTCACAACACTCACACAACTCCCACACAACACTCACACAACTCACATAACTCCCACACAACACTCACACAACTCCCTCACAACACTCACACAACTCACATAACTCCCACACAACACTCACACAACTCCCTCACAACACTCACACAATACTTAAGCTATATGCTATTATAAGTTATCTGTTGTAAATTTTAATATTTTTCTTTTTAGACATGTAAACGTAAAACTTATCTACTGTTACTACTGGTAATTATTTCTGGAAAGTGAACTGCGTCCTGAAATACAGGCTTGGCCTAGTTCAGGCGCAGTCGCTCATTTTTATTGTTGTGCAAATAACAATATTTCAATTATAATACTGTACAACTTGTAACAATTTCTTAAACAAATAAATTATTATTATTATTCCGAGTACCGACGATTTCGATTACTGAAAATAGTTTTATTTTAATAGTTAGATGTACTTCATTGACTGATTTCAATTAATTCTGATTTTTTTATACCAATCACGATGCAGATGACCATAGCTCCGCCGGTAGCAATAGAGGAGATAAATTTGACAGTTCAAAAGTGGACATGAATGATGTTATGATCCCTGTTGACGTTTGAACCGTCACTGCAATCATTAATGGTATTTTTCTACCAATCCTGCAATCAATAATTTGTAATTGTTATATAATTGACGAACGGTTAAATTTTGGTTATTTTTTCGTGTTTTTTAATCATAATTTTTATAATTATTGAGGTACTTGCCTATCAGCAAGTATTGCAAAGACAAGATTAACAATGAGAATGCCCAGCTGTGTTGCAGGTTGAACCGTCGCTGATCGCCTCGACGAGGACACTGCAGTGCTCCGCCCAAGCAGGGCAGACCTCCACCGTATGCTCCACCGTGTCCTCCGGCCGAATCCAAAACAGGTACCTCCCGAAACAACCGTATCCGGTGAGTACGTGCGTCAAGCGGAAGGTGAGGACGCCGTGGCGCCACTCTAGCCACTCCTCAAAGAGGGGACTTATCGCCTGGATTGTGGCGTGCCTAGCGCTGGGTTGCGACAGTCGCTGTTTCCATACCGCCATGAGATCCTGCCGGAGCTCCACCCGCCATGCTGCGATTTGCCGTGGCAGAGGAGTCTCGCCCAGGCGTTGCGCCTCCACGCGCCATTCGTAAATGAGCGGGAGGACTCTCGCCTCCAGATCCCATGGCGGCAGTTCGGCTAGAAGGCTCGGCGCCTTGCCAGAGACCGTGCGATATTCCCGGGCCAGTCGGATACTCATTATCTTTTGGGACGCATTGAGGTAACGGGCAGGTTGCTTCCTCAAAGTAGGCGCCCACACCGGCGCCCCATAAATAAAAAGCAATGTGTTACACCGAATCAGGGTAATATGATGATGTGACTGGAAATTCTAGCGTACTTGATGCCGATATGCAGCAGCATATTATATCAAACCAATTCAATTCCTGCAGTTCCAAGTTCATCTGGTACTGTCTTTCCGTTATCTTTGAAATCCATCCAAAGGTTGTCTTGAAAAGATCGCTTTTAGTGATAAGGCCGCCCATTGTGTCACCCTATGTAATGTTTTCTTCATCTATCTTTTCTGAAACTTATATGGTGTACATAATAAAGAGTATTCTATTCTATTCTATTCTGGACTGGACAATATTAAGTCGCAGAAATAATGGTGCGACAATCGGATATTCCACTTTATCGAAATTAGTCAAAATACGGCATAAAAACCCTTCTGATTCGCCATACTTCAAATCATACTTTCAATCATATCTATGTGTGTGTAAACGGTACTATAAGCGAGTTAGATATTATTTTCGTGAAGTATGGCGAATCAGAAGGGTTTTTATGCCGTATTTTGACTAATTTCGATAAAGTGGAATATCCGATTGTCGCACCATTATTTCTGCGACTTAATATTGTTCCAATTACACTCAAAACAAAATAAATCTGAAAATGTTGACTTCAGCGCCATCTCGCGGGAAAATGGCAATGAGCAACCCGTAACATGCACCATAAGTAAACGAGCTACTAAACCTTCAGAAAATGATTGCAATCAATGTGGAGATCTCAAGTTACAAAATTGAGTTGACTTTGCAACTCCTAGACAATATGTAAATAGGAAATAACAAGGAAAACAAATTAATAATTAGAAAGAAATGCTAAACTAATTCCATAAACCAAATTTAAATGTCTATGTCAATAAAATAAACTGCGTGTGTATCCCGGAGATCGGTGGCAAAAAGTTCCGTAAAGAACAATAAAAGAATGGCTGGTAATAATTAAATTTAGCCATTTTATAAAGAAGTTTTTATGTTTATAAAAAAAATATGGGAAATCTTTCTAAAAATAAAAAACGGAATAATGCGTCAAGAAACATACAGAAAAATTATTTTAGGATATCTTTAATATGATACTGTCCCGAATGGACTGAATCACAATCCGCAAGTAAAAATATGGTTTTTGAAATGACTCTAGCTACGCGGCACTTAACAAATCGTGGAGCAAGTTTTCCAGAAAAGTAATCAGCACCAGAAGATCTAGAGAGATTACGTCTCCATACAGTGTCACCTACGTTCAGAGTGATAGCTGTTCGATTGGCATTGTATGCGCGTGAGTTACGGAGGAAAGCTAAAGAAAGATTATCAGCAACCTTAGCATAAACTTCGCCAAGAGAAGATAGATTCGAGGCGAGACGATTACGACTGTCGGCCAAATTAGAGCTTTGAGTCTGACTATTCGCACGGCTAGGATCCATAAAACCTCTCAACCGAACATGAGAAAGTTAGGAGTAAAACCTGTGGCTAAATTAATACAAGAGTTGAGATAGAGCTTAACTTTGCAACAATTTGGCCCAATTTCTTTGATTCTCACCAACTAAAATAGTTAAACATGTAACAATACTCTGATTATAACGTTCAACTGTATTTGCTTGAGGCGTATAATAAGGCGCGTAAGTCGGAGAATCTATATGAAAAGATCTGAGAAAATTTAAAAAATGATTACTACGAAACACTAGCATTGTCACAAAGAATAGCACGGGGTACTCCAAAATTGAAAAATATCTCAGATTCTAACGCTTTAACAACAGAACTAGCATTAACCTTCTTTTGCGGGACTAACCAAATATATTTAGAAAATACATCGACCATAGACAAAATATATTTATACCCATAATAGGCAATCGGTACAGGACCAATTAAATCGACAGAAATTAATTGTAGGGGTAAATTCACGTCTTTGGGATACTACATTTTTGACCTCGTGGTTGGGTATTTGCGATTTTGTAAGCCTTGCAAATTTCGCAATTCTTCAAAGTCTCAGTAACATCCCGGAACATATTCGGCCAGTAAAATATATCTCTTATCTTAAGATATGACTTAGTGACACCTGGATGTACTGAAGGAAATTTATGTACTATCTTTATGTACTTCCCAAATCGCGGCAGGTACCTTCTTAGCAGGTAATACAACACGCCATGGATCTGAAGCCAAAGGAGAAGTGATAGACATACGTCTTAAAAGAACACCATTCTGAATGGCGTAAGCAGGAAACATTTGAAGTGTATCACGAGCGCCTAAATACACCTTTTTGGGCGTCATTTTGTAGCGAAATAAAAGATATCGCATAAAACACGTATATAATTTTGCTTTTTAGAAAAAAATAATCCAAATGATAAGTATTAAAAATATAAAAACAGTCAAATAAAAAAAATACACAATATTACGTATTGGTGAATAAAATTTTAATTTTGAAGCAAAAAAATAATGCAAAAGGAATCGGCCATGGTTTTAAATTTGTTAACAAAAACTTCCTTTAAGGAAGCAAAATTCTAAACCTTCAGGTAGTGATTGCAATCAATATTGAGATCTAGGAGCGTCTCAAGTTACAAATATGAGTAGACTTTGCAACTCCTAGACAATATGCAAATAGGAAATAACAAGGAAAACAAATTAATAATTAGAAAGAAATGCAAACTAATTACATAAACCAAATTTAAATGTCTATGTTTAAATAAACTGCGTGGATATCCCGGAGATCGATGGCAGCAATGATTACGTGTTCAACTGGATTACGTACTCTAATAGAACTCGGAACTATGTTGTAATGCTCACGGTTACTAGGAAAGATCTCCTTTAATACGGTAGGTAGACCGTGGACCGTGGACCGTAGACCTTGGACCGTAGACCGAAGACCGATACCGTCGGCTGCGATCGGTATCTACAGCAAATAACGAAATATGAGCGACGTAATTCTCGAACAGAATTTCTAATAAAGGAAGGAAATATTTACGTACCGGTCTTTTGTTTAAATAAATAAACCTTTTTTTCTTATGATGATTTTGATCTCACTTCTGGGACTTGTGACAAATTTTATTAAATACTGAAAAACACCAAATCCAAAAAAGAAAGAACAAAAGCGAGAAATACATACCTTGAAGAATTTTTTTACAGAAAACTTAGTACATTGAAACTTGGTACTTTATGATCAATTTACTATAAGTATTCAATTTACTTGAATCAAGATAAAATTGTCATTTAAAATTCAATCCAAACGTTCACCAGATACTGAAACTAATAAACTAGCTCCGTTAACTATGTATTAACTATATAGTAAACTAGTTCCGTTGTTCAAATCGGGTGATAGTCAAGAACCCAATAATTATAGGCCTGTGTCAATTCTGCCAGTCTTCAGTAAGGTGTTTGAAAATTTAATGCTTAATCAGATGTTACTACACTTTAATAAAAACTCCATCTTTCATGAACAACAATACGGTTTCACCAAAGGGCGTTCTACAACTGACGCCGGTGTTACCCTCATAAAGAATATTTTTACCGCCTGGGAAGAATCGCAAGACGCTATTGGAATTTTCTGTGACCTTTCGAAGGCGTTCGATTGCGTTAACCATGAAACACATTTGTTGAGTTCAGGTAAACGGTGTAAACTCACTAGGGTCTGAAATGATAATGGGCGTTCCGCAAGGCTCAATATTGGGTCCATTCCTTTTTCTAATTTACATAAATGATTTGCCCCAATTATTTCAAAATCACCCAAAGATGGTGTTATTCGCGGATGACACATCATTGATATTTAAAATAAACACGACGGTCACAAAATCTTGACGTCGTCAATAACACAATTCTTCAGGTCCAAAATTGGTTTACGGCAAACAACTTGGTATTAAACGAAAAAAAAAACCAAATGTATTAGATTTACTTTACCAAATGTTAGAAGTAGCGAATGTGACATCATATTGAATGAAGAAAAACTGGAGTTTATTAATCACACGGTTTTCCTGGGAATCACTTTAGACGAGAAATTACAATGGGGACCTCATATAACATCTCTAGCGGGGCGTTTAAGCTCAGCCACTTATGCTGTTAGGAAGATAAGACAGCTAACAGACGTAGAAACCGCATGTTTGGTCTATTTTAGCTACTTCCACAGCAATTTGTCGTACGGTATTTTGCTGTGGGGTCGGGCTGCTGACATTGAATCCATATTTATTTTACAAAAGAGAGCTGTCAGAGCCCTTTATAATCTGCGTCGTCGCGATTCTTTAAGGGAACTTTTTAAAAAGATTAATATTATGACAGTCCCTTGCCAATTCATATATGAAAATATTATGTATGTACTAGCTGACTCGGCAAACGTTGTTTTGCTATATAAATAAACACAAAAATTTCATAAAAATCGGTCAAGCCATTTCGGAGGAGTTCGCGAGGAGTGCTGAATAAAGGCCTCCCCCAAGCGTCGCCACAACGACCGGGAGGTTTTTCAACGTTGCGTCTTCCGATACGCGGTCGTCACTCCAGAACTTTGAGGTCCCATCGACTTCGACATTGTTCTGCGAGCAATATGCCTTGCCCACTGCCACTTTAGTTTGGCGATCCTTCGGGCTGTGTCGGTAACCTTGGTTCGTCCGGCAACCTTGGTTAGAACGAATATCATTATTCCTGATTCGATCACGCAAGGAAACTCCAAGCATTGCCCTCTCTATTGCCCTTTGAGTGATTTTAAGCCTTCTGATGAGGCCCATTGTGAGCGACCAGCCACCATTGTGAGATAGATATACGAACAATAAACTTCTAGCCTTGCTTGACTCCTTAGCATGCAAGTCTGTATCACCTCTTCTGTTCAAAACGCTGGACAACCTTAGTAAGTTTTCGTAATGAGAATCGTTTTAATGATAACGATTTTCTATACACGATGTTGATGAAATTTGCTGGAGTTGTTAACACGCGGTTGAGCTACATAAAGTTGAAATGGGAAACTCTATCCAGAAGGAAAGAATACCTTCGCAACGGAAAGAGTACAGTTGAGATTCTGTTATCCGCACTTAGACTCTCATTCGCTCCGTTGTGCTTGGGCAAGGTTAGCCAGCGAAGCTACGCATATAGGTTTCGCTAAGCGCCCTCGTAGTTCCGAGGATGTTTGCACGTCGGGTAGCAAAGACCTCATTTCCAGAACGAAGTCGGCGACTGATTTCTCGGTATCGAACAACCTCTGTACATTGGACTGTCTATAGCAACTATCATCATCATCATCATTTCAGCCAATTGGCGTCCACTGTTGAATGTAAGCCTCTCAAAAAAAGCCAACCATCCCGGTCTTGTGCAGTCCGCGTCCGTTCGCTGCCATCCACCTTTTTTAAATAATCGATCCATCGTGCCGCAGTACCTATATTGAAAATATATTTTTCTAGGGGGCAATGACCCGGAATTATACCTATTATTATTATTATTCGGGGGGTATTTCGACTTGGGTTGAGAAGTCGCTTGGTTATTCGCAAGTATAGCCCTCTAAGTTCATGTAGTTCGAAAGAATGATTATTTCAAATAATAATTATTATAATTATTTTTTTATTTTTTTAAATATTCATTCTTTCGAACTATATGAACTTAGAGGGCTATATTGATGATTAAAATGGTTATAATTCTTTAGATAAATACGCGTTACGGTCGCGGATTGCATTTAGTCCACATACAGCTTCACACTGACCGGCAAATTGCAAAAAACATAAAAATATTTGAATTTCGCGGGCTACCCTGGAGCATCCACCTTAATCTTAGAAAAATCATAGACAACATAAAAAAGACATTTACGTTTTCGATAACCTATAAAATAAATCTTAGAAATTGTTTTCAGAAATACAATAGTTTAGAACATAGACTACTAATAAATTTATGAACGCACGCGTAAATGTTAATCATTTGTCATTATTTCTGAACGCATGTCAACCATTACTTATAGTATTTGACAGGATGGACAACAAATGTTTGACAGGTACGAAACAAAGTAACATTAAGGGAAAATGATTCATCTTTTATAATTATGTTTTCGTCGAGTTTTCATTATTTGTAAGATGTATTCTGCTATTCGGGGCGGGGACAAATCCAACGAACCAAAAACCATAAAAATTGGTCGAGCCGATCTCGAGTTATAAGTGTTGTAACAAACCCGTCTTTGTTTTATATATATAGAAGATGTACGGAAAAATCGTCATCTTTTTAGTAAAGTTAGTGATAGACATAATATTAATACTAGAAATAAAGATAAATTAGATCAATCATTTTATAGATTAACTAAAGTACACACATCTTTCATGGGGTACTGTGTTAAATGTTACAATAAAATACCTTGTGACATATTAGAACTAAATGAAAGAAAATTTGAAACCTACATTAAAAGCACACTTTGTAAACAAGCATATTACAAATTAGAAGATTACATTCAGGATAAGAATGCTTGGAAACATGCTGGTCCTGCTCCATAGGACAATCACACGACAAGATCAAACTGGTTGGTTTATGTATTTACTTTTGTACCTACTTTTTCATTTTTGGGTTTTTATTTTTCTGTTCACTCACTCTGCTAATTAATTGTTCCAATATTTGTAAATATGTGAGTACCATGTACTTATTTAAAAATATAATAAGTCTACCTCTGCATACTCTAGGTTCATGGTCCTCACATATATTAACAGAAGTTTTGTATACCACAGCACATGTAAAACATTGATTTGAAAAGAGTAACTATGGAGTTTCTTGTCCGTTCCTCTCCATAAGAATCTACCCTTCCGAATGGACAGTCGAGTCACTATGTTATTTTTAATGTAATGATGACGTTCAAAAGTGCCATTTAATGGCCTAATTGAAATAAACGTTGTTGACTTTGACTTTTGAAAATATTTTTTGACCAATTTTCCTTTGACATTTTGAAGGAATCGGAATTTGAATTAATTATGATCAGAAGAAGAAAATACTGGCCACAACAAAAGAGGTTAAATCAAGAAAAAAGAGTTTAAAACAGAGAAAACTATTATGCAGTGTACACAATATTTTATGCAGAGTGGCTACCTAACAGACCTCGACAACCCATGACCTGGCTAACATAATATACTTCTTGGTAAGATTGGTGTCAGATTTTTTCGCACCTGACAATCCATAACGGCTGCCAAAGATCTACAAATGACAGCCGGGACCAACGGCTGATCGTGCTTTCCGAAGCACGGTTTAAACTCGATATGTTAAGATGGTCACCCATCCACAGATCGATCTCGGCAAGCGTTGCTTAACCTTTTAGATTGACTGTCGATATATTAACTAATTACAAAATAGTAAAGAAATTTTTTGCCATTGTTTTATTTGCGAGAATTAGTAACCTTGCACGCTTATAATGTAAGCCGAAAATCAAACAATGTTTTTTTTTAATATTACAGGCACATTTACAGAATTATAGACATGGCAAAAAAGTTGAGAATGACCTGACTACTACAATATATCCACTAAAATAATGCAAACTTCCACTAATACTTTAATGTACAATCATAATCTACATAGATGATATTTTTATAATTTCGAACTCATGTAGCTGATAATCTGAAGGGTCTACCGCTTTGGTGCCAGAGTACCAAATGCTTAGGATGATGTTCCGAACGGATTACATTACACATAACATAACACACACACACAACAACACAACATAACATAATACAACATTTTTTTCCGTTGGCACTTTCGATTTTGGGCCTAATATGAATGGTCTCTCTATACTTTGAGACTGGAATTGTCTAATAGACTCAATAGTTGTCTTGATAAAGCTTTTCAAAATTATTCATTTTTTTGAACTTCGCAATTTTTTAGACGACACTTGAACAACTCTAGAGGATTGTAGTTCCAATTACCTCCGACAGAGAGCGCTAGTGTTGGTCCTGTGAAGCCACGAATGTCCCAACAACACCTCCTGTGGTTGATTTGTTACGGCTGCAAGAAGGGTTGTCGAAACGCGTGTAGCCATAAGCATATATGGGGTAGGGGGGTTGGGGGGCGTGTCTGCCAAATTTAAATGTTTAAATAAAAACTGGATGGAGTGTAGCCTTAGGGGCGCTATGGCACGAGGACGGATTCAGATTCAGATTCAGATCATTTATTTGTAAATATAAGCGTATATGGGGTATGGGTGTGTCCGCCAAATTCAAATGTTTAAATAAAAACTGGATGGAGTGTAGCCTTAGGGGCGCTATGGCTCGAGGACGGATTGAGATTCAGATTCAGATCATTTATTTGTAAATATAGGTTACAGTTACACAGATTTGGTACCGGCTGTCACCGGTAACCTAAAACCGCCAGCAACTTGTGAACTACGTATGGAACGATATTAAACGGGGAAGTATTGTTTACTTTTATTTTATAATAGCACACATTCGTCACTTTATCTCAGTAGCACGTCCTTGCAAAGTGTTAACTTTTATGTAGATTTTTAGAACTCAGCGTTGCTTTGTTTACATCGTGGAAAACGTCAAAATACTTAGTTTCTGTTGATTTTCCGATATTTTTCAATAATATTCAACAAAAATAACGCTTATATGATCGTTTTTTTACATAGCTTACCTTTGATCTATTAAATCAAAAGTAGGTATATTTTAATCTAGTCATCCTACCCACATTAAGGAAATCATTATTTAAAAGATATCTTAAGGTGAATGCTCCAGGGTAGCCCGCGAAATTCAAATATTTTTATGTTTTTTGCAATTTGCCGGTCAGTGTGAAGCTGTATGTGGACCAAATGCGATCTGCGACCGTAACGCGTATTTATCTAAAGAATTATAACCACTTTAATCATCAATATAGCCCTCTAAGTTCATGTAGTTCGAAAGAATGAATATTTCAGAAATAATCAATTACACTGACCGGCAAATTGCAAAAAAACATAAAAATATTTGAATTTCGCGGGCTACCCTAGAGCATCCACCTTAAGCAAGAAAATTCAATAAACAATATCTTTTAAAGCTAATTCAGCAGCCTACCTCATTTCTCCACTTAACTGCACTAATTTCTCCCCATTTTTATTACCTATTCCTTTAATTTCCCACTTTCATTTATTTTGTCTTTTTTTTTTTGATTCTCATTCATTTCTTTTACTCTATTTTCAGTACTTAAACCTGAAAACATGCCTGTGATGACCCGCAAAGCTACAGCTCAGGATATGGAGCTTAAACTGAGAACGGCTCTCCAGGAATTAAAAGCCTCAAATGAACAATGTCAGGAAATGTTACAGGAACGAGAGGATAATGAGGTAGAAGTAAGAAAAATGGTCCATACAAACACCTGCCTTAAACGGGAGCTAGTAGACCTCAGCCAACAATATCAAGATGTTGTTGATGAACGTGACCAACTGCGGGTAATCACGGATGGTTTCAACAACTGTAGCAACTTGTATGAGGAGGCTTTACGTAAAGTTAGGGACCTAGAGGATGAACTTATTACTGCAAACAGTTGCATCATCAAATTGCAGAATGAAAAACAGAGTGCTCAGGTTAAGGAAACTTACCACTTATATAATGAATTAATAGGTATAAATAATAATTGTAACCCTCATTCCACAGTCACGATAGACCTAACTGAAGATTCCTTATTGAAACAGAACAATCCTAGTCATAATAAGTTAAAAAAGTATGCAAAATTAAATAGGTTTATTAAAAAATGTTATCGGTACAAAATACAACATAAACAGTTTTTAAAGAATATTCCACTCAGGAAGGAACGTGTTGACCTGATTAGTAAATTAAATAACTATCAAATTAAACTTGAAGATAGCATAAAAATATATGAAATTGATACACAGCACTTACAGTCTGAAATACAGGTACTCGAAGCTTCACTAAGTTCTCTTAATAGTAAATATATACAATCTCAGAACCAAATAAGAGAACACATTCTTGCTGCAAATGAGTTAGTCATGTGTCAGTGTACTTGCCAGACAGTATCAAATCTTGATGCTGTTCAGCCTGAGGTATCGGACGTCCCGTCCCAGGCAGAGAATTTATCCCAAGGCTGTGTCATCAACCAAGTTGTAATTGATTGTGAACAGGATTTATCTCAAATTGAACAGCCCAAGATTAATAGTTTCTTATCTGTGAAACTGAAAAGTGGTTATCATTCAGTTATGTTCTCAGACAGCATAGGAAGAGGTTTAGGTAAATTATTAAGTAACAACCTGAGTTATCCTATACAAAATTACTGTATGCCAAGTTCATCATACAAGCATATTATGGCGTCATTAAGAAACAATAATTTTAGATCTAATATCAATATTACAGTGTTTATAGGGAATAGTTTAAATGTAAAAAAAGCAGATATCACGGACAATCTAACTGAGATGTTAAAGTTAAATTGTAATAAAATAATATTGTGTGCATTTCCTTATTTTGAACAATTGTCAAGTAGACAAAATAATTATATTCATAGCTTAAATAAACACCATGCACTTTTTAGTAAGTCACTATAGTGACAAGTTTATGTTTTTTGACACAAACATTTTTGTGGAAAATTTTAAATCGACTAGGGATACAGTGTATTTGCCAATTAGTTTTAGACACACAATAGCAAGGCTATTAGCTTATTTTATTAACTCAGACATAAGTAGTATGTCGCAGTCTTGTATAATTAAATCCACAATGTTTAGTAATTTTACTAAGAATCAGGTGGAGAGCCTTAGTAACGGTAGCTCTAGTGCTACAAATACTTGTAAAAATTGTACGGAGTTTCCATGTATCTCTATGGATACTCATTTAAACTAGTTCATAAGACAACAGAGGATCCAGGGACAGAATAGTTATGCCTACCATCAACAAGGTATCTTCTTGCTCTTTAATAAATAGTTGTCAAAAAGGAAGTCAGCAGCATGCCTTGAAATTATTTCATCAAAATATTCAAGGTGTCTCTTCCAAATTATTAGAAATTGAAATGTTTTTAGAAAAAACAATGTTTGACATTGTATGTTTTAGTGAGCAGTGGTTGAAGGATTACCAGATGCTAATTAGTTATGAAAATTATAATGTGGGCAGTTGTTTTAACCGCAAATCTATGTCACGTGGTGGTTCCCTCATCTTATTAAAAAAAAAACTTAAAATTTAAGCAACGTAATGACATCGTTAACTTATCAGTGGAACATTGCATCGAACTGTCCTGTGTTGAGCTAGATAAGCATATCATAGTGTGCGTGTACAGACCACCAAACCCTCAAAACTTTACTTTATTTGAGTCAACAATGGAAGATATCCTTGCAAAACTTGCAGCAGGTAACAAGCCCGCGATTATTTGTGGGGATTTTAATATTAATATTTTAGAAATTAATTCAAATAGCAGCAGAGTTATAAGCCTTTTTAAATCGTTTAATTTGTCTAATATGTTTTCAGAACCAACTAGGGTAACACCAACTTCTTCAACCTGTATCGATAATGTATTCTGCGATTGTGAATATTTAGATAAAGCCATAGTTAATTACCTTCCCTCTGATCATAGTGGTCAATTGGTAACATTTCAGTTTAAAGCAGCCTTGGAAAAATTAATATACAATATAGGCCAATTACAACTGGCAAACTAACTAAATTCAATGGTACCTTACAAAATAAGTTAAATTTTCTAGGCCATAACATTGAAGATGCTAATAAATTTTATGATAATTTCTTTTCAGTGGTTCTAAAGGAATTCAATGCAACTTTTGAAAAGAAGTCTAAGGATACTTTCCCTATGTTTTTAAGATAGATAGACGTTCCATAAATCTTGACGACGTAAATAACGCCCTACAGCAGGTCCAAAATTGGTTTACTGCTAATAATTTAGTACTAAATGGGAAAAAAACTAAATGCATCAGATTTGCCTTACCGAACGTTAAAAGAAATGATTGCGACATAGTATTGAACAAGGAGAAACTTGAATTCGTCGAAAACACGGTTTTCCTGGGGATTACGCTTGACTCAAGGCTACAATGGGGTCCTCATTTAACATCTCTTGCGGGACGGCTAAGTTCAGCAGCATACGCTGTCAGAAAAATCCGTCAATTTACCGATATAGATACCGCGAGGCTGGTCTATTTTAGTTACTTTCATAGTATCATGTCTTACGGTATCTTATTATGGGGACGTGCTGCAGACATCGAGTCTATATTTATCCTGCAGAAAAGAGCCATCAGAGCCATTTACTATCTCCGTCGGCGTGATTCCCTAAGAGAACTGTTTAAGGATATCAACATCATGACGGTACCTTGTCAATACATTTACGAAAATATTATGTATGTTCGGAAAAATCTTTATCTCTTTAGCAAGATTAGTGACAGGCATAATTTTAATACTAGGAATAGGAACAAATTAGATCAACCCCGATTCAGATTGGCCAAAGTACACACTTCTTTGATGGGGTACTGTATTAAATTTTATAATAAAATATCAGTTGATATTCTCGAACTGAATGAGAGAAAATTTAAAGCATGCATAAAACGCACACTATGTAGACAAGCGTATTATAAACTGGAAGATTATATCCTCGATAAAAACGCTTGGCTAAATGCTGGTCCTGCTCCACAGTCACAGCTGCTTAGGTCCACTTTTTAGGTTTTCATATTTGGAAGAGATGCTCGCTCCTTTGTTTTTTTTTTTTTAGGGGTTCTTACATTATTTCGTTTATTTATTCTTATATACATACTAATTATATTATTATTATAATTACTTATTTATTCTTTTTGATGTAAGAACTTAATCGTTGTCTTTATTAATTTATTTTTCATTATTTGGTCACTGACAACCATAGTTTTGTGTAAAGTAGAAGCATATTTTTCAAATTTTGTAAATGTGAGTACCATGAAACCATTTACATTTTATGTGAGTAGTTAAAGTTTTACTTGTTGGACATGAACGAGCATGGTGGTTGAGAGCATGTCATGCTCACTCAAATGTCTCGCTGATGGCGGCGCGTGGGTTGGATCATTCGGTTCCCTTCGAAATGGTTGAGCTGAAAGGTCATGTTCGTGAACAGGCGCCGTCGGTTGAGACTGGTCATCTCTTAACTGCCATTGGCTTATTTTAATCTTTATATTTAAAATTCTTATAATAAGCCCGTTTTTTTTTCCTTTGCATTGTCCTCACATGCAGAAGCAACAAGTATATGTAACTTGGAATTTTGTAAAACAGAACATGATTTAAAAGAGTGTCCGTGGAGTTTCTTGCACGTTCTTCTCCATAGAGATCTACGCTTTGGAACGTGCAAATAGCTTCCATGTTTTTGACTGACCGACCTTGACGTTTCAAAAGTGCCTGTGAATGGTTTATTTGAAATAAAATGCTTTGAATTTGAATTTGATGTGTGAGATGTTAGGTACATTTTTTTTAAGTGCTCTATGCTTTGCCATTAGGCGCACAAATGTAAGGATAAATTCAAGTCCATTTCATTATTAATTTCAAAATATTGAATAGAAAATAGTTATAATAAGAACGATAATTTAAAGACACTTTAAATAAAATTTCAGATTTCAAGCAAAAACTGTAATGTCAAAATAAGTACGGTCTACCAAATTAATAAAATATTTCCGAAATGTCAACAATAAAAAAGTAAACGATTAGACAAGGATATAGACATGAATTTTGCGTTCGACCGTCAAAGACCGCCTTAATGCACAAAAGCATACTTTGCATGGCCCCAAAATATTTAATAAACTACCAAATAAATTATTATTCAATTCAAAAACAAATTAAGATATCTATTATTGGTAAAATGCTATTATAGTATTGACGAATTCCTTTAGGTGAATGCTCCAGGGTAGCCCGCGAAATTCAAATATTTTTATGTTTTTTGCAATTTGCCGGTCAGTGTGAAGCTGTATGTGGACCAAATACGATCCGCGACCGTAACGCGTATTTATCTAAAGAATTATAACCATTTTAATCATCAATATAGCCCTCTAAGTTCATGTAGCTCGACAGAATGATTATTTCTGAAATATTCATTCTTTCGAGCTACATGAACTTAGTGAAATGTTAATTAAAGAAATACCAAATACAAGAATGTCTAAAAACGAAAAGCAAATTTAATATATATACATAGATGATTGACCTAATCCTTATTACCTGAAGGAGGAATTATAGAACTGCCATCCAAATAGTCCTTAATTGAGTACCTAGTAATATTTATCGATTAAAAATTATTCCAATTTTATTGCAGTTTCGGATTGACCTTGACCATAAAACCATGTAGGTTGCGAGAAGCATGGCCCTACGACGCACCGCTTCCGAATTATTATAATTATAATAGTAACAATATACCTACAAACTATGTTAGTAAAAAATTACCAACACAAAAACAAAAACAGATTATGAGCCTCCGAATTTTATATTACTTTATATAAAACGCTCTCATCTGCCTAGCCTTTTCCCAACTATATTGGGGTCGGCTTCCAGTCAAACCGAATTTAGCTGAATACCAGTATTTTACGCGGAGCGGCTGCCTACCAGACCTCCACAACCCAGTAACTGGGTAACACGGTACTTCATGGCAAGACTGGAGTCAGATTTACTGGCTTCTGACTATCCGTAACGACTGCCAAAAATCTACAAATGACAGCCGGGACCAACGGCTTAACGTGCTTTCCGAGGCACGGAGGAAACTCTGTTAAGATGGTCACCCATCCACAGACCAACCTTGGCTAGCGTTGCTTAACCTAGAAGATCGACTCGTGCGGCTGTTATTATCTAGCTACGAGCTCCTCACTTTACATAAAACGCTCTATATTTCCAAAATGGTAGCTCGGATGAAAATTTTTTCTGGAAAGAAATTGTTGCACTAGTCGAAAACCATGACATGATGTAAAAAAACCCGAGAGGAATTGAAAAAAAAAAAGAGATTTTTTTATAAGTGTGGGTCGTTTCACCTTGCGTAGCATTAGGGGCAGAATTTAATTACGTTTAATCGTATACTCCAACTCCTAAAACCCCGCCTCTAAAAACTAGCCAAGTGCAAGGCGGACTTGCGTGCAAAGGGTTCCAAACCAATTTAATTTTTTAACGTGTTATTTTAACACTACAGACTTCTGATAGGTTTTCCTGTAATCTTTAGGTATACATTTATTCATATCATTTATTTCAGACAATAATAATTTATATTTAAAAATTCGTCAATAACGTTAATATTTCAAATGTCAACTTAAAAACTCAAAAAAATACAATAAAACTAAATTCAAATTAAATTAATTAAATAAAATCATATTATACAAAAAATGTCATCAGATTAACTTAAAATCAAAAATAAAAATTAGATTAACTTAAAATTAAATTAAAATGAAAAAGAAACTGAACAGAAACTACCGTATAGAACTATAATCTGCACATTTAAAAATAAAAAATTAGGGCTCAGTTTTTAAAAAATTATCATTCGCCCTTATTTACGAAAGATAAGGGCGAATGGTAATTTTTGATCTAATTTCTTGACAGCAAGCCCTTTCATTTGATATTGTCACTCGATACAGTTTGAAAATTTTTTTTTTACTATTGGTAGGCACGCGTTGGACCACTATCTCACCTGATGGTAAGCGAGGATGTGGTCGAAGATGGAGCACGCTTGCCTAGAAATAACCTATTCACTCTTGATTTAAAGACTCCCAGGTTGTAGCTATCAGGAAACACAGACTCCGGCAGGGAATTCCACTCCTTAGCTGTACGCACTATGAATGTGTTCCCAAAACGTTTTGTGCGTATGGGTGGGATGTCCACCATGTACCGGTGGCGCATCGCCGTTCGTCTTGTGGTCCGATGATGGAACGGGCTTGGCGCAATTAAATTATGCAATTCCGTCGCACATTCCCCAAAATGCAACCGGTAAAAAACCGACAGGCTAGCAACTCGTCGTCGATGTTCAAGACTTTGGAGCTTCGACGCGACGAGCCTCTCATTGCCGATGATCCTCTTGGCTCGTTTCTCAATTGACTCAAGGGCATCAAGCTGGTATCTGGCAGATCCATCCCAAAGATGAGAGCAGTATTCCATACACGATCGAACTTGCGCTTGATAGAGTTTGAGCAGCTGTTCCGGCGTGAAGTACCGTCTCACCTTAGCCAGAATCCCCAACTTCTTTGCAGCCACTTGAGCTTTTGCCTCTATGTAAGGGCCAAAATTGAGAGTAGATGTTAATGTAACCCCAAGAAGCTCAAGATGGTCGGTTGTCGGCACGGTTTCACCGCGGAAAGATGGAGCTGGGCGGAATTGGCTCCTTTTGGCGGAAAATAGACACGCCTATTGGGTCTTAGCAGCATTGAACTTGACCAGATTGGCATCGCCCCAATCAGAGACCGCCTGTAGGGACACGTTCAAGCGCTCAACCATTGCCTCCCGGAGAGACCGGATCTGCGACCCACCAGCTCGTGCGTCGGACACGTATCTCTCAGCAACAGTGCTGTCGTCTGCATACCCAAAGGTACCGGGTTTAAGCAGATCATTAATATGCAGCAAGAACAGTGTTGCCGAAAGCACCGACCCCTGAGGAACCCCGGCATTAATACCCAGCAGTCCAGACGAGCAGCCATCTATGACCACTCGGATAGACCGATCCCTCAGGAAATCTGCGATCCAATCACACAAACCGGCGGGCCGAAGGAAGGAAGCTTACTAATAAGGCTATCGTGCCAGACCCTGTCGAAGGCCTTCGAGATGTCAAGGGAGACCGCCAGTGCCTCCCCGTGCTTCTCTATGGCCTCACTCCAGATGTGAATGGCATACGCTAGAAGATCCCCAGTTGACCGATTTCGGCGAAACCCGTATTGCCGGTCACTAAGGATATCATTCGCTTCTAGGTACGCCAGGAGCTTATGATTCAGCACGCGTTCCATAGTCTTACAGAGTATGGACGTTACCGAGATGGGTCTATAATTCGACGGGTCAGTTCGACTACCCTTCTTGGGCACGGGCTGCACGTTAGCTTGCTTCCAAGCCTTCGGCACTTTTCCAGTCCCAAACGAAAGGCGAAATAGGCGTGTCAAGATCGGAGACAACTCAATTTTGTAGTTTGACCCTCAAAATTGACCCCCATACACAAAAATATTAATTTACGCACGTCCGTGTTTGGGTCACCGAATTCCATATGTGTACCAAATTTCAACAGAATCGGTCCAGTAGATCCGGATAAAACTGACTGTGACAGACGGACAGACAGACAGACACACGGACAAAAGCAAAAAAATCCCCGAGGTTGGAAGGTGAGCCCAGTATTTAATATAGTTAATTAACGTAGAAGTGAGCAAGGAGATATTTTTAATGGTTTTGGAGATACAAGAAAAAAAAAACTAAGAAAAGGTACCTTTCCCCCCCTCCCCCACCGCCGGCTCATCTTCCACTCTCGAGGATTTTTAGTATGTTCACCTGGACAACTCAAAGAACAATTGTACCAATTTTCAAAACTACACGAATAGTTTGCTCTGATCGACGTTAATTGAGCTAATTTTCCTGCACTATATATTAAAATTAATCACAAAACAAGGAAGAGAGAGGGGGCGCCACTATCATGTTTCTGCTCCGGTTCGGAAAAATCGTAGATCTAAGATTGCCTTCTAGGGCCGGGTTATAAAATTTTCGAGCTCGCTTCGTTCGCTCTCGTATTTTTCAATGTTAAGTCGAGAATATTACTTTTATGGCTATATGAATGGATAAAAGATTATCTTACATGGCTATGGCACATCCTATTCGATGACATTTTACAGTTATTTTGCATTTTTAGTTATAGAACATCTATATCTGTAGTTGGTTAAAAATAACTAATCTAGCCCAGATTCCCAACTTTTGAGCTCGTTTTGCTCGTTCTAGCATTTTCGGGTCAGTTAAAAGACGTCTGTTTGTTTGAATCTAACTTATCCGGGACAAGGTTCTAAAAAGTCGAGCTCGCTTGGGTCCAAAATTTCATTTTTGATCGTGATCACCGAATGTGGTGTTTGGGCCAGGCCCCCCTGGAAAAAGTCCTAGATATGCCGATGCGTGCAACTGCAGGAAGTCAGGGTTAAAATGCTCATCAGTCTGCAGGCATTGCAGCGGGGCCTCCTGTGACAACATACCAGGGCCCCAAGTCTGCTATTACAATAGTGTCAGAATGGTCGATCACTGATATCATAATTGTTGATTTTGACAAGTTTGGTAATCTACTAACATAATAGTGTCATTATGACTTTCCAATGAACAATCACTGACACTCCACTGAACGAAATGGCATAAAATGGTAAACTCGTACATAATGACAGTCGTATGCGGTAATCTGCTAAAATTTTGACAGTTCCATCGATCAGTGACCTACCATTAGAACGTAATTGTGTAGTCATTGCTTTTCCAGTCACTGCGCCATTCTACCGGCGTTTTATATCCAATATTTTTTGGACAAACTTCGCCCTTCATTGGTGCGGCCGGTGTAGCCAAGCGCCAGGTGTCAGTGCTTTTCGAGAAACTCAATGAAAGCCAAAAGGAGAAACCGTAACTCCATAAAAACTTGGGCCTGGCGTTACAGAGCTGGATTTCGCCATAAATTAGAGCATTTAGGAAGGTTTCACGAGCCCAATTTTGACCCACTGACCAAATCAGATAATATTTGCCCATATTTTACGTTATTATTTTTAAATAAGTTACCAGCTTTAGCTCGCGACTTTGTACGCGCATATCTCGATTTTTTCCGTTCCCGTATAGCCTAACAATATAAAAATATTTTTTCAAATCTGACTGATTTCAGAGATTAGCTCGTTCAAACGAAAAATGCATATTTGTGGCTATGTTTCCTACACTAAATATTATCAAACATTCGTCGTTATAGAGATCTAAGACTATATACTCTAGAATGCACTTGAAGCTATGCTGCAGTGCTTGCATCCTATAACGATGATTTTTTATAAAAGTACTCAGGGTTTCAGTTTCTTTAAGCTGAAGTTTTCAGAAAACTATATTTTTTAGACAAGGGCCATGTGCATCACTTCTGGCTTGCTTTTGCTTATATTGTATTTAATAGGGTGCTAACTTATATCAGGTACAGTAATCAGAAATAGTATTATATTAAAATAAAAATAAAACATAGCAGTAAGTAAATCGTTTTAATCATCTTCTTCATTAGGATTATCATAATATGTGTGTAGGTAGGTTCTTCTAAATGAGAAATGTCTTGGCTGTTCCACTCATTGACAGCTGATGAAGATGCCCCAGATGGTGAGGGGCCTGAATGGAAATACCGGGATGCTCTATTTGCTCGCACCCATCAAAAGAAGCACACTTGAAGCACCCACCTGAAAATAATTTATCCACATTACAGGAAGCCATTACACAGAGACATTGTGTATGTGTTTGCCCATTTTGAAAATGACTGAATTAATGAAATCCTGCAAATGAGAAATGTTGATGTTAAGAGCTTGACTAATATTAAATACTAATTGACCTGCGCAACTTCGTTTGCCTCACAATTTTCGTTACTGCTCCGCTCCTGTTGGTCTTAGCGTGATAATATAGCCAATAGCCTTCCTCGATAAATGGGCTATCTAACACTGATAGAATTTTTAAAATCGGACCAGTAGTTCCTGAGATTAGCGCGTTCAAGTAAACAAACTAACTCTTCAGCTTTATAATATTAGTACTAGTTGACCCGCAACTTCATCTGCGTCACAATTTTCATTACTGCTCCGCTCCTGTTGGTCTTAGCGTGATGATATACAGCCTACAGCCTACCTCAATAAATGGGCTATCTAACACTGAAAAAATTTTTCAAATCAGACCAGTAGTTTCTGAGATTAGCTCGTTCAAGTTAACAAACAAACAAACTCTTCAGCTTTATATATAAGTATAGATAGATAATGAAAATAACACTCTCTATGTCGTCAACAAAACTACTAACACTCGTTAACAAAACTAAACTAAATAATGTTTTTCATAACCCGTGAATAAAACTAGTAAACTAACCAAGCACGGCAGAATCCATTATATTACACTCTTGCACTGTACCAGTTCTGTACTGTAAAAGTTGATGAGGACAAACTTTTTTCAGAAGACAACATCCACATTGAATAACACTCATCGGTGTCCTAGTGTCTGTTCATTTCCATCTGGTCTACTTTCATCAAGAGCAAAATTGTAAGATGAAGTCATTTTCATTTATCTGAAACAAACAATTTTCATTCGACTATTAGGTCTAGCACTAGCATTTAGAAATAAACATCTGAGTGGCTATTTTTGGTAAACATAAGTGGCCATATTACATTTCCATTGAAGGGACGCTGGCCTCCCCTCTGAGAGAGAGAATAGGTTGTAATTGACCATACAGATTTAGTCTGGATTGGTGATGTTTTGAATTTGAATTTGTTGCACATTCTGGTATTATTTTTAAAAATAAAACCATTAAAAGAAAACTTAACAGAACCTATTACACCATTTAGTTTGTTTACATTAAATATTACGTACAAAAATGTTAAATGTTTACGATATAGAAATATCAGATACTAACCCACCCATTCCTGTACAATAGGAAGAATGATTCATTTCCAATATTCACCTTCCTATTGTATTGCAGCGTTCCGTTGCTATTCCGCAATTGATGCACAGTCTCATGATGTCGTTATTGAGAAGTAAAAAAGAGCAATAAACAAATCTATTAATTATTTGATTTTTTAATGACGCTCACGTTAAAATTCAATTAGCTCTTTGCAAAACACCGGTCGCTTCAAAACAAATAAAAACAGTCGTAGACGTCAGTAAAGTAAACAGTACCTAATGTCACTAATGTCACATTTGACTTTGACAGCAAAACGGATAAAATATAAATGAGTTTCATTACGTATTTGCTATTTACGACTTTGTTACTACTTCAGATTTCATAGAACACTAATAAATAATATGTAAAATTATATACAATAGCAATCTGGCATAAATTAATGTTCAAATTTAATAGCAGTTTTTCGAAAATTATTTCTCCAAACGGGTTTTATAATAATGGCAATACGACACTGTCATTCCACTACAATTTCATTACGAGACAACTGACATGCTACTGAACGATCAGTGAAGGACCATTATGAATTTAGCAGATTACGAACTTTTAGCAAAATGACAATGGCATCGTGTTGGAATGACGAATTTATAAAAATTAGCAGACTAGGGGCCCTGATGTAATTTTCTATAATATGAGACTAGAATTGTTTCTGTACTGTAGGCCCAATCGTTTACGAGATAGAGCCTTACAAAGTTTATCATTTTTTTTATTTGTAATGGGTTTGCTCTTGACTCTAGTCTATGTCAGAGATGACAGAGACAAAGTCTACGATGGAGCGATATTAGTTTTTATTTGAATAGCTATATCTCGGAAACGGTCTATAGAGACAATACCAGTCTCATATTGTAGCAGTCTACTTTAAAAATGTCCTGATAAGGTACTACCGTACTATCAACTTTAGGGTTATAATCGCCAAAAGCCTGCAAAAAATCCGAACTACTGGATTTGCGCAAACTACCCCGTACTTTAAGGCGACAAGGTTACTAGACTATAAGTACTAATACATTTTTTCAATTGATTATTTTTATTGGATTATCTTTAGAAGTTCTAGTTAAGCCTTAAGTTCTCCTGTTCTAAGCAAACGTCTGCTTGCTCTTTTTGTCTGAGCAATATTCGCCGGTCCGGTGGATATATCAGAAGCGTCTGCCTGCGGCTTCGCTTAAACGGTCCACCCGTCCCGTTCCGTATACGCCTATGTAAATTATGTTTTCATGTATATTATGGTTGATAACTTCAATATAAGTAATGAATGACTGGGACTTATAAGTAGTAGGTAGGTACAGCTGATGTGATTCTATCAGAGCAGATCTAAACTAGTTTTCACCGATTTTAGTTTTAATTTCTTCAACTGAGACACCCGATTGAAGTTTTGCTTGTGGTTCTGTAAAGAAAGAAATAGCATTAACCAAAACGATTGAAATGAGTAGTTACTTAGGTACCGTAAAGGTGAATACAGACATTGCGAGGTATGCGCAGCGCACGGGTGCACATCGCATGCTTCACAATGTGTGGACGTTCATGTTCGTGGTGAAGCATGGCTATTACCCAGGCAAACTTATATCGACGCAACGTTTCGATGTAAATGAAGCATGCGATAAGGACCCGTGCGCTGCCACTCTCTCGAAAAAGATTAAAAATAGCGTGCTGATGAAGCAGTTTTTCCTCGGCATTTACTGAGAAATTACATTAACCAGCATGTATGTATCGGTATCACATAATAAAATCACCAAATCACCTCCAAATCGTTGAGATGAAACCATTTTACTTCTTCATTTAAAAAAAAAGGCTAAAAAAATATCTACTGATGCAAACGAAAATAATATGGTTTTGACAGTTTTTAAAAATATGTTTTATTTTTAGTACAAAAAAAATAAAAACACGGGTAACGGAGTAGCACCTAGAGGTGTAGTTAGCTCCGTTTGTATGTACAAGGTCATTGGCATGTGTACAAGCCTTAAAACGCTGCAACTTAGTGAACCATGCCCAGTTTTGCTTATATTATGTACACATCACATAAAGTATGCGAACACTAACATAAGCTGACATATTTTTTTAAAATTTAACGTTATCAAGAAAAATTCTTTGTTGTGTTTTCTTTAATAAAAAAAACCCTGTTTGAAATTAAAAAATAAAAGGAAAAAAAATTAGTAGTTAATCAGAATGTAATTGGAACAGGAATTTGATAAAAAGAGAATGACTGTTAAACCAAACTTAAACAACAATTTATTAATAAACGGTTTATTTTCAATACAGTATAACTCCTCCCTTAGCTCAAACACATGCAGAGATCCTCCTGGGCATGCTGAGGATCAAGTTATCCAGCATTTCTTGGGGTAACCTGTCCCATTCTTGAATAGCGGCTACCCTGAGCCATTGCATTGTCTGGGGATGAGGTTGACGGTTCCAAATAGCTCGTTTAAGAGCATCCCACGCTTGGTCTAACCTTGTGATGTCGTATTCTAGGAGAGCAGCATTGACTCGTTGAGCTCAATGTGCGGGCGCATTATCATCAACCAGTACAAATTGGTGCCCATGGTTTACTCGGAATGGTAAGACAATTCCATCAATAGCAACTGCTTTATACATGTCTGCTGACATGAAGACTCGATACGGGATAAAACCACCCCAAAAGAACACGCCTTACTGAACTGTTCCAGTGGCAGTTCTTTGCCTTTCACGGTCTTCTCCAGACACGGACACGTCGGTTATTTGTATTCGCGATTCGTCAACGAAGATACAGTTTTGCCAAATGTTTTCTTCTATCTTGATTCTTATGAAAACTTAATCCTCAGCATGCCCAGGAGGATTTCCGCATGTTTTCGAGCCAGGGGAAAAGTTATATTATATTGAATTTAAACATTTATAAAAAAATTGTTGTTTAAATCTGGTTAAACCGTCTTTTTCTTTCTATCAAATTCCTGTTCAAATTTTTCTATTTAAAGATCAGACAACAAGGACTTTTGCTTGATAAAGTTAAATTAAAAAAATATATAACAGTTTATGCTAGGCATCGCAAACTGTTTTAGATGTATGTACGAGTATTTTCTTAAATTACAATATGTCCAGTATGCTTTCTTTTTTTTTCGCGCAACACAAGATTTTTCATTATTTTTTAATCGACTTCCAATAAAGGATCTCAATTCGGTTTTTTTTTAATGTATTTACACCGTTTACTCTGAGGTTTCTGATCCGATTTCAGAGATTCTTTTTTAGATCGATGCGATATACTTGCCTTTTAGTCCCGTAAAAATTTAATACAGTTTGGTTCTGTAGATTTTATTTTTTTTGCTTATTTTAATTTCTGCGTAGACGAAGACGTCGCCCAAGTATCTTACCTTGATTTCGGAAGTCGGTGTTAAAAACAAAACCAGAAACACCGACTTCCGAAATTATTAAGGTTGTTTTATACTTTTAGTGTTTTGTTTGGAAGTCGGTTATGTTTTTTTTTGTAAAAAAGTTTTTAAAGATAACTTAGAAAAGAATAGAAAAATATTTATCAATTGAAAAAACTTCTTCCGTGGCTGGGAAAGCACGTTAAGCCGTTGGTCCCGGCTGTCATTTGTAGATCTTTGGCAGTCGTTACGGATAGTCAGAAGCCAGAAAATCTGCCACTAGTCTTTCCAATGAGTACCGTGTTACCCAGTTATGGGGTTGAGGAGATCTGGTAGGCAGCTGCTCCACGTAAAATACTGGTATTCAGGTGAATCCAGTTTGATTGGAGCCTTTTCCCAAGTATATTGGGGTCGGCATCCCAATGTAGCTACTTGGGAAAAGGCTAGACAGATGATGATAACGTCATTGATACTCTGTCGACAGTTGATAGTCGGGCGACAAAAACTGTTCCGTGGATTTTTTTGGCCTTCTGTAACTTTTGCTATTGTGGCTACAGTAACGGTGTTTTCGCGAAGATGTACCATCCCAAGGTAAGAAAATACTGCCTTTTCCCATATTATTTGACATTTTAATGAAAATGACTAGATATTTTACGGTAAAGATTCGTTTCTTTACTATGTATAGCACACTCTTTCAGAAACAAACAACAAAAAATGCACTGGTCTAAAACTGCGATACCTGAAACTGCAGTGTTAAAATTCGCTCACGAATAAAGGCCTCGCCAATGAAAAGGACATTGTAAAAAATGGCCTATGAACCAACACGCATGAAATATTTACAATAAATACTAGTTCTTTTAATAATATACATTACTTATATTTTAATAGAACGGACACTTTTTATTTTCGAAAACATTTTAAAAAGTATTCACTTTCGTCCTTAGCTTCCATCATAATCCTCGGTGATAGTTCTATTATTTTTTGGTTCAATTTGAAGTTTTTAATAGGCAAAGGTATTATAGCTAATACAGCCAAGTCTTTTTAACAGCACTCTTAATAGGAGTTTGACACAGACAAGCGTCAGTATTCTCAACACTTGATTACGATAATGATTTTTTGTTACAAATAGTCCGCTATGATGTCGCGGAACCATAATAAGCCTTATAAAAAAAATCGATTGAAAGCGCTGTTTGAAACGAGCAATAATATCGACACTGACAGTTGACGAATTGACAGATGACAACATTTGACATTTGGTAGTAATGTCACTTGGCGCGTATGTACTACATGTGCTATACCTACTTTATAATCACACAAAAATGAAAAAGTAAATCCATAATAAAACCCTTGCATGTCCTTAAGACTCACGACTCCTAGAGTTCAATGTCAAGAAGCGCGCATCTGTCGAAATTACCTACATTCAGTAATAAATGCTAAGTTATTGCTACATACCGAATGTTTTTATTGACGAAATTATAACCTCAAAATCCAAAAGTGTTTTGATTTTTTTCAGAATTCTTAAAAGTGTCCGTTGTTTTAATTTAGGTTTAATCGAATATATACATTATCTAAAACCCAAAGACTAAATACACCTCCCTGTTGGATCTTAGGCGAGCTATGTATGTACGACGAGCAATGTCCTTTAAAAACATTTTCAAGTTTTGTATGATGGCACGAAACCCTCGGTGCGTGAGTCCGACTCGTTCTTGACCGTTTTTATTTTACTCTGATATCTCAGACTAGAGTCAAGAGCAAACCCATCACCAAAAAAAAAACTGAACTTCAAAATACTTTAAAAATAAGCATTAGTTTTGGGATGTTCCATTTTTAATTTACTTGAATTTAAAGTACTTACCTACAATAGTACATTCTTATCTTAGGGGTGAAACCAACTGATTAAGTCCCGAGACGGCGTTTGGCGCCCGAACGTTGCGAGGGTGCCAATAGATGGGACTTAATAAGTATTTCACCCGAGGTATTCAAACACTGTGCTTTTCATTACGAATACAAGGAAAGTAAAAATAAAAACACGAATCAGCTAAAGAAAAAACCAGATCTGATTAATGAAATCTCTGCTATGCGAAACAATATACTAGGTACAGAAAAACAAATAAATATCGAATTTCCGCTTTCTCGCCTATTTTGTTTGTTTTTTTCTGTGACCGGCCAGCTACTCAGCCATTATGGTACATTTTCATAGTTAAAAAAAACACTTATTACAAAAAAAATAAAACCGACTTCCAAAAACAAAACACTACAAAGCATAAAATAAGTCTAATTTCGGAAGTCGGTGATTTTAATTATTTTATTTTTTCGTTTTTACGCACCGACTTCCGAAATTAGAGTTTTTTTTATCTTTGTAGTAATTTGTTTTTGTAAGTCGACTGTGTTTTTTGTAAAAAAGTTTTTTTACTATTCACTTTTAGTGGTACCTGCCTGTACCCATTCACAGCGTATTGGCGTGATATTATGTTATGAACTAGTGTAAACAATAAATAGACATGCGATTTCAGCAATTCCGAACCATTTGCTTTCATTTATTGAAGAGTTTCGTTGCCTTTCTCCGAAGTGCTTCATCAGATCTTCACCAGATTGAAATGGGACTAGTCCGGAAAAATATATTTTCAAACAAAAAAATAATCATGCAAATCGGTTGACAATTGGCGAAAATATTGCTGAACAAACATTTTTCATGGGATCCCATCATCTGATCCTAACTTAAACCTTCCATCATCAGCTCAGCAACATGAGAATATCTTAATTGCGTTAGAAAGTTTATGAAAAAAGTTATATGTGCCTAAAAAATTTGAAAGTCTCCTTTGATTTTCATGTTATCCCATCATCAGACTCTGACTTAGTGACAATGGGACCACCTCAGAAGCAAATTCGAATAAAAAAAGAATTTTTAAAATCGGTCCACAATTGGCGGAGAAATCGGTGATAAAAAAAACGAACATACAGCCGAACATAGAACCTCCTCATTTTTGAAGAAGTCTGTTAAAAATGGTCAATATTTTGCTCAAATATTATTTGTTAGGTCCAGTTAGGTAGGTAGGGCCAACTTCGAGAAAGAGGTCAACCGTCGAATCCAAATCGGCTGGGCAGCGTTCGGGACGTTGAGTGGTATCTTTACGCCCTACATACCACAGTGTCTCAAGACGAAAGTCTACGATCAGTGCGTATTGCCAGTGATGACATATGAAACTGAAATGTGGTCGCTCACAATGGGCCTCATCAGAAGGCTTAAAGTCACTCAAAGGGCAATGCTTGGAGTTTCCTTGCGTGATCGAATCAGGATTGATGATATCCGAAAGAGAACCAAGGTTACCGACATAGCCCGAAGGATCGCCAAACTAAAGTGGCAGTGGGCAGGGCACATTGATCGCAGAACAGATGGTTGACGGAGCCGAAAAGTTCTGAGGGGCGACCGCGTACCGGAAGACGCAACGTTGGAAGGCCACCCACAAGGTGGACCGAAAATTGAATTAATTTAATTTACATTTAAAAATAATTTAGGACGATTCTCCCTAGGGCTGAAAAGTAATACTTTCAACCTCAAGTCAAGTCCGGTAGATATACCTTCTAGAGGTTGCCTCCCCGTTTTTGGTCTAATTCCTTCCGAAATAGACGTAATTGAAACCACCGGACACCGGGCTTTTTACTCAGTCCCATCCCAAATCCCACTAAACCCCTTTTCCCCTCTATAACCCCTCCTAACTGTGATCCGTCTGTGACGAAGTGGTTGCGGGCTCGGTCGTCACTAAACTTAGCTGATGGCGGGTAGGAGAATTTTGTCACCTGCGCTAGGACCTGCGCAGGGTTGACCCGATCGGCAATGGAGGTAATGTGTCCGTGAGGCAACACGCCCCCTTTAGTCTGGATTTCAAGCAAAACGGTTTCAAGGGTAGGGAAATGGCCAAAGTGTCCCGTCAGTGTTCACAACTAACCTATCTCTACTAAACCCAGTTTCGAAACCAACTTTCATAACCAGACGCAGTCATACAATCATAGACCTTACTCTGGCAACGGAGGGAGCAGCGGAACTAATTACTGGGTGCAGGTCTCAAATGAGTCTTCCTTCTCAGACCACAGGTGGATCCGTTTCGACATCCAGGTCCGTATACCACCCAAACAACCTAGGCGTAATCCTCGCAACACGGATATATCGGTGTACACACGCAACCTTACCTCAAGGCTTGCGCCATCCTGCAAGTATCATTCCTCACCGAATCGCTGATAAACAGCTACCGAATTGCCTGCCCGGAAACGATTCCGCGCGACACACCGGTAAACAACCCTGGTGGGGTGCGGACCTAGAGCGCAAACGCGGTAAGGTAAGAAAGGCTCTTAATAGAGCTATGAACACATGTAGTGATGAGGACTGGGACGCTGATTACGCGGCCAAATCCAGCTACAAGAAATGCATCAGATTCAGAAGGACTACAGGGTGGCGTAAATTCTGTGGTAACATTGAATAATGCTAACAAGCAATCAGGGTAAGGAAAATACTGGGGCAACAGGACACACCTGAGATCGCCACGCTCCGGAAATCCGATAACACGATAACCACGACACCTGAAGAAGCGCAACGCCAAGAAACTTACTTCCCAGGCAGCGAATTCGCGCAGGTAAATGATTGGCTTGACGTTATTCAAACACCATCAGAAGATGACTGGCTTTATGCAGAAAAGATGATTACGCTGGAAAAACTTCAGTGGGCCATCAAAAGCTTCCAACCTTTCAAGGCACTAAGGTGCTCTTAATGCGAGCGTGTCTGGCCTTTGCATATAGTACGTTCCCAAAGGATGGAGGAAAGTGAAAGTCATATTCATTCCGAAGCCAAGTAAAAGTGACTACACAAACGCCAAATCCTATCGACCTATTAATCTGACCTCGTTTTTACTGAAGACAATGGAAAGACTGTGTGAAAGGGAACTACGAGATAGCGTTTTAAAAACAATACCACTGCATTGTAACCAACACGCATATAGCTAGGGTAAGTCGACAGAGTCCGCTCTTCATCTGGTGGTGAGCCAGATTGAGGAAGCGATTCACCAGAAAGGGTCCTGCCTGGGCACTTTCATAGACATCGAAGGAGCCTTCGACAAGACAATTTTTTTCAGCAAAAGTGCCGCTCTCTCCAAACACGGTGTGGAACAGGTACTAACTGATTAGATAACTAATATGTTAAGCAAACGAGTGGTTCGCTTTGAGGAAGAGCAGTTGGCTCTGATAGCCAGAGGCTGCCCGCAGGGAGGTGTGCTCTCCCGTCTTCTACGCAATCTGGTAATTAATGACCTGATCACCAAACTCAACGCACATCGTTACTACACAATAGGTAAATAACGACCTCGCAATCTTAGTGCCAGGGAAAATGACTGGAACGATCTGCAACCTCACTCAACAAGCACTACGCATCGTGGAAAGATAGTGCGAAGAATATGATCTGTCAATAAACCCCACGAAAACTGAATTAGTCATGTTCACTCAAAAACGAGCACTATGCTACTACCGGCTACCTATGGTCTTCAACACAGAGCTCCAGCTGTTTAACGAGGTAAAGAATCTAGGCGTCATTCTAGACAGTACGTTAAACTGGAGTACAAACTAAACAGGTCCTGCATTACCTTCTGGCAATGCAGGAAAATGATAGGGAAGAAGTGGGGCCTATCTCCCAAAATAATACTATGGCTGTACAGCACAGTAATTCGGCCCATGTTAACCTACGGGGCCGTGGTGTGGTGGCCACGCACAAAGCTAGCTACAGCCGTAAACAAGTTACAACACATGCAAAGGCTGGCCTGCATGGCAACGACGGGCTGCATGAGGACTACTCCAACTGCGGCGCTGGAAGCCAGGCTGGGACTCCTACCGCTACACTTGTTTATACAACAGGAAGCGACGATGGCAGCAGTACGCCTTAAAACATTAGACCTCTGGGGTAAGAGAGAAACACGACACACCGCTCTGCTCGAGGAGCTCAAGAATGAACTCCCCAAAAGCAATCAATGACCGGGTACCCAAGCAATTTATCTTTGATAAAAAACACAAAATCCAATTGCATGATGATTATCATTGCGAGGGGCTCTGCCCCGCTGAGCTGCGGATCTTCACCGATGGATCAAAAACAGGTACAGGTATTGGTGTGGGAATCTTCTCAGAGGATCTCAATATCCACATAGCCACACCATTGGGGTCCACAACACAGTGTTCCAATCTGAATGCATGGGCATTTCTCTGGCGGCATCAGCCATCCTAACCGGGGAAGTTAAAGTCCACTCAATACGCATACTCTCGGACAGCATGGCCGTCCGTTCGAGTATGTCAGCGATGGGACCTGAACCACTACGGGTTCTATAGTGAGTGTAGGCAGGCCAAAGAGGCACTTCCCTTTATGGATAGCCGATTCACAAAACAAGCCCTAAGACTGACTAAACAACAGTTGCGTACAGTCACAGCCGTAACAACTGGCCACGGGTCTTTTAATAAACTCCTCTGTGCTATAGGAGTCACTGACAGCCCGCTATGCAGAGCCTGCATGGAGGAGAATGAGACAGCAGCACACTTGCTTCTAAGTTGCCCTTTAGTCGCGGATTACAGGGCAAAGTACTTCGGAAACCCAGGTACCCTCTGTGAGATAGTTAGTAACACCAAGGCGTTGCTGGCCTGCCTTGGGGAGCTGGGGTGGATCGAATGACGCATTTGTTCCACCTGCATGCAAAAAACGCGCTTAGTCGTGGAGTTGCGGAAACCAGCCCGATTTACATACATACATTCATACATTTATGTAGCGGTCATTTTTAATCTATGGTATTCGTGAATCGTGATTCTCCCGCCATGGAAAGTTGAATATAATTATTAAATAATTAATTCCATATTATTGAAAAATTAAAGGAAGCATTGGAAAGTATACTGCGCTTTATTTAACCTCCAAGGTTCTGAACCTTTCTTCTATATGAATTCCTATTGTGTGAAATTTCCTATTGTGAAACTCCTTTGTGGAATTGTTGTATGTTTTTTTAGGAAATAAAAAAAACCCGTAAAGAATACTCACAGCACGTAAGTACCTACTTTACCGCATGCTCCGTTGCATGGCGATACAACGAAGCGTGCGGTAAAGTAGGTACTTAGTAGAGAGTATCTATTTTACCGCACATTTAATTGTTTGGTGCGTAATTTTTGACTTTCGAACAATGTATACAGGCTTCCTAAGTATATTTTTTGAGCGCGAGAAACGCAAGTACCTAAATAAACACTCTTGGTGTTGTAAAATAAATATCGTATGCTTAGCTCATTGATTAACAAAGACACTGTCGTTCGTATTTTATAAAAAGGCATAAAATATATTAAAATACTTATTTACTTGCGTTTTCACCATCTTCGATAGTTTCCGGTAGCTTGCAGCCCATGGTTTCTGGTAGCCACAAGCACAAAATAGCTCCTATGAGTGGAGTAAGACCATAAACTAGTGGAAGTACCCAAAAGTCTAAGTCATCCATCTGAAAAAGGTAATAATTGTTGATCATTATTACCGACCATTTTAAAAGAAATTAATTTCGTAATATTCATTTTTATTGGTATACATACAGATTACATTTTTAAAATTTCTTAAAAAAACATTTCAAAATATAAAAATCTAGCGTCTGCCAGCGGCTTCGCCCACGTGGTCCCTAGGGAACATACTCCCGGGATAAAAAGTAGCCTATGTCCATTCTCAGTCTCTAGACTATCTGTGTACCGAATTTCATTTAGTAGTTTTGGCGTGAAAGCGCTACAGACAGACAGACAGTTAGGCAGGCAGACAGGGTTACTTTCGCATTTATAATATTAGTAAGGATAGTAGCCCACCGGTGTCGGAAAAAGAGTCCAAGTTACCGGTGGTTAAGTTCCTGAGAGAGGAACTATCTAATTATAAGCGCTGTATGCAAGAGGAATACTTTCTGGACCCAGCCCTTGATCCAGCTGCCAAACGAGAGCCTCTTCAGACGTTCGTCGAGGCTTTTGGCAATTATACCATTGGCCGTCACGATAATCGGCACAATGACTGCTGTTTTCATTTGTTATTATTAATTCAGCCTGTGTCCACTGCAGGGCAAAGGCCTCTCGTTCTTTCAACTTCGATAAATGTGGACCAAACTTGCCGATGGGCGTCAAGCTCGTCCTACCATCTTCATCCTGGGTCTCCCGCAATATCGTCGAACATTTTCTGGGATCCATTAACCATTCGACATGCGGCAGACGTGTCCGGCACAGTCCCATTTTAGTTTGGATGCTTTTCGGGTGACATTGGCGATTTGTGATTTGGAAAGCAGAACGGTGTTTCTAACGCGGTTCGTTTATCGAACTCCCAGAATGCTATGCTCGATTGCTCGCTGTTGTCAGCGAACCTCGAGCTTGAACCTCAAAAAAAAAATTAGTTAAAAAACAAAATGTCTTACATAGCTAACGAAAAACGGTGCCACGATGCTGCCAAGTCTAGCTGCAACATTGCTGACTGCCATTCCAATGTTCCTGACGACTGTGGGAAACACTTCTCCTGCGTACAATTGAAATGCAGGGACACTGACACTCATGCAACCAAATGCAATTGATACTAACACCAATTTTACAGTATCATTGTAGTAGAAAGGGATTATCAGCAACAAACATGTTCCTAATAGAACATTCGAAACGATCACGATTCTCAATCGAGGTACTCGAGTTACAACAAAGTACCCAAGTAACGTTCCTGGCAATTGAAAAGTAGCTAAAAAAGAAAAAAATACGTAAGTAATGCATTGGAAAATAGAATTTTTGAATAACTATATTAACAAAGTGTACCTGAAATGGCGAGATTGCTCAGAACGTTTTTGCTCATGTGACCGAGATAGTGCTGAACGCCAAAGAATACCAGACCGCCTTTGAACCAATTGAAGGCAACGAACAGTGTCTTTATTCTCATATTTGGTGTACGCACTAAATCCATGAGACCGTAAGTCCTTCTTTCAGCAGCCGCGTCAGTACTTTGCGGGACTGATGCCAACAACTTCTCATGACTTCCTATAGCTGCATTTACTTTGTCTTCAGAGATTTTGTTCCACTTGGCGGCTTTCAGCAATACTTGGCGAGCTTGTTCTACTTTTCCGACTGCTAACAACCAACGTGGGGACTCGGGTACCAGCCTACGGCAAACATTATTGTTAGTATCACAAAAATTTAAAATGTAACGATAAATAAGTAATGAATTACCAGTAGTAGGATAGCAGTAGCAACGATGAAATAGAGATCACCAACCAGTATCCATTCCAAGTCTTCGTGAGATATGAAAACAGTGGCACAGTCATAAATCCCAGGATGAAAGGAATATGAAACATTATCATAATCATTGCACGATTCCGACTACCGACGATTTCGATTACTGAAAATAGTTTTTTTTTTAATAATTATTTATACTTCATTGACTGATTTCAATCAATTTTGATTTTTTTTTACCAATGACGATGCAGATGACCATAGCTCCGCCGGTAGCAATAGAGGAGATAAATTTGAACAATAAGAAAAGTTCAAAAGTGGACATGAATGATGTTATGATCCCTGTTGACGCTTGAACTGTCACTGCAATCATTAATGGTTTTTTTCTACCAATCCTGCAATCAATAATTTATTATATCATTGATGAACGGTAAAATTTTAGTTATTTCTTCATGTCTTTTAATCATAACTTTTATAATTATTGAGGTACTTGCCTATCAGCAAGTATTCCAAAGACAAGATTACCAATGAGAATGCCCAACTGTGTTGCAGGTTGAACCAAACTCCCAATAAATTTACGATGGCACACCAAGTCCCACTAAAAAAAAATCGATCATTACTGTTGACGTTTTTTTTTAAGGATTTCACAGACAACAATAAGCTTATTAAATTGAGTAGTAATCGAGTTACCTCACTTATGATAGTAGACTTGAAAGTACTGTCATCGTAAGTGAACTCAGTACACGCAACTTCGGGCATACTCTCATTTACTTTGACGAAACAAGCTTTCAACATCGAGTCACTGGCGTTGATCGGAGCTGGAGAAACACAGGTGAAATCGTGGCCAGGCGCGATCACAGCTATTGCGAGTTGATTCCATGCTGCAGGGAAATTTTTCAGGGAGAGTGCTATCGTTATTATTATTTGCCAGCGTCCCATTGAGCCTACCGCATCTTGAATGCAATCCGGGCGTTCCATGTCTGAAAAAGAAGTGCATGTGTACAGAGTAGATACACCTGTCGTTCTATTCTATCAACATCTCAAGGTGTAAACTAAGGTGGAGTGAGATAAAACTTTTTCTCGTAAGTAGTTGTTAATATATATGTATTTTTTATCATAGTTATAGTTTAACACAAATTTTACCGTCCCAAAGTAATTGGATTGCAAATTGATGGCCTGAAAGAAAGGTTTAAATTTACCTAGATCAGGCGGGTCGCTACCTAACATTACAATTTTGAACTACTATTACTTGCACCTATGACCAAAATGACCATGTCACGTTGTACTGGGATCGGTTGGCTACAGCCAGTACAATATTATTGCCCAGAGGTTAATAATGTGATCATAAAGGTGTCTTTGCCTTGGGCTACCTTGAATCCCTCGCTCCATTCAGGATTCATTCATGTATTAACTCCCTCGCTTCGTTCGTGAGTTAAACTCTTAGCTCTCGCTACAATCGGGAGTTAACTTTCAAACCCTTCGTTAGGTTTGGTGTTCAATATGACGCCCCTGATAAAAGATATTGATGACTTGTGGGGGTCAAACTAGAAAATTAAAAAAAAACGCTTTTCGAACTATATTGTGCAACATCCTACTAATATTATAAATGTGAAAGTTTGTATGTTTGTGCCTCAATCAGGCGAAAATGGCTGAAGGGATTTGGATGATATTTAGCACATATATAGTTCACATTCTTGAATCAAACATAGGCTACTTTTTATCCCGATAATAGGCATGGCTTAATAGAAACTGAGGAGGAAGTGGAAACTTATAGCCGCTGCTGCCTTAGTACTTCAGATTCACAAGTGCTAGGAAAACAGAACGATGTAAAAGTATTTTTGGGCTAGATTTTTTGTTCGTTTTTTTAATAGTCGATCAGAAAAATGTATTTTGAAGTTTTTTCACAGAAGACCAGAAACATGTCGAAGTATTTCTTTGCGTGAAATAACGAGCGCTATAGATTCACAAGTACCAGGAGACCCGAAACATGTCAAAGTATTTTAGAGCAAGATTTTTTTTATCTTATAGACATAAACATGTCAAAGATTTTTCCGGGCTAGAATTGTGAACGCCATAGATTCACAAGTACCAAGAGAGTAGAAATTTGTCAGTGTTTTCGGGGCAGGAAATGTGAGCGCTAAAGATTTAATAGTACCAAGAGACCAGAAACATGTCGTAGTTTTTCCGGTGCAGTTAATGTGAGCAGTTAGGATTCAAAAGTACCAGGAGAACAGAAACATTTTAAGTATTTTTTCGGCAGGTATCGTGAGCGCTAAAGATTCACAAGTACCAGAAAACCACAAATCTGACGAAGTATTTCCGGGGCTAAAAGTAGGTACTGCAAATACTCACAAACTATCAAGATACCAAAATCATGAAGAGAAGGTGCATTTCCAAGGATGAGAATATGAGACAAAAAAGTTGTGCGCGAGATCTAAAGTCTACGCAGACGACGTCGTGGGCAGAAGCGTCCTGTGTATACTATTCTCCTCTTACAACTGAGCCTAAAATTTTGAATAAAATGCAGATAGTAGTTGTTTGCCTACAAATGACAGGAAAACCTATAAGAAGTCTATAGTGTTAAAATAACATGCCACAAAAATTAAATTGTTTCGGAACTCTTTGCACGCGAGTCCGACTTGCACTTGGCCAGTTTTTTTGTAAACTATTTGAATAAATTATTATTATTACCTATATCTAACTATTATAATTTAGTCACAAAAACCGCTTTTTCTTCAAATTAGTAAAACAAAACATTGGTAGAATTGAAAGATGATGAAATTCGTATCGTATAAATCGTTATCTAATTATATAGTTTAAAAATCACGGTATATTCAAAGTCAAAGTCAAAAACGTTTATTTCAATTAGTCCATTAAACGGAACTTTTGAACGTCATCATTAAATTTAAAATAACATAGTGACTCTACTGTCCATTCGGAAGGGTAGATTTTTATGGAGAAGAACGGACAAGAAACTCCATAGTACACATACTACATAGTTACTCTTTTCAAATCAATGTTTTACATGTGCTGTGGTATACAAAACTTTTGTTAATATATGTGAGGACCATGAACCTAGAGTATGCAGAGGTAGACTTATTAATTTTACTCACATATTTACAAATATTAGAAACATTAATTAGCAGAGTGTGAGTGAACAGAAAAATATAAACCCAAAAATGAAACAGTAGGTACAACTATAAAGTAATTATGTAAACCAACCAGTTTGATCTTATCTCCACCATTCATTGTCCTATGGAGCAGGACCAGCATGTTTCCAAGCATTCTTATCCTGAATGTAATCTTCTAATTTGTAATATGCTTGTTTACAAAGTGTGCTTTTAATTGTGGGTTTTAAATTTTCTTTCATTTTGTTGTAATATGTCACAAGGTATTTTATTGTAACGTTTAACACAGTACCCCATGAAAGATGTGTGTACTTTAGCTAATCTATAAAATGGTTGATTTAATTTATCTTTATTTCTAGTATTAATATTATGTCTATCAGTAATTTTACTAAAATATGTCGATTTTTCCGTACATACATAATATTTTCATATATGAATTGACAAGCGACTGTCATAATATTAATCTTTTTAAAAAGTTCCCTTAGAGAATCGCGGCGACGCAGATTATAAAGGGCTCTGACAGCTCTCTTTTGTAAAATAAATATGGATCCAATGTCAGCAGCCCGACCCCACAGCAAAATACCGTAAGATATAATGCTGTGGAAGTAGCTAAAATAGACCAAACGTGCGGTATCTACGTTTGTTAGCTATCTTATCTTCCTAACAGCATAAGCGGCTGAGTTTAGACGCCCCGCTAGAGATGTTATATGAGGACCCCGTAATTTCTCGTCTAAAGTGATTCCCAGGAAAGCCGTGTGAAATAAACTCCAGTTTTTCTTCATTCAATATGATGTCACATTCGCTACTTCTAACATTTGGTAAAGTAAATCTAATACATTTGGTTTTATCTTCAGTTAATAAATACCAAGTTGTTTGCCGTAAACCAATTTTGGACCTGAAGAATAGAGTTATTGACGACGTCAAGATTTTGTGACCGTCGATCTATTTTAAATATAAATGATGTGTCATCCGCGAATAACACCATCTTTGGGTGATTTTGAAATAATTGGGGCAAATCATTTATGTAAACTAGAAAAAGGAATGGACCCAATATTGAGCCTTGCGGAACGCCCATTGTCACTTCAGACCCTATGAGTTTACACCGTTTACCTGAACTTTAACCTTTCTGTCCATCAAGTATGACCTAAGCAACTCGAGGGCTGTATTTCCGATTCCATAGTGCTCAAGTTTCAACAAAAGTGTTTCATGTTCAACGCAATCAAACGCCTTCGAGAGACACACACAGAGACACAGAATATTCCAATGGCGTCTTGTGACTCTTCCCTGGCGTTAAAGATGTTCTTTATGAGGGTGACACCGGCGTCATTTGTACAACGCCCATTGGTGAAACCGTACTGTTGTTCAAAAGATGTTTTTTTTATTAAAGTGAAGTAACTATGTAAAAATAAATAAAATTCCTCTTAAAGTAACTCAAATAGAACCTTACGTTTATAAGTTACGACAGGTATATAAACGATACCTGGAGGCAAAAGTCCTCGCGTCACTGCACCGGTGGCGTGAGGACGCGCGGGCGCGCGGCGAGCGACTGATGCAGCGGCACATTGAGCTGCGTCAGTCGCAGTTGCGCGAGGTTCTGGTGGCGGAATGGCGGAACAGGCTCTCACGCCCTTCCGCTGGCCTCGTCACTATCGAGGCCATCCGGCCGGTGCTCGACCTGTGGCTCGGGAGAAGGCACGGCTCCTTGACATTTCGTGTGACGCAGGTCCTCTCGGGGCATGGCTGCTTCGGGAGGTTCCTGTGTCGCATAGGCAGGGAGCCGGACGCTCGGTGTCACCACTGCGTCGACTGTCGGGAGGACACGGCGCGGCATACACTGGCAGAGTGTGCCGCTTGGGAGGGGCCACGCCGTGCCCTCATCTCTGTGGTAGGCAGTGATCTCTCGCTGCCGGCCGTAGTTCGTGCTATGGTCGACGGCGAGGAGTCCTGGGACGCGGTGGTCTCCTTCTGTGAAGCAGTTGTCGCGCAGAAGGAGGCTGCGGAAAGGGAGAGGGAGATCTCCACCTCTCTCCCGGCCCGCAGTAGGCGCACCGGGCGTCGGAGGAGGGCATACGCTGCCCTCTTCCGGCCCCCCCTAACTGGGTCCTGAGGCGTCGGACTTGGGGATATCCGTCGCCCCCCATTCATTCGGACCCGAGGTGGCGGCGCGTGGTGTTCCCGTGCGCCCCTCTTTGACGTTGCGGGGGGAGTCAAACACCTCACTTCCCCCGCTGACCCGAGGTGGCCTGCAGAGGCGGGCCGGCACCAGCCGAGGATTACGGAAGTCGCATTAGTTCTCGCGATCCCGCGGTTGGTGAGAGATGGAGCACCGGGGTGGTTTTAGTCAGTAAGAGTCTGACAGACCCCTCCGCCCGCCCCAGGGCGGAGGACATCCATGAGGATTTCCCCCCGTTATAAAAAAAAAAAAAAAAAAAGGTATATAAACGATAATTGCCACTATAATTCGGATCTCTCAAACAATCTGTCAAAGGACAATGGCCAGATTTGTATGGGGTTTGTCTCAATCCTTGTAGCAATATTATGACATGTGGTCAAATGTTGTACCTGTTCCTCTTATTAGAAACATACATTTTTTTTACTCTAAGTAATGTCCAAGTAAGGTAAAAATATTTTTAAAACAAGTAAAAAAAATCCATTAAGAGCAAATTCAATCTCCTTTTAGTGCGATATTTGGCCTAGATCTTTATTTATATGCTAGTTTTTTATGAGGTAACGGTATAAAAATAGGTATATGGAATGAGAAAACCATTTTTATTAATCATTATATTTTAATTTGGCATAATAACAAAACACTTCTCACAGTTATCGATTAACGAAAAAAAAGGATCACTTGGTTATTTAATATGATCGACTAGAATTACATCCTCCAAAAATATTGCCGAGCATTTTAGCCTCTTGCCTCACAAAACCCAGGAACACAATGTAAGCACAAGTTCCTATGTTGCGATTGCCTGTTAAACATGAACAGTAAAGGTAATGTCATGATAATTTTGACTATTGTATATGAATAATACGCTTTTCTTGACGTATGTCGTGAGTGTATCTGCCCTCGTAATAATAGGCAGTTACTTGCATCGATTCCATAAGCCGTAAGACTTGGACTTATCTCTTGGCAAACTTCTATAGCGTGTATACCACCACGAAAATGTTCACCGACATACGATCTTGCTAGCCTGATTTGATATGTGCCCAGCGCAATCAATATCAAATTTTCTTCTTCTAAAAGATATATTAACGCTATTTATTAGTCTGCATTGTGCTTTTTTCCTGCTTAATGAGTCCATTAATCACCTCTACTACCCAACATACTATTAAACAATGCAATTCTATTTTATTAAATAATCTAGTAACCATGACTCATTTCATAGTCAAAGACTTTTCCTATGTTAGTAATTTAAAACAACTGTATTCAAAACAGATGAGTGTGTGTGTGTTGTGTACACGCACACAACAACTAACATATAAAATAGAATATACACAATACCACATACATAACATACTGTCCGACACTTTACCGTAGCTGCACCATTCCATGGGAAATGGCGCAACAGCGTTTCATGTACGGACAGTTCAGCCTGCTGGAAATCAGAGGCAGAGGATACTGTTTTTGGTACTTTGGTTACAAGCCGTGATTAATAGTGAAATGATCAATTTCGAAATGGATCGTCAACATCATCAGCATATCATCCGAAAGACGTCCTCTGCTGGACATAGGCCTCCCCCAAGCATCGCCACAACGACCGGTCTTGTGCGTCTCACGTCCATCGGCTACCCGCGACCTCCACCAGCTCGTTGGTCCACCTTGTGGGAAGCCTTCCAACGTTGTGTCTTCCGGTACGCGGTCAACACTCCAGAATTTTTCGGCCCCGTCGACCATCTGCCCTGCCCACTGCTACTTTAGTTTGGTGATCCTTCGGGCTATGTCGGTAACCTTGGTTCTCTTGCGGATATCATCGCCCTTTGAGTGACTTAAAGCCTTCTGAAATGGATAACGTGTTTTTTTTTGCAGCAGAAAGGAGTGTCGGACTCTTATTGACTAAAAGTTATCCGTGTTCCTTTTAATGCCCTTTGTATTCTAGGGTCGCGGAGACTCTTTCGAATAAATTTCGCAACCCTGGCAGGCAGGCACTGGTCCTACCGGGCCCCTTCAATTTTGCTAACATCTCATTGTGGCGCGCGAGATTTGGTCCTGTTCGGACGGCGAGCAACCCAATGCTCGCCGTCCGCAGGCCCGTAACGGTATGTACTGACATAGGCGTCGGGTCAATGATGACGCATATGACTGATATGCGTCATCGTTGACCCGACGCCGATGTGAACTCCTCCTAGCGTCATTTGGGATCCTGATGGTGGCCTATTCTGTGTACTATGGAAGCACATGGCTTCGGACTTGTGTAGGGCCACCTCTAAACCTAACTGCCGGATCCAACTACAACCTCTTCTGTCTTTAGGTCAAGAGTGAATAGGTTACTTCTAGGCAAGTGTACTCCATCTTCGACCGCATTATCGCTTACCATCAGGTGAGATAGTGGCCAAATGTACTACTCTGTCAAGAAAGTACCGGGAAAAGATCAATAATACACAAAATGTCTGTTATTCATCCAAATTTATTTTATCACCTTCAAAGTATGCTCCTTTAGAAACGATACACTTGCGCCAACGAATAATCCATTCATCAAAACATTTTTTAAACGCTGCTTCCGGAATTGAGTTCAGTTCTCGCCGCGAATTCTCCTTTATGTCTTCTATCGATTGAAAACGGGTGCCACGAAGTGGTAATTTGAGTTTAGGAAAAAGAAAAAAGTCAGCAGGAGCCATATCTGGTGAATATGGTGGTTGCTGGATGGTATTTGTTGAGTGTTTGGTTAAAAATTCGTTCACAATGATAGCCTTGTGCGAAGGCGCATTGTCGTGGTGCAAAATCCAAGAATTTTCTTTCCACAAATCTGGCCTTTTTCGTCGAATTTGCTCTCTCAAACGCCGCATAACGCTCAAATAATATTCTTTATTTACCGTTAGACCTTCCGGTAAGAATTCAGAGTGCACAACACCGCGATAGTCAAAGAAAACAGTCAACATGACTTTGACTTTTGATCGACTTTGGCGTGGTTTTTTCGGTTTCGGTTCAGTTGGAAGGCGCCACTCCGAAGCTTGTTGACTAGTTTGCATGTCAAACTCGTAAACCCACGTCTCGTCACCAGTAACAATGCGTTTCATGAATGTTGGGTCCGAACTGACTCGTTCTAGCATGTCCTCAGCGACTTTCATGCGATTGAGTTTTTGGAGAAAATTCAGATCTTTTGGGACTAGCCGAGCAGCAACATGTTTCATACCCAAATGATTAGTTAAAATGGTACGGATCGACTCGTGAGATACAGAAAGTTCGGCGGCTATCTCTCTCAGAGTTGAATGGGGATTTTCAGTCACTATTTCCTTCACTTTTGCGATGTTAACTTCAGTTGCAGACGTTGACGGCATACCACATCTCGACCGCTTTTGAACGCTTTGAACCACTCATAAGCACGAGTTTTTGATAAAGTCAATTCACCGTAAGCCTTCTGTAACATTTTCAGTGACTCCGAACACGAAATTCCATTGGCGATGCAAAATTTAAGACAAACTCTTTGTTCAATATTTTTATCCATTATGAAATTCGCAATACACACTATATATGATATTACTAAAACCAGCACTGTATTTAATATAAATAACAGATGCAACTCAAACTCCGCGCCAAAATGGAAAACAGTTGTGCCAATCTAACAACTACAAAAAAACAAAAATTTGAATTTGGAACCATAAACAAATCATCCATTCCCGATACTTTTTTGACTGAATGTATGCCTATCAGTGGTAAAAAAAAATCCTCTCAACTCACCCCGGTGTTCCATCTCTCACCTACGCCGGGGATCGCGAGAACTTATTTGGCTTTCCATGACCCCCAACTGGTGCCGGCCCACCTCTGCGGGCCACCTCGCGTCAGCGGGGGAAGAGAGGGAACACCACGCTCCGCCACCTCAGGTCCGGATGAATGGGGGGCGACGGCCATCCCCAGGACCACCGCCCTTGGACCCAGTTAGGGGGGCCGGATGAGAGCAGCGTATCCTCCGACGCCCAGTGCGCCTGCTGCGGGCCGGGAGCAAGGTTGAGATCTCCCTTTCCCTTTCCGCAGCCTCCTTCTGCGCGATGATTATTTCGCAGAAGGAGTGATCTCCTTCCCAACTTCCTTCCTTTTCCTCCGCGTCCCAGGACTCCTCGCCGTCGACCATAGCACGAAATACGGCCGGCAGCGAGAGATCACTGCCTACCAAAAATATGAGGGCACCACAAGGCTCCTCCCAAGCG
This sequence comes from Lacanobia oleracea, assembly GCA_950371165.1. Lineage (NCBI taxonomy): Eukaryota > Metazoa > Arthropoda > Insecta > Lepidoptera > Noctuidae > Lacanobia > Lacanobia oleracea. The sequence goes on from OX493406.1 coordinate 18,517,398, forward strand.
GCACATTCTGCCAGCATATGCCGCGCCTGTCCTCCCGGCAGTCGACGCAGTGGTGATACCGAGCATCCGGCTCCCTGCCTATGCGACACAGGAACCTCCGAAGCAGCCATGCCCGAAAGGACCTGCGTCACACGAAATGATAAGGTGCCGTGCCTTCTCCCGAGCCACAAGTCGAGCACTGGCCGGATGGCCTCAATAGTGCCGAGGCCGGCGGAAGAGCCTGTCCCACCATTCCGCTGCCAGAACTTCGTGTAGCTGCGACCGACGCAGCTCAATGTGCCATTGCATCAGTCGCTCGCCGCGCGCCCACGCAAGTAGTCACACCTGTATTAACTTAAATTAACTAAAATTTTGCACACAATTACCGGCAAAGGTGCAAAGCTGAGATTGTCTAGTTAATCCTTTCAGATCATACATATCAAGTACTTTGAGTACCTGAGAAAAAGAGCAAAAAAAACCGGCCATGTACGAGTCCTTATTTTTTATATTTGAGTTGGTTGAATGAAAGGTAAATTGCGGTTTCCGATTTATGAGGTATTAAGAAAAAAAAAAACTACTTACTAGATCTCGTTCAAACCAATTTTCGATGGAAGTTTGCATGGTAATGTACATCATATATTTTTTTTAGTTTTATCATTCTCTTATTTTAGAAGTTACAGGGGGGGGGGGGGCTCTGTAACTTCACACATTTTACCACTTTGGAAGTGTCTCTCGCGCAAACTATTCAATTTAGATAAAAAAATATATTAGAAATCTCAATATAATTTTTGAAGACCTATCCATAAATACCCCACACGCCCACAAGTTACCCGTAGAATATCTATATCTCGCCACGGCGTCCTCACCTTCCGCCTGACACAGGTACTCACCGGACACGGTTGTTTCGGGAGATACCTGTTTCGGATTCGGCGGGAGGACGCGCCCGGGTGTCATCACTGCGAGGATTGCCCGGAGGACACGGTGGAGCATACGGTGGAGGTCTGCCATGCTTGGGCGGAGCACCGCCGGGTCCTCATCGAGGCGATCGGCGGCGGCGACCTCTCGCGACCGGCCTTGGTTCAATCTTTGGTCCGGAGCGAGGAGGCATGGGAAGCGATCACCTCCTTCTGCGAAGCAGTAATGCTAGCAAAGGAGGAGGCCGAACGTGTGAGAGAGAGGGAAACCTCACGTCCCAGTCGCCGCAACAGAAGAAGACGCCCCAGGCGTCGGGAGTCGCAGGACGATTCCCGGCCGCCGTAGGCGCGGGCCTGCGGACGGCGAGCAGTGGGTGGCTCGCCGTCTGATCAGAACTAGGCCCGGGTCGGCGGCGCGCTGCGATCCCAGCGCGCCTCAAAGAGATGTCAGCGTGGAAGACGGGGCCCGCTTGGGCAGGTGCCTGCTGGGGCTGCGGAATCTGTTCGAAAGAGGTGCCGTAGCCTTGGAACGCAAAGGGCTCCAGGAGGAACACGGATGGGTTTTAGTCAGTAAGAGTCTGACACTCCCTCTTGCTTCACCCAGAGCGGGAGGAGTCATTTGATGATTTCCCATCCTTAAAAAAAAAAGAAAAAAGAATATATCTATACTAATATATAAAGCTGTAGAGTTTGTTTGTTTGATTGTTTGTTTGTTTACTTGAACACGCTAATCTCAGGAACTACGTGTCCGATTTGAAAAACTCTTTCAGTGTTAGATAGCCTATTTATCGAGGAAGGCTATAGGCTATAATCATCACGCTAAGACCAATAGGAGCGGAGCAGTAATGAAAATTGAGACGCAAACAAAGTTGCGTGGGTCAACTAGTAAAATCATAAATAGTGCAAACTTATTCAAAAACAAATTCAAGACATACTTATTGAGGAAGGGCTATTACAGTGTTGATGAGTTTGTGGAGGACAAAAGACATTAAAACATTTTTTTTTTTTTTTTTTTTTATTGGAGATTGGATTGTTAGCATCCGAAATCATTTATTTTTGACATTGAATTTTTCTTATTTCTTATTATTAACTTGAATGATTTATTATTTTGTGGTTGCACATTGTGACATTATAACATTATTGATCTTTTTTAAATTTAATTATTGAATTTTATTTTTGACATTTATTTTTTATCAAACTGGAATAATTTTAAAATGGAATTTGGATTATTATTTGTATGACATAATGATTTGTTTCCAAATTTCTTTAAAAATTGATATTATTATGTCCCTTATTTATTTTCCTCATTTATTTATACTTTTTTAAAGATTTTTGTACAATATAAAAAAACATTTAAAAATATAAAAATAGTAGCCCACCGATATCGGGAAAAGGGTCCAAGCAACTGGTGATCAGGGCTCCAAGGAGAAGAACCTCTTGACAATGCGAGCCGTGTCCAACAGTACCGCTTTCTGAATCAAGCCCTTGATCCAGCTGCCAAACGAGAGCCTCCTAAGGTGTTGGTCGAGGCTCGTGGCTATTAAGCCATTGGCTATTCTGCCATACCGCCCTGCGATCATTAGTGTCAAGCACCGCAGGTTTGCGTCAGTTCTCATTTGCCAAGGAGAGCGAGGTGAGTCCCTTGTCCACCGCCACTACATCTCGATGCATACCCACGTGGATAGCTAGGAAATATTCCCTGAGACTGCATATCTCGCGATTGTGGAGAGTCTTAGCATTTAAAAAACCTCAACCTCCACACTTTCGCGGGAGATACAGTCTCATTACCGACGATCGTGGGTGATGCATTCGATATGCAGTAAGCAGTGTGCGGACTCGCCTATCCAGAACGTCAAGTTCCGTTTGAGTTCATTTGAGTATGCCGAAAGTGTACATCAATAGCGGCATGACCCAACCGTTGAAGGCGCGCACCTTGTTTCCGCCTGATAAAAGGCTATTAAATACCTTCTTCAGGCGGCCAAAGAAGCGCTCCTTCAACGATTGCTTCATGACAGTAACATTGATACCTAAAGCTTCCGACATACCCAAATACTTGTAAGTTTCAGTTGGAGAGAGGGATCTCAAGTTTATGGAATCCGAAAGTTGAGTTCCCACGGATTCCATAATCTCTCCACGCTTTACATGCATGACCGCACATTTGTACACACCAAATTCCATCCTGATGGCGTTACTGAATGTTTCAGTTACCTTCAGTAGCTCCATCAGTTACAGATTAGTGGGGGCAAAGAGTTTCAGATCATCCATGTAAAGGAAGTGAGATATAACCTGACCACCTCTCTTGAACCGGTGGCCTAGCCCTGAACTTCCCAGCTGTGTGCTAAAAGGATTCAAGGCTAGACAAACACCAAAGCGGACTCAAACTATCGTCCTGAAATATACCCTGCTCGATCCTTACCGGTTCACTATTTTTCTGGATATTTAAACATCCTGGATAGCGAAGGATTGTCCTCCATTGCTCCATACAAGACATCAGGAAGGTGCGTAGCGTTGCATCAACTTTATACAATTCTAAGCACCCTCATGAGCCATGTATGAGGCACCGAGTCATAGACCTTCTTATAGTCTATCCAGCATGTCGACAGATCCTTTCGGGAACGCCAAACCTGTTGGCTAATGACCATATCAATAAGGAGTCCTACAACCATTTTGAGAGGCAGACATGATGTTGTTGTTGTTAATATGCCTATTAATCTTTGCCCTCAAAATGGATGTAAGAACCTTCACAGACCGTCGGTAAACACGTGATCGGTCTATAATTTTTAGGTTCCGCAGTACTAGTGATTTATGGAGCAGGTGGGGCTCCATAAATCAGGGTGGGTTATTCCTGTAGTTAAGAACTGGGGTAGCGACCCAGACTCTAAGGCACACTAGAATTGAGACGCCAAGCAAGCGTTCGATCTCGTGAACCATTTAATCCAGAAATTGTGCAGCCCGTCCGGTTCTCCAGGACCGGGAGAAGCCGAAGTCTTCTCCAACCTCTTCTTCGCCTTCGGAGCGGTGCAGCGAGAGGGTCGTCCTCCCGCGCACGCTCCGCCGCCTCCTTTTGCGAGATGACGTCGTGCAATTCTGAGTGTATCGCTCCACTCGCCGCTTGTACCGACATATACGATTTGCCCATGCATAAACTTTCTGCTTTAGGAAGTCGATACGCTTTGTGACGCGAAAACGCCCGCCTCACAAAGCGCATCACTCTGCGGCGAGTGTTGCCCTCCCTGAAGCAGATTAGTTTGCCGATGAGTGCTCTAGCCTCATCGATACGACGCTCGATCCTGCACTGCCAAGCTGGTACAGCTGGTCGTGTAACTCTGTCACTACTAGGAAATTTGACATGAGCTACACGACATGCTGCTGCAGCTGCACAGTACAAGATCGAGTGGGTATCGGCAAGGTTTTCGCTGCTATCAAAATAACTTGTTAGCTGCGAATCTAGAGCACACACCAGCGCCCTATTTTTATTATGCATGGGCAAACGAGGTAGACGAGGTCTAAGCTCAGGCGGTGTGGAGCGATACTCTCGGAAGACATCCTCCAAAGCGCTCCTCAATCGATTATTGCATTAGGTACTCACGGATGTGGCCCCGTCATCATCATCTTCACCGACGTAGTTGGATCGTGGTGAAACACTTGCACTGGGTTGTATTTGCACCGCGGCCGGTGGCGAAGTAGGTGAGACGCGGCTGCTCCGTGATTCCAGACGCAGTCTATCAAGTATGGCGTCATCCAAGAAACGGTTACGCTTGATAACCCGCACCTGATCCGATAATCGTTATTATTATTTCCTTTATTCATTTACTAAACTTATATATTATATTTTTAAATATTTGAATAAAATAAATAAAAAAACATTTAAAAATATAAAAATAGTAGCCCACCGATATCGGGAACAGGGTCCAAGCTACCGGTGGTCAGGGCTTCAGAGAAAGGAACCTCCTTACAATGCGAGCCGAAGTACCGCTTTCTGAATCAAGCCCTTGATCCAGCTGCCCAACGAGAGCCTTTAATAACTTAATAATATTGTTATTTTAAGTTAATACAGTACTTTCTTTATTTATTTATCTTTCATTTATTAATATTTTTAGATTCCTTTATTAGTACGTAACAAAAAAATAACAATAAATGAACAAACTATTTGTTGTAGAATAAATAGATAAATCAAGATAACAAAAATAAAAATACGATTTTTCGTAAAATTATTTGCAAAAGGTAAATAAATATATAGGTAACTTTGACTAAGAATTATTCTGTATGTTTAGAATAATTCTTAGTCATAGTTTACGTACTAATAAAGGAACCTAAAAATATTAATAACTGAAAGATAAATAAATAAAGAAAGTATACTTACATTGGTATTCGTAAAAATCTACGAAAAAGCTTTGTTTTCGTCAATAATTCAACAAACGTTTCAGTTATGTTAGAGAAAAAGTAACTTTTGTTGAATCGTTTATTTTGACAGTTGAGCGTTTCCGTTGAGCTGCTATAAGACGTCATGGTACCAAACAGGAACAAAATTGAATGAATGAAACCAAAAGATACGACTCAGTCTGTGACAATCGCTGTCAGATGGCATGGCCTAAATTGAATCGTTAATCTGACGTTATAGTACGAATTAGAAGAAAAGTTCAGTTTAGGTCCTAAAATGGATCGCGTTAAGAGCTCGTGGTAGGCGTCCAGACCTCCACATTGAATTGTCAAGATAGTGAATACACTTATTTGGATAAGGATTAATGCTGAATAGGGGATAACGGCTTTTCAATTTACGCAATAGTTTGAATAAATTTTAAAGGATAAATAAGGTGTACAATCCATTATTTTGATCTACACAAATAAAAAAACGTTTGCGACTAGCATAAGCTGTTATATTTTTTTTAATTCAACTTTATCAAGCAAAATTCTTTGTTGTGTGTTTTCTTTAAATAGAAAAACCTTGTTTGATGCTCTTAAGCGAGCTATTTGGAACCGTCAGCCACGTCCCTAGACAGTGCCAGAGTTTAAGAAAGCCACTTTTCAAGAATAGGACAGGTTTCCCCAAGAAATGCTGGATACCTTGATCCTCAGCATGCCCAGGAGGATCTCTGTATGTGTTCGAGCTAGGGTAGGAGTTATACTGTATTGAATATAAACCTTTTATTATAAATTGTTGTTTAAGTTCGGTTAAACAGTCTTTTTCTTTCTATCAAATTCCTGTTACAATTACATTTTGATAAATTACATAATTTAATAAAAAATTGTTTAATTTCTTAATTTCAAACAGGGTTTTTCTATTTAAAAAAACACAAAAAAAAGTTTTTTTTTGGATAAAGTTCAATTTAAAAAATATAACAGCTTATGCAAGTGATCTCAAACTTTGTTTGATATGTGTATCTTACAGTTAAGCCAGCGTTTGCAATGTAAGCGCAATAAAATGTGTTTATTTACAACATCACTTTAGAAACCTCTAAAAGTATCAGTGTTTGTCTACAATATATTATGCATGTTATACATATATGTACCTACATGTTGTTATGTATACTATATGTATTGATATATAACATGCACATTGTGTATGTGCATGTTATATATCAATGTGTTTCTATTTAAATAACCCGCATCAAAATCCGTTGCGTTGTTTTAAAGATCTAAGTATACATAGGGATAGACAGCGGGAAGCGACTTTGTTTGACAGACACCGGGAGGCGAGTCTGTTTGACAGACAGCGGTAAGCGACTTTTTTATGATATGTTGTGCTAGTGATTATTTGTAAAAAAAGTTATTTTATACTTTGCAGTTTTTGTTTTTGGAAGACGGTTATTTTTTTTTGCTTTCACAGCGTACCGGCGTGATGTTATGTTATGAACTGGTGTAAGCAATCAACAAACATACGATTTCAGAAATCCCAATCCATTTGCTATCATTTATTGAAGAGTTCCGTTGTTTACCTCCGAAGTTAAACTTCACCAAATTGAAATGGGACCAGTCCCATCATCAGATCCTGACTTATACCTTCCATCATCAGCTAAGCAACATGAGATGATGATAACCAGGCACAAATATCTGAATTGCGTTAGAAAGTTTATGAAAAACATTGTATGTGCTTATAAAATTTGAGGGCTTCCCTCGATTTTCATGGGATCCCCAGATTCAAACTTGGTGAAAATGGGACCACCTCAGAAGTATAGGCTTTCGAAAAAGAAAAAAAAAACGGTCCACAATTGGCGGAGAAATCTGTGAATATACATAAAAAAAAAACATACAGCCAAACATAGAACCTCCTCCTTTTTGAAGAAGTCGGTTAAAAATGCATGGTTTTCGACTTTTAGAGCAAACAGTGAAAAAGTCCCAGTTTATCGCGAGCTGCGCAGCGAGCGCAAGCTTTCCGAAGTTGCAAAATTCACACTACTCTAACTTTACTGGTCTATACAACATACCAAAAAACCAGAACTACATCAAGCTTTGCGTTTTTAGCCTTTTGTAGCGTCGATTTCTACTTGGGAAATAGAATTACAACTCTAAATTGCATCCGGGCGAAGCCGGGGCGGGTTGCTAGTTTGAAATAATTTCAAAAAAGTCTTGCCCCTTTATTATTATATTATAATGTCCTGCTCATATTACTATATGTCACATTCATATTATGATTATTCCGTGACATGACCTTGAAATGTCGTTCTCACCACGTGGTAAGAAGTTTTACTTATCGATAGAGTTGATGTCGGATAAGGAAGTTCGCCACTTCAATTGACAAATAAATTTTATTAGTCACTAGAAGTGCAATAAATGATATAGGTCCTCACAGACGCCACAATCTTCACAGTTTGGTGAGTCAGTAAATTTAATTTTATGATGAGGAATCATCATAAAATATAAATTAAATATTATTAATTGAATATAAATTATAGCATGGTATGTGTCCAGATCTGAGTCTGTCAGCCATTGGCGTATCTAATGATTTTTTCTAGGGGGGGCTGGCCCCCAACTTGAGATGCAACGTCCATTGGTAAATGATATATATTTTGAAGCGTGCGCAGCGAGCTCGAAAATTTTTAATACGATGCCTTGTTTCGGATACGTAACATTTTCTTTTTATCATAAAAACATACGTATGGGTATACGTATGTTTTTTTGTCGACTTAAGCGTAACCCGGAGAACTAAAGATGCTAGGGCGAGTGAAGCAAGCCCTGAAAAATTTTAGTGCCACGACTCAGAAACGCCAATTTTCTTCTTATAAGGATAAGAAGAAAATTGGCGTTTACACTTATACACATGTTTTATGTCAACTTAAGCAAAAACCGCGCAGCCAAGGATGCTAAGGGAAGCGAAGCGAGCCTAAAAAATTCTAGTTCCTTGACTCAGAAACGCTAGATTTTCTTCCTATCAAATATTTCACAGATGTTTTTTTTGTCACTTTAAGCGTAAACTGGAGCGGGCGAAGTGGGTCCGAAAAGAGTTTATTGTCTCCAAAACGTTATATTTTCTTTATATCATACAAACATTTTTCCTTGCACAATATGGGTGATACGAGTGAGGAGAGCTCGAAAATTTTAGCATCCCGCCTCAGAATATCGGTGTAGATATAGATACGTTACCATTTTTTTATTTACCATCCGTACAATCATCGAAGTTACTTACTTGACTTTAACATAAAACTTGTATAATTAAGGATGCAAAAGTAATCTCTCTCAAAGAAATGTTCTCAGACAGGTTGTGCCTCGGATAGGTATGATCCTCTGAGTCCTATCGATACAGACATAAAAGTAAAGTTTTCGATTTATGCACAGATGCCAGCACATCAAACTTTCTGAAACTGTAAAATTTTCCCAATCAATCTTGAACCAAATCGTTTTAGCGATAAAGTTGAAAATCTACTAAAGAAATTTGACAGATTGTTGTAGCTTGATCAACTTGACGAGCTGGCGTCTGTACAACTAAGAATGTAAGAACGAGCGAAGCGAGCTCAACATTTTCAATACCCCAACCCGGTTAATTGTAACTTAAATATATTTTTTTTCTTTTTACTATTGATAGGCACGCGCTTGACTACCATCTCACCTGAAGGTAAGCGATGATGTGGTCAAAGATGGAGCACGCTTGCCTAGAGTTAACCTATTTACTCTTGATTTAAAGACTCCCAGGTTGTAGCTATCAGGAAACACAGACTCCGGCAGGGAATTCCACTAAATGTGCGTGGTTTGACTATTTTCAGAAGGTTTGTCAATTTGACGAGTACGATTTTCCTCGGACTGCACCTACCCACATTTCTAGAGCCCGGGCGATATTAATAACTTTGTTGAGTGATACAGGGAAACTAAAAAATATAGAGAACGTAAAATGCAAAACCGAGCGAAGCGAGCACTTAAATTTTTGTACTCTATTTCGGATAGGTTTGATTTTCTACCTTAATATCTAAACAGAAATAACTTATTGCCTCATACAAGAAAGGACAATAACTGAGAGATCGTAAAATTAAAAAGCGAGCGAAGTGAGCTTGAAAATTTTTGCACTAAATCTCATTAGGTTTGATTTTTATACTTAAATAGAAGCTTGAAACTTTTTTGAAAAATGCACCAAAGTTTAAGCACTTTAGAGTGTACGATGTAAAACCGAACGAAGCGAGCTCGAAAATGATTGCATTCTGGATAATTTTATCAACTTCATAATTATGTAAGTTGTAACTATTTAACAGAATACAGTAAGAGCCGAGCCCTAGGCTGAGTGGGGCACGGAAAACCCGCCCCCACCTATATACGCTTATGCTGTCGGTTGTAACAATTAGTTTTCTATTTAAATTTGTGTTTGGTATGAATAGAAGAATTGAAGTGTGAATAGAGTAATAAAGAATAGAAGGATGTACCCACCCCAATACACCCCCGGTCCAGTCGATCAAGCCCGTCTGGTATAGTTTGTATTTAGGCATAAGCTCTGAATACTCTGGTACAATATTCATTTGTTTACCAGAGGTAGCTGAAAATTTAGCTAATGTGTCCGCCTTTTCATTACCTCTTAAGCCAGTATGAGAAGGAACCCCGTTGCAATCTCAGAAGTACACCTCGTTCTGTAATATTGTGTAATGTAATGTTCATCTATCTCATATAGGATAATATAAGCTATCGATGCACCTCTGCAATCAGAGGCGCATCGAGCTATGTGTTGTAGTGAGCTTTTGCTGTCTGTAAAATTTTGACAGACAGCGGGTAAGTATTTTTTTTAGAAATGACTTAGAGTAGTTATAGCTCGGCTCTTAGCCCGTTCTCGTTTAACGTAGTGCTCGATGTAGTTACGGCAAACATCCAAGATCAGCCTCCATGGCTAATGATGTATGCCGATGACATCGCCCTCGATAATCAGAACAAAGCCCAACTTGAGCGCAAAGTCAACATTTGGAAGGACACGCTTGAAAACGGTGGTCTGAGACTAAATGTGGCGAAGACTGAGTACATGTCCTGTGGCAGCACGGATACAAACACCATCCGAATAGGTTCGGACCTGATCAGAAAGTCCGATACGTTCAGGTACCTTGGATCCGTGCTGCACAAGTCTGGCATCGTGGACGACGATGTTCAAGCACGTATTGGCGCGGCTTGGGCGAAGTGGCGCGAGGTAACGGGCGTTGTATGCGACCGCAAAATGCCTCCGAAGCTCAAGGGGCAGATATATAAATGCATCATTCGGCCTGTCCTACTGTACGGGGGCGAGTGTTGGCCAGCACTAAGCAGACACACCTAGGAGCTTCGCGTCACGGAGATGAAGATGCTGAGGTGGATGAGTGGCGTAACGCGATCCGATCGCATACGCAACTCTTACATCCGAGGTAGTCTTGGTGTCCGTGACGTGGGGGAAAAACTGCAAGAGTGTCGTCTGCGATGGTATGGCCACATCATGCGCCGCCCTATGGAGTACGTTGGTCTGAGATGCATGAATATGGCTGTTCTTGGGGCTAGGCCCCGTGGTCACCCTCGCAAGCGCTGGCTGGACGTCGTCAAGTCCGACATGAGAGCCAATGGCCTGACTGAGAAGGATGTTCAAGATCGGGCAAAGTGGAGGAAGCTAAGTAGGAAGGCGGACCCTGGCAATAGCCGGGATTAACGCCAGGTGGAACAAGAAGAAGACTTAGAGTAGTTATTTAAATATATTTTATTTGTGGGAGACTGGTGCCTAAACTAAGACGAGGCCTGTATTTTAGGACTCCAGGTCTCCACCTATTTGCTTGAGATGATATAAAGTAACAGTAGTTATGCTCCAAAAGCTATAACAATAACCGAAGAAAAGTATTTTTTTTTGTTTTTAAACCAATATAGACAAAAACCAATAAACACACCTAAGAAGTTACAGGGACTTGTTGTTGTAAATACATTAGAAGAGTAAATGAGTGTATGAGCATTGAAACAGAGTATGTGTCTCGTGTGATGAGTGTATGATGTGTAGTGTGTAGTGCATGTCAGTGAAAGTTTTTATATTTGTATGTTTAGGATGAAAGGTATATATTTTTTTATTTAAACTCCATTTTTATTTTTATTATTTCTTAATTTCCAGGAGTTCTTCATTTTTTTGATAGTCCAAGTTCACGTAACCATGAAGCCACTTTTCTTTTACATTCGTACGTATTATCATTATAGATATTCTTAGATTTATTAATTTGATTGTATAATTTAGGTCCAATAAAGTTATATTTTTTTTGTGCAAATCTGGTTTTAGTTTTATGGGTTTTGCAAACGGTATAGTGCCGTCTCTTGTTCATAATTTCTGGACTAAACATCGATGCGTCTTTATGCTGCCAAAGGACTGTTGATAGTATGACGAGCTGTCTAACAGTCAGTACTCCAGTTTCCTGATATAGCTCCCGGGTAGAAAATAGCCTAGGCTTAAAGAAGGCAACTTTTAAAATCAGCCTCTGGGCTCGCTCCAATTCGAACAACTTTGTTTTGTCGGCGCCGCCCTATGAGGTAATACAATAGGTCACTATAGACTGAATCAAGGCAAAGTAAACCATGATCAGTGTCTTGCTATCTGCCACATGCCTGAGTTGTCTAAAAATACATGTAAGTTTACGCACTTTTTGAGAGATATTATGAATGCGTTCTCCAAACGAATGCTAACTGTCAATTGTTACACCCTTATAGCGTATACATTTCGCTGATGTGATAAGTGGGCAATTTCTACACTGTAATGAAGGAGGAAAAGAACAATGATGAGCGTATATATGAGATACGTAATGTGAGTTCACTGGTGTGTCTCGAATGGAGAATTGTACGAATTTGGTCTTATCCGTATTCAAAGTCAGCGAACTGGCAGCAAGCCAGTGGCAGACAGTGTCAAACCCAGCCTGAGCCCTAGCAAAAGCCTCCTCCCTAGTGTCAGCCGTAAACGTTAATGTAGTGGTATCCGCATAAGAAATGACTGTACAGTCTAGGAGTTTAAGCTGGCAGAGTTCATTAATGTAACACAGAAATAATGTAGGTCCAAGAATACTACCCTGCGGGATTCCATATAACACCTGAAGATCATCACTCATGTGCTCACCGATACAAATACACTGAGATCTACCTGATAGATAATCTGCGAAAAGATCAAGTTGTTTGCCCCGAATACCCATGTAATTTAGTTTGTTCAAAAGGTTGGAAGTAGCTCATTTGATTCCAGATAATTAACTAGCTTACTGTTTATGACGCGCTCAAATATTTTAGACAGTGATGTAAGGATTGCGATAGGTCTATAGTTGTTGACACAGTCCGTATTTCCTGCCTTATGTTTAGGAATAACAATAGATTTTTACAGCGCATTGGGGAAAACACCAGCCTCCAGACAGCGATTTATGAGGTCTGTTAGCACAGGAGTAACGAAATCAGAGACCTTCCGCAGAAACCCAGATGAAACGTTATCCCAACCCACTCGACAGTCATGTTTTAGGTTAAGTATAATTTTTTCAACTTATTGTAAATTGATCATAAAGCACCCAGTTTCGATGTACTAAGTTTTCTGTAAAATTTATTCAAGAAGTGAGATAAAAATCATCATAAGAGAAGAAGGTTTACTTATTTAAACACAAGATTGATACCGATCGCAGCCGACGGTATCGGTCTTCGGTCTTCGGTCTACGATCCACGGTCCACGGTCTACCTCCCGTAATAAAGGAGATTCTTTCCAAGTAACCGTGAGCATTACAACATAGTTCCGAGTTCTATTAGAGTACGTGATCCAGTTGAACACGTAATCATTGCTGCGATCGATCTCCGGGATATCCACACAGTTTATTTAAACATAGATATTTAAATTTGTTTGATGTTATTAGTTTGCATTTCTAACTATTAATTTGTTTTTTCCTTGTTATTTCCTATTTGCATATTGTCTAGGAGTTGCAAAGTCAACGTCAGTTGAGACGGTTCTAGATCTCAGTATTGATTGCAATCACTATCTGAAGGTTTAGAAGTTCGCTTACTTGAAGGAAGTTTTTCCTAACAAATTTAAAACCGTTCCTTTTGCATCATTTTTTGCTTCAAAATTAACATTTTTATTCACCAGTACGTAATATTTTAGTGTATTTTTTATTTGACCGTTTTTATATTTTTTGTACTTACATTTGATTTCATTTTTTTTCAATATACGATACGTGTTTTATGCGATAACATCTTTTATTTCGCTACAAAATGCGTATCATATAATTTTGCTTTTTTCGCTACAATTTACAAACATGCTGGTGGCTTTACAGGGATCAATTTCATCATAGATTTGACCAAAATCTATCTCTGTTCACTCAGATACAGCCTTCTCCCAATTAATTTTCCTAATCAATCTAGTATCTTTAGCCTTTCCGGAAATTTTGTAATCAAGACAAAATAATATAGCATAATGATCAGATATCATAGTTTGCAGATTGAAGGTGTGCTTTCACCTTCAATCTGCTTTTGCCTGGTTTTAACAATAACATGATCAAGACAATTTTCACCTCTAGTTGGTGAATAAATTGCAGGCAAAAGGCCGTAGAAAGAGGTACTGTCAAGATAAGCTGAAGTGTTTGTATCGCTATTTAATAAATTTATATTGATATCGCCCGTTATGATTATGTTACGAAAGTGTGATAATTTATCAAGTAGATTATTAAGTGAAAGCAAAAAGTTGTCCAGTTTTTTAAATGATGGCGATCTATACAACGTTGATACGACAGAGGGGCTTTCCTTTAAACTGCCTATACTAGGTACCATTTCCAAGCTCTGTACCAAAAATAAATTAAATTGGAGCAGTAGTTTAGTCGCAAATGATTTTTAAAGTTTTTGCACCGTTTGAACACGATGTATCTTTTCTAACAGCTGATTATCGTCTAAGCATAGGTCATGCACCTTACAACGATAAATCTACGATGCCTTGTTGCCGCTCTGACGCATGTCGAAGGACATTCACTAAAAATTGGCAATGCAAACAAGGAAGCAATCAATATACACACACTTGCACTTTCACTACGAAAGCGACATACGTAGCGCGTTTGAAAGAAACAGAAATAGGTCAGTTGGTTGCATCCTTGTTTTTTTGCGATCGGTAAGTGGGGCCTCTATTCAGTACGCCGACGCTATCTTTTCGGAACGTACGGTTTGTGGAATTCGCGCGCAAACAATTGTGATTTTATTTTGTTATTGTGATGGGACACTACATAAGTTTAAGACAGTATTCCTTTCTTTTATTGTGAGAGGACACGTAACTTGGGATTATTATTATTTAGTATTAGTGTTTTTTTTTTTGTGATTGACTGTTTTTTATGGTGATAGGACACGTAACTTGGGATTATTATTATTTAGTATTAGTATCTCGGGACCTCACTCCCATGAATTTCTTTTTGTGGGGGTACATTAAGGGTGAAGTGTATGCCTCAGAGGTAAATACAATTGATGAGTTAAAAAATAGGATTATTTTAGCATTCCCAAATTAAAGTGCTTAGCGACGGACAGTGATCTAATTAGAAAAATAAATAACAATATTCTCCGTCGGTATAATTTGTGCATCAATGTGAATGGAGGACACATCGAAAATTAAAAAATTTAGTGTGTTTGTTTTCGTGCGCGTACTTCGAAACGTTACATAAATAAAAGCCAGTGCGAGCGGAGGCCTAAGTCGCCGACCGCCACCCCGGCCCGGCCCCCGCCAAGCACACGAGATACCGCACACGTGCTCCGGCGCGCGCGCGACGTTGCCGCTTTGTTACCTAGCGGCCTAGGTATCTAAGGTCAGTGTCATTTTTTTACAAAGGGTGGTTGCGTTTTATTCGGATTTGCAAGCTATTTAGTTTGTTTGAAAAAAATATTTTCTCATTTATGGCGCTTTTTGTTTTTGTACCGTATCGAATTAATACTGAACACGTATAGTATACGTAGTTTAATTTAATGCCCCTCTGTCGTATCAACTCTGTATATTGCAACTATAACTGTCTGATTTGTTCCTAATTTAATTACCAAGCAGTTAGCTTCCATAAGCTGAGCTTCCTCAATTGTAAAGTTTTGTTGATCGTTAATTACAACCACAATTCCATCATTTTGATTATAATTTTTAGAAGTTTTGTGTGACCTTTATTTTTGGGAGACTTGATACCTGTGAAAGCAAATACTCAGAAAGAACAATTAAATCACACTCAAATGCCAGCCTAGCCATCATTACCATTAGTTCATCGAAATTGCGATTTAAACTGCGGATGTTTTGTTGTAAATTGGGGGTCGAGTCACCCGCATCCGTAGGAGAATACCCAATTTTTAGACCCTACACGTGATCCCCGGGTGGTGCTAATCAGGTGACACTAACTGGTGGTAGGCTTCGGCCGATGGCTTGTGACCTGGGCAAAGACGTACCGCCAAGCGGCTTAGCTGCGTTCCGGTACGATGCTCAGTGTAGCCAATTCAGAGGAGCTGGGTCGAAATAGTTGTTTCAATGCAGGCAGGCCAACCAGGCTTACCCTGGCGTGGGCGTATCGGGAGACTAGTCGCGGAGGGTAGCGGGATCCGAGGCACGGTGCGCCGCTGACCGACCGCCAGGTAGTTGGGGGCCCAAGTAGTGTGCTAGCCACACATGAAAGGCTGCCCCGCCAACTGACGAAAAATCCCGGAATGCACCATCGTCCTGGTTGGCGACCAGATGAAAGGGCTCGATGGTCATTCCCGGGGGGGCTCGGGCGTCCCCGGAGTCTCCAGACTAGTCCCCCAAAGATGTTGTCCTGTCAGGGCGTGCCTGAGGGTTAGCAGCATGGAACCTCATTTCACTTCCTTCTCCTCAACCTCACTCACTTTTATTATGAACAGGCGAAAAAAGAGAAAAGCTGTACAGCGGCAGCACGCCCTTTCGCATAAAGTGCACCTCTCTAACATACGAGGTGTTCACTCAAATCTCGCTGCAGTCCATCACCACTTTGAGACCGAGAAACCAGCGCTCTTGTTCCTGTCGGAGACGCAGATCGGATGTCCGTCAGACGTGTCATACCTGTCACCCAGGGTTTACCCTGGAGCACCACTTCAGACCACGCGCGGGCGTATGCATGTACGCCCGGGACGACATCTGCTATCGGCGTCTCCGTTACCTTGAAGACTCCAGGTTCTCGACGCTGTGGGCTATAGTGGACACAGGCCTAGGCAAAATTGTCTACGCCTGCGTCTACCGTTCGCACAGCGGTGATTTGGAGACCACTGGGCTTACACAGCACCTCAGTGAGGCGGCGGATGCGGCTCAGCAGCGGTACCCTTCTGCCCAATTGGTGTTACTGGGGGACTTCAATGCCCACCATCAGGAGTGGCTCTTCCCATACCAGTGCACAGACCATGCTGGACGAGAGACGCGAAAGCTAGCACTTGCGTTAAATCTTACCCAGCTGGTCCAGGGGGCAACGAGGGTGCCGGATGTTGATTCGCACACTGTCAATTGCTTGGACCTTTTGCTGACAACCGATCCAGACAGCTATTCGGTGTCGATTTCTTCACCACTGGGTAGTTCCAACCACTGTCTGGTGAAGTCTGTATCCGTCTACTCCCCGCCCGATCCTAGCCCAAGAGGCACCCGGCGGGTATGGCGATACAGGACAGCAGATTGGGATGGCATGCGATCTTTTGCGCATGTTACCTTTGGCAGCCTACTTGCTTTTCTTCCACTGATGCTTCGTCGTGCGCGGACGCCGTGTCAGATGTGTTGCGGAGGGGAATAGAGTACTACATTCCGTTCTCTGACATAGCAATATCTGGCAAAGCTCGTCCTTGGTTTGGTGCCGAGTGCAATCGCGCTGATGGGCTTAAGCACGCGGCGTACCTGGCATGGGTCGACGCTCGTACGCGCAAAGCAAATGACGTGAGTCGGAAGAAGAGAGCCTTCAACAGGGCTGCCAAGTCCTGCAAGAAAGTGTTGCGGAGGGCTCGGTTTGACCACATTAGCCGAATAGGGAACAATCTTGCTTCATACCCAGCAGGTTGTAAGGCTTTTTGGTCCCTGGCTAAGTCGGTCGAATCGAACTTCTGCCGCCCCTCACTATCACCACTGCTGAGACCCGACGGGACGCTGACCCACTCCGCTGAGGAGAAAGCGAACTTGTTTGCTTCTTTGTTTGCGGAATCTTCATGTCTGAATCCTGGTGGCGCGACGCCCCCTGCTTCTCCTGGTGGATGCGAGTCGAGTATGTCAAACATTCGCATTCATCAGAAAGACGTCCATAGGGTACTGCGTAACCTAGACGTGAACAAGGCTAGTGGTCCCGACGGGATACCGGAAATTGTTCTGAAGACTTGTGCGCCTGAGTTGTCTCCGATCTTGACACGCCTATTTCGCCTTTCGTTTGAGACTGGAAAAGTGCCGAAGGCTTGGAAGCAAGCTAACGTGCAACCCGTGCCCAGGAAGGGTAGTCGAGCTGACCCGTTGAATTGTAGACCCATCTCGGTAACGTCCATACTCTGTAAGACTATGGAACGCGTGCTGAATCATAAGCTCCTGGCGTACCTAGAAGCGAATGATATTCTTAGTGACCGTCAATACGGGTTTCGCCGAAATCGGTCAACTGGGGATCTTCTAGCGTATGCCATTCACATCTGGAGTGAGGCCATAGAGAAGCACGGGGAGGCACTAGCGGTCTCCCTTGACATCTCGAAGGCCTTCGACAGGGTCTGGCACGATAGCCTTATTAGTAAGCTTCCTTCCTTCGGTCTGCCCGCCGGTTTGTGCTCATCTGGACTGCTGGATATTAATGCCGGGGTTCCTCAGGGGTCGGTGCTTTCGGCAACTCTGTTCTTGCTGCATATTAATGATCTGCCTTTGGGTATGCAGACGACAGCACTGTTGCTGAGAGATACGTGTCCGACGCACGAGCTGGTGGGTCGCAGATCCGGTCTCTTCGGGAGGCAATGGTTGAGCGCTTGAACGTGTCCTTACAGGCTGTCTCTGAATGGGGCGATGCCAATCTGGTCAAGTTCAATGCTGCTAAGACCCAAGCGTGTCTATTTTCCACCAAAAGGAGCCAATTCCACCCAGCTCCATCTTTCCGAGGTTTAACCGTGCCGATAACCGACCAACTTGAGCTTCTTGGGGTTACATTAACATCTACTCTCAATTTTGGCCCTTACGTAAAGGCAAAGGCTCAAGTGGCTGCAAAGAAGTTGGGGATTCTGGCAAAGGTGAGACGATACTTCACGCCGGAACAGCTGCTTAAACTCTATCAAGCGCAGGTTCGATCGTGTATGGAGTACTGCTCTCTTCTTTGAGATGGATCTGCCAGATACCAGCTTGATGCCCTTGAGTCAATTGAGAAACGAGCCAAGAGGATCATCGGCAATGAGAGGCTTGTCGCGACGAAGCTCCAAAGTCGGTTTTTTACCGGTTGTATTTTGGGGAATGTGCGACGGAATTGCATAATTTAATTCCGCCAAGCCCGTTCCATCATCGGACCACAAGACGAACGGCGATGCGCCACCGGTACACAGTGGATATCCCAACCATACGCACAAAACGTTTTGGTTAACACATTCATAATGCGTACAGCTAAGGAGTGGAATTCCCTGCCGGAGTCTGTGTTTCCTGATAGCTACAACCTGGGAGTCTTTAAGTCAAGAGTGAATAGGTTATTTCTAGGCAAGCGTGCTCCATCTTCGACCACATCATCACTTACCATCAGGTGAGATAGTGCTCAAACGCGTGCCTATCTATAGTAAAAAAAAAAAAAAAATTTAAATAGTTAGAGGGTTTCTGAATGTATGAGCAGCACCGTTCAGGATTACAGGTCTCCTCAGGTCAGGTGATCAGGTGGCTCTGAGACCCGAAATTGTTCTACGTTGTTAAGCAAATCATTTACGGCAGCGAACACAATAAATTATAATGTTCGATTGACAACGTTATTTGATAATAATTAAATTATTACAGTAGTTTTTGATAATTGCGCGAAAATATTTACATTTGCAATATTTAAATAATTTAGTATTTAATAATATTATAACTTTGTATGTGATTGTCCGGTGTAAATAGTTATGTATACATGTGGTGAATTGTGTAAAAAACAGTGCCACAAGACAAGAAAGAAATATGTTATCAAACAGTATCAAGGCAGTAACTAAAATGAGTCATATTATTCTATTTAAGGGCGCTATTACAAAATCGAGCGCTTGCCCCGGACTAAAGCTACAAACCGCGTTTCCCGAGATTTATAGTGATTGTGGGGCTGTATACAAAAATTGCTTAAAAATATGAGTTTACTTTTAAATAGACCAATTTTTTTTTCATGCATTATAACAATACCTCCTTAATTATTAAATAATTTTTATTTGAATTTGGATTATACTTTCATAGATAAAAAATATAGTTTCGTACGGAAAATTGTCAATAATTCTCAGTTATACAAAATTATTTTTGGTTTATTAGTGCATGAATCGTAACAAATTGATTTGATCATTCCAAAGTAGAAGGTACAGGTTGTATCATGGACATTTTTAAAATTGATTAAATTATTATATCTTCGGTGTACCAAAGCATCAAAAGATTCCCAAAAGCGTAATTTTATGAAACACCCTTTGCGGAGACAAGAAATTTACTGATGTACGTGAACAAATTGATATATTTATTTAGAACACTCCCAAGATCAACTATCAAACTTTCTTAGGCGTATTTTTGTTTTTTTTTTTGTGCTATATCTAAAGCATAATCAGACATCAAAACTCGAATCAAACGCTCAAATTCAAGAAATATTGTGAAAGCGCTCTTAAATCTAAGTCGTTTTCATCTTTTATTTGTATGGATTTGGCGTCTTAACTCTTCCGAAGATAAATTCGCCCAAAAGAAACCCAACAGCCATCATAAGAGCGAGCATTGACACATTGTCTGGTTAAGTAGAATAGTCTGCGAGCTTTGTTAGTCAAAGAGTCAGAGACGTAGATGTTCTGTGGAGGCCCAGACATTTTTATATGATTGGTGTTCAGCGGTAGTTGTTTTTTTCCTTTTGCTTTTTTTAAAATGAATAATGGAGGATATAAATGAAGTTTTTCTGGCCACCGTCAAAAAAGTCGACAACTACGGCTTCAGATTTAGAATTTATAGTGTAGATGTCGCGAATTTCTGTTTCAGTAATTTGAGATGGTAAATTGATTGCTGCGCCAAGGTCCTTAATGATATTTATGAGGTTCTCTTTGGTCTCTTTTTCAAGCTTTGGAATATGTCAGATTTCCAGCGTGGCTGCACGTGAAGTTTTTTCTTGAAACTCTAGTTTTCGTTCTAGGATCTGCATTTGCTTTTTGTAATTTTTATTCTCCTGTTGCAATTGACCAATCATTTCTAGAGACTCATCGTATTTTTTCGTTACAAATAAAACATATTCTTTCAATTCAAAGTAAAGTTCCTTGACAGAGTTAATAGATTGAGTTATTAAATCTTTAGCATTTTGATTTTCCTGGAAATCAGCAAACATGGACTTCATTTGAGACATAAAACTTTCAAGGCATTCCGAGTGATCGTCAAATCTACGTTTATATCTTCTGGTAACATTTAACGCCTCATTTACTTTATCCGGTTCGTTCAGTACAGAGTCCGAACTATGGTGTGGAGTAATATTTCTTGACAAATTGTTGTCATTACTAGGTGGAGTGCGCTGTAAACTCACGTTTACAACTCGTTTATGAGATTTCGAATTTAAATAAATCTCAAAAAGAGTATCACATACTGGGATACGAACTAGCGACCCCCAAACACAAATCACTGTCGTCGACGTTGCGCCAAACGTGCGTTAAACGACCCGCTCAAATAGCGTTTCTTCATTTGTTATGAAAACCTGTTTTGACAGTGTCAACAGCTGACGTATATGTTAGGTCGCGTCACACGCGACGCGCGTACTGAGTCCAATGAAAAATATACAATAATAACTACTATTACTCTCACAATACCTTAGTGTTTATTTATTACGATTTAAAAACTAGAGTGTAGATGTTAGCGTTACAAAGGTAGGGTAGGGAAAAAGGTAGCAAAAGCAAATTAAACCACCTTCCTATGTATACCACATTACGAACACAAGACAATGCTTCCGATATCACAAATCGTTTTCATCAATTTTAAATCAGTTATCATGATGAAACATTGGCTTATTCGGTACATAAAAAGCTGCTCCTTTATCGTTCACATTCTTAGAACCAGCTTAATATAGGAAACCAGTCCTTATATTTAAAATGTAACTCATTAATAATTGATTGATATAATGAACTATTTTCATAGGATTTTTTTGATTTTGCAACACGATCTAAGTTTGATACAACTAATTCATTCACATTAAAAATAGTAACGAATATACTTAACGTAAACATTTCAAAAGATGTACTAGAAGCCATCTGTTCCTCTTTAACTTCATCGTACACAGAGGCATGCAACGGAATCGTTTTATTTGTCCAATAACAATTGTTAAAAAAAGTTTGCAGATCTGATAACAAACTAGTTATTGCACTGTTTAGTAGGGATTTAGACTTAAGGCAAAATTTATATGCTAAATACTTTTTTTTTAACTGCAGTGGAGATACACAGAGTTCACTTTCCATAACATGGATCGGCGTGGATTTGATAAATCCTCCAATAACCTTTAAAAAAACAAACATTTCACGGTTGTTTTTGTTTCTTAGTGAAGAGTAAGAAAAACAATATGAGGTATAAACCTACTTGCACAAAACAAATTGTTTTTTAAGTAAACGATTGTTAACAAAAATTGAAAAAAATAATCTTTTTTATGTTTACAACGGTGATATATTCAAAAGCCTTTTAAGAATAGCCATTGAAGGAAAATAATCTCAGATTTTCAGTTTAACAATGATCATATTTGAACATGTTAAAGCAGAAAAAAATGGTTAATTAATTGTTGCATAACTTATTGAAAAATCGCGATGAAAACAAATTGCCGACGGATTATTGTGCATTCATCTTCGTGTCATGTAGTTCGAAATAATGATTATTTCTGAAATATTCATTCTTTCGAACTACATGAACTTAGAGGGCTATATTGATGATTAAAATGGTTATAATTCTTTAGATAAATACGCGTTACGGTCGCGGATCGCATTTGGTCCACATACAGCTTCACACTGACCGGCAAATTGCAAAAAACATAAAAATATTTGAATTTCGCGGGCTACCCTGGAGCATCCACCTTAAATAAATTTTATTGTTAAACTTGCAAAGCAAGCGTGGCTAGCAAAACCCAGAGTACGCGTTTTCGGTGGCATTTTCACCCCTGTGGGAAAGTTATAAATATTGAAACCAGTACTACGGTTTCGAGAGTGAGACTTATTTTTAGGAAATTTCCTCCTTTTTTTTTAATCTTCCTTTTAGATTTCAAAAATATTGATCAGATTTTGATATATTTGCAAAAATCTAAACCCTTTTTTCAATAAATTTATGAACGTATGAGCGGAACTTTATTTTTTTTCAAAAATCATCTACATGCTCTTCCGAATCGAATGACACCTCATTCATATTTTGCCGATACTACTGCAAAAATTTGAATGAAAAAGCACTTTTTGACTAGACTATCTTTCCTATGCACATAAATATAAACAAAAACATAGAACGGTACTTACCATTTTTCGGAGTGCGTGTCATTAGATATAATTGAATTTCTCACATTTGGCAATAGAAAAATATTAAAGGTTAGAACAACCTCGTCTCAATGAACCGGTACAGATAATGACCACTTGGGTTTCCGTCAACAGTAATAATAAAATCGTTCACGAAATTCTACATCTGCCAAGCCATTTGTGAAGGTCGAATTGTTAATAAATTGCCATAATATTAATATTATCGACACTGCTGCTGCGTTTTAGCTGGGTAATTTTATAAGAGTCAAGGAAAAGCTGTAGAACTTAATTGAGTGTTCGAATGATTAGAAAATAACCGATTTTTACCCACAGCTAAGTTCATAAGTTATTGAAAGATTTTCTAAATTTATTTTAGTAGCTAATCTTGGGAGGTATGTATATGTCTCAGTCAACTGGCGTACGAAGGGCCGAAGCCAACTTGCAGAGGCCTCCATAGAAATTTCAAATGGAATGGGACACCAACCGACGATTGTCCTTGTACGCACTGTGAAAGTTTATCCAAGGACGACCCCCGGTTGGAGCAGGACTATTGCAGAATATGGAAACAAAAGATGAAATGCTATGGGTTTGGCTGGTTTAGTGGACTGATAATCGTTTACTATGGAAGAACTATTGGCCCCTGCCTGACCATTGACAATTAAAACGGCTTTGAAATGGCAGGGGGTGACTTGTACACTCAATAAATGGGCCCCCTGAAAAGGGTCGCTAGTACAAAGTGACGTAGCGCCAAGGGTAACCATTATTATTATAAGCCCATAGTGTCCCACTGTTGGGCAAAGGCCTCCCTTTCTTTTTTTCTCTTTAATCTGTCCTGAGCTATCCGAGTCCAATCCTTAAAGTAGAAGTCCAGCTCATCCCGCCATCTCCGTTTTGGTCTAACGTGTCGCCGTTTCCTAAGGATCCCTAATTTTCTCTAGTAATAAATAAAACCTATGTTCATCATCATCATATCAGCCGAAAGACGTCCACTGCTGGACATAGGCCTCCTTTAAGTGTCGCCACAACAACCGGTCCTGTGCGTCTCGCATCCAACGGCTACCCGCGACCTTCACCAGGTCATCGGTTCACCTCGTGGAAGGCCTTTCAACGTTACGTCTTTTAGTAAGTAGTTCCGTATAATCTATGTTAATCAGGGATAATGTAGCATTCTACTGGTCATAGGATTTTGTAATCGGTCCAGTATTTATCTTTCCACTTTATAATATTAGTGTACATTTAATTTTGAGAATTCCAAATTCAAACAACAATCAATTTTCACCTTCTAACTTCGATGACGGAGCCTCTTTCTGTGTGCCGAGTTTAAGCCCCGACCGGTATCAAGGAGATGGCTAAATGACTGCATGTATGGGAATCTGACATTAACTGACAATATTTACATATTCATGAATGAATTGTTTAGTGTTTGATAATTTCCTAGAAGTGGTGTGAACTGTTTTACATAAAAAAGTATCTTAATTATTTTTCAAGCATTTTCTGTTTGACATGACAAGCTAGGGAGAGATCATATCATTTCCAGAAAGTTCAATTGAAACTGTACTTATTTCGATTTTTGTTAACAGTTATCAAAACTATTTACTTTCTGGAAATACATAATAAGCTGGTTACCACCATCAATAAAATAGCAAATCTATTTAGTCCGTCAGTTAGAGTATTAAAAAATAATAGATACATATTTTTTTATTTTGTCACTCAATGAATATTGAAAAATCGCATCAAAACCCAGGATTGGGGCCTCGGGCCTCAGAACGCACTAAAAATTATACCACAGCGTTACGTATTAAGAATTTTAAACGCGTCCTATCTTCGTCAATTTTGGTTTAAGTAACAAAAGAAAAATAATGTGGCAAATATTTTTTGACAATGTAACTGACAAACTAATTAGATTTTTCAGTGGACAAGCCTATTATGGCTGGATTAGCACAAAACTAATACTTCGGGTGACTTCGGATCGATTTGGGCTTCATTGTGTGATGTTTGGCTTAATTTCAGGAAGATTCGCTCAATTTGGTGGTGATCATAAGGTGATATTGACAACATAAATGTTATAATCTTCGAATCCTCTTCGTGAAGCTTTGGATTGATTCATTCGTCAGATAACGGAGCTGTCAAGTGATGACCGTCATAATGACGTCCTCAGTACCTTGTTCATTTTGACCTCGTTTTTTAAAAGATTTTATCTAACTTGCAATGTATGTATGTATGTTTGTTCGGGTGGAATCTTGCTACTCAATTTTGAAGCAGATATATTCAACCGATTGAGCTGCAATACACGTTTAGTTTGGATGACCATACACGATAAGCTGTGTGACGTCATTCTAAATCCAATGTGGTGGACCATCCAAGATGCTTTGATGAATAGTTATTTGTAATGCATTTCTACTATATGGGTATCAAATGAAAAGGCTTGTTGAAAGTAACTCGAAATAAATAAAAATTAGAAAATAAATTAAAACTAAAAAAAACCTTAAAAAAAAGCTTTTATTTAACTGCTCTAAAAAGAAGAAAATAAAATTGATCATAAAAGCTTGTCGCGAGGTTTGCGTAAGTACCTATAACTATTTAATTAATCAAACCTCGTGACAAACTTTTATTATCAATTTTAAAGGAACATTTTATTTTCTTTTTTTTAGAGCATTTAAATAAAAGTTTTTTTATAAAAGGTGTTTTTTTTGCTTTTAATTTTATGGTTAAGTTTTTGTTGTTGTCAAAATACTTCAAACATAAAGCAAAATATAGGTCGATTTTTATTTATTTATTATTATATTATTGGTTTTTGTGCTAGTTTTGCCGCCACTGAAATGTCGAAATAAAATACAAAATAACATATTAGGTATTATAAGATTATATGACAGAACGTCATAAAATGTTTTATGAAAAATACTAACAATTATTAACCCACGACTTTATTCGTGGTTTAATAATTCAAATCTTTAGATTTGCGTAAACTGATATTATAAACAGTGATAAAATATTAATATAAACCACTAGCACTTCGCCCACGACTTCGTTCGCGCTGCATTTTTCTTTAAGATACCTAATTTTTTCTAGTAATAAATATAGCCTATGTTACTCAGGGATAATGTGCCATTCTAATGGTGAAAGAGTTTTTGAAACCGGTCCAGCAGTTTTTGACTTTATTTGTTGCAAATATACAAATCTTTCCTTTTTATAATATTAAATTAGATTTTTTTTAATCGTAATACGTTTATTTTTAAAAGCTATTATTTAACTTGCAATATATGTATGTATGTTTGTTGGGGTGGAATCTTGCTACTCAATTTTGAAGCAGATAACCGATTGAGCTAAAACTTTGTATACACGTTTAGTTTAGATGACAATACACGATAAGTGGTGTGACGTCATTCTAAATCCAATATAGCGGAACATCCAAGATGGCGGAATAGTAATTTTTTATGCACTTCTACAATTTGAGTATTAAGGTGAATGCTCCAGGATAGCCCGCGAAATTCAAATATTTTTATGTTTTTTGCAATTTGCCGGTCAGTGTGAAGCTGTATGTGGACCAAATGCGATCTGCGACCGTAACGCGTATTTATCTAAAGAATTATAACCATTTTAATCATCAATATAGCCGTCTAAGTTCATGTAGTTCGAAAGAATGAATATTTCAGAAATAATCGTTCTTTCGAACTACATGAAAATGGTTATAATTCTTTAGATAAGTACGCGTTACGGTCGCGGATCGCATTTGGTCCACATACAGCTTCACACTGACCGGCAAATTGCAAAAAACATAAAAATATTTGAATTTCGCGGGCTACCCTGGAGCATCCACCTTAAATGAAAGGGCTTGTTGAGAGTAACTCGAAAGGTTTGCGTAAGTATCTAAAAGTATTTAATATGTCAAACCTCACGACATGCTTTTATGATCAATTTTAAAGGAACATTTTATTTTATTCTTTTTAGAGCATTTAAATTAAAAAAAAGTTTTATTTCCTTTTAATTTATTTAAACTGTCATCATTATTTCTAAAAAAATATTGGCGAACATCTGTAAAGGAACTAAAGAAAGAAATCAAATATTAACTGAATAATGGTAGACAAAGACAATTTTTTTTTTCTTTCAACGAAAAAAAACAAACGTCAGACATCGTTTACTGTCATGCCATCATGACAGTGTGTCATGACTACTCATGACACACGCAACGCTTAAACAATTGACACACACACAACACATCATTGACAAGATGTGGAAATGCGGAGATTTTAAATATCGGTAGTCTGGGTTAATCGTAACACTTTTTCAGGAAATATTAATTCTTGTTTTAACATTTTTGCTAAATTACATGGATATTGAATGTCTCCCGTTTTTCAGTGATCTTCTTTGAAAATTAAATTTTAGATTTATAGTGGCATCTTTTTTCACCAATGGTAAGATAATTTTGTGTATTACTGTGTGTGCTTTGTATTTATTTTTTTATTCAAAGTAACTTAATAAAATACATTAGCCATGCTTTTTAATTTTAATATTATAAGTTTTTTTGTACCTTTAATTTTCGCACGTTTTCCAGTCTATTATTTATATACATATACTGTAGTACTTTTCAATGTCAAGTTTACTCCATCGAGCAAATGCTTGTTACATAAAGTGCGAAAAAATTAAAACAAAAAGGATTTTTTTAATACAAGTGTTAGACAATTAGTTGAAACTTGTTTTATTTCTTTAAAAAAATGGGAGGACTTTGTAGGGAATCAGTAGATTTTTTGTCCCCAAATTGGGAAATTTGACTTGCATTCCGGGGAATTTGATAAATTGGTGTTGGCAACGCTGTTGTTTACCAGCCTTTAAAATCAAATCAGTTGTTTGGGTTAGTTAATATTAATCCTTTTCTATTCAAATACCTTCATATTTCAACCATAAATAAATGGTTGAAAATAAAGGTATTTAAAAACCGTAGGTGAAATGAGTTAATAGTATAATAATAATCTTATAATGTAATAATATTTGCAAAACAGGATTTGGTTACAAAGGAAATTTTGAGAGAACTTACAAGAAAGCCAGTGGTTTTCCTCACCATGCTGTATAATGGAGTACTAAGGATCCAACACTTTCCAGACCTTTGGAAGGTGTTATAAATCCTAATGATACACAAGGCAGGGAAACCGGCAAACCATACCACCTCCTATAGGCCCATCAGCCTCTTACCTATACTGTCAAAAGTCTAAAAAATTGATAATTCATCGAATTATGCCTCTATAAGATATCAATAATTCACTAGTTTGGATTCTACTATAGAACAAGTCCATAGTAGTTGAGAAGATAAGAAAATGTCCAGAGGAAAAAGAGTATATAGCTGAGCAGATCGTTTGCTAAATTGCGTACTGGCAGACAAAGTTCTTGTTTTAGGGACTTTTACTATAATGTTTTTCCTTCTTTTTAATTGTATGCGGGCATCGTAGGCAACGGATTTATGTTTTTTTAAAACAATTTGTATTATTTAAAATTTCCTGACTGAGAACAAGTACTAACTTAATATCAATCTTCAGTTGGAAATCTGTTATTTTCATCATCTGCCTAGCCTTTTTTTTTCCAACTATATATTGGGGTCGGCTTCCAGTCAAACCGGATTACGTGGAGCGGCTGCCTACCAGACCTCCACAACCTTGATTGAAGACTTCTTGGCAAGACTGAAGTCAGATTTACTGGCTTCTGACAACCCGTAACGACTGCCAAAGATCTACAAATGACAGCCGGGACCAGCGGCTTAACGTGCTTTCCGAGGCACGGAGGAAACTCGGTATGTTAAGATGGTAACCCATCTACAGTTTTAATGTTAACTTGCTCGATGCAAATGGAATAAAGACTAAAAAACTTAACGAGTTTCTGAATAGCCTCAGCCTTAGTCAGTTGGTCACAACCCCTACTCACTTCACAGATACCAGCGAAACTCTCATTGATCTTCTATGTACCGACCTACAAGCTAGTTATACGTCTGTTGAATCTTTTAGTTCAATCAACGGCCACTCTGTCATAGTGGGGGAGTTTAATGTGAAGCGAGATAAGTTTAAACCATACGTCACGAAATTTAGGCCACTAAAAAGCATTTGCGTCGATAACTTTGGCATGGATTTGCTGAGTCTATGTCTTGAAAACATTGCAACATTTGAACATGTGAACGATATGGTGCATTTTTTTAACCAACAAATAATCTTCCTGTTCGATGTTCACGCACCGGTTAAGACATGCACTATTAAAGAAAAGTCGTATCCGTGGATAACTAACGTGGCTACGACAACATTACCCTGGACATGATTGCTATGACTCTGCCGCACACGCTACATGTTATTACAGAAATTATAAACCGCTCCATATTAACGTCTACATTCCCCGAGCAATGGAAGATTGCCTCCGTTAGACCTTTACCAAAAAATTCTAATCCGACTAGTTTGAAAGACCTGCGGCCCATTAGCATCTTGCCATGTTTTGCGAAGGTACTGGAAAAGGTCGTTAGCCACCAGTTGACACTTTTCTTAGAACAAAATAGTATATTACCAGACTTACAATCAGGTTTCAGAAAGCAACGAAGTACCTCTACTGCTTTACTGGATGTAACTGATAATGTGCTATCGGCCCAGGATAAGGGGATGTGTACATTGCTGGTTTTACTCGATTTTTCCCGGGCATTTGACGCAATAAATATACCATTACTACTATCCAAGTTAACTTATTACGTTTTCGACCCTGACGCTGCTCGATGGTTCCAGAGCTACCTAAGTGATAGGAAGCAACTTGTAGATTTACGTTTGGGGGATGGCACCACACTTAGATCAGCACTCAGTTGTATAGAGAGAGGAGTCCCGCAAGGCTCTATATTAGGACCGATTCTTTTTATATTGTACTGTGCCGATATTATAAAATGCCTTCAGAAATGCAGGTACCACATATACGCCGATGACGTTCAACTTTATACATCTTTTTATCCAGAAGAGTACGATAGTGCTATAAAAGACCTCAATGAGGACCTTTGCAGAATCGCCGCCTGGTCCGAAGATAATTGTCTGTCACTGAACCCTAACAAAACCAAATTCATGGTTCTTGGCACAAGACAGCAGTTAGCTAAACTACCCGCAAATTTCGTGGTCGAACTCATGGGCAAACCAATTTACCGAGTGTATGAAGCGTGAAACCTTGGCCTTATTATGGACAAGGACCTTCGCTTCGAAATACATATCGCAGACTCAGTGCGAAACTGCTTCTATCGCCTAAAAGTTCTGTATAAAATGAGGCCGTATCTATCTGAATCCCTTCGGGAACAGCTTGTAGAAAGTCTGGTTTTGTCCAGGCTAAACTATGCAGACACGGTGTACGGCCCGCGCCTACTGGCTCGTACAGACCAGCTCATTCAGAGGGTTCAAAACGCCTGTGCTCGGTTTTGCTACAAGATTCCTCCCAGAAGCCACGTAACGCCTTTCCTGAACAAACACTTCACTTGGCCTGTCTGTTGTTCGGTGTCGTAAAATTTCAAAAGCCAGACTACCTCCACAGCAAGCTGAGCTGGATAGCAAGCAGACGAGTATGCGAGAGAAGGCAATGTTCGCAGCAACTTTCATCGCATCCCCACAGTACAGCAGCATTCAGCGGCAGTTTCCGTTACGCAGCATCCAAAATATGGAATAATTTACCGCCGCCTATTAGAGCACTAAACACAATCGGTGCCTTTAGAAGACGCTTACGGCTGTATTTAATAGACGCGCAACGGAAACGAGACATAATACACTTGAACCTGTCATTAATATGATGTCAGACCAATTCTCAGCTGAAAGGATTCGGTTTGTGTCTTTATTGGATAATTATTATAATTGAAAAGTGACGCCCACCTTCTTTCTTTCTTTCTGTTAATTTCCAGAATTATTTGCTTCTTGTTTTAATTGTTTTCTGTCCTTTATTTTTTTTTTGTGTAGTATTTATCACTGGACACTAAATTATATTTATGTATCGTTAACTACACTTTAGCATATTATATCTATATTAATCTGTACTCTATTTAATACCCTACAAAACTGGTTTACATCCGTACACTTCAACATAAGGTGCAGTTGAAAACCAGCGTCAGGCAGCGCCTAGTTGTCTGGCATTTTGCTGAACTGGACCTGTTTGGCGCAGCCGCGGGGCACACGATGTTTTTGTTTTTGAATAAATTTTGCTTTTCCTTTTGTTGTTGCAAACATTGTATGATTCCGTGTGTACCAAATAAATTAGTTTTCTTTTTTTTTTTTTCTTACAGACCAACCTTGGCAAGCGTTGCTTAACCTTGAAGATCGACCAGTGCAGCTGTTATTATCTAGCCACGAGCTCCTCTCGAATCTGTTCTTTTATACAATACAATAACACTGATTGCACCAGAGCAACATATTATACTTCATTTAATATATTTTTAAGACGGCCTATGTCACTATATACATTTTTGGGAACCACGTATCTAAGAGTTCGTCAGCCTTTTTGGACATTCAGCAGGCATTTGATAGGGTCTGGCACGAGGGTCTACCCTGTAAGATAAAAACAAGTCTTCCGCACAGCTACTACATTTTGCTGAAATCCTATCTCATAGAGAGTATTTTTCAAGGTGAAGAAATTTGAATTGACTTCAGTATAAAAGCAGGTGTGCCACAAGGATCAGTTTGGGACCTATTCTGTATACTTTATACACCTCAGACCTACCACTGTCGGACGGAGTCATGACTGTTACTTTTGCCGATGACAAAGCCATAATAGCGAGTAATATGTAGCCTGAGCTGGCCACAGAGCAACTAAATAAAGCTTTGACGCTATAACAAAGTGGCTTTAAAAACAGAAGATTAAAGCTAGCGCAACAAAGTCAGTGCAAGTTACTTTTACACTTCGAAGATAAAACTGGCCACCTGTACTTCTTGAACCAGCATATCAAATGCAAGAGAGAAGAACTCAATATACGGCACCGAAACCTCTATTGGATGCTGGGTCGAAAAACAAGTTAAAGAGAGCTTCTTGCGTAGAACACTGAAAGTGTGCTAAAAATGGAAAGAAGTATTTTAAACATCAAGCTACGTGACAAAATCAAATTAACAAATATAAGAAGCAGGACCAAAGATATAGTAAACTAAAGTGGAAATGGGCAGGACATATGATAAGAAATAGGAGGGATAAGTGGACAAAAGATGTTACTGTATGGTACCATAGAGATGGAAAAAGAAGAAAAGGACGTCATAAGATAAGGTGGAAGAACGATATCAAACAGATAGCAACAACAACATGGCAAAGGAAAGCCGCAAACAGGGAAATATGGGAAACCCTAAGGGAGGCCTATGCCAAAGGTCAAGCTGATAATAACGTTACCGATGTCGTAAATTAAACTGAATCAGGATTTTCTTTT
The DNA here is from genome assembly GCA_950371165.1 of Lacanobia oleracea. NCBI lineage: Eukaryota > Metazoa > Arthropoda > Insecta > Lepidoptera > Noctuidae > Lacanobia > Lacanobia oleracea. The sequence goes on from OX493406.1 coordinate 18,549,714, forward strand.
TTAATCAATACGAATATAATAAAATAATCAATGGTTATTTAAATTTGTAGCATGATTATAATTATGTTAAAAGAAAGAAAGTAAAATTAAATGTTGTTTTTTTTAAATACAATTAAAAAGAACTTTAAATAGTAATATACGTAATATTAAACAAGTGGCATGATAGTATAGATAAGTGATATTATAGCACGCAAATATTATAAGAGTATTTATATTATCAGAAATAAAGGCTATTTAAATTTTATTTTATTTAGCTACAATGTGCGTTTTTGTGGTCGGTACAAATATGTACTTTTACACTGAAATCCTCACTGGGTTGTGTTCGATTGCAGACACTGAAGCCAATGTAGTTAGTTTTTGCGATATTCAGTGTAAGCAGATTCTTACCCAGCCACCTGGCTAATTCAGCCAAGCTTAATTCAGCACTAAGCTTGACGTCATGCTAAGTATCACCAGTGGAGATTATAGCAGTATATTCGGCATACGAGAAGACTTGTGCGTTATTAATTTGTCAGACACACAGTTCCTTTACGTAAATATGAAATAATGTAGGCCCCAGTACGCTTCCTTGGGGCACGCCGTATGATACAACCGCGTCCTCACTGTACAAAACCACTCTCTGTTTCCTGTTTGACAGATAATCTTTAAACAGATTGAGATACGTTCCACGTATTCCGACACGTTCCAGCTTGTTTAGAAGAATTGGGACAGAAACGGTGTCAAAAGCTTTTTTGAGATCAAGGAATGCAGTTAAACATTTTTCGTACCTCGTTTCTATCCCCACCCTTGTAAACTGGCGTGATGATAGCTTGTTTTAGTGGAGTCGGGTGATGCCTTTACTAAACAGATTGGCGAGGTATGTTATTATGGGAACAGCATCCTTCCTTATATAGGGTGACTGGTAATTAGTGACGATACTTTAACATTTGATTGAACTCATGATAACAAACAATTTTACTATGGGACCAAACCTGAAATTGCGAAAAAAATAGGCAGTACAGTACATTTGACCAGTTAGTAGGCGAACATAAATGTCGAACAGCTGATTTTTTTTTAAATTAATTGTTTGCGCATAATCTGTGGTGCATCGCTTTTTACTAGCTATATAGATATTTTTTAATTTTGATAGTGTTGTATAATGATCTGTAATACTAGTGAATAAGATGGCAATGAATGCTTATACCTTTTGTTTGTTTATTTTTAGCATAAAATGGTCTAAACAGTTTTTTTTTCTAGTAGGCAAAGTGTGTCTGGGTCATATTCCATACAATGATAGCATGTTTAGGTAATTAACTATACTCATAAGACGGCTCTAAATCCTTGGGTTTAATATTTATGTTTATGTCACCCGCTATTACTATATTAGTATTATTCATTGAAATCGAAGTATCCAAATGGGAACCAAGGGAACTTATAAAACTAAGTATTCGATTTTGATGGTCATCGGTAAATACATATGACAATTTTGTTTAGTATGTCCAGCTGTAAACAAGACGCCTGGGATAATTTTATTTCCTTAACATTAGATTTTACATATGTTTTTATATAAATAGCTACCCAATCATTTTGGTTCAATTGATGTGTCGTAGCATGAGAGGTATAGTTATTAAGATGTGAGATAGGTTTTTCTGGACTTAATCTACATTCAGTTAAAATGATGACATCAGTATCGAACTTAAAAATGGATAGAGTGATTATGAAATCGTCAAAATTACAATAAATTCTTATTATATTATGTGATATAACAGTAAAATCGTTTCGTTTTATATTTATTTATTAAAACTCTATGCACTAGTGAAACACTGTACAAAGGCTGACTTAATGCCGTAGGCATTTACTACCAGTCGACCTTAGGAGGGTGCACAGACAGCATGATAGGTGCAACATAACGAAAAAACAAACAGAGAGTAGAAAAACAGTACAATCTATAATAAATACATACATACTAATAAACAAAATTAACAACGTTATTATGAAAACACGAAATTCGAATACGAATTCTTCCAACATCTTGTGAATATGCTCACGTGCCTTCACCTTAAACGTTCAGAGGGAGCGCATTTCAAAGAAAGACGAGTGGATAAACCCAGAGCGGTGTGAGGGACATCGTAGAAGGAGATTATTGGTAGAACGAAGTTTTTTACTGTGGGCGGAGCAAAGGAATTGAATTTGTGAAGTTAGATAAGAGGGAGAAGAAGGATTGTTAAGAAAAGGAAACAGACTGGTCAAGGCCCTCAGCGCTCATACTTACGAAGATTGAAGACGAATCGAATGCTGTTATTTAGAAGGCGGTCATGTTTATTGAGGACATCTGCATTCAGGTCATAGTAGCACATGTCACCATAGTCAATTATGGGGAAAATTAGGGACTGTACAAGCATTTATGTGAGCTGGGAGAAGATTTTTCAGTCGATACAGTGACCGCAACGTTCCGCTAACTTTTCGACTGACACTCGAGATCTGCTTACGACAGTTAAGACCGGCGTCGACAAGCAAACCAAGATCCTTAACCTCAGAGACAAAAAGAATTTCTGCATTGTCAAAGATTACGGGTGGTACAGTTAAGCCAGTCAGTTTTCTCAAGCTATGAGGACTCCCAACTATTATAGCCTGACATTTTAAAGGGTTAACTGCCACCCCAAATCGGTCTGACCATTTCTTAATCACACCCAAATCCTTGTTGAGCTCCTCGATCGCATTCGATAAGTTATCAACACCCGCCTGACAATATAGCTGTAATTAGTCGGCATTTTTTTTTAAGTATGGGATGTCATCAAATGACTCCCCCCGCTCTGGGTAAAGCAGGAGGAAGTGACAGACTCTTACTGACTAAAACCCATCCGTGATGTTCCTAGAGCCCGTTGCGTTCCAGGGCTACGGTACCTCTTTCGAACAAAGTCCGCAGCACTAGCAGGCATTGGCCCTAGCCGGTCCAATTCGTCAGCATAGAGATGATACGCACACTAAAGCAGAGTAGTTATAAGATTAATAAAAATTGAGAACAAAAGAGGAGATAAAATACTTCCTTGAGGGATGCCAGCTGGCATCCCTTAAGGAAGTATTTCACACGGTCACACCACCCAGACGAAGAGTCTCCAGCAAGAACTGATTGCTGACGCCCCCGAAGATAACAGGAAAACCATTTCAGTATCTCGGGAGAGACCATTAGATATGACAGGATAGATAAGAGGACTTCGTGATTGACGGTAGTGTCTTCCGTTCCCCGCCTAATATCGTCAGTCACTTTAAGGAGAGCTGTCACGGTACTGTGCCCGGGCCGGAAACCAGATTGAAATGAGCTTATAAGGGAATAACAGTTAATATGACTTGTAAACTGTTTATGAACACAGCCCTCGAGCACTTTGGACAGAAAGGGCAGGATGGAAATATGACGAAAGTGATTGGGAAGAGTGGGATTGGGAATCTTAGGCAGGGGCCTGACATGAACTTTACGTCACAGGGAAGGAAACGTAGCAGAGTAAAGAGAAAGTTAACAATGTTAAAAATGGCAGAAAGAAGTTGATCCAAAGCTGAAACGATCATATGACGACTGATGTTATCGCACGGCTTTGGATTTAAGGGATAGGATGATCCTTTTGATCTCTCCCAGATTAAATGGGGTGAAAACAAAGGGGGCAATATTGGGACGCGTCAGACCAGCAAGGTAGTTAATAGTTTGACCTTGGGTAACCAACACAGGGACAGTGGAGAAATAGCGGTTTAGATCGTCCAAGCCAATTGTGTTGGGAAGGTCTGAATGCCGCGATTTGCCGATGCTTAGAGTTTTAAGGAATTTCCAGATATCAGCAAAAGAAGAAGTTATGTTACTAAGAATGTGGCGGCGTTTAGCGTTGCGTATCATCTGGTTACACCGATTCCTGGCAGTCTTGAATAAGTTCCAATTTTCCTCAGAACGATCCTTTTTAAATTTCAGAAACGCGTGGTCCCTCCGGCTTATTGCCATGCGAATTTCCCTATTCATCCATGGTGCTGGTGGACGCTTCAACTTGACTTTCCTGACATAAGCATGCCAAACTTTGTCATCAACTGTAGCAGCTTCCTGCAAGGGTGTCCGTCAATGCTGGATGCATCTTTTTGGAGCTGCTCATTATTCATACGAGCAAAGGCACGCCTGTACTGGAACGTGGGTTTGGGTTTAGGAGGTTTGAGCCAGGAGCCAGGAGCATCAAGTTGACCGTGTGAAGAAACAAGGGAAGGATTAGAAACGAGGATCAGGTCAAGCCAAGTATCATCACCTACTTTATTATGATGAGTAGGTAGGGAGAGGCAGTACGTGAAGACCGGCTGACTCGACATGATGCAGGAGTGTATGGGATATGATGATATGATATGCATACTCTGAACCCAAAGATTCAAGTATTTACGTGGTTTACTAAATCACATTCTATAGTACGCGCAATTTCGATGCTGTCAATTTCATTAATAGTTTTTATCGGATCATCCATTACGTATATAGAAAGTTTTAGATACAAAGGACGTAACATCAAGTAGTGCTATTATTTGTATAAAAGTGTTATAATTATTTAAAATTTTTATGAAGAATGAGAATGAGTGAATGGGTATGTGAGTCAATTATGCATGATATGCAAGACTTTGAGAAAGTGTTCGTTTTAATGAAGGAACAAATCAAGTGGGTACATAAATTATATGTACTTATATGCAAATGTGAAAATGTATGAAAGTAGTTGCCATTTGTTTGAGATACGGAGACAGTGTGTGTTACAATAATATAGTAAGTATAAGAAGTGACTTTTCCATAACAATACGTAATGTTTTAATGTACAATAGGCTTATAGACCGAAAAATAGAGAAACAATGACATGAAAATATCTTGCAAGAAGTTCCTAAAACATATTTTGAAAACAGTGGAAATAAAGTTCAACTCATTTAGATCAGTAGTTTAGGTTTTACGAGAATTTAATACTCGCGGATTGTAGGAAGTCCATTCTATCACGTATTTGCTGCAAGTCCCATTTGTAGATATTTAATTTGTCGTTTCTAATTGGGCTCTTCAAATGAAACATAAAAAAATATTAATCATAAAAAACTTGAATATTAATAAAAAGGTTTTTAATGTCTTTACACAACACAAATCACAATAAAATAAGAAAAGAAAAAGACGAAACACTATACTTTTGCAAGAAATCAAAGACACAACACCAAAAAATTATTTAAAACGAACGAAAATATGATCGCAGAAATATCAAAGCATCCAATGTTTTACTTCCAAGCCTGCTTATTAGTTTATTGCCCATACATATACCCATTGAGTGAATTCGAAAAGAGACTATTGTTTGTTTTGTGTTTTACTGTAGATTAGAGTAATAATAATTTATTGTATAACTGTGTGCAAAATTTATTAGGTATTAAGTTAAAATAGATTTAAGTATAATATACTCGTAAGTTACTAGTACGTAGACTATCGCATTAGGTTAAAAAAACCTGTAATGATAGCTCTTTATGATGAAATAAATAAATAATAAATGTAATAAGCAGCAGCTGAAAACCCTCGCTCAGGTTCAAAGCTGGTTGGAGGAATAGACAATAGATACTTATATATGCTGTTTCTGAGTGATATCCACGAACTCCTCCATTTTCGAAAAGGCTCATTTCACGTCTAATGCTAGGTATTTGCCAACCCCAATACATTTTGTATTGGACTTCCGGATATGGGGATTTCATACTCTTGTTAATTTCCAGCTGTAACGTTTCCTATAATGTCAATTGGGGTTGGGAGGTTCTTGACCTTAGCTCATCACCTGTTTGTGATCTTGAAGTTTCTTCTTCCTTGTCAAGTCAACTATTAAGGCTTTTAACAGTACCTTTTATTTGCGTCCTCACTAAAGCCTGTGTCGGAACTGGAAATAAGTCTTGCTATTCCAAATCCGATAGCATGTGATTTTCATCATCATTATCAAGGCGCAACGTACTACGGAATACAAACTAGACTTGTTTTTGACAATCCCGAAAATCCCGAGAGTCCCGGGATTTTTGCGGCCATAAACGGTCGGGGTCCGGGAGTCGTAGAACAAATGTTGTTCAGGGTCAGGATTAAGTCGATTGGTTTTGGGTTTTTTTTTCATTAAGACGCATTAAAAATATCCTTGGAGACATTTTGAATGGCATAAAACTGTGAAGATGTCTTGTCCCATCGGCCCAAGTGATTAGCTTGATGAACGCCCTGAATCCCTGATTGCTCAGGAACCGGAGGTAGATATATTTACGTGCACTCACAGATCGAACAAAATTTATGTTCTTTTTTAGCTTATTAAATATTATTTAAATAACAAAGTATATACACTTAAAATAGAAAATAAAACTCTTATCTATAATATCGCGTCAAAAAATTCGTCCGCATCGCTGTCGACTGGAAGTGAGCCCAAAGACTGTCGGCATTGCTATACAACGTGGCAATGTTCCTCTGTCCAAGATGAAAGCCAGCCCTTGGGTCACGCGAACTGAACTTATAAGAAGAATTTTGTGTTGTTGGCTTCTTAAGAAGCAATTACTACGAAATAAATAAATAAAATTAACTGTCCATCGCGTAGTCGAAGCCTACTTGTATTGACGGACATAGCCGTCATCTAAACCGGTCACCTGGGAGAATGGAAGCAGCGAGGATTGTTGTGCGGTGTTCCACAGGTTTCGGTTCTAGGGTCGCTCCTGTGGGACATCGGCTACGACTGGGTGCTGCGCTCCCCTAGTGATCTGTTACGCTGACGAAACGCTGGTCCTGGTGCACGGATGGTTGCACCAGGTGGCGGGCGACGCTATGACACGCGGGGTTGCGACAGTCGTTAAGAGGATCCGGCAGTTGGGTCACGAGGTGGACAAGTCCGAAGCCATGTGCTTCCATGGTTCTCGGAACAAGCTACCATTGGGATTCCAAATATGTAGGAGGTAGTAGGAGGGGTTCACATCGGCGTCGTGTTGACGGTGACGTACCTGGGTCTCGTCTTCGATAGCCGGTGGTACTTCGTTGAGTATTTTTAACGTTTGGCTCCCAGACTGGGGCAGGCCGGGGCTGCTTTCAAGCGGCTTCTGCTCAATATTGCGGGTCCAAACGCCTGCTTCCGGGGGCTTTAACTGGTTCAATCCATGTTCCGGAGCAAGGAGGCATCTAAAGCGGGCACCTCCTTCTGCGAAGCAGTAATGCTAGTAATTCCGCAACAGAAGAAGACGCCCCGGGTGTCGGGAGTCGCGCAGTTCGATTCCCAGCCACCATAAGCGTGGGCTTGCGGACGGCGAGCGTTGGGTGGCTCGCCGTCCGATTAGAACCAGGCCCGGGTCGACGGCGCGTTGTGTTTCACGCGCGCCTCAAAGAGATGTTAGCTTAGTAGACGGGCCTGCTAAGACCAGCGCCTGCCAGGGTTGCAGAATCTATTCGAAAGAGTCACCGCGGCCCTGCCCAAAGCGGGAGGAGTCATTTGTAAATTTCCCATCCTTAAAAAAGGTACCCTACCCTGAGTAAAATATTTTAAGCACCATTATTTAATATTATAATACTGTAATGACGTGTGACTTATCAAAAGAGGCCAGAGTCACAACAAAAGCTGGCAGACCATAAAATCTCACAAGCCTCTAGACAAGTGTTATTCTGTGAGAGGTAGCGTGGCGAATGCGATTGTCTAGACGACGAACGGTTAGCAGTTTCGGCCGCGCGAGCTTTGCAGGTAGTTGATTCAATAATATATCAACGCAGTCCTTCGTATTACTTCTTTATGATTGTGCGCTTTCCTATTACGATACTACAATACAATTCCTTCCTTCCTGCAATTCTTTTCTAGCGCCACCTCCTGCCAGTCCTCACGATACGCATCCAGGTCATCTCGCCACCTCTTTTTTGTCCGGCCTCAGTGGCGCCGGGCACCCAGCGCGTGGAGATTTTTTTGGCCAAACGGTCACAGTGCATTCGGCTTACGTGATCCTCCCAATCCCATTTGAGCCTGGCAGTCTTCTTACCCACACGTTCATTATTCCCGTTTTGGAGCGCAGCGTGGTGTTTCGAATTCTGTTCTTTCTTTTTAAGCCCAGAATACTGCATTCCATCGCTCTTGGGCAAACTCCAATGCGTGAGTTTTGCGACTCGATGAGCGACCAGGTCTGAGCACCGTGCGTTTTCGTTGCGGCGATCGATTTCCTTTTCTTGCCGGTTTTCGAAAGAAACTAACTGACCCAAGAAGATGTACTCATCAACAAAATGTATTTCTTGCCCATCTACCGCGACCTTACGCTTGGGATATAAACCGATTCATCGCAAGTCCGACCTTTGACCCAACTTCAAACCAACCAACTTCTAACTTACTTTCCAACTTTTGGGAGTGTTAGAGCTGTGAGAGCGAAAAGGACCATATCGTCGACCAATTGGAGGTTTGTCAGCCTTCGTTTGCCGACGTCAATACCTTTGGTCTACCATGAGGCTGCCTTGTTTTAAATAAGTCCTCAAAAGTGCTCGTAAATAATTTGGGAGAGTCCTGTTAAACGCCCTTTTGAAATTTGAATTTGAATGAGGTTCCAGTAGTATTCAGTTTTAAGGTAGCGGTGCTATTCTGGTAAATGTTTATTAACCTAATCTAATTATTTATACTAATTTATATATACTATTTGTATTTATACTATTGTAATATTTGTAGTTTTCCAATTATGTCAAATAAAACTATTTATATAGTTGCGCAGACTGTCAAAGCATTTATATTTTTATCCTTGCCGCGATCGACAGGACTACTCAATTCAATTGAATTCAATTTATTCAGGAACAATTTAAATTGTGTTTGAAATCGTACTATATATATAGATATATATTATTAAATAATAAAACTAATCAATTAATTTTACAATAAATTATAGAAATCTAGCTCCAGCCAACGGCTTCGCCCGCGTGATCCCTAGGAAACATACTCCCGGAATAAAAAGTAGCCTATGTCCTTTCTCAGGCTCTAGACTATCTCTGTTCATTTAAATCGGTTCAGTAGTTTTGGCGTGAAAGCGCGACAGACAGACAGACAGACAGAGTTACTTTCGCATTTATAATATTAGTAAGGAAGTTAGGATAGGGATAATAATAAAAAATTTTATTAAAAAACATTGAACATTTAAAATTCAATCACAAAATTATAAAAATGATTATAGAAATACATAAAACAAAAAAAATTATAACATTCAGAAATTACATTAATTGATATAAATAAAAATATATAAATAAAATGTGGACATGTCATCGTCTAGCGAATACAGACATTTGGCCAATAAGAATGCTTTGAGTTTTGACTTAAATTAGCTTTTCTAAATAATAGATTTTAAGTCCAATGTCAACCTGTTAAAAATCCGCACTGCTTAATATTAAGGACTATGTTGCACAATTTTAATTCGGGGTAATATCTGTTTTTTTTAATCTTTCCTCCGCATACTTTCCCTCAACTATCTCTCATCCTGTGTTTCATAGTTATGCAGGTATTTATTTTAATTCACTTACTACTGTAAGTGAATTAAAATAAATACCTGCATAACATAGAAGCTCTCTTTTCCAATTTAAATATTTGTCAATTTATATCCCCAGAAACTTTACCTCATTAACTATGTCAATTTTATCTTCATCAAATTCGATCGTCATGTTGTCTTTGTTACGAGCTGTTGTACTTATAACATAACTTTAGTTTTTTCAGTGTTACTTAAAAGCTAATTAATTTCAAAATAAGATTTAAAAACTACCAACACTGCATTAACCTTAGCTAAAGCTCCTGTATGTCGTTAGCTTCAACTATTGCGTTGGTGTCATCTGTAAAAACTCAACAGTGTGTCGGGAAAAATTTAATTACCGTAATTTATTAAATCATTTGTAAATAATATAAACAAAATAGGCTCCAAAATCGATCCTTGGGGTACGCCCTCTAGTTTTGCGGAATTTGTTCGTAAGATTCACCGTGGCCCTGCAACGCAAAGCGCATTAGGAGGCTGTTTTTGAACCCTTTTTGTGGAGTAAGATAATTTTTGCTATTTTAAACTGATCCGCAAACGTACTTTTTGAAATGCATTTATTATAAAAAGTAGTAAAAGGTTCATAATGTCGTCATAACCACATGATTTCTAATTTTCCATTCTATTAACTATTTCCACTATCTCACATGGAGTTAGGCGCAATAACCATGTCATTTTGAACTCTTTTAGTGCTTTTTTCAAAAAGCTTTAGGGGATCTAAAAACATTTGCAGCTAAATTGATTAACTAAAACGTTTGCAACATCTAAGGGATTTTTATAATCTTACCGTCTAATTTAAGCAAAAGAATTTCAGAATGCAGTGCTTTTATTTTATTCGTGTTACTAGCCGAGATCGACCGGTTGGCCATCCCTGCCCTAGAGTCTAGCCTTAATGTCTACATATTATGTTTTTATGTATATTATGGTTGATATCGCGTGTGTATAAAATAACTTCATAACAAATAATGACTGTATACTTATTTCTTATAATTAGTAGGTAGGCACGGCTAATCTGATTCTATCAGAGCAGATCTAAACTAGTTTTCACGGGTTTTAGTTTTAATTTCTTCAACTGAGACACCCGATTGAAGTTTTGCTTGTGGTTCTGTAAAGAAAGACAAAGAATTAATCAAAATCATAGAAATGATTAGGTACTTAGGTACTTGAATTCTGCTCAAGTGTGTGATGCGTGAGCGGTTGCCTATCTGACCTCCACAACGGTCATGTAGCTGTACCTCTGCTTTACTTTGAAGATCGTTCTGCGCCGCTATAATGCCGAGAGCTTCATAGCTTCGGAGCTGTACCTACTAAGTGATATGTAAATAGTATATGTATGTGTTAATAAATTGAATAGGACATAGAATATAAAAACAATATGAAACATTGTAAAGGTGTCGAATGTGTTTTTATGTTCCATCATGTGTAAAATATTAAAATTTGTCACATAGCGTGACAGAACAGACTTATCAGGAAAAAGTTATCTAAAAGATAACACCCATATAAAAAGTGTGTATCGTTTAAATACCTAATAATAATAGTAAATTATGCACCGAGGGTATAAAGCCTTGTCTTATGTCACGGGCGTCATATTTAATCCCGAACACAATGAAGGATTCGAGGGCTAACTATTAACTATACCCGAGCATTCATAATAGCTAAACTTTCGGATGGTGTAATAATACACGGTGTGTTTTTTTTTTCAAAATCAACTGGTTCGATTACTGGGTAAGAATAAAGATTTTTCAAGAAACCGGCTGAATACGATTTTCATGTGTGTAGGTACCACAGGTGTAGTCATAAAACAATAAATATCGTATGCTTGGCTCATTGATTAAGAAATACACTGTCGTTCGTATTTTATATAATGACAGAAAATATATTAAAATACAAATTTACTTGCGTTTTCACCATCTTCGATAGTTTCCGGTAGCTTACAGCCCATGGTTTCTGGTAGCCACAAGCACAAAATAGCTCCTATGAGTGGAATAAGACCGTAAACTAGTGGAAGTACCCAAAAGGCTAAGTCATCGATCTGAAAAAAGTAATAATTGTTGATCATTGTTACCGACCATTGTAAAAGAAATTTATTATTATTTCGTATATTCATTTTATAGGTATACTCGTACATACAGATAACATTTTTATAATTTCTTAAAAATAATGTCAAAATATAAAGTCAAAGTCAAAGTCAAAGTCAAAACGTTTATTCCAATTAGGCCATTAAACGGCACTTTTAAACGTCATTCACATTTCAAATATATAAAATTTCTGAAGTGACTCTACTGTCCATTCGGAAAGGTAGATTCTTATGGAGAAGAATGGACAAGAAACTCCATAGTTACTCTTTTCAATTAATCTTTTACAATACTTGGTAAGTATACAAAATTTTTTTTTATATCTGAGGACCATGCAACTAGGGTATGCAGAGGTAGACTTATCAATTTTCTAAATAAGTAGGTACATGATACTCACACATTTACAAATATTGGAATGACTAATTAACAGTGTGTGAGTTAACAGAAAAATACAGACACAAAAAGAGACAGAACATCTATAAAGTTAATACATAAAGCAACCAGTTTGATTTTGTCCACAACATTGACCGTCCTATGGAGCAGGACCAGCATGCTTCCAGGCATTCTTATCCTGAATGTAATCTTCTAATTTGTAATAAGCTTGTTTACAAAGTGTGCTTTTGATATATGCTTTAAATTTTCTTTCATTTAGTTCTAATATGTCACAAGGTATTTTATTGTAACATTTAACACAGTACCCCATGAAAGATGTGTGTACTTTAGCTAATCTATAAAATGGTTGATCTAACTTATCTTTATTTCTAGTATTAAAATTATGTCTATCACTAATTTTACTAAAAAGATGGCGATTTTTCCGTACATACATTATATTTTCATAAATGAATTGGCAAGGGACTGTCATAATATTAATCTTTTTTAAAAGTTCCCTTAGAGAATCGCGGCGGCGCAGATTATAAAGGGCTCTGACAGCTCTCTTTTGTAAAATAAATATGGATTCAATGTCAGCAGCCCGACCCCACAACAAAATTCCGTATGACATAATGCTGTGAAAGTAGCTAAAATAGACCAAACGTGCGGTTTCTACGTCTGTTCACTGTTGTATTTTCCTAACAGCATAAGCAGCTGAGCTTAGCCGCCCCGCTAGAGATGTAATATGAGGTCCCCATTGCAACTTCTCGTCCACCGTGATTCCCAAGAAAATTGTCTGATCAATAAACTCCAGTTTTTCTCCATTCAATATTATGTCACATTCGGTACTTTTAACATTAGGCAAAGTAAATCTAATACATTTAGTTTTTTTTTCATTTAATACCAAGTTGTTTGCCGTAAACCAATTTTGGACTTGAAGAATAGAGTTATTGACGACGTCAAGATTTCGTGATCGTCGCTCTATTTTAAATATCAATGAAGTGTCATCCGCAAATAATACCATCTTTGGGTGATTTTGAAGTAATTGGGGCAAATCATTTATATAAACTAGAAAGAGGAAAGGACCTAATATTGAGCCTTGAGGAACTCCCATTTTCACTTCAGACCCTCGTGAGTTTACACCGTTTACCTGAACTTTAACCTGTCTGTCCATCAAGTATGACCTAAGCAACTCAAGGGCTGTATTTCCGATTCCATAGTGCTCAAGTTTCAACAAAAGTGTCTCATGTTCAACGCAATCAAACGCCTTCGAGAGGTCACAGAATATTCCAATGGCGTCTTGTGACTCTTCCCAGGCGTTAAAGATGCTCTTTATGAGGGTGACCCCGGCGTCAGTTGTACAACGCCCTTTGGTGAAACCGTACTGTTGTTCATGAAAGATGGAATTTTTATTAAAGTGAAGTAAAATCTGATTAAGAATTAACTTTTCAAACACTTTACTGAACACTGGCAAAATTGACACAGGTCCATAATTATTGGGTTCCTGATTATCACCCGATTTGAACAAAGGAACTACTTTACTGTGTTTCATAAGATCGGGAAATACTCCTTGGTCTACACTAGTATTAAATATAACAGCTAAGTAATAGTTTCAATGACAGATTTACAGACTTTTACAGACATTCCCCAAAGATCTTCAGTTGATTTTATTTTAAGATCTTTAAAAGCTTTTATAATGGCCTGGGGGTTTGTATGTTGAAACTTAAACTCCGATGGGCATACCTTTACATTCTTCCTAAGTAAAGCAGCAGCGAGCGCAGGAGACGAGTTGAGACTTTCAGTAGTTTTAAGAGGGATGTTAGCAAATAAATTTTCAAATTCCTGAGCTACCTCTGCATCTGAGTTTATTGGGCCATTTACAGTATTTAAATTAAATTTAGTCTCACGTTGTTTCTTCCTACCTGTTTCATTATTTATTATTTTCCAAGTAGTTTTTATTTTATCGTCTGCTGATTTTATTTTATTGCTAATATATAGAGCTTTTGCTGTTTTGCATACACTTTTATAAGTTTTTGAATATTTTGCAACATACTTATTAAAGCTTGTATTATTCATATATTGCTTTTGGCCATACAGTTCATATAGCTTATCCCTGCTTTTGCGAAAAAATTATAGCCCACCGGTATCAGAAAAAGAGTCCAAGCTACCGGTGGTTAGGGCTCCTGAGAGAGGAACCTTCTAATGAGAAGACTACTTTCTGGATCCAACCCTTGATCCAGCTGCCAAACGAGAGCCTCTTAAGATGTTGGTCGAGGCTCTTGGCAATGATACCATTGGCCGTCACGATTATCGGCACAATGACTGCTGTGTTCATTTGTTATTATTATTTCAGCCTGTGTCCACTGCAGAGCCAAGGCCTCTCGTTCTTTCATCTTCGATAAATTTGGACCAATCTTACCGATAGGCGTCAAGCTCGACCTATCATCTTCGCCTGGGTCTGAGGTCTGGGATTCATATATTGTGTTTGCTTTAGCCCACGAACCATTTGACATGTGGCAGACGTGTCCGGCACAGTCCCACTTTAGTTTGGATGCTTTTTGGGTGAAATTGGCAATTCGTTTTTTGGAAAGCAGAACTGTGTTTCTAACGCGGTCCGTTTATCGAACTCCCAGAATGCTGCGCTCTATTGCTCTCTGACAAACCTCGAGCTTGAACTTCAAAAGAAATTAATTAGAAAAAAAATGTCTTACATAGCTAACAAAAAAAGGTGCCACGATGCTGCCAAGTTTGGCCGCAACATTGCAGACGGCCATTCCAATGTTCCTGACGACTGTGGGAAATACTTCTCCAGCGTACAACTGAAATGCAGGGCCACTGACACTCATGCAAACAAATGCAATTGATACTAACACCAATTTTACAGTATCATTGTAGTAAAATGGGATTATCAGCAACAAACATGTTCCTAACAGAACATTTGAAACGATCACTATTCTCAAGCGAGGTACTCGAGTTATCACGATGCACGCAAGTAGCAGCCCTGGCAATTGAAATGTAGCTAAAAAAGAAAAAAGAACCTAAGTATTGCATTGGAAAATAGAGATTGTAATTTTTGAATAACTATATTAACAAAGTGTACCTGAAATAGCTAGATTGCTCAGAACATTTTTGCTCATGTGCCCGAGATAGTGCTCAACGCCAAAGAATATCAAGCCGCCTTTGAACCAATTGAAGGCAACGAACAGTGTCTTTATTCTCATATTTGGTGTACGCACTAAATCTATGACACCGTAAGTCCTTCGTCCAGCAGCCGCATCAGTACTTTGCGGGACTGATGCCAACAACTGCTCATGACTTCCTATAGCCGCATTTACTTTGTCTTCAGATATTTTGTTCCACTTGGCGGCTTTCAGTAATACTTGGCGAGCTTGTTCTACTTTTCCGACTGCTAACAACCAACGTGGGGACTCGGGTACCAGCCTACGGCAAACAGTATTGTTAGTATCACAATAATTGAAAATGTAACGATAAAAAAGTGATGAATTACCAGTAATAGGATAGCAGTAGCAACGATGGAATAGAGATCATCAACCAGTATCCATTCCAGGTCTTCGTGAGATATGAAAACAGTGGCACAGTCATAAATCCCAGGATGAAAGGAATATGAAACATTATCATAATCATTGCACGATTCCGACTACCGACGATTTCGATTACTGAAAATAGTTAATTTTTAAATAATTAGTTGTACTTCATTGACTGATTTCAATCAATTTTGATTTTATTTTACCAATGACGATGCAGATGACCATAGCTCCTCCGGTAGCAATAGAGGAGATAAATTTGAACAATAAGAACAGTTCAAAAGTGGACATGAATGATGTTATGATCCCTGTTGACGCTTGAACTGTCACTGCAATCATTAATGGTTTTTTTCTACCAATCCTGCAATCAATAATTTATTATATCATTGATGAACGGTAAATTTTAGTAATTACTTCGTGTCTTTTAATCATAACTTTTATAATTATTGAGGTACTTGCCTATCAGCAAATATTCCAAAGACAAGATTACCAATGAGAATGCCCAGCTGTGTTGCAGGTTGAACCAAACTCCCAATAAATTTACGATCGCACACCAAATCCCACTAAAAAAAAAAGTCGATCATAACTTTACTGTTGTTATTTTTTTTTTAAGGATTTCACAGACAGCACGAAGCTTATTAAACAGTTAAAATAAGTAAGCAAGTTACCTCACTTATGATAGTAGACTTGAAAGTACTGTCATCGTAAGTGAACTCAGTACACGCAACTTCGGGCAAACTCTCGTTGACTTTAACGAAACAAGCTTTCAACATCGAGCCACTGGCGTTGATCGGAGCTGGAGAAACACAGGTGAAATCGTGGCCAGGCGCGATCACAGCTATTGCGAGTTGATTCCATGCTGCAGGGAAACTTTTCAGAGAGAGTGCTATCGTTATTATTATTTGCCAGCGTCCCATTGAGCCTACCGCATCTTGAATGCAATCCGGGCGTTTCATGTCTGAAAAAGAAGTGCATATGTACAGAATAGATCAACATCTCAAGGTGTAAACTTAGCTGGAGTGAGATTAAGCTTTATTTCGTAGTTTTATTATATTATTTTTTTTTTTTTTTTTTTACATATTGATAGTTAAACACTAAATTTTACTTTACCAACGGAATTGGATTGTGAAGTTATTGCCTGATACCTGATACACAGGTTTAAACCAACTTAGATCGGGCTGGTCGTAAATATTGACCATTTTTAACCGCCTTCTTCAAAAAAGAGGAGGTTCTATGTTCGGCTGTATGTACGTTTTTTATGTTTGTTCACCGATTTCTCCGCCAATTGTGGACCGATTTTTTTTTTTTTATTCGAATGTTGCTTCTGAGGTGGTCCCGTTGTCACCAAGTCAGCATCTGATGATGGGATCCCATGAAAATCATGGGAGCCCCTTAAATTTTTTAGGCACATACAACGTTTTTCATAAAATTTCTAACGCAATTGATATTTTCACATGTTGCTGAGCTGATGATGGAAGGTTTAAGTTAGGATCAGATGATGGGATCCCATGAAAACATGTTTGTTCAGTGATATGGTCGCCAATTGTCAACCGATTTGGATGATTATTTTTTTGTTTGGAAGTATATTTTTCCGGACTAGTTCCATTTCAATTTGGTGAAGATCTGATGAAGCACTTTGGAGGTAGGCAACGGAACTCTTCAATAAATGAAAGCAAATGGATCGGGATTGCTGAAATCGCATGCCTATTTACTGTTTACACTAGTACATAACATAACATCACGCCAGTACGCTGTGAATGGGTACATGCAGGTACCACTAAAATGTGAATAGCAAAAAAACTTTTTTACAAAAAAACACAACTGACTTCCGACAACAAATTACTACAAAGATTAAAAAACTCTAATTTCGGAAATCGGTGTCAAAAAACGAAAATAATAAAATAACCAAAAACATCGACTTCCGAAATTAGTTATTTTATGCTTTGTAGTGTTTTGTTTTTGGAAGTCGGGTGTATTTTTTCATTTTTTTTTTAATTATGAAAATGTACCATAGTGGCTGAGTAGCCGTCACAGAAAAAAAAAACAAAATAGGCGGGATAGCGGGAATCCGATCTTCATTTGTTTTTTCGAGTAGTGTTTTGTTTTCATGCTTTCGTATAGCAGAGATTTGTTTTAACACGATGAGTTCATCAGATCTGATGGATCTGGTCATCAGAACTGGTTTTTTCTTTAGCGAATTCGTGTTTTTATTTTTACTTTACTTATATTCGTAATGAAAAGCACAGTGTTAAAGTACTTTCGGTGAAATACTTATTTAGTCCCTAGATCTATTGGCACCCTCGCTACGTGCGGGCGCCAAACGCCGTCTCGGGACTAAATCGGTTGCTTTCACCCCTAAGATAACAATGTACTATTGTAGGTAAGTACTTTAAATTCAGCTAAATCAGAAATGGAACATCCGAAAACGGGATCCTTTCTTTTCACATAATTTTCTTTTCCTAATATACTTTGGCATAACGATTTTGGTATATTTTTTTCCATTATAATACTTTACCATTATTTATTTCGCATACAGTTTATGTTGGCATAATTATCTTAAAAGCTAAATTTTTTGGCACTAATTTAATACGCATTATATTAATAGGCATATAGACTATAACATAATAGCATTTAGGCATACAATTTTTAGAAATAACAGAAACAATTCCATTTTTAACCTTGAATTAATATAAAAAGTATTGCCTTCAAAATTCAATATGTTGTGCTATAAAAGTTAGTGACAGAAACGAATCGCTGCAAAACTAACTCCATGTAGTCTTGTCTGCCCTACCCTTAGAGTGTAATCTAAGCCCGCGTAGGCACGGAGGGGCCAGGCGGCCTGCGAGCTGAGGAGCAGGTGTATTTAACGCCCACTGCCGCGGTAGAGGCTGCAGCCGAAGCCAAAGCTGCGGTGGTGAGCGTAAAACACATCTGCGACGATAAGCTCTCGTGGGGCCGCCGGAGCCCCGTAGCGTCGGAGCCGTGACAGAAACCATGCCTGCTGCATTTTACATGCTTGCTGCATGCATGGTGTATGCTTGTTTACATGTTTGCTTGCTGCATGCATGGTTTATGCTAGATTTTTGAGTGACAGAAACTATGCCTGCTGCATGTTACATGCTTGCTGCATGCGTGCTGCTTGCATGGTGTATGCTGCATGGTTGCTGCAAGCATGGTGTATGTTTGTTAAAAAATAAAAATAATGTAATTTATTCTACCTACAATGTAAAGTGCCTACAAAAATGTCTAAAATTTTAGGAGTTAATTAATTATGCTTATTTGTTATGTCCATAAAAATATGTCTCAATATCATTATGCGTTAATAAATTTATGCTCTAGAATGTTATGCGTAATCATTATTATGATAAGAGAAATTATGCTTAAAAATTATGCGTAAGCTGTTATGCGAAAATATAATTAGGAGAAACAAAAGTACTTATGCCAAGTTATATTAGGTCATCAAATTGTATGCAAATAGATAGGGAACCTCCGAAAACTAATGCTTATTCATTTAAAGTATTTTGAAGTTCAGTTATTTTGTGATGGGTTTGCTCTTGATTCTAGTCTAGGTCTGAGATGACAGAGTCAAAAAAAAAAACGGTCAAGAATGAGTCGGACTCACGCACCGAGGGTTCCGAATAAAACGCATCATATAAAACTTGAAAATGTTTTTAAATTTTCATCGGCGAAGCCTATATTCGTGAGCGAATTTTAACACTGCGGTGTCAGGTATTGCAGTTTTAGTTCAGTGCAATTTTTGTTGATTATTTCTGAAAAAGTGTGCTATAACTAGCAAAGAAACGAATCTTTACCTTAAAATATCTAGTCTAGCTCTAATGACAATAAATGTAAAGCCACGTGGATAGTCATAAGAAACGAAATACATTTAGAGATAGCGGTACAGACAGTAAAGTCATACCCCCATTGAAAAGGGAGGATCCTCCAACCAGGCGGCTGTTGTGCCTGGCGGCCTACTGCCCAATAGTTGATATTCGGGCTGATGTATATGTTCAAATCGCACGGTAAACTCTGCTTGTGCGAAGCAGGATTTCAACGTTGTAGTTTGCTACTAGTTGGATAGATGGCGTCGCGGTTCTTTTTGTTGCGATGTAGATTTGCTCCGCAGGTTTTTCTTGTGGCGGCCTTGATGCCGCTACATACACATGGGCTTCAGAAACAACATTGAACACATTAAAATTGACAACACCATACTTACCAAACCAGCAGAAATAGCTAATTCTTTCAACAGTCATTTTACAAATTATATTCCACATGTGACATGAATAATTATCGCCCCGTTACACTGATACTCATCATGTCAAAAATATATGAGAAATGCATGTATCAGAGAATAGTAAACTATTGTGAGAAATTTAACATAGTAAAAAAAGAGCAATTCGGCTTTCAGAAACATAAGTCCACATCCCTAGCCATCTTTTCACTTCTGAAAGTAGTATTGAATAATACTAACAATAAATAGCTAAAGACAGGACTATTCTTTGATCTGTCAAAGGCATTTGATCTAGTTACACATGCAATTTTATTACAAAAAACTAGAGGCGATCGGCATTAGAGGACTGCCACTTCAGTGGATATCGTCGTACCTAACTAACAGTCAACAGACTAAACTTAATGAAAGTAGGGACATGACAGATTATTCATCTGAATATATTAGTATAGAACGTGGCGTCCCTCAGGGTAGCATATTGGGCCCCATCTTATTTCTACTCTATACAAACGGCATAGTTTATGTAACCAATCATAAATGCTTTCTTTTTGCCGATGACATTTTCCACTATTGTTACTTTCGATAAAAATATAAATCCATTGTGGATCATGAAGACATAAATAATACAATAGACAATCTAATTAACTGGTTAAATAAAAATAATTTATCTATTAATCTTAATAAATCAGTATATATAAAATTCAATCAATCTTATAATAACAAATTTAATTTTAAAATGGACATCCCGAAAATTATACAAGTGACACAAACTAAGTTTTTAGGAGTAGTTATTGACAAACATTTAGACTGGAAAGCACAGGTTGATGCTGTATGCAATAAAATAAATAAATTTGTCTATGCTCTGAGGCAAATTAAATAGGTCCCTAACATAAAAACGGCTGTGATGTCATACCGCGCATATATTGAGTCCTCACTACGGTATGGACTTATGATGTGGGGAAATAGTACTGACCACTATAGAGCATTTGTCGCCCAGAAAAAAATTTTACGAGCTCTATATGAGATTCTATCTGACGAATCATGTTAACCTATATTTGAAGTGCTTGGTTTGCTACCGTTACCTTCATTATATATTTATGAAGCATGCATGTTCGTTCAAAAACACAAAGAACTATTTAAAACAGCAGAGGAAGTAAGGTCTCGAAGTAGGCGAGACCAATTCAGACTTGTGCTGGATGTACTGCCTCGATTAAGTAAAATATAATAAAAACTCTCTGACTATATGTGTAAGTGTCTATCATAAATTGCCAAAAATATTTAAATCGTTAAATTATACGACATTTATATCCTAATTATATAAATGGCTTATTTGTTATAATTTCTATAGAATAATTTATTTTTTTAATTAGTAATCAATGTAATAATGTATTTTTAGACAGTAGGTTTGCACGCTTTTTTAAGAAAAAACTTGTTGGATCGATATTTTCCGATAACGTAAGCGCCGCGGGGTACTATGGCACCCGAAAAAACAATCGAGTTGTCCGCCACTGGGTACTATGGTCCCCCCGCACGAAACAGTATAAAAATGCCCAATTCGACTAACGCGTGTTGTCTATGAAAATAGTTTCATAAAGTTGTTCTCTATGAAATTCTTCAACGAAATAACAAAGTTGGCAGCACTACACAAGCAAAACGTCACAGAAAAAAATTGTTAAACTTTGTAAACAAACTGCGATTGTGAAGTGTGTGTCGGCGCCGGAAATATGTCGTAAGAATTCTTATATTCTTGTTATTATCTGATACTATTATACATCATAATGATTGTAAAGAACTGTGCCACAATATTATGTCTAAGTTAAATCGTTTTATACTCTCAAAGTACCAATATTTCGCCTCAGAAAAAGTTATTGTTTATGTGTTTATTTTTCAAGTTAAACCTTTTTTTTTTAGTATAAAATTAAATCAATAGGTCTTGATTTTTAGATAAGTAGTTTCCTTAACTATTCAGCTTTATAACTGTATTTTTTATTTTGCTGTAGCACTTGTAGTTTGCGATCTATAGATGTTTTTATCGCCAAGGTCGGAATCGGTAAAAAAACATGTGCATAGCCGCGCGGACGCTGGCGGTCGGGCGAAAGTAAGCCGCGGCGGTCGGGCGCTTGAGAGGGTATCTTATCTTCTTAAGCCGTCGTGCTAAGCCGTCGTTCTAAGGCGTCGTTCTAAGACGTCTTCCTAAGCTGTCGTTCTAGGACGTCTTCTTAAGGCGTCGCTTTATGACGTCTACGTAGTCGTTGGTAGGCGTCGTTGTAAGGCGTTGTTAGGCGTCGTTGTAAGGCGTTGTTAGGCGTCGTTTTAAGGCGTCGTTGTAAGGTGTCGTTCTAAGACGTCGTTCTATGGTGTCCTTCTAAGGCGTCGTTCTTTTACGTCTTCCTAACGCGTCGTTCTAAGACGTCTTCCTAAGGAGTCGTTCTAAGGCGTCTTTGTAAGACGTATTCCTAAGGCGTCGTTCTAAGACGTAGTTTAGGATGTCTACCTAGTCTTTGTTAGACGTCGTTGTAAGGCGTCGTTGGAAGCCATCGTTGTAAGGCGTCGTTCTAAGGCGTCGCTCGAAGGCGTCGTCCTAAGACTTCTACTTAAAGCGTCGTTATAATACGTCAACCCAAGGCGTCCTTCTAAGGCGTTTTTCTAATATGTCTTCATGAGCCGTCTTTCTAAGGCGTCTTCCAATGGCGTCGTTCAAAGGCGTCGTTCTTAGGTGTCGTTCTTAGACGTCTTCCCAAGGTGTTGTTCTAAGACGTCGTTCTAATGCGTCTTCCTAAGCCATCATTCTAAGATGTCGTTTAAAAGTCTTCCTAAGCGTTCGTTCTAAGGCGTCACATTTCAAAATATTAAAAAAAAAATAAATAAAAACATTTAAAAATATAATAAATAGTAGCCCACCGGTATCGGGAACATGGTCCAAGCTACCGGCGGTCAGGGCTTCAGAGAGAGGAACTTCCTAACAATAAGAGCCGTGTCCAGAAGTACCGCTTTCTAAATCAAGCCCTTGATCCAGCAGCCTAACGAAAGCCTCTTATTATTATAAGAAATGACCCGATTCATGCCAGATCCTGAACGGTGCGTAAACAAACCATTCTCCCGATAGCGTTTGTAAACTCTATGAACAGATGACATTCTTAGATGCAATCTTTCAGCCACAATACTCTGAAGTCCAAAATTCAGCAATGCCACCACTTGAGCGGCTCCTGCAGGCGAAGTATCCATATGTTTTAGAAAAAAAACTTTATCAGACGTCGCAAAGTCTCGGTTAACAAATAAAGAACAAAAAGTTTTAAGATAAAGAATTTTTAGTTTTCAAAGTTGAACTGTACTCCAACTTAACACACACATATTAGGCTCGTAATTAAAAAATACAGTTTTCTTACTGTAAGTAAGCCACTGACTCTGTATCAATCGACAGTGGGGTATCTATACGGCTTATGGTACATTACTTATGAGTGAGCTTTGGGCTTTTTGTAACTCGAGGAATTTAGTTTTAGATGCTCCTCCCCAGACTGGCAAACAATATGCAATCACTGATTGCGTGAGCGCAATGTATATGCTACTCGTATTTGATGTTTTCCGGGGCATCACATCATATAGGTTTTCAAAAATCCATATACATTTTCGTATCCGTGACGTAACAATCTCAATATGCGAATGCCAAGATAAACACTCGTCATCTATAACTCCCAAGTTTCTTGTGGTCGTTACATATGTAATAGCTTGACAATTTCGGTCCCTATGGTCCATACACGTGTAGATTTTAATTCTAAAATTAGGGCTTGGTTTATACCTTCTACTAGGAGAAAAACAAATATAATTTGTTTTAGGAACACTAAGGGTTAGTGCTGTAAAGATACACAAACGTCTGATTCGCCTGTTGAAGAACCGGGCCAACAAATATAACAGCCAAAGCTGGACCAGCATAACGTTGCTAACAAATATCCACCAGACGCTACATTGTTGTCTAGCCACGTAATAGATTAATGCGTCATAAGTAGCAACTGCACAAAGAGAACTCTGACGGAAATTTAAGAAGTTTTCTCAAAATCATTTAATTACTGTCAGTACATTCCACAAAAGATTTATTAAATACTGTTCATAGCAAACTAAAGGATTTTACAATGAATGACTACTGCTTAATTTTTATTGGAAGAGATGATTTGAAGGATATAACTACATCAACATATTGGGCAACTTGAAAATGCCTTGGCAAATGCTACGCATGCTAACATCATTTTCTGTGCACTGACCTACATAAAAGTTGCTCTAATTCATAATTATAAAGTTAAACTGTTCAATAATCTTCTCTATTTGGACATAAACAATAACAAATTGCATACTTTTTGATAGCAATAGAACACTGACACTCGAGATGTTTTCGTATGATACAGGGAAAATTAACAAAGAAGGATGGAAAAATATTTACAATCAGATCATGATTAACATTAAGATAGACTACGACCTATTCCGATCTTGGAATACACAGCAAATGTTGGAATAAATTCTCTTTCCACAAGTTCCGATTTTTCTAATGTACCGAAGAAGAGAGTGAACGAGAAACGCAAACCCCGCACTAAGTGGTGGTTGCTTGATGGTCCTAGGCAGTCGGACTTCATCGCGGAGGTCGAGCATCTTAAGATCAGTGCTCCGCATGAGTCCGCTCAAGAGATCTGGAGTAGGATCCATTCAGCAATCACCGGTGCGGGTAAGCGCGTCCTTGGCACTTCTCGTGGTGGCCGCACCATAGGAAAGGAGACGTGGTGGTGGGATGACGGGGTGCAGGAGGCGACTCGGAAGAAGAAGGTTTTATTTAAACAGTGGCAAGGGTCCAACTCTCCGGATGACAGGGAGGCATATGGAGCGGCTAAGCGCGCTTGCAAAAAGCTGTAGCCAGAGCCCGCAGCAAAAGTCTGGCGCCCTTATACGACAAGCTGGAAACTGCGGAGGGGCAAAAGCTTATTTTTAAGCTGGCGCGTGGCCGGGAGAAAGCTACACGGGACATTAGCAAATGTCTTTGTGTAAGGGACGCCCAGGGTAAGCTGCTCTACGATGCCCCCTCTGTTAAGGAGAGATGGTGTACATACTTCGCGGAGCTGTCTAACAAACAGCATCCCCATAACCTTCCTCCGGAACCGCCTCCTAACCTTGGGCTTATTTCCCCTATTTCCCCCGACGAAACCCGCATTGCTCTTCGCCACATGAAGAACCGGAAAGCGGTCGGGCCTGACAATGTGGCAATTGAAGTGTGGAAGGCGATGGGCCCACATGGTGTGGACCTTCTGACGGATCTTTTTAACCGCATCCTGATCACCAAGGAAATGCAGAACCGTAGCGAGTGTACTGTCTCTGAGTGTCAATATGACTTCCGGGCGGGTAACAGCACCATGGACGCAGTGTTCGCCTTACGGAATCTGGCTGAGGCTTACAGAGAGAGAAGGAGAGCTTTGCATATGGCCTTTTTAGACCTGCAGAAGGCCTTCGACTGTATACCTCGGCAGTCCATCTGGTGGGCACTGCGCTTCAAGGGCGTTCCCGAGGCCTATATTGACATTATCAGAGACATGTACCGCGATTCCGTGTCCTCTGTCCAGACCGCTGTTGGCGAATCGAATGGCTTCCCAATATCTGTTGGCGTTCACCAAGGCTCGGCTCTTAGCCCGTTCTTGTTTAACGTAGTGCTCGATGTAGTTACGGCAAACATCCAAGATCAGCCTCCATGGCTAATGATGTATGCCGATGACATCGCCCTCGTTAATCAGAACAAAGCCCATCTTGAGCGCAAAGTCAACATTTGGAAGGACACGCTTGAAAACGGTGGTCTGAGACTAAATGTGGCGAAGACTGAGTACATGTCCTGTGGCAGCACGGATACAAACACCATCCGAATAGGTTCGGACCTGATCAGAAAGTCCGATACGTTCAGGTACCTTGGATCCGTGCTGCACGAGTCTGGCATCGTGGCCGACGATGTCCAAGCACGTATTGGCGCGGCTTGGGCGAAGTGGCGCGAGGTGACGGGCGTTGTATGCGACCGCAAAATGCCTCCGAAGCTCAAGGGGCAGATATATAAATACATCATTCGGCCTGTCCTACTGTACGGGGGCGAGTGTTGGCCAGCACTAAGCAGACACACCCAGGAGCTTCGCGTCACGGAGATGAAGATGCTGAGGTGGATGAGTGGCGTAACGCGATCCGATCGCATGCGCAACTCATACATCCGAGGTAGTCTTGGTGTCCGTGACGTGGGGGAAAAACTGCAAGAGTGTCGTCTGCGATGGTATGGCCACATCATGCGCCGCCCTATGGAGTACGTTGGTCGGAGATGCATGAATATGGCTGTTCTTGGGGCTAGGCCCCGTGGTCGCCCTCGCAAGCGCTGGCTGGACGTCGTCAAGTCCGACATGAGAGCCAATGGCCTGACTGAGAAGGATGTTGAAGATCGGGCAAAGTGGAGGAAGCTAAGTAGGAAGGCGGACCCTGGCAATAGCCGGGATTAACGCCAGGTGGAAGAAGAAGACTGACAGTAATTAAATGATTTTGAGAAAACTTCTTCAATTTCCGTCAGAGTTCTTTTTGTGCAGTTGCTACTTATGATGCATTAATCTATTACGTGGCTAGACAACAATGTAGCGTCTGGTGGATATTTGTTAGCAACGTTATGCTGGTCCAGCTTTGGCTGTTATATTTGTTGGCCCGGTTCTTCAACAGGCGAATCAGACGTTTGTGTAGCTTTATTGAGCGTCTCGCATTTTGTTACCACATGTTGTTAATCCTTTACCTTGTGGACACATGAGAAGCCGTTTGCCGAACAAGGATTGGCTGCTATAGATAGATGGCTCAAAGTCAATCTACTAACCCGTAGTGTTCCTAAAACAAATTATATTTGTTTATCTCCTAGTAGAAGGTATAAACCAAGCCCTAATTTTAGAATTAAAATCTACACGTGTACGGAACACAGGGACCAAAATTGTCAAGCTATTACATATGTAAAGACCACAAGAAACTTGGGAGTTATAGATGACGAGTGTTTATCTTGGCATTTGCATATTGAGATTGTTACGTCGCGGATACGAAAATTTATATGGATTTTTGAAAACCTAAGAGATGTGATGCCCCGGAATACATCAAATAGCATATATATTGCGCTCACGCAATCAGTGATTGCATATTGTTTGCCAGTTTGGGGAGGAGCCTCTAAACCTAAATTCCTTGAGGCAGAAAGAGCCCTAAGCTCACTCATAAAAGTAATGTACTATAAGCCGTATAGATACCCCACTGTCGATTTATACAGAGTCAGTGGCTTACTTACAGTAAGAAAACTGTATTTTTTAATTACGAGCCTGTACTTACAAAAATCTATTCCATTTAACCAAGACAGACAGGAAAAAATACGAAAGGATATAGTGACTTACTCTCCGGGGGTTCGAACCGCTTTTGCACGGCGTCAGTATGCAACCTTATCAGCCTACATTTATAATAAGTTCAACATACAAGGAAACTGAGCAAGATCTGGTTAGACTTGGTTAAACAATTTCTATTATAAACCCTCCGTATCAATAATGTTACTACTCACCGAGTTTTTTCTATAAATAGTTTCGAACACATATATTGGCACTTTTTTTTATTTTTTTACTTTTAATAGGCACGCGTTTGACCACTATCTCACCTGATGGTAAACGAGGATGTGGTCGAAGATGGAGCACGCTTGCCTAGAAATAACCTATTCACTCTTGATTTAAAGACTCCCAGGTTGTAACTATCAGGAAACACAGACTCCGGCAGGGAGTTCCACTCCTTAGCTGTACGCACTACGAATGTGTTCCCAAAACGTTTTGTGCGTATGGGTGGGATGTCCACCATGTACCGGTGGCGCATCGCCGTTCGTCTTCTGGTCCAATGATGGAACGGGCTTGGCGGAATTAAATTATGCAATTCCGTCGCACATTCCCCAAAATGCAACCGGTAAAAAACCGACAGGCTAGCAACTCGTCGTCGATGTTCAAGACTTTGGAGCTTCGACGCGACGAGCCTCTCATTGCCGATGATCCTCTTGGCTCGTTTCTCAATTGACTCAAGGGCATCAAGCTGGTATCTGGCAGATCTATCCCAAAGATGAGAGCAGTATTCCATACACGATCGAACATGCGCTTGATAGAGTTTGAGCAGCTGTTCCGGCGTGAAGTACCGTCTCACCTTAGCCAGAATCCCCAAATTCTTTGCAGCCACTTGAGCTTTTGCCTCTATGTAAGGGCCAAAATTGAGAGTAGATGTTAATGTAACCCCAAGAAGCTCAAGATGGTCGGTTATCGGCACGGTTTCACCGCAGAAACATGGAGCTGGGCGAAATTGGCTCCTTTTGGCGGAAAATAGACACGTTTGGGTCTTAGCAGCATTGAACTTGACCCGATTGGCATCGCCCCATTCAGAGACAGCCTGTAAAGATTGCCTCCCGGAGAGACCGGATCTGCGACCCACCAGCTCGTGCGTCGGACACGTATCTCTCAGCAACAGTGCTGTCGTCTGCATACCCAAATGTACCGGGTTTAAGCAGATCATTAATATGCAGCAAGAACAGTGTTGCCGAAAGCACCGACCCCTGAGGAACCCCGGTATTAATATCCAGCAGTCCAGACGAGCAGCCATCTATGACCACTCGGATAGACCGATCCCTCAAGAAATCTGCGATTCAATCACACAAACCGGCGGGCAGACCGAAGGAAGGAAGCTATTAATAAGGCTATCGTGTCAGACCCTGTCGAAGGCCTTCGAGATGTCAAGGGAGACCGCCAGTGCCTCCCCGTGCTTCTCTATGGCCTCACTCCAGATGTGAATGGCATACGCTAGAAGATCCCCAGTTGACCGATTTCGGCGAACCCCGTATTGTCGGTCACTAAGGATATCATTCGCTTCTAGGTACGCCAGGAGCTTATGATTCAGCACGCGTTCCAGTCTTACAGAGTATGGACGTTACCGAGATAAGTCTATAATTCGGCGGGTCAGCTCGACTACCCTTCTTGGGCACGAGCTGCACGTTAGCTTGCTTCCAAGCCTTCGGCACTTTTCCAGTCTCGAACAAACAGAGTCGCACTTCAAAGAAGACCTACACATTCACACACACAAACATACACACACAACAACAATACAAATCTTGTTTAAAAACAAGACATACATACAGTATCACAAAAGCATACAACTACAGTTACACAAAGAGCTGCTAATTAGTTTATAAGTAATTTACTGTTAATTTTTCTTCCTAAATATTTTTTTTAACCTACCTACCCTACCTACCCTACTCCAAAAATACAGAAACCATGAGAATCGGTCCAGCCGTTTTCGAGTTATAAGTATTCGAATTACCCGACTTTGTTTTATATATTAAGATGTCTTACCTCATTACGTGTCGTTTTTTCATATTTGTGTAATTTCTAGTATTTGATGGCTCGTCACGTTCCTTTTTATCTAGATGGCTGGATTAAAACTAAACGATAACGTTTTAAAGCAATATATTTTAAAAGTTTAGAAAAGAACAAACCGAGGTAAGGCCGGTCATAGGTCGGATTACGTAGGAGGCCGTCAATACCGCACTCTCCTGCTTGGTGCCAGTCGGTGACGTCGGTGATAGCTTCGGAGTCAGTCGAGCAGGTGGTCCAATGGTGCTGGTGCTGGTCCAAGGGTGCCGTCCAGTCAGCCAGCTACGCTGATCTTCGGCTGCATGGAAGTTCCCAGTACGGGAAGAACACTAGGTACTTGCTAATTACTTCAATAACCAAGTATTATATTTAGGTAAAGTTACTATAATAAAATATATATGAAGAACGAGGATGTCGAGGTAGGTATTGTTCAGAAAACTTGAGTACGCGTGGTTCCTCGATAGCCGATTGCTGTGACTGGCGCGGTGGACGCGGAATGAATTCACTCGAGCTTCATGTAGCAGGTGAAAGTAAGGGAATATATATAAAACCGCGCGCCAAAAGAAGTTGCGGTGTCCGTTTGTTTACAATTTAATATTATTTAATACAGCTGTAATTATTTATAAATTATGTAAGTGAGTAAATTGTGACAGTACCCCCTTCCGAGACAAGGATTTTACCTTAGTAAAATTCTTAACAATCATAATTACGATTTCAAATATACGATATGCCATACACTAAAGGCGAGTGCTTGTCCTTTATTCGGCATTTTCGAGACTTTGGAGCGAGTTTTTTACAGAAATTATACGCATCCTTCTCATTTTGAAAGTAACACCTTTTTCAAACCATGACTCCTAATTGAAACTCAGCATTCTTACGACGCAAAATATAACGCTGCGCATTTTTTTTAATGACTTCTTCAAAAAGCAGTCTGCACATCACCGAAGATTTAACAGTGGTATCCCAAATTAGCAGCATATTATTTATAACGAGGTGAAAAACTTAAATCCTTAGTTACAGTATTCAATAATGTGAGCCACAAGTAACGAGTGCCATATTAAAAATGCGGGTGTAAAACCAGTAGTTTCGTTGATCGAGTTATTTATCGCGAACTGGATTTTTGATAAATTGAGGTCCCATGTTCTGTGATGTTCTTCGTCAAAGGTAGTAATTGCTGTAACAACAGTCTTATTATACCTTTCCACTGTGTTAATTATTTTGTGGCTTGTACTTCGGCGTAAAATGAACGGCTGTCCAATTCGCGACTTATGAATTTGCATCCGTTGTCAAGTATGTCTGCGCTATTAAGCCCAATCGGTTAGACTTGATCCTGATAATTATTTTCAAAAGTGTCGGGGAAACTCCTCCATCTATAACCGTCTAGGAATTCTTGATTGTACATGATATGCAACATTTTAATCACTTGACTAATTCTATGGGCCGCATTCTCTATCTCCTAATGTCTACTGTTAGATGCACGGTCTTTAAACCTAACCAAGATCTTGTTCCACCTGATGATCACCATCCACCTTTCTATACGTTACTCACTATGAATATTAATATCTGTTTAATACATCCCCAGTATACCCCGAAATATAATTACCGCAGAGCCGACTACACGATAATAAATGGTGATATTGATCAAATTGACTGGGATAATGCACAAGGAAGTCAGTCAGTATATTTATAATATAATAAAAAACCGTGTACCTTTGTCGAAACCCGTGAATGCACATTTCCCTGTGTGGTTTTCTGGATCAGTTATTCGTATCTCTAAATACAAAAGAAAACTTGGTCCAAATGGAAGAGGTACAAAAATATTATCGATTATTATATTATTAGTATTCTCTCTGTATAGACCGCGCTGTAAAGAAGAATGTGGTAAATGTTTTAAGAAATAAATGAATAGTGTCGAAGATGCCATTCCTAAGGCTGTTAAGCACTTGCACACCAGGGTTTACTTGGCAAATCGATAAGGGAGATCGGGTATACCATCTTGTATATTTTATAGAAATGAAACTTCTAGTGACTTACAATACGTAATAATTTTTCCAAGTTTTTCCAAACAGTGTATGAACCTGACTCTCTTTCTTCTGTCAAACCTGACTGGTATTCGGCTCTGTATTAGGCAAACACTAATAATAATTCACTTTGTACCTTGTATTTCGATAAGGATTCAGTGGGTAATCAACTCAGGTTCTTGGATGCAGATAAGGGATTTGGACCTAGAGGAGCTCGTGGCTGAAGAATAACAGCCGCACAGGTCGATCTTCAAGGATAAGCAACAAGGAAAGCACATTAAGCTGTTAGTCCCGGCTGTCATTTGTAGAACTTTGGCAGTCGTTACGGATTGTCAGAAGCCAGTAAATCTGACTCCAGCCTTGCCAAGAAATACCGTGTTACCCATTTAATGGGTTGTGGAGGTTTGGTAGGCAGCCGCTACACGTAAAATACTGGTGTTCAGCTGAATCCGGTTTGACTGGAAGCCGACCCCAATATAGTTGGAAAAAGGCTAGGCAGATGATAAGGGATCTGAACCTGATGGTTTCCCACCACTGTTTCTGAAACGGACAGCTAAAACTATCTCCAAGCCTTTGTCCATGATATTTAACAGATGTATACAAAAAGGTATATTTTCGGCCGTGTGGAAAAAAAAAAATAGTATACCAGTTTACAAAAGTGGTTCAAGGCAAGATATTGAAAATTATCGACCTATTTCAATACTTTGTACTCTGGCAAAAGTATTTGAAAAGCTTGTCCACCAGGCCATTTATCCTTTTTTACGACATAATTTAATACCGGAGCAACATGGATTTGTTAGGCAAAAGTCTACAAATACTAACCTCATGATCTTTGTTAACTTTCTGTTTAATGTCATGGATAAGGAACTTCAAACAGACACAATTTATACGAATTTCATGAAAGCTTTTGACAGGGTGGACCATGAAATTCTGTTAAACAAAATTGCGTTCAACGGCATCAGAGGAAACTTGCTGCGCCGGTTATGTTCACATATATGTATTAGGAATCAGATTTTAGTGAGCAACGGGTATCATTCAAAAGCATTTTTGGGTACATCTGGTGTTCCCCAAGGATCCATCCTTCGTCCTCTTCTTTTTATTATTTATGTGATTGATATTGGCAACTGTTTCCTTCATAGTAATTTTCTGACCTTAAAGTTTATCGAAAAATCAATACTATAAATTATTGTTACCTTCTTCAAGAGGACCTAAATAGGGTAACTGTATACTGTCACAGAAATAAACTTAAATTAAGTATTCCTACTAATTTTACAAAAAGCAACAATAATTTCTTACAATTGTTTGCTGTGCAACAAAATATTAGCCAGAGAAACAAGTGTTTGTGACTTCAGCATCCTTCTTGATAGTAAACTTCATTTACATCTGCATATTGACAAGATCGTCACTAAAGCGTTAGATTCCACCAAAGGTCCCGGATCAGATAACCTGCTACCTTATTTCTTAAAAAAAAAACTGCGGAGAGTGTTTGCATACCTCTCCATATTATTTTCAATAGGTGTTTGTTGGAGGGCACTTTTCGAGAAATATGAAAAAGAGCTAACATAACCCCGGTATAATTATAAGACTGGTTCATGACAGGACGTTCAAAATTACCGTCCCATATCTATTCTATCTGCCTTGTCGAAGCTTTTTGAAAGGCTTGTCTATAATGAGATACACGAGACCGTTTACAAAATTATTTTAGAACAGCAGCACGGATTTATCAAAAAGAAGTCTACAACAACAAATCTTCTCATCTTTGCTGATTACTTGTTTCAGTGTTGGATCAGCAAGTTCAAGTAGATGCTGTTTATAGAGACTTTCGGAAAGCTTTCGACAAGGTAGAGCATAAATTACTGCTTACAAAAATAGCTTACAATGGTATTTATTCGCGGTGACTTACTTCGCTGGTTCTCGTCTTACATTTTAACTAGAACCCAAAAAGTAGTTATCAAAGTGTTCCACTCTTCTACTGCAAATGTGACTTCTGGCGTACCGCAAGGATCGTTTTTGTTCATTTTGTTTGTTAATGACATCAATAATTGTTTAAAATCTTCAAAACTCTTATTATTTGCTGACGACTTAAAATATTCAAGTCGATTAAGAACCATACGGATTGTCAACAATTGCAAGAAGATCTGGACCGCTTTTCAGCTTATTGTGATAAAAATAAACTGCATCTTAACATTTCCAAGTGTTCAACGATTACACTCACAAAAAATAAAAATAAAATTACTTACAATTATGATTTAAATACGAAATACTTGGCAAGAGTTTCCTTCGTGAGAGACTTAGGCGTACTGCTCGACGAAAAATTACACCTTGATCATCACATAAATAACATAATCAGCCGTGCATACCGTATGTATGGATTTGTACTGAGATCTACAACTGATTTTATACACGCAATAGCAGTTTCATCCATTTGTATAGGTCACTTGTAAGGTCCTAACTTGAATACGCTGTGGTTGTATGGAACCCTTATTATAATAAATACGTAGACAGCTTAAAGAAGGTACACCGTAAATTTTTAAGGTCCCTGAAATACCGTTGTTACCGCAGCCTTTTGTCGTATTTGCTCAAAAAGTACGATATGATGAGACTACAGTCTAGAAGATTATTTCTTGAAACGTTGTTTCTTTATGATGTGTGCAATAACAGGTACGACTGCTCAGAGATAACTAATAGAGTACATTACTTTGTTCCTAGAAGTGTATTGAGGCGAGAGGTGCGCATACGCACTTTTCGCGGTAGCTCCATGTAGATCTAATGCTGGAGCCCTGTGGATAACGGTATGAGTTGCACATTGATATCATGTTTATAAGATATTTATTTTATAAAAGATTGTAATGTGTAGCTGTTAGTTATTCCTAAATAAATAAAGCTTTCCAATTGCATGACTTTGTGATGAGGGCTGCTTCAGATTTTAAAAGGCCATTAACTTATATGTATCTGTATAACACCACCTGTATGCCTACAGCTCGAATATGCCTGCATGATCTGGGACCCTACTACGCCAAATATGATAATGCATTAGAACGAGTGCAGCGTAAATTTCTCAAAAATACGCAATATAAATGTCTCTCTTACGAAGATGCCTCAGCAAAATTTAAATTACTGTCTCTGCGTTCAAGGCGCCAGTTGCTCCAAGCCATAATGCTTTATGCATAGTAGATTCGATTGCTCAGAACTAATTAACAAAATATGTTACTTTGTGCCTAGAGCGGTTATGAGACGAGAGGTTCGCACTTACCCGTTGGTATCAATTCACGGGGTTTAAAAGTCAAAATGGGGGTACCACAAGGCTCTATTTTGGGTCCTTTCCTCTTTCTAGTATATATTAATGATCTACCCCATCTTTTAAAAAATCAACCATATATGGTATTATTTGCTGACGATACGTCCTTAATTTTTAAGATAGATAGACGTTCCATAAATCTTGATGACGTAAATAAAGCCCTACAGCAGGTCCAAAATTGGTTTACTGCTAATAATTTAGTATTAAATCGGAAAAACCTAAATGCATCAGATTTGCCTTACCGAAAGTTAAAAGAAATGATTGCGACATAGTATTAAACAAGGAGAATCTTGAATTCGTCGAAAACACGGTTTTCCTGGGGATTACGCTTGACTCAAGGCTACAATGGGGTCCTCATTTAACATCTCTTGCGAGATGCCTAAGTTCAGCAGCATACGCTGTCAGAAAAATCCGTCAATTTACTGATATAGATACCGCGAGGCTGGTCTATTTTAGTTACTTTCATAGTATCATGTGTTACGGTAAAATTAATACTAGAAATAGGAACAAATTAGATCAACCCCGATTCAGATTGGCCAAAGTACTTACTTCTTTTATGGGGTACTGTGTTAAATTTTGTAATAAAATACCAGTTGATATTCTCGAACTGAATGAGAGAAAATTTAAAGCATGTATAAAATGCACACTATGTAGACAAGCGTATTATAAACTGGAAGATTATATCCTCGATAAAAACGCTTGGCTAAATGCTGGTCCTGCTCCACAGTCACAGCTGCTTAGGTACACTTTTTAGGTTTTTATATTTGGAAGAGACGTTTGCTCTCTTTTTTTTTTTTTAGAGGTGGTACTTACATTATTTCGTTTATTTATTCTTATTTACATACAAATTATATATTTTTTACTTTCTCGGGTCCCTCTTCCTAGAGACCCGGTCCTTTGGTAGTAGGCGTACGAGGGGCCGAAGCAAACTCGCAGATGCCTCTTTAGACATTTCAAATGGAATGGGACACCAACCGACGATTATCCCTGTATGCACTGTGAAAGTATACCCAAGGACAAACCCCGATTGGAACAGGACTATTGCAGAATATGGAAACAAAAGATGAAACGCTATGGGTTTAGCTGGTTTAGTGGACTAATAATCGTTTACTATGGAAGAACTATTGGCCGCTGCCTGACCATTGACAATTGAAACGGCTTTAAAATGGCAGGGGGTGGCTTGCACACTCATTAAATGGGCCCCCCGAAAAGGGTCGCTAGCACAAAGTAACGTAGCGCCAAGGGGGCAACATATCCTGAGGTGCTAGAGGAGCGGAGAGGTATACCACGGCTATCAGGACAATCCCGGAAGTACGGTCAAGATCCAAAACCAGCACCTTACTGGATTATACATCCTCCTCCCGAGCACGTTTGCTCTTGCGAATCTCAACTCAGACCGGCCGATTAAGGCAAGATAGAGATGGGAGCTCTGTTCCTCGTCAGTGTTAACTCCGGCCAGCCAATAAAGGCAAGCCGGAAATGAGGAACAAGACTTCTCCCTGGAGATCAGGTCCGTGGGGTCGCCAGTGCCCAACAGTTTGCCACAAAACTGCCTTGCGGGTTTAGTATTATTATTTTTAATGTTTTTTACTTTCTCGGGTCCCTCTTTCTAGAGACCCGGTCCTTTGGTAGGCGTACGAGGGGCCGAAGCCAACTCGTAGAGGCCTCTATTATAGCTAGCTATACCACGGCTATCAGGACAATCCCGGAAGTACGGTCAAGATCCAAAACCAGCACCTTACTGGATTATACATCCTTCTCCCGAGCACGTTTGCTCTTGCGAATCTCCACTCAGACCGGCCGATTAAGGCAAGAAAGAGGTGGGAGCTCTGTCCCTCGTCAGTTTTCACCCCGGCCAGCCATAAAGGCAAGCCGGAAATGAGAAACAAGAATTCTCCCTGGAGATCAGGTCCGTGGGGTCGCCAGTGCCCAACAGTTCGCCACAAAACTGCCTTGCGGATAAATTATATTATTATTATAATAACTTATTTATTATTTTTGATGGAAGAACTTAATCGTTGTCTTTATTAATTTACTCGTATTTTTCATTATTTGGTCATAGACAACCATAGTTTTGTGTAAAGTAGAAGCATATTTTTAAAATTTTTTAAATGTGAGTACCATGAAGCAATTTACATTTTATGTGATTAGTTATAGTTTTACTTGTTGGACATGAACGAGCATGGTGGTTGAGAGCATGTCATGCTCACTCAATATTTCGCTGATGGCGGCGCGTGGGTTGGATCATTCGGTTCCCTTCGAAATGGTTGAGCTAAAAGGTGCCGATACACGCGTCATATTCATGAACGGGCGCCGTCGGTTGAGACTGGTCATGTCTTAACTGCCATTGGCTCAATTTAATCTTTATATTTTAAATTCTTATAATAAGCCCTTTTTTTTCCTGTGCATTGTCCTCACATCCAGAAGCAACAAGTATAAATAAGTTGGAATTTTGTAAAACAGAACATGATTTAAAAGAGTGTCCGTGGAGTTTCTTGCACGTTCTTCTCCATAGAGATTTACGCTTTGGAACGTGCAAATAGCTTCCATGTTTTTGACTGACCGACCTTGCCGTTTCAAAAGTGCCTGTGAATGGTTTATTTGAAATAAAATTAGCGTCTATTAGTTTATCTAAGATTTCTGAGACATATGACTGGCTGTACGCAT
This sequence comes from Lacanobia oleracea, assembly GCA_950371165.1. Taxonomy (NCBI): domain Eukaryota; kingdom Metazoa; phylum Arthropoda; class Insecta; order Lepidoptera; family Noctuidae; genus Lacanobia; species Lacanobia oleracea. The sequence goes on from OX493406.1 coordinate 18,586,828, forward strand.
CCTTTCGCGTGACGGAGTTTAGCTTTCGCCTATCGAGACAGAACCGAGTTTTCCCGTCTTTTTTGCATATCACTAGTACTGGAGTAGACCAGGGACTCTCACATGATTCGACCAAATCAAACGATAACATTTCGTCAACTGTTCAGTGATTATTCTTTGGTTTTTCTGGTGAAAGTCGGTAACAACGCTGGTTAATGGGTTCAACGTCACCAGTATTGATCCTGTGCTCAATAAGAGATGTTTTGCCTAGTCCTTTATGTTCAAAGGAAATATCTGAGAACTGACTTACTAATTCATCAGCTATAATTTTGTGAGTTTCTGACAGTAAGTCGTACGAATTTAGGTTGTTATTAGTTAATAATGACGAACTTACTAATAATGATTTATCATTAGTAACCATTATTGAACAAATTTTAAACTTGCTCTAAAAATCTATTCTTACTATTAAATAGAATCTATATCGGGAATTATATGAGCTGGGATAGAACCCTGCACATTCTCAAAAGTGATTGGTAACTGAATATACCCAATCGAGGTAATCCTTTGGCCGACAGCGGCAGTAATTGTGAATATGTTACCGGTATTAAGAACCAGTTCCGATTCCATTAAGGGTATATGCAAATTACTATCAAGTATACTCACAACAGAAGAACCAGAATCTAGCAAGCGATACATAGTATATCTTTCTTTGTATAAATATACTAATCTTTACATAAGGGCATGGTTCATAACGCGACTTAGTATTAAAAATTAATCCAAAAGAAGAAGAATTTTTGACTATCAATATCCATTTATACCAATCTGAGTTGTCGAATCGTTTAACTGTTTGGTTATTTCGATTCGTTCGTTTTTTGTCTTGCCTGATTGGTTCGGGTTACATTTTGGATACTTAGCCAGTGCCTGCTGGGGCTGCGGACTTCGTTCGAAAGGGGCACCGTACCCTGGAACGCAAAGAGTACTAGGAGGAACACGGACGGGTTTTTTGATTTATTATCCTTAAAAAAAAATGGGTGCGTCCGCACCCATTTTTTTTAAGGATTCATTCCATACTTAATACCTTTCATTAATTTTTCTTAATGTCTTTCATTCCATACTTAATACAGAATAATATAGTAGGTACGGTCTGCGGTACATTCTTTCTTAGAATGAGTGTCTAGCGATAGCGATGACAATACTTTTTGTTTTGAAAACCTGTAGCGTAAGTTTTGTTAGAGTTTTCATTTGCCGTATTATTTGATTTTTGTAGCTTGAATTTGTAGCAGTTTTTGTCATCCTTTGAATTTTGGTATGCAAATTCTGAGGCGAAGGAACCATAATTAGCGATTGAAAGCTCCTTAAAATATCGTATTGAACCTTTACACGTTCAAAGTTTCGACAAAGTGTCCGTAGGTAATGTCAGGGCAAGTAGCTTGTATATTTGCGTAGCACGATCTTATGTTGTGCAAGATTATTTCGAGTTTATCTGTTTCACTCATAGGTTTGCTAAGGCGCAAAACATGCCCTCCATAATTGCTAGATAAATATTTATGTTTTCGCCATGCCCTGTGATCGATTACGAACTTCCGACAGCATGCGGTAATCGTAATCCACAACATTAAAGCCGTCTTTAAGTAACACTAAAAATTAATCCCAAGAGTTAACATGTGATCAGAATAAACCTCTGGTGCCGCATTCATAATTTTAGTATCACTGACTTCTTAAGCCGTTTGGAATTCATTCAAACGCTGAATAAAAGCACGCACGCACGTGTTTTTTAAGATTAGTGATGATTATTTGTTTTTTTCTCGTTTGCTCATAACCATTATCTATATGTATGCTGTGGATAACGGTGTAAGTTGCACATTGGTATCATGTATATAAGACAGTTATTTTATAAGATATTGTAATGTGTAACTGTTAGTTACTCCTAAATAAATAAATATTTTAGTTTAGAAGTATCAGAAGATATTGCACGGTCACTAGGGACGAAGATTTTACTTAGTCCCTCAGCCAAACTGTCTACTTAAAAGCTGGACCGCTTTCACTGCAGGACAAGATTATTTTATTGTTTCTGCATATTGTGATGATACAACGTTATGTGTTGGTTGCTATGTATGTTCTTATTATGTGATACCTATAGACAAATTCTGGTTAAACCTAATTACGAATCATATCATGTAGATTAATTTTTTTTTAGATGTAGTTTTTCTGTTAGTGCCGACAATAAGTTGCTTCATCTGCACGCTATTTTAAGCTTTTTGCGAGAGAGCAGCCTTAATAATTTAATTTCTTTTAAATCGGGCGACAGCAAAGACATTGATAATTATAGACCTGTATCTGTACTGCCGGTTTTCAGCAAAGTATTTGAAAAAGTAATGCTCAATCAGATGCTCAATTATTTTAACATCAATAAAATGTTACACGATTAACAGTATGGTTTTACCAGAGGTCGTTGTACGACTGACGCTGGTGCCACGTTGTTAAAACAGATATATTCAGCGTGGGAAGAGGTGCAAGATGCCATAGGAACCTTTTGTGACCTATTCAAGGCATTTGATTGCGTAAATCACGAAACCTTGCTCCTAAAGCTAGGACACTACGGACTAGGTGAACTTGCACTCAGTCTAGTAAAATCTTACTTAAATGATAGACAGCAGATAGTTCAAGTAAATGGTATCATTTCACGTGGTTTAAAAGTCAAAATGGGGGTACCACAAGGCTCTATTTTGGATCCTTTCCTCTTTCAGTATATACTAATGATGTTCCCCATCTTTTTAAAAAATCAACCTCACATGGTATTACTTGCTGACGATAGACGTTCCATAAATCTTGACGACGTAAATAACGCCCTACAACAGGTCCAAAATTGGTTTAATGCTAATAATTTAGTATTAAATGGGAAAACCCTAAATGCATCAGATTTGCCTAACCGAACGTTAAAAGAAATGTTTGCGACATAGTATTGAACAAGGAGAAACTTGAATTTGTCAAAAAACACGGTTTTCCTGGGGATTACGCTTGACTCAAGGCTACAATGGGGTCCTCATTTAACATCTCTCTTGCGGGATGGCTAAGTTCAGCAGCATACGCTGTCAGAAAAATCCGTCAATTTACTGATATAGATACCGAAAGGCTGGCCTATTTTGGTTACTTTCATAGTATCATGTGTTACGGTATCTTATTATGGGGACGTGCTGCAGACATTGAGTCTATATTTATCCTGCAGAAAAGAGCCATCAGAGCCATGTACAATCTCTGTCGGCGTGATTCTCTAATAGAACTGTTTAAGGATATCAACATCATGACGGTACCTTGTCAATACATTTACGAAAATATTTTGTATGTTTGGAAAAATCTTCATATTTTTAGCAAGACTAATTGTAAGTTAATCTAAATAAATTAGTGACAGGCATAATTTTAATACTAGAAATAGGAACAAATTAGATCAACCCCGATTGAGATTGGCTAAAGTACACACTTATTTTATGGGGAACTGTGTTAAATTTTATAATAAAATACCAGTTGATATTCTCGAACTGAATGAGAGAAAATTTAAAGCATGCATAAATGCATTGTCATGCTTGGGTCCACTTGTTAGGTTTTTATATTTGGAAGAAATGCTCATCATCTTTTTTTATAGGTACTTACATAATTATTATAATTACTTATTTATTCTCTGTGATGTAAGTACTTAATCGTTGTTTTTATTAATTTATTTTTCATTATTTGGTCATTGACAACCATAGTTTTGGGTAAAGTAGAAGCACATTTTTCCAAATTTGTAAATTGTGAGTACTATGAAGCCATTTAAATTTTATGTGATTAGTTATAGTTTTACTTGTTGGACATGAACGAGCATGGTGGTTGAGAGCATGTCATGCTTACTCAAATGTCTCACTGATGGCGGCGCGTGTGTGGGATCATTCAGTTCCCTTCGAAATGGTTGAGCTGAAAGGTGCCGATACACACGTCATGTTCGTGAACGGGCGCCGTCGGTTGAGACTGGTCATCTCTTAACTGCCATTGGCTTATTTTAATCTTTATATTTTAAATTCTTATAATAAAGTTCTTTTTTTTCTTTTGCATTGTCCTCATATGCAGAAGCAAAAAGTATATGTAACTTAGAATTTTGTAAAACAGAACATGATTTAAAAGAGTAAATACCGATTAGGACACGAATGAATACTGACTAGGTATCTACCTTAAAAGTAGTAGTCACCTGGTATTGTTTAGAGTAAAAACTAACAACGGTAAAAATACACCCAAATTTATAACGACGAATTTGTATTTTACTTCCATTAAAAAGGCAACAACTTTTAACTTAGATCACCGCCTTATCTTAGGAATGCAGTAAACATGGTAACTCTCATCTGATTTTTGTTGACAACATCTAGTTTTTGTAATAATTTTTTTCTTCTACCTGCATAGTTGGAACATAATTAATATAATATTGTTTTCATGTAAATGACGATTGTCGTGATGAGGAATAAAGTTCTTTAAACCGAAAGTTATATTAACAAAAAAAATTATAGGTAAACTACACTCACACAAACACGTTACACCCACACACATAGACAAGCACTCACACAAACACGAAACCCCTGACACAACACATCACATTTCACAACACACCCTAACATACATATACACACATTCTGAGGCGTTTGTTTTAGTTTTTATGCTTAGTTAAAAAAATAAAAATAATTTAACTACCTACCCATGTTTCTCCTACTGTAATATTATATAATCGCTCTTTATATCAAAAAGTGCCATTATATCAGTACCAATCAAATACTTCTTTGTTCCTTCCGTGGGTGGGGACCTGGTGATTTGAAATACAGGCATTCTCATGCCTACCTCAGGCACCAGCTTTTCACATATTCTAGACTATACACGTACACTGTATTAAAATAGATAAATAGGTCTTTACCTATGAAATTGCCGTTTTGCATGAAAAAAATTAAACGAATTTTTTTCATGTATTTTTTATTTGTATTAATCGAAGTAATCACCCATGCAATCAATGCATCTTTGCCAACGCAGTGGCAGTTTATTGATGCCCTTCTTAAAGAAATCAGCTGGACGGGAGGCAACAAATTCTTCAAAGGCATTTTGTACTGCCTCTCGGGTATTGATTTTTTTTCCCGCCAAGAAGTTATCCAAATTCTGGAAAAAGTAGTAGTCTGTAGGCGCAAGGTCTGGTGAGTAGGGCGGATGACGGAGAGCTTCCAACCCCAGTTCTTGCAACTTGGAGACCGTCTGCTGTGCAGTATGAGGTTGCGCGTTGTCGTGCAGGAGCAGCGGAGACGAGCGATTGACCAATGCTGGTTGGGGATGTGCCAGCTTCTCCATCATTGTGTTCAGTTCTTCACAGTACACATTTGCAGTAATGCTCACCCCGTTTGGTAAGAAGCTGTGATGAATCACACCGGCGCTAGACCACCAAACAGTGACCATCACTTTTCTAGGGGTAAGTTTTCGTTTAGGGCATTGTTTAGGTGCTGAACCAGGATCCAACCAACTTGCTGAGCGCTTGCGGTTATCAAACAGAATCCATTTTTCATCGCAGGTAACAATGCGGTTCCAAATTCCTTCATTTGTGTGTCTGTTGAGCAGTGCAAGGCACGTCTCGACGCGTACTTCGCGCTGGCGATCATTGAGTTCGTGGGGCACTCATTTGTCAAGCTTTTTTACCTTGCCAATTTGACGCAAATGGACCAATATTGTTTTGACGCTAACGTCGAAAGCTGCTGCTAATTCAGCCGTAGATTGTGTATCATCAGCTTCCACAATCGCCTTTAATTCGTCATTGTCGACCAAAGTCTTCGGACGACCGCGAGGTTCATTTTTCAGGTCTAAATTTCCAGAATGAAAGCGAGCAAACCAATAACAGGTGGTGCGTTGGTTTGTAGTGTTAGCTCCGTAAACGTCGTTGATGTTGCGTGCCGCTTGTGCCGCGTTGCTGCCACGATGGTATTCATATTCCATAATTACTCGAATTTTAAACGTATCCATGATGACGAAAAAGATTGAAATGCGATGAAAATGTAACACTAATCAATAAACAAATGACTACTTTTGGAAAAAAAAACCATGTTTTTAAAATAAAATTAATTTGAAATTAGAATTCTTAGCCAAACAAAAATTATTTTGATTTGAAATGGCCAGTAGTGCAGAACGGCAATTTCATAGGTAAAGACCTAAAGCAACATTGTAATTAAGACGTAAGTTCTGTTTTTGTGAGAAGAAATAAATAAACATTATTATTATTATTTAAAAGAGTGTCCGTGGAGTTTTTTTGCACGTTCTTCTCCATAGAGATCTACGCTTTGGAACGTGCAAATAGATTCCATGTTTTTGACTGACCGACCTTGACGTTTCAAAAGTGCTTGTGTATGGTTTATTTGAAATAAAATGCTTTGAATCTTGAATCTCATCCGGAGTTAGTGGAGTAACGTTTTGCTGTAATCTAAAATTATTTAAATAGTTTATTAAATTTTGTGTCCTATCTACCAATGATTTTTGGGTATCTGACTTAAGTGACGTAATATTATGTTTTTTTTCTATGGTTTCAGAAAATCTATTATTATCTTCCAAAAATTCTAAACAAGATTCATAAATATCTTCAGATGGATATTTTTGCGTTAATGTTGTGATTTGGCGACGAAGTTCTGTAACATTATCCATTAGTACCTTACTTCGAATTGTAACCTCAAATTGTAGTTCCGATTTTTGTAATAGTAAAATTTAATCGGAAAAGCCATTGTACTAGATGTTGGGTAGGTATGTTATACAATAAAATAACAAAAGTACACGCTTATGTCTACCAGGTGAAGCAAAAACATTCAAAAACAACTTAAAGACAGGTATTACAATTCACTATAACTAATTGATATGTAGGTATGCAAAAGAACCACGTATCAAATTACTTGATCATATAAAAATAAAAACAAACAATAAGCTAAGACAATCACAAATACCAACCATTACCACTCCAAAGAATGCCTAATAGCTACAAGCCAAATAAGTTAGACCGACCTTTGACCTTTAAAAAAACACGTTTTTAGGCGCCACTGTCAAGCTCCTTTTTATCTGGATGGCTGGATTAAAAAGGAAATGATAATGTTTAAAATTAAAGCCATATGCGCTCGCGCTTTGTGTGGTAGGTGAATGGAAGGGACTTTGGAATATATAAAACCGTGCGCCAAAAAAAGTTGCGGTGTCCGTTTTTTCATAATTTAATATTATTTGCATCATAGATAACTTGTTAGTAGGTTATTTAACAGCTTTGAAATTTTTTAAATCGTGACAGGCTCTTACATTAATATAAAGATATAAGATATAGTGCTTTACCTCTAGTGCCATACATACTTAGTATGTCAATCAAAATCTTATGATCAACACGGTCGAAGGCTTTGCTCATATCATGGTTGTCAAAATACTTTTAAGTATATCATAAATGGCTATTTTTATTGATTTAACCTTGGGAAAACCTCTCTGTTTGTCTATTAATTATGTTTTTTTAATAATTTTAAAATATGTTGATTTGAAGAAAATCAAGGAACAAAAATGAGTATATAATAATAATAATAATAATGACCATTCCCCGCCTTATCTCCGAGACAACTCAGCCTAAAATTTTGATAAAAATGTAGACAATAGATTTATACCTAAAAAGCACAGGAAAACCCATAATTGCCCATAAAATGCCTGTAGTGTTAAAGTAACATGTTAAAAAATTAAATTGGTTCGGAACCCTTTGCACGGGAGTCCGACTCGCACTTGGCCAGTTTATGTTGGGTGCGTGCTATAATGCCATAATATTTTTCTTTTAATTTTACCACAATTTTTTATACTTTTGGATTTCCATTTTGGCTTTTTATTTACTTTTATTTTTTTGAAGAATAGGCACAAGAATAGGTCTGAAAAACGGTTATAAATAAGCTTTGTTCGGGTCATCCGTCTGACAGCGAAAATGCAGCGAAATTTTCAGTACGTTTAATACGCCAAGATTTCAACACGCAGGTTTTTTTGAAAGGGCATTATGACAGTTGAGCCGTGTGGTCGGATATAGGTACCAAATTCAATCGTTTCACTTTTGCATCTACTATAATAAATCTTTCTTTAATAAATCTTTTAATCATCATAATCTAAATTTAAACTGTGACTTTCCAAAAAATATTCAAGTCCAAAACATAGCGGTTTCTTTTAAGAATGTTTGTATAACACCCTTCAAAGATGGTCAATTTTTCTGGAAAATTGTCAATTTTAAGTATTGCTCCCCTCCGTTCCAAATTAATGGCAAAACGTGTACGTGGCGTAGGTTTGTTATTATTTGTTAAAAATGCATGGTTTTTGACTTTTAGAGCAAAAAGTGAAAAAAGTCCCAGTTTATCGCGTGCTACGTAGCGAGCACAAGCTTTTTGAATTTGCAAATTTGAATTCACGCTACTGTAACTGGTCTCTACAACCGAAAAACCAGAACTACATCCAGCTTTACGATTTTTCAAGCTTAAAATTTTTAAAGTACGTAAATTGTTAACCATCATCATCTTCCTGCCCTTATCCCATGTTACTTGGAGTCGGCGCAACACGTTTTATTCTTCCATTCTGTTCTATCAGTCGTCACTCTATCACTAACTCCCTTTTCTTTCATATCGCTCCTCACACAATCCATCCATCTTTTCTTTGGCCTTCCTCTCCCTCTCCCTCTCGTAAATTGTTAACCAAAAATTGAAATTTGTTTTAATTTTTATTTTTCTGACGGGGATATATTCTGAAGCCTTTTAGCAATAGCTGCATTGAAGGAAAAAATCTCAGATTTTCAGTTTACCAATAATCACATTTAAAGTTCATGCTCAAACAGAAAAAAATTGTTTATTACTTAACAGTTGCATATATTATTGAAAAATTGCGAAACAAATTGCCGGCGGATTATTGTGCATTCATCTATCCAGTAATTGCCAGATTTTATAATTTCTTAATTTTGATACATGTTTTTATCAATTTTTTTTGTTAATGTGGACGAAGCGGGCGTGGCTGGCAGAGTACCCGTTTTCAGTGGTAATTTCAATCCTAATACTGGTCCTACAGTTTCGAGAGTGAAATCTTTTTAGGAAATTACCTCCTGTTTTTGAATCTTTTATTAGATTTCGTAAAGATTGAGAAGTTTTTGAAATATTTGCAAAAAACCAAACCCTTCTTTTCTCAGTAAATTGTTGATTACTTTTGCAATTTTTACGAGCGAAAATCATCTACATGCTCTTCAGAATCGAATGACACCTTATTGATATTTTTGCGAGACTGCTGAAGAAAGTTGACCAAAAAAACATTTGTTGATTAAACTATCTTTACCATGCACATAAATAGATATAAACAAAAACATACAATAAGTAGTAGGTACTTACCATTTCTTAGAGTGCGTGTCATTAGATATTGTTGAATTTGTCACTTTTCGCAATAAAAAAATCACCCAAAGGTCGACTGGTAGAAAATGCCTCAGGCATTAAGTCCACCTCTGTACATCTGTATGCGTAAAGTATTAAATAAATAAATAATAATATTAAAAGTATGAACAACCTCGTCTTAATGAACCGGTACAGATAATGAGGCGCTTTGTTTTTCATCAACAGTAAAAATAAAGATCGTTCACGGAATTCTCAATTTGTAAAGGTCGAGTTGCTAATAAAATTGGCATAATATTATCGACACTGCTTTATTTATTCTTTTTTCGTTTAGCTCTCTTCAAAGTTAGAGTGAACAGGCTCCTTCTGGGTAAGCTCGCTCCATCGTAGACTTTGTCTCTGACCTAGACTGGAGTCAAAAGCAAACCGATCACAAAAAAAACTGGGTAATTTTATAAGAGTCAAGGAAAAGCTGCTAAACTTAATTGAGTGTTCGAATGATTAAAAAATAACCGATTTTTACCCACAGCCAAGTTCATCATTGACGTTTTTTCTTAATATTTATTTCATTTTAGTAGCTAATCTTAGGAGGTATGTATATGTCTCAGCCAATTGGATTAATCAGCTGTTTAATTGGCTGTCTAGGCTTTTCACTGCGTTGCAGGAAACCTAAAAAATATCGAGCTATTGCGTCTAATATAACTGTGGTGTTTGTGATTTACATACCAACAGATCTAATGTTGTCTCGAGCGCACGGGTAGTGAGGTAGTCAGTCATCCACAGTCATCTGAGAGCGGTAAGCGAGAGCGGACTGCTATCTGCATGCTGGTGTGATAACGAGCCAACTTAAGTACTTGTGAACAGGAGTTTACAAATGGCTAAAATTTTCGACCTTAAAATAAACATTCTCAACATTTTATTCATTCAATTTTTTTGAAAGGAAGGTAGTGAAAAATAATTCGTTACCTATTACGGTGTTAACAATATCGTTTAACATTTTTCCAATGTTTTCTGCATTCCCAAAAGGGAACTAAATGATTAATAATGAATTAATACGCTACGCTTACGTTTCAAGTTCCTTCATGATACACATAATAGATGTCTGAGGTCATCGGAAAACTTAAGATTAGAGACGCCGATGCATTCCTCCAGCTTCTACGGCAAATCTTTTACGGCTCAAGCGGTGCGGTTATGAATACCTCGCCCGTGTCAGTGAGACGCGCTCAATTTTTGTCCATATTTAAAACAATGGTCATAAATCACTACCTTTCTGTTTGATTGTTTTCACCTGGGTTCCTATGCTTATTATTTGATACATAATTATAATTGTATATATTTATCTATTATGTATTTATTTATATAAATCGTACACCTACAACTACCTGCAGTACTGTCTTTTCATTATCTTTGCAATCCATCCAAAGGTTGTCTTGAAAAGATCGCTTTTAGCGATAAGGCCGCCCATTGTGTCAACCTATGTAATGTTTTCTTCATCTATCTTTTCTGTAACTTATATGGTTTTCATAATAAAGAGTATTCTATTCTAATGACTACTCAAAGTTACATTACGAGGTAAGGTTATTTATCTTCATAATGTAACGAAAAAATACTGTACCGCTAATCGTAGGCACAGAAGATACGGACGGTCTATGGTCCGCTTTTATGCATAACGTTAACAAACAATACAGCACTCTTACTTACTTTGTTGCAAACTTGAGATCAGTAGTGCAGATGCAGTCCCGCCGGAGGGATGGTGGCCAGAAATGTATGCAAGACGGATGCGTCTCATATCATATAAAGTTATTTGTATACTTTCATTTGAATAACGTTCATAAGATATAATAAACGTGAGATGTACCAATTGTTGACATAATTTATATCCATGTACCATTTAAATACTCTAAAACTTATTCCGTAATTGGATTTAATGTTTATTTAACCGAAAATCATAAGATCTATCGTTTAAAATGAATGTATTGTAAAAGTCAAAACTAATGTTGTGCTACAAAAGTTGGTGACAGAAACGAATCGCTTCCAAACCGATTTCACCTAGTCTTGTCTGCCCTACCCCTAGAGTGATATTTAAGCCCGCATAGGCGCGGAGGGCGAAGCGGCCCATAAGCTGAGGAGCAGGTGGTGAGTGATTAAACCATCAGCGACGAAAAGCTTGCGTGAGACTGCCGGAGCCCCGCAGCGCCGGAGCCTTGACAGAAACCATGCCTGCTGTATTTTGCTTGCATGCTGCATGCTTGCTTGAATGCTGTATGCTTGCGTGATTGCATGCTTGCTTGCATGATGTGTGCTTGCTTGTATGATGCATGCTTGCTTCCATGCTGCATACTTGCTTGCATGCAGCATGCATGTTTGCTTGCAGGCTATGCAGGCGGTAATCAGTTACTCATGCAACCATTTATAATATATATATTTGTAAAGCTATCACTTGTCAATAAAATAGGTCTTTACCTATGAAATTGCCGTTCTGCAGTACTGGCCATTTCAAATCAAAATAATTTTTGTTTGGCTAAGAATTCTAATTTCAAATTCATTTTATTTTATAAACATTTTTTTTTTCCAAAAGTAGTCATTTGTTTATTGATTAGTGTTACATTTTCATCGCATTTCAATCTTTTTCGTCATCATGGATACGTTTAAAATACGAGTAATTATGGAATATGAATACCGTCGTGGCAGCAACGCGGCACAAGCGGCACGCAACATCAACGACGTTTACGGAGCTAACACTACAAACCAACGCACCACCTGTTATTGGTTTGCTCGCTTCCGTTCTGGAAATTTCGACCTGAAAAATGAACCTCGCGGTCGTCCGAAGACTTTGGTCGACAATGACGAATTAAAGGCGATCGTGGAAGCTGATGATACACAATCTACGGCTGAATTAGCAGCAGCTTTCGACGTTAGCGTCAAAACAATATTGGTTCATTTGCGTCAAATTGGCAAGGTAAAAAAGCTTGACAAATGGGTGCCCCACGAACTCAAAGATCGCCAGCGCGAAGTACGCGTCGAGACGTGCCTTGCACTGCTCAACAGACACAAAAATGAAGGAATTTTGAACCGCATTGTTACCTGCGATGAAAAATAGATTCTGTTTGATAACCGCAAGCGCTCAGCAAGTTGGTTGGATCCTGGTTCAGCACCTAAACAATGCCCTAAACGAAAACTTACCCCTAGAAAAGTGATGGTCACTGTTTGGTGGTCTAGCGCCGGCGTGATTCATCACAGCTTTTTACTGAACGGGGTGAGCATTACTGCAGATGTGTACTGTGAAGAACTGAACACAATGATAGAGAAGCTGGCACATCTCCAACCAGCATTGGTCAATCGCTCGTCTCCGCTGCTCCTGCACGACAACGCGCGAACTCATACTGCACAGCAGGCGGTCTCCAAGTTGCAAGAACTGGGGTTGGAAGCTCTCCGTCATCCGCCCTACTCACCAGACCTTGCGCCTACAGACTACTACTTTTTCCAGAATTTGGATAACTTCTTGGCGGGAAAAAAAATCAATACCCGAGAGGCAGTACAAAATGCCTTTGAAGAATTTATTGCCTCCCATCCAGCTGATTTCGTTAAGAAGGGCATCAATAAATTGCCACTGCGTTGGCAAAGATGCATTGATTGCATGGGTACTTCGATTAATACAAATAAAAAATACATGAAAAAAATTCGTTTAAATTTTTTCATACAAAACGGCAATTTCATAGGTAAAGACCTATTAGACTAGACTAAGTTATTATGTCTATATAATAGGACTGTTTTACACTAAAATAAAACAGTCATTATGTGCCGAAAGAAAGACACAGCGTTAGAATGAAGAAGCAGTCTATGATTCTGGTTTCTAGGAGCATAGATATTGTAAAACATACCTGATTCTCTTTGGTTTTACGTTGTTACCTCTCATTTCCGGCAGGGGTCGCCATCTGCGGTTCCGGCGGCCGACCGTTTAGTTTTCATAGTGTCTTCATACCAGCAAGGGCCTTGAGCTAACGCTGTGTCTTTCTTTCGGCACATAATGACTGTTTTATTTTAGTGTAAAACAGTCCTATTATATGCCTACCAGAAAGACACAGCGTTAGAATGAAGACTTGTTTGATATCTGCTGGTGAAGGTAACATAATAAACGCTATGTGAAATAAATGTGTTAAAGAATGAAAGAAATTCATTTCAGATTAAACATTTATTATCAAATATCATAATCAGTAAAGTAATAATACTGATAATAATTATAATTATTTAAAATTAAACTGAACAATTTGTTAGGTACTTCAAATTAAACAATCAATTACTTTGGCACATAAACTTAACAATTCTAATTAAAACTTGAGAAATTTAATCTTAATAAATCTTCCTCTTCATTATTTGTATTTTTAATAATTTCTCTACAGTAAAACTTTCTGAAAGTCTTATCGCTCTTCCAGTTTCCTCTAGCCAATATATCATCTACAGGAACATTCTCCCACCAGCCTTTGGATGCTACAGCTGCTCTGACGCTTCCAGGAGTAGCTTCTAAATTTAAACCTTTAAATATAGACTTAATCCAACCTGCTATGATAGTTTTTGTAGCTGGTTTTATTTGGCCTTTTAAAGAAACAAATAGACTTGTAACATTACTATTAAGTCGTCTATCCTGTGAAATCTGAATCAATTGTGAAATATGTCTCAAGGGACATATATTTGCATCTGGGTGTTTTGATAAAGACCAGCCAGACTGTCTATATTTGCTTGAGTCTGTTTTTGATCCAAATTTAGGCCATAATATAATTTATTCTTCTTCTTCTATGAAGTTGTTTTGAGAAATATCCAACAAGGTAAGGTCATGTATTCTTCTGCCTGAAGCTAACAATAAAATAATTGCAGTTCTTCTTGAGATGTCAAAAAGTGAATTTGTGCTTGGAACTGTTTTCAACCAATTGAAAATTAATTTTGTGTCCCATATAGGGGATTTTGTAGGTGGAGGTTTTGCTAATGCTATGGCTTTTAAAACTTGTTGAACAAAGAAATTTTTTGATAGATTATCTGCATTTGCAGTACAAAAGGTTGAAATAGCTGATTTATGTAATAAAATTGTGTTCACTGAAAAATTTCTTTTTAAATGCAGATCTGCTAAAAATCTTGCAACGTCTTTGCCATCTGGATTACTTTTATTAATATTATTTGGGGCACAAAAAGATAGCCATCCTTTATAGGGGCTTTGTAAGTATTTAGAGTGCTTTTGCGCCAATTATTACTTATTAATTCAATTTCCTCCCTACTCCAGTTTGCTACTTGATCTGACCACCCCCAATTTTCCAAGCCTGGAGGGACAACTTGTCCACTTGTGGGGGACAGAGCCCCGTCGATCGATCTATCAGATTCTTCCGCAGATCTGTTATCGATATTGGGTTTGACAGGGCCCTGGCTTGTAGATCGGTTTGCCAAAAGCACTGATCCCACTGTGGTGCTATTACTATGTATGTCCCTATGGCTCTGTTTAAATGATGGAGCACCCGAGGGATCAAGTTGGGTGGAGGGAACACCCAGCCCAACTGAAAGTCCCAATCTCGACTGAAGGCATCGCAAAAAATTGCTGACCCATCTGTTGAGTCCCAAGTTACGTATTGGGGGACCACTGCTGTTTCTTTTGAAGCGAACAGGTCTACGTCTGGGACGCCCCATTTTTGGCTTGGGGTTGTAGTTGCCATTCGGGGACCGGTTTTCCTCTTGAGAGGCGGTCTGCAATCCCGTTTAACCTCCCCGGGAGGTATGATGCCGACAGCGTTATGTTGAGCTGCTCGGTTAGGTGAAGGAGTTTGCTTGTTAGGCCCAACAGAGCTAAGGACCGGGTTCCCCCCTCGTTCCTTAAGTAGGCTATGAGGGTTCGATTGTCCGATTGCACTAGAACATGTGCGTCCTTCATGTGTGCATCTTGTCTTACTAAGGCTGCATACACGGCAAACATTTCCTTCACATTGGAATGCCACTTTTGTTGGCGGCGATTCCATTTGCCCGACAACATGGTGTTGTTCAGGTGTGCTCCCCAGCCCGCGTCCGCCGCGTCTGTGGTGAGAAAGTGGGTAATCTTGGGGGTGTGCATTGGTCTTGCACTTTTCCCTACGTTTCTTACCCACCATTGTAACTCCTGAGTCACTAAAGGTGGTAACTCCCTCTTTTGCCTTGGTCTGGCTGCTCTGAACGATTTTAGAAAAATCTGAGTACGGCGACAATGGAGACGACCGTTTGGGGTTGCTAAATTTGCAAAATTTAACATACCCAGAAATTTTTGCATCACTCGGAGACACGACTCTTTCTTTTGTAATAAGCTTGTTGATAGTTCTAGGATTTTTCCTACTTTTTTTACAGGAAGTGAAATTAGTTTTGTTTTTGTATTCCATATTATGCCTAAATATTCTATTTCTTGGGTTGGGGTGAGAAGTGATTTCTGAAAGTTTACATGCCAACCCAACTTTTCCAGAGTCTGTATGGTTATTTTGGTGTGTTCTACGAGTTGTGTCTGATTTTGACTGGCTATTAGAAAATCGTCCAGATAAACTACTATTCTTATGCCTTGTTTCCGAAGGATTTCCGCAATCCAATTGGTCACTGAGGCGAAGGAGTGAGGAGCTGATGAGAGACCGAAAGGTAAGGCCGTTAATTGTAATATTTCGCCTCCATATATTATGTGCAGAAAACGCCTGTGAGTTTCCTTTATGTTTAAGTGAAAATATGCCTGATGCAGGTCTATTTTTGTCATCCAGTCCCTGTCCTGTAGGAACTGAATTACATCCTGTCGGGAAATTAATTGGAAATGTCGAGTCGAGACATGTAAATTTAGGCTCTTTAAATTGAAAATAGGGCGTATTCCCCCATCTGGTTTCCTGACTAAAAACATTTTGGAGTGAAAGCCGGGTGTTATGTTTTTTGGTTTTTCTAAAATGTTTGCATCTTTTAACCGTTGTATGATTTCTGTCATCTTCTTGGATGGCTTTGTTGCAAACTTGTTTAATATTCTTTTGTAAGGGTAATGTAAAGGAGGTTTTGTTGAAAATGGTATGCGTCTCTCCGCTATTATTTTTAGAATATATTGATTGGCCCCCAATTGTTCCCATGCCTGAACATGTGATTTTAGGCAACCCCCTTTGAATATCTTGCTTTGATTGTCATTTATCTTTAACGTTGGAGGTATCTTGGGTGCCTGTACGACGAAAGGAATGCTTTTTATAATTTTTGGATTTTTTGTCCGAGTTAAACTTAGTTTTCTTATTGAAATTAGTTTTATAAGATGGCTTGAAACTTTTATTGTTAACCTGAATACTATTATTGACCTTCTTTTTATCTTTTAAATAACTTGGCATGTTAAGCCATACCTGCGAGCCTCCTAAAGAATCTACCAGTGGAATGAGCGCTTCTCTGTTAAAGAGATACTCAGCGCTAGGTGGGATATTTTGTAAAGCTAATTTAAGATTAACATTATTAACTTCTTTCAGAATGCGGTCACGTCTAACCTCAATACATTCAGCTCGCTTGCCACATATGACTTGCATACAAGTTTCCTATTTTTGTATGACGGGGACGCTGGACCAAATTTTTCAGATAATTTATCATAGAGAGTGCTTGCATTGAGCTCTGTGTCAGAACCATTATACTTATCTATGGTCAGAACTACCAGCCCAATTTACAACCTCCTGCAAACCATTTTTTAAAAGTTTCCTATTTTCCAAAACAGCATTTGACAATCCCGCTAACAATTGCTCCGTACTAGCTAAATAATCTGGTCCTTTATTAAGGTGACATAATTCCTCATTCAATTTTATTCCTATAAAACCTGGTGTTGCCATAAGAGCCTGCAAGTCCTTTTTATACCGAATGCCCTTCCAGGCTTGTGAGTTAAATTGTTGAAGACTATTTAACTCTGCTAGTTTAACGGGATCAGCAACAGGTACAATCTTAGATTCGTCATAACTTATTTTCAACTTCCCCAAACACATATTATTATTATTAGTTGCTTTATTTAAAACTTGTGGTTTGTTTAGAAACTGATTATTAATCGTATTCTTAGAATTCACGGAATTAAAATGGCTGCCGACATTTTCTTTACTATTATTAAAACTCGTACTAATAGCAGTGAAAATCTGCGGCATTTGAGCTACACAGTTTGATAAATATGTAACTTGATTAATTAGAGTGTCCATGCGAGGATCCGAACAAGTTTCGACTTGTTTGAACCTGCGCCGCTTAGACCTTTTATTAGGTGGCGGCGAGGCAAAACCTTCTTCGTCTTCCGAAGACGAGGAACTGCTTTGCGATGAGCTTGAGCTCACAGCTCTTCGCTCTCCATCCGGAGCAGCGACTTGAGCTACAGGTTCAGGGACGGAATCCTCAGAGTTCATAATGGTAGGTACGTACTTACCGAATCGCCGTCAAGGACACAACACTGAACACTGTATAAACACTGAATACGTGTTTATTCAGACGAAAACAATGAATTATTAGAATCCAATAAGATTTTTGTCAGTTTTTTGAACTTTGAAAAACTTTTGCTCCTATCACGACAAAAATCATAAACGCTAAGAAAACTAAACGGTCGGCCGCCGGAACCGGAGATGGCGACCCCTGCCGGAAATGAGAGGTAACAACGTAAAACCAAAGAGAATCAGGTATGTTTTACAATATCTATGCTCCTAGAAACCAGAATTATCGACTGCTTCTTCATTCTAACGCTGTGTCTTTCTGGTAGGCATATAATATGCAATTTTGCTTTGTGTTTTTAACTAGGCGTTTTTATCATATTAGGCTTTATAGGTTTTATGTTTTTTGATTGGTATATCTAACGACTAGTTGACCCGCGCAACTTCGTCTGCTCCGCTCTTATTGGTCTTAACGTGATGATATATGACCTTTACTTTTCCTCGATAAATGGAATATCTAACACTGAAAGATTTTTTTAAATCGGACCTCGTTCCTGAGATTAGCGCGTTATAAAAATTTGTTATTTTAAAATTATATCAATCGTTTATTACATTAACTGATCATTATATCAAATTTAATTATAGATGCAGTTGTTATATCTTTTAAATATTAGACACTAATTGACCCACGCAACTTCGTCTGCGGCACTATTTTCATTACTGCTCTGTTCCTATAGGTCTTAGCGTAATGATATATAGCCTATAGCCTTCTTCGATAAATGGGCTATTTAACACTGATAGAATTTTTCAAATCGGACCAGTAGTTTCTGAGATTAGCGCGTTCAAGCGAACAAACAAACTCTTCAGCTTTATATATTAGTAAGTATAAGAGTATAAGATAAGATGGTACTTACCCGTGCAGGTCATCATCACGTTGATGAAGAACAGCGGCCCGGAGGACGTGCTGCTTTTGTGGCGATGGAGCGAAATAAGTTGCTCCCAGTCACGTTTGACCACGTCCACGTCACCAGGTTGCTGAAGAACATTACAACTCTTAAGGCGAGCCTGGCTAAGTTGGAGGTGTCGACTAACACCATTGGGGAACTACGTATCGAAGTAGAGTTGTTGCGCAACGCTGGGCTTGTATACAAGCCAATGACCTTGTGAATACAAACGGAGCTAACTACACCTCTACGCGCTACTCTGCTACCCGTGTTTTAAATTTTATATAATAAAATAAAAATATTACATATTTTTAAAAAGTAACAAAATTAAATTGTTTTGGTTTGTATTGCCAAGCAGTAGATTTTTTTTTGTCTTTGGTTTCATCTCAACGATTTGGAGCTGATTTGGTGTTTTTTTTCGTATTATGTGATCATCATCTGCCTAGCCTTTTCCTGAGGAGCTCGTGGCTAAAGAATAACAGCCGCACAGGTCGATCTTCAAGGTTAAGCAACGCTTGCCAAGGTTGGTCTGTGGATGGGTGACCATCTCAACATACCGAGTTTCCTCCGTGCCTCGGAAAGCACGTTAAGCCGTTGGTCCCGGCTGTCATTTGTAGATCTTTGGCAGTCGTTACGGATAGTCAGAAGCCAGTAAATCTGACTCCAGTCTTGCCAAGAAAGTACAGTGTTACCCAGTTAATGGGTTGTGGGGGTCTGGTAGGCAGCCGCTCCACGTAAAACACTGGTATTCAGCTGAATCCGGTTTGACTGGAAGCCGACCCCAATATAGTTGGGAAAAGGCTAGGCAGATGATCTGCCTAGCCTTTTCCTAACTATACTGGGGTCGGCTTTAAGTCAAGCCGGATTTAGCTGAATACCAGTATTTCGTATTATGTAATACCGATACATAAAGGGAAACGCCCATTTTAGGCCAAGATTCAATTTACATAGACGGGTCTATGTAAAAATTACAAAAAGATACTAATTTAGTAACTTAAATATTGCTATTATCAGTTTGTAATGAATACACCGAAATCAAAAGCCGATTTTTTTAAGACACTCAATCGTTCATTGCATTGAATATGTAGGTAGGTAATGGTGGCCATTCCTATCAGTGTCAAAGTAGGGATTGCAATTCTTAATTTTTAAAAATGGCAGTTCACTAAATACCGGTTACCAAAAATCGGTTTTTGGCAAATATTTTATTTTTATTTTTGCATCAGTTATTTTATTTCTTATGGACATACATATACGATTTATATGATCCATTGAAACATTTCCGCGTATCCGGTTTTTCGCAAGAGTATCGATTTTTCCATAAACCGATCTCACAGCTTGGAAAATCATAGTTCGATATTTTGGTGCTATTTTAAAGCGACTTGTGTTTTTCTTGCGTTTTACATCGGATTTTTCGACGACTTTGCTTACGATTATGGACCCTGAAACCGCTCCTGATGACGACCTTGGCTTTACATTGGATTCAGTACTCGCTTCTCACGACGACACCGGCTTGCCAATGGATACCGTACCTGTTTCTCACGAAAGACCCGGCACTAACATGGAACCTGATTTACGTGAACGCTTAGTATATTATTATTTAATATTATTTGCATGTGGGACATATCAGCTAAAGCAGGCACGATCTTATTATGGAGAACATATTAGAGCGCAAGGTTCCTATAGTGTTGAAATGAGCCCGGAAAGGAAAAACAGGATTTTTGAAGGATTTACTTCAGCAAATAACAGCATTTTGGTTAGAGGGTCCGCTCTCTAACCAAAATGTGATGTGTCTGCGTTTGATCCGTCAAACGCAGACACATCACTAGAAAAATGTATTTCGTTTATTATAAAATATCTTAACGAAACAGGATTAGAATCCTTACGACAATATTGTTGTACCTGTATATCTGGACGAAGGACAGTAGGGTCTTGTGCCCACGTGATGACTATTGTGTGGTTCTTGGGCTGGGCAAGGTTTCAAACAAATATAAATCCCTCATCCCAAGCCCTAGATGATGTGCTTGTCATTTACCTAAATGAAAATGAATAAAAAGTCAGAAAACTATGTGTGTTTTTTTGTACCTTGGAATTTATATTTGTGATTTATGAAGTCCCACCAAGTTCCATGTTGAAAATAGCGGTTGTTTCCTTATCTATGATGTCAATCCTAATGCCTATAATTTTTTTCTTCCATGGGCATAACTTGGCCAAAACTTCCTAAGCAAATGGGCATTTCTAAGGTAAACTACGTATCATATTATGTAGATTACTACCTATTTTTTCAGTATAATTTCTCAGAAAATGCCGACAAAAAACTGCTTAATCTGCACGTTATTTTTAAGCTTTTTCGAGAGAGCGGCCTTAAGGTAAATAGGTCGCCTGATGCCTCCAACGTGAGCACACGTCGCGGAGCGAGAAATGCGAGCATTGTCAGTTTTAAGTCAGCGGCGAGCTCTACTGCGTCACCCGCTGCTAAAGCCTCCACTACACTACTCGCGAAGTCCGAGGTGCGTGACTATACACTCGTGCAATCTCGCAAGGAGCTCCGTCACCCCGCGCCCGCACGATAGGCATCATGGATAACGTTCAAATGGCAGCTGCCGTTGCAATTTGTACTCTCGCATAGTATAAATACGTGCTTAATTAATACGACTCGACGCGAACTGAAGTGAGCCCAGTAGTGTAGTCAGAAGTCTTGGACGCTTCGTGGACGCTTCGTAGACGCTTCGTGGACGCTTCGTGGGCGCTACGTGGACGCTTCGTGGACGCTTCGAGTCACTTCGAGTCCTTTGACTCGGGCGCAAAAACCGACAACGAGTGGAAGTCGCCCGAGGCGTGGCGAAGTTGCACGAAGCGAAGCGAAGTGCCCCTCTACACTATCGTATTCGCTCAACTCCGCGAGTAGTGTAGTGGAGGCTTAATAATGCACGCGTTGCATTGCACAACATGCACCGCCGCCGCCGTCGCTGACTCGGGACCGGTCCAGGTAGTGACTCGTGTAGGTCAACGTACCCTAAACGTGCCTACGCTAATATTTTTTTTTATTTATATATAATTTATGGTACACCAAATTTAAAATACATTATGGACACCTTAAACTAAAAATATACAATTGGCGGCCTTATCGCATTCCGCGATCTCTTCCAGGCAACCTGGCGTTCCAGGTTCAGCGCCCAGCGCGTTCCAGGCCCATTTCGTATCCAGGCTATCCCTATCCGTTGATAGGGATAGCCTGGACGCAAAATGGGCTTGCACTTGGTGCAAATGTAAAGTTAACAAAATTGTTATAGAAAAAAAACAATATAATTATACTAAAATAGATACACAAATGCATACATGTTAAAAGAAAATAAGGCGATTCACACACTGCCCCGCTACACACTGCGGGGTGCGTGGCGACGAAGTCAAAAACTGCACGTGAATACGTTATCAGTGTACAAAGACAGATACTTCCAAGCAACCTGAGATCACGTACTCCCGCGCTACGCTGCGTGATGCGGTGCAGTGTGCCAATCGCCTAAGTGTCAATTTTTAAAAATCAACATCGATAATGTAAACTAACAAGTCTCTTAAAAACAGGCAGCGATTGCGCGCGCTTAATTCACACTGGCAATGCATTCCACAAACGGGCAACTTGGACTGTAAAAGACTTGTCCAAGAAAGTAGTGGAATGCATTGGCATTTTCAGTCTCAAGTTATCCGATGAAACTTCGTGTGAGAGTCGCAAAGAAACTGAAATCGTTCCTTCAGGTAAAAAGGAGTGGAAGGGGAAAAGAGCACATTATACAATAAGGATAGTATATGAGAATTCTGGCGAAGGTTTGGAAGGAATTGGCAACCACTTGAGTTTAACACGGAATTCGGAAACATGGTCATATTTGCGCAAACCAAATATGAACCGTTTGCAAAAAGTTTGGAGGCGTTCAAGTTCATCAAGTTGCACTTCAGTAAGGTCAAGCTATTTAGCAGTCCCCCAAATCGCCCGCCCGTCACCACTTCTTAATGTTTTAGCTGGGAAGAAGAAGTCGCCAACAATTTCCCCAGCAACACAACTGTCTGCTAAGTTTGAAGAACTTTAATATATATAACGGTATTATTCAAAATTTTATCATAGGTAAACATTAAATTTAATTAAATGTCGCATATCCGCAAGTAAATATGAAACAATGATAAAAACTAAATTTATAGGTAATTAAATAAGCAAACTTAAGCAATAATGAAATAAGTCACAAGTGATAAACTAGAACCATCACAGTTTAATTATTTAACAGTTAAAAGTTATAACAATAGTAAACCACGGTCAGCAAGACGACCAGTCACCACGAGCAGCACCCGTCCCCGAGCATAACGCAAAATTCAGCCCATAGAAATATAAAAATCTATGGTTCAGTCATTACCTTCCTCGCCATATTAGAGGAAAGGAAGTAACCCGATCCCCGATGCTACCGCAACACAAAACAAATCAATAATATAGTACGCTTATAAAATAAATCAATAATATATTAATATTTTCTGGAATAAAATTTAAGGGGAAAACATAAATAAAAGAAATATTTATACATAACACTGTGAGTAGCTACAATATGCTTATCAACACACACTTCGAAATGACACTGACAATGACAAACCAAAACAAATCAATAATAGTAGCATTTTTATATTTCTGTTAATAGTAGTAACCTTTTACGAAATACAATTTTAAGGCTTGTATAAATGCCAATGACCTTGTGCATACAAACGGAGCTAACTACACCTCTACGCGCCACTCCGCTATCCGTGTTTTTTATTTATTTATAATAAAATAATATTTTTGAATATATGATGAGATGATATTTTTTTGAATATATGATGAGATGATGAGTGGGGTATCAAAATAAAGTGCTCGAGGAAACGATTCCAAAAAAGTAACTCACTAAAATGTAGGCAAAAAAAATATGACTTTGTCAAAAAACCCTACCGCTAAAAACGAATAAACAGTTCGAAATATGTCGCTTTTCAAGCAGTCTTATGATTTTTTTTATATATTGTACTTGTAATATTAACTATTATGCTAATAGTCACTGTGCCTAGTAATATTATACGAATTAATTTATGCCAGAACAAATTAGCCTTCAAGATAATTATGCCAACATAAAATGTATGCGAAAAAAAAAAATGTAATGACTTTAATACTGTCGATTTCGTTGTTTTGCTAGGCATTCTTTGCTCTCTTAATGTATCTCCATTGGTGATTGAATGGTTTCGTAGTTACCTGTTCGGACGCCGCGCCGGCAACGTATATACATCGGAGAAACCTCGTCCTCCTGGTGTAGTACTACTCGCAAGTTCCTCTTGGAAATCTCTCTGAGGCCATCGTCACTATCAACAGTGATCTGGCTCACATATTCCAATGGAGCAAGCGGTATGGACTCATAGCCAACCCTTTGAAGACGCAGGTTATCATAGTGGGCAGTTCCAGAATGGTTTCAAGGTTCGACTGGACAACTCTTCCCCAAGTTATCTTCGATAGCTCAGTTATTCCAGTCTCCGAAAAAGTTACAAATTTGGGAATTTTTATTGACAGAAACTTTTCTTGGACTGCCCAACTGCAGGAAGTTAGCCGCAAGTTATTTGCATATGCTGAAACGTTGAGGAGACTGCGTAATTTTCTTCCTACTGCCACCAAGACTGTGACCACCAACAATCACTTATCCTGCCCATCCTTGATTATGCCAGCTATCTTGACCTAACTCAGGAACAACTCGATAAACTTGAGCGGCTCCAAAATTTCTGTATCCGGTTCATATTCGGTTTACACAAATATGACCATGTTTCCGAATTTCGAGTGAAGCTCAAGTGGTTGCCAATTCGCCTTCGCCGAAATGCTCATATTCTTTCCCTATTATATAATATCCTCTCTTCCCCTTTTATCACTCCTTATCTTAAAAATCGTTTCCAGTTTATCTCTGTGATTCCCACACTAAATTTCTGAGGTCATCAGATAACTTACGACTGAAAATGCCAATGCATTCCACAACTTTCTTGGATAAATCCTTTGCTGTACAGACCGCTCGTCTGTGGAATGCATTGCCAGTACCAGTTAGACGCGCTCAGTCATTGCTTGCGTTCAAAAGACTTGTAAAAGAACATTACCTGTCGCTGTGAGTATCGATAGTCGTCATTTATTTTTACTGTCTGTTTACTTAGTACGTATATACTTATGTATCTATTTCAAATTGCGTTTTATTTATATATGTATGTATCCATTATATTATAATTTATTGTTTGTTTTAATATAGTTTGTATCTCTTTTGTCACACCAATGACAGCCCCATTTCATGTCCGGACAAATACTTTCCATCCCAGGTTGTCTGGAAAAGATCGCGGAATGCGATAAGACCTCCCATTGTATGTGTTTTAGTTTTAAGTTTCCTTTTGTTTTACTCTTGGTGTACGTACAATAAAGCGTATGATTTTCGAGGAAAATCGTCCGGGCATGATGGTCTCAGCATCGAACACCTGCTGCATGCTGGGATCCACTTGCCACACGTTTTATGTATGTTTTTAAATTTATGTCTAGGTCATTCTTATTTACCTGAAAAACTGATGCGTACGACTGTTGTACCGATAATTAAGAATAAAACGGGTGATTCGTCTGTGTTATCAAACTATAGACCTATTTTTTTAGCGACGATAATTGCTAAGGTACTGGACAGTCTGCTTGTATGCCAACTTGATAAACATCTAAAAATAAATGATGCTTAATTCGGGTTTCGACCCGGTTTATCTACAGAGAGTGCTATCCTTAGCCTTAAGCAGACTGTGCAGTACTATTCAGCAAGAAAGACGCCAGTATTTGCGTGTTACCTGGATCTGTCAAAAGCATTTGACCTTGTGTCATATAAAGTGCTATGGGATAAGCTGCAGCATGAGATGGATGTTCCCCGGGAAGTGATAAGTTTGTTTAAATTTTGGTACGCTAATCATCGTAACCGTGTCAGATGGGCTAACTCCTTTTCAGCTGAGTACAAGCTTGAGTGTGGGGTGAGGCAGGGGGGGCTGTCCTCACCCGCGTTGTTTAATCTGTACGTGAATAATCTGATCGATGAGCTTAGCAGAACCGGAATCGGCTGTCATATTAATGGCATATGCGTTAATAATATAAGTTATGCAGACGATATGGTTTTGCTAAGCCCATCGATCGGGGCATTAAGGAAACTGATTAACGTGTGTGAATCGTACGGTGAGACCCATGGGCTCAAATATAATGCACTAAAGAGTGAATTCATGGTATTCAAAGCAGGCAGTAAATGCTATAGCACAATTCCTCCAGTAATGCTTTGTGGCAGGCCTCTGAAAAGAGTCAAACATTTTAAGTATTTGGGTCATTGGGTCTCAGACGACCTGAAAGATAACGTTGATGTCGAGCGGGAGCGTAGGTCGCTGGCTGTTCGATGTGGGATGTTGGCCCACAGGTTTGCACGTTGTACGGCTCAGGTTAAGGTGACTCTTTTCAAAGCCTACTGCCAATCCTTTTACACGTGCAGCCTGTGGGTGAACTTTACGCAAAGGGCATATAGCGGCCTGCGCATACAATATAACAACACGTTCCGGGTGTTGATGGGGCTGCCGCGTTTTTGTAGCGCGTCCGGCATGTTTGCCGACACGAACGTGGATAGTTTTTTGACCATTATGCGCAAGAGATGCGCATCTCTGTTGCGCCATGTTCGCGCCAGCCCCAACATCATCCTTAGAACGCTGGTTGATAGGTGGGACTCTCCAATCTTGGGGCGGTGGATACGACTGCATGCAGTCAAGTAGACATTCCCCGGGATCGGCGTGCCTCATGCAGGCTCGTAATGCAAATATTACTAACACTAGTTCATAAGTTTGCATTGTTACTAACAAATTATGGAAGAAATTCTGCAATAAATGTTTTATTATTATTGCTTTTTACTTTCTCGGGTCCCTCTTCTTAGAGACCCGGTCCTTTGGTAGGCGTACGAGAGGCCGAAGCCAACTCGCAGAGGCCTCTTTAGACATTTCAAATGGAATAGGCCACCAACTATTATTATAATTTCGTTTATTCATTCTTATTTACATACAAAGTATATTTTTAAATATACATTCAGTCAAAAAAGTATCGGGAATAGATGATTTGTTTATGGTTCCAAATTCAAATTTTTGTTTTTTTGTAGTTGTTAGATTGGCACAACTGTTTTCCATTTTGGCGCGGAGTTTGAGTTGCATCTGTTATTTATATTAAATACAGTGCTGGTTTTAGTAATATCATATATAGTGTGTATTGCGAATTTCATAATGGACAAAAATATCGAACAAAGAGTTTGTCTTAAATTTTGCATCGCCAATGGAATTTCGTGTTCGGAGTCACTGAAAATGTTACAGAAGGCTTACGGTGAATCGACTTTATCAAAAACTCGTGCTTATGAGTGGTTCAAAGCGTTCAAAAGCGGTCGAGATGTGATGGAAGATTTGCCTCGCTCTGGTAGGCCGTCAACGTCTGCAACTGAAGTTAACATCGCAAAAGTGAAGGAAATAGTGACTGAAAATCCCCATTCAACTCTGAGAGAGATAGCCGCCGAACTTTCTGTGTCTTACGAGTCGATCCGTACCATTTTAACTAATCATTTGGGTATGAAACATGTTGCTGCTCGGCTAATCCCAAAAAATCTGAATTTTCTCCAAAAACTCAATCGCATGAAAGTCGCTGAGGACATGCTAGAACGAGTCAGTTCGGACCCAACATTCATGAAACGCATTGTTACTGGTGACGAGACGTGGGTTTACGAGTTTGACATGCAAACTAGTCAACAAGCTTCGGAGTGGCGCCTTCCAACTGAACCGAAACCGAAAAAATCACGCCAAAGTCGATCAAAAGTCAAAGTCATGTTGACTGTTTTCTTTGACTATCGCGGTGTTGTGCACTCTGAATTCTTACCGGAAGGTCTAACGGTAAATAAAGAATATTATTTGAGCGTTATGCGGCGTTTAAGAGAGCAAATTCGACGAAAAAGGCCAGATTTGTGGAAAAAAAATTCTTGGATTTTGCACCACGACAATGCGCCTTCGCACAAGGCTATCATTGTGAACGAATTTTTAACCAAACACTCAACAAATACCATCCAGCAACCACCATATTCACCAGATATGGCTCCTGCTGACTTTTTTCTTTTTCCTAAACTCAAATTACCACTTCGTGGCACCCGTTTTCAATCGATAGAAGACATAAAGGAGAATTCGCGGCGAGAACTGAACTCAATTCCGGAAGCAGCGTTTAAAAAATGTTTTGATGAATGGATTATTCATTGGCGCAAGTGTATCGTTTCTAAAGGAGCATACTTTGAAGGTGATAAAATAAATTTGGATGAATAACAGACATTTTGTGTATTATTGATCTTTTCCCGGTACTTTCTTGACAGAGTAGTATCTCTAAAAAACCATAAAAAAATACATTTAAAAATATAAAAAGTAGTAGTCCGCCGGTGTCGGGAGCAGGGTCCAAGCTACCGGTGGTTAGGGCTCCAGAGAAAGGAACCTCCTCACAATACGAGCCGTATCGAAGAGTACTGCCTTCTGTATCAGGCCCTTTACCCAACCGCGTAACGCCAGCTTCGACAGATTGTCGTCTAAGCTTTTGGCCATCAGGCCATTGGCCGTAATGACTATCGGCACAATGACAGCTGAGTCCACATTCCACATGTCGACAACCTCGTGCGCTAAGTTGATATACTTGATTTGTGTCTCTTTCTCGGCCTTCACGAGGTTCTCGTCATGCGGGATGGTAACATCAATTATCATTGT
This sequence comes from Lacanobia oleracea, assembly GCA_950371165.1. Classification (NCBI taxonomy): domain Eukaryota; kingdom Metazoa; phylum Arthropoda; class Insecta; order Lepidoptera; family Noctuidae; genus Lacanobia; species Lacanobia oleracea. Next base: position 18,615,355 of record OX493406.1, read on the forward strand.
GCGGCGCGCTAATCGGTCTATCACCACTATGTCAGGCTTATTGGCAACAATAGTTCTATCAGTGATGATAGACCGATCCCAGTACAACGTGACATGGTCATTTTCGAGAACTGGGTCGGGCACATACTTACAATACGGTACCTCAGAATCCACAAGTTTGTATTTCAAAGCTAGTTGCTGATGGATAATCCTGGCCACTTGGTTGTGCCTGTGCAGGTATTCGCCGTTAGCCAGACGAGAACAACCAGAGATAATATGTCTGATGGACTCACCCGGACGGTGGCATGCCCGACACACGTCCACTGTCCCATCCTTCATAATATGCCTCCGGTAGTTATTCGTCAAGATAACTTCGTCCATAATCACACAGACAAAACCTTCAGTTTCCCCGATGAGATCACTGAATCGTAGCCAGGCCACGGACGCAGAAAAATCTACATCGGACCCATGAAGAGCCCGATAGAAGCGCCCGTGAAGCTCCTTGCTTTTCCATACTTCCTTGCGGTCATCTGTGGTAAGTATCACAGGTTTGCGCCAGTTCTCCTTAGCCATGGATAACGGGGTGAGACACTTGTCCACTGCGACAACATCTCGTTGCATACCCACATCAGCTTTGAGAAAATATTCTCTGAGATTACACATCTCGCGGTTGTGGAGAGTCTTGGCGTTTAAAAAGCCTCGACCTCCACACTTTCGCGGGATGTACAATCTCATCACCGACGATCGTGGGTGATGCATCCGGTTTGCGGTCAGCAGTGTACGGACCCTCCTATCCAGGGCGTCAAGCTCAGTTTGAGTCCATTTGAGTATACCGAACGAATACATTAATACCGGCATGACTCAACCGTTGAAGGCGCGCACCTTATTTCCGCCCGACAGAAGGCTATTCAAAACCTTTTTCAGGCGGCCAAAGAAGCGTTCCTTCAACGATTGCTTCATGTCAGTAACATTGATGCCCAACGCTTCCGATATACCCAAATACTTATAGGTTTCGGTCGAGCTGAGTGATCTAACCTGTATGGAATCCGAGAGTTGAATTCTCTCAGATTCCATAATCTCCCCTTTCTTTACATGCATGACTGCACATTTGTCCACACCAAATTCCATCCTGATGGCTCTACTGAAGGTTTCAGTCAACTTCAGTAGCTCCATCAGTCGCGAATTGTTGGGGGCAAAGAGTTTCAGATCATCCATGTAAAGAAGGTGAGATATGGCCTGACCACCTCTTCTCAACCGATAGCCTAGACCTGAACCCTCCAGCAATGTGCTTAGAGGATTCAGAGCTAAGCAAAACCAAAGCGGACTCAAATTGTCGCCCTGAAATATTCCCCGTTTAATCCACACAGGCTCATCGTCCCTCTGAATTGGTCGACATCCTGGATAGCGAAGGACTGTTTTCCATTGCCTCATACATGACTCAAGAAAGGTGCGTAGAGTTGCATCTATTTTGTACAACTCCAACACCCTCATGACCCATGTATGTGGCACAGAGTCGTAGGCCTTCTTGTAGTCTATCCAACATGTCGACAGATCCTTGCGGGATCGACGAACCTGTTGGCTTATAGCCATGTCTATGAGGAGAAGCTCCTTAGTGCCGCGAGACCCCTTCCTACATCCATTCTGAGAGGTGAACATAATTGAATTAGTCTCAATGTGTTCATTGATCTTCACTCTCAGAATGGATGTAAGAAGTTTATAGACCGTCGACAAACAAGTAATTGGTCTATAGTTCTTGGGTTCCGCGGGACTACCGGTCTTATGGAGCAGGTGGGTAACGCCAGTTGTTAGAAACTGTGGTAGTGACCCAGACTCTAAGGATGACTGGAATTGAGTTGCCAGGAGCGCGTGTGAGCTGCTATACCATTTGAGCCAGAAGTTATGCAGTCCGTCCGGTACTGGAGATTTCCAGTTCGGTAACGGACGGACTGCTTTGGCTACATCTAATAATAATAATAATAATAATAATAATAATAATTTATTTCTTCTAAAAAATAACATACATACAGACCTTTAAATAACATACCAACAATACACTTAATTCGAAATTTAGATGTTGAACATCTGTGTCCGAACTAGATAGAATATCTGTATTTCGGACATCAGCGCTCTTCCCCTGTTATAGTCGACACTTAGGAATTAAACTTTAATTAGTACTTATACACATTTTATATTTAATACATTATTTAAGGAAGTGACAGATATAGAAGAACATTTCAAAAAAAAACAAAAAACATCACAACATATGAATAGTGATAGTGAGTGAATTCCTCCGGTGAGTTGAGCGTAAGTGAGTGGGTGTGTGTAGGAGGGTGAGTATTATTAGAAGCTATTCTATTATAGACAACAGGTTTTCGGTCTCGGTGTAGTTTAGCTTGCGAATGTAGTCGACTACCATAAGTTTACATTTGTTCGTATTAAAGGGATATATTTCTACAATTTTATTTATTCTTTCATACAGAAAAGAGCCTAAGAAACAAAAGTATTTTCTAACGTATGCGTGTTTGAAGGACGGCAGTTTATTGTGTGTGACGACCTTTCGTCTGCGCATAGATAAATAAGAGGACATTTCATATTTTGTATTGGTATGGTGCCTCAAGACTGCGTGCAAGACATAGAGCTGCCGGACAGTGAGGACCTCACAGGACTGGTACAGAAGATATGTTGGGTACAGGTAGGGCCGGAAATTGCTGACTTTGAGTATTGCTCTCTGTGCAACTTCTAATGGTTTTAGTATAGATTTAAACGTGCCACCCCATACAGAGATACAATACTGGAGGACTGATTGGCCAATTGCTAAATAAACTTGTTTAATTAATTTAGGTTCAGCAGCATTTCTTAAATTTTTGAAAACAAATATTAGTTTTCTTATCCTAGAAGTAACCGATTCTACATGAGGTCGAAAAGATAAATTATTGTCAATTATTATTCCTAAATACTTTACTTTGTCCGCTTTAATTAGGTCAGGGCAAGAACATCTTAGGTTATTACAACAATTGTGAGCTATTATGGAGTAAGATGAGGAAGGAGGATTAGAGTTTCGCATAGAGAAGGTGACATATTTCGTTTTACCCGCATTAAGAGTTAGAATATTCTTTTGCAGCCAGTGGCTTACTACGTTAAAACCATGCTGCGCGTGCTTGTAGACATTCTCCCAACAATCAGCAGAAAACAGAAGCACCGTATCGTCTGCATACGATATTATTTTACCTCCAACAAGATTTAGCTCACAAAGTTCATTTAAATATACCAAAAAAAGAGTAGGACCCAAAATACTACCTTGAGGGACACCAAAGGATACCGGGAGGTCACTGCTTATAAAATCATTTATTTTAACACATTGTGTACGGTCAGAAAGGTAGTCTTTAAATATTTTGAGTTGGTCACCCCTAACGCCCATTCGTTCCAGTTTTTGTAATAGCAAAGGCACAGAAACCGTGTCAAAGGCTTTAGCCAAATCCAAGAATATGCCTACAGTCCTTTTACTTGCATCCAAATTCCCTACCACATAATCGACTAGCTCATGGGCCGCATCACTAGTGGACTTGCCAACTCTGAAACCAAATTGATTATTAGAAAGAAGTTCATTTCTTTCTAAGTACCTGGTGAGTCTTTTATTGAGGATGCGTTCCAGAAGCTTGGAGATAGAGGGTAAAATAGAAATGGGCCTATAGTTAGTTATGCGATTTTTATCTCCGGATTTATGTATCGGATGCACCACTGATTTCTTTAAGACTGCAGGAAAGACACCTTGTGATAAACAGTTATTAAAAAGATGTGTTAAAAGGGGTACAAATATGTGTTTATTTTCTTTAAGGAGGCTATTAGGTATAGAGTCCCAACCAACGGAACAGATGTTTTTCAGGCCCATGATGAAACTCTCCACCTCCGCCTCATCTGTGTTCAATAAGACTAGCGATTTTAATGAAGGATTTGCATTTTCGGTTGCAAAATGAAAGTGCTCCGGATTTGCACAGTTTGTTGTACTATCAGCTAAGTCTTTGCCTACACTGACAAAGAAGTCATTCACCCTTTCCACCGATTCTTTTGCATTGGATAAATGAACTAATTCGGTCGCGTAATTTTTAGTCTTCTTAGTATTGGCTATAGTTTTGACTGCTTCCCATATTTTTTTGTTATTATTGCCCGCTGCTCTCAATAGATTCTCTTCGTACGATGTTTTAACTTTTTTTAATAAACAGTTGCAGAAATTGCGGTATCTAGTGTAAATAATTTTAAGCATTTTGTTTTCAGGTGATTTTCTTAACTTTAGATGTAGTCTATCCCGGTGTCTCATGGAGCGTATTAGTCCTGGGGTTATCCACGGCTTAATAATTTTATTACGTTTTGTTAATATCTGTACAGAAGTGTTAGCCACAATCTCATGTCGAATAGTTGTTATGAAAAATTCCATGCCAATATTTGCGTCAGTTATAGAGTAGACTGGTCCCCAATTAATTTGGGATAAATTTAAATTTAACTTTTCAACATTTATTTTGTTGACGGTCACGTGGGCAAATGTTCGTGCCTGCTTACGATGAAGACAAAGTAGAACTGCTTGATGATCGGTAATTGTTGATTGCAGAACAGCAGTGAGTGCCTGATACTGGGTTTTAAGCATCACGTGATCAAGGCACGTTCTACCGCTTCTCGTGGGCAGGGTATGGGCGGGTAAGACACCATGAAATGCACAAAGATTTAAGTACTCTAAGGAATTAGGACCTTGGTTTTCAGGACAGATGTTTATGTTAATATCTCCAATGACAGATATATTTTTAAAGGAAGTAAGGCTAGTTAAGACCTTATTGAGAGACAAAAGAAAAGCATCAGGGTTTCGATTCGCAGGGGACCTATAGATAGCCACTATTGCAGTTTCAGTCCCGATTTTTAAGACGAGGCAATTACAGTCTTGGCATGGCGGCTCCTCGCAAACAGCATAGAGACTTATTTTGTGAAAGATTGTAACTCCGTCATTTTGATTTAAAAAAATATTTGAAGAGGATCGATTATATCCGTCAAGATTAGGTAATGTAGGGTTACATGATAACCAGCACTCAGTCAGAACAATGATATCACAGTTGATGCCCAACCTTGACAGAAACACCTCAAATGCATCAAAATTTCGGGACTAACTGCGAATATTTTGGGTAACAACAGTCAAACATTATACTTCAGGCTTCGTCCTCGAGATTAGCATTTTATACACATGTAGTAACGCCTAGTACACACCATTCCACACTATTTTGAGAAAATTCATTTTTTTTTTTTTTTTTTTTTGTGGGTAGATTAGTTAGTCTACTTGATTCCTGCACCCGCAATCCGTACCATTCGCTTTTTAGTGCTGCGCCGTTCCACACTCGCTCGCGATTTTTAGTTACTTATTTAAATAGTTAGTATCTAGTGTTGTTGTAAATAATGCCTAAAAGAAAAGGTGATGATTGTGATCGTATACAACGTAAAATTAGAAGATTACAAAGAAAATTAAGACGCAAACGGCGTCGATCGCGTGATTCATATTACTCGGATGACTCACAGTTATCGTCAACAACAAGTTTGTGCCGCCGTTCTCCGTTAGATGATCAAGGTATGTTTTATTATTGTAATAATCAGTCTATGACCTACATAATAATGGTTTTTCAATTTTATTGCATAACAATCTACATCTGTTATTAAAATGTAGTGTTCGAGATTACGTGACTTGTTTACTTCGGTTAACATTGTTTAAACCTACCTACCAATAATAAAGTAGGTACATTCTTCATACTTTTTTCTACTCGATAAAAGTGTTACGAACAGTACAGTGGGACTGTTTTTTCACTAATACGAGCCTGACAAATAAGATTTTATTATTCTTTAGGAAATAATAGTTTGCGGACAGTACTTGCTTGCATTGGGACTGTTTCTTTCTGTTAATTTCCAACTATTCAGTCTTATAGACTTTTCGTAACTAACAAGTGTTTTATAATGGAAACATGAAAGGTTTTAAGATATTGAACTACATGTTCAATTTTATTATTACGATAACTCCTAATGCAGTTTATGCAGTCATGTTCGGGCCCACCGAGCAGTACAATGGGACTGTCTCATGGTGCTAGATAAATTTGTTTGTGGACAGTACGTGTTACCATAACTTGGGACTGTCACTTACATTATAGTATTGACTCGCATTGCCAGGCTACATGGGACTTTACGTCTGGTTTTCAGACGGAGAATATATAGAGTTATTTAACAATGAAGTGGTCATATCAGACCTAGCTCAGCTTTCTCCCAAGCAACAAACAGATGTAGACCTAACGCAGCCCGAGATGGAACTGGAACCAGATCCACTCCCTAGCACATCACGCGATGAACACTCTGTCCCGATTCAGTCTGTCGTGATAGTTGCGCCGGAGCCTGCGGACCCTTCACCGCCCGTAGTCCCAGAGCTTGTTCCGCTTGCAGACGCAACGACACCTGCAACAGAAGACTCAGGACTTAATAGTGAACTGTTGGATATATTAGGCACTGATCCTACAACAGACAAAAAATATGGAAAAAGTATACAAAAAGATTTAGCGATCAGATTTCAACATTGGACTACGGCCGGTATAACAAAAGAACTGCGTAAGGAGCTTAAAGAAAATTATTTAACTCCTGAAAATGCCATGTTGATTGATCCTCCAGAATTGAATGCAAAAATAAAAGCAGCTATCTCCGAGATTATTGCTAAACGCGATAAAGCTATTGGAAGTAAACAAAAACAACTTACCTAAGCCATTACTTCCTTAGGAGAAGCCATCACGCTTATATTATGAGCTAAAACACTGATTTACTTAATCTTCTCATGGATTCTACTAGTATCATCTGCGACTGTCAACACGCTGACTCTGTGACGCGGAGAAACTTCCTATTGAATGCTGTCAAAAAAGAAGTTAGAGAGCAACTGCAGAAAACACAAATTGATAAGCTTCTTTTCGGTGAGAACTTAGCAGAAACCATCAAAACTGCCAAAGCCATCAATAAATCTGGAACAGATCTTAAACCACAGACGTCTCTAAACAAGGTAAAACCTGCTGGTCGACTGTCCTTTTTTTATAAAGAATGGTCAATGATCACACAGGATCCAATGATCCTTTCATATATAAAGGGTTATAAAATTCCCTTTTCTCGGTTGCCAAGTCAATCATTACCCCCTAGTATTCGGAAATATTCCGAGTCAGAAAGAGCACACCTAATTGAAGCCATCGATAATTTATTATCATTAGGAGCCATTTCAGAATGTGAAGCTCGGTCCGACCAATATATGTCAAATGTCTTTTACATACCCAAGCCAAACGAAAAGATGCGTTTTATCTTAAACTTAAAATCTTTAAATAAATTTATAGACACTAATCACTTCAAACTGGAAGACTTGAGAAATGTACTAAAATTAATATCACGAGATTGCTACATATGCACTATCGACTTAAAAGACGCATATTATTTAATCAAGATTGATAAAGATGATCGAAAATACCTCAGGTTCCAGTTTGAGCATTCTATATACGAATTTAATATCTTACCTTTTGGCTTGAATACTGCTCCGTTTGTATTTACAAAGGTTATGAAACCAGTGATGAAATTATTGCGAAAACGTGGTTACATTTCTACGATATATTTAGATGACATCTGATTTATTAGTCATGATCAACAAACATGTTATAAGACCTGCAAATAACACAAAATATCCTTACGAGCCTTGGTTTTATTATAAATAAAGAAAAAAGTAATTTAAATCCTTCACACTTTTGCAGATATTTAGGATATATTATAGATACAAGAATGTTTCAGGTCATATTACCAAAAAAAAAAAAAAAAATTATAGAATAAAATTAGAAATTAATAAAATTACAAAATTAAAACAATGCAAAATCAGAGCTTTTTGCTAGATTTGTTGGTCTTTTGGTGTCTGCCTGCCCAGCTGTGGAGTATGGTTGGCTCTACACCAAACTATTTGAATGATACAAATATCTTAATTTAAAAAATGCAAACAACAATTTATGAAACTGTTATGAATTTACCAAATTCATTAAAATCAGACTTAGAATGGTGGGATCATGCTATCGATAATTCTGTTTGTAAAATCAAAATTGATAAATATGACCTTGAAATTTTCTCTGATGCCTCAACAACGGGGTGGGGAATCGCGTGTGGTGATCAAAGAGCTAGTGGTCTGTGGGGAGACGATGAACTCAGCCAGCATATCAACTTTCTTGAAATTATGGCGGCTTATATTGGCCTTAAAATATTTACCTCACCTCAAAGATTTATCTCACTCTCAGATTCTTCTTCGAATTGACAATACCACCGCTATTTCCTTCATCAACAGGATCCAGTTCCCCCACTTAACAGAGGTTACGAAGCAACTTTGGCAATGGTGCGAACACAGAAATTTATATGTTTTTGCTTCATATATTAGCTCTTCAGAGAATTTTGAACCGGATCTGGAGTCAAGACGTACGCATCCAGATTTTGAGTGGCAACTTGCAGACTATGCCTATCGTAAAATTGTTTCAACATTTGGTCCCCCAAACATAGACTTATTCGCCAGTAGGTTAAATAATAAATGCCCAATTTACGTCTCCTGGCACAGAGATCCGGATGCGTACGCAGTAAATGCTTTTATAATATCATGGTCAGGATTTTATTTCTATGCGTTTCCTCCGTTTACTATGATATTAAAGTTATTACGAAAAATTCGCTAAGGGTATCATGGTTGTCCCACACTGGCCACTGGTTAATTTTATCTAATGATTTCAGTCGCCTCCACATGCGCAACAGCATTACCTTGGTGGCAGGGATCTTACCCGCGAGGTGATGATAAGAAGAGGTATCCACTTTCATCTATGGATATAGTACTTAACTCTCTCTCGGATAACTCTTATAAACAATATGAAGGGTGCTATAAAAAGTGGTTCATTTATTGTAATGAGAATAAATTGAACATGTATGAGGTATCAATTCCAAATATTATGAACTTTCTAACAATTGTGTATAATAGTGGTGCACAATATGGAACATGAAATTCATACCGGTCCGCTTTGAGTTTAATTAATAAAGAAAACATTTCTGAGAATGAAGACATTAAAAGATTTAAAGGAGTATTTCGCTCTAGACCCCCTCTACCCAAGTATAATGAAAGCTGGGACACGTCTTTGGTATTAAATTATCTGGAAAAATGGTACCCAAATAGAGGCCTAAGCGTTGAAAAAATTTCAAAGAAATCAATTACTCTATTAGCTCTCGTCACTGCAAACGTTGCGTGGTGCAAACATTATCAAAAATTAAAATTTGTAATATTGAAAAGTTTCCAAAGAAATCAAAATTAAAATTCCCGACCTTATAAAAACATCTATAATTGGGGCATTTCAACCCATGCTCCTGATTCCATTTTTTGATTAAAAAAAAAAAAAAAAAAAAAAAAAAAACAGATATTTTTCCAGCAAAAGCCTTACTCGATTTCCTCGACATGACTGAAGGACTTCGTACTAATACGGATAATTTGTTTATCAGTTTTAAAAGGCCTCATAAGTCCGTAGGAGCACAAACATTATCTAGGTGGATAAAACATACTCTAAGTTTAAGCGGAACTGATACTTCCACGTTCACTGCGCATAGCACTCGACATGCTGCCACATCTGCTGCGCTAAGATTAGGTGTCAATGTTGATAAAATTAGAAAAACTGCTGGTTGGAGCCCTGGCTCCCAAAATTTGCAAAATTTTATAATAGACCTGTTAATAATACGTCTAAATATGATTCTTTTGGGATTCCCCCCGCGGGCCGTAACGCGTGAACACGTAAACCTAATGTACTCGCAATCAAAAATTCTTAAACCACCTAAATAGTTATTAACTAAGTATAAATTATATATCGTTGTGAAGCTCAGTGAATGGACTACCTAGTTTGCGCATCAGTTGTGAATTTTACAAAGTGACCACTGAGTAAACATAGTTTTTCTATCTGCGAGTTGCAAAAATTTTAACTGTCATCGCAAGCGCATGAATCATCCTGCTAACGAACTCAGCGAGCGACGCGCTGGGGTCAACGACCGGCCTTCGCACACAGCTACCTGTCGCTGCAAGGACTAACACACGTCGTGCCTGACCATTCGGCGGTTGTTCGAGTTCCGAAGACTTCCGAAGGCGACACTACATAGGATAGCTTGTTGCTCGAGCGCGCGCACCACAACATGATAGCAGCTGTGCGTGAGTAAAGCGTCTTATTTACATTCATATAATAGACGGCACCGCTTGCTTGCTCTGTTCTGCTAATTGCCATCGTATCATTTCTGATTTATTTTATTTTAACTAAGGCTAATTGCTATTATAATAATAAATAAAGTGCGTAAATATTAGATATTAAAATGCTTCGCTCGCCCTCGAAAACGCCAGCCTCACCTTTGTACGGCTCAGAACCGAACTTATCTTCGAGTTCCAAGAATGAAAGCAATGAGGCTGAAAATATAACTCAGAGAAAAAGGAAACGAGGTGAAGATGCTGAGTTGCAACGCCTCGAAAATATGATGCTTGATATGAAGAAAATGTTATCGGATTTTGTGTCCAAGCAAGCGCAACAAAATACTAAAATTGACTCATTGCATTCGGCTCTCGAAGATATCAGGGCACAAAACAGCATGATTAGCAGGCAAAACGCAGAAATCTGTACCCAGAACGATAAAATTCGGGATACCATCCAATTTCTATCGAATAAATACGATGATGCTATCTCGGAGATAAACCACTTACAGGTCGAATGTAACGACAACAAAAAAGTAATAAAAACGCTTGAGCTCAAGGTGGACTACCTGGAGAGAAACATGAAAGCAGCTACAATCGAAATAAGTAATATCCCAACCTCAAGCACTGAGAACAGAGAAACCCTTACTGGATTGGTCCAAAAACTGGGCACTGTCGTCAACCAACCTGTTTCAGTATCAGAGGTAAAAAACGTCTTCCGGTTGCGAGGCAAAAAAGAGGCAGTGGGTACTGTCATTGTAGAATTTACATCCCCAACAATAAAAGAGCAATTCATCCGGTCTACTAAAAACTACAACAAACTAAATGCTGAAAACCGTCTTAGCACCACCCACTTGCAAGACGAAGTACCTAGAAAGCCAATATATATATCAGAAGCACTAACAACTACAGCAAAACGCCTCCATTACCTGTCAAGAGAATTTATAAAAAGCAGTGCGTTCGAGCAGTGTTGGATTGCAAACGGAAAAATATACGTTCGCGAAAAAGAAGAATTGCCTAGTAGGCTGATTAAATCTGAGGAAGACCTGGTCAAGCTACGCAAACAAAAGTGACTAGGACCCCTCTTACCACAGCATCCCATATTATTAAAAATTGTTATGTCCCACCAACCATTATATAACAAAAACATATGTAAAATTATTACCAACCAACTTGTAAAATATTTTGTGCAAACTTACTTTAAACCATTATATACATCACGTACAAAAACTTACTTTTTTACATTACAAAACCAACACTTCTTAACCACACGCACATTGATACACAATTCACTACCTTTCTCATTCAATAGTCAAGCATATGCACATATTACTGATATAGATCCGCTTTACTACTTAATCAATCACACAAGTACCTACATATGCATTACAGGAATATACACATACACAAATCACAATTCACTCTTTATTTGTGCTTTGACTCTATATAACAGCGCTAACACTACGGGAAAATACCGACAGACTATTTCTACCCTCTCCAAACACAGTAGTACACGAAAAAATGCACATATTGATATATATATACAAAATTCGATAATACCCAAAATAACATAAATAATATAGATTCTGTCTCTGTGTCGGACTCATCCACCTGTGACTTAGACAATTGCATCCCACACAACCTTAATCCTAATCACTCGCTCAAAATTCTGAACCAGAACATTAGAAGTATATCAAAAAATATAACAGGATTTCACACCATACTCGCCAGAACAAAGATCGTGTGGGACATTATTACGCTGACAGAATGTTGGCTTCCTAATACACACTACATTCCAGACCTTCAAGACTACAATTATTTCAAAACTAACAACAACTTCACACAGAACGAGGGTGTAGTTGTATAAATTAATAAAAAAATTACAGTTTCCGTTGAAGAGCCCTCAATCTTGGAAGCCAACAGTCTACTAATAAAAATCGACGCCAACACCATCCTTATAGCAATATATCGTCCGCCGGGATATAAAGATGTTAATAAATTTCTAAATTCACTTAACTTGCTCCTGACAAATATAACACACTATAAAAATATAATTGTCACCGGTGACATAAATATAAACATTCACGGACAATGTCTTGACTCTGCCTCCCAGAACTACCTTAACATGTTAGCCTCGCATGGACTTCTGCCTGCTCATTTACTGCCTACGCGTCTCCAAGCGTGCCTTGACCATGTTATTTTAAAATCCACTCTGCCTGCTTTCACCTACGTGGCTCACTCTGCACTGACCGATCACGAAACTGTACTGTTTTTCCTGGTGAAGAAAAGCTCTAAACCTGTTATAAAACAAACAGTTACTCGTATCAACCATGATCAGCTTAACGCAGAGTTAAAGCTACTTAATTTTGATCAAGTATATTGCACGCAAAATCCTCATGAGGCAGCAGAGCGTATGATTGATTTAATTAAACAGGCAATTGAGGCAAGTTCGAAAACAGTCAAAATACCAAACCGGAAAAGAACCATAAAACCATGGCTCACTCCGGGCCTTCTACGATGTGTCCGGCATAGAGATAGTCTACACAAAAAATTAAAAAAGTCACCTGATAATGCAATTTTAAAAACATCCTTTACTAGATACAGAAACTACTGTAACAAACTTTTGAACACTATAAAAAAAGACTATGAGAGGAAAGAAATAAGCGATGCTGGTAATAACACCAAAAAAATCTGGGAAGCAATAAACACGATTACAAACAGAATAAAAAAGAAAGACAACGCATCAGATTTATTAAATTTGTATGCTTCTCCTCAGGAGTCGGTTAACATTGTCAATAAATTCTTCGCAGAAATCGGCAAAAATCTTGCTGAAAAGATTTGTAATGGGTCATCGAATAACACACACAATCCCGTCAATCAAGACGTCGCACAATCTATGGTCCTTTTGCCCACGGATGATGAAGAAGTTACCAAACTAATAATGTCCCTACGTAGTGACACTGCCGCGGGGTGGGACAGAATAACAAGCGGCCTCCTAAAAAAACACATAGACATTGTTGTACCACCCCTCACGTATATCTGCAACCTTGCACTTTCATCTGGGCAATTTCCCAAATCCTTTAAAAAAGCCATAATACATCCAATCTTCAAGGGTGGAGACAGGGGCCGCGTCAACAACTATAGACCAATAGCAGTACTTCCAATTTTATCCAAGGTACTGGAGCGGATCATGAACAATAGGCTTGTGGATTACTTGGAGAAGTTTAACATCCTTTCACCCTCACAATATGGTTTCAGGGCGGGTAAATCCACAGCCGATGCAGTTCATGATTTGACCAATTATGTCATCACAAACTTGGATGATGGACAGAAGGTTTTAGGCATTTTCCTTGATCTTGCCAAAGCTTTTGACACGGTGTCTGTCCCTACTCTGATTCGCAAGATGGAAAGCATAGGAATCAGAGATATTCAACTCAAACTCTTTGAGGACTACCTGAGTGAGCGTACCCAGTGCGTTAAGATAGGTGAAACCATCAGTGACGAACGCACCGTCATATACGGTGTGCCACAGGGTAGCGTAATCGCCCCGACACTCTTCCTTATTTACATTAATGAGCTGGGAATGCTCACTCTTCCCAAAGGCAAAATTATAACCTTCGCTGACGATACTGCCCTTCTCTTCAGCGCTAGCACATGGCACGATGTATACAAGCAAGCTCAGTCTGGTTTCGAAATCGTGACCGAGTGGTTGAGTAACAATTTTCTGACCCTAAACGCGGAAAAAACCGTATACATACCTTTCTTTCTGAAAAATAATGCGTCAGCCACTCACATGAACTCGTCATATTTTATAGTAGCCCACACATGTACCCAACAAAATAAATATAATTGCACCTGCACTACTCGCATTCAGAAAACAGATAGTATAAAGTACCTAGGAGTAATAATAGATAGCAACCTAAACTTCAAGAAGCATATCAGTACTCTTAGCAGTAGGTTACGCAAACTTATATATGTCTTCAAGACCCTAAGACACGTGGCAGACGAGAAGCTGAGAAAATCGGTTTACTTGGCTCTCGCCCAGTCCATAATAACCTATTGCATAACGTCCTGGGGTGGTGCTACAAAAAACACTATGTTAGAACTAGAACGAGCGCAGAGAGCCATTCTGAAGGTATCTCTATTCCGACCTTTCCGATACCCGACGGTTTTGCTGTATACGGAAGCAAAGGTGTTAACTGTTCGTCAGCTGTTCATATTGCAAACGGTTATAAAACAGCATGGCCTCACTACCTTCAACCACTCACTCTCCCACAGAAGCAGACGATTCGATCCCATAGTCCGCCATCACATCCGGCTCTCGACAACTTCCTCCCATCGATTCTTTTGCTACCTGGGTTGCTTTCTTTATAATAAAATAAATAAAATACTCCCAATTTATAACATCGCCAAAACCAAATGCAAAATTAAGCTAGGTAGCTGGCTCCAGGAACTAAATTACGAAGAAACAGAAAAACTACTTTTTGTTCCTAAATAGCCAATTTAGCACATTCTTTTTTCCCCCACCACATACACACACACACTACTCCCACATATACACCCACACACACACCTAATTCACTCACAAATACACAATCTTACCTAATAACACTAATTAATTCTAGTTTCCTTTTTTTTATCTTTTATTATTAATCATATAAGCTTATGTTATTTTTTGTATAAATTCTTGCTGCACTTATTATTGTACTGTACAAAACAGAAATGAAAACATTTCCCAAGGGGTGGAGACCTGGTGTCCTGAAACACAGACCTTAAGTCTAGTTTAGGCACCAGTCTACCACAGTATATTGTAGCTGTTACGTATTTTGTATTGATACCTCTCTACTGTACCTATATTGTGGTGAGAAATAAATCATTTGGTATGGTGATTATGAATGATTCAATTAATAAGTAAATATTTTAGTTACAGCAATTGTAAAATCAAGTGATTTTTTTTGTTTGTTAACAATAACAAATTCTTTGCGACCTATGACTCATGTATTTGATTTAATTATATTTTACGATTCCTATCTCTAAAAGTCTACATGTGTATAAAATGCTAATCTCGAGGACGAAGCCTGAAGTATAATTAGAGATTAAACGAACTTACCTGTGAGTGAAGTTCGATCCTAATTATATGAAGGCTTCGTCCGAAGAGATTAGCAACCCCCCCACCCACTCGTTCAGTCTCTACCCTAATCAATCGTAAAATATGAAGTGAATGCGCTTAACTCTAAACTATATGATACGGATTGCGGGTGCAGGAATCAAGTAGACTAACTAATCTACCCACAAAAAAAAAAAAAAAAAAAAAATGAATTTTCTCAAAATAGTGTGGAATGGTGTGTACTAGGCGTTACTACATGTGTATAAAATGCTAATCTCTTCGGACGAAGCCTTCATATAATTAGAATCGAACTTCACTCACAGGTAAGTTCGTTTAATCTCTAATTCATTCGGGCAAGGAATCAAACTTTTGCAATCTTCAACATGACATGTAACTGACTTTGACACTGATATTTCATCAATTTCCGCAGAAATATCAACCATTTTTGACACCATAAATGGGCATAGGGTCATTTAGTTGCAACTTAAGATTTCTGTAGAAAAATAATTTGAAAGGGCCATTCAGTCGAGCAAGACGAGTTACGGCGTTATTGCTATAAGTTTTATAGTAGGAGTTAACTAGGTTTTGCAATGTATGAATTATAAGTAATATAAGATTGTGAACAAATGTAATAGTAGGTATTTTGTTGATTTGGCTGTATTTAAAGTAGCTAAGTATTAGTGTGGAGTGTTTGAGTGTTAATTGAACTACAGTATTCACATTACAATTTTTTTTTTTTTTAAGATTTTAATATACAATAGTAAGACACTTCGGTATAATAAATTAGGACAAAAAAATTGAGCTGAAACAGGGTGAGTATAATAATATTGACATAGTCATTCTGTTGCCTTCTGTTCGACCTTAAGTTTATTGAGGTCTTGCTCTTCGTTAATACGGATGTGCGGCATACCCTCTTTTTTTCGCAGATAAATTTTTCCGTACGAAGTCCAGCAGTAGGTGTATTTATATGATGAGGCAAAATCACGCGCCAAGAAAAACAGTCGCCTACCCTTTGGTGTTAAACAATCTGATATAAAGATCGGTTTCTGGGGACTAACCGGGCCGACTAGGCTAGTATTCAACTTTTCGGCCTTCTCTGCGATTATCAGGTTTTTTACACTGCTTAAGACACTTTCTTTTGTAAGAACTGAGGTGAATTCAACGACTATCGGTCTCAATACGGTCGGCTTTGCAAAAGGACGATAAATGTCTTTAATGTCCGAGGTTTGTAATTGAAGATTGAGAACATTTCCGATCTTTTTCACAACATTACACAGCTGAACTTTCGACTCATTTTGTAATTTTGGAATATTTCTCAATTCTATCTTAGCCGAACAGGATTGTTTTTCAAGGTTTTCTATTTTATTTTCCAGGGAGTTAATATAAGCCAAGTGTTCCTTACGTTCAAGCTTAAGGCTTTCCAATTCCTTAAGTATGACGTCATAGTTGGAGGATAAAGCCTGCATAGACGTACCAATACTGTCATTCTGGATTTTTATTTCAGCCAAAGATGATTCTAAGCTTTGTAATTTTAGTTTATGTTCCTCAGAAAACTTCGCGAAGGAGTCGCGTACCTCTTGCATAAAATGACTAAGCTCATTTTCTTGCTGTTTACGTTTCACCGTACGCCTCATATTTATGTTCCCCTGGTCATTAGTACTTAGCATATCCGATACGCTTCCTTCAACACTCTCTGAGTCCGTCTCCGAGAGTATTTTCTGTTTCGGTGGGGTGCGTTTAAGTGGCATTGTTGTATCGTCGATTTAAGCGAAGCACCAGGATCAAAGCGCTGTATTAGAATGTCAATGAGCCGTGCGAGAGAGTGATAGCCAAATACCAGGAGCACCGGTACGTACCTCCCAGCTGTGGTGATGATGTGGAGCCGTGGATTTGCGTGTGCGCTGTTAAGTGGCTGGACTTCGTCACGCCTCAGGAGGCTGGCTGTTAGCAGCAGTGGGCGGGGTAGTGTGGGTGGGTGGAGCTGGAGCGGTGCGTTACTTCGATGGCAGACTACGACGCTTGGGCGACTTAAGAACTCTTCGAGGGTTATGAACTCCTATTTTTTTACTTGATTTAATTGCCAAAATTTTATTTAAAATAGTTTAATTTAAAATTTAAATTTAACACAGTGGTCTCCTTAAACACGTCTGAACTCCTCAGAGGTCCGGGGGGGGAAAAAGGGAGATGTTAATTTTTTCCATTTCTGGTAGGTATAGCTTCACACACGCGCTCGACATCGCGCATCCAGCCATCCTCGGTATGACAGACGGGCACCGACCAGATGCTTCGCCAGAATGTATTCGTGGCGATATCATCCGGGCGGCACACATCCGTCACACTTTGTTCAGGTCGCTCCCAAGCTCTATATACCCACCTCTTATCGCTTTTGGAACATGCGATTCTGCGAGTATCGATCAACCCGCCGCTTATACCGCCGAATACGGTTCGCCCATGCATAAACTTTCTGCTTCAGGAAGTCGATGCGCTCCGTGACACGGGACGTGTAATCTCGAGGGCTGATACCAGTCCCCGAAAACGCCCGTCTCACAAAGCGCATCACGCGTGGCCGTGTGTTGCCCTCCCTGAAGCAGTATAGTTTGCCGATGCGTGCCCTGGCCTCATCGATCCGCCGCTCGATCCTGCACTGCCAGACTGGTACAGCAGGTTTTGGTCGAATAGCTTCATCATTAGTATTAAACTTAATATTTGCTAAACGACATGCCGCAACAGCCCCGCAATACAGGATGCTGCTCGCTGCTTTCAAAGATGTTCTGCAGCAGCGAGTCCAGGGCACACACCAGCGCCCTATTTTTTTTGTGCATAGGTAACCGTGGTAAACGGGGCCTAAGTTCGGTCGGAATTGATCTATACTCGCGAAGCGCATCCTCCAGTGCGCTCCTCAGTCTATCGTTGCACTGGCTACTTACCGTGACAACCCTATCATCTACCTCATCACTGACGTTGTTGGGCCGCGGTGTGATTGCGCCACTAGCTGGCGCCTGAACCGCGGCCTGTGTCGGAGTTGAGATGATAAAGTTGCTCAGTACCTCTGAGCGCAGCCTATCAAGTGCAGCATCGTTCAACCTGTGATTACGTTGGATAACCCGCACCTGATCCAACAATCGTTGGGCCGAGACGTTCACGGTTGGTTCCAGGTCCTGAAACAGAGACAGCATCCTGACACGGTACGCAGTAAGGTTAGTTCCCCCCTCTGTAGACCCATAGTATGCGCGCATAACATTCTCGTTCATGGATTGACTCCATCTTATGCGCTGCACACAACCACCGGAAGCGGGGACCCGGCTCGGGGCTGCCCCTAGGTCCCAAGCCCCTCGGTGGCCGGCCTCTCCCCTGCCGACGTAACAGGTGTTGGCGACGTCGGCGGAGAGAAATACTCGTCGCTGGAGCTCGACGCAACTGCAACCGCCGGCGACAATGGTAATCCAAAGATCGGCGGCGACGAGGCGGAGGTGTTGGGCGTGCACGTTGCGCTGCTGCTCTTGTGATCATCATTTAAGTTCCTTTTATTTCGGTCATTATCGGAATTTCTATTATATAATTTCTTGAGTGACATGTGTCATCTGTCGGTCGTAAATATTATTTCCTTCTTTTTCCATGATTTTTATTGAGTTTTTGTTGATTTTAAGTTTCTAATGGTTTGTTTTTGTTGTGGAGGGTTTCTATTCTTACAAAGGTAAATAAATATAACTAAAAACTGATTTTATTTAACACAAAATTGGGAGCACGAAATAAAATTTACTATGACAATCAATTATTACTTATATATTATTATTATAAATAATAATGGTAAATGATATTTATTTTGCAAATAAATAACAAGTTATAAATAAATCAACATTTTTTTAGGTCGCATGGTTTTCGACTTATGTCGAAAAATGCTGAAATTTTTTACCATACTCCCTATGATAGAAGTTTATGTAAAGATTACAGGCAAAATAAAACGATGTCTCTAAATATCACAATATTTCAGAAATGATCAGATCAACAAAAAATTAATTAGTTCCACAATCTGTAAAGAGATGGCACTGACCTAAAATTGCATATTCTACACCGCAGTTACAGTACCGCAGGGTCTCAACACGAAGAAAGAAAATTTAGTTCTAATACATTGTAACAGATGGTGCGATATGTATCGATTTTCATTGAAGTGAAAATGAAGATTTTTCTTTTTAATTCATTGATATACGAGTATAAAAACCCTTTTAATTATATTAAGAATGGCATGTTCTTCTATACTAATTTTAAAAAGAGGGATTTTTTTTAGTTTCTGAGGTAACCTTTGGATCTACTAAACTGATTTCGAAAATTCTTTTACCAATAGACAGTTTCGGTCCGTTACTTGTGAGTGTCCTAAGCTATAATTATATGAACCCGAAAAATATCGCCCAACGAAGTGGGCACGGGCCAGCTAGTATTTAATAACCTCCCATAGAATAATGGGCTCCAAATTCAAATCCATACAGTGCCTATGTGCCAGTAGATGGCGCTGTTTGAAAGTTTAGAGATTTTCTGTTCAACTCACTACCTACTCGGGCGAGTTAACTTGATATTATGTAGATGTATCAACATTGTTGGCTAGATAATAACAGCCGCACGGGTCAATCTTCAAGGTTGGCCTGTGGATGGGTGACCATCTTAATAATAATAATAATAAGGACCAAGGCGTGACTGATACGTGCCTACCGGATGATGATGCCATGAGTTCATTCTGGCGCAGCATCTGGTCGGTGCCTGTCAGTCACACCGAGGGTGATTGGACTCGGGAGGTCGAACGTGCGTGCGATCCGATTCCAGAAATGGGGGCAATTACCATCAGCCCCCAAGATGTAGCTCGTGCAGTTCGCCCGTTGCCTAATTGGAAATCTCCAGGACCGGACGGGCTGCACAACTTCTGGATTAAATGGTTTCAAAGATCGCATGCTCGTTTGGCATCTCAATTCCAGTCTGCCTTAGAGTCAGGGTCGCTGCCCCAGTTCCTAACTACTGGATTAACCCACCTGCTCCATAAATCAGGAAGTACTGCGGAACCTAAAAATTATAGACCGATCACGTGTTTACCGACGGTCTATAAAGTTTTTACATCCATTTTGAGAGGAAAGATTAACCATCATGTTGATAGTAATTCAATTATGTCTGCCTCTCAGAATGGATGTAGGAACGGGTCCCGCGGTACTAAGGAGCTGCTCCTCATCGACATTGCCATTAGCCAACAGGTTCGTCGTTCCCGAAGGGATCTGTCGACATGCTGGATAGATTATAAGAAGGCCTATGACTCAGTGCCACATACATGGCTCATGAGGGTGCTGGAGCTGTACAAAGTTGATGCAGTCCTACGCACCTTCCTGAAGTCGTGTATGGGGCAGTGGAGGACGGTTCTTCACTATCCAGGATGTCGACAGATCCAGGCGAACAGCGAACCGATAAGGATCGAGCGTGGCATATTTCAGGGTGACAGTCTGAGTCCACTGTGGTTTTGTCTGGCTCTCAACCCTCTCAGTACATTGCTGGAGGGTTCGGGCCAAGGCTACCGGTTGAGAAGAGGTGATCAGGTCATATCGCACCTCCTTTACATGGATGACTTGAAACTCTTTGCTCCTAACAACTTGCAACTGATGAAGCTACTAAAGGTAACAGAAACCTTCAGTAGCGCCATCAGGATGGAATTTGGATTGGACAAATGTGCGGTCATGCATGTAAAGCGAGGGGAGATTATGGAATCCGTGGGAACCCAACTCTCGGATTCCATACACCTTAGGTCCCTCTCCTCAACCGAAACTTACAAGTATTTGGGTATGTCGGAAGCGTTAGGCATCAGTGCTGCTGACATGAAACAATCGTTGAAGGAGCGCTTCTTTGGCCGCCTGAACAAAGTACTTAGCAGTCTTTTATCAGGCGGAAACAAGGTGCGCGCCTTCAACGGTTGGGTCATGCCGGTTTTGATGTATTCTTTCGGCATACTCAAATGGACTCAGACGGAACTTGACGCCCTGGATAGGAGGGTACGTTCACTGCTTACCGCAAATCGGATGCATCACCCACGGTCATCGGTGATGAGGCTGTATATCCCGCGGAAGTGCGGGGGTCGTGGCTTCTTAAATGCTAAGACCCTGCACAACCGCGAGGTATGCAGCCTTAGGGAATACTTCCTAGAGGCCGACGTGGGTATGCATCGAGATGTGGTAGCGGTGGACAAAGGCCTTACCGCGCTCTCCTTGGCTAACGAGAACTGGCGCAAACCTGTGGTATTAGATACTAACGACCGCAGGGAGGTATGGCAGAGCAAGGAGCTTCACGGACGCTTTTATCGGGTCCTACATGGGCCCGATGTAGACTTCTTAGCGTCCGTAGCCTGGCTTCATTTTGGTGACCTCTTCGGGGAAACCGAAGGTTTTGTTTGTGCAATTATGGACGAAGTTATGATGACTAATAACTACCGGAAATACATTGTGAAGGACGGTACGGTTGACATATGTCGGGCATGTCACCGGCCCGGGGAATCCATTCGCCACATTATTTCCGGTTGTTCTAGTCTGGCTAACGGAGACTATTTGCACAGGCACAACCTTGTAGCCAGGATTATCCACCAGCAACTTGCTCTTAAATACAATCTTGTGGAATCGGAAGTACCGTACTATAGGTATGTGCCTGACCCAGTTCTCGAAAATGGTAGTTGCACATTGTATTGGGATCGGTCTATCATCACTGACAGGACTATTGTTGCCAATAAGCCTGATATAGTGGTGATAGACCGACCAGAGCGTCGCGCAATGATTGTTGATATAGCAGTCCCTCATGACGAGAACCTCGTGAAGTCAGAGAAAGATAAACAAACGAAGTATCTTGACTTGGCTCGCGAGGTTGTCGACATGTGGGATGTGAACACAGCAGTTATTGTGCCGATAATCGTGACGGCCAATGGCATTATTGCCAAGAGCCTCGACCAACATCTCAAGAGGCTCTCGTTGGGCAGCTGGATCAAGGGCTTGATCCAGAAAGCAGTACTCCTGGACACGGCGCGCATCGTTAGGAGGTTCCTCTCTCAGAAGCCCTGACCACCGGTAGCTTGGACCCTGTTCCCGATACCGGTGGGCTACTATTTTTTATATTTTTAAATGTTTTTTTAATCTATTTTTTTTAATGAAATATTTAAAAATGTAAAATTATATGTGTAAAGAATAAATATATGAAATAATAATAATAATAAATTTGTTTATTAGGGCACTAAGTCCCAATATTACAATTAAATGAAAACAAAACATTAATAAATATAAAATTACAAAATTAAAACTTAAAAAATTACAAAATCTTTAATCGAATTAAAATAATAATAAAATAAAATATTCATTAAAATTCAAATCAAAATAAAAATCAAAATCAAAATCAAAATAAAAATCAAAATCAAAATCAAAATCAAAATCAAAATCAAAATCAAAATCAAAATCAAAATCAAAATCAAAATCAAAATCAAAATCAAAATCAAAATCAAAATCACAATCAAAATGAAAATGAAAATGAAAATGAAAATGAAAATGAAAATGAAAATGAAAATGAAAATGAAAATGAAAATGAAAATGAAAATGAAAATGAAAATGAAAATGAAAATGAAAATGAAAATGAAAATGAAAATGAAAATGAAAATGAAAATGAAAATGAAAATGAAAATGAAAATGAAAATGAAAATGAAAATGAAAATGAAAATGAAAATGAAAATGAAAATGAAAATGAAAATGAAAATGAAAATGAAAATGAAAATGAAAATGAAAATGAAAATGAAAATGAAAATGAAAATGAAAATGAAAATGAAAATGAAAATGAAAATGAAAATGAAAATGAAAATGAAAATGAAAATGAAAATGAAAATGAAAATGAAAATGAAAATGAAAATGAAAATGAAAATGAAAATGAAAATGAAAATGAAAATGAAAATGAAAATGAAAATGAAAATGAAAATGAAAATGAAAATGAAAATGAAAATGAAAATGAAAATGAAAATGAAAATGAAAATGAAAATGAAAATGAAAATGAAAATGAAAATGAAAATGAAAATGAAAATGAAAATGAAAATGAAAATCAAAATCAAAATGAAAATGAAAATGAAAATCAAAATGAAAATGAAAATCAAAATGAAAATCAAAATGAAAATCAAAATGAAAATCAAAATGAAAATCAAAATGAAAATCAAAATGAAAATCAAAATGAAAATCAAAATCAAAATCAAAATCAAAATGAAAATCAAAATGAAAATCAAAATGAAAATCAAAATCAAAATCAAAATCAAAATGAAAATCAAAATGAAAATCAAAATGAAAATCAAAATGAAAATCAAAATGAAAATGAAAATCAAAATCATAATCATAATCATAATCATAATCATAATCATAATCATAATCATAATCATAATCATAATCATAATCATAATCATAATAATAATCATAATCATAATCATAATCATAATCATAATCATAATCATAATCATAATCATAATCATAATCATAATCATAATCATAATCATAATCATAATCATAATCATAATCATAATCATAATCATAATCATAATCATAATCATAATTAAAATACAAATCAAAATAAATCCATAAAAAAAAATACGGATAGTCAGAAGCCAGTTAATCTGACTCCAGTCTTGCCATGAAGTACCGTGTTACCCAGTTAATGGGATGTGGAGGTCTGGTAGGCAGCCGCTCCTCTTAAAATACTGACTACTTACTACTTTTTGAAGCCCTAATTTGGCTTCAAAATTCCGCCATTTTCTTTTTTTTTTCATTTTGGTATACCCAGTGTCACTCTCACAGTAAATACAAATCTAACGACACCTCTCAAACTATAATCCATCGAGCCATTTAGGTTCTTGGGCTTGCCAAAAAAATATACATACATATATACACTCGAAAAACATAACCTTCCTTTTTTCGCAGTCGGGTAAAAAAACCACAACCCTCCTTCTTTCGCATTCGGGTAATTAATGCAATCTCAAATTAATAACTATCGATTTCTGCAGACGCAATTCAATATATTTTTCAGTGTTCCGTCTTTTTAACCGACTTCGTCAAAAAGGAGGAATATGTTCGGCTGTATGTATCTTTTTTTTTATGTATGTTCACCGATGTCTCCGCAAATTATGGACCGATCTAAAAATTCATATACGCCTATACTCCTGAGGTGGTCCCATTGTCACCAAGTCAGAATCTGATCATGGGATCCCATGAAAATCGAGGGAAACCCTCAAATTTCATAAGCACATACACTGTTTTTCATAAACTTTCTAACGCGATTCAGATATTTGTGCCTGGTAATCATCATCTTATGTTGCTGAGCTAATGATGGAAGGTATAAGTCAGGATCTGATGATGAAATCCCATGAAAAATGTTTGTTCAGCGATATTTTCGCCAATTGTTAACCGATTTCGATGATTTTTTTTTGGAAGAGTATTTTCTCGGACTAGTCCCATTTAAATTTGGTGAAGATCTGATGAACAACTTCGGAGGTAGGCAACGGAGCTCTTCAATAAATGATAGCAAATGGATCGGGATTTCTGTAATCGCATGTCTGTTGATTGTTTACACCAGTTCATAACATAATTTCACACCGGCACGCTGTGCTTGTGGTTTCACTTTTTGGTGGTACCTGCGTACCACTAACAAGTAGAACAAAAAAAACTTTAACAATAAAATAAAACCGACTTCCAAAAACAAAACACAACAAAGTAAAAAATAACTTTAATTTCGGAAGTCGGTGTTCAAAAACGAAATAACCAAAAACACCTTTTTACTATGTGTAGTTATGTAATACGTGCGCACTTGAACTTGAAATAATATAAATAATGGGAGTAAAAATATTTGACATATTAGTTTTACTGATGTAGGACATTTTAACTTGACACGCCGTGGCTGCCTAAAGAAGACAATAGGTACTTTTTTATTTTAGTTCAAATTGTTTTTCTTAATTCTATAAATTGTAAGTGCCTAAACACCATTATGCTAATAGTCATTATGCCTAGTATAATTATGCGAATAAAATGTATGCCAATACAAGTTAGCCTTCAAGATAATTATGCAAACATAAGCTGTATGTGAAATAAAAATACGGCAATGTATTATTATGGCAAAACAAGTTATACCAAAATAGTTATGCCAAAGTATATTTGGAAAAAGAACATACTG
The DNA here is from genome assembly GCA_950371165.1 of Lacanobia oleracea. NCBI lineage: Eukaryota > Metazoa > Arthropoda > Insecta > Lepidoptera > Noctuidae > Lacanobia > Lacanobia oleracea. The sequence goes on from OX493406.1 coordinate 18,640,914, forward strand.
CGAAAAGAAGGGATCTCGAATTATTGACTGCAGCTGATGTATGCTCAAATTTAGACTTATTTTAGGTGAAATCCCACGATTAACAAAGTATAATAAGGGCTGCTTGGCGATTGCTGTACGTATATATAACAAATTACCATTTAAACTTAAATTACTAAATAACAGACTGTTCAAACTTCACTTGTTTAAAAGGTTAAACGATAATAACTTTTATAGCATTAACCGACAGAATATCACGGACTGACTTTCATGAAACAAGTCATAAACAAAGTGGGTCCTCTTGGACCCAGCTGGGAATACTTTGAACATAAGTTGTGTTCATCATTTTGCACGCTCTAGTCTTAAGCAAAAACATGTATGATCTCATCTTTAACTCATGTGATACCTTCGTATATCATATTTAATGCAAATAAATGAATTGAATTGAATAGGGAATATGCATGGGATTTTTTTAATGAAGTACTTATTGACTCTAATACACAATCATGCAATTATTTTTTTAATACCTTTAAAGCTTTAAGCTTGCAATTAGAAAGAGAAGTCCGATATGAACTTTGACGTCAAAGTCCATGACGCGTATACATCTGCCGTAGAAAACAGCGTTTTCGCGAGAGGAACAGAAATAGTTCCTTAAAATAATTATATCTCGTTTGTTTTTCCAGCAATTTTTATTCTATCACTGTTAATATTTTTGTAAATTTTAAGAGATACATTATCTGCTTAGCGTTTTCCCAACTATATTGGGGTCGCCTTCCAGTCAAGCCGGATTTAGCCGAATACCAGTATTTTACGTGGAGAGGCTGCCTACCAGACCTCCACAACCCATAAACCGGGTCATTGGCCCATTGGCTGGCTGGATGTGTCTATCGCATCATATTGTGCATTATGCTTGTACTGTATTGCTTGTGTTATTAGAATAAAAAGTGTAACAATTGTAGATAGGCCAATAAATAAATAAATAAACACGGTACTTCATGGCAAGACTGAAGTCAGATTTACTGGCTAAAATAATTTAAAATTTTAGAGATACATTGTATATATAATAAATACTTTCTTCATGCATTCCTGTATCGTTAAATTCGCCGCAAACCAAGAAGGTGGATAAGAAGAGCTGCTGTGAACATGCCAACAGGGGTTCGAAACAGGTTGGCCCAACTACGGGCACGCGGGACACGTGGCTAAGTAATAACAGCCGCACTGGTCGATCTTGAAGGTTAAGCAACGCTTGCCAAGGTTGGTCTGTTGATGGGTGACCATCTTAACATACCGAGTTTCCTCCGTGCCTCGGAAAACACGTTAAGCCGTTGGTCTCGTCTGTCATTTGAAAATCTTTAGCAGTCGTTACGTAAATTCAGATTTACGTAACGACTGCTAAAGATTTCCACAACCCATTAACTCTGGCTGAAGTCAGCTTCAGCCAGAGTTAATGGGTTGTGGAAGTCTGGTAGGCAGTCGCTCCACATAAAATACTGGTATATACAGCTAAATCCGGTTTGACTGGAAGCCGACCCCAATATAGTTGGGAAAAGGCTAGGCACATGATAATTATTTGTTGTTACAGTAGGTAGCAATAAAAATACACATTCTGTGAAAATTTCAACTGTCTATTACGGTTCTTGAGATACAGCCCGCTTCAATTTCTTTTACATAGATTAACCTTATCAATACATTCTTGCTCCATTAATATTATAATTAGGTACCTAGGCTAACTTGTTTAGACCACTGTTACTGACGAAACCCTGTGCGATCTAATAATAACATTATCTACTTCTGAAAATTTTAAATGAAACAGAATAGTTCACCACTTATATATTTTATTAATCTTTTTTTTTCTTAATACAATTAGCCCGGGGAGACCTTTAACTAGCTGTGAGACAATCACACGCAAAATTACACACATCCACTACACTCATCATCTGCCTAGCCTTTTTCCCCACTATATTGGGGTCGGCTTCCAGTCAAACCAGATTTACCTGAATACCAGTATTTTACGCGGAGCGGCTGCCTACCAGACCTCCACAACCCAGTAACTGGGTAACACGGTACTTCATGGCAAGACTGGTGTCAGATTTACTGGCTTCTGACTATCCGTAACGACTGCCAAAGATCTACAAATGACAGCCGGGACCAACGGCTTAACGTGCTTTCCGAGGCACGGAGGAAACTCGCTATGTTAAGATGGTCACGCATCTACAGACCAACCTTGGCAAGCGTTGCTTAACCTTGAAGATCGACCCGTGCGGCTGTTATTATCTAGCCACGAGCTCCTCCATCACACTAACTAACACTATTATCACTATTTATAAGTAATGAGTATTTATTACTTATAAATAGTAGGTAGGTATGTGAGAGATAAAATTATTAAAAAAATTTAAGAAATGTCTAATATTATTTGAACTTCCTCCGGTTTATAAGAGTGCTGTAACTGACTACTTTTCCCCCATTTTGCATGCGACTTGTGCTAAAAAGAGGGGCGCACTGTGTTTCGACGGATCAGAAGCTGTCCGATATTGGGCACGACACAACGGTGCTCTGAACTGTCACTATGCAAACTTTTGATTTCTTGTATGTATTATTTTAACCGTTATTGTTTTAAACTATAATAATGTGTTAGATCTGATTATTTTCAGGTACTGTGTTATTTTGTTACTGAATATAATAACGTGTTATTTATTACTGTGTTATTATGATTTTGAATATAACGAACAAACCCATTTATGTCTATTATTCTTAACTCTCCCACAGGTATGGCTAATCTGATTCTATCAGAGCAGATCTAAACTAGTTTTCACGGATTTTAGTTTTAATTTCTTCAACTGAGACACCCGATTGAAGTTTTGCTTGTGGTTCTGTAAAGAAAGAAAAATAATTAATCAAAACCATAGAAATGACTAGGTATTTAGGTACTTGAATTCTGCTCAAGTGTGTGATGCGTGAGCGATTGCCTATCTGACCTTACAACGACCATTTAGCTGTATGGTTGTTGGACCTTTACAACCCAGTAACTGAGTAACAATACTTTGTACTACTTGGTAGCACTGTTTTCAGATTTGTTGGCTTCTGACAATCCGTAGGTAACGACTGACAAAGACCTAAAATGACAGCCGGGACCAACGGCTTAACGTGCTTTTCGAGGCACGGAGAAGTCTCGGTATGTCAAAATGTTCATGCACCTACAGGCCGACCTCGGTTGGCGATGCTTAACCTTGAAGATCGATCTGCGCCGCTATATTGCCGCGAGCTCCATAGCTCCGGAACTGTACCTACTAAGTGATATGTAAATAGAATGTGTTATGAAATTGAATGGGACATAGAATATAAAAACAATATGTAAATATTGCAAATATGTCGAATGTGTTTTTATTGTTCCATCATGTGAAAATATTGGAATTTGTCACATAGCGTGACAGAATAGCCTTATCAGGAAACAGTTATCTATATATATAAAAATGAATCCCTATTTCCCTTGGTCATCGCATCACGCTTGAACGGCTGGACCGATTTCGATAATTCTTTTTTTGTTGTGTTTGTTCTGGTCACGAGAAGGTTTTAGGCCATATATTATCACGCTATGTGCTTTGGAGGATGAGCAATATAAAAAAAAATGACCGTTTTAACGACAGGCACAAGGTTCGATCCCCGGCCAGCAACAGCTATTATTTTTGTATTTATTTTATGTTTTGAACTTTATTTTTACACCAAAGTATTGTCAAAAAAATAATAAAATGGGTTTTTTTGCACTTAAAATTACATTTAAATTTATATTTCAAATTTTGGCAAACAGTTTAGTGGGGAATTGTTATAAAAACCACAACTTAATATAACTTTGCAGATACTTATGCGTCTAACCTTAGCAATGTTTATCATCACGCTATACATTCAGTCAAAAAAGTATCGGGAATGGATGATTTGTTTATGGTTCCAAATTAAAATTTTTGATTTTTTGTAGTTGTTAGATTGGCACAGCTGTTTTCCATTTTGGCGCGGAGTTTGAGTTGCATCTGTTATTTATATTAAATACAGTGCTGGTTTTAGTAATATCATATATAGTGTGTATTGCAATTTTCATAATGGACAAAAATATCGAACAAAGAGTTTGTCTTAAATTTTGCATCGCCAATGGAATTTCGTGTTCGGAGTCACTGAAAATGTTACAGAAGGCTTACGGTGAATCGACTTTATCAAAAACTCGTGCTTATGAGTGATTCAAAGCGTTCAAAAGCGGTCGAGATGTGATGGAAGATTTGCCTTGCTCTGGTAGGCCGTCAACGTCTGCAACTGAAGTTAAAATCGCAAAAGTGAAGGAAATAGTGACTGAAAATCCCCATTCAACTCTGAGAGAGATAGCCGCCGAACTTTCTGTATCTCACGAGTCAATCCGTACCATTTTAACTAATCATTTGGGTATGAAACATGTTGCTGCTCGGCTAGTCCCAAAAGATCTGAACTTTCTCCAAAAACTCAATTGCATGAAAGTCGCTGAGGACATGCTAGAACGAGTCAGTTCGGACCCAACATTCATGAAACGCATTGTTACTGGTGACGAGACGTGGGTTTACGAGTTTCACAAGCAAACTAGTCAACAAGCTTCGGAGTGGCGCCTTCCAACTGAACCGAAACCGAAAAAACCACGCCAAAGTCGATCAAAAGTCAAAGTCATGTTGACTGTTTTCTTTGACTATCGCGGTGTTGTGCACTCTGAATTCTTACCGGAAGGTCTAACGGTAAATAAAGAATATTATTTGAGCGTTATGCGGCGTTTGAGAGAGCAAATTCGACGAAAAAGGCCAGATTTGTGGAAAGAAAATTCTTGGATTTTGCACCACGACAATGCGCCTTCGCACAAGGCTATCATTGTGAACGAATTTTTAACCAAACACTCAACAAATACCATCCAGCAACCACCATATTCACCAGATATGGCTCCTGCTGACTTTTTTCTTTTTCCTAAACTCAAATTACCACTTCGTGGCACCCGTTTTCAATCGATAGAAGACATAAAGGAGGATTCGCGGCGAGAACTGAACTCAATTCCGGAAGCAGCGTTTAAAAAATGTTTTGATGAATGGATTATTCGTTGGCGCAAGTGTATCGTTTCTAAAGGAGCATACTTTGAAGGTGATAAAATAAATTTGGATGAATAACAGACATTTTGTGTATTATTGATCTTTTCCCGGTACTTTCTTGGCAGAGTAGTACTTTCAAGGAGCTGAGCAGCAAAAAACCATGACATAAATTAGATCGGCTATTTCAATCATTTGTCAACAGTACTCATAGATCATCGGTTTAGAGACTGCCTTTCTAACGACTTGGTATGGTTTCGAATCCAAACAGTTACGGTTATTTTTGAATTTTATACATATTTTTAAATTATTCATTTCCTTTATTTTTATTTTTACTAATATTTTTATACATTGTAACATGTTATTATTGTATTTTTTTTGGCATTCATCTATGCCAAAATATAATGGCCCATATGTTAAATGATAATTAACAGAACCATTGTAGATAACTTTTACACATAAACCGGATAGAAATTGTGGCAATTTACATGAAATCAACATAACATAATGCAGATACCCATAATGCCATCTATTGACCTCAAAACAACATGAGAATTACATCAAAACATATTTTTTTGTTATTAGTGGTACTTTTAAGACGTCTGAAAAAAAAGGGATTCTTTTAATACCTTAAAAATATCGTGTTGAATGAATTCCTATTAATAAAAAATAAAACAAACTCAGAACTAGTATTTAGACAGTTCAACTTCAGATTCCATAGATGGCGTTATATATTTGATCTCATTTTTTTAAATCGTCAGGCGTCCGCTTACATTTGCTAAGCTTAACTTGAGTTGCTCAAAAATGAATCTTTACAGGTCTAGGGCCTGAGATCACATCATACCATCCACGAGCAGCTGGCGAAGTCCCATGGTAAAAGAGTCGCGAAAAGAGTTGAATAAGATTAGTTAATCGGATGTCTAACTGGGTTTTACAAATATAAGTCGTTTCGATTTAGGTTCCCGATTCTAAATAAATTGAGAATTAACTTGATTCTTCAAGTAGTTTCTTATCTTAGTAGTTTGAAGAATAGCACCATTCATATAGCGCAAAATAATATTAGCATAGGTAGGTACTAAAGATCAAATATGCAAACATATGGCCTTTTTTATGGCCTGACGCCATAAAGAAGGCTGTTAAAGGCGGCATGCACAGAGCGGTCCAAACTGCAGAAGACCGCATGGATACGCGGTCGCGATCCTCAGCATTCCAGAAACGACGGAGAAGAAGAAAAATGCGAACATGATATAAGAAGGCCATTCAAATGTGCATTATTTTACGAATACTGTTAATGGTATACACCACAATCAAAGAATGGTTAGGTTATTTTAGAAGATAACCTATTTTGTCCGTTTCTTCAGCATTAATTCATTACTTCTGTAAACGGAGAATCCACCGACCAAGCAGACTATTAACACGGATAATATTGACAAATGTTTTTGGGAAAAATAAGGAAAATATTTCCATGAAAACGCAAATGAAAAAAATGATATTAAAATCCGATCAAATTTTATGATTTCTTCACTTGGCTGAAAGTCACACGTATACAACTAACTGTCATAGTAGCTGAAATAAAATTTCGGTTATTTGCTCCGGCAAATAACTGAAATTTTATTCTTACTTTAATTTTAGCTTCACTGGGAATTGAACAGTCTTAACTGTTCAAGTCCCAGTAAAGCAACAGCTCAGGGCCAAAAACTATCCGTTGCGGGTTTCACCCTCCAGTGGATCATGGGAAACTGTAGATCCCCAGGCAATGACGCCAGAGACGAACTTTGCGAAGAGAGTTTCCGAGACGGTACTGCTGTACCTGTACCCACTTCTCTTCTTACCTTTCTTACTGATTCGTACATGAATTTGCCAGAGATCAGCTGAACTTCAAGACAACAGATAGTCAGCGTCTACAAATTACCTACAGTGCAGTCTATACATGCGACTAACTAAGCGACTTCTCAACCCAAGCAGAAATACTTACGGTATTAATTTATTTATTTATTACGGGTAATTTCCCCGTAAAAAATATCTTTTCAATATAGGCACTGCGGCACGATAGATCGATGATTTAAAAAAGGTTGGCAGTGGGTGGACGTGGACTGCACAAAACCGGAATGGTTGGCGCTTTGTGGGAAGCTTACATTTAAATGTGGACGGTAATTGTCTGAAATGATGATGATGATGATAGTCGCCATAGACAGCCCAATGTAAGAGGTTGCTTCAATACCGAGAAATCAGTAGCGCACTTCATTCTGGAAATGAGGCCTTTGCTACCCGACGTGCATAAATCTTCGGAAAGATTAGGACACTCAGCGAGTCTTTGCCAGGACTCCTAAGCACAATGGCGCGAATGGGAGACTAAGTGCGGATAACGGAATCTCAACTGTACTTTCTCCGTTGCGGGTAATCTTTCCGTCTGGATACCTACAGTTTTCCATTTCAACTTTATGTAGCTCTACCCCAGCAACTTTTTTCAAATTAAAACGTTTCTCATTTCGAAAAATTACTAAGATTGGTCGGCGTTTTAAATAGAAGAGGTGATACTGCATTTCCCTTGCATTCAAAGGGGGTCAAGTAATGCTGAAGTTGGCTGTTCGTATATCTTATGCCACAATGGTTGCTGGTCGCTCACAATGGGCCTCATCAGAAGGCTTAAAGTCACTCAAAGGGCAATGGAGAGGGCAATGCCTGGAGTTTCCAGTTTCCTTACTTGATCGAATCAGAAACGATAATATTCGTAGATAACTAAGGTTACCGACATAGCCTGAAGAATTGCCGAACTAAAGTGGCAGTGGGCAAGGCATATTGCTCGCAGAACAGACGGTCGATGGGGCCGAAAAATTCTGGAGTGACGACCGCGTACCAGAAGACGCAACGTTGAAAAGCCTCCCACAAGGTGGACCGATGAAGATCGCGGGTAGCCGATGGATGCGAGACGCGCAAAACCGGTTGTTGTGGCAACGCTTAGGGCTATGGCGACGCTATGTCCAGCAGTAGAGGTCTTTCGGATGATATGTTGATATCTTATCTTAGCGATCTTACCTAGCGACATCAAACTATATGACATAGGTACATGCAAACGAAGTTGCGTGCAACAGCTATCTTTTTCTAATCTTCTAATTTATAAAAATCTCGGATCACAGTGTTTGTTATCGAATTCCTCCGAAATGGCTTGCCCGATTAAATATTAAATTTTTGCGTTAATTTTATATGGCAAAGCAACGTTTGCCGGGTCAGCTAGTCTAATATATATCCCCAATGTAAAAAGTGTGTGTCGAGTAAATACCTACTAATAATAGTAGATTATGCACCGAGGGGATAAAACATTGTCAAATGTCACGGGCGTCATATTGAATTCCGTATACAATGAAGGATTCGAGATTTAACTCCCGAGCGACACGAGAGTGTTAATACAAGAATCCTGAATGTAGCGAGGGATTTAAGCTAGCTCAAAGCAGATACCTTTATCCCTCGGGAAGCATATTCTACTTTTCACACTTACTGTTAGAAAATTGTTCGCAACGAAGAGAATACAGCATTGTAAACACGTTCGCAGGTTAAAAGAAGAATACTTAAAACTGTTTTGTATTTAAATAAACCTGTTATTATAGAAGTGGTAAGTGACACTGAAACCGAAAGCGATAGTGATAATGATGAAAGTGGTACGGAAATAAGCAGAGTATGGCCTCACAACCAGGATGAAGTTGTGTATGCAGGTTCATCTATAGATCACAATTACTGTACACCTGGTTTTCAATATATATATATATATATATATATATTTTAAATACTTTGCCCCACCCTAGGAATTTCTCCTGTATCGTGGGTGTGTTTGCAAACATATAAATACACATACACAAACAATATATTATTGTAATACCATTCAAGGTACCACTGCTAAATAGTCAAATCTGGTGTTAGATTCTGTGTGAGTTAGGTACGGTCATAACTAAATGTTAGACATCCAGGTACCTCTTGCAGGGTAGGTACCTACTTAAATTCGCATAAATGAAAGTTGTATCCCCCCGTGAAACATTTTATCTGCTGAATTTCCACTTCATTGGATTACTTTTTAGATAAAGCCATTGTTTATTCCTGAGAGACTTAACTGTTGGCGTACCTACGTAACTGTAAATTATCAAATTATTTTATTTATTTTATATAGGAATCATTGTTTTTAATTTGTAAAAACTGTAATTCTTATTAAACGATTATGTCCAATGTGAAATTTCTTTCTTGAAAACTTATTCAATTTTGGGCACCTTATATTAATTAGCAACACTGAATCGACGGTGCCGGCAACTTTCAGTTCACAGATAAGTGGGTAGGACTGTAGTAAGGCATTTCATCAAAAACAATAAATATGGTATGCTTTGCTCATTGATTAACAAAGACACTGCCGTTCGTATTAAATGAAATAGCAGAAATTTATTGAAATACTTATTTACTTGCGTTTTCACCATCTTCGATAGTTTCCGGAAGCTTGCAGCCTATGGTTTCTGGTAGCCACAAGCACAAAATAGCTCCTATGAGTGGAAAAAGGCCATAAACTAATGGAAGTACCCAAAAGCCTAAGTCATCGATCTGAAAAAAGTAAAAATTGTTGATCACTATTACCAACCATTGCAAAATAAATTTATAATTATTTCGAATTCGAATTTTTACAGGTAAACATACAGATTACATTTTTAAATATTAAAAAAAAAAAACAATTTCAAAATATAAAAAATAGTAGCCCACCGGTATCGAAAAAAGGGTCCAAACTAACTATTACCAACCATTGCAAAATAAATTTATAATTATTTCGAATTCGAATTTTTACAGGTAAACATACAGATTACATTTTTAAATATTAAAAAAAAAACAATTTCAAAATATAAAAAATAGTAGCCCACCGGTATCGAAAAAAGGGTCCAAACTAGCGGTGGTTAAGGCTTGTGAGAGAGGAACCTTCTAACTATACGCGCTGCATCCAGGGGGACTGCTTTCTGGACCAAGCCCTTCCAGATCCAGCTGCCAAACGAAAGCCTCTTCAGATGCTGATCGAGGCCTTTGGCAATTCCACCATTGGCCGTCGTGATTATCGGCACAATGACTGCCGTGATCGTACCTCAACGCTGCTGTGCTCACTTGTTATTACTATTTCAGCCTGTGTGTCCACTGCAGGGCAAAGGCCTCCCTATCTTTCATCTTCCTTAAATGAAATGGACCAATCTTGCCAATAGGCGTCAAGCTCATCGTACCATCTTAGTCTGGGTCTCCCGCAATATCGTTAAACGTTTTCTGGGATCCACATTGTGTTTGCCCATGAACCGTTTTACATGCGGCAGACGTGTCCGGCACAGTCCCATTTCAGGATGCTTTTTGGGTGACGTCGGCGATTAGTGGTTTGGAGCACTGTGTTTCCGTATATTGGATAAAGGAAACACAGTTTTGCTGCGCTCCATAGCTCGCTGACAAACTTCGAGCTTAAACCTCAAAAGAAATTAGTTTGAAAAAAATAAAAAAATAAATGTCTTACATAGGTAACGAAAAACGGTGCTACGATGCTGCCAAGTTTAGCTGCAACAGAGCTGACGGCCATTCCAATGTTCCTGATGACTGTGGGAAATACTTCTCCTGCGTATAAATGAAGTGCCGGGCCACTGACACTCATGCAAACAAATGCAATTGATACTAACACCAATTTTACAGTATCATTGTTGTAGAATGGGATAATCAGCAACAAACATGTTCCTAACAGAATATTCGAAACGATCACGATTCTCAAGCGAGGTACTCGAGTTATTACGATACACGCAAGAAGCAGCCCTGGCAATTGAAATGTAGCTAAAAAAGAAATAAATACTTAATTATTGTATTTGAGATTGTAATTTTTGAATAACTACTCGTATAATAACAAAGTGTACCTGAAATAGCGAGATTGCTTAGAACATTTTTGCTCATGTGACCGAGATAGTGCTCAACGCCAAAGAATACCAAGCCGCCTTTGAACCAATTGAAGGCAACGAACAGTGTCTTAATTCTCATATTTGGTGTACGCACTAAATCGATGAGACCGTAAGTCCTTCGTTCATAAACGGCGTCAGTACTTTGCAGGACTGATGCCAACAACTTCTCATGACTTCCTATAGCTGCATTTACATTGACTTCAGATATTTTGTTCCACTTGGCGGCTTTCAGCAATACTTGGCGAGCTTGTTCTAATTTTCCGACTGCTAACAACCAACGTGGGGACTCGGGTACCAGCCTACGGCAAACAGTATTGTAAGTACCACAATAATTGAAAATTTAACGATAAATAAGTAATGAATTACCAGTAATAAGATAGTAGTAGCAACGATGGTATAGAGGTCATCAACCAGTATCCATTCCAGGTCTTCGTGAGATATGAAAACAGTGGCACAGTCATAAATCCCAGGATGAAAGGAATATGAAACATTATCATAATCATTGCACGGTTCCGAGTACCGACGATTTCGATTACTGAAAATAGTTTTTTTTTTTAATACTTAGATGTACTTCATTGACTGATTTCAATCAATTCTGTTTTTTTTTCATACCAATCACGATGCAGATGACCATAGCTCCGCCGGTAGCAATAGAGGATATAAATTTGAACAATAAGAACAGTTCAAAAGTGGACATGAATGATGTTATGATCCCTGTTGACGCTTGAACCGTCATTGCAATCATTAATGGTATTTTTCTACCAATCCTGCAATCAATAATTTGTAATTGTTATGTAATTGACGAACGGTTAAATTTTGGTTATTTCTTCGTGTGTTTTAATCATAACTTTTATAATTAATGTAGGTACTTGCCTATCAGCAAGTATTCCAAAGAAAAGATTACCAATGAGAATGCCCAGCTGTGTTGCAGGTTGAACCAAACTCCCAATAAATTTACGATCGCACACCAAGTCCCACTAAAAAAAATCGATCATTACTGTTGACGTCTTTTTTTAAGGATTTCACAGACAGCACAAAGCTTATTAAATTGAATAAAAATATTAGTAATCGAGTTACCTCACTTATGATAGTAGACTTGAAAGTACTGTCATCGTAAGTAAATTCAGTACACGCAACTTCGGGCAAACTCTCGTTGACTTTGACGAAACAAGCTTTCAACATTGAGTCACTGGCGTTGATCGGAGCTGGAGAAACACAGGTGAAATCGTGGCCAGGTGCAATCACAGCTATTGCGAGTTGAGTCCATGCTGCAGGGAAATTCTTTAGAGAGAGTGCTATCGTTATTATTATTTGCCAGCGTCCCATTGAGCCTACCGCATCTTTAATGCAATCCGGGCGTTTCATGTCTGAAAAAGAAGTGTATGTGTACAGAGTAGGTACACCTGTCGGTTTTTCTATCAACATCTCAAGGTGTGAACTGGAGTAGGCATTTAGTGAAATTGTTGTTTTTGTTGTTGACAGCGTACTTCATATTCACTTCACCTAGGCTTACACGGTGGGATGTTAACAGAATTGCACTGCAGTTAGAAGTGAACTTCTTTGGCGATCTAAACGCTTGCTAGGAATAACTGCTTAGTAGGTAAGGATATTTTGTGAATAGTTCTCAAAAAATAAATACAAGTTATTGTTGTTATCCTGGGATACAAATATTCTGTAGCTTTAGATACTGTAGCTCTTAACTAAAGTCTTTTTTTAACATCCGTTTTTACCTTGTGGAACGCAAATAAATGACAATGAACAGATATAGATTGGTAATTGACTTTACCTACTAAAGATAGAAGGCCTAGTAAATATACGAGTCTGTGTCCTGTAGTTAACCAAAGCCAATTTTCCATAGGTCATATACTATAATTGGGGGACCTAGCGTTTATGTGAACGAATGTACAATGTGTTTGCCCACTTTCTGAAACACCGCGCATGCGAATGCGCGGTGTTTCGTTAGTGAAGATGTTTGCGAAAACATCTTCATTAACGAATATTTCTATAAGTCGATATAAATACTGGTAATTGTCTTTCTCTTTCTCTCTTGCAACGTTCCTACTTTTAGCTGTCTTGACTACATCACCAAGACACATACATCACTACATATCATAAAACAAAATCCCCCACCGCGTCTGTCCGCTGGTGAAAAATAGTAGTTTTGGTGTCCCACAGGGTAGTATTTCGGGCTCTACTTTATTTATAATCTGCATATATAAATGAACTTTGCAACCTGTCACTCAAAACTGGTGTTACAATTTTATATGGGGATGAAACCATTATATTGTTTTCAGCTAAATTAAAGGTAGAGGCCTTTTTTTTTAAGGATCATCAAATGACTCCTTCCACTCTGGGTGAAGCAGGAGGGAATGTCAGACTCTTACTGACTAAAATCCATCTAGCCACTCCTCAAAGAGGGGACTTGTCGCCTTTATTGTGGCGTGACCAGCGTTGGGTTGCGACAGTCGTTGTCTCTATACCGCCATGAGATCCTGCCGGAGCTCCGTCCGCCATGCTGCAATTTGCCGCGGCAGAGGAGTCTCGCACAGGCGTTGCGCCTCCACGCGGCATTCGTAAATGAGCGGGAGGGCTCTCGCCTCCAGATCCCATGGTGGCAGTTCGGCAAGAAGGCTCGGCGCCTTGCCAGAGACCGTGCGGTATCCCCGGGCTAGTCGGATAGCCATGATCCTCTGGGACGCGTTGAAGTAAAGGGCAGGTCGCTTCCTCAATGTAGGCGCCCACACCGGCACCCCATAAGTAACAAGCAATGTGTTTCATCGAATTAGGGTACTATGATGATGCGACTGGAAATTCTAGCGTACTTGATGCCGATATGCAGCAGCATATATCAAACCAATTCAATTCCTGCAGTTCCAAGTACATCTGGATCAAATGCTTCACGAAAATGTCAACATCTTCCGCCTCCACTGCACCACGGGAAGCTACCCCTAGACCTACTACATCCGCCGTCAGAAGAAAACGAACAGCGAAAAAATAAAAACAGCTTTCCAACCAACCGTAAGTTTTGTGGGCAAACCGATCGAGAGCCACTGATTACAGAACTTATTACGCCATTGCAATATTTCTTGTACTTCTTTGATGATGATATTCTAAGCCATATCGTAGAGGAAAAGCATAAGTTTACTGTGCCGAAAAAGTATATTGGCATTTGTCTGCTTATGAATTTATTTATTCATTACCCCATACTCGAATGTACTGGGAATCTGACTTAGGTTTGCCTTTGATATGGAATACGAGTACCATGTCGGAAATACAATTTGAATAACTTCGGCATTATTTACACATAAATAACAATACCACTTAGTCACCAGCAAGTACTGCAGGATACGATCATCCGTGATAAATGTATGTACCCATACTCCAGCAAATAAATTATTTGTTTTTGTATTTGTCTCCATAAAACCAGACCTGTATTGCATGTCGTGCCATATATGGAATAGGTTATTTCTAGGCAAGCGTGCTCCATCTTCGACAACATCATCGCTTACCATCAGGTGAGATAGTGGTTCAACGCGTGCCTATCAATAGTAAAAAAAAACATTTTTTAAGTATTATTTGTTCTTAATCATTTTAACTATATTTGCCGGATTCTAGACCACAAATACGATTAGATAAGATTTTTTTTTTCTTCAAAAGAATCATGCAGTGTAGGGCCGGCCCTGCTTATAATAATATTAGTATCTAGATGATCGAGCATTTCCCCTCACCATTCCCCCTCTTACTACTGATCCTACAATTCTCACAAAAATGCAGTATTTTTACCTTTAGATGACAGGAAAAGCTATTAGAAGTTTATAGTGTTAGTATAACAAGTTACAAAAATAAAATTGGTTTGGAACTCTTTACACGCGAATCCAACTCGCACTTGGCCAGTTTTTTTGTAAATGTTTATATTTGAATAAATTATTTTCACATGTTTTTCACTTTCTCGGGTCCCTGGCCGAAGCCAACTCGCAGAGGCTCCTTTAGATATTTCAAATGGAATGGAACACCAACTGACGATTATCCTTGTATGCACTGTGAAAGTTTACCCAAGGACAATCCCCGGACTATTGCAGAATATTTTATTTTTATGTATTTGGGAAAATAAACGGTCACACATTGTATATAACAAACAATATTACTAAAAGCGAAACAAATGCAAAACCAGCAACATTTTTCACATAATATAAACTTATTTTAAAAAACGATGGGTGCTCTCAATTGTTACAATAGTAAATCATTTAAAAAAACATTAAGTGTTGAAGGCAAAACTAAAACCAAACAGGCATGCAAAGAGAAAAAAAAAGGCAGATTATATAAAAAATTTAAACAAGCAACAATTCAATTAATTGAGATTATCGGCAGTATCAATAATGTCACAAACAAGGCGTCTAAATTGTCCCGATAAAGCAGCAAATATATGTATTATTAAAATACTTATTATATTGCTTTCAAAGACGGCGTAAAGGCGCTCGCAAACCTGCGTTCGTTCGGTTAAAGGATACGGCAAACAAGGGTCGTGCGCGTACTCCGCGGCCTATGGTGGTTCTAGGTACTACGTAACTAATCTTACCAATAATTTCAGTACAATCGAAAGTGTTACTACAGAAGTGGAATAAAAACATGGTCTCCAAAAAAATACGTCAGTTTTTGAGATTTTGTAGGTTCTACCTGTTCAAAAGATCACTGTAAGAAGTACGTACGCAAGTGCAAAAACAACGGTAATGCATGGCTTTTAAAAACTTCCTTTGAACTTTTTCAATTGCGTCTGAATATTTACTGTAAAAGGGATTCCACACCGCAACGGCATACTCCAACTGGGACCTGATTAAAGATTTGTAGAGATGTAAATACGTATTTGGACGAACGAATTCTATGGCTAACCTCATCACAAAACCATACATACGGAAGGCATTATTTACAATTTTACTGACATGAGCGTCAAGATATAACTTAACATCTAATAGAACTTCAAGATCGCGAACCAGTGTTTTCCTGGTTAACATTATGTTATTTAAAGTATAATGATATTTTATAATGCTCTCATTTTTTGTAAAGCTTATACAGCAAAATTTAGAAATGCTAAGTTGGAGTTTATTTACGAGCAGTATGTAGAAAACCTGTCTAGGTCTTCTTGTAAGAGAAAGCAATCATGCAAACCCTTTATAGGTCTAAAAATTTTGAGATCGTCGGCATATAACAATAGTTTAGAATTATGAAAACATGTGAAAATGTTATTAATGAATAAAAGTGGCCCTAAAATGGAGACCTGAGGCACTCCAGAAGTAACACTTAAAGTGCCGGAAGAGAACCCGTTTATCACCACCCTCTGTGTTCCATTTGAGACGTAAGAAGAGAACCATCTCAAAAGATCGCCATGTATACCATTGAATGCAATCTTATTTAAGAGTAGTTGATGGTCAACCTTGTCAAAGGCTTTTCAAAAATCAGTGTATATAGTATCCAATTGAACACGAGAGTCTATATTGCTAAACATGTAGTCAACAAAAGTTACCAGGTTGGTTGCAGTTGATCTTTTTTTTGACGAATCCATGTTGTTGTTGAATGACTTGAATATTCAACAGAGGGTATATTTTATTATGAACGAGTCTCTCGAAAACCTTTGGCAAAGCAGGCAGTATAGATATAGGGCGATAATTCTCGACTTCATCCCTAGGTCCCGACTTGTAAACAGGTGTTATATTAGCAAGTTTCCAAACTTGAGGAAAGCATCCTTGTGAAATAGATTGGTTGAATATTGAATACAATGGTATATAAAGATTAATTGCTGTCTGTTTAATAAAAATCACCAGTAGACCATCCGATCCTGGGCATTTAGATGGATCTAGTCCCCTAAGCGCATTAAGTACTTCATCAGTAGTAAACTGTATTTCATTTAACAGAGTGCAGCTTTCAGAGCAGTCGTCATGTGTGGATGGAATACCAGCAGAAGTCGATGGTTCATAAACCGAATTAAAGTAATCTCAAAACAGATCACAAATGTTTTCTGGATTGTTAGTGGACTGGTTGTTATAGGTCATAGTGGACAGAATACCAGCAGATTTATTACTATTGATATATACATCACTACATATCATAAAACAAAATCCCCCACCGCGTCTGTCCGCTGGTGAAAAATAGTAGTTTTGGTGTCCCACAGGGTAGTATTTCGGGCTCTACTTTATTTATAATCTGCATATATAAATGAACTTTGCAACCTGTCACTCAAAACTGGTGTTACAATTTTATATGGGGATGAAACCATTATATTGTTTTCAGCTAAATTAAAGGTAGAGGCCTTTTTTTTTAAGGATCATCAAATGACTCCTTCCACTCTGGGTGAAGCAGGAGGGAATGTCAGACTCTTACTGACTAAAATCCATCTAGCCACTCCTCAAAGAGGGGACTTGTCGCCTTTATTGTGGCGTGACCAGCGTTGGGTTGCGACAGTCGTTGTCTCTATACCGCCATGAGATCCTGCCGGAGCTCCGTCCGCCATGCTGCAATTTGCCGCGGCAGAGGAGTCTCGCACAGGCGTTGCGCCTCCACGCGGCATTCGTAAATGAGCGGGAGGGCTCTCGCCTCCAGATCCCATGGTGGCAGTTCGGCAAGAAGGCTCGGCGCCTTGCCAGAGACCGTGCGGTATCCCCGGGCTAGTCGGATAGCCATGATCCTCTGGGACGCGTTGAAGTAAAGGGCAGGTCGCTTCCTCAATGTAGGCGCCCACACCGGCACCCCATAAGTAACAAGCAATGTGTTTCATCGAATTAGGGTACTATGATGATGCGACTGGAAATTCTAGCGTACTTGATGCCGATATGCAGCAGCATATATCAAACCAATTCAATTCCTGCAGTTCCAAGTACATCTGGATCAAATGCTTCACGAAAATGTCAACATCTTCCGCCTCCACTGCACCACGGGAAGCTACCCCTAGACCTACTACATCCGCCGTCAGAAGAAAACGAACAGCGAAAAAATAAAAACAGCTTTCCAACCAACCGTAAGTTTTGTGGGCAAACCGATCGAGAGCCACTGATTACAGAACTTATTACGCCATTGCAATATTTCTTGTACTTCTTTGATGATGATATTCTAAGCCATATCGTAGAGGAAAAGCATAAGTTTACTGTGCCGAAAAAGTATATTGGCATTTGTCTGCTTATGAATTTATTTATTCATTACCCCATACTCGAATGTACTGGGAATCTGACTTAGGTTTGCCTTTGATATGGAATACGAGTACCATGTCGGAAATACAATTTGAATAACTTCGGCATTATTTACACATAAATAACAATACCACTTAGTCACCAGCAAGTACTGCAGGATACGATCATCCGTGATAAATGTATGTACCCATACTCCAGCAAATAAATTATTTGTTTTTGTATTTGTCTCCATAAAACCAGACCTGTATTGCATGTCGTGCCATATATGGAATAGGTTATTTCTAGGCAAGCGTGCTCCATCTTCGACAACATCATCGCTTACCATCAGGTGAGATAGTGGTTCAACGCGTGCCTATCAATAGTAAAAAAAAACATTTTTTAAGTATTATTTGTTCTTAATCATTTTAACTATATTTGCCGGATTCTAGACCACAAATACGATTAGATAAGATTTTTTTTTTCTTCAAAAGAATCATGCAGTGTAGGGCCGGCCCTGCTTATAATAATATTAGTATCTAGATGATCGAGCATTTCCCCTCACCATTCCCCCTCTTACTACTGATCCTACAATTCTCACAAAAATGCAGTATTTTTACCTTTAGATGACAGGAAAAGCTATTAGAAGTTTATAGTGTTAGTATAACAAGTTACAAAAATAAAATTGGTTTGGAACTCTTTACACGCGAATCCAACTCGCACTTGGCCAGTTTTTTTGTAAATGTTTATATTTGAATAAATTATTTTCACATGTTTTTCACTTTCTCGGGTCCCTGGCCGAAGCCAACTCGCAGAGGCTCCTTTAGATATTTCAAATGGAATGGAACACCAACTGACGATTATCCTTGTATGCACTGTGAAAGTTTACCCAAGGACAATCCCCGGACTATTGCAGAATATTTTATTTTTATGTATTTGGGAAAATAAACGGTCACACATTGTATATAACAAACAATATTACTAAAAGCGAAACAAATGCAAAACCAGCAACATTTTTCACATAATATAAACTTATTTTAAAAAACGATGGGTGCTCTCAATTGTTACAATAGTAAATCATTTAAAAAAACATTAAGTGTTGAAGGCAAAACTAAAACCAAACAGGCATGCAAAGAGAAAAAAAAAGGCAGATTATATAAAAAATTTAAACAAGCAACAATTCAATTAATTGAGATTATCGGCAGTATCAATAATGTCACAAACAAGGCGTCTAAATTGTCCCGATAAAGCAGCAAATATATGTATTATTAAAATACTTATTATATTGCTTTCAAAGACGGCGTAAAGGCGCTCGCAAACCTGCGTTCGTTCGGTTAAAGGATACGGCAAACAAGGGTCGTGCGCGTACTCCGCGGCCTATGGTGGTTCTAGGTACTACGTAACTAATCTTACCAATAATTTCAGTACAATCGAAAGTGTTACTACAGAAGTGGAATAAAAACATGGTCTCCAAAAAAATACGTCAGTTTTTGAGATTTTGTAGGTTCTACCTGTTCAAAAGATCACTGTAAGAAGTACGTACGCAAGTGCAAAAACAACGGTAATGCATGGCTTTTAAAAACTTCCTTTGAACTTTTTCAATTGCGTCTGAATATTTACTGTAAAAGGGATTCCACACCGCAACGGCATACTCCAACTGGGACCTGATTAAAGATTTGTAGAGATGTAAATACGTATTTGGACGAACGAATTCTATGGCTAACCTCATCACAAAACCATACATACGGAAGGCATTATTTACAATTTTACTGACATGAGCGTCAAGATATAACTTAACATCTAATAGAACTTCAAGATCGCGAACCAGTGTTTTCCTGGTTAACATTATGTTATTTAAAGTATAATGATATTTTATAATGCTCTCATTTTTTGTAAAGCTTATACAGCAAAATTTAGAAATGCTAAGTTGGAGTTTATTTACGAGCAGTATGTAGAAAACCTGTCTAGGTCTTCTTGTAAGAGAAAGCAATCATGCAAACCCTTTATAGGTCTAAAAATTTTGAGATCGTCGGCATATAACAATAGTTTAGAATTATGAAAACATGTGAAAATGTTATTAATGAATAAAAGTGGCCCTAAAATGGAGACCTGAGGCACTCCAGAAGTAACACTTAAAGTGCCGGAAGAGAACCCGTTTATCACCACCCTCTGTGTTCCATTTGAGACGTAAGAAGAGAACCATCTCAAAAGATCGCCATGTATACCATTGAATGCAATCTTATTTAAGAGTAGTTGATGGTCAACCTTGTCAAAGGCTTTTCAAAAATCAGTGTATATAGTATCCAATTGAACACGAGAGTCTATATTGCTAAACATGTAGTCAACAAAAGTTACCAGGTTGGTTGCAGTTGATCTTTTTTTTGACGAATCCATGTTGTTGTTGAATGACTTGAATATTCAACAGAGGGTATATTTTATTATGAACGAGTCTCTCGAAAACCTTTGGCAAAGCAGGCAGTATAGATATAGGGCGATAATTCTCGACTTCATCCCTAGGTCCCGACTTGTAAACAGGTGTTATATTAGCAAGTTTCCAAACTTGAGGAAAGCATCCTTGTGAAATAGATTGGTTGAATATTGAATACAATGGTATATAAAGATTAATTGCTGTCTGTTTAATAAAAATCACCAGTAGACCATCCGATCCTGGGCATTTAGATGGATCTAGTCCCCTAAGCGCATTAAGTACTTCATCAGTAGTAAACTGTATTTCATTTAACAGAGTGCAGCTTTCAGAGCAGTCGTCATGTGTGGATGGAATACCAGCAGAAGTCGATGGTTCATAAACCGAATTAAAGTAATCTCAAAACAGATCACAAATGTTTTCTGGATTGTTAGTGGACTGGTTGTTATAGGTCATAGTGGACAGAATACCAGCAGATTTATTACTATTGGAGATGAAAGTCCAAAAATGCTTACCATTGTTCCAAATACCGTCCTCAACAGAAATCATATATTTTTTGTAGCATATTTTGCATTCTTCTTGGAATCTAGAACGGTACAGTAAGAACTGCTCGTAATCCGAAACATTCCGATACAGTTTCCATCTAACCCAAGCCTTGGCCTTATTTTTGTAAATATGTAATAGAGGCTTTGAGAATCATACGGAAAACTTAGAAGATCTACAACAAATTAAAGGTACATGTTTTTAATAATTCTAAAAATTATATTATAGAACGTATCAAGGGATGATGTCAACGGATTGGTTACTTAAGACTTCAATCCAATTTATTTCCTTCAAGTCGTCATTAATTCTGTAGTAATTCGCCTTATAATAATTTTATTTTTTTATTGTCTTGCGAGCCATTGAGTTATAGGGCAATAATAGAGAGATGAGTACACAGAACGGAAGATGGCGATTATCAAGATGTAATAAATTTGTAGGTGTGGAAATAGTGCAATCATCGTTACTTATGACCAAGTCTAATATTTTACCGTTCAGATTTTTAATATTGTTATATTGACCGGCGTTCAGAAAGGGCATAAAAGCATTCATGTGACCAAACACGGGAGAATTACCTCGACAGATCTGAGCAGACAGTGAAGTACTGTCTACGCAACCAACCCAATCGACCTCTGGCAGATTATAATCTCCAAACAAGTAAAAATGTTCAATGTTTCCGTCATCAATTGTGCTTGCAATAGGTCAAAATATTTTGTACATATACACTCAGGTGTTTTAGGTGGAATATATACTACAGCAATTATTTGATAACTACCTCTGATTAAGCTAGGTATCTGTACAAGGACCTTTCCAACATTTGTGTGCATAGATGAACGCGCAGAGACTCTGACTGAACGGAAACCCTTCAAAATCGCTATGGGAACACCACCACCATCCTTTTTATTAGTGGCCGCGCTATCACGGTCACATCGATACACTTCATAGCGTTCATCAATGAACTCGTTGTTAAATATCTCTAGCGTCAACCAGGTCTCAGTCAAAACTATGACAACGTAACAGTTTGCTAAAATTTTCATATAAGAAATATGCAATTTGGTGCCAATTCTCCTGCAATTTTGGTAATATATGACTAGGTTCTCGGTCATTGTGTCGCAAATACATACAGGAAGTATTAGTCATCCAAGCACTATCCGCTATTAACGTAATAATAGCAAGTACAAGATTGATGTGCGATAAAACAAGAAAGAGATGCGAACAAAATACAAGAAACAAGGATTGTTCAATAAAATAGATTACCCGTAATAGTACCAAAATACAACACACCAGCCAGTACACAAAATTAGTACCACAAATAATATTCCAACGTTAACGCCTAGCAAGAATCTCATAGCAGTAGTGAGCATAAAATTGCTAACATAGTAACTGTGTGTCATGACTACTCATGACACACGCAACGCTACAATAACAACGCTACAACGCTAGCAACGCTAGTAAACAATTGACACACACACAACACATCATTGACAAGATGTGGAAATGCGGAGATTTTAAATATCGGTACTCTGGGTTAATCGTAACACTTTTTCAGGAAATATTAATTCTTGTTTTAACATTTTTGCTAAATTACATGGATATTGAATGTCTCCCGTTTTTCAGTGATGTTCTTTGAAAATTAAATTTTAGATTTATAGTGGCATCTTTTTTCACCAATGGTAAGATAATTTTGTGTATTACTGTGTGTGCTTTGTATTTATTTTTTTATTCAAAGTAACTTAATAAAATACATTAGCCATGCTTTTTAATTTTAATATTATAAGTTTTTTTGTACCTTTAATTTTCGTACGTTTTCCAGTCTATTATTTATATACATATACTGTAGTACTTTTCAATGTCAAGTTTACTCCATCGAGCAAATGCTTGTTACATAAAGTGCGAAAAAATTAAAACAAAAAGGATTTTTTTAATACAAGTGTTAGACAATTAGTTGAAACTTGTTTTATTTCTTTAAAAAAATGGGAGGACTTTGTAGGGAATCAGTAGATTTTTTGTCCCCAAATTGGAAAATTTGACTTGCATTCCGGGGAATTTGATAAATTGGTGTTGGCAACGCTGTTGTTTACCAGCCTTTAAAATCAAATCAGTTGTTTGGGTTAGTTAATATTAATCCTTTTCTATTCAAATACCTTCATATTTCAACCATAAATAAATGGTTGAAAATAAAGGTATTTAAAAACCGTAGGTAAAATGAGTTAATAGTATAATAATAATCTTATAATACAACACACAAATAATCTTATAAAACAGGATTTGGTTACAAAGGAAATTTTGAGAGAACTTACAAGAAAGCCAGTGGTTTTCCTCACCATGCTGTATAATGGAGTACTAAGGATCCAACACTTTCCAGACCTTTGGAAGGTGTTATAAATCCTAATGATACACAAGGCAGGGAAACCGGCAAACCATACCACCTCCTATAGGCCCATCAGCCTCTTACCCATACTGTCAAAAGTCTAAAAAATTGATACTTCATCGAATTATGCCTCTATAAGATATCAATAATTCACTAGTTTGGATTCTACTATAGAACAAGTCCATAGTAGTTGAGAAGATAAGAAAATGTCCAGAGGAAAAAGAGTATATAGCTGAGCAGATCGTTTGCTAAATTGCGTACTGGCAGACAAAGTTCTTGTTTTAGGGACTTTTACTATAATGTTTTTCCTTCTTTTTAATTGTATGCGGGCATCGTAGGCAACGGATTTATGTTTTTTTAAAACAATTTGTATTATTTAAAATTTCCTGACTGAGAACAAGTACTAACTTAATATCAATCTTCAGTTGGAAATCTGTTATTTTCATCATCTGCCTAGCCTTTTTTTTTCCAACTATATATTGGGGTCGGCTTCCAGTCAAACCGGATTACGTGGACCGGCTGCCTACCAGACCTCCACAACCTTGATTGAAGACTTCTTGGCAAGACTGAAGTCAGATTTACTGGCTTCTGACAACCCGTAACGACTGCCAAAGATCTACAAATGACAGCCGGGACCAGCGGCTTAACGTGCTTTCCGAGGCACGGAGGAAACTCGGTATGTTAAGATGGTAACCCATCTACAGTTTTAATGTTAACTTGCTCGATGCAAATGGAATAAAGACTAAAAAACTTAACGAGTTTCTGAATAGCCTCAGCCTTAGTCAGTATTCTTCAAGGTGAAGGAATTTGAATTGACTTCAGTATAAAAGCAGGTGTGCCACAGGATCAGTTTGGGACCTATTCTGTATATTTTATACACCTCAGACCTACCACTGTTGGACGGAGTCATGATTGTTACTTTTGCCGATGACAAAGCCATAATAGCGAGTAATATGTAGCCTGAGCTGGCCACAGACCAACTAAATAAAGCTTTGACGCTATAACAAAGTGGCTTTAAAAACAGAAGATAAAAGCTAGCGCAACAAGGTCAGTGCAAGTTACTTTTACACTTCGCTATAGATAGATAAAACTGCCCACCTGTACGTCTTGAACCAGCATATCAAATGCAAGAAGAAGAGAGAAGAGAAGAACTCAATATACGACAAAGAAACCTCTATTGGATGCTGGGTCGAAAAACAAGTTAAAGAGAGTTTCTTGCGTACAACACTGAGTGTGCCAAAAAATGGAAAGAAGGATTTTAAACATCAAGCTAAGCTGATAATAACGTTACCGATGTCGTGAATTAAACTGAATCAGGATTTTTTTTTTAAGTAAAAATAATCAATAGGAATATAAAAATCAATGGTTATTTAAATTTGTAGCATGATTATAATTATGATAAAAGAAAGAAAGTAAAATTAAATATTGTTTTTAAAATACAATTATAAAGAACTTTAAATAGTAATACGTAATATTAAACAAGTGGCATGATACTATAGATACGTGATATTATAGCATGCAAATAAATTATAAAACGATGAAAATGGACATAATGTGTTTATATTATCAGAAATAAAGGCTATTTAATTTTATTTTATTTAGCTATAATGTGCGTTTTCGAATCCTCACTGGGTTGTGTTCGATTGCAGACACTGAAGCCAATGTAGTTAGTTTTTGCGATATTCAGTGTAAGCAGATTCTTACCCAGCCACCTGGCTAATTCAGGCAAGCCTAATTCAGCACTAAGCTTGACGTCATGCCAAGTATTAAGTAAGTGGAGATTATAGCAGTATATTCGGCATACGAGAAGACTTGTGCGTTATTAATTTGTCAGACACACAGTTCCTTTACGTAAATATGAAATAATGTAGGCCCCAGTACGCTTCCTTGGGGCACGCCGTATGATACAACCGCGTCCTCACTGTACAAAACCACTCTCTGTTTCCTGTTTGACAGATAATCTTTAAACAGATTGAGATACGTTCCACGTATTCCGACACGTTCCAGCTTGTTTAGAAGAATTGGGACAGAAACGGTGTCAAAAGCTTTTTTGAGATCAAGGAATGCAGTTAAACATTTTTCGTACCTCGTTTCTATCCCCACCCTTGTAAACTGGCGTGATGATAGCTTGTTTTAGTGGAGTCGGGTGATGCCTTTACTAAACAGATTGGCGAGGTATGTTATTATGGGAACAGCATCCTTCCTTATATAGGGTGACTGGTAATTAGTGACGATACTTTAACATTTGATTGAACTCATGATAACAAACAATTTTACTATGGGACCAAACCTGAAATTGCGAAAAAAATAGGCAGTACAGTACATTTGACCAGTTAGTAGGCGAACATAAATGTCGAACAGCTGATTTTTTTTAAAATTAATTGCTTGCGCATAATCTGTGGTGCATCGCTTTTTACTAGCTATATAGATATTCTTTAATTTTGATAGTGTTGTATAATGATCTGTAATACTAGTGGATAAGATGGCAATGAATGCTTAATACCTTTTGTTTGTTTATTTTTAGCATAAAATGGTCTAAACAGTTTTTTTTTCTAGTAGGCAAAGTGTGTCTGGGTCATATTCCATACAATGATAGCATGTTTAGGTAATTAACTATACTCATAAGACGGCTCTAAATCCTTGGGTTTAATATTTATGTTTATGTCACCCGCTATTACTATATTAGTATTATTCATTGAAATCGAAGTATCCAAATGGGAACCAAGGGAACTTATAAAACTAAGTATTCGATTTTGATGGTCATCGGTAAATACATAAGACAATTTTGTTTAGTATGTCCAGCTGTAAACAAGACGCCTGGGATAATTTTATTTCCTTAACATTAGATTTTACATATGTTTTTATATAAATAACTACCCAATCATTTTGGTTCAATTGATGTGTCGTAGCATGAGAGGTATAGTTATTAAGATGTGAGATAGGTTTTTCTGGACTTAATCTACATTCAGTTAAAATGATGACATCAGTATCGAACTTAAAAATGGATAGAGTGATTATGAAATCGTCAAAATTACAATAAATTCTTATTATATTATGTGATATAACAGTAAAATCGTTTCGTTTTATATTTATTTATTAAAACTCTATGCACTAGTGAAACACTGTACAAAGGCTGACTTAATGCCGTAGGCATTTACTACCAGTCGACCTTAGGAGGGTGCACAGACAGCATGATAGGTGCAACATAACGAAAAAACAAACAGAGAGTAGAAAAACAGTACAATCTATAATAAATACATACATACTAATAAACAAAATTAACAACGTTATTATGAAAACACGAAATTCGAATACGAATTCTTCCAACATCTTGTGAATATGCTCACAAGCCTTCACCTTAAACGTTCAGAGGGAGCGCATTTCAAAGAAAGACGAGTGGATAAACCCAGAGCGGTGTGAGGGACATCGTAGAAGGAGGTTATTGGTAGAACGAAGTTTTTTACTGTGGGCGGAGCAAAGGAATTGAATTTGTGAAGTTAGATAAGAGGGAGAAGAAGGATTGTTAAGAAAAGGAAACAGACTGGTCAAGGCCCTCAGCGCTCATACTTACGAAGATTGAAGATGAATCGAATGCTGTTATTTAGAAGGCGGTCATGTTTATTGAGGACATCTGCATTCAGGTCATAGTAGCACATGTCACCATAGTCAATTATGGGGAAAATTAGGGACTGTACAAGCATTTATGTGAGCTGGGAGAAGATTTTTCAGTCGATACAGTGACCGCAACGTTCCGCTAACTTTTCGACTGACACTCGAGATCTGCTTACGACAGTTAAGACCGGCGTCGACAAGCAAACCAAGATCCTTAACCTCAGAGACAAAAAGAATTTCTGCATTGTCAAAGATTACGGGTGGTACAGTTAAGCCAGTCAGTTTTCTCAAGCTATGAGGACTCCCAACTATTATAGCCTGACATTTTAAAGGGTTAACTGCCACCCCAAATCGGTCTGACCATTTCTTAATCACACCCAAATCCTTGTTGAGCTCCTCGATCGCATTCGATAAGTTATCAACACCCGCCTGACAATATAGCTGTAATTAGTCGGCATTTTTTTTTAAGTATGGGATGTCATCAAATGACTCCCCCCGCTCTGGGTAAAGCAGGAGGAAGTGACAGACTCTTACTGACTAAAACCCATCCGTGATGTTCCTAGAGCCCGTTGCGTTCCAGGGCTACGGTACCTCTTTCGAACAAAGTCCGCAGCACTAGCAGGCATTGGCCCTAGCCGGTCCAATTCGTCAGCATAGAGATGATACGCACACTAAAGCAGAGTAGTTATAAGATTAATAAAAATTGAGAACAAAAGAGGAGATAAAATACTTCCTTGAGGGATGCCAGCTGGCATCCCTCAAGGAAGTATTTCACACGGTCACACCACCCAGACGAAGAGTCTCCAGCAAGAACTGATTGCTGACGCCCCCGAAGATAACAGGAAAACCATTTCAGTATCTCGGGAGAGACCATTAGATATGACAGGATAGATAAGAGGACTTCGTGACTGACGGTAGTGTCTTCCGTTCCCCGCCTAATATCGTCAGTCACTTTAACGAGAGCTGTCACGGTACTGTGCCCGGGCCGGAAACCAGATTGAAATGAGCTTATAAGGGAATAACAGTTAATATGACTTGTAAACTGTTTATGAACACAGCCCTTGAGCACTTTGGACAGAAAGGGCAGGATGGAAATATGACGAAAGTGATTGGGAAGAGTGGGATTGGGAATCTTAGGCAGGGGCCTGAAATGAACTTTACGTCACAGGGAAGGAAACGTAGCAGAGTAAAGAGAAAGTTAACAATGTTAAAAATGGCAGAAAGAAGTTGATCTAAAGCCGAAACGATCATATGACGACTGATGTTATCGCACGGCTTTGGATTTAAGGGATAGGATGATCCTTTTGATATCTCCCAGATTAACTGGGGTGAAAACAAAGGGGGCAATATTGGGACGCGTCAGACCAGCAAGGTAGTTAATAGTTTGACCTTGGGTAACCAACACAGGGACAGTGGAGAAATAGCGGTTTAGATCGTCCAAGCCAATTGTGTTGGGAAGGTCTGAATACCGCGATTTGCCGATGCCTAGAGTTTTAAGGAATTTCCAGATATCGGCAAAAGAAGAAGTTATGTTACTAAGAATGTGGCGGCGTTTAGCGTTACGTATCATCTGGTTACACCGATTCCTGGCAGTCTTGAATAAGTTCCAATTTTCCTCAGAACGGTCCTTTTTAAATTTCCGAAACGCGCGGTCCCTCCGGCTTATTGCCATGCGAATTCCCCTATTCATTCATGGTGCAGGTGGACGCTTCAAGCTTCCTGCAAGGGTGTCCGTCAATGCTGGATGCATCTTTTTGGAGCTGCTCATTATTCATACGAGCAAAGGCACGCCTGTACTGGAACGTGGGTTTGGGTTTAGGAGGTTTGAGCCAGGAGCCAGGAGCATCAAGTTGACCGTGTGAAGAAACAAGGATTAGAAACGAGGATCAGGTCAAGCCAAGTATCATCACCTACTTTATTATGATGAGTAGGTAGGGAGAGGCAGTACGTGAAGACCGGCTGACTCGACATGATGCAGGAGTGTATGGGATCTAAGGGAGTTCTGGACAAGGATGTTGGTGTTAAAATCCCCCATGATGATATGATATGCATACTCTGAACCCAAAGATTCAAGTATTTACGTGGTTTGCTAAATCACATTCTATAGTACGCGCAATTTCGATGCTATCAATTTCATTAATAGTTTTTAACGGATCATCCATTATATATAGAAAGTTTTAGATACAAAGGACGTAACATCAAGTAGTGCTATTATTTGTATAAAAATGTTATAATTATTCAAAGTTTTATGAATAATATAGAATTTGTTTAATATACTCGTATAAATGTGAATAAACTTCATGTTTATGTTATAGGTAAAAATTAGTATGAGTGAATGGGTATGTGAGTGAATTTTGAGAAACAACAAGACTGAGAAAGTGTTCGTTTTAATGAAGGAACAAATCAAGTGGGTATATAAATTATATGTTCTTATATGCAAATGTGAAAATGTATGAAAGTAGTTGTCATTTGTTTGAGATACGGAGACAGTGTGTGTTACAATAATATAGTAAGTATAAGAAGTGACTTTTCCATAACAATACGTAATATTTTTATGTACAATAGGCTTATAGACCGAAAAATAGAGAAACAATGACATGAAAATATCTTGCAAGAAGTTCCTAAAACATATTTTGAAAACAGTGGAAATAAAGTTCAACTCATTTAGATCAGTAGTTTAGGTTTTACGAGAATTTAATACTCGCGGATTGTAGGAAGTCCATTCTATCACGTATTTGCTGCAAGTCCCATTTGTAGATATTTAATTGGTCGTTTCTAATTGGGCTCTTCAAAAGAAACATAAAAAAAATATTAATCATAAAAAAACTTGAATATTAAAAAAAAAAGTTTTTAATGTCTTTACACAACACAAATCACAATAAAATAAGAAAAGAAAAAGACGAAACACTATACTTTTGCAAGAAATCAAAGACACAACACCAAAAAATTATTTAGAATTTCGAAAATATGATCGCAGAAATATCAAAGCATCCAGTGTTTGACTTCCAAGCCTCCTTATTAGTTTATTGCCCATACATATACCCATTGAGTGAATTCGAAAAGAGACTATTGTTTGTTTTGTGTTTTACTGTAGATTAGAGTAATAATAATTTATTGTATAACTGTGTGCAAAACGTATTAGGTATTAAGTTAAAATAGATTTAAGTATAATATACTCGTAAGTTACTAGTACGTAGACTATCGCATTAGGTTAAAAAAACCTGTAATGATAGCTCTTTATGATGAAATAAATAAATAATAAATGTAATAAGCAGCAGCTGAAAACGCTCACTCAGGTTTTACGCTGGTTGGAGGAATAGACAATAGATACTTATACTACTCTGTCAAGAAAGTACCGGGAAAAGATCAATAATACACAAAATGTCTGTTATTCATCCAAATTTATTTTATCACCTTCAAAGTATGCTCCTTTAGAAACGATACACTTGCGCCAACGAATAATCCATTCATCAAAATATTTTTTAAACGCTGCTTCCGGAATTGAGTTCAGTTCTCGCCGCGAATTCCCCTTTATGTCTTCTATCGATTGAAAACGGGTGCCACGAAGTGGTAATTTGAGTTTAGGAAAAAGAAAAAAGTCAGCAGGAGCCATATCTGGTGAATATGGTGGTTGCTGGATGGTATTTGTTGAGTGTTGGGTTAAAAATTCGTTCACAATGATAGCCTTGTGCGAAGGCGCATTGTCGTGGTGCAAAATCCAAGAATTTTCTTTCCACAAATCTGGCCTTTTTCGTCGAATTTGCTCTCTTAAACGCCGCATAACGCTCAAATAATATTCTTTATTTACCGTTAGACCTTCCGGTAAGAATTCAGAGTGCACAACACCGCGATAGTCAAAGAAAACAGTCAACATGACTTTGACTTTTGATCGACTTTGGCGTAGTTTTTTCGGTTTCGGTTCAGTTGGAAGGCGCCACTCCGAAGCTTGTTGACTAGTTTGCATGTCAAACTCGTAAACCCACGTCTCGTCACCAGTAACAATGCGTTTCATGAATGTTGGGTCCGAACTGACTCGTTCTAGCATGTCCTCAGCGACTTTCATGCGATTGAGTTTTTGGAGAAAATTCAGATCTTTTGGGACTAGCCGAGCAGCAACATGTTTCATACCCAAATGATTAGTTAAAATGGTACGGATCGACTCGTGAGATCCAGAAAGTTCGGCGGCTATCTCTCTCAGAGTTGAATGGGCATTTTCAGTCACTATTTCCTTCACTTTTGCGATGTTAACTTCAGTTGCAGACGTTGACGGCCTACCAGAGCGAGGCAAATCTTCCATCACATCTCGACCGCTTTTGATCGCTTTGAACCACTCATAAGCACGAGTTTTTGATAAAGTCGATTCACCGTAAGCCTTCTGTAACATTTTCAGTGACTCCGAACACGAAATTCCATTGGCGATGCAAAAGGTGAATGACCAAATTAGTATGGGCACTGGACCAAAAAAAAAATTGCTGCCCCCAGATTTGCCACATAGCTCATTTGAAAGAAGAGTTCAAATGCAACATTTTATTCTATGGAACCGAAAAAATCTGTCCCACAGAAACATAAATATAACCTAAAATGTGATTTTATGAAAAAGTTGCATATTTTACTTCTTTACACAGGTAGGTGACCTTTTCTTATCGCAGATAATGAGCTTACACGCGAGTTTGCTTTCTTTGAACATTGTTCAATAGTAGTGTGAGCGAGAAGGCGATAGAGCTACGTTCTCGCTCACACATGTATGCGCTTTGCATTGCAACTGTGCAGTCCTTCTGTAACTCTCTTCGCTTATAGTTGTGTACTGTGCGAATATTTTCTGTGGATATCCTGTGATTACGTGTTTGACCCTTGCATTACGTTACCTGGACCTGATTTTAAGCCCTGTGATTTGGATACAGTTTTAAAGATGTTTCGTGCATCTGCTGGACAAGTGTGTCTAGTGTGTGGTAGATCAGTGCGGTCGATCAGAAGAAGAACACTAACTACGCAGCTTTTTGAAGAATATCCAATCGCTGCAAATAATATAACTGAACGAGTTCTTCCTTATCATGTGAGTACTTACATAAATGATTGCAATAATGACTTATTTAACCATGTAACAATGCATAGAGTGCATATCACGAATGAAAGCCCGCGGAAATGGAACTACATTTTTTTATGCAATGTAATGTAATGACATAGACACTAGCGCCGCGTCAAAGGGACTTCAGTAGCGGCGCTATTCATTCATTGGTATATTCATGTACTGAATAACATTTGTTAAAAAGATGTGTATTTGTGATGTGTAATTGTATCTGAAACTATTTCTTTCAGATACAATTTAACAACGCCGAGTTTATCTGTCAGCGTTGCTGGCGACGCGAGGCGTACCCACCAAGACGTCGTACGTCCAGTGAACGAGAACAAGAACCACCAGTACGCGCTTCTGAGCAGCCAGCAGATCAACCTGTGATAGAACCAGATCAAGCCGAGGTACAACCAGATCTAGCTGTGGTACCGCATGCTGGTGATCAACGTGGAGCAGTAGTTGACGAACAAGACATTCAACATTCTATTATACATTTACCACATATTAGTCGGGCACCGAACACTTCAAACTCTTGCATTATATATTCGTGATATGCACTCTATGCATTGTTACATGGTTAAATAAGTCATTATTGCAATCATTTATGTAAGTACTCACATGATAAGGAAGAACTCGTTCAGTTATATTATTTGCAGCGATTGGATATTCTTCAAAAAGCTGCGTAGTTAGTGTTCTTCTTCTGATCGACCGCACTGATCTACCACACACTAGACACACTTGTCCAGCAGATGCACGAAACATCTTTAAAACTGTATCCAAATCACAGGGCTTAAAATCAGGTCCAGGTAACGTAATGCAAGGATCAAACACGTAATCACAGGATATCCACAGAAAATATTCGCACAGTACACAACTATAAGCGCAGAGAGTTACAGAAGGACTGCACAGTTGCAATGCAAAGCGCATACATGTGTGAGCGAGAACGTAGCTCTATCGCCTTCTCGCTCACACTACTATTGAACAATGTTCAAAGAAAGCAAACTCGCGTGTAAGCTCATTATCTGCGATAAGAAAAGGTCACCTACCTGTGTAAAGAAGTAAAATATGCAACTTTTTCATAAAATCACATTTTAGGTTATATTTATGTTTCTGTGGGACAGATTTTTTCGGTTCCATAGAATAAAATGTTGCATTTGAACTCTTCTTTCAAATGAGCTATGTGGCAAATCTGGGGGCAGACTTTGACTTTTTTTACCAATTTTTGGTCCAATTTGGTCATTCTCCTTTAAGACAAACTCTTTGTTCGATATTTTTGTCCATTATGAAATTCGCTGTTCGCAATACACACTATATGATATTACTAAAACCAGCACTGTATTTAATATAAATAACAGATGCAACTCAAACTCCGCGCCAAAATGAAAAACAGTTGTGCCAATCTAACAACTACAAAAAAACAAAAATTTGAATTTGGAACCATAAACAAATCATCCATTCCCGATACTTTTTTGACTGAATGTATATGCTGTTTCTGAGTGATATCCACAAACTCCTCCATTTTCGAAAAGGCTCATTTCACGTCTAATGCTAGGTATTTGCCAACCCCAATACATTTTGTATTGGACTTCCGGATATGGGGATTTCATACTCTTGTTAATTTCCAGCTGTAACATTTCCTTTTACTGTCAATTGGGGTTTGGAGGTTCTTGACCTTAGCTCATCACCTGTTTGTGATCTTGAAGTTTCTTCTTCCTTGTCAAGTCAACTATTAAGGCTTTTAACAGTACCTTTTATTTGCGTCCTCACTAAAGCCTGTGTCGGAACTGGAAATAAGTCTTGCTATTCCAAATCCGAAAGCATGTGATTTTCATCATCATTGTCAAGGCGCAACGGACTACGGAATACAAACTAGACTTGTTTTTGACAATCCCAAAAATCCCGAGAGTCCCGGGATTTTCGCGGCCATAAACGTTCGGGGTCCGAGTCGTACAACAAAATTAAATGTTGTTCAGGGTCAGGATTAAGTCGATTGGTTTTGGGTTTTTTTTTTCAATTTCCCTGTAAATATACTACTCGAAACATATAAAAATAAGTGTTTTTAATTAAGACGCATTAAAAATATCCTTGGAGACATTTTTAAATGGCATAAAACTGTGAAGATGACTTGTCCCATCGGCCCAAGTGATTAGCTTGATGAACGCCCTGAATCCCTGATTGCTCAGGAACCGGAGGTAGATATATTTACGTGCACTCACAGATTGAACAAAATTTATGTTCTTTTTTAGCTTATTAAATACTTTTATTTAAATAACAAACTATATACATTCAGTCAAAAAAGTATCGGGAATGGATGATTTGTTTATGGTTCTAAATTCAAATTTTTGTTTTTTTGTAGTTGTTAGATTGGCACAACTGTTTTCCATTTTGGCGCGGAGTTTGAGTTGCATCTGTTATTTATATTAAATACAGTGCTGGTTTTAGTAATATCATATATAGTGTGTATTGC
The DNA here is from genome assembly GCA_950371165.1 of Lacanobia oleracea. Lineage (NCBI taxonomy): Eukaryota > Metazoa > Arthropoda > Insecta > Lepidoptera > Noctuidae > Lacanobia > Lacanobia oleracea. The sequence goes on from OX493406.1 coordinate 18,675,559, forward strand.
GAATTTCGTAATGGACAAAAATATCGAACAAAGAGTTTGTCTTAAATTTTGCATCGCCAATGGAATTTCGTGTTCGGAGTCACTGAAAATGTTACAGAAGGCTTACGGTGAATCGACTTTATCAAAAACTCGTGCTTATGAGTGGTTCAAAGCGTTCAAAAGCGGTCGAGATGTGATGGAAGATTTGCCTCGCTCTGGTAGGCCGTCAACGTCTGCAACTGAAGTTAACATCGCAAAAGTGAAGGAAATAGTGACTGAAAATCCCCATTCAACTCTGAGAGAGATAGCCGCCGAACTTTCTGTATCTCACGAGTCGATCCGTACCATTTTAACTAATCATTTGGGTATGAAACATGTTGCTGCTCGGCTAGTCCCAAAAGATCTGAATTTTCTCCAAAAACTCAATCGCAAGAAAGTCGCACAAGGCTATCATTGTGAACGAATTTTTAACCAAACACTCAACAAATACCATCCAGCAACCACCATATTCACCAGATATCGTGGCACCCGTTTTCAATCGATAGAAGACATAAAGGAGAATTCGCGGCGAGAACTGAACTCAATTCCGGAAGCAGCGTTTAAAAAATGTTTTGATGAATGGATTATTCGTTGGCGCAAGTGTATCGTTTCTAAAGGAGCATACTTTGAAGGTGATAAAATAAATTTGGATGAATAACAGACATTTTGTGTATTATTGATCTTTTCCCGGAACTTTCTTGACAGAGTAGTACACTTAAAATAGAAAATAAAGCTCCTAACTATAATATCGCGTCCAAAAATTCGTCCGCATCGCTGTCGACTGGAAGTGAGCCCAAAGACTGGCGGCATTGCTATACAACGTGGCAATGTTCCTCTGTCCAAGATGAAAGCCAGCCCTTGGGTCACGCGAACTGAACTTATAAGAAGAATTTTGTGTTGTTGGCTTCTTAAGAAGCAATTACTACGAAATAAATAAATAAAATTAACTGTCCATCGCGTAGTCGAAGCCTACTTGTATTGACGGACATAGCCGTCATTTAAACCGGTCACCTGGGAGAATGGAAGCAGCGAGGATTGTTGTGCGGTGTTCCACAGATTTCGGTTCTAGGGTCGCTCCTGTGGGACATCGGCTACGACTGGGTGCTGCGCTCCCCTAGTGATCTGTTACGCTGACGAAACGTTGGTCTTGGTGCACGGATGGTTGCACCAGGCGGCGGGCGACGCTATGACACGCGGGGTTGCGACAGTCGTTAAGAGGATCCGGCAGTTGGGTCACGAGGTGGACAAGTCCGAAGCCATGTGCTTCCATGGTTCTCGGAACAAGCTACCATTGGGATTCCAAATAAGTAGGAGGTAGTAGGAGGGGTTCACATCGGCGTCGTGTTGACGGTGACGTACCTGGGTCTCGTATTCGATAGCCGGTGGTACTTCGTTGAGTATTTTTAACGTTTGGCTCCCAGACTGGGGCGGGCCGGGGCTGCCTTCAAGCGGCTTCTGCTCAATCTTGCGGGTCCAAACGCCTGCTTCCGGGGGCTTTAACTGGTTCAATCCATGTTCCGGAGCAAGGAGGGATCTAAAGCGGGCACCTCCTTCTGCGAAGCAGTAATGCTAGTAATTCCGCAACAGAAGAAGACGCCCCGGGTGTCGGGAGTCGCGCTGTTTGATTCCCAGCCACCATAAGCGTGGGCTTGCGGACGGCGAGCGTTGGGTGGCTCGCCGTCCGATCAGAACCTGGCCCGGGTCGACGGCGCGTTGTGTTTCACGCGCGCCTCAAAGAGATGTTAGCTTAGTAGACGGGCCTGCTAAGACCAGCGCCTGCCAGGGTTGCAGAATCTATTCGAAAGAGTCACCGCGGCCCTGCCCAAAGCGGGAGGAGTCATTTGTAAATTTCCCATCCTTAAAAAAGGTACCCTGAGTAAAATATTTTAAGCACCATTATTTAATATTATAATACTGTAATGACGTGTGACTTATCAAAAGAGGCTAGAGTCACAACAAAAGCTGGCAGACCATAAAATCTCACAAGCCTCTAGACAAGTGTTATTCTGTGAGAGGTAGCGTGGCGAATGCGATTGTCTAGACGACGAACGGTTAGCAGTTTCGGCCGCGCGAGCGTTGCAGGTAGTTGATTCAATAATATATCAACGCAGTCCTTCGTATTACTTCTTTATGATTGTGCGCTTTCCTATTACGATACTACAATACAATTCCTTCCTTCCTGCAATTCTTTTCTAGCGCCACCTCCTGCCAGTCCTCACGATACGCATCCAGGTCATCTCGCCACCTCTTTTTTGTCCGGCCTCAGTGGCGCCGGGCACCCAGTGCGTGGAGATTTTTTTGGCCAAACGGTCACAGTGCATTCGGCTTACGTGATCCTCCCAATCCCATTTGAGCCTGGCAGTCTTCTTACCCACACGTTCATTATTCCCGTTTTGGAGCGCAGCGTGGTGTTTCGAATTCTGTTCTTTCTTTTTAAGCCCAGAATACTGCATTCCATCGCTCTTGGGCAAACTCCAATGCGTGAGTTTTGCGACTCGATGAGCGACCAGGTCTGAGCACCGTGCGTTTTCGTTGCGGCGATCGATTTCCTTTTCTTGCCGGTTTTCGAAAGAAACTAACTGACCCAAGAAGATGTACTCATCAACAAAATGTATTTCTTGCCCATCTACCGCGATCTTACGCTTGGGATATAAACCGATTCATCGCAAGTCCGACCTTTGACCCAACTTCAAACCAACCAACTTCTAACTTACTTTGCAACTTTTGGGAGTGTTAGAGCTGTGAGAGCGAAAAGGACCATATCGTCGACCAATTGGAGGTTTGTCAGCCTTCGTTTGCCGACGTCAATACCTTTGGTCTACCATGAGGCTGCCTTGTTTTAAATAAGTCCTCAAAAGTGCTCGTAAATAATTTGGGAGAGTCCTGTTAAACGCCCTTTTAAAATTTGAATTTGAATGAGGTTCCAGTAGTATTCAGTTTTAAGTTAGCGGTGCTATTCTGGTAAATGTTTATTAACCTAATCTAATTATTTATACTAATTTATATATACTATTTGTATTTATACTATTGTAATATTTGTAGTTTTCCAATTATGTCAAATAAAACTATTTATATAGTTGCGCAGACTGTCAAAGCATTTATATTTTTATCCTTGCCGCGATCGACAGGACTACTCAATTCAATTGAATTTAATTTATTCAGGAACAATTTAAATTGTGTTTGAAATCGTACTATATATATAGATATATATTATTAAATAATAAAACTAATCAATTAATTTTACAATAAATTATAGAAATCTAGCTCCTGCCAACGGCTTCGCCCGCGTGATCCCTAGGAAACATACTCCCGGTATAAAAAGTAGCCTATGTCCTTTCTCAGGCTCTAGGCTATCTCTGTTCATTTAAATCGGTTCAGTAGTTTTGGCGTGAAAGCGCGACAGACAGACAGACAGACAGAGTTACTTTCGCATTTATAATATTAGTAAGGAAGTAAGGATAGTTAGGATAGGGATAATAATAAAAAAAAATATTAAAAAACATTGAACATTTAAAATTCAATCACAAAATTATAAAAATGATTATAGAAATACATAAAACAAAAAAATTTATAACATTCGGGAATTACATTAATTGATATAAATAAAAATATATAAATAAAATGTGGACAAGTCATCGTCTAGCGAATACAGACATTTGGCCAATAAGAATGCTTTGAGTTTTGACTTAAATGAGCTTTTCTAAATAATAGATTTTAAGTCCAATGTCAACCTGTTAAAAATCCGCACTGCTTAATATTAAGGACTATGTTGCACAATGTTAATTCGGGGTAATATCTGTTTTTTTTAATCTTTCCTCCGCATACTTTCCCTCAACTATCTCTCATCCTGTGTTTCATAGTTATGCAGGTATTTATTTTAATTCACTTACAGTACTAAAACATAGAAGCTCTCTTTTCCAATTTAAATATTTGTCAATTTATATCCCCAGAAACTTTACCTCATTAACTATGTCAATTTTATCTTCATCAAATTCGATCGTCATGTTGTCTTTGTTACGAGCTGTTGTACTTATAACATAACTTTAGTTTTTTCAGTGTTACTTAAAAGCTAATTAATTTCAAAATAAGATTTAAAAACTACCAACACTGCATTAACCTTAGCTAAAGCTCCTGTATGTCGTTAGCTTCAACTATTGCGTTGGTGTCATCTGTAAAAACTCAACAGTGTGTCGGGAAAAATTTAATTACCGTAATTAATTAAATCATTTGTAAATAATATAAATAAAATAGGCTCCAAAATCGATCCTTGGGGTACGCCCTCTAGTTTTGCGGAATTTGTTCGTAAGAGTCACCGTGGCCCTCGAACGCAAAGCGCATTAGGAGGCTGTTTTTGAACCGTTTTTGTGGAGTAAGATAATTTTTGCTATTTTAAACTGACGTACCTTTTGAAATGCATTTATTATAAAAAGTAGTAAAAGGTTCATAATGTCGTCATAACCACATGATTTCTAATTTTCCATTCTATTAACTATTTCCACTATCTCACATGGAGTTAGGCGCAATAACCATGTCATTTTGAACTCTTTTAGTGCTTTTTTCAAGAAGCTTTAGGGGATCTAAAAACATTTGCAGCTAAATTGATTAACTAAAACGTTTGCAACATCTAAGGGATTTTTATAATCTTACCGTCTAATTTAAGCAAAAGAATTTCAGAATGCGGTGCTTTTATTTTATTCGTGTTACTAGCCGAGATCGAGCGGTTGGCCATCCCTGCCCTAGAGTCTAGCCTTAATGTCTACATATTATGTTTTTATGTAAATATAACTTCATAACAAATAATGACTGTATACTTATTTCTTATAATTAGTAGGTAGGCACGGCTAATCTGATTCTATCAGAGCAGATCTAAACTAGTTTTCACGGGTTTTAGTTTTAATTTCTTCAACTGAGACACCCGATTGAAGTTTTGCTTGTGGTTCTGTAAAGAAAGACAAAGAATTAATCAAAATCATAGAAATGATTAGGTACTTAGGTACTTGAATTCTGCTCAAGTGTGTGATGCGTGAGCGGTTGCCTATCTGACCTCCACAACGGTCATGTAGCTGTACCTCTGCTTTACTTTGAAGATCGTTCTGCGCCGCTATAATGCCGAGAGCTTCATAGCTTCGGAGCTGTACCTACTAAGTGATATGTAAATAGTATATGTATGTGTTAATAAATTGAATAGGACATAGAATATAAAAACAATATGAAACATTGTAAAGGTGTCGAATGTGTTTTTATGTTCCATCATGTGTAAAATATTAAAATTTGTCACATAGCGTGACAGAACAGACTTATCAGGAAAAAGTTATCTAAAAGATAACACCCATATAAAAAGTGTGTATCGTTTAAATACCTAATAATAATAGTAAATTATGCACCGAGGGTATAAAGCCTTGTCTTATGTCACGGGCGTCATATTTAATCCCGAACACAATGAAGGATTCGAGAGCTAACTATTAACTATACCCGAGCATTCATAATAGCTAAACTTTCGGATGGTGTAATAATACACGGTGTGTTTTTTTTTTCAAAATCAACTGGTTCGATTACTGGGTAAGATTCAGCCGGTTTTTTGAGAAATAAAGATTTTTCAAAAAACCGGCTGAATACGATTTTCATGTGTGTAGGTACCACAGGTGTAGTCATAAAACAATAAATATCGTATGCTTGGCTCATTGATTAAGAAATACACTGTCGTTCGTATTTTATATAATGGCAGAAAATATATTAAAATAATTATTTACTTGCGTTTTCACCATCTTCGATAGTTTCCGGTAGCTAAACCCGTAAAGAATACTCACAGCACGTAAGTACCTACTTTACCGCATGCTCCGTTGCATGGCGATACATCGAAGCGTGCGGTAAAGTAGGTACTTAGTAGAGAGTATCTATTTTACCGCACATTTAATTGTTTGGTGCGTAATTTTTGACTTTCGAAAAATTTATACAGGCTTCGTAAGTATATTTTTTGAGCAAGAGTATTGTAAAATAAATGTCGTATGCTTAGCTCATTGATTAACAAAGACACTGTCGTTCGTATTTTATAAATAGGCAGAAAATATATTAAAATACTTATTTACTTGCGTTTTCACCATCTTCGATAGTTTCCGGTAGCTTGCAGCCCATGGTTTCTGGTAGCCACAAGCACAAAATAGCTCCTATGAGTGGAATAAGACCGTAAACTAGTGGAAGTACCCAAAAGGCTAAGTCATCGATCTGAAAAAAGTAATAATTGTTGATCATTGTTACCGACCATTGTAAAAGAAATTTATTATTATTTCGTATATTAATTTTATAGGTATACTCGTACATACAGATAACATTTTTATAATTTCTTAAAAATAATGTCAAAATATAAAAAATTATAGCCCACCGGTATCGGAAAAAGAGTCCAACCTACCGGTGGTTAGGGCTCCTGAGAGAGGAACCTTCTAATGAGAAGACTACTTTCTGGATCCAACCCTTGATCCAGCTGCCAAACGAGAGCCTCTTAAGATGTTGGTCGAGGCTCATGGCAATGATACCATTGGCCGTCACGATTATCGGCACAATGACTGCTGTGTTCATTTGTTATTATTATTTCAGCCTGTGTCCACTGCAGAGCCAAGGCCTCTCGTTCTGTCATCTTCGATAAATTTGGACCAATCTTACCGATAGGCGTCAAGCTCGACCTATCATCTTCGCCTGGGTCTGAGGTCTGGGATTCATATATTGTGTTTGCTTTAGCCCACGAACCATTTGACATGTGGCAGACGTGTCCGGCACAGTCCCACTTTAGTTTGGATGCTTTTTGGGTGAAATTGGCAATTCGTTTTTTGGAAAGCAGAACTGTGTTTCTAACGCGGTCCGTTTATCGAACTCCCAGAATGCTGCGCTCTATTGCTCTCTGACAAACCTCGAGCTTGAACTTCAAAAGAAATTAATTAGAAAAAAAATGTCTTACATAGCTAACAAAAAAAGGTGCCACGATGCTGCCAAGTTTGGCCGCAACATTGCAGACGGCCATTCCAATGTTCCTGACGACTGTGGGAAATACTTCTCCTGCGTACAATTGAAATGCAGGGCCACTGACACTCATGCAAACAAATGCAATTGATACTAACACCAATTTTACAGTATCATTGTAGTAGAATGGGATTATCAGCAACAAACATGTTCCTAACAGAACATTTGAAACGATCACTATTCTCAAGCGAGGTACTCGAGTTATCACGATGCACGCAAGTAGCAGCCCTGGCAATTGAAATGTAGCTAAAAAAGAAAAAAGAACCTAAGTATTGCATTGGAAAATAGAGATTGTAATTTTTGAATAACTATATTAACAAAGTGTACCTGAAATAGCTAGATTGCTCAGAACATTTTTGCTCATGTGCCCGAGATAGTGCTCAACGCCAAAGAATATCAAGCCGCCTTTGAACCAATTGAAGGCAACGAACAGTGTCTTTATTCTCATATTTGGTGTACGCACTAAATCTATGACACCGTAAGTCCTTCGTTCAGCAGCCGCATCAGTACTTTGCGGGACTGATGCCAACAACTGCTCATGACTTCCTATAGCCGCATTTACTTTGTCTTCAGATATTTTGTTCCACTTGGCGGCTTTCAGTAATACTTGGCGAGCTTGTTCTACTTTTCCGACTGCTAACAACCAACGTGGGGACTCGGGTACCAGCCTACGGCAAACAGTATTGTTAGTATCACAATAATTGAAAATGTAACGATAAAAAAGTGATGAATTACCAGTAATAGGATAGCAGTAGTAACGATGGAATAGAGATCATCAACCAGTATCCATTCCAGGTCTTCGTGAGATATGAAAACAGTGGCACAGTCATAAATCCCAGGATGAAAGGAATATGAAACATTATCATAATCATTGCACGATTCCGACTACCGACGATTTCGATTACTGAAAATAGTTAATTTTTAAATAATTAGTTGTACTTCATTGACTGATTTCAATCAATTTTGATTTTTTTTACCAATGACGATGCAGATGACCATAGCTCCTCCGGTAGCAATAGAGGAGATAAATTTGAACAATAAGAACAGTTCAAAAGTGGACATGAATGATGTTATGATCCCTGTTGACGCTTGAACTGTCACTGCAATCATTAATGGTTTTTTTCTACCAATCCTGCAATCAATAATTTATTATATCATTGATGAACGGTAAATTTTAGTAATTACTTCGTGTCTTTTAATCATAACTTTTATAATTATTGAGGTACTTGCCTATCAGCAAGTATTCCAAAGACAAGATTACCAATGAGAATGCCCAGCTGTGTTGCAGGTTGAACCAAACTCCCAATAAATTTACGATCGCACACCAAATCCCACTAAAAAAAAAAAAAGTCGATCATAACTTTACTGTTGTTATCTTTTTTTTTAAGGATTTTATTAAACTGTAAAAATAAGTAAGCAAGTTACCTCACTTATGATAGTAGACTTGAAAGTACTGTCATCGTAAGTGAACTCAGTACACGCAACTTCGGGCAAACTCTCGTTGACTTTGACGAAACAAGCTTTCAACATCGAGCCACTGGCGTTGATCGGAGCTGGAGAAACACAGGTGAAATCGTGGCCAGGCGCGATCACAGCTATTGCGAGTTGATTCCATGCTGCAGGGAAACTTTTCAGAGAGAGTGCTATCGTTATTATTATTTGCCAGCGTCCCATTGAGCCTACCGCATCTTGAATGCAATCCGGGCGTTTCATGTCTGAAAAAGAAGTGCATATGTACAGAATAGATCAACATCTCAAGGTGTAAACTTAGCTGGAGTGAGATTAAGCTTTATTTCGTAGTTTTATTATATTGTTTTGTTTTTTTTTTTTTACATATTTATAGTTAAACACTAAATTTTACTTTACCAACGGAATTGGATTGTGAAGTTATTGCCTGATACCTGATACACAGGTTTAAACCAACTTAGATCGGGCTGGTCGTAAATATTGACCATTTTTAACCGCCTTCTTCAAAAAAGAGGAGGTTCTATGTTCGGCTGTATGTACGTTTTTTATGTTTGTTCACCGATTTCTCCGCCAATTGTGGACCGATTTTTTTTTTTATTCGAATGTTGCTTCTGAGGTGGTCCCGTTGTCACCAAGTCAGCATCTGATGATGGGATCCCATGAAAATCATGGGAGCCCCTTAAATTTTTTAGGCACATACAACGTTTTTCATAAAATTTCTAACGCAATTGAGATTTTCACATGTTGCTGAGCTGATGATGGAAGGTTTAAGTTAGGATCAGATGATGGGATCCCATGAAAACATGTTTGTTCAGTGATATGGTCGCCAATTGTCAACCGATTTGGATGATTATTTTTTTGTTTGGAAGTATATTTTTCCGGACTAGTCCCATTTCAATTTGGTGAAGATCTGATGAAGCACTTTGGAGGTAGGCAACGGAACTCTTCAATAAATGAAAGCAAATGGATCGGGATTGCTGAAATCGCATGCCTATTTACTGTTTACACTAGTACATAACATAACATCACGCCAGTACGCTGTGAATGGGTACATGCAGGTACCACTAAAATGTGAATAGCAAAAAAACTTTTTTACAAAAAAACACAACTGACTTCCGACAACAAATTACTACAAAGATTAAAAAACTCTAATTTCGGAAATCGGTGTCAAAAAACGAAAATAATAAAATAACCAAAAACATCGACTTCCGAAATTAGTTATTTTATGCTTTGTAGTGTTTTGTTTTTGGAAGTCGGGTGTATTTTTTCATTTTTTTTTAATTATGAAAATGTACCATAGTGGCTGAGTAGCCGTCACAGAAAAAAAAAACAAAATAGGCGGGATAGCGGGAATCCGATCTTCATTTGTTTTTTCGAGTAGTGTTTTGTTTTCATGCTTTCGTATAGCAGAGATTTGTTTTAACACGATGAGTTCATCAGATCTGATGGATCTGGTCATCAGATCTGGTTTTTTCTTTAGCGAATTCGTGTTTTTATTTTTACTTTACTTGTATTCGTAATGAAAAGCACAGTGTTAAAGTACTTTCGGTGAAATACTTATTTAGTCCCTAGATCTATTGGCACCCTCGCTACGTGCGGGCGCCAAACGCCGTCTCGGGACTAAATCGGTTGCTTTCACCCCTAAGATAACAATGTACTATTGTAGGTAAGTACTTTAAATTCAGCTAAATCAGAAATGGAACATCCGAAAACGGGATCCTTTCTTTTCACATAATTTTCTTTTCCCAATATACTTTGGCATAACGATTTTGGTATATTTTTTTTCCATAATAATACTTTACCATATTTTTTTATCGCATACAGTTTATGTTGGCATAATTATCTTAAAGGCTAAATTTTTTGGCACTAATTTAATACGCATTATATTAATAGGCATATAGACTATAGCATAATAGCATTTAGGCATACAATTTTTAGAAATAACAGAAACAATTCCATTTTTAACCTTGAATTAATATAAAAAGTATTGTCTTCAAAATTCAATATGTTGTGCTATAAAAGTTAGTGACAGAAACGAATCGCTGCAAAACTAACTCCATGTAGTCTTGTCTGCCCTACCCCTAGAGTGTAATCTAAGCCCGCGTAGGCACGGAGGGGCCAGGTGGCTTGCGAGCTGAGGAGCAGGTGTATTTAACGCCCAACGGCGCGGTAGAGGCAGAAAGCCAAAGCTGCGGTGGTGAGCGTAAAACACATCTGCGACGATAAGCTCTCGTGGGGCCGCCGGAGCCCCGTAGCGTCGGAGCCGTGACAGAAACCATGCCTGCTGCATTTTGCATGCTTGCTGCATGCATGGTGTATGCTTGTTTACATGTTTGCTTGCTGCATGCATGGTTTATGATAGTTTTTTGAGTGACAGAAACTATGCCTGCTGCATGTTACATGCTTGTTGCATGCGTGCTGCGTGCATGGTTTTAATATCATTATGCGTTAATAAATTTATGCTCTAGAATGTTATGCGTAATCATTATTATGATAAAAGAGAAATTATGCTTAAAAATTATGCGTAAGCTGTTATGCGAAAATTTAATTAGGAGAAACAAAAGTACTTATGCCAAGTTATATTAGGTCATCAAATTGTATGCAAATAGATAGGGAACCTCCGAAAACTAATGCTTATTCATTTAAAGTATTTTGAAGTTCAGTTTTTTTGTGATGGTTTTGCTCTTGACTCTAGTCTAGGTCTGAGATGACAGAGTAAAAAAAAAACGGTCAAGAATGAGTCGGACTCACGCATCGAGGGTTCCGAATAAAACGCATCATATAAAACTTGAAAATGTTTTTAAATTTTCATCGGCGAGGCCTATATTCGTGACCGAATTTTAACACTGCGGTGTCAGGTATTGCAGTTTTAGTTCAGTGCAATTTTTGTTGATTATTTCTGAAAAAGTGTGCTATAACTAGCAAAGAAACGATTCTTTACCTTAAAATATCTAGTCTAGCTCTAATGACAATAAATGTAAAGCCACGTGGATAGTCATAAGAAACGAAATTCATTTGGAGATAGCAGTACAGAGAGTAAAGTCATACCCCCATTAAAAAGGGAGGATCCTCCAACCAGGCGGCTTTTGTGCCTGGCGGGCTACTGCCCAATAGTTGATATTCGGGCTGATGTATATGTTCAAATCGCACGGTAAACTTTGCTTGTGCGAAGCAGGATTTCGACGTTGTAGTTTGCTACTAGTTGGATAGATGGCGTCGCGGTTCTTTTTGTTGCGATGTAGATTTGCTCCGTAGGTTTTTCTTGAGGCGGCCTTGATGCCGCTACATACACATGGGCTTCAGGAACAACATTGAACACATTAAAATTGACAACACCATACTTACCAAACCAGCAGAAATAGCCAATTCTTTCAACAGTCATTTTACAAATTATATTCCTACACGTAATTGTACAAATGCCTGCCGCTGTGATACCCTAACTGCTAACTCACACTCTAAACTAGAGGCGATCGGCATTAGAGGACTGCCACTTCAGTGGATATCGTCGTACCTAACTAACAGTCAACAGAGAGTCACTATAATAACTAAACTTAATGAAAGTAAGGACATGACAGATTATTCATCTGAATATATAAGTGTAGAACGTGGCTTCCCCCAGGGTAGCATATTGGGCCCCATCTTATTTCTACTCGATACAAACGGCATAGTTTATGTAACCAATCATAAATGCTTTCTTTTTGCCGATGACATTTCCACTAATGTTACTTCCGATAAAAATATAAATCCATTGTGGATCATGAAGCGAACATAAATTATACAATACACAATCTAATTAACTGGTTAAATAAAAATAATTTATCTATTAATCTTAATAAATCAGTATATATACAATTCAATCAATCTTATAATAATAAATTTAATTTATCCGCAAGGCAGTTTTGTGGCGAACTGTTGGGCACTGGCGACCCCACGGACCTGATCTCCAGGGAGAATTCTTGTTTCTCATTTCCGGCTTGCCTTTATTAGCTGGCCGGGGTGAAAACTGACGAGGAACAGAGCTTCCACCTCTTTCTTGCCTTAATCGGCCGGTCTGAGTGGAGATTCGCAAGAGCAAACGTGCTCGGGAGAAGGATGTATAATCCAGTAAGGTGCTGGTAGGGATCTTGACCGTACTTCCGGGATTGTCCTGATAGCCATGGTATACCTCTCCACTCCTCTAGCACCTCAGGATATGTTGCCCCCTTGGCGCTACGTTACTTTGTGCTAGCGACCCTTTTCCGGGGGCCCATTTATTGAGTGTGCAAGTCACCCCCTGCCATTTTAAAGCCGTTTTAATTGTCAATGGTCAGGCAGGGGCCAATAGTTCTTCCATAGTAAACGATTATTAGTCCACTAAACCAGTCAAACCCATAGCGTTTCATCTTTTGTTTCCATATTCTGCAATAGTCCTTCTCCAACCGGGGATTATCCTTGGGTATACTTTGACAGTGCATACAGGGATAATCGTCGGTTGGTGTCCCATTCCATTTTAAATGTCTAAAGAGGCCTCTGCGAGTTGGCTTCGGCCCCTCGTACGCCTACCAAAGTACCGGGTCTCTAGAAAGAGGGACCCGAGAAAGGAAAAAGCATAAAAAAATAATAATTTTAAAATGGACATCTTCCTAACGCGTCGTTCAAAGACGTCTTCCTAAGGAGTCGTTCTAAGGCGTCGTTGTTAGGCGTCGTTCTAAGGCGTCGTTGTAAGGCGTCGTTCTAAGGCGTTGTTATTATACGTCTTACTAAGGCGTCGTCCTAAGGCGTCGTTCTATGACGTCTTCCTAAGGCGTTTTTCTAAGTCCTCTACCTAGGTAGAGACGAACGACGCCTAGCCTTTGTTAGACGTCGTTGTAAGGCGTCGTTCTAAGGCGTCGCTCGAAGGCATCGTTTTAAGACTTCTACTTAAAGCGTCGTTATAATACGTCAACCCAAGGCGTCGTTCTAAGGCGTCCTTCTTAGGCGTTTTTCTAATATGTCTTCCTGAGCCGTCTTTCTTAGGCGTCGTTCAAAGGCGTCGTTCTAAGGTGTCGTTCTAAGACGTCGTTCTAATGCGTCTTCCTAAGCGATCATTCTAAGGCGTCGTTTAAAAATCTTCCTAAGCGTTCGTTCTAAGGCGTCGTTCTAATACGTCTTACAGAGGCGTCGTTCTTAGGCGTCGTTCGAAGACGTCTGCCTAAGGCATTGATGTAAGGCGTCGTTCTAATATGTCTTCATAAGTCGTCATGCTAAGGCGTCGTTCTAATATGTCTTCCTAAGGCGTTGTTCTAAGACGTCTTCTTGAGGCGTCCTGCAAAGTTAAAGCGCGCTCTTCGATGGTTTGCAGTTAATTTCGGCCCATTTGCTGGCTTGTGCGGTACCAGTCAAAGTTCTTTCAACCTTCTTCTAATTGTAGTCACTTACAGCCACCGTATTTTCAACATGAAGCTGTTGCTGCAGTTGAAAGCATTAAGGCGTCGATTTCGTAAATAAGTTGTTATAAAAAAACGAATACGTCGCTCAGAACACACGCACTCGCACCAACACGATCATACACGAACTCTCACTTACATGCACAACACACTAAGTTACCAACTTATTTCATAGAATAGAATAATTTTAGCTTAATATGTAACATCGACACTGCTTCACTTGTTATAGTATGTCAATTATTAACTGAACCCTATCTCTTAAGATACAGGCTAGACCTAGTTTAAGAGATAGAGTCTATATAATTGTGCTTAAAATGTGACAAATGTAAATAGATAATCTGCAATGTATACAGTGCAATGTGTTCTTATTTTATGAAATAAATATTTTTATTATTATTCCATTTATTCATGCATACTAATTACATTTTTAAATATTTCTAAAAAAATACAAAAAAACATTTAAAAATATAAAAAAATAGTAGCCCCCCGGTATCGGGAACAGGGTCCAAGCTACCGGTGGTCAGGGCTCCTGAGAGAGGAACCTCCTAACGATGCGCGCCGTGTCCAGGAGTACTGCTTTCTGGATCAAGCCCTTGATCCAGCTGCCCAACGAGAGCCTCTTGAGATGTTGGTCGAGGCTCTTGGCAATAATGCCATTGGCCGTCACGACTATCGGCACAATGACTGCTGTGTTCACATCCCACATGTCGACAACCTCGCGAGCCAAGTCAAGATACTTCGTTTGTTTATCTTTCTCTGATATTAATTATATTATTCATTATATTTATTATTATTATTATTAGAAGTGACCCGATTCATGCCAGATCCTGAACGGTGCGTGAACAAACCATTCTCCCGATAGCGTGTGTAAACTCTATGAACAGACGACATTCTTAGATGCAATCTTTCAGCCACAATACGCTGAAGTCCAAAATCCAGCAATGGCACCACTTGAGCGGCTTCTGCAGGCGAAGTATCCATATGTTATAGAAAAAAAACTTTATCAGACGTCGCAAAGTCTCGGTTAACAAATAAAGAACAAAAAGTTTTAAGATAAAGAATTTTTAGTTTTCAAAGTTGAACTGTACTCCAACTTAACACACACATTTGTTACAAAACAGTGAATCATTTAATTTATAGGATACACAAATGCTTATCACTGTAATGGCTAAACTGCCAGCTATACAATCATGTAAACTCTTTTGTGTTAAATTAGGACAGAAACCATGAAAACGGAAGTGTTTCGATTTTCCTGATGACCAATGTGTTTTTAAATTAAACCATAAAAAATAAAGCCATTATTTAAAGTAATTTGTAGCTACAAATTTGTACGGTCCCTCCTCGCCAACCAAGGGTTTGGCGAGTCCAATTCACACTTAGCCGGTTTTTTATAATGTGGTTATTCTGTGCTTTTTGTAACTTTAGGTAAATCTCGTTTTTTACGCGCCATGAGTTGATTACATGTTTTATTAGTAATTGTGCAGAATAGTCTGAAAGGACAAACGCGATAACCCCACTTTAACATCTTTTCTGAGCATTATGCGCAAAATTGTCCAGACAAAATTTGCTACTTGGTCTGGTCGGTTGCCTTATTTCTAACTTCAGATTGTTATTGAGAAGCAGCAGTTCAAAGTGCAAAGTGTACCAGTTTTGTTTAAGAATATCTATGTTGAAATCTCCGCATAACACAAGTTTCCTATCCCTCTTCACAGTTCCTCCACAGTTTTCTAAGCACAGATTCCAATCTCTCGCAGAAAACATTGAAATTTGTCATTTTTGCACTCTATATAATTATACAAAAAATAACTAATTTCAGTTTTACTAATTCTATTGCGCAACATTGTATCATTCCGGAAGTGGATAATTTAGCTATGTCTGTACCCTGAACTCGTAGCATTTTCGTATTAATACACAGGCGCCTCCTCGTCTTTGTTTCTTTCTAGAGTATAAAGGACATGGCCGGAATTAGTATAGAGCCGTGCCCTAAAAAAAAGATTCATGTACATTGATATACAATACGTCATATTAAAGCTTACATGTATGTCTTTGCAATAATTTAAGTTCTATGATTAGAGAAGAAGCGAGAGACGCGATAAAAGGATACAACATTTCGATTTTTGTAGACGAAACAATGCAAGAATACTGTTAACAATGGATATAAAGACATTTTCTTCACTAACCCGATACGACATTCATTTACATCGATATCAGGGAACGTCTAATTCTATGAAAAAGTATGGAACACTCTCAATGTCAATGTTCCATGCATTTTCACAGAATTACGAGTGAAGAGCCAAAAATGAAAATACCATTACCGCTTCGCTCCTATTGATCTTATCGTGATGATATATAGCCTTCCTCGATAAATGGGCTATCTAACACTGAAAGAATTTTACAAATCCGACCAGTAAGTAGTTCCTGAGATTAGCGCGTTCAAGTAAGTAAACAAACAAACAAACTCTTCAGCTTTATATATTATAGATAGATTAGTCTCTCATCAAATCAGCCTCTCGTCATAGAAAGGCCGCGATAGCAAAGAAAAGTTCGTCGTCTACACATAAATCTGGACATTATAACTTGCTCATAGAGACTTTGCAAAAAAAAAAATAGAATTGGATAGGCAATAAAACACTAAAATAGCACTTGAATTTTTATTTAAGTATATAATTAATTAGGTACATAGGATATACATTTGCTTATTAAATATATCTACTTCTACCTACTTCTTTTACAGACATTTTAAGAAAAACATCATTGCGATCACTCAGAGACAAATTCAATGTTTTCAACCACTTTTCATCTTCAAAGATCAATAAAATGTTATCGAGGAATGAGGCTGGTGCCGTTATATTTGCTTGGTGCCTGGCCCAGCCCAAATACCATAACAACGTCATGACATGGCAACAACACCCAACTGTTTGATTTCCAACTAGGCAGCTACAACAATAGCCTAAAATGGCATCCAAGGGATTGGGGCTGGATGGCTCACTATCAAACAAAATATATGAAAAATATTATTTACAGACTTTATTCGCCCCCTCAAAACATAAGGGCTAAGGGCATTTTCCAAAGGAATTTCAATATATAGTGATAAGAACTCCGTCACTTTAAGTCCAGCCCAATAGTGACAAATGTGATGCGGCATTTGATCAAACATTATTAAAATCAAAAGTTACTAGATCTCTTTTTAGAAGTTGTATTAAATCTTCTGACTGTTGAACAGTAAAATAAGACGAGGTATTTGTGTTCTCAGGTAATAAATGCCACTCATTAGCAAATAAATATATCTCGCATGTTCAGCAACTGATAGGAACATAATAATTATCTTAACAAAAGTAGGAATTCCAAAATGCCCTGATTGACTATTACACTCCTTAAAAATACAATGGCTAGAAGTATTCGGAACACGTTAATAACTAGGGAGATAATTCATTTGGTCAATTCTTCGTGCTTCAGCAGGATTATCAGCTGGTGGAGGTGGTGGTGGTGGTTCATGTGCGACAATAGGATGAGCATCTGTTGGAAGTGGAGGTGGTTTGGGCAATCCAGGTTCATTTTCCTCCAGTTCCTATCTATGTGTATTCAGTACTAAGTGCCGATTAGCTTGCATCCAACAGGGATGACATGCTTGTAGATTTGCCCTCTGATCCTGTAACAATGTTTGACATTATACCTATGAAATCTTCACCTTTACTTTTTAAAGGAAATGGTAGAACTGTTACGGCCAGTGTAATAAATGTGGTTAGTATAAATAATAACTGGTAATTATTAGGGTGCAGTCTCACTTGGCATACAGTTTACGGTTGACTGATAGCCTGAGTTAGCGCCCAATACTATATTCAATAGAATGCCTATATTATGCATACAGTACACCGTTTGCAGTATGACCGCACCATTGAAATAGTAACGTATGGGCAAATCGTTGGCAGACTATATACCAAGTGAGACTGCACCCTTACTCATTAATTATAAGGATTTGTTTCAGCATCGGAATTTACAGCAGCCAGGGCAAAGCAAGGCTAAATATATAAGTTCGAAAGCACACACTAACCGGATTGTGGGTTTTCCATGAGAAGAAAATATCAATTAATAGACTGTTTTCTTCAAGGGTGTGGTATCGCATTGGGTAGCGCCTCCCCATAACAGAACATCCACAACCAATACACACCATTGGGTAGCTCAGTACCTACTCTGCTATGTGTACTTTCTTCTAACAATACACAACATGCAAACCAGTCCATCTGAAGGAAGCTGAAAAACATAAAATACATACGTGATTAGTACTTATATTATGCTAAGACGACCCACTGACCAACATTCTTTTCGAATAAGGAACTCAACTGCTTAAAATGGTAGGTGAAGTTTACCAACTTCGATTGCAATTTATTTTATATTTTAGCAGTATGAAAATAATTACAACTTAGGTACGTACCTCTTGTATAGATAACCATTCAGTCAATGTATTTTATAACAGCGGTGTTAAAATTGTTACATATGCCTTCGCATTCGATTAGTGGCCACACTACAATTTAAGCACCTTGACATCGTAAGCGTCAGAATCCAAATAATAAACAAACAAGTACAATATACACAGTAAACGAAAGTCCGATGAACGATAGCGTGGGGTCAAGTAAAAATACCCAACAGAGTAAAACGTAAAGACAACACAATAATATGTAACAAGATCTACGCAAGTGCAGTGCGGTCTGTCAGCGCAGAAATGTCAACATAACTATGACGTTTGGAATGTTCGGATACACACACTTGAATATATTATCGATGTATAATGCGTAACGTGATAGGCATTAATAGGCATCACGCCAGTATACTATAGTAGTCTTTGGGCATCACGACAAGCGGCATACAGGTAGAAAAATGGTGTCTTCGATAATAGTGACTGTTGACTTTTACAGATGACGATTCTGGCAGTCGCGGGTATTTTTTAATTTAGTCTGATCTTCAGGCTTGCTACAGATACTGTTTGTCAAATGCGTGTATCCAAACAGAGAGGCAGTTGTATTGCAATGCATAGAATTATGTCGAAATCAAAAACCACACAAAATCAATTAACACACATATTTTATTGTCATTTTTTGTCGCCTGTTTTAGAGAAATGTAATTGTTGCTAATTATTTTTGTTTATTTTATAAGTACTTTTCACATATTAATATTTGCTGTACATTTATGTGTTTTGGATTGATTAAGGGCAGAATTAGGCCATGTCTTTTCAGCGAGTTCAAAATAGGAACGTCAAACATCCTCTTGTCCAGAAATAACAAAATGATCCGTGATGCAGATTATGTCAATGTCTACTTTTTTCTTTAAAAATTCTTGGATATTTATGAGTAATCTGTCTGCTTTGTTTAAAAGTCCAGATATGTTATGATGTAAAATGGTCATTTGATTATATTAAAAAAATCGGAACTTTTGGAAGGACAATTTATTCCAACATTTGCTGTGTATTCCAAAGATCGGAATAGGTCGTAGTCTATCTTAATGTTAATCATGATCTGATTGTTAATATTTTTCCATCCTTTGTTAATTTTCCCTGTATCATACGAAAACCTCTCGAGTGTCAGTGTTCTATTGCTATCAAAAAAGTATGCATATTTGTTATTGTTTATGTCCAAATAGAGAAGATTATTGAACAGTTTAACTTTATAATTATGAATTAGAGCAACTTTCATGTAGGTCAGTGCACAGAAAATGATGTTAGCATGCGTAGCATTTGTCAAGGCATTTTTTAAATGCCCAATATGTTGATATAGTCAATATCTTTCAAATCATCTATTCCAATAAATATTAAGCAGTAGTCATTCATTGTAAAACCCTTTAGTTTGCTATGAACAGTATTTAATAAATCTTTTGTGGAATTGTTCAGTCGAATGTAATGCCAATAATAAAATGTTTTTGAGAAAACTTCTTCCATTTCCATCAGAGTTCTCTTTGTGCTGTTGCTACTTATGATGCATAATCTATTACGTGGCTTAGAAAACAATGTAGCGCCTGGTGGATTTTTGTTAGCAACGTTATGCTGGTCCGGCTTTGTCTGTTATATTTGTTGGCCCGGTTCTTCAACAGGCGAATCAGACGTTTGTGTAGCTTTATTGAGCGTCTCGCATTTTGTTACCACATGTTGTTAATCCTTTACCTTGTGGACACATGAGAAGCCGTTTGCCGAACAAGGATTGGCTGCTATAGATAGATAGCTCAAAGTCAATCTGCTAACCCGTAGTGTTCCTAAAACAAATTATATTTGTTTATCTCCTAGTAGAAGGTATAAACCAAGCCCTAATTTTAGAATTAAAATCTACACGTGTACGGAACACAGGGACCGAAATTGTCAAGCTATTACATATGTAACGACCACAAGAAACTTGGGAGTTATAGATGACGAGTGTTTATCTTGGCATTCGCATATTGAGATTGTTACGACGTCACGGATACGAAAATTTATATGGATTTTTGAAAACCTATGAGATGTGATGCCCCGGAATGCATCAAATAGCATATATATTGCGCTCACGCAATCAGTGATTGCATATTGTTTGCCAGTCTGGGGAGGAACCCCTAAAACTAAATTTCTTGAGTTAGAAAGAACGCAAAGTTCACTCATAAAAGTAATGTACTATAAGCCGTATAGATACCCCACTGTCGATTTATACAGAGTCAGTGGCTTACTTACAGTAAGAAAACTGTATTTTTTAATTACGAGCCTGTACTTACAAAAATCTATTCCATTTAACCAAGACAGACAGGAAAAAATACGAAAGGATATAATGACTTACTCTCCGGGGGTCCGAACCGCTTTTGCACGGCGTCAGTATGCAACCTTATCAGCCTACATTTATAATAAGTTAAACAAAAAATTGAGGTCCCACCGTAAGGTCTCACACGGTTGCAAAAAGGTAATAACTGAGTGGCTTAAAACTTTAACATACAAGGAAACTGAGCAAGATCTGGTTAGACTTGGTTAAACAATTTCTATTATAAACCCTCCGTATCAATAATATTAGTACTCACCGAGTTTCTTCTATAAATAGCTTCGAACACATATATTGGCACTTCAAAGAAGACCTACACATTCACACACACAAACATATAGACACACACACACACAAACATACACACACGCACACAAACATACACACACAACAACAATACAAATCTTGTTTAAAAACAAGACATACATACAGTATCACAAAAGCATACAACTACAGTTACACAAAGAGCTGCTAATTAGTTTATAAGTAATTTACTGTTAATTTTTCTTCCTAAATATTTTTTTTTGTCACCTTTTACCCTACCTACCCTACCTACCCACCCTACCTACCCTATCTACCCTAACAACCCTAGCTACCCTAGCTACCCTAGCTACCCTAGCTACCCTACCTACCCTACCTACCCTACCTACCCTACCTACCCTACCTACCCTACCTACCCTACCTACCCTACCTACCCTATCTACCCTACCTACCCTATCTACCCTACCTACCCTACCTACTCTACCTAAATATTTAAATACTTATTCTGCTATTCCGGACGAAGACTCCACCAAAAATACAGAAACCATGAGATTCGGTCCAGCCGTTTTCGAGTTATAAGTATTCAAATAAACCCGACTTTGTTTTATATATTAAGATGTTTTACCTCATTAGGTACGTGTTTTTTTTTTTCATATTTGTGTAATTTCTAGTATTTGATGGCTCGTCACGTTCCTTTTTATCTAGATGGCTGGATTAAAACTAAACGTTTTAAAGCAATATATTTTAAAAGTTTAGAAAAGAACAAACCGAGGTAAGGCCGGTCATAGGTCGGATTACGTAGGAGGCCGTCAATACCGCACTCTCCTGCTTGGTGCCAGTCGGTGACGTCGGTGATGGCTTCGGAGTCAGTCGAGCAGGTGGTCCAATGGTGCTGGTGCCGGTCCAGGGGTGCCGTCCAGTCAGCCAGCTACGCTGATCTTCGGCTGCATGGAAGTTCCCAGTACGGGAAGAACACTAGGCACTTGCTAATTACTTCAATAACCAAGTATTATATTTAGGTAAAGTTACTAGTATAAATGTATATGAAGAACGAGGATGTCGAGGTAGGTATTGTTCAGAAAACTTTAGTACGCGTGGTTCCTCGATAGCCGATTGCTGTGACTGGCGCGGTGGCCGCGGAATGAATTCACTCGAGCTTCATGTGGCAGGTGAAAGTAAGGGATTTTGGAATATATATAAAACCGCGCGCCAAAAGAAGTTGCGGTGTCCGTTTCTTTACAATTTAATATTATTTAATACAGCTATAATTATTTATAAATTATGTAAGTGAGTAAATTGTGACAGTACCCCCTTCCGAGACAAGGATTTTACCTTAGTAAAATTCTTAACTATTATAATTACGATTTCAAATATGCGATATCATCTGCCTAGCCTTTTCGCAACTATATTGGGGTCGGCTTCCAGTCAAACCGGATTCAGCTGAATACCAGTGTTTTACGTGGAGCGGCTGCCTACCAGACCTCCACAACCCATTAACTGGGTAACACAGACCAACCTTGGCAAGCGTTGCTTAACCTTGCCAAGGTTGTCGGTTGGGTGCCTTGTTGTTGCCGTGCGGCTGTTATTATTTAGCCACGAGCTCCTCAACACTTAAGGCGAGCGCTTGTACTTTATTCGGCATTTTCGAGACTTTGGAGCGAGCTTTTTACAGAAATTAAACGCATCCTTCTCACTTTGAAAGTAACACCTCTTTCAAAGTATGTCTCCTAATTGAAAGTCAGCATACGTCGCAAATAATAACGTAGTTTGCACATCACCGAAGATTTAACAGAGCCAAAAAAACCAAAATCCAAATTAGCCGCATATTATTTATAACGGGGTGAAAAACTTAAATCCTTAGTTACAGTATCCTCCAAATAATGTGAGCCACAAGTATTGAATGCCATGTACTAAAAATGCGGGTGTTAAACCAGTAGTTTCGTTGATCGAGTTATTTATCGCGAACTGGATATTTAATAAATTGAGGTCCCATGTTCTGTGATGTTCTTCGACAAAGGTAGTAATTGCTCTAACAACAGTCTTATTATACCTTTCCACTGTGTTAATTATTTTGTGGCTTGTACTTCGGCGTAAAATGAACGGCTGTCCAATTCGCGACTTATGAATTTGCATCCGTTGTCAAGTATGTCTGCGCTATTAAGCCCAATCGGTTAGACTTGATCCTGATAATTATTTTCAAAAGTGTCGGGGAAACTCCTCCATCTATAACCGTCTAAAGGAATTCTTGATTGTACATGATACGCAACATTTTAATCACTTGACTAATTCTATGGGCCGCATTCTCTATCTCCTAACCAAGATCTTGTTCCACCTGATGATCACCATCCACCTTTCTATACGTTACTCACTATGAATATTAATATCTGTTTAATACATCCCCAGTATACCCCGAAATATAATTACCGCAGAGCTGACTACACGATAATAAATGGTGATATTGATCAAATTGACTGGGATAATGCACAAGGAAGTCAGTCAGCAGAAACCTGCGTTGAGATTTTCTATAATTATATTTATAATATAATAAAAAACCGTGTACCTTTGTCGAAACCCGTGGATGCACATTTCCCTGTGTGGTTTTCTGGATCAGTTATTCGTATCTCTAAATACAAAAGGAAGCTTGGTCCAAATGGAAGAGGTACAAAAATATTATCGATTATTATATTATTAGTATTCTCTCTGAATAGAGCGCGCTTTAAAGAAGAATGTGGTAAATGTTTTAAGAAATAAATGAATAGTGTCGAAGATGCCATTCCTAAGGCTGTTAAGCACTTGCACACCAGGGTTTACTTGGCAAATCGATAAGGGAGATCGGGTATACCATCTTGTATATTTTATAGAAATGAAACTTCTAGTGACTTACAATACGTAATAATTTTTCCAAGTTTTTCCAAACAGTGTATGAACCTGACTCTCTTTCTTCTGTCAAACCTGACTGGTATCCGGCTCTGTACTAGGCAAACACTAATAATAATTCACTTTGTACCTTGTATTTCGATAAGGATTCAGTGGGTAATCAACTCAGGTTTTTGGATGCAGATAAGGGATCTGGACCTAGAGGAGCTCGTGGCTGAAGAATAACAGCCGCACAGGTCGATCTTCAAGGATAAGCAACAAGGAAAGAACATTAAGCTGTTAGTCCCGGCTGTCATTTGTAGAACTTTGGCAGTCGTTACGGATTGTCAGAAGCCAGTAAATCTGACTCCAGTCTTGCCAAGAAATACCGTGTTACCCATTTAATGGGTTCTGGAGGTCTGGTAGGCAGCCGCTTCACGTAAAATACTGGTGTTCAGTTGAATCCGGTTTGACTGGAAGCCGACCCCAATATAGTTGGAAAAAGGCTAGGCAGATGATAAGGGATCTAAACCTGATGGTTTCCCACCACTGTTTCTGAAACGGACAGCTGAAACTATCTCCAAGCCTTTGTCCATGATATTTAACAGATGTATACAAAAAGGTATATTTTCGGCCGTGTGGAAAAAAAATAATATTATACCAGTTTACAAAAGTGGTTCAAGGCAAGATATTGAAAATGATCGACCTATTTCAATACTTTGTATTCTGGCAAAAGTATTTGAAAAGATTGTCCACCAGGCCATTTATCCTTTTTTACGACATAATTTAATACCGGAGCAACATGGATTTGTTAGGCAAAAGTCTACAAATACTAACCTGATGATCTTTGTTAACTTTCTGTTTAATTTCATGGATAAGGAACTTCAAACAGACACAATTTATACGAATTTCATGAAAGCTTTTGACAGGGTGGACCATGAAATTCTGTTAAACAAAATTGCGTTCAACGGCATCAGAGGAAACTTGCTGCGCCGGTTATGTTCACATATATGTATTAGGAATCAGATTTTAGTGAGCAACGGGTATCATTCAGAAGCATTTTTGGCTACATCTGGTGTTCCCCAAGGATCCATCCTTCGTCCTCTTCTTTTTATTATTTATGTGATTGATATTGGCAACTGTTTCCTTCATAGTAATTTTCTGACCTTAAAGTTTATCGAAAAATCAATACTATAAATGATTGTTACCTTCTTCAAGAGGACCTAAATAGGTTAACTGTATACTGTCACAGAAATAAACTTAAATTAAGTATTCCTACTAATTTTACAAAAAGCAACAATAATTTCTTACAATTGTTTGCTGTGCAACAAAATATTAGCCAGAGAAACAAGTGTTTGTGACTTCAGCATCCTTCTTGATAGTAAACTTCATTTACATCTGCATATTGACAAGATCGTCACTAAAGCGTTAGATTCCACCAAAGGTCCCGGATCGGATAACCTGCTACCTTATTTCTTAAAAAATACTGCGGAGAGTATTTGCATACCTCTCCATATTATTTTCAATAGGTGTTTGTTGGAGGGCACTTTTCGAGAAATATGGAAAAGAGCTAACATAACCCCGGTATAATTATAAGACTGGTTCAAGACAGGACGTTCAAAATTACCGTCCCATATCTATTCTATCTGCCTTGTCGAAGCTTTTTGAAAGGCTTGTCTATAATGAGATACACGAGACCGTTTACAAAATTATTTTAGAACAGCAGCACGGATTTATCAAAAAGAAGTCTACAACAACAAATCTTCTCATCTTTGCTGATTACTTGTTTCAGTGTTGGATCAGCAAGTTCAAGTAGATGCTGTTTATAGAGACTTTCGGAAAGCTTTCGACAAGGTAGAGCATAAATTACTGCTTACAAAAATAGCTTACAATGGTATTTATTCGCGGTGACTTACTTCGCTGGTTCTCGTCTTACATTTTAACTAGAACCCAAAAAGTAGTTATCAAAGTGTTCCACTCTTCTACTGCAAATGTGACTTCTGGCGTACCGCAAGGATCGTTTTTGTTCATTTTGTTTGTTAATGACATCAATAATTGTTTAAAATCTTCAAAATTCTTATTATTTGCTGACGACTCAAAATATTCAAGTCGATTAAGAACCATACGGATTGTCAACAATTGCAAGAAGATCTGGACCGCTTTTCAGCTTATTGTGATAAAAATAAACTGCATCTTAACATTTCCAAGTGTTCAACGATTACACTCACAAAAAATAAAAATAAAATTACTTACAATTATGATTTAAATACTATATACTATATGGTTGTATGGAACCCTTATTATAATAAATACGTAGACAGCTTAAAGAAGGTACACCGTAAATTTTTAAGGTCCCTGCAATACCGTTGTTACCGCAGCCTTTTGTCGTATAATGATTTGCTCAAAAAGTACGATATGATGAGCCTACAGTCTAGAAGATTATTTCTTGAAACGTTGTTTCTTTATGATGTGTGCAATAACAGGTACGACTGCTCAGAGATAACCAATAGAGTACATTACTTTGTTCCTAGAAGTGTATTGAGGCGAGAGGTGCGCATACGCACTTTTCGCGGTAGCTCCATGTAGATCTAATGCTGGAGCCCTGTGGATAACGGTGTGAGTTGCACATTGATATCATGTTTATAAGATATTTATTTTATAAAAGATTGTAATGTGTAGCTGTTAGTTATTCCTAAATAAATAAAGCTATCCAATTGCATGACTTTGTGATGAGGGCTGCTTCAGATTTTAAAAGGCCATTAACTTATATGTATCTGTATAACACCACCTGTATGCCTACAGCTCGAATATGCCTGCATGATCTGGGACCCTACTACTCCAAATATGATAATGCATTAGAACGAGTGCAGCGTAAATTTCTCAAAAATACGCAATATAAATGTCTCTCTTACGAAGATGCCTCAGCAAAATTTAAATTACTGTCTCTGCGTTCAAGGCGCCAGTTGCTCCAAGCCATAATGCTTTATGGACTAGTGCATAGTAGATTCGATTGCTCAGAACTAATTAACAAAATATGTTACTTTGTGCCTAGAGCGGTTATGAGACGAGAGGTTCGCACTTACCCGTTGGTATCAATTCACGGGGTTTAAAAGTCAAAATGGGGGTACCACAAGGCTCTATTTTGGGTCCTTTCCTCTTTCTAGTATATATTAATGATCTACCCCATCTTTTAAAAAATCAACCTCATGTGGTATTATTTGCTGACGATACGTCCTTAATTTTTAAGATAGATAGACGTTCCATAAATCTTGATGACGTAAATAAAGCCCTACAGCAGGTCCAAAATTGGTTTACTGCTAATAATTTAGTATTAAATCGGAAAAACCTAAATGCATCAGATTTGCCTTACCGAACGTTAAAAGAAATGATTGCGACATAGTATTAAACAAGGAGAATCTTGAATTCGTCGAAAACACGGTTTTCCTGGGGATTACGCTTGACTCAAGGCTACAATGGGGTCCTCATTTAACATCTCTTGCGAGATGCCTAAGTTCAGCAGCATACGCTGTCAGAAAAATCCGTCAATTTACTGATATAGATACCGCGAGGCTGGTCTATTTTAGTTACTTTCATAGTATCATGTGTTACGGTAAAATTAATACTAGAAATAGGAACAAATTAGATCAACCCCGATTCAGATTGGCCAAAGTACTTACTTCTTTTATGGGGTACTGTGTTAAATTTTGTAATAAAATACCAGTTGATATTCTCGAACTGAATGAGAGAAAATTTAAAGCATGTATAAAATGCACACTATGTAGACAAGCGTATTATAAACTGGAAGATTATATCCTCGATAAAAACGCTTGGCTAAATGCTGGTCCTGCTCCACAGTCACAGCTGCTTAGGTACACTTTTTAGGTTTTTATATTTGGAAGAGACGTTTGCTCTCTTTTTTTTTTTTAGAGGTGGTACTTACGTTATTTCGTTTATTTATTCTTATTTACATACAAATTATATATTTTTTACTTTCTCGGGTCCCTCTTCCTAGAGACCCGGTCCTTTGGTAGTAGGCGTACGAGGGGCCGAAGCAAACTCGCAGATGCCTCTTTAGACATTTCAAATGGAATGGGACACCAACCGACGATTATCCCTGTATGCACTGTGAAAGTATACCCAAGGACAAACCCCGATTGGAACAGGACTATTGCAGAATATGGAAACAAAAGATGAAACGCTATGGGTTTAGCTGGTTTAGTGGACTAATAATCGTTTACTATGGAAGAACTATTGGCCGCTGCCTGACCATTGACAATTGAAACGGCTTTAAAATGGCAGGGGGTGGCTTGCACACTCATTAAATGGGCCCCCCGAAAAGGGTCGCTAGCACAAAGTAACGTAGCGCCAAGGGGGCAACATATCCTGAGGTGCTAGAGGAGCGGAGAGGTATACCACGGCTATCAGGACAATCCCGGAAGTACGGTCAAGATCCAAAACCAGCACCTTACTGGATTATACATCCTCCTCCCGAGCACGTTTGCTCTTGCGAATCTCAACTCAGACCGGCCGATTAAGGCAAGATAGAGATGGGAGCTCTGTTCCTCGTCAGTTTTCACCCCGGCCAGCCAATAAAGGCAAGCTGGAAATGAGGAACAAGACTTCTCCCTGGAGATCAGGTCCGTGGGGTCGCCAGTGCCCAACAGTTTGCCACAAAACTGCCTTGCGGGTTTAGTATTATTATTTTTAATGTTTTTTACTTTCTCGGGTCCCTCTTTCTAGAGACCCGGTCCTTTGGTAGGCGTACGAGGGGCCGAAGCCAACTCGTAGAGGCCTCTATTATAGCTAGCTATACCACGGCTATCAGGACAATCCCGGAAGTACGGTCAAGATCCAAAACCAGCACCTTACTGGATTATACATCCTTCTCCCGAGCACGTTTGCTCTTGCGAATCTCCACTCAGACCGGCCGATTAAGGCAAGAAAGAGGTGGGAGCTCTGTCCCTCGTCAGTTTTCACCCCGGCCAGCCATAAAGGCAAGCCGGAAATGAGAAACAAGAATTCTCCCTGGAGATCAGGTCCGTGGGGTCGCCAGTGCCCAACAGTTCGCCACAAAACTGCCTTGCGGATAAATTATATTATGATTATAATAACTTATTTATTATTTTTGATGGAAGAACTTAATCGTTGTCTTTATTAATTTACTCGTATTTTTCATTATTTGGTCATAGACAACCATAGTTTTGTGTAAAGTAGAAGCATATTTTTAAAATTTTTTAAATGTGAGTACCATGAAGCCATTTACATTTTATGTGATTAGTTATAGTTTTACTTGTTGGACATGAACGAGCATGGTGGTTGAGAGCATGTCATGCTCACTCAATATTTCGCTGATGGCGGCGCGTGGGTTGGATCATTCGGTTCCCTTCGAAATGGTTGAGCTAAAAGGTGCCGATACACGCGTCATATTCATGAACGGGCGCCGTCGGTTGAGACTGGTCATGTCTTAACTGCCATTGGCTCAATTTAATCTTTATATTTTAAATTCTTATAATAAGCCCTTTTTTTTCCTGTGCATTGTCCTCACATCCAGAAGCAACAAGTATAAATAAGTTGGAATTTTGTAAAACAGAACATGATTTAAAAGAGTGTCCGTGGAGTTTCTTGCACGTTCTTCTCCATAGAGATTTACGCTTTGGAACGTGCAAATAGCTTCCATGTTTTTGACTGACCGACCTTGCCGTTTCAAAAGTGCCTGTGAATGGTTTATTTGAAATAAAATTAGCGTCTATTAGTTTATCTGAGATTTCTGAGACATATGACTGGCTGTACGCATCCTTTCGCGTGACGGAGTTTAGCTTTCGCCTATCGAGACAGAACCGAGTTTTCCCGTCTTTTTTGCATATCACTAGTACTGGAGTAGACCAGGGACTCTCACATGATTCGACCAAATCAAACGATAACATTTCGTCAACTGTTCAGTGATTATTCTTTGGTTTTTCTGGTGAAAGTCGGTAACAACGCTGGTTAATGGGTTCAACGTCACCAGTATTGAACCTGTGCTCAATAAGAGATGTTTTGCCTAGTCCTTTATGTTCAAAGGAAATATCTGAGAACTGACTTACTAATTCATCAGCTATAATTTTGTGAGTTTCTGACAGTAAGTCGTACGAATTTAGGTTGTTATTAGTTAATAATGACGAACTTACTAATAATGATTTATCATTAGTAACCATTATTGAACAAATTTTAAACTTGCTCTAAAAATCTATTCTTACTATTAAATAGAATCTATATCGGGAATTATATGAGCTGGGATAGAACCCTGCACATTCTCAAAAGTGATTGGTAACTGAATGTACCCAATCGAGGTAATCCTTTGGCCGACAGCGGCAGTAACTGTGAATATGTTACCGGTATTAAGAACCAGTTCCGATTCCATTAAGGGTATATGCAAATTACTACCGAGTATACTCACAACAGAAGAACCAGAATCTAGCAAGCGATACATAGTATATCTTTCTTTGTATAAATATACTAATCTTTACATAAGGGTCATGGTTCATAACGCGACTTAGTATTAAAAATTAATCCAGAAGAAGAAGAATTTTTGACTATCAATATCCATTTATGACTATCAATCTGAGTTGTCGAATCGTTTAACTGTTTGGTTATTTCGATTCGTTCGTTTTTTGTCTTGCCTGATTGGTTCGGGTTACATTTTGGATACTTAGCCAGTGCCTGCTGGGGCTGCGGACTTCGTTCAAAAGGGGCACCGTACCCTGGAACGCAAGGAGTACTAGGAGGAACACGGACGGGTTTTTTGATTTACCATTCTTAAAAAAAATGGGTGCGGACGTCTTTCATTCCATACTTAAAACAGAATAATATAGTAGGTACGGTCTGCGGTACATTCTTTCTTAGAATGAGTGTCTAGCGATAGCGATGACAATACTTTTTGTTTTGAAAACCTGTAGCGTAAGTTTTGTTAGAGTTTTCATTTGCCGTATTATTTGATTTTGGTAGCTTGAATTTCTAGCAGTTTTTGTCATCCTTTGAATTTTGGTATGCAAATTTTGAGGCGAAGGAACCATAATTAGCGATTGGAATCTCCTTAAAATCATCAACAGCATCGAACCTTTACACGTTTAAAGTTTCAACAAAGTGTCCGTAGGTAATGTCAGGGCAAGTAGCTTGTATATTTGCGTAGCACGATCTTATGTTGTGCAAGATTATTTCGAGTTTATCTGTTTCACTCATAGGTTTGCTAAGGCGCAAAACATGCCCTCCATAATTGCTAGATAAATATTTATGTTTTCGCCATGCCCTGTGATCGATTACGAACTTCCGACAGCATGCGGTAATCGTAATCCACAACATTAAAGCCGTCTTTAAGTAACACTAAAAATTAATCCCAAGAGTTAACATGTGATCAGAATAAACCTCTGGTGCCGCATTCATAATTTTAGTATCACTGACTTCTTAAGCCGTTTGGAATTCATTCAAACGCTGAATAAAAGCACGCACGCACGTGTTTTTTAAGATTAATGATGATTATTTGTTTTTTTCTCGTTTGCTCATAACCATTATCTATATGTATGCTGTGGATAACGGTGTGAGTTGCACATTGGTATCATGTATATAAGACAGTTATTTTATAAGATATTGTAATGTGTAACTGTTAGTTAGTATCAGAAGATATTGCACGGTCACTAGGGACGAAGATTTTACTTAGTCCCTCAGCCAAACTGTCTACTTAAAAGCTGGACCGCTTTCACTGCAGGACAAGATTATTTTATTGTTTCTGCATATTGTGATGATACAATGTTATGTGTTGGTTGCAAATTATGTATGGCTTGTATTCATGCCAATGACCTTGTGCATACAAACGGAGCTAACTGCGCCTCTACGCGCCACTCCGTTACCCGCATTTTTATTTTTTTATAATTAAAATTATACATGATTTTAAAAAGTAACAAAAACAAATTATTTTCGTTTGTATGTAGCAAAAGAGTATAATAGTATTTTTTATACTCTTTTGATAAAAATGAAGGAGTAAAATGGTGAAACCTCTCAACGATATGGAGGTGACTTGGTGGTATTTTTCTTATTATGTGATACCTATAGACAAATTCTGGTTAAACCTAATTACGAATCATATCATGTAGATTCATTTTTTTTTCAGATGTAGTTTTTCTGTTAGTGCCGACAAAAAGCTGCTTCATCTGCACGCTATTTTAAGCTTTTTGCGAGAGAGCAGCCTTAATAATTTAATTTCTTTTAAATCGGGCGACAGCAAAGACATTGATAATTATAGACCTGTATCTGTATTGCCGGTTTTCAGCAAAGTATTTGAAAAAGTAATGCTCAATCAGATGCTCAATTATTTTAACATCAATAAAATGTTACACGATCAACAGTATGGTTTTACCAGGGGTCGTTGTACGACTGACGCTGGTGCCACGTTGTTAAAACAGATATATTCAGCGTGGGAAGAGGTGCAAGATGCCATAGGAACCTTTTGTGACCTCTTCAAGGCATTTGATTGCGTAAATCACGAAACCTTGCTCCTAAAGCTAGGACACTACGGACTAGGTGAACTTGCACTCAGTCTAGTAAAATCTTACTTAAATGATAGACAGCAGATAGTTCAAGTAAATGGTATCATTTCACGTGGTTTAAAAGTCAAAATGGGGGTAACACAAGGCTCTATTTTGGGTCCTTTCCTCTTTCAGTATATACTAATGATGTTCCCCATCTTTTAAAAAAATCAACCTCACATGGTATTATTTGCTGACGATACGTCCTTAATTTTTAAGATAGACGTTCCATAAATCTTGACGACGTACATTCAAATTCAAATTCAAATTCAAAGCATTTTTATTTCAAATAAACCATTCACAGGCACTTTTGAAACGTCAAGGTCGGTCAGTCAAAAACATGGAAGCTATTTGCACGTTCCAAAGCGTAGATCTCTATGGAGAAGAACGTGCAAGAAACTCCACGGACACTCTTTTAAATCATGTTCTGGTTTTACAAAATTTCAAGTTACATATACTTGTTGCTTCTGCATGTGAGGACAATGCAAAGGAAAAAAAAAAAGGGCTTATTATAAGAATTTTAAATATAAAGATTAAAATAAGCCAATGGCAGTTAAGAGATGACCAGTCTCAACCGACGGCGCCTGTTCACGAACATGACGCGTGTATCGGCACCCTTCAGCTCAACCATTTCGAAGGGAACCGAATGATCAAACCCACGCGCCGCCATCAGCGAGACATTTGAGTGAGCATGACATGCTCTCAACCACCATGCTCGTTCATGTCCAACAAGTAAAACTATAACTACTCACATAAAATGTAAATGGTTTCATGGTACTCACATTTACAAAATTTGAAAAATATGCTTCTACTTTACACAAAACTATGGTTGTCAATGACCAAATAATGAAAAATAAATTAATAAAGAGAACGATTAAGATCTTACATCAAAAAGAATAAATAAGTAATTAATATAATAATATAATTTGTATGTATATAAGAATAAATAAACAAAATAATGTAAGAACCTCTAAAAGGAGCGAGCATCTCTTCCAAATATAAAAACATAGAAACCTAAAAAGTGGACCTAAGCAGCTGTGACTGTGGAGCAGGACCAGCATTTAGCCAAGCGTTTTTATCAAGGATATAATCTTCCAGTTTATAATACGCTTGTCTACATAGTGTGCGTTTTATGCATGCTTTAAATATTCTCTCATTCAGTTCGAGAATATCAACTGGTATTTTATTATAAAATTTAATACAGTACCCCATAAAAGAAGTGTGTACTTTGGCCAATCTGAATCGGGGTTGATCTAATTTGTTCCTATTTCTAGTATTAAAATTATGCCTGTCACTAATCTTGCTAAAGAGATGAAGATTTTTCCGAACATACATAATATTTTCGTAAATGTATTGACAAGGTACCGTCATGATGTTGATATCCTTAAACAGTTCTCTTAGAGAATCACGCCGACGGAGATTGTAAATGGCTCTGATGGCTCTTTTCTGCAGGATAAATATAGACTCGATGTCTGCAGCACGTCCCCATAATAAGATACCGTAAGACATGATACTATGAAAGTAACTAAAATAGACCAGCCTCGCGGTATCTATATCGGTAAATTGACGGATTTTTCTGACAGCGTATGCTGCTGAACTTAGCCGTCCCGCAAGAGATGTTAAATGAGGACCCCATTGTAGCCTTGAGTCAAGCGTAATCCCCAGGAAAACCGTGTTTTCGACGAATTCAAGTTTCTCCTTGTTCAATACTATGTCGCAATCATTTCTTTTAACGTTCGGTAAGGCAAATCTGATGCATTTAGTTTTTTTCCCATTTAATACTAAATTATTAGCAGTAAACCAATTTTGGACCTGCTGTAGGGCGTTATTTACGTCGTCAAGATTTATGGAACGTCTATCTATCTTAAAAATTAAGGACGTATCGTCAGCAAATAATACCATATGAGGTTGATTTTTTAAAAGATGGGGTAGATCATTAATATATACTAGAAAGAGGAAAGGACCCAAAATAGAGCCTTGTGGTACCCCCATTTTGACTTTTAAACCCCGTGAATTGACACCATTTATTTGAACTTGCTGCTGTCTATCATTTAAGTAAGATTTTATTAGACTGAGTGCAAGTTTACCTAGTCCGTAATGTCCTAGCTTTAGGAGCAAGGTTTCGTGATTTACACAATCAAATGCCTTGGAGAGGTCACAAAAGATTCCTATGGCATCTTGTGCCTCTTCCCACGCTGAGTATATGTGTTTTAACAACGTGGCACCAGCGTCAGTCGTACAACGACCCCTGGTAAAACCATACTGTTGATCGTGTAAAATTTTATTGATGTTAAAATGATTGAGCATCTGATTGAGCATTACTTTTTCAAACACTTTGCTAAAAACCGGCAAAACAGATACAGGTCTATAATTATTGGTGTCTTTGCTGTCGCCCGATTTAAATAGTGGTATAACCTTACTATATTTCATTATATCCGGAAAGACTCCTTGGTCTACACATAAATTAAATATTAAAGCGAAGTATGGTGCTATAGTTTCAATTATGGACGTGCACACTTTAATAGACATTCCCCATAAGTCTTCGGTCAATTTGATTTTGATTTGCCGGAAAGCTTTTATGACTGTCACAGGGTTGATATGTTTGAACTGGAATTCAACCGTACAACCTGGAACGTTAGCTTTTAATAAATTATATGAGACCTCAGGTGAAGAATTTAAATATTCCGTAGTTTTAGTTGGTATATTGGTGAAAAAATTTACAAATTCTTGAGCTAATTCTAAATTAGAGCTTTTGGCACCATGTGTAGTCTCCAGTAAATAATCAGTGTTTCGTTCTTTATTTCTATTAGTTTCATTATTAATAACTTTCCAAACTGTCTTTATTTTATTTTCTGACGATTTGATCTTGTTGCTAATATATAGGGCTTTAGCTACCTTGCAAGTATTTCTGAACACTTTAGAATATTTGTTTACAAACTTATTAAAAGAATCAGTGTTTATGACAGGCTTAAGGCCATATAGCTCATATAGTCTTTCCCTACTTATCCTAACGCCTTTAGTCGCTCAGTCACTAAATACATACTTAGGGAAAGTATCCTTAGACTTCTTTTCAAAAGTTGCATTGAATTCCTTTAGAACCACTGAAAAGAAATTATCATAAAATTTATTAGCATCTTCAATGTTATGGCCTAGAAAATTTAACTTATTTTGTAAGGTACCATTGAATTTAGCTAGTTTGCCAGTTGTAATTGGCCTATATTGTATATTAATTTTTTCCAAGGCTGCTTTAAACTGAAATGTTACCAATTGACCACTATGATCAGAGGGAAGGTAATTAACTATGGCTTTATCTAAATATTCACAATCGCAGAATACATTATCGATACAGGTTGAAGAAGTTGGTGTTACCCTAGTCGGTTCAGTAAACACATTAGACAAATTAAACGATTTAAAAAGGCTTATAAATCTGCTGCTATTTGAATTAATTTCTAAAATATTAATATTAAAATCCCCACAAATAATCGCGGGCTTGTTACCTGCTGCAAGTTTCGCAAGGATATCTTCCATTGTTGACTCAAATAAAGTAAAGTTTTGAGGGTTTGGGGGTCTGTACACGCACACTATGATATGCTTATCTAGCTCAACACAGGACAGTTCGATGCAATGTTCCACTGATAAGTTAACGATGTCATTACGTTGCTTAAATTTTAAGTTTTTTTTTAATAAGATGAGGGAACCACTACGTAACATAGATTTGCGGTTAAAACAACTGCCCACATTATAATTTTCATAACTAATTAGCATCTGGTAATCCTTCAACCAGTGCTCACTAAAACATACAATGTCAAACATTTTTTTTTCTAAAAACATTTCAATTTCTAATAATTTGGAAGAGACACCCTGAATATTTTGATGAAATAATTTCAAGGCATGCTGCTGACTCCCTTTTTGACAACTATTTACTAAAGAGCAAGAAGATACCTTGTTAATGGTAGGCATAACTATTCTGTCGCTGGTATCCTCTGTTGTCTTATGGACTAGTTTAAATGAGTATCCATAGAGATACATGGAAACTCCGTACAATTTTTATAAGTATTTGTAGCACTAGAGCTACCGTTACTAAGGCTCTCCACCTGATTCTTAGTAAAATTACTAAACATTGTGGATTTAATTAAACAAGACTGCGACATACTACTTATGTCTGAGTCAATAAAATAAGCTAATAGCCTTGCTATTGTGTGTCTAAAACTAATTGGCAAATACACTGTATCCCTAGTCGATTTTAAATTTTCCACAAAAATGTTTGTGTCAAAAAACATAAACTTGTCACTATAGTGACTTACTAAAAAGTGCATGTGTTTATTTAAACTATGAATATAATTATTTTGTCTACTTGACAATTGTTCAAAATAAAGAAATGCACACAATATTATTTAAATAACGCCCTACAACAGGTCCAAAATTGGTTTAATGCTAATAATTTAGTATTAAATGGGAAAAACCTAAATGCATCAGATTTGCCTAACCGAACGTTAAAAGAAATGATTGCGACATAGTATTGAACAAGGAGAAACTTGAATTTGTCGAAAACACGGTTTTCCTGGGGATTACGCTTGACTCAAGGCTACAATGGGGTCCTCATTTAACATCTCTCTTGCGGGATGGCTAAGTTCAGTAGCATACGCTGTCAATTTACTGATATAGATACCGAAAGGCTGGCCTATTTTGGTTACTTTCATAGTATCATGTGTTACGGTATCTTATTATGGGGACGTGCTGCAGACATTGAGTCTATATTAAATATAGAATGGACTGAGGATAAATTTTATCCTGCAGAAAAGAGCCATCAGAGCCATGTACAATCTCTGTCGGCGTGATTCTCTAATAGAACTGTTTAAGGATATCAACATCATGACGGTACCTTGTCAATACATTTACGAAAATATTTTGTATGTTTGGAAAAATCTTCATATTTTTAGCAAGACTAATTGTAGGTTAATAATCTAAATAAATTAGTGACAGGCATAATTTTAATACTAGAAATAGGAACAAATTAGATCAACCCCGATTGAGATTGGCTAAAGTACACACTTATTTTATGGGGTACTGTGTTAAATTTTATAATAAAATACCAGTTGATATTCTCGAACTGAATGAGAGAAATTTTAAAGCATGCATAAATGCATTGTCATGCTTGGGTCCACTTGTTAGGTTTTTATATTTGGAAGAAATGCTCATCCTCTTTTTTATAGGTACTTACATAATTATTATAATTACTTATTTATTCTCTGTGATGTAAGTACTTAATCGTTGTTTTTATTAATTTATTTCTCATTATTTGGTCATTGACAACCATAGTTTTGGGTAAAGTAGAAGCACATTTTTCCAAATTTGTAAATTGTGAGTACTATGAAGCCATTTAAATTTTATGTGATTAGTTATAGTTTTACTTGTTGGACATGAACGAGCATGGTGGTTGAGAGCATGTCATGCTTACTCAAATGTCTCACTGATGGCGGCGCGTGTGTGGGATCATTCGGTTCCCTTCGAAATGGTTGAGCTGAAAGATGCCGATACACACGTTATGTTCGTGAACGGGCGCCGACGGTTGAGACTGGTCATCTCTGAACTGCCATTGGCTTATTTTAATCTTTATATTTTAAATTCTTATAATAAAGTTCTTTTTTTTCTTTTGCATTGTCCTCATATGCAGAAGCAACAAGTATATGTAACTTAGAATTTTGTAAAACATAACATGATTTAAAAGAGTAAATACCGATTAGGACACGAATGAATACTGACTAGGTATCTACCTTAAAAGTAGTAGTCACCTGGTATTGTTTAGAGTAAAAACTAACAACGGTAAAAATACACCCAAATTTATAACGACGAATTTGTATTTTACTTCCATTAAAAAGGCAACAACTTTTAACTTAGATCACCGCCTTATCTTAGGAATGCAGTAAACATGGTAACTCTCATCTGATTTTTGTTGACAACATCTAGTTTTTGTAATTATTTTTTTCTTCTACCTGCATAGTTGTAACATAATTAATATAATATTGTTTTCATGTAAATGACGATTGTCTTGATGAGGAATAAAGTTCTTTAACCCGAAAGTTATATTAACAAAAAAATCATAGGTAAACTACACTCACACAAACACACGTTACACCCACACACATAGACAAGCACTCACACAAACACGAAACCCCTGACACAAGACATCACAATTCACAACACACCCTACAACTCACAACGCACACTTTTCTCACGCCTCATTCTGAGGCGTTTGTTTTAGTTTTAATGCTTAGTTAAAAAAATAAAAATAATTTAACTACCTACCCATGTTTCTCCTACTGTAATATTATATAATCGCTCCTTATATCAAAAAGTGCCATTATATCAGTACCAATCAAATACTTCTTGTTCTTTCCGTGGGTGGGGACCAGGTGATTTGAAATACAGGCATTCTCATGCCTACCTCAGGCACCAGCTTTTCACATATTCTAGACTATACACGTAACTGTATTAAAATAGTAAACGCCAACTACTAAAACTGCCAACGCAGTGGCAGTTTATTGATGCCCTTCTTAAAGAAATCAGCTGGACGGGAGGCAACAAATTCTTCAAAGGCATTTTGTACTGCCTCTCGGGTATTGAATTTTTTTCCCGCCAAGAAGTTATCCAAATTCTGGAAAAAGTAATAGTCTGTAGGCGCAAGGTCTGGTGAGTAGGGCGGATGACGGAGAGCTTCCAACCCCAGTTCCTGCAACTTGGAGACCGTCTGCTGTGCAGTATGAGGTCGCGCGTTGTCGTGTAGGAGCAGCGGAGACGAGCGATTGACCAATGCTGGTAGGAGATGTGCCAGCTTCTCCATCATTGTGTTCAGTTCTTCACAGTACACATCTGCAGTAATGCTCACTCCGTTTGGTAAGAAGCTGTGATGAATCACACCGGCGCTAGACCACCAAACAGTGACCATCACTTTTCTAGGGATAAGTTTTCGTTTAGGGCATTGTTTAGGTGCTGAACCAGGATCCAACCAACTTGCTGCGCGCTTGCGGTTATCAAACAAAATCCATTTTTCATCGCAGGTAACAATGCGGTTCAAAATTCCTTCATTTGTGTGTCTGTTGAGCAGTGCAAGGCACGTCTCGACGCGTACTTCGCGCTGGCGATCATTGAGTTCGTGGGGCACCCATTTGTCAAGCTTTTTTACCTTGCCAATTTGACGCAAATGGACCAATATTGTTTTGACGCTAACGTCGAAAGCTGCTGCTAATTCAGCCGTAGATTGTGTATCATCAGCTTCCACAATCGCCTTTAATTCGTCATTGTCGACCAAAGTCTTCGGACGACCGCGAGGTTCATTTTTCAGGTCGAAATTTCCAGAACGGAAGCGAGCAAACCAATAACAGGTGGTGCGTTGGTTTGTAGTGTTAGCTCCGTAAACGTCGTTGATGTTGCGTGCCGCTTGTGCCGCGTTGCTGCCACGACGGTATTCATATTCCATAATTACTCGAATTTTTAATGTATCCATGATGACGAAAAAGATTGAAATGCGATGAAAATGTAACACTAATCAATAAACAAATGACTACTTTAGGAAAAAAAAAACCATGTTTTTAAAATAAACTTAATTTGAAATTAGAATTCTTAGCCAAACAAAAATTATTTTGATTTGAAATGGCCAGTACTGCAGAACGGCAATTTCATAGGTAAAGACCTAATATAAGCAACATTGTAATTAAGATGTAAGTTCTGTTTTTGTGAGGAGAAATAAATAAACTTTATTATTATTATTTCAAAGAGTGTCCGTGGAGTTTTTTGCACGTTCTTCTCCATAGAGATCTACGCTTTGGAACGTGCAAATAGCTTCCATGTTTTTGACTGACCGACCTTGACGTTTCAAAAGTGCTTGTGAATGGTTTATTTGAAATAAAATGCTTTGAATCTTGAATCTCATCCGGAGTTAGGGGAGTAACGTTTTGCTGTAATCTAACATTTAAATAGTTTATTAAATTTTGTGTCCTATCTACCAATGATTTTTGAGTATCTGACGTAATATTATTATTTTTTTCTAAGGTTTCAGAAAATCTATTAAAATCTTCCAAAAATTCTAAACAAGATTGATAAATATCTTCAGATAGATATTTTTGCGTTAATCTAGTGATTTGGCGACGAAGTTCTGTAACATTACCTTTCCTCGAATTGTAACCTCAAATTGTAGTTCCGATTTTTGTAATAGTAAAATTTAATCGGAAAAGCCATTGTACTAGATGTTGGGTAGGTATGTTATACAATAAAATAACAAAAGTACACGCTTATGTCTACCAGGTGAAGCAAAAACATTCAAAAACAACTTAAAGACAGGTATTACAATTCACTATAACTAATTGATATGTAGGTATGCAAAAGAACCACGTATCAAATTACTTGGTCATATAAAAATAAAAACAAACAATAAGCTAAGACAATCACAAATACCAACCATTACCACTCCAAAGAATGCCTAATAGCTACAAGCCAAATAAGTTAGACCGACCTTTGACCTTTAAAAAAACACGTTTTTAGGCGCCACTGTCAAGCTCCTTTTTATCTGGATGGCTGGATTAAAAAGGAAATGATAATGTTTAAAATTAAAGCAATATGCGCTCGCGCTTTGTGTGGTAGGTGAAAGGAAGGGACTTTGGAATATATGAAACCGTGCGCCAAAAAAAGTTGCGGTGTCCGTTTTTTCATAATTTAATATTATTTGCATCATAGATAACTTGTTAGTAGGTTATTTAACAGATTTGAATTTTTTAAATCGTGACAGGCTCTTACATAAATATAAAGATATAAGATATAGTGCTTTACCTCTAGTGCCATACATACTTAGTTTGTTAATCAAAATCTTATGATCAACACGGTCGAAGGCTTTGCTCATATCATGGTTGTCAAAATACTTTTAAGTATATCATAAATGGCTATTTTTATTGATTTAACCTTGGGAAAACCTCTCTGTTTGTCTATTAATTATGTTTTTTTAATAATTTTAAAATATGTTGATTTGAAGAAAATCAAGGAACAAAAATGACCATTCCCCGCCTTATCTCCGAAACAACTCAGCCTAAAATTTTGATAAAAATGTAGACAATAGATTTATACCTGAAAAGCACAGGAAAACCCATAAAATGCCTGTAGTGTTAAAGTAACATGTTAAAAATTAAATTGGTTCGGAACCCTTTATACGGGAGTCCGACTCGCACTTGGCCAGCTTATGTTGGGTGCGTGCTATAATGCCATAATTTATTTTTCTTTTAATTTTACCACAATTTTTTATACCTTTGGATTTCCATTTTGGCTTTTTATTTACTTTTATTTTTTTGAAGAATATAAGAATATAATGCATAAATAAGCTTTGTTCGGGTCATCCGTCTCACAGCGAAAATACAGCGAAATTTTCAGTACGTTTAATACGCCAAGATTTCAACCACGCAGGTTTTTTTGAAAGGGCATTATGACAGTTGAGCCGTGTGGTCGGATATACCAAATTCAATCGTTTCACTTTTGCATCTACTATAATAAATCTTTCTTTATCATCATAATCTAAATTTAAACTGTGACTTTCCAAAAAATATTCAAGTCCAAAACATAGCGGTTTCTTTTAAGAATGTTTGTGTAACACCCTTCAAAGATGGTCAATTTTTCTGGAAAATTGACAATTTTAAGTATTGCTCCCCTCCGTTCCAAATTAATGGCAAAACGTGTACGTGGCGTAGGTTTGTAATTATTTGTTAAAAATGCATGGTTTTTGACTTTTAGAGCAAAAAGTGAAAAAAGTCCCAGTTTATCGCGTGCTGCGCAGCGAGCACAAGCTTTTTGAAGTTGCAAATTTGAATTCACGCTACTGTAACTGGTCTCTACAACCAAAAAACCAGATCTACATCCAGCTTTACGATTTTTTAAGCTTAAAATTTTTAAAGTACGTAAATTGTTAACCATCATCATCTTCCTGCCCTTATCCCATGTTACTTGGAGTCAGCGCAACACGTTTTATTCTTCCATTCTGTTCTATCAGTCGTCACTCTATCACTAACTCCCTTTTCTTTCATATCGCTCCTCACACAATCCATCCATCTTTTCTTTGGACTTCCTCTCCCTCTCCCTCTCGTAAATTGTCAACCAAAAATTGAAATTTGTTTTAATTTTTATTTTTCTGACGGGGATATATTCTGAAGCCTTTTAGCAATAGCTGCATTGAAGGAAAAAATCTCAGATTTTCAGTTTACCAATAATCACATTTAAAGTTCATGCTCAAACAGAAAAAAATTGTTTATTACTTAACAGTTGCATATATTATTGAAAAATCGCGAAACAAATTGCCGGCGGATTATTGTGCATTCATCTATCCAGTAATTGCCTGATTTTATAATTTCTTAATTTTGATACATGTTATATCAATTTTTTCGTTAATGTGGACGAAGCGGGCGTGGCTGGCAGAGTACCCGTTTTCGGTGGTAATTTCAATCCTAATACTGGTCCTACAGTTTCGAAAGTGATATCTTTTTAGGAAATTACCTCCTGTTTTTGAATCTTTTATTAGATTTCGTAAAGATTGAGAAGTTTTTGAAATATTTGCAAAAAACCAAACCCTTCTTTCTTTTCTCAGTAAATTGTTAATTACTTTTGCAATTTTTACGAGCGAAAATCATCTACATGCTCTTCAGAATCGAATGACACCTTATTGATATTTTTGCGAGACTGCTGAAAAAAGTTGACCAAAAAAACATTTGTTGATTAGACTATCTTTACCATGCACATAAATAGATATAAAC
The DNA here is from genome assembly GCA_950371165.1 of Lacanobia oleracea. Taxonomy (NCBI): domain Eukaryota; kingdom Metazoa; phylum Arthropoda; class Insecta; order Lepidoptera; family Noctuidae; genus Lacanobia; species Lacanobia oleracea. The sequence goes on from OX493406.1 coordinate 18,718,683, forward strand.
AAAAACATACAATAAGTAGTAGGTACTTACCATTTCTTAGAGTGCGTATCATTAGATATTGTTGAATTTGTCACTTTTCGCAATAAAAAAATCACCCAAAGGTTGACTGGTAGAAAATGCCTCAGGCATTAAGTCCAACTCTGTTCATCTGTATGCGTAAAGTATTAAATAAATAAATAATAATATTAAAAGTATGAACAACCTCGTCTTAATGAACCGGTACAGATAATGAGGCGCTTTGTTTTTCATCAACAGTAAAAATAAAGATCGTTCACGGAATTCTCAATTTGTAAAGGTCGAGTTGCTAATAAAATTGGCATAATGTTATCGACACTGCTTTATTTATTCTTTTTTCGTTTAGCTCTCTTCAAAGTTAGAGTGAACAGGCTCCTTCTTGGTAAGCTCGCTCCATCGTTGACTTTGTTTCTGACCTAGACTGGAGTCAAGAGCAAACCGATCACAACAAAAAATGGGTAATTTTATAAGAGTCAAGGAAAAGCTGCTAAACTTAATTGAGTGTTCGAATGATTAAAAAATAACCGATTTTTACCCACAGCCAAGTTCATCATTGACGTTTTTTCTTAATATTTATTTCATTTTAGTAGCTAATCTTAGGAGGTATGTATATGTCTCAGCCAATTGGATTAATCAGCTGTTTAATTGGCTGTCTAGGCTTTTCACTGCGTTGCAGGAAACCTAAAAAATATCGAGCCATTGCGTCTAATATAACTGTGGTGTTTGTGATTTACATACCAACAGATCTAATGTTGTCTCGAGCGCACGGGTAGTGAGGTAGTCAGTCATCCACAGTCATCTGAGAGCGGTAAGCGAGAACGGACTGCTATCTGCATGCTGGTGTGATAACGAGCCAACTTAAGTACTTGTGAACAGGAGTTTACAAATGGCTAAAATTTTCGACCTTAAAATAAACATTCTCAACATTATATTCATTCAATTTTTTTGAAAGGAAGGAAGTGAAAAGTAATTCGTTACCTATTACGGTGTTAACAAGATCGTTTAACATTTTTCCAATGTTTTCTGCATTCCCAAAAGGGAACTAAATGATTAATAATGAATTAATACGCTACTCTTACGTTGCAAGTTCCTTCATGATACACATAATAGAAGTCTGAGGTCATCGGAAAACTTAAGATTAGAGACGCCGATGCATTCCTCCAGCTTCTACGACAAATCTTTTACGGCTCAAGCGGTGCGGTTATGAATACCTCGCCCGTGTCAGTGAGACGCGCTCAATTTTTGTCCATATTTAAAACAATGGTCATAAATCACTACCTTTCTGTTTGATTGTTTTCACCTGGGTTCCTATGCTTATTATTTGATACATAATTATAATTGTATATATTTATCTATTATGTATTTATTTATATAAATCGTACACCTACAACTACCTGCAGTACTGTCTTTTCATTATCTTTGCAATCCATCCAAAGGTTGTCTTGAAAAGATCGCTTTTAGCGATAAGGCCGCCCATTGTGTCAACCTATGTAATGTTTTCTTCATCTATCTTTTCTGTAACTTATATGGTTTTCATAATAAAGAGTATTCTATTCTAATGACTACTCAAAGTTACATTACGAGGTAAGGTTATTTATCTTCATAATGTAACGAAAAAATACTGTACCGCTAATCGTAGGCACAGAAGATACGGACGGTCTATGGTCCGCTTTTATGCATAACGTTAACAAACAATACAGTACTCGTACTTACTTTGTTGCAAACTTGAGATCAGTAGTGCAGAACTGCAGATGCAGTCCCGCCGGAGGGATGGTGGCCAGAAATGTATGCAAGACGGATGCGTCTCATATCATATAAAGTTATTTGTATACTTTCATTTGAATAACGTTCATAAGATATAATAAACGTGAGATGTACCAATTGTTGACATAATTTATATCCATGTACCATTTAAATACTCTAAAACTTATTCCGTAATTGGATTTAATGTTTATTTAACCGAAAATCATAAGATCTATCGTTTAAAATGAATGTATTGTAAAAGTCAAAACTAATGTTGTGCTACAAAAGTTGGTGACAGAAACGAATCGCTTCCAAACCGATTTCACCTAGTCTTGTCTGCCCTACCCCTAGAGTGATATTTAAGCCCGCATAGGCGCGGAGGGCGAAGCGGCCCATAAGCTGAGGAGCAGGCGGTGAGTGATTAAACCATCAGCGACGAAAAGCTTGCGTGAGACTGCCGGAGCCCCGCAGCGCCGGAGCCTTGACAGAAACCATGCCTGCTGTATTTTGCTTGCATGCTGCATGCTTGCTTGAATGCTGTATGCTTGCGTGATTGCATGCTTGCTTGCATGATGTGTGCTTGCTTGTATGATGCATGCTTGCTTCCATGCTGCATACTTGCTTGCATGCAGCATGCATGTTTGCTTGCAGGCTATGCAGGCGGTAATCAGTTACTCATGCAACCATTTATAATATATATATTTGTAAAGCTATCACTTGTCAATAAAATAGGTCTTTACCTATGAAATTGCCGTTCTGCAGTACTGGCCATTTCAAATCAAAATAATTTTTGTTTGGCTAAGAATTCTAATTTCAAATTCATTTTATTTTATAAACATTTTTTTTTTCCAAAAGTAGTCATTTGTTTATTGATTAGTGTTACATTTTCATCGCATTTCAATCTTTTTCGTCATCATGGATACGTTTAAAATACGAGTAATTATGGAATATGAATACCGTCGTGGCAGCAACGCGGCACAAGCGGCACGCAACATCAACGACGTTTACGGAGCTAACACTACAAACCAACGCACCACCTGTTATTGGTTTGCTCGCTTCCGTTCTGGAAATTTCGACCTGAAAAATGAACCTCGCGGTCGTCCGAAGACTTTGGTCGACAATGACGAATTAAAGGCGATCGTGGAAGCTGATGATACACAATCTACGGCTGAATTAGCAGCAGCTTTCGACGTTAGCGTCAAAACAATATTGGTTCATTTGCGTCAAATTGGCAAGGTAAAAAAGCTTGACAAATGGGTGCCCCACGAACTCAAAGATCGCCAGCGCGAAGTACGCGTCGAGACGTGCCTTGCACTGCTCAACAGACACAAAAATGAAGGAATTTTGAACCGCATTGTTACCTGCGATGAAAAATAGATTCTGTTTGATAACCGCAAGCGCTCAGCAAGTTGGTTGGATCCTGGTTCAGCACCTAAACAATGCCCTAAACGAAAACTTACCCCTAGAAAAGTGATGGTCACTGTTTGGTGGTCTAGCGCCGGCGTGATTCATCACAGCTTTTTACTGAACGGGGTGAGCATTACTGCAGATGTGTACTGTGAAGAACTGAACACAATGATGGAGAAGCTGGCACATCTCCAACCAGCATTGGTCAATCGCTCGTCTCCGCTGCTCCTGCACGACAACGCGCGAACTCATACTGCACAGCAGGCGGTCTCCAAGTTGCAAGAACTGGGGTTGGAAGCTCTCCGTCATCCGCCCTACTCACCAGACCTTGCGCCTACAGACTACTACTTTTTCCAGAATTTGGATAACTTCTTGGCGGGAAAAAAAATCAATACCCGAGAGGCAGTACAAAATGCCTTTGAAGAATTTATTGCCTCCCATCCAGCTGATTTCGTTAAGAAGGGCATCAATAAATTGCCACTGCGTTGGCAAAGATGCATTGATTGCATGGGTACTTCGATTAATACAAATAAAAAATACATGAAAAAAATTCGTTTAAATTTTTTCATACAAAACGGCAATTTCATAGGTAAAGACCTATTAGACTAGACTAAGTTATTATGTCTATATAATAGGACTGTTTTACACTAAAATAAAACAGTCATTATGTGCCGAAAGAAAGACACAGCGTTAGAATGAAGAAGCAGTCTATGATTCTGGTTTCTAGGAGCATAGATATTGTAAAACATACCTGATTCTCTTTGGTTTTACGTTGTTACCTCTCATTTCCGGCAGGGGTCGCCATCTGCGGTTCCGGCGGCCGACCGTTTAGTTTTCATAGTGTCTTCATACCAGCAAGGGCCTTGAGCTAACGCTGTGTCTTTCTTTCGGCACATAATGACTGTTTTATTTTAGTGTAAAACAGTCCTATTATATGCCTACCAGAAAGACACAGCGTTAGAATGAAGACTTGTTTGATATCTGCTGGTGAAGGTAACATAATAAACGCTATGTGAAATAAATGTGTTAAAGAATGAAAGAAATTCATTTCAGATTAAACATTTATTATCAAATACCATAATCAGTAAAGTAATAATACTGATAATAATTATAATTATTTAAAATTAAACTGAACAATTTGTTAGGTACTTCAAATTAAACAATCAATTACTTTGGCACATAAACTGAACAATTCTAATTAAAACTTGAGAAATTTAATCTTAATAAATCTTCCTCTGAATTATTTGTATTTTTAATAATTTCTCTACAGTAAAACTTTCTGAAAGTCTTATCGCTCTTCCAGTTTCCTCTAGCCAATATATCATCTACAGGAACATTCTCCCACCAGCCTTTGGATGCTACAGCTGCTCTGACGCTTCCAGGAGTAGCTTCTAAATTTAAACCTTTAAATATAGACTTAATCCAACCTGCTATGATAGTTTTTGTAGCTGGTTTTATTTGGCCTTTTAAAGAAACAAATAGACTTGTAACATTACTATTAAGTCGTCTATCCTGTGAAATCTGAATCAATTGTGAAATATGTCTCAAGGGACATATATTTGCATCTGGGTGTTTTGATAAAGACTAGCCAGACTGTCTATATTTGCTTGAGTCTGTTTTTGATCCAAATTTAGGCCATAATATAATTTTTTCTTCTTCTTCTATGAAGTTGTTTTGAGAAATATCCAACAAGGTAAGGTCATGTATTCTTCTGCCTGAAGCTAACAATAAAATAATTGCAGTTCTTCTTGAGATGTCAAAAAGTGAATTTGTGCTTGGAACTGTTTTCAACCAATTGAAAATTAATTTTGTGTCCCATATAGGGGATTTTGTAGGTGGAGGTTTTGCTAATGCTATGGCTTTTAAAACTTGTTGAACAAAGAAATTTTTTGATAGATTACCTGCATTTGCAGTACAAAAGGTTGAAATAGCTGATTTATGTAATAAAATTGTGTTCACTGAAAAATTTCTTTTTAAATGCAGATCTGCTAAAAATCTTGCAACGTCTTTGCCATCTGGATTACTTTTATTAATATTATTTGGGGCACAAAAAGATAGCCATCCTTTATAGGGGCTTTGTAAGTATTTAGAGTGCTTTTGCGCCAACTATTACTTATTAATTCAATTTCCTCCCTACTCCAGTTTGCTACTTGATCTGACCACCCCCAATTTTCCAAGCCTGGAGGGACAACTTGTCCACTTGTGGGGGACAGAGCCCCGTCGATCGATCTATCAGATTCTTCCGCAGATCTGTTATCGATATTGGGTTTGACAGGGCCCTGGCTTGTAGATCGGTTTGCCAAAAGCACTGATCCCACTGTGGTGCTATTACTATGTATGTCCCTATGGCTCTGTTTAAATGATGGAGCACCCGAGGGATCAAGTTGGGTGGAGGGAACACCCAGCCCAACTGAAAGTCCCAATCTCGACTGAAGGCGTCGCAAAAAATTGCTGACCCATCTGTTGAGTCCCAAGTTACGTATTGGGGGACCACTGCTGTTTCTTTTGAAGCGAACAGGTCTACGTCTGGGACGCCCCATTTTTGGCTTGGGGTTGTAGTTGCCATTCGGGGACCGGTTTTCCTCTTGAGAGGCGGTCTGCAATCCCGTTTAACCTCCCCGGGAGGTATGATGCCGACAGCGTTATGTTGAGCTGCTCGGTTAGGTGAAGGAGTTTGCTTGTTAGGCCCAACAGAGCTAAGGACCGGGTTCCCCCCTCGTTTCTTAAGTAGGCTATGAGGGTTCGATTGTCCGATTGCACTAGAACATGTGCGTCCTTCATGTGTGCATCTTGTCTTACTAAGGCTGCATACACGGCAAACATTTCCTTCACATTGGAATGCCACTTTTGTTGGCGGCGATTCCATTTGCCCGACAACATGGTGTTGTTCAGGTGTGCTCCCCAGCCCGCGTCCGCCGCGTCTGTGGTGAGAAAGTGGGTAATCTTGGGGGTGTGCATTGGTCTTGCACTTTTCCCTACGTTTCTTACCCACCATTGTAACTCCTGAGTCACTAAAGGTGGTAACTCCCTCTTTTGCCTTGGTCTGGCTGCTCTGAACGATTTTAGAAAAATCTGAGTACGGCGACAATGGAGACGACCGTTTGGGGTTGCTAAATTTGCAAAATTTAACATACCCAGAAATTTTTGCATCACTCGGAGACACGACTCTTTCTTTTGTAATAAGCTTGTTGATAGTTCTAGGATTTTTCCTACTTTTTTTACAGGAAGTGAAATTAGTTTTGTTTTTGTATTCCATATTATGCCTAAATATTCTATTTCTTGGGTTGGGGTGAGAAGTGATTTCTGAAAGTTTACATGCCAACCCAACTTTTCCAGAGTCTGTATGGTTATTTTGGTGTGTTCTACGAGTTGTGTCTGATTTTGACTGGCTATTAGAAAATCGTCCAGATAAACTACTATTCTTATGCCTTGTTTCCGAAGGATTTCCGCAATCCAATTGGTCACTGAGGCGAAGGAGTGAGGAGCTGATGAGAGACCGAAAGGTAAGGCCGTTAATTGTAATATTTCGCCTCCATATATTATGTGCAGAAAACGCCTGTGAGTTTCCTTTATGTTTAAGTGAAAATATGCCTGATGCAGGTCTATTTTTGTCATCCAGTCCCTGTCCTGTAGGAACTGAATTACATCCTGTCGGGAAATTAATTGGAAATGTCGAGTCGAGACATGTAAATTTAGGCTCTTTAAATTGAAAATAGGGCGTATTCCCCCATCTGGTTTCCTGACTAAAAACATTTTGGAGTGAAAGCCGGGTGTTATGTTTTTTGGTTTTTCTAAAATGTTTGCATCTTTTAACCGTTGTATGATTTCTGTCATCTTCTTGGATGGCTTTGTTGCAAACTTGTTTAATATTCTTTTGTAAGGGTAATGTAAAGGAGGTTTTGTTGAAAATGGTATGCGTCTCTCCGCTATTATTTTTAGAATATATTGATTGGCCCCCAATTGTTCCCATGCCTGAACATGTGATTTTAGGCAACCCCCTTTGAATATCTTGCTTTGATTGTCATTTATCTTTAACGTTGGAGGTATCTTGGGTGCCTGTACGACGAAAGGAATGCTTTTTATAATTTTTGGATTTTTTGTCCGAGTTAAACTTAGTTTTCTTATTGAAATTAGTTTTATAAGATGGCTTGAAACTTTTATTGTTAACCTGAATACTATTATTGACCTTCTTTTTATCTTTTAAATAACTTGGCATGTTAAGCCATACCTGCGAGCCTCCTAAAGAATCTACCAGTGGAATGAGCGCTTCTCTGTTAAAGAGATACTCAGCGCTAGGTGGGATATTTTGTAAAGCTAATTTAAGATTAACATTATTAACTTCTTTCAGAATGCGGTCACGTCTAACCTCAATACATTCAGCTCGCTTGCCACATATGACTTGCATACAAGTTTCCTATTTTTATATGACGGGGACGCTGGACCAAATTTTTCAGATAATTTATCATAGAGAGTGCTTGCATTGAGCTCTGTGTCAGAACCATTATACTTATCTATGGTCAGAACTACCAGCCCAATTTACAACCTCCTGCAAACCATTTTTTAAAAGTTTCCTATTTTCCAAAACAGCATTTGACAATCCCGCTAACAATTGCTCCGTACTAGCTAAATAATCTGGTCCTTTATTAAGGTGACATAATTCCTCATTCAATTTTATTCCTATAAAACCTGGTGTTGCCATAAGAGCCTGCAAGTCCTTTTTATACCGAATGCCCTTCCAGGCTTGTGAGTTAAATTGTTGAAGACTATTTAACTCTGCTAGTTTAACGGGATCAGCAACAGGTACAATCTTAGATTCGTCATAACTTATTTTCAACTCCCCCAAACACATATTATTATTATTAGTTGCTTTATTTAAAACTTGTGGTTTGTTTAGAAACTGATTATTAATCGTATTCTTAGAATTCACGGAATTAAAATGGCTGCCGACATTTTCTTTACTATTATTAAAACTCGTACTAATAGCAGTGAAAATCTGCGGCATTTGAGCTACACAGTTTGATAAATATGTAACTTGATTAATTAGAGTGTCCATGCGAGGATCCGAACAAGTTTCGACTTGTTTGAACCTGCGCCGCTTAGACCTTTTATTAGGTGGCGGCGAGGCAAAACCTTCTTCGTCTTCCGAAGACGAGGAACTGCTTTGCGATGAGCTTGAGCTCACAGCTCTTCGCTCTCCATCCGGAGCAGCGACTTGAGCTACAGGTTCAGGGACGGAATCCTCAGAGTTCATAATGGTAGGTACGTACTTACCGAATCGCCGTCAAGGACACAACACTGAACACTGTATAAACACTGAATACGTGTTTATTCAGACGAAAACAATGAATTATTAGAATCCAATAAGATTTTTGTCAGTTTTTTTGAACTTTGAAAAACTTTTGCTCCTATCACGACAAAAATCATAAACGCTAAGAAAACTAAACGGTCGGCCGCCGGAACCGGAGATGGCGACCCCTGCTGGAAATGAGAGGTAACAACGTAAAACCAAAGAGAATCAGGTATGTTTTACAATATCTATGCTCCTAGAAACCAGAATTATAGACTGCTTCTTCATTCTAACGCTGTGTCTTTCTGGTAGGCATATAATATGCAATTTTGCTTTGTGTTTTTAACTAGGCGTTTTTATCATATTAGGCTTTATAGGTTTTATGTTTTTTGATTGGTATATCTAACGACTAACTAGTTGACCCGCGCAACTTCGTCTGCTCCGCTCTTATTGGTCTTAACGTGATGATATATGACCTTTACTTTTCCTCGATAAATGGAATATCTAACACTGAAAGATTTTTTTAAATCGGACCTCGTTCCTGAGATTAGCGCGTTATAAAAATTTGTTATTTTAAAATTATATCAATCGTTTATTACATTAACTGATCATTATATCAAATTAAATTATAGATGCAGTTGTTATATCTTTTAAATATTAGACACTAATTGACCCACGCAACTTCGTCTGCGGCACTATTTTCATTACTGCTCTGTTCCTATAGGTCTTAGCGTAATGATATATAGCCTATAGCCTTCTTCGATAAATGGGCTATTTAACACTGATAGAATTTTTCAAATCGGACCAGTAGTTTCTGAGATTAGCGCGTTCAAGCGAACAAACAAACTCTTCAGCTTTATATATTAGTAAGTATAAGAGTATAACATAAGATAAGATATTGCTTACCCGTGCAGGTCATCATCACGTTGATGAAGAACAGCGGCCCAGAGGACGTGCTGCTTTTGTGGCGAAGGAGCGAAATAAGTTGCTCCCAGTCACGTTTGACCACGTCCACGTCACCCGGTTGCTGAAGACCATTACAACTCTCAAGGCGAGCCTGGCTAAGTTGGAGGTGTCGACTAACACCATTGGGGAACTACGTATCGAAGTAGAGTTGTTGCGCAACGCTGGGCTTGTATACAAGCCAATGACCTTGTGAATACAAACGGAGCTAACTACACCTCTACGCGCTACTCTGCTACCCGTGTTTTAAATTTTTTATAATAAAATAAAAATATTACATATTTTTAAAAAGTAACAAAACCAAATTGTTTTGGTTTGTATTGCAAAGCAGTAGATTTTTTTTGTCTTTGGTTTCACCTCAACGATTTGGAGCTGATTTGGTGTTTTTTTTCGTATTATGTGATCATCATCTGCCTAGCCTTTTCCTAACTATACTGGGGTCGGCTTTAAGTCATGCCGGATTTAGCTGAATACCAGTATTTCGTATTATGTGATACCGATACATAAAGGGAAACGCCCATTTTAGGCCAAGATTCACCCGTCTATGTAAAAATTACTAAAAAGATACTAATTTAGTAACTTAAATATTGCTATTATCAGTTTGTAATGAATACACCGGAATCAAAAGCCGATTTTTTTAAGACACTCAATCGTTCATTGCATTGAATATGTAGGTAGGTAATGGTGGCCATGCCTGTCAGTGTCAAAGTAGGGATTGCAATTCTTAATTTTTAAAAATGGTAGTTCACTAAATACCGGTTACCAAAAATCGGTTTTTGGCAAATATTTTTTTTTAATTTTTGCATCAGTTATTTTATTTCTTACGGGATAAACAAAAATGTTTATCAATTTATGGACATACATATACGATTTTTATGATCCATTGAAACATTTCCGCGTTTCCGGTTTTTCGCAAGAATATCGATTTTTCCATAAACCGATCTCACAGCTTGGAAAATCATAGTTCGTTATTTTGGTGCTGTTTTAAAGCAACTTGTGTTTTTCTTGCGTTTTACATCGGATTTTTCGACGACTTTGCTTACGATTATGGACCCTGAAACCGCTCCTGAGGCTTTACATTGGATTCAGTACCCGCTTCTCACGACGACACCGGCTTGCCAATGGATACCGTACCTGTTTCTCACGAAAGACCCGGCACTAACATGGAACCTGATTTACGTGAACGCTTAATATATTATTATTTAATATTATTTGCATGTGGGGCATATCAGCTAAAGCAGGCACGATCTTATTATGGAGAACATATTAGAGCGCAAGGTTCCTATAGTGTTGAAATGAGCCCGGAAAGGAAAAACAGGATTTTTGAAGGATTTACTTCGGCAAATAACAGCATTTTGGTTAGAGGGTCCGCCCTCGCAGACACATCACTAGAAAATAAAATATCTTAACGAAACAGGATTAGAATCCTTACGACAATATTGTTGTACCTGTATATCTGGACAAAGGACAGTAGGGTGTTGTGCCCACGTGATGACTATTATGTGGTTCTTGGGCTGGGCAAGGTTTCAAACAAATATAAATCCCCCAGCCCAATTCCTAGATGATGTGCTTGTCATTTACCTAAATGAAAATGAATAAAAAGTCTAATTAGTTAATGAATAAAAACTACGTGTGTTTTTTGTACCTTGGAATTTATATTTGTGATTTATAAAGTCCCAACGAGTTCTATGTTGAAAATAGCGGTGGTTTCCTTATCTATGATGTCAATCCTAATGCCTATAATTTTTTTCTTCCATGGGCATAACTTGGCCAAAACTTCCTAAGCAAATGGGCATTTCCCTTTTGGCTAAAGCAAATTACGTATCATATTACGTAGATTACTACCTATTTTTTTCAGTATAATTTCTCAGAAAATGCCGACAAAAAACTGCTTCATCTACACGTTATTTTTAAGCTTTTTCGAGAGAGCGGCCTTAAGGTAAATAGGTCGCCTGATGCCTCCAACGTGAGCACACGTCGCGGAGCGAGAAATGCGAGCATCGGCAGTTTTAAGTCAGCGGCGAGCTCTACTGCGTCACCCGCTGCTAAAGCCTCCACTACACTACTCGCGAAGGTACTTCGACGACGTACTCTACGAAGTTGACCGAAGTCCGAGGTGCGTGACTACACACTCGTGCAATCTCGCAAGGTGCTCCGTCACCCCGCGCCCGCACGATAGGCATCATGGATAACGTTCAAGTGGCAGCTGCCGTTGCAATTTGTACTCTCGCATAGTATAAATACGTGCTTAATTAATACGACTCGACGCGAACTGAAGTGAGCCGAGTAGTGTAGTCAGAAGTCTTGGACGCTTCGTGGACGCTTCGTGGACGCTTCGTGGACGCTTCGTGGACGCTTCGTGGACGCTACGTGGACGCTTCGTGGACGCTTCGAGTCACTTCGAGTCCTTTGACTCGGGCGCAAAAACCGACAACGAGTGGAAGTCGCCCGAGGCGAGGCGAAGTTGCACGAAGCGAAGCGAAGTGCCCCTCTACACTATCGTATTCGCTCAACTCCGCGAGTAGTGTAGTGGAGGCTTAATAATGCACGCGTTGCATTGCACAACATGCACCGCCACCGCCGTCGCTGACTCGGGACCGGTCCAGGTAGTGACTCGTGCAGGTCAACGTACCCTAAACGTGCCTACGCTAATATTTTTTTTTATTTATATATAATTTATGGTACACCAAATTTAAAATACATTATGGACACCTTAAACTAAAAATATACAATTGGCGGCCTTATCGCATTCCGCGATCTCTTCCAGGCAACCTGGCGTTCCAGGTTCAGCGCCCAGCGCGTTCCAGGCCCATTTCGTATCCAGGCTATCCCTATCCGTTGATAGGGATAGCCTGGACGCAAAATGGGCTTGCACTTGGTGCAAATGTAAAGTTAACAAAATTGTTATAGAAAAAAAACAATATAATTATACTAAAATAGATACACAAATGCATACATGTTAAAAGAAAATAAGGCGATTCACACACTGCCCCGCTACACACTGCGGGGTGCGTGGCGACGAAGTCAAAAACTGCACGTGAATACGTTATCAGTGTACAAAGACAGATACTTCCAAGCAACCTGAGATCACGTACTCCCGCGCTACGCTGCGTGATGCGGTGCAGTGTGCCAATCGCCTAAGTGTCAATTTTTAAAAATCAACATCGATAATGTAAACTAACAAGTCTCTTAAAAACAGGCAGCGATTGCGCGCGCTTAATTCACACTGGCAATGCATTCCACAAACGGGCAACTTGGACTGTAAAAGACTTGTCCAAGAAAGTAGTGGAATGCATTGGCATTTTCAGTCTCAAGTTATCCGATGAAACTTCGTGTGAGAGTCGCAAAGAAACTGAAATCGTTCCTTCAGGTAAAAAGGAGTGGAAGGGGAAAAGAGCACATTATACAATAAGGATAGTATATGAGAATTCCGGCGAAGGTTTGGAAGGAATTGGCAACCACTTGAGTTTAACACGGAATTCGGAAACATGGTCATATTTGCGCAAACCAAATATGAACCGTTTGCAAAAAGTTTGGAGGCGTTCAAGTTTATCAAGTTGCACTTCAGTAAGGTCAAGCTATTTAGCAGTCCCCCAAATCGCCCGCCCGTCACCACTTCTTAATGTTTTAGCTGGGAAGAAGAAGTGGCCAACAATTTCCCCAGCAACACAACTGTCTGCTAAGTTTGAAGAACTTTAATATATATAACGGTATTATTCAAAATTTTATCATAGGTAAACATTAAATTTAATTAAATGTCGCATATCCGCAAGTAAATACGAAACAATGATAAAAACTAAATTTATAGGTAATTAAATAAGCAAACTTAAGCAATAATTAAATAAGTCACAAGTGATAAACTAGAACCATCACAGTTTAATTATTTAACAGTTAAAAGTTATAACAATAGTAAACCACGGTCAGCAAGACGACCAGTCACCACGAGCAGCACCCGTCCCCGAGCATAACGCAAAATTCAGCCCATAGAAATATAAAAATCTATGGTTCAGTCATTACCTTCCTCGCCATATTAGAGGAAAGGAAGTAACCCGATCCCCGATGCTACCGCAACACAAAACAAATCAATAATATAGTACGCTTATAAAATAAATCAATATTATATTAATATTTTATGGAATAAAATTTAAGGGGAAAACATAAATAAAAGAAATATTTATACATAACACTGTGAGTAGCTACAATATGCTTATCAACACACACTTCGAAATAACACTGACAATGACAAACCAAAACAAATCAATAATAGTAGCATTTTTATATTTCTGTTAATAGTAGTAACCTTTTACGAAATACAATTTTAAGTCTTGTATAAATGCCAATGACCTTGTGCATACAAACGGAGCTAACTACACCTCTACGCGCCACTCCGCTATCCGTGTTTTTTATTTATTTATAATAATTTTTTTTTTTTTTTTTTTTACTATAGGTAGGCACGCGTTTGACCACTATCTCACCTGATGGTAAGTGATGATGTGGTCGAAGATGGAGCACACTTGCCTAGAAATAACCTATTCACTCTTGATTTAAAGACTCCCAGGTTGTAGCTATCGGGAAACACAGACTCCGGCAGGGAATTCCACTCCTTAGCTGTACGCATTATGAATGTGTTACCAAAACGTTGTGTGCGTATGGGTGGAATATCCACCGTGTACCGGTGGCGCATCGCCGTTCGTCTTGTGGTCCGATGATGGAACGGGCTTGGCGGAATTAAATTATGCAATTCCGTCGCACATTCCCCAAAATGCAACCGGTAAAACCGACAGGCTAGCAACTCGTCGTCGATGTTCAAGACTTTGGAGCTTCGTCGCGACAAGCCTCTCATTGCCGATGATCCTCTTGGCTCGTTTCTCAATTGTCTCAAGGGCATCAAGTTGGTATCTGGCAGATCCATCCCAAAGATGAGAGCAGTACTCCATACACGATCGAACTTGCGCTTGATAGAGTTTGAGCAGCTGTTCCGGCGTGAAGTATCGTCTCACCTTTGCCAGAATCCCCAACTTCTTTGCAGCCACTTGAGCCTTAGCCTCTATGTAAGGGCCAAAATTGAGAGTAGATGTTAATGTAACCCCAAGAAGCTCAAGTTGGTCGGTTATCGGCACGGTTAAACCTCGGAAAGATAGAGCTGGGTGGAATTGGCTATTTTTGGCGGAAAATAGACACGCTTGTGTCTTAGCAGCATTGAACTTGACCAGATTGGCATCGCCCCATTCAGAGACTGCCTGTAAGGACACGTTCGAGCGCTCAACCATTTCCTCCCGGAGAGACCGGATCTGCGACCCACCAGCTCGTGCGTCGGATACGTATCTTTCAGCAACAGTGCTGTCGTCTGCATACCCAAAGGTACCGGGTTTAAGCAGATCATTAATATGCAGCAAGAACAGTGTTGCCGAACGCACCGAACCCTGAGGAACCCCGGCATTAATATCCAGCAGTCCAGACGAGCAGCCATCTATGACCACTCGGATAGACCGATCCCTCAGGAAGTCTGCGATCCAATCACACAAACCGGCGGGCAGACCGAAGGAAGGAAGCTTACTAATAAGGCTATCGTGCCAGACCCTGTCGAAGGCTTTCGAGATGTCAAGGGAGACCGCTAGTGCCTCCCCGTGCTTCTCTATGGCTTCACTCCAGATGTGAATGGCATACGCTAGAAGATCCCCAGTTGACCGGTTTCGGCGGAACCCATATTGACGGTCACTAAGAATATCATTCGCTTCTAGGTACGCCAGGAGCTTATGATTCAGCACGCGTTCCATAGTCTTACAAAGTATGGACGTTACCGAGATGGGTCTATAATTCGACGGGTCAGCTCGACTACCCTTCTTGGGCACGGGCTGCACGTTAGCTTGCTTCCAAGTCTTCGGAGTCTTTTCCAGTCTCAAACAAAATGCGAAATAGGCGTGTCAAGATCGGAGACAACTCAGGCGCACAAGTCTTCAGAACAATTGCCGGTATCCCGTCGGGACCACTAGCCTTGTTCACATCTAGGTTACGCAGTACCCTACGGACGTCCTTCTGATGAATGCGAATGCTAGACATACTCGACTCGCATCCACCAGGGGAAGCAGGGGGCGTCGCGCCACCAGGATCCAGACGTGAAGATTCCGCAAACAAAGAAGCAAACAAGTTCGCTTTTTCCTCAGCGGAGTGGGCCAGCGTCCCGTCGGGTCTCAGCAGTGGTGGTAGTGAGGGGCGGCAGAAGTTCGATTCGACCGACTTAGCCAGGGACCAAAAAGCCTTACTACCTGCTGGGTATGAAGCAAGTTTGTTCCCTATTCGGCTAATGTGGTCAAACCGAGCCCTCCGCAACACTTTCTTGCAGGACTTGGCAGCCCTGTTGAAGGCTCTCTTCATCCGACTCACGTCGGATGAAGATGGCGCTGCGATGGCAAATTGAATAAGTTCGGCTCCAAGCTACAATTTTAATTATAAAACTCAAAGTGATTCGCCGAAAAACATTAAAAATCAGTCAGTTATTATGCAATAGTGAAGTGATATCGTTTGCAGACATAAATTATTGGAAATTAACGCTATAAACTTAATAATGTGGTACCCAGTGTTTGTAAACAAAAAACGTAAAAAGACAATAAAGTGACTGTTTAAACTATTGGAACACTAACATTCAAAGTAAAAAAGGTTATTGCAAGCTATAAATATATGAATTAGTGCTGAAATCGTGGAAAAGTGAGCTCAAATACGCAAAGTGAACGTTAAAATTTAAAACAATAACAACACAGTGGGCGTGTTCCAGCTCCAAACACGATAAATAACTATACTTTTAACATAAGCCGCTGCACTACCGCCACCTGGTGCCGAGTAGCGGGCACTTCAGAGAACGTTCCGTTTTTGACTTATTGATATCTAAAGGATTGCACTATTTTGGTCATTTATTGTTGTGAGTTTATATTAAATTTCGTCATCATATGTTAAGTTTCGCTGGCGGAGTGGTTTATGTGGCAGGTTTGACATACTCGTCGTGTCGCCGGTTCAAATCTCGCAAAGCGAAATACTTTTTGTGTTATACTAATTCTTTAGAATAACACTAACGAGGCGTAAATATGAACTTCTTCGAGAATATTACTCTTCGGCGTACGCGTACCCGCACTCAATCACTCAATGAAAGTATAGTGGAGCAATGTAATAATTCCAATGACTCGTCCATAGATGGAACCACACACAGTTTACCTACAATATCGGATGATGAAAATGACGAAGTCACACAATTAAAACAACAAATTGATCAACTGAACTCAGAATTACTGGCGGCCCATGAAGAAATAAATAATTTATCATGTGAGAACACTGAGCTAAAGAGAACGATTGACTCGCTAAATAATAAACATAAACTTGTAAAAAAAGCAACTCAGAAGCTAATTAGTGACATTGGGACACCTAATAAGGAGCAAGCCACTCCTATTCGAAATTCAAATCCACGTAAGAAACTGGAAAGTTCTACAATAACTTTAACTCCAAAACATATAAATACTTTAATTACGAAACAGACTAATACAATACAAAATAGTCCATCGCACACCGTTAAACCAAATATGGAGGCAGTTAACAATAAACAACAACAAAAACATAAATTGTGTATTCTGAGTTCTAATACGACAAACAAGATTTTATCAATAGCAGAAACAACATTCCCGAACTATAATATATGTCACTACCTCAAACCATATTGTGGTATAAGGCCTCGTTTACGGAGACGCGTGGCTTCGCGCGTCGCGTGCAGTGTGGCGTCTAGCGTTGCGTTGGACGTTTTTTGCGTTCACAAAGAGACGGCGCGTGCAGCGGTCCGCGTCTTCACACGCACAAAAACAAACATATGATTAAGTACGAATTCGTTCATGGAGCCGAGGGTCATGGCGCGTCGCGTGAAGTGTAGCTGCGGACGCGGCGGTGGACGCGGCGTTTACACACACATTTACACGTTTACACGTATTTACACGTTTGTTCGTTGTTACTATTCGAACAAGACTGCCCAGGACTCAAGAAAACTGGCGCTGCGCACGACGCTGCGACCGACGCCGCGTACGACGCTGCGACCAACGCCGCGTGCGGCGCTGCGTCCGACGCCCCGTGCGACGCGGCGTCGTCATCCGCAAATAATGCTACATTTCAAACAAACGCGTGTAAAAACGCCTCTCCGTAAACGCTCTCATACAACGCCGTAAGTTTGAATTTAGTGCGGGTCGCGCCTCCGCACGCGACGCTCGAAGCCACGCGTCTCCAGAAACGAGGCCTAAGACATCTCATCAGTGACATCGATAAAAAACTAAATACTTTTTCGACTGATGATTACTGCATAATTCTCGTCGGCGAAGAGGACTTCAGCACAACAAACCACTATCATGATCTAATTCTTAACTTGCGTGAAACACTTGTAGCTGTGAATAACACAAATATTATAATATGTTTACCTACGTATAAATACAGCTATTACTCTAATATGTACAACTTAAGAGTAGAATTGTTCAATAACCTGTTATACAATGACATTCAGATACACAACTATGCATTTCTATATGACTCTAATTACGATCTACCCTGTGACTATACAATGTTTTCTAAGTTAAATGGTGTGATTAATAATACTGGTATGGACCATATTTTTTGCAATGTAAAATATGATATTGACATGATGTTTCATAATTGTTTTTCTAATTCTAATAATATAGACAATGTCTCTCATAAAATAGATACTCCTGAAACTGTAAACAATCAAAACTTTTTTCTTGTATAACCATATTCATGTTATTCATCAAAACACAAACGGTTTAATAAGTAAATCGGACTTATTAAGCTTACATATAAATGATCTTGCTAGCCTTGGTAAACATGTAGATGTACTTTGTATTACAGAACACAATATGACAGAAGAGGACCATTGCAATCTATGTATTCCAAATTATACTCTTGCTACCTTCTATGCAAGAAAGTCCCGGAGAGGTGGCTCATGCATCTTAGTAAATAATAAACATCCGTATAAAATTCTCGACTTAAAAGAATATTGCAGTTCTTGTGTTTTAGAATGTTGTGCAATTGAATTAATCCAACATCAAATAATAATAGTCTGTATTTATAGATCTCCTAAGAATAATATCGACTCTTTAACTTCATTTTTCTATAACTTTGATGGAATCTTAAGGAAAATATGTCTCAATTCCAAAAAAAAGGTGCTGATTTGCGGAGACTTTAACATCAATATTTTAGAAAACACGAAAATCTCAATGCAATTTCAAAATCTCTTACATGGCTTCAATTTGAAATTAGGTGTGCGTGAACCAACCCGGCTAGAAAGCGGTACATGCATCGACAATATTATACACAATGTAAGAGGAAGTGTATGTGAGGTAATGGAGTTAGCCGTCTCTGACCATACAGCTCAAATTATAAAATGTCCCGTCAAAAAGACCTGCACGAAACGCTGTAAATAAAACTAAAGCAACCTGGAGGATTATAAACTCATAAAAAAATAACATTCCAAGGAACAATTCTTATAAACTCCTTATTGACAATAAATACGTAACAAATCCAACTGACATTGTAGAACTATTTAATAATCATTTTATTGACCAAATACAGCCAACAAACAATTCTGACCATAAAATGACAGTAACAAATTCAAACATGAATTCATTATTCTTATCCTCCACAGCACCAATTGACATTTATAAAATAATTACGACTCTGAAAAATACGAATAGCTCTGGCTCTGATAAGATAATAAAAAGCGTAGCTGTTGAAATTTCACCGGTTTTTAGCTTTATTACTAACTTATGTATAGAACATGGTGTTTTTCCCGAAGACTTAAAACTGTCCGTAATAAAACCACTACATAAAAAGGATGATCCTCAAAATATACAAAACTACAGACCCATTGCTCTTCTTTCAATATTTTCCAAAATAATTGAAAAGGTAATTTATAACAGTATATACATGTTTCTTGAAAAAAATATCATTTTAACTAAAGAGCAGTATGGTTTTAGAAAGTGTAAAAATATCAACATGGCCATTTATGAATTGATCAATGAAATAGTTACAAATATGGACCAAAAAATACCTGTAACAGCCTTATTTATGGATATGACTAAGGTTTTTGATTTTGTTGACCATGGAATCCTTCTAAATAAGCTATATAAATATGGCATTAGGGGCAAAGTTTTAGACTTAATAAAGTCATACCTTACTGGCAGAAAACAGGTAACTAGTATTACAGCAGTTGATGTTCAATCTAAAACTGAAATTAATTACCAATCGAGAGAGAGACAAATTCACTATGGTGTGCCTCAGGGAAGTGTGCTTGGCCCTTTATTATTTTTATGCTATATAAATGACCTTCCGAAAGCAATACCACATCCTATGACCCTATTTGCTGATGACTGTACTATAGTATTTTCTGGTAGAAATAGTGACTCATATGAAAATGACATAAACAGCAGCTTAAGACTAATAATTCAATGGCTATATAATAACAACTTACAGATTAATTTTAATAAAACTCAAATAATGACATTTAAACAAAGAACTAATCCAAAAATTCTTGACATTAATTATGACCAAAATAAGATTATTAAAACGGAACGAACCAAATTTCTAGGTATTTGGCTAGACGAAAACATGACATGGAAAACACACGTGGAGACTATGGTAAAAAAAATTCATCAATTTTGCTATGCTTTACACAATTTGAATAAGGTTGCAAATCGTAATACTGTCCTTACTGCGTATCATGCATATGTCTCCACAACTCTTCGTTACGGCATAATATTTTGGGGCAACTCTGCCAACAGAGAAATGGTATTTAAAGCCCAAAAACAATGTCTTCGAGCCATATGTTTGTTAAAAACCACCGAAAGTTGCAAACCATTTTTCGTTGGTTTAAAAATACTTACGCTTCCATCCCTCTATATTTATGAAATTTCAATATTTGTTAAGGAGAATCTGTCTAAATTTGAAAAACTTAATACTAGACGTCACCAAAGCACACTAAAATCAAAAAAACACAATACTGCACTTTTCTCAAAGAGCTGTCTTGGCATGGGTCCAAAGATTTACAATAAACTACCAAAAACTTTAAAAAGCATGACCAACATAAACCATTTTAAATCGCAACTTAAGAAATTCTTGATTGAAAAGGCTTACTACTCTATCAATGAGTTTTTGGATGATAGAAGCATAAAATAAAAAATGTCCGATCCACTTGCTATTATATCTTGTTTACGACTTTAATTGTTTGAAATAGTTTTATTTAGTTTGTAGTTTTTGCACCTAATTTTGTACGCCTTGAAAGGCAAAACATAGTGAAACAACACAAATTTTATACCAGTACCAATATTACCTATGTTCAACAAATAAAATACTTTGACTTTGACTTTGACTTTGACGTCATTTGCTTTGCGCTTACGAGCGTCGACCCATGCCAGGTAGGCCGCGTGCTTAAGCGCATCAGCGCGATTGCACTCGGCACCAAACCAAGGCCGAGCTTCGCCAGATTTCGCTATGTCAGAGAACGGAATGTAGTACTCCATTCCCCTCCGCAACACATCCGACACGGCGTCCGCGCACGACGAAGCATCAGTGGAAGAAAAGCAAGTAGGCTGCCAAGGGTAACATGCGAAAAAAGATCGCATGCCATCCCAATCTGCTGACCTGTATCGCCATACCCGGTGCCTCTTGGGCTAGGATCGGGCGGGGAGTATACGGATACAGACTTCACCAGACAGTGGTCGGAACTACCCAGTGGTGAAGAAATTGACACCGAATAGCGGTCTGGATCTGTTGTCAGCAAAAGGTCCAAGCAATTGGCAGTGTGCGATCAACATCGGGCACCCTCGTTGCTCCCTGGACCAGCTGGGTAAGATTTAACGCAAGCGCTAGCTTTCGCGTCTCTCGTCCAGCATGGTCAGTGCACTGGTATGGGAAGAGCCACTCCTGATGGTGGGCATTGAAGTCCCGCAGTAACACCAATTGGGCAGAAGGGTACCGCTGCTGAGCCGCATCCGCCGCCTCACTCAGGTGCTGTGTAAGCCCAGTTGTCTCCAAATTACCGCTGTGCGAACGGTAGACGCAGGCTTAGACAATTTTGTCTAAGCCTGTGTCCACTATAGCCCACAGCGTCGAGAACCTGGAGTGCCAAGTCCTGCAAGAAGGTGTTGCGGAGGGCACGGTTTGACCACATCAGCCGAATAGGGAACAAACTTACTTCATACCCAGCAGGTAGTAAGGCTTTTTGGTCCCTGGCTAAGTCGGTCGAATCGAACTTCTGCCGCCCCTCACTACCACCACTGCTGAGACCCGACGGGACGCTGGCCCACTCCGCTGAGGAGAAAGCGAACTTGTTTGCTTCCTTGTTTGCGCAATCTTCGCGTCTGGATCCCGGTGGCGCGAGGCTCCCTGCTTCTCCTGGTCGATGCGAGTCGAGCATGTCGAACATTCGCATTCATCAGAAGGACGTCCGTAGGGTGCTGCGTAACCTAGACGTGAACAAGGCTAGTGGCCCCGACGGGATACCGGCAATTGTTCTGAAAACTTGTGCGCCTGAGTTGTCTCCGATCTTGACACGCCTATTTCGCCTTTCGTTTGAGACTGGAAAGGTGCCGAAGGCTTGGAAGCAAGCTAACGTGCAACCCGTGCCCAAGAAG
Source organism: Lacanobia oleracea (assembly GCA_950371165.1). Taxonomy (NCBI): domain Eukaryota; kingdom Metazoa; phylum Arthropoda; class Insecta; order Lepidoptera; family Noctuidae; genus Lacanobia; species Lacanobia oleracea. Next base: position 18,740,766 of record OX493406.1, read on the forward strand.
GGTAGTCGAGCTGACCCGTCGAATTATAGACCCATCTCGGTAACGTCCATACTCTGTAAGACTATGGAACGCGTGCTGAATCATAAGCTCCTGGCGTACCTAGAAGGAAATGATATCCTTAGTGACCGACAATACGGGTTCCGCCTAAATCGGTCAACTGGGGATCTTCTAGCGTATGCCATTCACATCTGGAGTGAAGCCATAGAAAAGCACGGGGAGGCACTAGCGGTCTCCCTTGACATCTCGAAGGCTTTCGACAGGGTCTGGCACGATAGCCTTATTAGTAAGCTTCCTTCCTTCGGTCTGCCCGCCGGTTTGTGTGATTGGATTGCAGATTTCCTGAGGGATCGGTCTATCCGAGTGGTCATAGATGGCTGCTCGTCTGGACTGCTGGATATTAATGCCGGGGTTCCTCAGGGGTCGGTGCTTTCGGCAACACTGTTCTTGCTGCATATTAATGATCTTCTTAAACCCGGTACCTTTGGGTATGCAGACGACAGCACTGTTGCTGAGAGATACGTGTCCGACGCACGAGCTGGTGGGTCGCAGATCCGGTCTCTTCGGGAGGCTATGGTTGAGCGCTTGAATGTGTCCTTACAGGCTGTCTCTGAATGGGGCGATGCCAATCTGGTCAAGTTCAATGCTGCTAAGACCCAAGCGTGTCTATTTTCCGCCAAAAGGAGCCAATTCCACCCAGCTCCATCTTTCCGAGGTGCAACCGTGCCGATAACCGACCAACTTGAGCTTCTTGGGGTTACATTAACATCTACTCTCAATTTTGGCCCTTACATAGAGGCTAAGGCTCAAGTGGCTGCAAAGAAGTTGGGGATTCTGGCAAAGGTGAGACGATACTTCACGCCGGAACAGCTGCTCAAACTCTATCAAGCGCAAGTTCGATCGTGTATGGAGTACTGCTCTCATCTTTGGGACGGATCTGCGAGATACCAGCTTGATGCCCTTGAGTCAATTGAGAAACGAGCCAAGAGGATAATTGGCAATGAGAGGCTCGTCGCGACGAAGCTCCAAAGTCTTGAGCATCGACGACGAGTTGCTAGCCTGTCGGTTTTCTACCGGTTGCATTTTGGGGAATGTGCGACGGAATTGCATAATTTAATTCCGCCAAGCCCGTTCCATCATCGGACCACAAGACGAACGGCGATGCGCCACCGGTACATGGTGGACATCCCACCCACACGCACAAAACGTTTTGGGAACACATTCATAATGCGTACAGCTAAGGAGTGGAATTCCCTGCCGGAGTCTGTGTTTCCCGATAGCTACAACCTGGGAGTCTTTAAGTCAAGAGTGAATAGGTTGCTTCTAGGCAGGCGTGCTCCATCTTCGACCACATCATCGCTTACTATCAGGTGAGATGGTGGTCAAGCGCGTGCCTATTATTAGTTAAAAAAAAATAAAAAAAAAATAAAAAAGTCTTCAAGGTAACGGAGACGCCGATAGCAGATGTTGTCCCGGGCGTACATGCATACGCCCGCGCGTGGTCTGAAGTGGTGCTCCAGGGTAAACCCTGGGTAAGACAGGTATGACACGTCCGACGGACATCCGATCTGCGTCTCCGACAGGAACAAGAGCGCTGGTTTCTCGGTCTCAAGGTGGTGATGGACTGCAGCGAGATTTGAGTGCAGACCTCGTATGTTAGAGAGGTGCACTTTATGCGAAAGGGCGTGCTGCCGCTGTACAGCTTTTCTCTTTTTGCCCCTGTTCATAATAAAAGTGAGTGAGGTTGAGGAGAAGGAAGTGAAATGAGGTTCCATGCTGCTAACCCTCAGGCACGCCCCGACAGGACGACATCTTTGGGGGACTAGTCTGGAGACTGCGGGGACGCCCGAGCCCCCCCGGGAATGACCATCGGGCCCTTTCATCTGGTCGCACCGACGATCGTGGGTGATGCATCCGGTTTGCGGTCAGCAGTGTACGGACCCTCCTATCCAGGGCGTCAAGCTCAGTTTGAGTCCATTTGAGTATGCCGAAAGAGTACATTAATACCGGCATGACTCAACCGTTGAAGGCGCGCACCTTATTTCCGCCCGACAAAAGGCTATTCAAAACCTTTTTCAGGCGGCCAAAGAATTTCAGATCATCCATGTAAAAAAGGTGAGATATGGCCTGACCACCTCTTCTCAACCGATAGCCTAGACCTGAACCCTCCAGCAATGTGCTTAGAGGATTCAGAGCTAAGCAAAACCAAAGCGGACTCAAACTGTCGCCCTGAAATATTCCCCGTTTAATCCACACAGGCTCATCGTCCCCCTGAATTGGTCGACATCCTGGATAGCGAAGGACTGTTTTCTACTGCCTCATACATGACTTTGTACAACTCCAACACCCTCATGACCCATGTATGTGGCACAGAGTCGTAGGCCTTCTTGTAGTCTATCCAACATGTCGATAGATCCTTGCGGGATCGACGAACCTGTTGGCTTATAGCCATGTCTATGAGGAGAAGCTCCTTAGTGCCGCGGGACCCCTTCCTACAACCATTTTGAGAGGTGAAAATAATTGAATTAGTCTCAATGTGTTCATTGATCTTCACTCTCAGAATGGATGTAAGAAGTTTATAGACCGTCGACAAACAAGTAATTGGTCTATAGTTCTTGGGTTCCGCGGGACTACCGGTCTTATGGAGTAGGTGGGTAATGCCAGTTGTTAGAAACTGTGTGCGACCCAGACTCTAAGGATGACTGGAGTTGAGTTGCCAGGAGCGCGTGTGAGCTGCTATACCATTTGAGCCAGAAGTTATGCAGTCCGTCCGGTCCTGGAGATTTCCAGTTCGGTAACGGACGGACTGCTTTGGCTACATCTAATGGGGAGATGTTAATTTTTTCCATTTCTGGTATAGCTTCACACACGCGCTCGACATCACGCATCCAGCCATCCTCGGTATGACAGACGGGCACCGACCAGATGCTTCGCCAGAATGTATTCGTGGCGATATCATCCGGGCGGCACAAATCCGTCACACTTTGTTCAGATCGCTCCCAAGCTCTATATACCCACCTCTTATCGCTTTGGAACATGCGATTCTGCAAGTATCGATCAACCCGCCGCTTATACCGCCGAATACGGTTCGCCCATGCATAAACTTTCTGCTTCAGGAAGTCGATGCGCTCCGTGACACGGGACGTGTAATCTCGAGGGCTGATACCAGTCCCCGAAAACGCCCGTCTCACAAAGCGCATCACGCGTGGCCGTGTGTTGCCCTCCCTGAAGCAGTATAGTTTGCCGATGAGTGCCCTAGCCTCATCGATCCGCCGCTCGATCCTGCACTGCCAGGCTGGTACAGCAGGTTTTGGTCGCATAGTTTCATCACTAGTATTAAACTTAATATTTGCTAACATGCCGCAACAGCCCCGCAATACAGGATTGAGTGCGTATCAAGGAGGCTCTCGCTGTTTTCAAAGATGTTCTGCAGCAGCGTGTCCAGAGCACACACCAGCGCCCTGTTTTTTGTGCATAGGTAACCGTGATAAACGGGGCCTAAGTTCGGTCAACCCTATCATCTACCTCATAACTGACGTTGTTGGGCAGCGGTGTGATTACGTCACTAGCTGGCGCCTGAACCGCGGCCTGTGTCGGAGTTGAGATGATAAAGTTGCTCAGTGCCTCTGAGCTATCAAGTGCAGCATCGTCCTACCTGTGATTACGTTGGATAACCCGCACCTGATCCAACAATCGTTGGGCCGAGACGTTCACGGTTGGTTCCAGGTCCTGAAACAGAGACAGCATCCTGACACGGTACGCAGTAAGGTTAGTTCCCCCCTCGGTAAAAATTTAGTTACCGGTAGCGCGAATGAGGGGTTGGGAGGGGGTGGGGGGGGAGAGGGGGATTCCTCCCTCCCCCTCGGTACCACTCCCATAAAAAGGAAATACACCATTCTCGAGAAAAACGAATTATTGTAAACTAACCTCAAAACACTTTTTGTCATAATAAAGTCGCTTCTGGAACGTCTCCGGCGCTACGGGAAGTGCAGCCCCTTCGCCCTTGCGTAACAAACGATAGGTACCCCTGCTCACCTACGCAGATTCGGCTTGTTGGTCGCCTCCGGCGACCAGCCTCAGCCGCTCCGGCTCGCACGGGTGCCTTTCCTTTGTTACAGCGGGCGGGGGCTGCTCTCCCTCCGCGCCTCCGGTTTTTATAAACACTCTAGGGGTAGCAGCCAAAAGACTAGGTGGAGTCGGGGTGCCCTGATTCGGTTTTGGGACAGATTCGACCTATTTTAACCATAAAGATCTTAATAGAGTTCCTAGGTAGCTATAGAAGAAATGAAACAACAAAACATTCATATTTTTCATTTATTAAAACTAAAGTTTATCACACTTGATCGTATGCGCAAAAGTCGGTCGATGAGGCAGAAAATCGGTGTCCATTATAAAAGCGTAGGTCAATCGTGAAGGCAAATAATCGAAATCCAGAGAACAAGCCAAAGTCGTCGAAGAAAACCATAATAAAACGCAGTGACACATGACGCAAAATGGCTTTTTTTGTGCGTTACTTTTTACCGATATTTCACGACATTTAATACCATAGACAATATTCTGGGTGTACTGGTAGTACTGGTACACCCAGAAAAAATCAAATCGCCCAAATTTACGTTTCGTTTTTCTTTCTATCCGATTTTAGGTTAGAATTTTTTTTTTGTAGTTTCTCGAAAAATATCCATTACCTTTAAATAAGAGTGATAACGTTTTAATCAGGGACCCAAACTATACCACCTTTGACCCTATTTACCTCTCTCCTCGAGCTACCGGTCTCTAAAGTCCAGCCTTTTATTTAACACAAAATTGGGAGCACGAAATAAAATTTACTATGACAATCAGAGTTGCCAGCGTATTACTTATATATTATTATTATAAATATTAATGGTAAATGATATTTATTTTGCAAATAAATAACAAGTTATAAATAAATCAACATTTTTTTATTTTTTTAGGTCGCATGGTTTTCGACTTATGTCGAAAAATGTTGAAATTTTTTACCATATTCCATATGATAGAAGTTTATGTAAAGATTACAGGCAAAATAAATCGATGTCTCTAAATATCACAATATTTCAGAAATGATCAGATCAACAAAAAATTAATTAGTTCCACAATCTGTAAAGAGATGGCACAGACCTAAAATTGCATATTCTACACCGCAGTTACAGTACCGCAGGGTCTCAACACGAAGAAAGAAAATTTAGTTCTAATACATTGTAACAGATGGTGCGATATGTATCGATTTTCATTGAAGTGAAAATGAAGATTTTTCTTTTTAATTCATTGATATACGAGTATAAAAACCCTTTTAATTATATTAAGAATGGCATGTTCTTCTATACTAATTTTAAAAAGAGGGAAATTTTTTGAGTTTGTGAGGTAACCTTTGGATCTACTAAACTGATTTCGAAAATTCTTTTACCAATAGAAAGTTTCGGTCCGTTACTTGTGAGTGTCCTAAGCTATAATTATATGAACCCGAAAAATATCGCCCAACGAAGTGGGCACGGGCCAGCTAGTATTTAATAACCTCCCATAGAATAATGGGCTCCAAATTCAAATCCATACAGTACCTATGTGCCAGTAGATGGCGCTGTTTGAGATTTTCTGTTCAACTCACTACCTACTCGGGCGAGTTAACTTGATATTATGTAGATGTATCAACATTCGTGGCTAGGTAATAACAGCCGCACGGGTCAATCTTCAAGGTTAAGCAACGCTTGCTAAGGTTGGCCTGTGGATGGGTGACCATCTTAATATACCGAGTTTTCTCCGTGCCTCAGAAAGCACGTTAAGCCGTTGGTCCTGGTTGTCATTTGTAGATCTTTGGCAGTCGTTACGGATAGTCAGAAGCCAGTTAATCTGACTCCAGTCTTGCCATGAAGTACCGTGTTACCCAGTTAATGGGTTGTGGAGGTCTGGTAGGCAGCCGCTTCTCGTAAAATACTGACTACTTACTACTTTTTGAAGCCCTAATTTGGCTTCAAAATTTCGCCATTTTCTTTTTTTTTCATTTTGGTATACCCAGTGTCACTCTCACAGTAAATACAAATCTAACGACACCTCTCAAACTATAATCCATCGAGCCATTTAGGTTCTTGGGCTTGCCAAAAAAATATACATACATATATACACTCGAAAAACATAACCTTCCTTTTTTCGCAGTCGGGTAAAAAAACCACAACCCTCCTTCTTTCGCATTCGGGTAATTAATGCAATCTCAAATTAATAACTATCGATTTCTGCAGACGCAATTCAATATATTTTTCAGTGTTCCGTCTTTTTAACCGACTTCGTCAAAAAGGAGGAATATGTTCGGCTGTATGTATCTTTTTTTTTATGTATGTTCACCGATGTCTCCGCAAATTATGGACCGATCTAAAAATTCATATACGCCTATACTCCTGAGGTGGTCCCATTGTCACCAAGTCAGAATCTGATCATGGGATCCCATGAAAATCGAGGGAAACCCTCAAATTTCATAAGCACATACACTGTTTTTCATAAACTTTCTAACGCGATTCAGATATTTGTGCCTGGTAATCATCATCTTATGTTGCTGAGCTAATGATGGAAGGTATAAGTCAGGATCTGATGATGAAATCCCATGAAAAATGTTTGTTCAGCGATATTTTCGCCAATTGTTAACCGATTTCGATGATTCTTTTTTTGGAAGAGTATTTTCTCGGACTAGTATCATTTAAATTTGGTGAAGACCTGATGAAGAACTTCGGAGGTAGGCAACGGAGCTCTTCAATAAATGATAGCAAATGGATCGGGATTTCTGTAATCGCATGTCTGTTGATTGTTTACACCAGTTCATAACATAATTTCACACCGGCACGCTGTGCTTGTGGTTTCACTTTTTGGTGGTACCTGCGTACCACTAACAAGTAGAACAAAAAAAAACTTTTTAACAATAAAATAAAACCGACTTCCAAAAACAAAACACAACGAAGTAAAAAATAACTTTAATTTCGGAAGTCGGTGTTCAAAAACGAAATAATCAAAAACACCTTTTTATTATGTGTAGTTATGTAATACGTGCGCACCTGAACTTGAAATAATATAAATAATGGGAGTAAAAATATTTGACATATTAGTTTTACTGATGTAGGACATTTTAACTTGACACGCCGTGGCTGCCTAAAGAAGACAATAGGTACTTTTTATTTTACTTCAAATTGTTTTTCTTAATTCTATAAATTGTAAGTGCCTAAACACCATTATGCTAATAGTCATTATGCCTAGTATAATTATGCGAATAAAATGTATGCCAATACAAGTTAGCCTTCAAGATAATTATGCAAACATAAGCTGTATGTGAAATAAAAATACGGCAAAGTATTATTATGGCAAAACAAGTTATACCAAAATAGTTATGCCAAAGTATATTTGGAAAAAGAACATACTGCGAAAAGAAGGGATCTCGAATTATTGACTGCAGCTGATGTATGCTCAAATTTAGACTTATTTTAGGTGAAATCCCACGATTAACAAAGTATAATAAGGGCTGCTTGGCGATTGCTGTACGTATATATAACAAATTACCATTTAAACTTAAATTACTAAATAACAGACTGTTCAAACTTCACTTGTTTAAAAGGTTAAACGATAATAACTTTTATAGCATTAACCGACAGAATATCACGGACTGACTTTCATGAAACAAGTCATAAACAAAGTGGGTCCTCTTGGACCCAGCTGGGAATACTTTGAACATAAGTTGTGTTCATCATTTTGCACGCTCTAGTCTTAAGCAAAAACATGTATGATCTCATCTTTAACTCATGTGATACCTTCGTATATCATATTTAATGCAAATAAATGAATTGAATTGAATAGGGAATATGCATGGGATTTTTTTAATGAAGTACTTATTGACTCTAATACACAATCATGAAATTATTTTTTTAATACCTAGCTTGCAATTAGAAAGAGAAGTCCGATATGAACTTTGACGTCAAAGTCCATGACGCGTATACATCTGCCGTATAAAACAGCGTTTTCGCGAGAGGAACAGAAATAGTTCCTTAAAATAATTATATCTCGTTTGTTTTTCCAGCAATTTTTATTCTATCACTGTTAATATTTTTGTAAATTTTAAGAGATACATCATCTGCTTAGCGTTTTCCCAACTATATTGGGGTCGCCTTCCAGTCAAGCCGGATTTAGCCGAATACCAGTATTTTACGTGGAGAGGCTGCCTACCAGACCTCCACAACCCATAAACCGGGTCATTGGCCCATTGGCTGGCTGGATGTGCAATAAATAAATAAATAAACACGGTACTTCATGGCAAGACTGAAGTCAGATTTACTGGCTAAAATAATTTAAAATTTTAGAGATACATTGTATATATAATAAATACTTTCTTCATGCATTCCTGTATCGCTAAATTCGCCGCAAACCAAGAAGGTGGATAAGAAGAGCTGCTGTGAACATGCCAACAGGGGTTCAAAACAGCTTGGCCCAACTACGGGCACGCGGGACACGTGGCTAAGTAATAACAGCCGCACTGGTCGATCTTGAAGGTTAAGCAACGCTTGCCAAGGTTGGTCTGTTGATGGGTGACCATCTTAACATACCGAGTTTCCTCCGTGCCTCGGAAAACACGTTAAGCCGTTGGTCTCGTCTGTCATTTGAAAATCTTTAGCAGTCGTTACGTAAATTCAGATTTACGTAACGACTGCTAAAGATTTCCACAACCCATTAACTCTGGCTGAAGTCAGCTTCAGCCAGAGTTAATGGGTTGTGGAAGTCTGGTAGGCAGTCGCTCCACATAAAATACTGGTATATACAGCTAAATCTGGTTTGACTGGAAGCCGACCCCAATATAGTTGGGAAAAGGCTAGGCACATGATAATTATTTGTTGTTATAGTAGGTAGCAATAAAAATACACATTCTGTGAAAATTTCAACTGTCTATTACGGTTCTTGAGATACAGCCCGCTTCAATTTCTTTTACATAGATTAACCTTATCAATACCTTCTTGCTTCATTAATATTATAATTAGGTACCTAGGCTAACTTGTTTAGACCACTGTTACTGACGAAACCCTGTGCGATCTAATAATAACATTATCTACTTCTGAAAATTTTAAATGAAACAGAATAGTTCACCACTTATATATTTTATTAATCTTTTTTTTTCTTAATACAATTAGCCCGGGGAGACCTTTAACTAGCTGTGAGACAATCACACGCAAAATTACACACATCCACTACACTCATCATCTGCCTAGCCTTTTTCCCCACTATATTGGGGTCGGCTTCCAGTCAAACCAGATTTAGCTGAATACCAGTATTTTACGCGGAGCGGCTGCCTACCAGACCTCCACAACCCAGTAAGTGGGTAACACGGTACTTCATGGCAAGACTGGTGTCAGATTAACTGGCTTCTGACTATCCGTAACGACTGCCAAAGATCTACAAATGACAGCCGGGACCAACGGCTTAACGTGCTTTCCGAGGCACGGAGGAAACTCGCTATGTTAAGATGGTCACGCATCTACAGACCAACCTTGGCAAGCGTTGCTTAACCTTGAAGATCGACCCGTGTGGCTGTTATTATCTAGCCACGAGCTCCTCCATCACACTAACTAACACTATTATCACTACTTATAAGTAATGAGTATTTATTACTTATAAATAGTAGTGATGTGAGAGATAAAATTATTAAAAAAAATTTAAGAAATGTCTAATATTATTTGAACTTCCTCCGGTTTATAAGAGTGCTGTAACTGACTACTTTTCCCCCATTTTGCATGCGACTTGTGCTAAAAAGAGGGGCGCACTGTGTTTCGACGGATCAGAAGCTGTCCGATATTGGGCACGACACAACGGTGCTCTGAACTGTCACTATGCAAACTTTTGATTTCTTGTATGTATTATTTTAACCGTTATTGTTTTAAACTATAATAATGTGTTAGATCTGATTATTTTCAGGTACTGTGTTATTTTGTTACTGAATATAATAACGTGTTATTTATTACTGTGTTATTATGATTTTGAATATAACGAACAAACCCATTTATGTCTATTATTCTTAACTCTCCCACAGGTATGGCTAATCTGATTCTATCAGAGCAGATCTAAACTAGTTTTCACGGATTTTAGTTTTAATTTCTTCAACTGAGACACCCGATTGATGTTTTGCTTGTGGTTCTGTAAAGAAAGAAAAATAATTAATCAAAACCATAGAAATGACTAGGTATTTAGGTACTTGAATTCTGCTCAAGTGTGTGATGCGTGAGCGATTGCCTATCTGACCTTACAACGACCATTTAGCTGTATGGTTGTTGGACCTTTACAACCCAGTAACTGAGTAACAATACTTTGTACTACTTGGTAGCACTGTTTTCAGATTTGTTGGCTTCTGACAATCCGTAGGTAACGACTGACAAAGATCTAAAATGACAGCCGGGACCAACGGCTTAACGTGCTTTTCGAGGCACGGAGAAGTCTCGGTATGTCAAAATGTTCATGCACCTACAGGCCGACCTCGGTTGGCGATGCTTAACCTTGAAGATCGATCTGCGCCGCTATATTGCCGCGAGCTCCATAGCTCCGGAACTGTACCTACTAAGTGATATGTAAATAGAATGTGTTATGAAATTGAATGGGACATAGAATATAAAAACAATATGTAAATATTGCAAATATGTCGAATGTGTTTTTATTGTTCCATCATGTGAAAATATTGGAATTTGTCACATAGCGTGACAGAATAGCCTTATCAGGAAACAGTTGTCTATATATATAAAAATGAATCCCTATTTCCCTTGGTCATCGCATCACGCTTGAACGGCTGGACCGATTTCGATAATTCTTTTTTTGTTGTGTTTGTTCTGGTCACGAGAAGGTTTTAGGCCATATATTATCACGCTATGTGCTTTGGAGGATGAGCAATATAAAAAAAAATGACCGTTTTAACGACAGGCACAAGGTTCGATCCCCGGCCAGCAACAGCTATTATTTTTGTATTTATTTTATCTTTTGAACTTTATTTTTACACCAAAGTATTGTCAAAAAAAATAATAAAATGGGTTTTTTTGCACTTAAAATTACATTTAAATTTATATTTCAAATTTTGGCAAACAGTTTAGTGGGGAATTGTTATAAAAACCACAACTTAATATAACTTTGCAGATACTTATGCGTCTAACCTTAGCAATGTTTATCATCACGCTATACATTCAGTCAAAAAAGTATCGGGAATGGATGATTTGTTTATGGTTCCAAATTCAAATTTTTGATTTTTTGTAGTTGTTAGATTGGCACAGCTGTTTTCCATTTTGGCGCGGAGTTTGAGTTGCATCTGTTATTTATATTAAATACAGTGCTGGTTTTAGTAATATCATATATAGTGTGTATTGCAATTTTCATAATGGACAAAAATATCGAACAAAGAGTTTGTCTTAAATTTTGCATCGCCAATGGAATTTCGTGTTCGGAGTCACTGAAAATGTTACAGAAGGCTTACGGTGAATCGACTTTATCAAAAACTCGTGCTTATGAGTGATTCAAAGCGTTCAAAAGCGGTCGAGATGTGATGGAAGATTTGCCTTGCTCTGGTAGGCCGTCAACGTCTGCAACTGAAGTTAAAATCGCAAAAGTGAAGGAAATAGTGACTGAAAATCCCCATTCAACTCTGAGAGAGATAGCCGCCGAACTTTCTGTATCTCACGAGTCAATCCGTACCATTTTAACTAATCATTTGGGTATGAAACATGTTGCTGCTCGGCTAGTCCCAAAAGATCTGAACTTTCTCCAAAAACTCAATTGCATGAAAGTCGCTGAGGACATGCTAGAACGAGTCAGTTCGGACCCAACATTCATGAAACGCATTGTTACTGGTGACGAGACGTGAGTTTACGAGTTTCACAAGCAAACTAGTCAACAAGCTTCGGAGTGGCGCCTTCCAACTGAACCGAAACCGAAAAAACCACGCCAAAGTCGATCAAAAGTCAAAGTCATGTTGACTGTTTTCTTTGACTATCGCGGTGTTGTGCACTCTGAATTCTTACCGGAAGGTCTAACGGTAAATAAAGAATATTATTTGAGCGTTATGCGGCGTTTGAGAGAGCAAATTCGACGAAAAAGGCCAGATTTGTGGAAAGAAAATTCTTGGATTTTGCACCACGACAATGCGCCTTCGCACAAGGCTATCATTGTGAACGAATTTTTAACCAAACACTCAACAAATACCATCCAGCAACCACCATATTCACCAGATATGGCTCCTGCTGACTTTTTTCTTTTTCCTAAACTCAAATTACCACTTCGTGGCACCCGTTTTCAATCGATAGAAGACATAAAGGAGAATTCGCGGCGAGAACTGAACTCAATTCCGGAAGCAGCGTTTAAAAAATGTTTTGATGAATGGATTATTCGTTGGCGCAAGTGTATCGTTTCTAAAGGAGCATACTTTGAAGGTGATAAAATAAATTTGGATGAATAACAGACATTTTGTGTATTATTGATCTTTTCCCGGTACTTTCTTGGCAGAGTAGTACTTTCAAGGAGCTGAGCAGCAAAAAACCATGACATAAATTAGATCGGCTATTTCAATCATTTGTCAACAGTACTCATAGATCATCGGTTTAGAGACTGCCTTTCTAACGACTTGGTATGGTTTCGAATCCAAACAGTTACGGTTATTTTTGAATTTTATACATATTTTTAAATTATTCATTTCCTTTATTTTTATTTTTACTAATATTTTTATACATTGTAACATGTTATTATTGTATTTTTTTGGCATTCATCTATGCCAAAATATAATGGCCCATATGTTAAATGATAATTAACAGAACCATTGTAGATAACTTTTACACATAAACCGGATAGAAATTGTGGCAATTTACATGAAATCAACATAACATAATGCAGATACCCATAATGCCATCTATTGACCTCAAAACAACATGAGAATTATATCAAAACATATTTTTTTGTTATTAGTGGTACTTTTAAGACGTCTGAAAAAAAAGGGATTCTTTTAATACCTTAAAAATATCGTGTTGAATGAATTCCTATTAATAAAAAATAAAACAAACTCAGAACTAGTATTTAGACAGTTCAACTTCAGATTCCATAGATGGCGTTATATATTTGATCTCATTTTCTTAAATCGTCAGGCGTCCGCTTACATTTGCTAAGCTTAACTTGAGTTGCTCAAAAATGAATCTTTACAGGTCTAGGGCCTGAGATCACATCATACCACCCACGAGCAGCTGGCGAAGTCCCATGGTAAAAGAGTCGCGAAAAGAGTTGAATAAGATTAGTTAATCGGATGTCTAACTGAGTTTTACAAATATAAGTCGTTTCGATTTAGGTTCCCGATTCTAAATAAATTGAGAATTAACTTGATTCTTCAAGTAGTTTCTTATCTTAGTAGTTTGAAGAATAGCACCATTCATATAGCGCAAAATAATATTAGCATAGGTAGGTACTAAAGATCAAATATGCAAACATATGGCCTTTTTTATGGCCTGACGCCATAAAGAAGGCTGTTAAAGGCGGCATGCACAGAGCGGTCCAAACTGCAGAAGACCGCATGGATACGCGGTCGCGATCCTCAGCATTCCAGAAACGACGGAGAAGAAGAAAAATGCGAACATGATATAAGAAGGCCATTCAAATGTGCATTATTTTACGAATACTGTTAATGGTATACACCACAATCAAAGAATGGTTAGGTTATTTTAGAAGATAACCTATTTTGTCCGTTTCTTCAGCATTAATTCATTACTTCTGTAAACGGAGAATCCACCGACCAAGCAGACTATTAACACGGATAATATTGACAAATGTTTTTGGGAAAAATAAGGAAAATATTTCCATGAAAACGCAAATGAAAAAAATGATATTAAAATCCGATCAAATTTTATGATTTCTTCACTTGGCTGAAAGTCACACGTATACAACTAACTGTCATAGTAGCTGAAATAAAATTTCGGTTATTTGCTCCGGCAAATAACTGAAATTTTATTCTTACTTTAATTTTAGCTTCACTGGGAATTGAACAGTCTTAACTGTTCAAGTCCCAGTAAAGCAACAGCTCAGGGCCAAAAACTATCCGTTGCAGGTTTCACCCTCCAGTGGATCATGGGAAACTGTAGATCCCCAGGCAATGACGCCAGAGACGAACTTTGCGAAGAGAGTTTCCGAGACGGTACTGCTGTACCTGTACCCACTTCTCTTCTTACCTTTCTTACTGATTCGTACATGAATTTGCCAGAGATCAGCTGAACTTCAAGACAACAGATAGTCAGCGTCTACAAATTACCTACAGTGCAGTCTATACATGCGACTAACTAAGCGACTTCTCAACCCAAGCAGAAATACTTACGGTATTAATTTATTTATTTATTACGGGTAATTTCCCCGTAAAAAATATCTTTTCAATATAGGCACTGCGGCACGATAGATCGATGATTTAAAAAAGGTTGGCAGTGGGTGGACGTGGACTGCACAAAACCGGAATGGTTGGCGCTTTGTGGGAAGCTTACATTTAAATGTGGACGGTAATTGTCTGAAATGATGATGATGATGATAGTCGCCATAGACAGCCCAATGTAAGAGGTTGCTTCAATACCGAGAAATCAGTAGCGCACTTCATTCTGGAAATGAGGCCTTTGCTACCCGACGTGCATAAATCTTCGGAAAGATTAGGACACTCAGCGAGTCTTTGCCAGGACTCCTAAGCACAATGGCGCGAATGGGAGACTAAGTGCGGATAACGGAATCTCAACTGTACTTTCTCCGTTGCGGGTAATCTTTCCGTCTGGATACCTACAGTTTTCCATTTCAACTTTATGTAGCTCTACCCCAGCAACTTTTTTCAAATTAAAACGTTTCTCATTTCGAAAAATTACTAAGATTGGTCGGCGTTTTGAATAGAAGAGGTGATACTGCATTTCCCTTGCATTCAAAGGGGGTCAAGTAATGCTGAAGTTGGCTGTTCGTATATCTTATGCCACAATGGTTGCTGGTCGCTCACAATGGGCCTCATCAGAAGGCTTAAAGTCACTCAAAGGGCAATGGAGAGGGCAATGCCTGGAGTTTCCAGTTTCCTTACTTGATCGAATCAGAAACGATAATATTCGTAGATAACTAAGGTTACCGACATAGCCTGAAGAATTGCCGAACTAAAGTGGCAGTGGGCAAGGCATATTGCCCGCAGAACAGACGGTCGATGGGGCCGAAAAATTCTGGAGTGACGACCGCGTACCAGAAGACGCAACGTTGAAAAGCCTCCCACAAGGTGGACCGATGAAGATCGCGGGTAGCCGATGGATGCGAGACGCGCAAAACCGGTTGTTGTGGCAACGCTTAGGGCTATGGCGACGCTATGTCCAGCAGTAGAGGTCTTTCGGATGATATGTTGATATCTTATCTTAGCGATCTTACCTAGCGACATCAAACTATATGACATAGGTACATGCAAACGAAGTTGCGTGCAACAGCTATCTTTTTCTAATCTTCTAATTTATAAAAATCTCGGATCACAGTGTTTGTTATCGAATTCCTCCGAAATGGCTTGCCCGATTAAATATTAAATTTTTGCGTTAATTTTATATGGCAAAGCAACGTTTGCCGGGTCAGCTAGTCTAATATATATCCCCAATGTAAAAAGTGTGTGTCGAGTAAATACCTACTAATAATAGTAGATTATGCACCGAGGGGATAAAACATTGTCAAATGTCACGGGCGTCATATTGAATTCCGTATACAATGAAGGATTCGAGATTTAACTCCCGAGCGACGCGAGAGTGTTAATACAAGAATCCTGAATGTAGCGAGGGATTTAAGCTAGCTCAAAGCAGATACCTTTATCCCTCGGGAAGCATATTCTACTTTTCACACTTACTGTTAGAAAATTGTTCGCAACGAAGAGAATACAGCATTGTAAACACGTTCGCAGGTTAAAAGAAGAATACTTAAAACTGTTTTGTATTTAAATAAACCTGTTATTATAGAAGTGGTAAGTGACACTGAAACCGAAAGCGATAGTGATAATGATGAAAGTGGTACGGAAATAAGCAGAGTATGGCCTCACAACCAGGATGAAGTTGTGTATGCAGGTTCATCTATAGATCACAATTACTGTACACCTGGTTTTCAATATATATATATATATATTTTTTTTAAATACTTTGCCCCACCCTAGGAATTTCTCCTGTATCGTGGGTGTGTTTGCAAACATATAAATACACATACACAAACAATATATTATTGTAATACCATTCAAGGTACCACTGCTAAATAGTCAAATCTGGTGTTAGATTCTGTGTGAGTTAGGTACGGTCATAACTAAATGTTAGACATCCAGGTACCTCTTGCAGGGTAGGTACCTACTTAAATTCGCATAAATGAAAGTTGTATCCCCCCGTGAAACATTTTATCTGCTGAATTACCACTTCATTGGATTACTTTTTAGATAAAGCCATTGTTTATTCCTGAGAGACTTAACTGTTGGCGTACCTACGTAACTGTAAATTATCAAATTATTTTATTTATTTTATATAGGAATCTTTGTTTTTAATTTGTAAAAACTGTAATTCTTATTAAACGATTATGTCTAATGTGAAATTTCTTTCTTGAAAACTTATTCAATTTTGGGCACCTTATATTACTTAGCAACACTGAATCGACGGTGCCGGCAACTTTCAGTTCACAGATAAGTGGGTAGGACTGTAGTAAGGCATTTCATCAAAAACAATAAATATGGTATGCTTTGCTCATTGATTAACAAAGACACTGCCGTTCGTATTAAATGAAATAGCAGAAATTTATTGAAATACTTATTTACTTGCGTTTTCACCATCTTCGATAGTTTCCGGAAGCTTGCAGCCTATGGTTTCTGGTAGCCACAAGCACAAAATAGCTCCTATGAGTGGAAAAAGGCCATAAACTAATGGAAGTACCCAAAAGCCTAAGTCATCGATCTGAAAAAAGTAAAAATTGTTGATCACTATTACCAACCATTGCAAAAGAAATTTATAATTATTTCGAATTCGAATTTTTACAGGTAAACATACAGATTACATTTTTAAATATTAAAAAAAAAACAATTTCTAAATATAAAAAATAGTAGCCCACCGGTATCGAAAAAAGGGTCCAAACTACCGGTGGTTAAGGCTTCTGAGAGAGGAACCTTCTAACTATACGCGCTGCATCCAGGGGGACTGCTTTCTGGACCAAGCCCTTCCAGATCCAGCTGCCAAACGAAAGCCTCTTCAGATGCTGGTCGAGGCTCTTGGCCATTCCACCATTGGCCGTCGTGATTATCGGCACAAAACTGCCGTGATATTACCTCAACGCTGCTGTGTTCACTTGTTATTACTATTTCAGCCTGTGTGTCCACTGCAGGGCAAAGGCCTCCCTTTCTTTCATCTTCCTTAAATGAAATGTACCAATCTTGCCAATAGGCGTCAAGCTCATCGTACCATCTTAGTCTGGGTCTCCCGCAATATCGTTAATCCCGCAATATCGGGATCCACATTGTGTTTGCCCATGAACCGTTCGACATGCGGCAGACGTGTCCGGCACAGTCCCATTTCAGGATGCTTTTTGGGTGACATCGGCGATTAGTGGTTCGGAGCACTGTGTTTCCGTATATTGGATAACGGAAACACAGTTTTGCTGCGCTCCATAGCTCGCTGACAAACTTCGAGCTTAAACCTCAAAAGAAATTAGTTTGAAAATAATAAAACAATAAATGTCTTACATAGGTAACGAAAAACGGTGCTACGATGCTGCCAAGTTTGGCTGCAACAGAGCTGACGGCCATTCCAATGTTCCTGATGACTGTGGGAAATACTTCTCCTGCGTATAAATGAAGTGCAGGGCCACTGACACTCATGCAAACAAATGCAATTGATACTAACACCAATTTTACAGTATCATTGTTGTAGAATGGGATAATCAGCAACAAACATGTTCCTAACAGAATATTCGAAACGATCACGATTCTCAAGCGAGGTACTCGAGTTATCACGATACACGCAAGAAGCAGCCCTGGCAATTGAAAAGTAGCTAAAAAAGAAATAAATACTTAATTATTGTATTTGAGATTGTAATTTTTGAATAACTACTCGTATAATAACAAAGTGTACCTGAAATAGCGAGATTGCTTAGAACATTTTTGCTCATGTGACCGAGATAGTGCTCAACGCCAAAGAATACCAAGCCGCCTTTGAACCAATTGAAGGCAACGAACAGTGTCTTAATTCTCATATTTGGTGTACGCACTAAATCGATGAGACCGTAAGTCCTTCGTTCATAAACGGCGTCAGTACTTTGCAGGACTGATGCCAACAACTTCTCATGACTTCCTATAGCTGCATTTACATTGACTTCAGATATTTTGTTCCACTTGGCGGCTTTCAGCAATACTTGGCGAGCTTGTTCTAATTTTCCGACTGCTAACAACCAACGTGGGGACTCGGGTACCAGCCTACGGCAAACAGTATTGTAAGTACCACAATAATTGAAAATTTAACGATAAATAAGTAATGAATTACCAGTAATAAGATAGTAGTAGCAACGATGGTATAGAGGTCATCAACCAGTATCCATTCCAGGTCTTCGTGAGATATGAAAACAGTGGCACAGTCATAAATCCCAGGATGAAAGGAATATGAAACATTATCATAATCATTGCACGGTTCCGAGTACCGACGATTTCGATTACTGAAAATAGTTTTTTTTTTTAATACTTAGATGTACTTCATTGACTGATTTCAATCAATTCTGTTTTTTTTTCATACCAATCACGATGCAGATGACCATAGCTCCGCCGGTAGCAATAGAGGATATAAATTTGAACAATAAAAACAGTTCAAACGTGGACATGAATGATGTTATGATCCCTGTTGACGCTTGAACCGTCATTGCAATCATTAATGGTATTTTTCTACCAATCCTGCAATCAATAATTTGTAATTGTTATGTAATTGACGAACGGTTAAATTTTGGTTATTTCTTCGTGTGTTTTAATCATAACTTTTATAATTAATGTAGGTACTTGCCTATCAGCAAGTATTCCAAAGAAAAGATTACCAATGAGAATGCCCAGCTGTGTTGCAGGTTGAACCAAACTCCCAATAAATTTACGATCGCACACCAAGTCCCACTAAAAAAAATCGATCATTACTGTTGACGTCTATTTTTAAGGATTTCACAGACAGCACAAAGCTTATTAAATTGAATAAAAATATTAGTAATCGAGTTACCTCACTTATGATAGTAGACTTGAAAGTACTGTCATCGTAAGTAAATTCAGTACACGCAACTTCGGGCAAACTCTCGTTGACTTTGACGAAACAAGCTTTCAACATTGAGTCACTGGCGTTGATCGGAGCTGGAGAAACACAGATGAAATCGTGGCCAGGTGCAATCACAGCTATTGCGAGTTGAGTCCATGCTGCAGGGAAATTCTTTAGAGAGAGTGCTATCGTTATTATTATTTG
Organism: Lacanobia oleracea; assembly: GCA_950371165.1. NCBI lineage: Eukaryota > Metazoa > Arthropoda > Insecta > Lepidoptera > Noctuidae > Lacanobia > Lacanobia oleracea. Next base: position 18,760,244 of record OX493406.1, read on the forward strand.
CCAGCGTCCCATTGAGCCTACCGCATCTTGAATGCAATCCGGGCGTTTCATGTCTGAAAAAGAAGTGTATGTGTACAGAGTAGGTACACCTGTCGGTTTTTCTATCAACATCTCAAGGTGTGAACTGGAGTAGGCATTTAGTGAAATTGTTGTTTTTGTTGTTGACAGCGTACTTCATATTCACTTCACCTAGGCTTACACGGTGGGATGTTAACAGAATTGCACTGCAGTTAGAAGTGAACTTCTTTGGCGATCTAAACACTTGCTGGGAATAACTGCTTAGTAGGTAAGGATATTTTGTGAACAGTTCTTAAAAAATTAATAGAAGTTATTGTTGTTATCCTGGGATAAAAATATTCTGTAGCTTTAGATACTGTAGCTCTTAACTAAAGTCTTTTTTTAACATCCGTTTTTACCTTGTGGAACGCAAATAAATGACAATGAACAGATATAGATTGGTAATTGACTTTACCTACTAAAGATAGAAGGCCTCGTAAATATACGAGTCTGTGTCCTGTAGTTAACCAAAGCCAATTTTCCATAGGTCATATACTATGATTGGGGGACCCAGCGTTTATGTGAAACGAATGTACAATGTGTTTGCCCACTTTCTGAAATACCGCGCATTCGCAAACATCTTCATTAACGAATATTCCTATAAGTCGATTATAAATATTGCTAATGAATATTGCTCTTTCTCTCTTGCAACGTTCCTACTTTTAGCTGTCTTGACTACATCACCAAGACACATACATCAATACATAACATAAAACAAAATCCCCCACCGCGTCTGTCCGCTTGTGAAAAATAGTAGTTTTGGTGACCCACAAGGTAGTATTTCGGGCTCTACTTTATTTATTATCTGCATATATAAATGAACTTTGCAACCTGTCACTCAAAACTGGTGTTACGATTTTATATGGGGATGAAACCATTGTATTGGTTTCAGATAAATTAAAGGTAGAGGCCTTTTTTTTAAGGATAGGAAATCATCAAATGACTCCTTCCGCTCTGGGTGAAGCAGGAGGGAATGTCAGACTCTTATAGACTAAAATCCATCTAGCCACTCCTCAATTTGCCGCGGCAGAGGAGTCTCGCACAAGCGTTGCGCCTCCACGCGGCATTTGTAAATGAGCGGGAGGGCTCTCGCCTCCAGATCCCATGGTGGCAGTTCGGCAAGAAGGCTCGGCGCCTTGCCAGAGACCGTGCGATATCCCCGGGCTAGTCGGATAGCCATGATCCTCTGGGACGCGTTGAAGTAAAGGGCAGGTCGCTTCCTCAAAGTAGGCGCCCACACCGGCGCCCCATAAATAAAAAGCAATGTGTTTCACCGAATTAGGGTACAATGATGATGTGACTGGAAATTCTAGCGTACTTGAATTCCTGCAGTTCCAAGTACATCTGGATCAACTGCTTCACGAAAATGTCAACATCTTCCGCCTCCACTGCACCACGGGAAGCTACCCCTAGACCTACTACATCCACCGTCAGAAGAAAGCGAACAGCGTAAAAAAAAACAACTTTCCAACCTACCGTGAGTTTTGTAGGCAAACCGATCGAGAGCCACCGATTACAGAACTTATTACGCCATTGAAATATTTCTTGTACTTCTTTGATGATGATATTCTAAGCCGTAGAGGAAAAGCATAAGTTTACTGTGCCGAAAAAGTACATTGGCATTTGTCTGCTTATGAGTTTATTTATTCATTGCCCCATACTCGAATGTACTAGGAATCTGACTTAGGTTTGCCTTTGATATGGAATATTATGTCGGAAAACCAATTTGAATATTTTCGGCATTATTTACACATAAATAACAATACCACTTAGTCACCAGCAAGTACTGCAGGATACGATCATCCGTGATAAATGTATGTACCCATACTCCAGCAAATAAATTATTTGTTTTTGTATTTGTCTCCATAAAACCAGACCTGTATTGCATGTCGTGCCATTTATGAAATAGGTTATTTCTAGGCAAGCGTGCTCCATCTTCGACCACATCATCGCTTACCATCAGGTGAGATAGTGGTTAAACGCGTGCCTATCAATAGTAAAAAAAAACATTTTTTAAGTATTATTATTTTGTTCTTAATCATTTTAACTATATTTGCCGGATTCTAGACTACAAATACGATTAGATAAGATTTTTTTTTCTTCAGTAAAAAAAATCATGCAGTGTAGGGCCGGCCCTGCCTATAATAATATTAGTATCTAGATGATCGAGCATTTCCCCTCACCATTCCCCCTCTTACGTATAACGTATTTTTACCTTTAGATGACAGGAAAAGCTATTAGAAGTTTATAGTGTTAATATAACAAGTTACAAAAATAAAATTGGTTTGGAACTCTTTACACGCGAATCCGACTCGCACTTGGCCAGTTTTTTTGTAAATGTTTATATTTGAATAAATTATTTTCACATGTTTTTCACTTTCTCGGGTCCCTGGCCGAAGCCAACTCGCAGAGGCTCCTTTAGATATTTCAAAAGGAATGGACCACCAACCGACGATTATCCTTGTATGCACTGTGAAAGTTTACCCAAGGACAATCCCCGGACTATTGCAGATTATTTCATTTTATTTTTATGTATTTGGGAAAATAAACGGTCACACATTGTATATAATATATAATTATAATGAATATTTTATGCCTTGCCAAGTCAGTACTTTTAATTGTTTCTGTTTTAATCTGATAAATAGTCAATTTATTTTATTTTAATTTATAATCTAATTTTTAATATAATTTAATTTCCCAATTTTAATTCAATTGTATTTTTATGAATTTGTCATAATTTAATAATTAATGTTTTACCAATGTTTTCTGTGCTAGCAGTGTTAACCTGTAATTAGTTGTTGCACCCGCAATTGTATCTTATTATATTATAAGCTGTTTATGTACTGGTGTAAACAGTTGTTGGTTAACCTGAATAAAATAAATAAATAACAAACAATATTACTAAAAGCGAAACAAATGCAAAACCAGCAACATTTTCCACATAATATAAACTTATTTTAAAAAACGATGGGTGCTCTCAATTGTTACAATAGTAAATCATTTAAAAAAACATTAAGTGTTGAAGGCAAAACTAAAACCAAACAGGCATGCAAAGAGAAAAAAAAGGTACATTATATAAAAATTTTAAACAAGCAAAAATTCAATTAATTGAGATTATCGGCAGTATCAATAATGTCACAAACAAGGCGTCTAAATTGTCCCGATAAAGCAGCAAATATATGTATTATTAAAATACTTATTATATTGCTTTCAAAGACGGCGTAAAGGCGCTCGCAAACCTGCGTTTGTTCGGTTAAAGGATACGGCAAACAAGGGTCGTGCGCGTACTCCGCGGCCTATGGTGGTTCTAGGTACTACGTAACTAATCTTACCAATAATTTCAGTACAATCGAAAGTGTTACTACAGAAGTGGAATAAAAACAAAGTCTCCAAAAAAATACGTCAGTTTTTGAGATTTTGTAGGTTCTACCTGTTCAAATGATCACTGTAAGAAGTACGTACGCAAGTGCAAAAACAACGGTAATGCATGGCTTTTAAAAACTTCCTTTGAACTTTTTCAATTGCTTCTGAATATTTACTGTAAAAGGGATTCCACACCGCATACTCCAACTGAGACCTGATTAAAGATTTGTAGAGATGTAAATATGTATTTGGACGAACGAATTCTATGGCTAACCTCATCACAAAACTATACATATAATTGTGGGTAGTTGTAACAGTCACACAAAGAAAAATTAGCTCTCTATTCAAAATTAAATATTATTTAATTAATTTATAGTTTACAAATATTTATGTCCTACTTCAAAAGTTTATAGTTGGTACCTGCTGGTGTAGCGTTATCTCTTTGCAATTCCCATTTTTAACTACTTTCACTGCACAATCACAATGGATTCACTGTCAAGTACTTTGAATGAACTGAAAGAGTTGTTCCAAGCGAGAATGTCAGCCTTTGAAGGAGAATTGAAGAAGGCTCCTTCATCACCCATCACAGCTCCTAGCCTGGCTGCGGAGTTTTCAACGTTCCGGGCATTCATCACTCAAGCTCTCAATAGCCTTCAGCGACAGGTGGAGCTACTTGCTCGCAGTGTCGACCAAATCGAGATGCGAGGGCGGAGGAAAATCTTACTTCTGCATGGTGTGGAGGAGGAGCAGAAGGAAGACACTGCCAAAGTTATCGCCAAAGTGGTCTGTAATACACTGCAGCTAAAGGAGTTCACTGCTGCTGACATCAGTCGATGTCACAGAATGGGGCGAGCAGTGGATAGTAAAACCAGGCCTATCTTATTCAAGGTTGGTAATCTGGCACTCCGGGATAAGATTTGGTTTTCAAAGGCCAAGTTACGGGCTTCAGGCGTCACTATGTCTGAGTTCCTGACGAAGGGGCGTCACGACGTGTTCCTGGCTGCGAGGGAGAGATGCGGCGTCTCCAAGAGCTGGACTAAGGCGGGCTGCGTGTACGTCCTTGGTCCCGATAATACGCGGCACCGAATCGAGTCCCTTGTCGAATTGGACAGGATAGCACCGATTCCCAGTGACCCCGAGCCTGCATCGGCAGTGACAGACTCGGTTCCGACCGCTACAGCTGCGAAGACTGGAAGGTTGAAGCGTGCTGTTTTGAAGAAGTGATTTGGTTCTTTTGAAGCCGTTTGGAAGGTCCGGGTAACATTTTGTTTTGTTTTTACCTCCGTTTGTTTTTATGTGTAATAACAAGATTTGACTTTTATACTACCTGACTTGTCAATGTCAGTGTCATGTCGTTGTCGATAACGTTCCGTTCCGTTTTAAGTAACTAAATGAAATCAAAAACGTAACGGTGCACTGGCAAGTTGTAATATTTGTTTTATTTTTGTTACTTGTATCTTCTGTTTTATGTTAAGTCTGTTACCTTTGTTACCCCAAATCAATTACTAGTAAATTGTAAGTAGTTTAATGTAACAATAACTTATTAGCGCTACCGGCAGGTGAATTTGTTATTGGTTTTTAGGTATATTTTAATTGTATAAATAATACATAATTATATTTTATGTCAATTCTTGAAAGTAGTGATGATAACAGTTTTTTTTTTCTTTGTCAAGTAACGATGACAGTTTTGTAAGTGTTCCTTGTTTAGCAGACAGTCTTAATGCGCAGTTTTCTGATGTTCCTAAGAATTTTAACGTTATACACATTAATGCCCAAAGCATTCCGGCTCATTTCCACGATATGCTGACAAGTTTTGACTGTAAAAATATACATGCCATTCTTATTTCCGAGTCATGGCTTAAACCTTGCCTCCCTTCTACTAGTTATTCTCTTCCTGGCTTCGTGCTTATAAGAAACGACCGGACAGGTGGTGGTGGTGGTGGTGTTGCTATGTATCTCCGCGCTTATATTCCTTTCTCTATAGTCAATGTATCAGCGCAGCCACCACCATCAAATGCTGGTGAACATCTTTTTGTTGAGGTCGAACTAAATCACACTAAATTACTTCTTGGAGTCTATTACTGCCCCTCTTTACGCGTTAATTTCTTTTCATCTTTCGAAAAGCTTTTAGAAATACTTATTCCTTCCTACAGTCATAGCATAATAATGGGTGATTTCAATACTTGTCTCCTGAAGAAAGACCATCGTTCTTCTTCCTTAACTAGTATTTCAGCTTCTAGTAATCTTTCCATTCTTCCGCTTAGTGCCACTCACCATTTTCCAAACTGTACTCCTTCACTTCTTGACTTAATTTTGGTCTCTTCACCTGATCGCGTCGCTAAGCATGGGCAATGCTCAGCCGATGCCTTTTCCTATCATGAACTAATTTTTCTCTCATATAAAATTCGTCCTCCTAAGGCTAAAGCCAAAATACTCATGCAACGCAATTTTGGTGGTATGAGCGTTGACAGTCTTTGCGAAGATGCTAGCAATATAGACTGGTCTCCGCTATTTACGTCTACTTCAGTTGATGATAAAGTTAAATTTTTCACGGCTAAACTTGTTGAGCTTTACGATCGACACGCTCCTGTTCGAGCTGTCAAGGTAAAACATATGCCGGCGCCGTGGTTGACGGATGAGATTAAAGCTGTCTTGAATAAAAAAGCTGCAGCCAAGTCCAAATTTAAGCGTCGCCCTAATGTCGCTAACAGGGAAAGGTATGTCTCAATTCGTAAACACTGCAATAAGGTGTGTAGGAATGCAAATCGCCATCACATTCATGATTCTGTCCAAAACGGGGACACAACCAAAGTTTGGAGATTTCTTAGGTCATTGGGGGTCGGTAAAGCCCAACAGGAAACGGTCCCTAAAGATATTGACATTGATGCAATGAATTCTCATTTTTCTGTTTCTTCTAATTTTGATAGGACAACAAAGTTAAATACTTTGAAATATCTTTCATCTCTTCCGACTCCCAGTTATTCTCCATTTATTTTTGGTCAATTTTCCGCATGTGATGTTAAGAAGAGCATACTATCTATTACTTCAAATGCAGTAGGAAGCGACTGTATCAGCCGCAAAATGTTACTCCCAGTGCTGGATTTAATCCTTCCCGTCATCTCCCACATCCTCAATTTTTCTGCATCTAGTGGTGTCTTTCCAAGCTCATGGAAAGATGCTCAAATAATTCCTTTACCAAAAAAGTCCAATCCCTCTTCCTTCTCCGAATATCGTCCAATATCCATATTACCATTCCTTTCCAAAGTCCTCGAACGGTTAATCCACAATCAAATAAGCACTTTCCTTTCCAAAAATAATCTCCTCAACCCTTTCCAGTCTGGCTTCCGTCCTGGTCATAGCACTACTACAGCGCTTCTGAACATTACAGAAGACATACGGTCAGCCATGGAAAATAGAAATGTAACGGTTTTGGCTCTACTGGATTTCAGTAATGCATTCAACACTGTGGATTTCGATGTTCTGCTTGGTATTCTTTGCTCTCTTAACATATCTCCATCGGTAATTGACTGGTTTCGTAGTTACCTGTTTGGTCGCCGGCAACGTATCTGCATCGGAGAGACTATGTCTTCCTGGTGTAGTACTTTCGCCGGGGTACCACAGGGTGGCGTTTTATCTCCTTTACTTTTCGCAGTTTTCATTAACTCAATCTCCTACGAATTAATTTCTTCTTACCACCTTTATGCAGATGATCTTCAAATTTACACGCGAACTCCTCTTGGAAATCTGTCCGAGGCTATCTTGTCCCTAAACCGTGATCTGGCCCGTATAAGCGACTGGAGCAAGAACTATGGACTTATGGTAAACCCCATAAAGACACAGGTTGTGGTGGTGGGCAGTTCTAGGACGATCTCAAAGATTGACTGGACGACTCTTCCCAAAGTTTCTTTTGATAACTCAATTATACCGTTTAGTGAGAAAGTTAAAAATTTGGGGGTTTTTATTGACGTGAACTTTTCTTGGACTGCACAGCTACAGGAAGTTAGTCGCAAGTTATTCGCATCTGCTGCATCCTTAAGAAGACTACGTAATTTTCTGCCGACTGCCACCAGGATTGCGCTTGCACATTCTCTTCTTTTACCAATCCTTGATTATGCTGATGTCAGCTATCTTGATCTCACTGAAGTACAACTTGATAAACTTGAGCGACTTCAAAATTTCTGCATAAGGTTTATATTTGGTTTGCGCAAATATGACCATGTTTCAGAATTCCGTGTTAAACTCAAGTGGTTGCCTATTCGCCTTCGCCGGAATGCCCATATTCTTTCCCTCTTGTACAATGTCCTTTTTTCCCCAACCACCCCTCTTTACCTAAAGAAACGTTTCCAGTTTCTTTGTGACTCCCACACAAGATTTCTTAGGTCATCAGATAACTTAAAACTTAAAATGCCAATGCATTCCACAATTTTCTTAGATAAATCTTTTACAGTTCAGGCCGCTCGTTTATGGAATGCTCTGCCTGTCTCAATTAAGCGCGCGCAATCACTGCCTGTTTTTAAAAGACTGGTTAAGGAACACTACTTGTCACTATGATATTTGAATTATTAGTATATCCTCTTCCTATATATTAAGTATGTATGTATTTGTGTATATATTTTTGTATATTGTATGATTTTTATAATGTTTCAGTTCATATTTATTACCTACGTATATATCTCTGTTTAAATTGTTTACTATGTTTACACCAATTGCAGCCCCATGTCATGTCCAGGCTGTCTCTTTCCATTCCAGGTTGCCTGGAAGAGATCGCGGAACGCGATAAGGCCGCCGATTGTATTTTGTTTTAGTTTAAGGTATTCTTTGTTTTTTTCTTCTTTGGTGTACAATAAAGCATATATAAATAAATAAATAAATAAATACATGCGGAAGGCATTATTTACAATTTTACTGACATGAGCGTCAAGATATAACTTAACATCTAATAGAACTTCAAGATCGCGAACCAGTGTTTTCCTGGTTAACATTATGTTATTTAAAGTATAATGATATTTTATAATGTTCTTATTTTTTGTAAAGCTTATACAGCAAAATTTAGAAATGCTAAGTTGGAGTTTATTTACGAGCAGTATGTAGAAAACCTGTCTAGGTCTTCTTGTAAGAGAAAGCAATCATGCAAACCCTTTATAGGTCTAAAAATTTTCAGATCGTCGGCATATAACAATAGTTTAGAATTATGAAAACATGTGAAAATGTTATTAATGAGTGGCCCTAAAATGGAGACCTGAGGCACTCCAGAAGTAACACTTAAAGTGCCGGAAGAGAACCCGTTTATCACCACCCTCTGAGTTCCATTTGAGACGTAAGAAGAGAACCATCTCAAAAGATCGCCATGTATACCATTGAATGCAATCTTATTTAAGAGTAGTTGATGGTCAACCTTGACAAAGGCTTTTCAAAAATCAGTGTATATAGTATCCAATTGAACACGAGAGTCTATATTGCTAAACATGTAGTCAACAAAAGTTACCAGGTTGGTTGCAGTTGATCTTTTTTTTGACGAATCCATGTTGTTGTTGAATGACTTGAATATGCAACAGAGGGTATATTTTATTATGAAAGAGTCTCTCGAAAACCTTTGCCAAAGCAGGCACTATAGATATAGGGCGATAATTCTCGACTTCATCCCTAGGTCCCGACTTGTAAACAGGTGTTATATTAGCAAGTTTCCAAACTTGAGGAAAGCATCCTTGTGAAATAGATTGGTTGAATATTGAATACAATGGTATATAAAGATTAATTGCTGTCTGTTTAATAAAAATCACCAGTAGACCATCCGATCCTGGGCCTTAGATGGATCTAGTCCCCTAAGCGCATTAAGTACTTCATCAGTAGTAAACTGTATTTCATTTAACAGAGTGCAGCTTTCAGAGCAGTCGTCATGTGTGGATGGAATACCAGCAGAAGTCGATGGTTCATAAACCGAATTAAAGTAATCTCAAAACAGATCACAAATGTTTTCTGGATTGTTAGTGGACGGGTTGTTATATGTCATAGTGGACAGAATACCAGCAGATTTATTACTATTGGAGATGAAAGTCCAAAAATGCTTACCATTGTTCCAAATACCGTCCTCAACAGAAATCATATATTTTTTGTAGCATATTTTGCATTCTTCTTGGAATCTAGAACGGTACAGTAAGAACTGCTCGTAATCCGAAACATTCCGATACAGTTTCCATCTAACCCAAGCCTTGGCCTTATTTTTGTAAATATGTAATAGAGGCTTTGAGAATCATACGGAAAACTTAGAAGATCTACAACTAATTAAAGGTACATGTTTTTAATAATTCCAAAAATTATATTATAGAACGTATCAAGGGATGTGTCAACGGATTGGTTACTTAAGACTTCAATCCAATTTATTTCCTTCAAGTCGTCATTAATTCTGTAGTAATTCGCCTTATAATAATTTTATTTTTTTATTGTCTTGCGAGCCATTGAGTTATAGGGCAATAATAGAGAGATGAGTACACAGAACGGAAGATGGCGATTATCAAGATGCAATAAATTTGTGGGTGTGGAAATAGTGCAATCATCGTTACTTATGACCAAGTCTAATATTTTACCGTTCAGATTTTTAATATTGTTATATGGACCGGCGTTCAGAAAGGGCATAAAAGCATTCATGTGACCACACACGGGAAAATTACCTCGACAGATCTGAGCAGACAGTGAAGTACTGTCTACGCAACCAAACCAATCGACCTCTGGCAGATTATAATCTCCAAACAAGTAAAAATGTTCAATGTTTCCGTCATCAATTGTGCTTGCAATAGGTCAAAATATTTTGTACATATACACTCAGGTGTTTTAGGTGGAATATATACTAAAGCAATTATTTGATAACTACCTCTGATTAAGCTAGGTATCTATACAAGGACCTTTTCAACATTTGTGTGCATAGATGAACGCGCAGAGACTCTGACTGAACGGAAACCCTTCAAAATCGCTATGGGAACACCACTACCATCCTTTTTATTAGTGGCCGCGCTATTACGGTCACATCGATACACTTCATAGCGTTCATCAATGAACTCGTTGTTAAATATCTCTAGCGTCAACCAGGTCTCAGTCGAAACTATGACATCGTAACAGTTTGCTAAAATGTTCATATAAAGAATATGCAATTTGGTGCCAATTCCCCTGCAATTTTTGTAATATATGACTAGGTTCTCGGTCATTGTGTCGCAAATACATACAGGAAGTATTAGTCATCCAAGCACTATCCGCTATTAACGTAATAATAGCAAGTACAAGATTGATGTGCGATAAAACAAGAAAGAGATGCGAACAAAATACAAGAAACAAGGATTGTTCAATAAAATAGATCACCCGTAATAGTACCAAAATACAACACACCAGCCAGTACACAAAATGTTTACCTAAAATTAGTACCACAAATAATATTCCAACGTTAACGCCTAGCAAGAATCTCATAGCAGTAGTGAGCATAAAATTGCTAACATAGTAATTTATCACACAGGTAAAACAACTCAAGAAATATAAATAAGCATATGAAAACAGGGAATTAATTAAAAAAATACTCTCAAACTCCAAAAGCCGCGCAGTTGCCATCCTGGTTGTCAATTGGCGCCGTAAAGCCTGGCTTGATTTTAGCGATGTCCTGCAAGGTTCGGATGGCAAAAGCCCTTGATTCTTCTTTTTCTCGAACAAGAATGGTTCCATTGCTGACCCAGAGGAACTTGTAATTGTACTTTTTGGCAGCGTCTCGACACTCACGAAATAAGTGCTTATTCTTCAAAGTGAGGTGCTCATGCATATATATCGGCTGCAATGTTCCTGATGTGCCAAGTTGGTCAGTGGCAATTCCCTTACATAGTCGATGTGCACTTATGACGATGTCTCACAATATGCGTGATTCCAATTTAACAACTGTATTTTTGGGCCTGTTGTTCTGATGTGCATGTGGGACCCGGTGGATTGAAATTATGTCGTTTCGAAGATTCTTACACTTTATTGTGGATCCAATATTTTGCATCAAAGGTTTTTATTACGCCTCTGTGGGATATTACATATTTCTATGTTGCAATTTTTAGCATTTTGCTCCAAATTGTCGTTCTTTGTTACTAGTTCCAAAACCATAGGCTTCAGATCGACGGTCTCTTGAATTCGATTCCCTAGGTTGACGACTTTCTTGCTAAGATCGGCGTTCTCGTTAGTAACAAAATTAATCGAATCTTTGAGAAAATCGAATCGCTACTGCCCAACAGTTCGCCACAAAACTGCCTTGCGGATGAATAAATTACTATTATTATAACTAACTGTTATATTTAAATCACAATAACCGCTTTTTCTTCAAATTTTAATACAAAAAAAAAACACTGCACTGGTAGAATCGAAAGATGATGAAATTCTTATCATGGTATAAATCCTTATCAAACTAACTAGTTTAATAATTAAGGTTGATTATGTACACATAAATTCCTCTTTAAATAACTCAAATCAAACCTTATGTTAATAAGTTACGTCGTCGTGAACAGAGGCTCTAGACAAAACGCCATTCTATCAGAGAATGCGATTGCCGAAATGTCCAAATACAAGGGATTGATCACGTGACATTTCGACAGCGTTAGTCAATCCGTACATTTGTATAGAGCCCCAGCGGGTCTAGAAAGGCCGCTATAATTCGGATCTCTCAAACAATCTGTCAATTTCATTTTCATCTTCATCACTAAAGCAGTAGGTTTAAGTTTGATTGCGAAAATTTTACAGTTTTGGGTAGTTGAGGCATACCTCAACTACCCAAAACTGTAGGCCACTTTAGAGCAATCAGCAAGGACATTTCCTTGCTGATTGCTCTAAAGTGGCCTTTTTAGACCCGCAGCCTTATTCTTAGTCTTAGCTGTGGGCACGAACTCAGAAGGCGTGTGGCGGCGGCGGCGGCGGCGCGAACGCGGCGCGTTCAAATACATAGATTTATATGGAACTGGCCGGCGAAAGCAGCGGCGCGGCGACGGCGTACGAGCGGTGCGCGCCATTCTTTCATGAGACTGTCATCTGGCATCGAAACTCATCTATATGGACGATTGTGGCAACCTTCGTCACGAACACGATTTGCCAATATTGTACTTCGGACGAGAGCAAAACTCAAACTTGTCAATTTTCGAGATCAAATACCATTTTTCTCGGGCTTTATCTTGTTCCCTATAAGGTTCATAGAGCTGCGCTAGGGCTTAAATTGTTGTAAAGTTTTCTTTATATAAATATGGAATGTTATTTGACATTTAGAGAAAAAAGTTAAAAAAAGTCTCAGTTTAGCGCGGGCGCACAAGCTTTTCGAAGTTGTAAATTTGGATTCACCCTACTCTAACTGGCCTATACAACATAGTGTCGGTTTCTACGGGGCTAGTAGAATTACAACTTTAAATTGCATCCAAAGCTGGGGTGGGTCCCTAGTTTAGAATAATTTCAAAAGTCTCATACATACATAATCAGCCTATATTGATACAGGCCTCCTCTCTATCGAGCTGAAGTGGACTAGAATCCACCACGCGGGCCCACTGCGGTTTGGTAGATGTCACATGTCTTCGAATTTTTGGTTCTAGGATATGCGTTTCCTCACGATGTTTTCCTTCACTGCTTTGAGAGCAGTGGTGATGAAATAATTTACACAAAGTAAAGCGCCAGCCTGGGTTCGAACCTACGACCTATAACTCGTAAGTCACAGCCATTACCACCGGGCCACCACTGCACTCATAAAGTCAAAAGTCTCGCCACTTTATTATTAAATGTCCCGCTCATATTTTTATTATATTTAACTTAAATTCATATTACTTTCTAAGCAGGATGACATTGGAATTCGCAGGATTGCTAACGATATCTTCCGGAGCTGTCTAACTGACCGCCAGCAGGTAGTAAAAATTGAAAACTTTATTAGCAAGGAGGAAATAGTCACTTTTGGTGTGCCTCAAGGTAGTGTCCTTGGACCTACCCTCTTCCTCATTCATGTAAATGAACTCTGCCAACTGTCTCCTCCAAACAGTAAAATCATCCGGATGCCGATGACACAGCGCTTATAATTCACGGCAAGGACTGGTCTGATACCTTTTATAAAGCAGAGATGGCACTCAGTGTGGTTTTGTACTGGTTGAACACAAACCTTCTCACGCTAAATATCAGCAAAACCAAATTCATACCTTTTACCCCAGGCATTTTAAGCCAGCCCCCCCATTCATTCAAAATTAAAGCTCACACTTGTAAACTTCCTGATTTATCTAACTGCAACTGTACACCTAGCGAACGAACTGACAACATTAAATATCTTGAAATAATCATCGACAATCTCCTAAAATGGAAAATGCAGATCGACTCTACAGTCAAACGTGTGCGTAGATTAATCTACATATTTAAAAACTTAGGGGGGTTGCTGACTTCAAATATCTGATTACTATCTATCTTGCTCTCGCTCAATCAGTCCTTGGGTATTGCGTGACCACGTGGGGTGGAGCGCACAAAACGTCCATGCTACGACTAGAAAGGGCGCAGAGGGCCATACTAAAGGTCCTATCAAAGAAACCAATCCGCTTTCCTACTTCTGACCTCTATTCACTTTGCAAGGTTCTCACAGTAAGGAAGCTCTTTGTACTACAGACTGTACTCAAGGAACATAAACAGATACACTACGACCCCACTTATAGTACTACAAAACGCCTCTCCGACCGAGTTTTCAAAAATGTACCCTCTGGAACGGCTGTGGCTAGAAGACATTTCAGGTTTATCGGCTCTAGGATCTACAACAACACAAATAAGACCTTAAATATTTACCATCTACCCCGTAGTCTCTTGAGGAGAAAATTGACTGAGTGGTTGAAATCATTGTCATATGATGAAACTGAAAGAATTGTGGAAACTTAACTAGCAGAAAAACTGTCACACACCCAAACTCTCACTCACATCCCCCCCTCACTCCATACACGCACACACAAACACACACAAACACTCGCTAACACACCCCACACATACACACTCTCCCACACATTCCCTCTTTTCCACTATAATTTTACGTAATATAATCATGATACAGTACAAATATGTAGTTTAAGTCTGGAACAACTGTATTCTTTTTTAGATGGGCGTTGATAGCTGCGACACAGTTGTAAACTTTTTGTAGCTATCATTGTTTACTTGTATTGTGCCAAATGTTTATGTTCCAAATAAATAACTTTTTACTTTACTTTATATTATGATTATTTCGTGACGTGACCTTGAAATATTGTTCTCACCGCGCGGTAAGAATTTTCACGTAAGTATAGAAAAATTTCATCTATGGATTTGATGTTGGATGAAGAAGTTTTCCACTTCAATTCAAAAATAAATTATATGTATTTTTTGCTTAAATCAATCTCTTTCCCATGGACATATATATAATTAACAACATAGTAAAGGACTTACCATTTTCAAGAGTTCGTGTCATTAGATATTGTTGAATTTGTCACTTTTCGCAACAGAAAAATATTAAGGTTTAGAACAACCTCGTCTCAATCAACCGGTTCAGATAATGAGGCGCTTTGTTTTCCGTCAACAGTAATAAAACAAAGATCGTTAACGAAATTCGACATGTGCCACCAAGCCATTCGTGAAGGTCGAATTGTTAATATTTTGCCACAACAGTATCGACACACGACTATCTGATATGTTTATATTCTTCCAGTAAATAATCGAGTTAGCTGTATTCTAATGGTTAAAGAATTTTTTAATCGGTCCAGTACATAGATATAACAAATGGTCAAGTAGTTTTTAAGTTTATTCGTTACAAACATACAAATCTATCCTCTTTATAATATTAACTACTGTAGATTTAATTTTGAGAATTCCAAATTCAAACCAAAATCAATTTCCACCTTCTAACCTCGACAGCGGAGCCTATTTCTGTCTGTAGGGTTCAAAAGAACCTAACATAAATGGCAAATGGTAATAAGACAATTGCAAATAGATTTTCAGGAACGTTACAAAAAAATTGCAATGTGTATCAAAAATTATCCTACTTTCTACTAATATCCTTTCCTACTATCCTACTTATAATAAATGCAAAAGTTTGTTACTATTTCACGTCAGAACGCCTGAAAGAATCTTCATGAAAGGCACACGATACTGAGCACCAAGAGAGGATGACTTTAAATTCTTACAGGAACGGAAAAAAACTGAATATGCGCGTACCTACGCTAGTAAATTATATGCTGCTAGAATATTCTTTGCTCAAATCAATCTCTTTCGTGTACCTACATAAATATAAACAAAAACATAGAACAGTACTTACCATTTTTTAGGGTACGTGTCATTAGATATTGTTGAATTTGTCACTTTTTGCAATAGAAAAATGTTAAAAGTTAGAACAACCTCGTCTCAATCAACCAGTACAAATAATGAGGCGCTTGGTTTTCCGTCAACAGTAATTAATAAAACTCGTTCACGAATGTTTATTAATTTGTGAAGGTCGAATTGTTTATAAATTGCCACAATATCGACAGTACACACCACTATCTGCTTCGTTTATATTCTTCCAGTAAATAAGCGATTTAGCTGTGTAATTTTATAAGAGTTAATTTAGAAAACAAGCTGCAAAACTTAATTTAATTTGTTCAAATGATTAGAAAATAACCGACTTTTACCCACAGCCAAGTTCATCATTGTAGTTTTTTCTTAGTATTTATTTTGTTTTAGTAGCCAATCTTGGAAGGTATGTATATGTCTCAGCCAACTGGCGTTGTAGGAAGCGGCCTAAACGACATCGAGTCAATACGTCTAATACAATTATTTAACAAACTGGGTAAGTAAAATCATCATCATATCAGCTGAAAAACGTCCACTGCTGGGCATAGGCCTCCCCCAAGTGTCGCTACAACAACCAGTCCTGTGCATCCGTCGGCTACCCGCAACCCTCACCAGGTCATCGGTCCACTTTGGGGGGGCCTTCCAAATTTATGTCTTCCGGTACGCGGTACGTGGAGTGGCTCCAGAACTTTCAGCCCCGTCGACCATCTTTTCTGCGAGCAAAACCACTGACACTTTAGTTTGGGCTATGTCGGTATGGTCTGCCGTATGGTGTCGGCTGGTGCCGTATGGTACCTTAACAGAATAACACTATCCCATCACTTCCCGTGGGTGTCGTATGAGGCGACTAAGGGACTTGCCTGAGAATGGGCAGCAGCGTTCTCTGGGAAACTCAACACCATACGCTGCGATCACCAACCCGCCTGCCAAGCGCGGCGATTACGGCAACAAAATGAAAAATACAACAAACCCAAACCGGATTCCGAAAAAGCTTCAGCACCTTAGACCACATACATACGCTCCGTCAGGTTATACAGCAGACCGAAGAGTATAATCTGCCCCTCTGCTTAGCGTTTGTGGACTATGAGAAAGCCTTTGATTTGATCGAGACTTGGGCTGTGCTGCAGTCTCTCCAACGGTACCAGATCGACTACTGTTACATCGAGGTGCTGAAATGTTTGTACGAAAACGCCACCATATCAGTCCGACTTCAGGATCAGACCTCGAAACCTTTCCTCCTGCAGCGGGTGTGAGGCAGGGAGACGTCATTTCTACGAAACTGTTCACGGCCGCAATGGTCTGTCTTCAAGGACGGTGATGTCTTCAAGGTTTTGGACTGGAGAAGGCCGGGCATTAATTTCAATGGTGAGTACATCAGCCACCTTTGATTTGCTGACGACATAGTCGTCATGGCTGAGACTATGGAGGACCTCAGAACAATGCTCGATGACCTCAGTAAAGTTTCCGAAAGAGTGGATCTCAAAATGAACATGAACAAAACCAAGATCATGGTAAATACCCATGTAGCACCCACTCCCATCAAGATCGGAAACTACACTCGAAGTCGTTGACGAGTACGTCTACCTAGGACAAACGGTCCAGTTAGGTAGGGTCAACTTCGAGAAAGAGGTCAACTGTCGAATCCGACTCGGTTGGGCAGCGTTCGGGAAGTTGTGTGGTATCTTCTCGTCCCACATACCACAGTGTCTCAAGACGAAAGTCTATGATCAGTGCGTGTAGCCAGTGATGGCATATAGAACTGAAACGTGGTCGCTCACAATGGGCCTCATCAGAAGGCTCAAAGTCACTCAAAGGCAATGGAGAGGGCAATGCTTGGAGTTTCCTTGCGTGATCGAATCAGGAATGATGATATCCGCAAGAGAACCAAGGTTACCGAAATCATCATCATCATATCAGCCGAAAGACGTCCACTGCTGGACAGCTCAATGTCGGAATGGTTATTTACAGAATAGACTAGCTCTTCTTAGATTCGAACCCAACCAATCCGTGTCGGGGGCCCTAAGCTCATTGGGCTCTACCTATGTCCACTATATGCTGACTAGGCTAGAAATTATACGATATTGAACTAAGATTTTTTCCTAGTTGTAAGGCCGCTGATTAAACGGTACAGTTTAATTTAAGGCTATGCCGCCAATTAAACGACTGATTAAATATGCTAGTTAGCTGCGATATAATACAACGTGTAACAGGATAAACGTCATTGTACTCCACACTATGAACATGTTTAGGTACTATGAGAGCAACGGACAACGGTTTCGGGGGTTTTTGATAAGGAATACTGATTTGGAGAACTGAATGCTTACCTTACTTACATATAAAATAATCAACTAGGCGCAAACTTTTGATTATTTTCCGAATGGGAAAAAAAACTGATTTTCTTTAAGAAAACAAGCCATGTGTTTGGGTCAGAAAAACAGAAAATAGAACGTCTCATGGAATACCAAATCTGAATTCCTAAACGGAACATCTAATCAGGAAACTGTACGTATGCGGCCGACCAACAATTAGACTGCCTGTACATTAATGCTGAGCGAGGTAGCGGAGCGGAGAAATGGATAAATTTTAACCAATGGAATTGCTTAAAATCTCCGCACCACGTGAGTCACTGAGATTTTATACAATTCCATTGGGTAAAATTTCTCCGTTTCTCCACTCCGCTGCCTCGCACCGCTGTAATTAACAGGCACCCCACCCTTAGATCCAGGTTGGATGAAAGATAAGAATTCACAAGTACCGGGAGACCAAAAACACGTTTAAGTAATTACAGGGCTGGAAATGTGACCGGTAAAGACACAAAAGTACCAGGAGACGAGAATCATGAAGAAGAATTTTCGGGGCTGGAGTTTATTATGATGAGTTAAGGCTGCCCGCATACTCACGGTTTCCTGTTTAAGAATTCCGATCACACACACACACCCAAGCACAGATGGCAGAATTCAGGTGAGAGATGGTCATGAAAGCACGTTTAAAATGGACGAAGACAAACTGATTGCTATTGCACTTTTACTGGCGCTCTACAAGAGAAAAAGGAACGCCGTTATTGGGTACACTCATATACTAAGAAAGTAAAAGAGATTTAATGCTACAAAAATTACAAGCAAATATAGAAGAATTTTCCAAATACAGGATATCAATATTTTTTTAATGACACAGATACCGTCTACGGAGCATTCAGCCCTGGCACTTCTGAGCTCGGCAATAAGTCCGTTCACATAAAGGTAGAAAAGTGTAGGTGAGCATGACAGTAAGGAACAAAAATAAAAGTTCAAAAACTACTGAAAAAATGCGCTCTAAAAATAGGAAACAAGAAAATAATCTCATCTGTAACTGAGTACCGACCAACTATTTTAAGATGTTCAAAGGAATTCACTTTGCCTTAAAGCTTACGATATCTTATTTAGTACTGATAAAATGTATTGTTCTGTTAGGGTACGTGGCATACAACCACAGCTATCCTTTGATCATCATCTGCCTAGCCTTTTCCCAACTATATTGGGATCGGCTTCCAGTCAAACCGGATTTAGCTGAATACAAGTATTTTACCCGTAGCGGCTGCCTACCAGACCTCCACAACCCATTAACTGGGCATTACTTCATGGCAAGACTGGTGTCAGATTTCCAGACTGCCAAAGATCTACAAATGACAGCCGGGACCAACGGCTTAACGTGCTCTCCGAGGCACGGAGGAAATTTGATATGTTAAGATGGTCACTAATCCACAGACCAACCTTGGCAAACGTTGCTTAACCTTGAAGATAGACCCGTGCGGCTGTTATTACCTAGCCACGAGTTCCTCAGGACTCAGCTATCTTTTGATCATCACTCACAATCTGTGAGGATATCTGAATTCTCTCGTAAAGAAAAACTCCAGGACACACACTTGAGAGGAGACTTCTCGAGCCGGGATTCTATCGTCGAGAAAGATGCTGAACATGCACTTGAGAGGCGTTATCGAATCAGGATTTTCACATGTGAGTCCAACCCAATCTTGATTTCAGCCCGTTTCTAAGCTGCTTTACCGTCACAATAGGACTAAAAAGTACTTATTCTGTGTTAATTCAGGTTATAATAATAGAGGCCTCTACGAGTTGGCTTCGGCCCCTCGTACGCCTACCAAAGGACCGGGTCTCTAGAAAGAGGGACCCGAGAAAGTAAAAAACATTAAAAATAATAATACTAAACCCGCAAGGCAGTTTTGTGGCGAACTGTTGGGCACTAGCGACCCCACGGACCTAATCTCCAGGGAGAAGTCTTGTTCCTCATTCCCGGCTTGCCTTTATTGGCTGGCCGGAGTTAACACTGACGAGGAACAGAGCTCCCATCTCTTTCTTGCCTTAATCGGCCGGTCTGAGTTGAGATTCGCAAGAGCAAACGTGCTCGGGAGAAGGATGTATAATCCAGTAAGGTGCTGGTAGGGATCTTAACCGTACTTCCGGGATTGTCCTGATAGCCGTGGTATACCTCTCCACTCCTCTAGTACCTCAGGATATGTTGTCCCCTTGGCGCTACGTTACTTTGTGCTAGCGACCCTTTTCGGGGGGGCCATTTATTGAGTGTGCATGTCACCCCCTGCTATTTTAAAGCCGTTTTAATTGTCAATGGTCAGGCAGGGGCCAATAGTTCTTCCATAGTCAACGATTATTAGTCCACTAAACCAGCCAAACCCATAGTGTTTCATCTTTTGTTTCCATATTCTGCAATAGTCCTGCTCCAACCGGGGATTGTCCTTGGCTATACTATCACAGTGCATACAGGGATAATCGTCGGTTGGTGTCCCATTCCATTTGAAATATCTAAAGAGGCCTCTGCGAGTTGGCTTCGGCCCCTCGTACGCCTACCAAAGGACCGGGTCTCTTCTCTAGGGACCCGAGAAAGTCAAAAACATAATAATAATATCGTTTATGTATAAAACAGGGCACATTTACAATAAAATATTTTACAACATTTTTTTACAGAACACAGTTGTTGATTTGCCTGAACTAGGTTAAACCTGTGTTTCAGGCTAGATAGTGCTTATGTAAACATCAATAACAAAATAACAATTTATCAATAACCTAAGCTAAAAACACATCACATTTTATTTACACACAAAAAGAAGGTCTTCTGTCTCTACGTACGAGATGCTTAATAAATATTGCAATATTGTCTTTTTACAGCGTTAGTAATTTAACTTAAAAATACTTCGTTCCTTATTTAGTCTATTGAATAGAAATGGACCTAAAAATTTAAAAAGTCTTTTTACAAAAGCATATTTTGAAAATGAAGTAGACTCGCAGACAATATCATTCCGTCTCTTATTAGTTTTTTCGGTGTTGTAAGTGAACATGGTGTGCTGTTTTAATACCAGTTGCATAATGAAAATCTGGCGAACAGTAAGTACGTTGCAGGATTTGTGCAGAAGATCTGTGGGATAGAGAAAGGGATGGAAATTGGCTACTTTTAAAATGGCTCTCTGAGCTCTTTTAAGAGGGAGTAAGTGAGTTTTGGCTGCTACACCCCATGAAGCGATACAGTACTGGATTACAGATTGCCCTAGAGCCAAATAAACTTGTGTAATTACTTTAGGGTCCGCAATAGCTCGCAGTTTTTTAAAGACATAGATTTATTTGCGCACTCTTTTAACCAGACTCTCAATATGTGGTCTAAAAGAGAGAATATTAGAAAAAAATAATTTACTATCATCTACACAATTTGGTTTTAGAGCCAAATTATCCACAGCCGATGCATGCAGGTGCACCTCCTGACCGATTATGTCTCAGAGGAACTTGGCAAAGGAAATCAGACTTTGGGGGTCTTTCTTGATGTAGCGAAAGCTTTTGATACAGTGTCTGTTTCTATACTCTTAAACAAGTTAGAGACCATGGGAATAAGGGGAACCCCGCTGAAACTCTCTGCTGACTACCTAGATGACAGATATCAATGTGTAAGAATAGACAATATCACGAGCGATGTGCAAAAAAATACTGGTTTTGGTGTTCTCCAGGGCAGCATTTTGGCCTCAACCCTTTTTCTCGTTTATATAAATGATTTGTGCAATTTGAACCTACAACATGGCAAAATTATTTCATATGCTGACGACACGGCCTTAGTATTTACCGCTAAAACTAGTAAAGAATTGAACGAATACGCTTAATTAGGTTTCTATACTGTGACTAACTGGCTTCATAGTAATTTACTTTAAATGCTGACAAGACAAAATATATTCAGTTCTCCATGCGCAAGCCTCAAATTAACATTTCTCATCCTCATCTGTTTGCTCATAAATGTGCACCCTACACAATCAGTACATGTGACTGTCCTTTTATCCTCCAAACATCCAACATTAAATATCTCGGAGTAATAATAGACGATACTCTCTCTTTTAGACCACATATTGAGAGTCTGGTTAAAAGAGTGCGCAAATAAATCTATGTCTTTAAAAAACTGCGAGCTATTGCGGACCCTAAAGTAATTACACAAGTTTATTTGGCTCTAGGGCAATCTGTAATCCAGTACTGTATCGCTTCATGGGGTGTAGCAGCCAAAACTCACTTACTCCCTCTTAAAAGAGCTCAGAGAGCCATTTTAAAAGTAGCCAATTTCCATCCCTTTCTCTATCCCACAGATCTTCTGCACAAATCCTGCAACGTACTTACTGTTCGCCAGATTTTCATTATGCAACTGGTATTAAAACAGCACACCATGTTCACTTACAACACCGAAAAAACTAATAAGAGACGGAATGATATTGTCTGCGAGTCTACTTCATTTTCAAAATATGCTTTTGTAAAAAGACTTTTTAAATTTTTAGGTCCATTTCTATTCAATAGACTAAATAAGGAACGAAGTATTTTTAAGTTAAATTACTAACGCTGTAAAAAGACAATATTGCAATATTTATTAAGCATCTCGTACGTAGAGACAGAAGACCTTCTTTTTGTGTGTAAATAAAATGTGATGTGTTTTTAGCTTAGGTTATTGATAAATTGTTATTTTGTTATTGATGTTTACATAAGCACTATCTAGCCTGAAACCTAGTTTAACCTAGTTCAGGCAAATCAACAACTGTGTTCTGTAAAAAAATGTTGTAAAATATTTTATTGTAAATGTGCCCTGTTTTATACATAAACGATATTATTATTATGTTTTTGACTTTCTCGGGTCCCTAGAGAAGAGACCCGGTCCTTTGGTAGGCGTACGAGGGGCCGAAGCCAACTCGCAGAGGCCTCTTTAGATATTTCAAATGGAATGGGACACCAACCGACGATTATCCCTGTATGCACTGTGAAAGTATAGCCAAGGACAATCCCCGGTTGGAGCAGGACTATTGCAGAATATGGAAACAAAAGATGAAACACTATGGGTTTGGCTGGTTTAGTGGACTAATAATCGTTGACTATGGAAGAACTATTGGCCCCTGCCTGACCATTGACAATTAAAACGGCTTTAAAATAGCAGGGGGTGACATGCACACTCAATAAATGGCCCCCCCGAAAAGGGTCGCTAGCACAAAGTAACGTAGCGCCAAGGGGACAACATATCCTGAGGTACTAGAGGAGTGGAGAGGTATACCACGGCTATCAGGACAATCCCGGAAGTACGGTTAAGATCCCTACCAGCACCTTACTGGATTATACATCCTTCTCCCGAGCACGTTTGCTCTTGCGAATCTCAACTCAGACCGGCCGATTAAGGCAAGAAAGAGATGGGAGCTCTGTTCCTCGTCAGTGTTAACTCCGGCCAGCCAATAAAGGCAAGCCGGGAATGAGGAACAAGACTTCTCCCTGGAGATTAGGTCCGTGGGGTCGCTAGTGCCCAACAGTTCGCCACAAAACTGCCTTGCGGGTTTAGTATTATTATTTTTAATGTTTTTTACTTTCTCGGGTCCCTCTTTCTAGAGACCCGGTCCTTTGGTAGGCGTACGAGGGGCCGAAGCCAACTCGTAGAGGCCTCTATTATTATAACCTGAATTAACACAGAATAAGTACTTTTTAGTCCTATTGTGACGGTAAAGCAGCTTAGAAACGGGCTGAAATCAAGATTGGGTTGGACTCACATGTGAAAATCCTGATTCGATAACGCCTCTCAAGTGCATGTTCAGCATCTTTCTCGACGATAGAATCCCGGCTCGAGAAGTCTCCTCTCAAGTGTGTGTCCTGGAGTTTTTCTTTACGAGAGAATTCAGATATCCTCACAGATTGTGAGTGATGATCAAAAGATAGCTGAGTCCTGAGGAACTCGTGGCTAGGTAATAACAGCCGCACGGGTCTATCTTCAAGGTTAAGCAACGTTTGCCAAGGTTGGTCTGTGGATTAGTGACCATCTTAACATATCAAATTTCCTCCGTGCCTCGGAGAGCACGTTAAGCCGTTGGTCCCGGCTGTCATTTGTAGATCTTTGGCAGTCTGGAAATCTGACTCCAGTCTTGCCATGAAGTAATGCCCAGTTAATGGGTTGTGGAGGTCTGGTAGGCAGCCGCTACGGGTAAAATACTTGTATTCAGCTAAATCCGGTTTGACTGGAAGCCGATCCCAATATAGTTGGGAAAAGGCTAGGCAGATGATGATCAAAGGATAGCTGTGGTTGTATGCCACGTACCCTAACAGAACAATACATTTTATCAGTACTAAATAAGATATCGTAAGCTTTAAGGCAAAGTGAATTCCTTTGAACATCTTAAAATAGTTGGTCGGTACTCAGTTACAGATGAGATTATTTTCTTGTTTCCTATTTTTAGAGCGCATTTTTTCAGTAGTTTTTGAACTTTTATTTTTGTTCCTTACTGTCATGCTCACCTACACTTTTCTACCTTTATGTGAACGGACTTATTGCCGAGCTCAGAAGTGCCAGGGCTGAATGCTCCGTAGACGGTATCTGTGTCATTAAAAAAATATTGATATCCTGTATTTGGAAAATTCTTCTATATTTGCTTGTAATTTTTGTAGCATTAAATCTCTTTTACTTTCTTAGTATATGAGTGTACCCAATAACGGCGTTCCTTTTTCTCTTGTAGAGCGCCAGTAAAAGTGCAATAGCAATCAGTTTGTCTTCGTCCATTTTAAACGTGCTTTCATGACCATCTCTCACCTGAATTCTGCCATCTGTGCTTGGGTGTGTGTGTGTGATCGGAATTCTTAAACAGGAAACCGTGAGTATGCGGGCAGCCTTAACTCATCATAATAAACTCCAGCCCCGAAAATTCTTCTTCATGATTCTCGTCTCCTGGTACTTTTGTGTCTTTACCGGTCACATTTCCAGCCCTGTAATTACTTAAACGTGTTTTTGGTCTCCCGGTACTTGTGAATTCTTATCTTTCATCCAACCTGGATCTAAGGGTGGGGTGCCTGTTAATTACAGCGGTGCGAGGCAGCGGAGTGGAGAAACGGAGAAATTTTACCCAATGGAATTGTATAAAATCTCAGTGACTCACGTGGTGCGGAGATTTTAAGCAATTCCATTGGTTAAAATTTATCCATTTCTCCGCTCCGCTACCTCGCTCAGCATTAATGTACAGGCAGTCTAATTGTTGGTCGGCCGCATACGTACAGTTTCCTGATTAGATGTTCCGTTTAGGAATTCAGATTTGGTATTCCATGAGACGTTCTATTTTCTGTTTTTCTGACCCAAACACATGGCTTGTTTTCTTAAAGAAAATCAGTTTTTTTTCCCATTCGGAAAATAATCAAAAGTTTGCGCCTAGTTGATTATTTTATATGTAAGTAAGGTAAGCATTCAGTTCTCCAAATCAGTATTCCTTATCAAAAACCCCCGAAACCGTTGTCCGTTGCTCTCATAGTACCTAAACATGTTCATAGTGTGGAGTACAATGACGTTTATCCTGTTACACGTTGTATTATATCGCAGCTAACTAGCATATTTAATCAGTCGTTTAATTGGCGGCATAGCCTTAAATTAAACTGTACCGTTTAATCAGCGGCCTTACAACTAGGAAAAAATCTTAGTTCAATATCGTATAATTTCTAGCCTAGTCAGCATATAGTGGACATAGGTAGAGCCCAATGAGCTTAGGGCCCCCGACACGGATTGGTTGGGTTCGAATCTAAGAAGAGCTAGTCTATTCTGTAAATAACCATTCCGACATTGAGCTGTCCAGCAGTGGACGTCTTTCGGCTGATATGATGATGATGATTTCGGTAACCTTGGTTCTCTTGCGGATATCATCATTCCTGATTCGATCACGCAAGGAAACTCCAAGCATTGCCCTCTCCATTGCCTTTGAGTGAATTTGAGCCTTCTGATGAGGCCCATTGTGAGCGACCACGTTTCAGTTCTATATGCCATCACTGGCTACACGCACTGATCATAGACTTTCGTCTTGAGACACTGTGGTATGTGGGACGAGAAGATACCACACAACTTCCCGAACGCTGCCCAACCGAGTCGGATTCGACAGTTGACCTCTTTCTCGAAGTTGACCCTACCTAACTGGACCGTTTGTCCCAGGTAGACGTACTCGTCAACGACTTCGAGTGTAGTTTCCGATCTTGATGGGAGTGGGTGCTACATGGGTATTTACCATGATCTTGGTTTTGTTCATGTTCATTTTGAGATCCACTCTTTCGGAAACTTTACTGAGGTCATCGAGCATTGTTCTGAGGTCCTCCATAGTCTCAGCCATGACGACTATGTCGTCCGCAAATCAAAGATGGCTGATGTACTCACCATTGAAATTAATGCCCGGCCTTCTCCAGCCCAAAACCTTGAAGACATCACCGTCCTTGAAGACAGACCATTGGGGCCATGAACAGTTTCGTAGAAATGACGTCTCCCTGCCTCACACCCGCTGCAGGAGGAAAGGTTTCGAGGTCCGATCCTAAAGTCGGACTGATATGGTGGCGTTTTTGTACAAACATTTCAGCACCTCGATGTAACAGTAGTCGATCTGGTACCGTTGGAGAGACTGCAGCACAGCCCAAGTCTCGATCAAATCAAAGGCTTTCTCATAGTCCACAAACGCTAAGCAGAGGGGCAGATTATACTCTTCGGTCTGCTGTATAACCTGACGGAGGGTATGTATGTGGTCTAAGGTGCTGAAGCTTTTTCGGAATCCGGTTTGGGTATGTTGTATTTTTCATTTTGTTGCCGTAATCGCCGCGCTTGGCAGGCGGGTTGGTGATCGCAGCATATGGTGTTGGGTTTCACAGAGAACGCTGCTGCCCATTCTCTGGCAAGTCCCTTAGTCGCCTCATACGACACCCACGGGAAGTGATGGGATAGTGTTATTCTGTTACGGTACCATACGGCACCAGCCGACACCATACGGCAGACCATACCGACATAGCCCAAACTAAAGTGTCAGTGGTTTTGCTCGCAGAAAAGATGGTCGACGGGGCTGAAAGTTCTGGAGCCACTCCACGTACCGCGTACCGGAAGACATAAATTTGGAAGGCCCCCCCAAGGTGGACCGATGACCTGGTGAGGGTCGCGGGTAGCCGACGGATGCACAGGACTGGTTGTTGTAGCGACACTTGGGGGAGGCCTATGCCCAGCAGTGGACGTTTTTCAGCTGATATGATGATGATTTTACTTACCCAGTTTGTTAAATAATTGTATTAGACGTATTGACTCGATGTCGTTTAGGCCGCTTCCTACAACGCCAGTTGGCTGAGACATATACATACCTTCCAAGATTGGCTACTAAAACAAAATAAATATTAAGAAAAAACTACAATGATGAACTTGGCTGTGGGTAAAAGTCGGTTATTTTCTAATCATTTGAACAAATTAAATTAAGTTTTGCAGCTTGTTTTCTAAATTAACTCTTATAAAATTACACAGCTAAATCGCTTATTTACTGGAAGAATATAAACGAAGCAGATAGTGGTGTGTACTGTCGATATTGTGGCAATTTATAAACAATTCGACCTTCACAAATTAATAAACATTCGTGAACGAGTTTTATTAATTACTGTTGACGGAAAACCAAGCGCCTCATTATTTGTACTGGTTGATTGAGACGAGGTTGCTCTAACTTTTAACATTTTTCTATTGCAAAAAGTGACAAATTCAACAATATCTAATGACAAGTACCCTAAAAAATGGTAAGTACTGTTCTATGTTTTTGTTTATACTTATGTAGGTACACGAAAGAGATTGATTTGAGCAAAGAATATTCTAGCAGCATATATTTTACTAGCGTAGGTACGCGCATATTCAGTTTTTTTCCGTTCCTGTAAGAATTTAGAGTCATCCTCTCTTGGTGCTCAGTATCGTAATATGGTAATAATGAAAGCCTTAATTGGTGTTTTTTCAGTTAGTTTTGATTCAATTATGCCATAATTATTGCCATATTACGATAGTGTGGCCGATAGTATTCATAATGAAAGAATTTTAAATATTAGAATTTTTCAATTGAAGTGGAGGACTTTTTCATCAAACTTCAACTCCGTAGATAAAACTTTTTTCAGCGCGGTGAGATTTAAATTTCAGGGTCACGTCACGAAATAATCGTAATATGAATGTAACGTATAAAACAACTTGAGCGGGAAATTATAATAATAAAGTGGCGAGACGTTTTAATTTTTTTTTAATGAGTCGGTTGCAGTTTAGAGTTGTAATTCTATCGTGAAACCGCTGTGACTGTATTTTAAAAAAGCGTTTTAAAGATAAAATAGTTAAATTAATGTTCCTAGTTTAAAAAAAAAAAATTGTTTATAAATTTTTGTATACTATGTCTTATCACTATAAAACAAAGTCGCTTCCGCTGTCTGTCTGTCCCTATGTATGCTTATACTTTTAAAATTACAAAACGGATTTTGATACGGCTTTTTTAATAGATATAGTGGTTCTCGAGGAAGGTTTTAGTATATAATTTGCACCCGTGCGAAGCCGGGGCGGGTCGCTAGTACTAATATATAAAGCTAAAGAGTCTGTTTGTTTGTTGAACGCGCTTATCTCAGGAAATAATGGTCCGACTTGAAAAAATATTTCAGTGTTAGATAACTCATTTATCGAGGAAGGCTATAGGCTATATACCATCACGCTAAGACCAATTGGAGCGGAGCAGACGAAGTTGCGCGGGTCAACTAGTAACATATATAAACGTAAGGTTTGATTTGAGATATTTAAAAAGAAATTAACTTGTACATAATTAACCTTGTAGTGCAAGAAAATTAGTTCAATTAACGTCGATCAGTTCGAATAATTCGTGTAGTTTTGATAATTGGTACAGTTGTTCTTTGAGGTGTCCAGATGAACATACTAAAAGTCCCTGAGGGTGGAAGGTGAGGGAGAGGTGGGGGAGGGGGGAAACGGTAACTTTTTCAGGTTTTTGATAGTATCTTCAAAATCATTAAAAATAACTCCTTGCTCACTTCTACATTAATTATCTGAACTAAATTTTCTGTACATTAAGTTATTTGCATTTAACCGTAGGATCGATACTTTAGGAGATAGAGGGTATCTAAAATTGATAAAATATTTTTTTTTTCATAAATCGTACAAAGACGAAAAAAATACGATAGGTCTCAATCCTGTCAGACTCAAGGATGAGAAATGGCGACGAACACGTTTGACCACTTTCCAGGTTTCTGCTCTTCATCATCAGGTCTTTGTTATCAATTATGCGCAATACCAATTTATAAGAGATCCTTAAAAATTGGTTGTTCATGATTTGCCAAGACTTACAAAATATAATAGGAACTGTCTAGCAATGTGTGTGCGTATCTATAACCATATGCCAAGCCACTTTAAGTCACTAAGTATAAGGCTGTTGAGGATTAAATTGTATAGGTGGTTAAGTGTATGTAGTTTTTATAATTTGAAAGAGTTTATGGATTCTAAATTTTGACTAGTTTCGTTAATATTATAGGTGGTTTGCCTACAATTTTTGCATGCTATAACATAGCAAATGCAATTGTGCCTTTTTTTTATTAAGTTTAACACCATTTTATACCATGTTTTACGCAAATAAATGATTTATTATTATTTCGTTTATTTATTCTTATTACATACAAAGTATATTTTTAAACATATCTCTAAAAACCATAAAAAAATACATTTAAAAATATAAAAAGTAGTAGTCCGCCGGTGTCGGGAGCAGGGTCCAAGCTACCGGTGGTTAGGGCTCCAGAGAAAGGAACCTCCTCACAATACGAGCCGTATCGAGGAGTACTGCCTTCTGTATCAAGCCCTTTACCCAACCGCGTAACGCCAGCTTCGACAGATGTTCGTCGAAGCTTTTGGCCATCAGGCCATTGGCCGTAATGACTATCGGCACAATGACAGCTGAGTCCACATTCCACATGCCGACAACCTCGTGCGCTAAGTCGAGATACTTGATTTGTTTCTCTTTCTCGGCCTTCACGAGGTTCTCGTCATGCGGGATGGTAACATCAATTATCATTGTGCGGCGCGCTAATCGGTCTATCACCACTATATCAGGCTTATTGGCAACAATAGTCCTATCAGTGATGATAGATCGATCCCAGTACAACGTGACATGGTCATTTTCGAGAACTGGGTCGGGCACATACTTATAATACGGTACCTCAGCATCCACAAGTTTGTATTTCAAAGCTAGTTGCTGATGGATAATCCTGGCCACTTGGTTGTGCCTGTGCAAGTATTCGCCGTTAGCCAGACGAGAACAACCAGAGATAATATGTCTGATGGACTCACCCGGACGGTGGCATGCCCGACACACGTCCACCGTCCCATCCTTCATAATATGCCTCCGGTAGTTATTCGTCAAGATAACTTCGTCCATAATCGCACATCAAAAATCTACATCGGACCCATGAAGAGCCCGATAGAAGCGCCCGTGAAGCTCCTTGCTTTTCCATACTTCCTTGCGGTCATCTGTGGTAAGTATCACAGGTTTGCGCCAGTTCTCCTTAGCCATGGATAACGGGGTGAGACCCTTGTCCACTGCGACAACATCTCGGTGCATACCCACATCAGCTTTGAGAAAATATTCTCTGAGATTGCACATCTCGCGGTTGTGGAGAGTCTTGGCGTTTAAAAAGCCTCGACCTCCACACTTTCGCGGGATGTACAATCTCATCACCGACGATCGTGGGTGATGCATCCGGTTTGCGGTCAGCAGTGTACGGACCCTCCTATCCAGGGCGTCAAGCTCAGTTTGAGTCCATTTGAGTATGCCGAAAGAGTACATTAATACCGGCATGACCCAACCGTTGAAGGCGCGCACCTTATTTCCGCCCGACAAAAGGCTATTCAAAACCTTTTTCAGGCGGCCAAAGAAGCGTTCCTTCAACGATTGCTTCATGTCAGTAACATTAATGCCCAACGCTTCCGATATACCCAAATACTTATAGGTTTCGGTTGAGCTGAGGGATCTAACCTGTATGGAATCTGAGAGTTGAAATCTCTCAGATTCCATAATCTCCCCTTTCTTTACATGCATGACTGCACATTTGTCCACACCAAATTCCATCCTGATGGCACTACTGAAGGTTTCAGTCACCTTCAGTAGCTCCATCAGTCGCGAATTGTTGGGGGCAAAGAGTTTCAGATCATCCATGTAAAGAAGGTGAGATATGGCCTGACCACCTCTTCTCAACCGATAGCCTAGACCTGAACCCTCCAGCAATGTGCTTAGAGGATTCAGAGCTAAGCAAAACCAAAGCGGACTCACACTGTCGCCCTGAAATATTCCCCGTTTAATCCACACAGATTCATCGTCTCCCTGAATTGATCGACATCCTGGATAGCGAAGGACTGTTTTCCATTGCCTCATACATGACTCAAGAAAGGTGCGTAGAGTTGCATCTATTTTGTACAACTCCAACACCCTCATGAGCCATGTATGTGGCACAGAGTCGTAGGCCTTCTTGTAGTCTATCCAACATGTCGACAGATCCTTGCGAGATCGACGAACCTGTTGGCTTATAGCCATGTCTATGAGGAGAAGCTCCTTAGTGCCGCGGGACCCCTTCCTACATCCATTCTGAGAGGTGGACATAATTGAATTAGTCTCAATGTGTTCATTAATCTTCACTCTCAGAATGGATGTAAGAAGTTTATAGACCGTCGACAAACAAGTAATTGGTCTATAGTTCTTGGGTTCCGCGGGACTACCGGTCTTATGGAGCAGGTGGGTAACGCCAGTTGTTAGAAAGTGTGGTAGCGACCCAGACTCTAAGGATGACTGGAATTGAGTTGCCAGGAGCGCGTGTGAGCTGCTATACCATTTGAGCCAGAAGTTATGCAGTCCGTCCGGTCCTGGAGATTTCCAGTTCGGTAACGGACGGACTGCTTTGGCTACATCTAATGGGGAGATGTTAATTTTTTCCATTTGTGGTATAGCTTCACACACGCGCTCGACATCGCGCATCCAGCCATCCTCGGTATGACAGACGGGCACCGACCAGATGTTTCGCCAGAATGTATTCGTGGCGATATCATCCGGGCGGCACACATCCATCACACTTAGTTCAGGTCGCTCCCAAGCTCTATACACCCACCTCTCATCGCTTTGGAACATGCGATTCTGCGAGTATCGATCAACCCGCCGCTTATACCGCCGAATACGGTTCGCCCATGCATAAACTTTCTGCTTCAGGAAGTCGATGCGCTCCGTGACGCGGGACGTGTAATCTCGAGGGCTGATATCAGTCCCCGAAAACGCCCGTCTCACAAAGCGCATCACGCGTGGGCGTTTGTTGCCCTCCCTGAAGCAGTATAGTTTGCCGATGAGTGCCCTAGCCTCATCGATGCGCCGCTCGATCCTGCACTGCCAGGCTGGTGCAGCAGGTTTTGGTCGAATAGCTTCATCAGTAGTATTAAAATTGACATTTGCTAAACGACATGCCGCAACAGCCTCGCTGCTTTCAAAGATTTTCTGCAGCAGCGAGTCCAAGGCACACACCAGCGCCCTATTTTTTATTATTATTATTATTATACCCATCGGAACGATTCTAATGAGCTCAAACACGACCGACATACTTGTAAGAATGGATGTAAAATAATTTTTCTAGATTTCGTCTGCTGAAGACATATTCAAGGTCATATATTTAAGCGTTAGCCATCGAAATCGAAAAAACACAAAACAACTACGATAGGTCTCAACTCTGTCGGTTTCTGGGTCAGAAATTACCATTCGAAATATGTTTTTTCATCAATCATAAACATATAAGTTGTTTTGTTGAGTTATATGGTAAAGGTCGAGAACAAAGAGAGTACAGAATGTAAGAGCGAGCAAAGTGAGCTCGAAAATATTTACCCCCACCTCGGACCGGTTTCATTACGTCACCCGTTTAGGGATGACACCCGACCGTGACGAAAAGTCAACAAGCGGTCGAGTGACACCCCTAAATGCGAAAAACCTCAAGACCTAATGACATTTTCGCACCTCATCTAGGAAGGGTTACATTGTTTTTTGATCATTCATACTTAAAGAGAAGTCTTTTTTTGAATTATATAAGGTGCTATAAAAATATCTGCCACGGCTTTAATGGGAGGTAGTATTGTGTTTATAGATTACAATAGTGAAGAACTTTCGTACCCCGGAACAGTTAATTCAATTTGAGAAAATAAAGTAGTGAAATTAACATTTATTAACATTAACATTAATTAACTCTGCATAACGTGGTTCACAAATTACGCGCGATATGTCGCTTCGTCAATGAAAACAACTGCTATCTCTTTCCATCTGTTCTGTGAATGAAAACTGATATCAGCTGACTAGTTCGTCACCACCTAATCTACTAGGTACGCAATAATACGCCAAGTGTTTTAAAAGTGCAATTACTTACCAGCTACCGCATTCTTCCAAAAAACTGACTTAAATAAGATGATAAACTTCCCAGCACACTTAAAACAGGCTTTGGACTGTCAAGTTAGTGTAAGAATCGCAATTTTTATCTTATTATTTTTGTTTTGATTTACTTACCTAGATTAATATCAAATAACGATAAATTATAGTAACTTGGCGTGTTTAAAAGTTAATCATCTTATTTACAACAATTGCACCGTATTAACAGTTATTTACACACTCCCTACCTACTTATCTACAAGACTGTTGCACAAGTCCACCTTCGCGTTGCACACAAATGTAGGCATGCTTACGTACATGTCTCTTCACTTTATTTAATAATAATAATAACACAACTCTCGGATTCCATAGACCTTAGGTCCCTCTCCTCAACCGAAACTTACAAGTATTTAGGTATGTCGGAAGCATTAGGCATCAATGCTGTTGATATGAAACAATCGTTGAGGGAGCGCTTCTTTGGCCGCCTGACCAAAGTACTTAACAGTCTTTTATCAGGCGGAAACAAGGTGCGCGCCTTCAACGGTTGGGTCATGCCGGTTTTGATGTATTCTTTCAGCATACTCAAATGCACTCAGACGGAACTTGACGCCCTGGATAGGAGGGTACGTTCACTGCTTACCGCAAATCGGATGCATCACCCACGGTCATCGGTGATGAGGCTGTATATCCCGCGGAAGTGCGGGGGTCGTGGCTTCTTAAATGCTAAGACCAATGCTAATGCTACAACCGCGAGGTATGCAGCCTTAGGGAATACTTCCTAGAGGCCGACGTGGGTATGCATCGAGATGTGGTAGCGGTGGACAAAGGCCTTACCGCGCTCTCCTTGGCTAACGAGAACTGGCGCAAACCTGTGGTATTAGATACTAACGACCGCAGGGAGGTATGGCAGAGCAAGGAGCTTCACGGACGCTTTTATCGGGTCCTACATGGACCCGATGTAGACTTCTTAGCGTCCGTAGCCTGGCTGCGTTTTGGTGACCTCTTCGGGGAAACAGAAGGTTTTGTCTGTGCAATTATGGACGAAGTTATGATGACTAATAACTACCGGAAATACATTGTGAAGGACGGTACGGTTGACATATGTCGGGCATGTCACCGGCCCGGGGAATCCATCCGCCACATTATTTCCGGTTGTTCTAATCTGGCTAACGGAGATTATTTGCACAGGCACAACCTTGTAGCCAGGATCATCCACCAGCAACTTGCTCTTAAATACAAACTTGTGGAATCTGAAGTATATCATAATCTATAGGTATGTGCCCGACCCAGTTCTCGAAAATGGCAATTGCACATTGTATTGGGATCGGTCTATCATCACTGACAGAACTATTGTTGCCAATAAGCCAGATATAGTAGTGATAGACTGACTAGAGCGTCGCGCAATGATTGTTGATATAGCAGTCCCTCATGACGAGAACCTCGTGAAGTCAGAGAAGATAAACAATCGAAGTATCTTGACTTGGCTCGCGAGGTTGTCGACATGTGGGATGTGAACACAGCAGTCATTGTGCCGATAGTCGTGACGGCCAATGGCATTATTGCCAAGAGCCTCGACCAACATCTCAAGAGGCTCTCGTTGGGCAGCTGGATCAAGGGCTTGATCCAGAAAGCAGTACTCCTGGACACGGCGCGCATCGTTAGGAGGTTCCTATCTCGGGAGCCCTGACCACCGGTAGCTTGGACCCTGTTCCCGATACCGGTGGGCTACTATTTTTTATATTTTTAAATGTTTTTTTTTTGTATTTTTATAGAAATATTTAAAAATGTAAATAATATGTTTAAATATGAATAAATGGAATAATAATAATAATACACATTTAATTCAGACTAGGTCCATATTTTGTTACAATATACTTAAGAGCTAATGTTAATATTGACAACACTAAACTATTTAACTGCGACATGAAGCCGCACCCACCTTTGCAGCATGGGGGACTCCCATCTATCTACAAAAACACTCAGTATAGTGTTGGAGCTGCCACGAACGCGAGTGAGTAGGGAGGCGCATCTTTTCCTAATTATGGCGACAAAGTCATCAACCCGCGCCTCAGCAAACATCCCTGACGCACTGCACCGCCACGGCAGCCCCAACAGTACCCTGAATGCATTATTATATTGGACACGCAGGTCACTGTATGCCCGCTGCGAATAACTGACCCACAGGCTGCAGGTGTAGAAAGATTGACAAAATGCTTTAAAAAGTGTAATCTTCACTGCATTCGTACACCGTGCAAACCTGCGGGCCAGCATGTTACAACGAACAGCCAGCGACCTGCGTTCCCTTTCAATATCTACATTATCACTTAAATCATCGGTGACCCAGTGACCCAAATATTTAAATTTAGAGACCCGACGCAGTGGAGTGCCACAAAGTGACACACTCGGAAATACTGGGTAAGAAAAATCAGTTGCTTTAAAGAGCATTAGTTCACTCTTTGAAACATTATATTTGAGCCAATGGGCCACCGCATATGACTCACAGACTGACACTAGTCTCCTCATGGCACTGATTGCAACACCATATCGTCTGCGTAACTAAGATTATTGGTGCACATGTGTCCGTTTCACTTTTTACTTGCCTAAATGCGCGTTTGATGCGCCTTTTTAGTTCTTCCACACTTCTAATGTCATGTCCGGTTTGACCGTACACAAGGTCCTTTACACGACCCCACAAAAAAAGTCTAGAGGGGATAAATCCGGCGAGCGAGGAGGCCACGGCACTGGCCCTCCTCGGCCTATCCACCTTTCACCGCCGTACCACACACCGTTTAAAAACTCCCGTACGCTGATGGCGAAATGAGGTGGTGCTCCATCATGTTGAAAATGCAGCCCTCTTATCTCTTCCAGAGGAATACGTTCCAACATTCTTCTCACACGGGTTCGTAGTAAGCGCAGATACGTGTCTCCGTTCAGTCTGTCCAAGAACACTGGACCTAGGATTCTGTTGCCGAGTATCCCGGCCCACACGTTAACACTAAACCGAGTCTGAAAGTGGTCAAGCCGCACAACACGAGGATTCGCCTCAGCCCAATAATGCGCATTGTGTATGTTGAACATACCAACCCGTGTGAATGTGGACTCGTCAGTCCACAGAATGTTGCGGCGTTCTTCTCGAATCCAATTACAAAACGCGAGGCGAGCCGCGTAGTCCTGTGGATGCAATTCTTGCACTCTTGTGAAGTGGTAAGGATGAAGCCCTTCCCGATTTAAAAGTCGGCCCACGTAGTTGTCGCTCACGTCAAAGACTCGATCAGCATCCCTGGTGCTCGCAAGCGGATGACGCCGAAAGAAGTCTAACACTTCCTCTTCGGCAGAGTATGGAGGCCTGCCTGCGTCAACCGGAGGCGGGTCAAAGCGGCCGTGTTGTCTAAATCTGTACACGGCATCCAGAATGGTATGATGACTCACTCGCACACCAAACCTCTGCTGGTATAAGTTCACTGCATGCGTAGTTATGGAGTTACACTCGCGGTAGCACAATACCATTTCAAGATATTCTTGATTGGAATACCGTCGTCTGGGAGGCATTTTTAATGAAAGCGCGCGCGATATTCCCGTCGCTGACCGCTAAAACTAACTTCCGAGCGGGCGGGGGGCGACTGGCGAGCGCCTGGTCGGCTGGCGCGTGCCAATCAATTCAAATTTATTCGTACTTTTTTTTGTATGAAAAAAAATATGACAAATAATCAATAATTTATCTTTACTATTGTAATCTATAAACACAATACTGTCTCCCATTGCAGCCGTGGCAGATATTTTTATAGCACCTTATATAGAAACCTCAAGAAGTTAGAGAGTTCAGAATGCACAAATTTTGCACCCAACTTCCGTGCGACAGTTTTCATTGCGTCAAACGTTTAGGGGTGACATCAGATAGTGACAAAAACAGTCATCGAACGGTAACGTGTCACCCCTGAACGGGTGTCACACATTACGGGCCGTCCCCCCGTATTCTCCTTGCTACACTACTGTCTGAACACATGCATTTCTTTTTTAGAAATTAAACGCCCGGATTGCATTCAAGATGCGGTAGGCTCACTGGGACGCTGGCAAATAATAATAACGATAGCACTCTCTCTGAAAAGTTTCCCTGCAGCATGGAATCAACTCGCAATAGCTGTGATCGCGCCTGGCCACGATTTCACCTGTGTTTCTCCAGCTCCGATCAACGCCAGTGACTCGATGTTCAAAGCTTGTTTCGTCAAAGTCAACGAGAGTTTGCCCGAAGTTGCGTGTACTGAGTTCACTTACGATGACAGTACTTTCAAGTCTACTATCATAAGTGAGGTAACTCGATTACCACTATTTTTACAGTTATATAATAAGCTTGGTTCAATACTCAATAATACACTCAATAATTGTGATCCTTAAAAACAGATAGCAACGGTAAGTAATTATCGATTTATGTTTTTAGTGGGACTTGGTGTGCGACCGGAAATTTATTGGGAGTTTAGTTCAACCTGCAACACAGCTGGGGATCCTCATTGGTAACCTCGTCTTTGGAATACTTGCTGATAGGCAAGTACCTAAAAATAAATAAATTATTAATTATAAAAGTTATAATTAAAAGACATGAAGAAATAACCGAAATTTCACCGTTTTTCAAGTATATGATTATTGATTGTAGGATTGGTAGAAAAAAACCATTAATGATTGCAGTGACAGTTCAAGCGTTAACAGGGATCATAACATCATTCATGTCCTCTTTTGAACTGTTCTTATTGTTGAAATTTATCTCCTCTATTGCTGCCGGCGGAGCTATGGTCAACTGTATTGTGTTTGGTATGAAGACATTTAGAATTAATTGAAGTTTATGTTTAGTCAACGAAGTACATTTAATTATTAAAATATAAATCAATTTTCAGAAATCGTCGGTACTCGTTACCGTTCAATGATTATGATACTTTATCATATTCCTTTCATCCTGGGATTTTTGACTGTGCCACTGTTTTCATATCTCACGAAGACTTGGAATGGATACTGGTTGATGATCTCTATTCCATCGTTGCTACTGCTATCCTATTACTGGTATTTAATTACTTATTTATCATTACATTTTTAATTATTGTGAAACTAACAATATTGTTTGCCGTAGGCTGGTACCCGAGTCCCCACGTTGGTTGTTAGCAGTCGGAAAAGTAGAACAGGCTCGCCAAGTATTGCTGAAAGCCGCCAAGTGCAACAAAATATCTGAAAAAAAAGTAAATGCAGCTATCGGAAGTCATAAAAAGTTGTTGGCATCAGTCCCGCAAAGTACTGACGCGGCTGCTGAACGAAGGACTTACGGTCTCATTGATTTAGTGCGTACACCAAATATGAGAATAAAGACACTATTTGTTGCTTTTAATTGGTTCAAAAGTGGCTTGATATTCTATGGCGTTGAGCACTATCTCGGTTACATGAGCAAAAATGTTCTGAGAAATCTCGCTATTTCAGGTACACTTTGTTAGTAACAGTTTTTCATCAATTACAATCTCTATTTTCCAATACAATTCTTAGATCAATTTTTCTTTTTTAGCTACTTTTCAATTGCCAGGACTGCTACTGGCGTGCATCGTGATAACTCGTGTACCTCGTTTGAGAATCGTGATCGTTGCGAATGTTCTGTTAGGAACATGTTTGTTGCTGATTATCCCATTCTACAACAATGATACTGTAAAATTGATGTTAGTATCAATTACATTGGTTTGCATAACTGTCAGTGGCCCTACACTTTATTTGTACGCATTAGAAGTATTTCCCACAGTCGTTAGAAACATTGGAATAGCCGTCTGTACTGTTGCAGCCAAAATTGGAGGCATCGTAGCACCGTTTTTCGTTACCTATGTAAGACATTTATTTTTTTATTATTATCAAACTAATTTTAAGGTTCAAGCTCTAGGTTTGTTAGAGAGCAATGGAGCGTAGTATTCTAGGAGTAACGGACTGCGTTAGGAACGCAGTTCAGCGCTCTAAAACACAAATTGCCAATATCACCCAAAAAGCTGCCAAATTAAGGTGGGACTGTGTCGGAAACGTCTACCACATGTCGAATGGTTCATGGGCTAAAGCAAACACAATATATGGATCCCAGAAAATGTTCGACGATATCGCGGGGAAGATGGTAGGAAGAGCTTGACGCCTATCGGCAAGATAGGTCGACACTCGCCGAAAGCTGGAAGGAAGAAAGTTAGGCTTTTGCCCTGCAGTGGGACACAACAAACTGAAATAATAATAACAAGTGAAAACAGCAATCATTGTGCCGATGATCGTGACGGCCAATGGTTTAATTGTGTTTATTAGCCTCGACCAACATCTGAAGAGTCTCTCGTTGGGCAGCTGGGTCAAGGGCTTGATCCAGAAAGCAGTACTTCTGGACACGCCTCGTATAGTTAGGAGGTTCCTCTCTTAGGAGCCCTGATCACCGGTAGCTTGGACCCTGTTTCCGATACCGGTGGGCTACTATTTTTGTATTTTTAATATTATTTTTTTATTGTCTAGAATTATAAAAAAAAGGATTAATAATATGTTTCTTTTGATCACAGTTACACACAGTTAACAGTTATTACTTATTTTTTCAGATCGACGACTTAGCTTTTTGGGTACTTCCACTAGTTTATGGTCTTGTTGCACTCATAGGAGCTATTTTGTGCTTGTGGCTACCAGAAACCAAGGACTTGAAGCTACCGGAAACCATCGAAGATGGTGAAAACACAAGTAAATAAGTTTTTAAATATATTTTCTGCTGATTATAAAATACGAAGGCAGTGTTTATGTTAATCAATGATACAAGTATTATATTAATGTTACTGTTTTCGAAATTCAAATGCTTAAACAAGTTTTACGCCTATTTAAAATTTAAATATATTTTTTTGTTATCTAACTCTGTTTCCGGCCTGTTTACACAAATTAAAGTCATAGGTATATTCTGACGCTAAAAGTTAAAATATATTTTAATTTTTACTCCATAGGTACCTCTTCTTCTCTCTTCACTCACTATGTTTTACCTACTTTTGATTATGAGTATTTTCAAATAATATATTTGTTGGTTACATAATAATATTTTAAAACTCTATGGTAATTTGTAAATCAAACTTTGCCAATACAGTTGTTGTTAAAGTTTAATTAGGGTTCCGTACCCAAAGGGTATCCAACGGAACCCTATTACTAAGCTTCCGCTGTCCATCCGTCCGTCTGTCTGTCAGCAAGCTGTATCTCAAGAACTGTAATAGGTAGACAGTAGAATCACAGATTGAGTATATATATATTGCCGCTATAACAACAAATTTTGAAAGAAAAAACCAAGGTCAATGGTACGGAACCAGTCGTGTGCGAGTCCGACTTACACTTGGCCGGTTTTTTTAGTATCTATTTTTTTTTTTCAAAAGAATTTATAAAAAAATAACAGTTTTGCATGTACCTAGTGCAATGTGTAAGAGTGCCATAATCAACTGATTTTCTTTCTTCTTTTTTTTCATTTTGTAAACATTGCTGCACTAGGAATTTCTTCTGTATCGTGGGTGCGTTTAAAAACATATAAATTCACATATAAAAATAGCCAGACCCGGAACAACTATCTGTAGGCTATACGAATATTAGTTCCGTGCGGGAATCGAACCCACGACACGCAGCGCAGCAGTCTATCGCTCAACCACTACGCCAACCGTGTCGTCATTTAATGTCTGTTTTGACATTTGTTTTGTCAAATGTCAACACTAACTTAAATGCTATTGAAATCTATGTCAGTTTGCCATTTTCACTAGTCAAGTCTCTGAGATTAAAAAACAGACTATAGTGTTTGCTAAACTATTTTGTTCAATATTTTTTTCTTCCTCAATTGTCGTAGAATCATTTGAATATTTATCTGTCCAATGTTTAGAAAACACACTTAACAGGATATTTATTAGAACAAAACTGGTCACACTACTCGATACACATGGGGGTTTTCTATAAAATATTTTATTCCTGAAGAGCGCTTACTGTCACGCTACAAGATAAAGAATATTTAATACACATCGTTCGCCTAAGAACTAAAAGACACGTGAATTAACTTTCTATGTTCTAAATAATGCATATACTCGATTGAAACTAAATTAAAATCATGGACACTTTTCAGAATTTTAAATAATCAAAAATATTTTTGGATTCTAAATCCGAAATTATTTTTGTTTTTTTTTTATATTTACTTTTGTTACGTTTAATTGTTGCCAATAGACATAGACCAAATGGACTAAGATCTCAGAGCTGCCAGATCTCTTTGTATCTTAATATCTCACCAACAAAATGTGTGATATAGTTTTTAACAGGTGTAACGTTTGCCATATAATCGAATATCAATTGATCGAACACGATAAATTTTATTGGACATCTAAATACTCGAACGTTCATAATATCGGATGGTTCAAAGTCAAAGTCAAAGTCAAAACGTTTATTCCAATTAGGCCATTAAACGGCACTTTTGAACGTCATTCACATTTCAAATATAATATAAAAATTCTGAAGTGACTCTACTGTCCATTCGGAAAGGTAGATTCTTATGGAGAAGAATGGACAAGAAACTCCATAGTTACTCTTTTCAAATAAATCTTTAACAATATTTGGTAAGTACTGCAGAGATCCTCTTTGGGAGGTGCAACCTCAATGACATAAGCCTTGAAAGAGTTAAGAAAAAAGAAAGTTAGAATTCGAATGTGATGTCATAAAGAAGTGTTGGTTTTTTATAAAAAAGGAATTCGATTGTTTTGCCCTGACGTTGAAAACACGCAAAATATATAATTATTCTCTAAAATACTCTGATTTTAAATTATTGAAGAGTCCCTCTCGTAGCCAATTAAAAGCGAGTGCTCACAAGTGGTGGAGGCGCCGGGTAATGTACGCGTGTGCACTGCGTAAAATATAAAAGTGCATGAAGAAACTCCCAATTTTATAAATTCATCTCGAAAAGGACGAGATGCTAACGATTTTCAGGCGCTAGATGTGTGGACGCCTGGAAAGCAAAGCTAAGTGGTTTTTATATTTACGAGAAAGATTTCATATGTGTGAAAGATGTCTATGTTATATACCAGTATAGACCGAGTATGCTTTGAAGAGTTCATAGCCGAATTCAGGCGAGTCGCTATCGAAAGCGAGTGGCGAGAAGCCGATTATTCGTTGATTTTGGGCGCATTTCCGCAGAGCGCTGCGAGATATTTTTATAATACGGTATACCATGACGGTATAGATTTTTCGCTGCTGTACGACAAGATAAGGAAGGAATTTCCGTGTAAATGCATTTCCTGTAAACGACGACGGCCATTGGAATGCTCTATTTATGTCGAAAAGACAATTACTGAAGTGTCCGATGGATGCGGACAGCAGGAATATGTAAATGTCGATAATAATATACCATTATATTCTAGTTTGAAAATTGACGACCCATAAATCGAAAACAATGATGACCATGATGACAATGATGACGAAGTAAAGCAGAGCTGTGGAGAGAGCAGCCTATTCGAGGACGAGATGGAAGCGGACATGACGGATGAAGAGAAAGAGCCCGGTGTGTCCATTCCATTATTTATTCCAGATTCTATTCCGGAATGTCAAGCGACTTTGTCTGAACCTGTATGTGATCTCCATGACGAATCAGTCATCGGTAGTAGCATATTGGATCACATATTGGATGATGCCCAAGTTGAGGAGGCCACCACTCAGGAAGA
The DNA here is from genome assembly GCA_950371165.1 of Lacanobia oleracea. Lineage (NCBI taxonomy): Eukaryota > Metazoa > Arthropoda > Insecta > Lepidoptera > Noctuidae > Lacanobia > Lacanobia oleracea. Next base: position 18,803,408 of record OX493406.1, read on the forward strand.
CGAACCGAAGGAGATGTTCCCTGAGGAGGCGCAACTTCCTTTGTCCTCCAATGATCTTTCTAATAATAATATATCTGTTTCATTTGGTAGGAAAATTTTAAACACAAACACACAGACACAACTAACACAGGCTATTAGTAAGTACTTGAATGGGGCCTACAAAATTTATCTTCGTGCCCAAACTGAAAAGAAAACAAGGGTTGGAAGAAGAACAAATAAAAATTATAAACACATTTATATATATAAAAAAAAAATCGTACACATCAAAACATCTAAAACATTATACTACTGGTTTGATAGTACGGCAACCTTTATTTTGTAAATGGAAATATTTTAGAAAGAAATATGAATCTATTATACGCAATTATAAGGTCAGGAAACGTTTTATTTTGAAGATTTTATAGTTGTTCTAAATTCCACTTTATTATACTCGCTAGATTTATATAATGTTAGTTATTTTCAAGTTTTCTGCTTATCTCATAACATATAATTTATTTACTTTAATGGCAGCGAAAGCCGGAGGATTAACTTGTACTATTTCAATCATAGGATGACATGACAATATAAAAAACAATTTGTCATATTGTGTCAAACGAGTCAAAAGGTTTATTGTTTTATGGTGAACATGTAAAGATTAAATTTAATAAGGTTCTATTGTTAATATTCATGTAAATAGGTTAAAACCATTTTATTATAAAGAATATTTATGGTAGTAGAAAAAGTAGGATGTCAAAGCAGATATATGTCAAATAATTTTATGTAAACAAACATTATTTTCGTTGGTAGGTTGAGTAAGTTATTGAATGAAGTCTTTTTTCCATGTACATTCGAAGAAGGACGTGTACGTGATCGACGACTTCGAGGGCGCTCCCAGATTTGTGAAGAGCGCGTTCAAATAATATTAGCTAGGGTGAACTCATTCCAGTGGTGTTAGAAGTAGAGTTTTCGCGATTAATTTTACGCCATTAAAGAACTCCATGGGCGGTTAAACCAACTTTGCATACGGGGTATAACCTTCGCGAAGGGTGGCTAGTTGTCACCATTGGTTGAACTGATTATGGAGGCAATTGATTTCAATTCTTATGTATGAAGATTCACTTTCAAATTCAATTTCTTGATTTCACTGGAGTAAGTTCCAAGTTAAAATTTAAAAACTTTAGCAGAGATGATAGATAGATTAGTTAGGGTAAATCTAATCAATTCAATCCCTTCTGGATAGATGTGAATTGTCGCATCGATTTTGTTTGTAACGTCCGACGATGTGTTGCAGGTTTTTGTGGCTTTTGCTGCAGCAGGGTTTCAGCATAACTGCTTTAAGATAGTGCGCAAATGGCGCATAATAATTTAAAGAATATTGCCCAGCGCAGGGTATGACTGAAACTGCTTCTATAGAGGCATATGTCCAACTGTCTACGAAGAGTCGCCATTTAGGCAGGGACTTCGGGTTAGGAGTAGGTAGGTGCTTGACTCTTCCGAGGCTGGGAATGTATGATTGCAAGAAAATCATTCTTACTATCCTCCATTCTTCGGGGGGTAGCTCATGCAGAGATCCTCTTTGGGAGGTGCAACCTCAATGACATAAGCCTTGAAAGAGTTAAGAAAAAAGAAAGTTAGAATTCGAATGTGATGTCATAAAGAAGTGTTGGTTTTTTATAAAAAAGGAATTCGATTGTTTTGCCCTGACGTTGAAAACACGCAAAATATATAATTATTCTCTAAAATACTCTGATTTTAAATTATTGAAGAGTCCCTCTCGTAGCCAATTAAAAGCGAGTGCTCACAGTACCTATACATTTTTTTTTAATATGTAAGGACCATGCACCTAGGGTATGCAGTCAAACGGGATTTAGCTTAATGAATCCCGTTTGACTGGAAGCCGACCCCAATATAGTTGGGAAAAGGCTAGGCAGATGATGACGACAGACAGACTACTTACAAATCACGCACATTTTGCTCAAGTACTCATTATATGTTTTTCAAATACCTATTAATTTCTATCATCTGCCTAGCCTTTTCCCAACTATATTGGGGTCGGCTTCCAGTCAAGCTGGATTTAGCTAAATACCAGTATTTTACGAGGAACGGCTGCCTACTAGACCTCCACAATCCATTAACTGGGGAACACGGTACTTTATGGTAAGACTGGAGTCAGATTTACTGGCTTCTGACTATCCGTAACGACTGCCAAATATCTTCAAATGACAGCCGGGACCAACGGCTTAACGTGCTTTCCGAGGCACGCAGGAAACTCGGTATGTTAAGGTGGTCACCCATCCACAGACCAACTTTGGCAAGCGTTTTTTAAACTTGAAGATCGACCAGTGCGATTAATTTCTATGTTCTTGGTTAATTCTATTTCTTTTTTTACAGAACCACAAGAAAAACTTCAATCGGGCGTCGGAGTTGAAGAAATTAAAACTAAAATCCGTGAAAACTAGTTTACATCTTTTTGATAGCTATAGCTAGCTTTGATAGAATCAGATAAGCCGTACTTACGTTTATAAGAATAAAAATAATAACAAATTGTAATTCGTTTATTTTCTCACCACAATATTTAAAGATTACATGGAGATATTGTTTAGTAATGATATTAAAATATAGATACTACAATATTGTGGAAGACCAGGTCCCCACCCTGAGTAATAGTGTCAAGTCGTACTAAAGCAATAGTTGCCGCAAGTAACAGTTACTTGCGGCAACTACAGTTTCGGAGGGTATGCGGAACAGAGAGTAAAGTCCCCCCCGGTCGGAGGATCCAACCAGACGGATGTTTTGTCTGGTGTGGGCTGCCTGCTAGTTAATATTTGGGCTGATCAAATCGCACGATAAACTTTGCTTGCGCGATGCAAGATTTTAGTTCGCTGCTAGTTATCCAACTATGATGACAAGATGGATTCTTTTTGCTGCGACGTAGATTTGTTTCCTTGGTTTTTCTTGTGGGGGCCTTGATGCCGCTAGAAAGTGTTGTGGGAAGTAAGTAAAATGAGGGTGTGTATGTGTAGTATATCTGTAAGTGATAATGTATGTGTGTCCGTGTGTGTGTCTGTGTGTGTGTAGTGCTAGATAGGTGCTTGAAAAATTGTATTCCAATCAGTCATTAAACATATACCTATACGATATCTACACTACTTTACAAGAACACTTTTCTAACCTTTGTATCTGTTTTTCCGGCTTATCTCCGAAACTTGAATAAGAAAAAAATAATACAGAACTATTTCGTGAGTTCATTTTAATTATTTCATTTTTTTTGTTTGTCTTTCTTTATAATGGACGATTGTTATAAATTAATAAAGTAACTTTGGCGTCTACTCCATTCAGCGCCGGCGCGAAAGACTCAAAACCTACCAGGCTACCAGGAATCATGAAGATATATTTTCGGGGCTAGAATCAATATTTAAAATCACGCCTATGACCCTTAGGAGCCGAGTAAAAAGCAAAAAGGTTAGAAATAACGTAAAGACCCACCGCGGCGGATACTGTGCTCGAACACGTGGCGCATATTAGCTGCAAGGATTTATTTGTTTGACAACGTGGGTCTACGTTTCCACTGCAGTACACACTACACCTGCCGCCGTTCCACAAGGCGTACCTCAAAACTTTGCTGTGATACAGTTGTACATAGTCGTGGGTTAATATTCGTGTATCGTTTCCGTATGTACAGCGTGCCTAGCAATGACAACGTCGAGCTATGTGAGCGCCATATTCGAACAAGCCACGCATGCACCATTGACCTCAATTGATGTGTAGCGTATCCGTGGCTTGTAATGGACATAATGTGGTGGAATCTTATACATTTTCTTATAAAGGCAAGGAGCTCGTGGCTAGATAATAACAGCCGCACGGTTAGCAACGCTTGCCAAGGTTAGTCTGTGGATGGGTGACCATCTTAACATTGCGAGTTTCCTTCGTGCCTCGATAATCACGTTAAGCCGTTGGTCCCGGCAGTCATTTGTAGATCTTTGGCAGTCGTCACGGGTAGTCAGAAGCCAGTTAATCTGACTCCAGTCTTGCCATGAAGTAATGGCCAGTTAATGGATTGTGGAGGTCTGGTAGGCAGCCGCTCCGCGTAATATACTGGTATTCAGCTAAATCCGGTTTGACTGGAAGCCGACCCCAATATAGTTGGGAAAAGGCTAGGCAGATGATGACATACATTTTCTTGTAAAGCGAAGCAACACTCGTGTGTAGCCTCTCCCCGAGCGCCGCCAGGATCTGCGCCTTAAAGCGAAACAAATTAAATACGTGTGTTTTCGGAACCACAAAGCCCAGCTAAGAAGTATTTTTAGCTTTCACATTTATAATATGTATTAGTAAGATTCCAACTTTTTTAATTTCTTTCTGGAGCCAGATTTAAAGTCGCGGAGGAGAGAGAGAGGCTAATTTATAATATTATTAGGATTATAGCAATTTTCATACTGGAACCGTTTGGGGTTGTAAAATAGGGAAGATGTAGATTTAATATTTATCAATATTTTGTGACTAAAATGTATAAAAAGAAGGGCCAGTGCAACGTTTTTATTCCAGTTAATATTGATTTTTAACAATAATTCCAAATTTAAAGTAACGTGAAACGGAACGTGTTTTAATACACCAATCAGCGTCTGGTGACGTCACTCGTATTAGATTATAGTCCAAGATCCCAGGGCTCCCAGACGTTACTTATTTCGCAGTATCAAGATATTCGAATAGAGTAGTGGCCAGTGTAATTTCAACGTACGCATAATAAGTATCTGCTAGCTCCATCCAATGGGCATTTTTTTAGTGATGTATGTAGATATGATATATTTCATAAGTCTATTGAAGGTAGTTTTGCAGTTTTCATTTTATACTTAGTAAATAAACTATGTCCAAAAGGTACTTGTGAATAGGATCTCAATTGTCAGAGAAGATAGCGATCAGATCTCACACTATTACAGTGACTAATTAGTCTTTAAATTTTTACTCAATTACTAATTATTTAAGAATATATATTTTGTAAAAATCGTGAAAATTATCTAGTCGCTTTATAGCTATCATCTGATGATGATACTTACAAACTGGCGGTCGCGTCAACTCAAACTAGTAGGTAAGCGAATGTTCAAATTACCTACATACTAACACTATTCTTTTCCACACATTTTGTTACTGAGCAAATAAGTAAGTTCTGGAAGCACTGGGATCTTGCTCTATGACTTTGAATTATGATATTTCTTGACCAGTGACAGACATGAGTGACGTCATCGTCATAATATTTAAACTGTTTAAAAACGCAATTTTAGTAATAAGTTAAAGCGTTTTAATTTTTTAATTATGTGTGTGCGGTCTATTCTAGGCGGAGTTCTTTAAAATGAAAGCAAAAATAGAAATATCGCATGTTCCCTATTGGACCCGGGTCAGAGGGCTCATCGAGTTTTTCGGGACATCAGTAAACGTGGTCGACTCTTCATGTAACCAGAGCGCTGGGTTTTTTTTTAGGTCAAAAATCAGCCATTGTCATTCATGGCACTTTGCCCAATGACACTTAAAGCAACTGTTGTCGTCGCTGACCACCCAAAAATATAAGCTAACTAGCTGACCTGGCAAACGTTGTCTTGCCTTATAAATAAACACAACAAAAATTTCATAAAAATCGGTCAAGCCATTTTGGAGGAGTTCGACAACAAAAACTGTAATCCGAGATTTTAATACATTAGAAGATTCGATAAAGATAGATAGCTGTTGCACGCGACTTCGTTTGCGTGTATGTCGTATAGTTAAAAGGTGTCGCTAGGTAAGATTGCTAAGATAAGATATCATCATATCAGCCGAAAGACCTCCACTACTAGACATAGGCCTCCCCAAGCGTTGCCACAACGACCGGTTCTGTGCATCTGGCATCCATCGGCTACCCGCGATCTTCATTAGGTCATCGGTCCACTTTAAGCCCTTCCAACGGAGCTTCTTCCGATACGCGGTCGCCACTCCAGAACTTTTCGGCCCCAACGACCATCTGTTTTGCGAGCAATGTGCTCTGCCCACTGCCATTTTAGTTTGGCGATCCTTCGGGCTATGAAAGTAACCTTGGTTCTCTACGAATATCATCATTCCTGATTAGATCACGCAAGGAAACACCAAACATTATCCTCTACATTGCCCTTTGAGTGACTTTAAGCCTTCTGATGAGGCCCATTGTGAGCGACCAGCAACCTATGTGACATAAGATATACGAACAGTCAACTTCTAGCGTTGCTTCGACTCCTTAGAATGCAAGGCATTGGCTGTATCACCTTTTCCATTCAAAGCACCGACCAACCTTAGTAATGTTTCGTAATGAGAAACGTTTTAATGTTAACGCTTTTCTATACACGATGTTGAAGAAAGTTGCTAGGGTTGCTCACGCGATAGAGCTACATTAAGTTGAAATGAGAAACTCTATCCAGACGAAAAGACTACCCCCGCAACGGAGAGAGTACAGTTGAGATTTCGTTATCAAAACTTAGGCTCCCATTCGCGCCGTTGTGCTTAGGAGTCCTGGCTAGGTTGGCCAGGGTAGCTACGCATATAGGTTTCGCTGAGCGTCCTCATAGTTCCGAGTATTTTTGCACGTCCGGTAGCAAAAGCCTCATTTCCAGAATGAAGTCGGTGACTGATTTCTTGGTATCGAAGCAACCTCTGTACATTGGGCTGTATATGGCGACTATCAACATCAAATGATGATGCCAGCCAAATGCCGTCCACTGTTGATCGATCTATCGTGCCGAAGTGCCTACGTGAAAAAGATATTTTATGAGGGGGGGATTGACCCGGAATTATAACTATTATTATTCGGAGGGTATTTCTACTTGGGTTGAGAAGTCTATAGGCTATAGGCTTAACATTGCCATTTTTGACTGCCTGTAATTTGTAGCCGTGATCATTTGTTGTCTTGAAGTTCAGTTGATCTCTGGCAAAGAACAATGGGTAATTTTGTATGGAACCCGTACCCACTTTGTAGCATTTTAGACTAGGTGTAATTTAGAAGAGGCCTAATTGAGTAACTCGAAAATAAGTGAACGAATGAATGAATGAATGAAAGACCGAAGTTATGATAACTTCTTTGTAACATTTTTAATTGCCAATAATCGCACTTTTTCTGCTTTTTGGACTAAATAAATAGGTAATCAGTAATTTTTTCTGTCTTTAGAGAGCGATATAGCTTCCTATCGTTGGTTTTTGGTACAGAAAAAATATTAAATAAGAACTATCAATCTTAAATAGCACAGTTTTATTAAATTGTATTGTTACTTTCAATGATTATATCATCCCAGGCACTTGCCGGACCTACGAAGTTATCTAGGTGCCTGCCAACACCTAAGTACCATATTATGCTAATAGTATGGGCACAAGCACCTAGAGTTCTCATACCCGTCATGCAGGAGCAATAATACGCTTCGATGGCTTCTCTGCCCTGGACATTAACCTTGATTAAAATATATGTGTAATATATTTTATTCGACACGTGCCTCGATAATATGCGGCCTCTAATTAACGAGCAGTTTTCGATTACTAGCCCATGCTGCGACATACTAGGGCTACGGCTCGAAGATACCTCAATATTATATAATTATACAATCTCCACCTCGCAAATGCTCGGCAACATATGATCTAGCGAGCTTTAAATGGTATGTGCCCAAACTGAGTAGAATGACGTCTTCTTCTGTCAATTGTGGAAATGGTATTGACATAGCCGTCATTGTTGTGAACACCGCCCGCTGTCTGTTCATATGTTCTGCGACTACATAATTGCCCAGTCTGTTGGGTTCACTTCTTCTTTGCGCTATTATATTGATAAATGCGTGGGCATGCTCATTATCTGTTAGACGCTGCCTAAATGCATTTATAAGGGCTCCCGCAATACGGAAGTCTTCAAATAAGTGAGGGAGTGTTTTATTGATAACTGTATGCCTAAATATTTTGTGGTCCCTTTTGAACCATCCGTTTATTACTTCAATGACCCAACGCACTATGGTGATTTCTCGAGATTTATTGGCTTGAATATCTGTAAGCTGTGTGGCATGCATATCTTTACTTGGTGGCATATGGGCAACATAGCCAGCACTTTCTATATCTGGTATAGAGTCTCTAAAACCTCGATCTAATATAAAAACGTCATCTGTTTGTAACGTTATATGCACTGGGGACGTTTGATCATTCATAATCTTAGTCATGATTTGGGCATCAGTCTTTGTTGCAGCGTATGGTCCACACATATCTATAATATAGCCATCTGGGCAAGTAATCACAAAGGGTTTTAACAAGTTTTTATACTTGTGTAAGCTGTAAGACTTTTTTTGAAATAAAAAGTTTTTACTTTTCTGTACGTATATATACGAACCATCACAAATAGCTATAGCCACTGGGTTTATAGGGTTGGAATATATTGATGATGGTACTGCAAGGATGTGAGCTATAATTTCATCCCGACTTATATGATTGAAACCCAAATGGCGAACAACAAAGTCTTGGGTCCAGCAGTTTCTAGCAGTTTTAAGCAAAATACCGATCGTTTTACGAGATACACCTATTTGGGAGGCTATACGTGTATTTGGTTCACCAGACCGTTGTTTTAATAAATATATTCCTAGTGCAGTTTTTGGTCTTCTACATTGATTTAAAAGAGACGGTGTTTCATTCAAAAGGATTTCGAATTGTTGGTGTATTAAGCCAGTTAGGTAATACAGATCCTCTGGTAAAATGTTGTTTACATTGTCAAAATCTATATTAGTCTTATGTTTATATGCATCTCGTAACGTACCAATCATATCTTTGAGATGGTCTGGTGTGAATATTGTCTCTCCATTATCATACAGGGAGCTCCAATCTTCTGTGTTGATGTGATGTGTACAAACGCGTGCATGTTCAGGAACGTACACGCTATGATTAACCAACAGGAATACTTTTATAAACCTGGACACTCTGTGAAGTTCTTGATTGATGCACCCATGAAATAAACAGTGACGCGCCGTATTTGCAACCCTTCTATAAGTTGGAACAGACGTTGGGTGCTCTGGGTTTGCAAGTTCCTGGTTTTGTTCTTGTTCGAACCTAGCTTGCTGTCGTCTTCCAGCTACCCAACAACGATGACACATAGCCTGAAGTTGATTCAGGGCTATCTAAAAGAAAAACCAAATCCTCAAGTAACTAAAACAATAAATAACTTAATAAAGAGTGAACAAAAAGACACCGTGTATTCGATGATCAAAAACTATTGTTATACTAACCTCATTTATGTTAATCCGTGCCATCACATACTCTGTGAAGCCTGGTTTGTCTTCCAAATAGGTTCGCGTCAGTATATGCCGGTTTCGGTCACGAATTACTGATCTTGTACATGTAACACACTGTATACGGCGTTCACCTTCCATTTTTTTGAAGCAGATGAGTAATAATAATAATCCAATCGTTAAGTAATACACTGAAGTCCGTTGTGAAAGCCGAGGTTGTAAATAAAAGTAAGAATAAAATAAACTAAGATATGCGCGCGCGCTCAAAATCAGTTCCTAACAGGTACTAACTACTGACGACACACCGACGCTAGCACAAAATAGTTCGAACTACCCACCTAATGGATAAAATCAAAAAAAATTGAACGTGCGTGGGTCGATTTTACTAAGGATTTTCGGTATTTTCAACATCGAATATCTTTTTTCCTACATAAGTTACAAAGTTGCTCCCATACAAAAAATATATACGTTTTCAAAGACCTTTCGAATGGTACCAATTTCAACTTGCTACAAACTGTGTACGTTCAGACCCATGTTCTGTACGAATCAGTGAGAAAGGTAAGAGAAGAAGTGGGTACAGTTCCCGCAGTACCGTTTAGGAAACTCTCTTCGCGAGTTTGTCTCTGACGTCATTGCTTGGTGATCTACATATTCCCATGATCCACTGGAGGGTGAAACCTGCAACGGATAATTTTTGCCCTGAGCTGTTGCTTCACTGGGAATTGAATAGTTTGTAGCCATGCCGGAGCAATCAGCCGAAATATTATTTCGGCTACTATGACAGTTTGTTGACTTTAAACCGAGTGCCTTTGCAAAGATTTTTTAGATATTGCGTATTTAAATAGAAATCATAAAATTTAATCGGATGGTATCTTTAGCATTTTCTTCCTTTGCGTTTTCATGGAAATAATTTCCTTATTTATCCCAAAAACATTTGTCAATATTATACGTATTGATGGTCTGCTTGGTCGGTGGGCTCCCCGTTCACAGAACTAATGAATTATTGCCGAAGCAACGAACAACACCGGCTGTCTCCTAAACTAACCTAACCATGTCTTGATTGTGGTGTATGCCATCGTCAATATTTAACAAAATTCGTAAAATAATGCGCATTTGAGTGGCCCTTTTATATCATGTTCGCATTTTTCTTCTTCTCCGTCGTTTCTTCAATGCTGAGGATCGCGACCGACTCCTCTATCATGGGCCTTCGCCAGCTGCTCGCGGGTGATATGACGTGACCCCTGGCCCGTTAAGATTCATTTTGGAGCAACTCGAGTTAAGCTTAGCAAATGTAAGCGCACACCAGTTGACGATCCAAAAAATGAGATCAAATGCATAATGCCATCTATGGAATCTGAAGATGAACTGTCTTAATATTATTTCGGAGTTTGTTTTATTGTTATTAATAGGAATTGGTTCAGAACGATATTTTAAAGATATTAAAGAATCACTTTTTTTAAGACGTTTTAAGAGTACCACTAATAACTAAAACATTTGTTTTGATGTAATTCTGATGCTGTGTTGAATACTATTTGGGTCGATAGATGGCATTACGGGTATCTGCATTACGTAATGTTGGTTTCATGTATATTGCCACAATTTCTATCAGGTTAATGTGTAAAAATTATCTAAATTGGTTTTGCAATTATCTACTTTTGAATGTGATGCGTTCTGTTAATTATCCTTTTACATCCTGGCCATTATATTTTGGCATAGATGAATGCTGAAAATCTAAATACAATAATAACATGTTATTATGTATAAAAATAACCCACACCAAGTCTTTGAAAGGCAATCTTTAAACCTGTGTTCTATGAGTACTGTTGACAAATGATTGAAATAACCGATGTTATTTAAGTATTATTGCAGTATTATTACAATATTGCAGAATATTGTAATATATTGTGGCTTCTTATAACAATTCCTCACTAAACTGTTTGGAAAAAATGTGGATAACAAACTTAAATGTTATTTTAAGTGCGCAAAAACCCATTTTATTATGTTTTTTACAAATTTATAGTGTAAAAATACAGTTCAAGAGATAAAATAAATACAAAATTAATAACTGTTGGTGGCCGGGGACCGAACCATGTGCCATTCGTTTAAAGTGTCATTTTTGATTATTGCTCATCCTCTGAAGCACATAGCGTGATAATATATAGCCTAAAACCTTCTCCTCACCAGAACGAACACAACAAAAAAAGAATTATCGAAATCGGTCCAGCCGTTCACGCGTGATGCGATGACCAAGGGAAATAGGGTTTCATTTATATAATATATAGATAAAAGTCACAGGTTCGTTTTATATATTTTATTTTTATTTTTTTCGCATGAGTTTACACCTAAAACTAATAATTTACGATTAGGTAACTAAAAATATACATTCGTCATCATAGAAATCCATTACATTAACTAAAGTGTGTTTCTCTGTTAATGTTAATTAATTAAAATATATTTTTATGCGAATTTGTATACAAGGTAAACAAAGGTAAGGTAAGGTAAGGTGGGTTCACTAAGACCGGGCAATACAGTTCAGCAGGCAATGGTCATGTGCTGGCATTGGGGAAATCCCACAAAGACGTATACACATTCACACGTCCATATCAATAGATGTATTAATAGTATAAATTATTAGATAGTTCCAGAATTGGGCATAAATTAATTAATAATATTTTTAAATTCAACTCATGAAGGTTGTGCTACAGTGAAACAAATAATATTGGTAAGTACACCTACAATTGAATAGTGTAAAATGTTTCCCACTTATTTAATGTTCAGTTTTTATTTTAGATTATGATATTGAAATTCGGATTTCTTATTTTGGTGCGAATTCTGTTTACAAAATTTTATGAGTTGTGACAGATCAGTCCTAATCGTACATATATGTGCACATCACATAAAATAAGATTAATATAGGTAAAAAACATAAGGTATTAATAATAATATATTTTTTTTGTAATTATTCAACAGATAACAAAGGTTATCAGTACCTATACAATAAAATCATAGTCAAAATAAAAAATCGTTTTCGTTCGAAAGTCCCCGTCAGAGTATCAATATTTCTGAGAAAAGAAACCTTATTTTCTGTCGAAAGTAATGATTTAATTTGCCGCACTGGTTGATCCATTATACAACAACCTTGTGGAGTGTGAGTCTCTTAAATAAATGCACACATTAATTTAGGTAAACATTAAATGTTTGTAAATGTTTATATTTCGCTTTTTTCTGTGCGGAGATTCGTTCTCTTTGGTAATACCAAATCAGCAGATATTCTATTTAGTAACTAATATTTGGGTTTCAGAGTTGACGAACTTCCCTCTGTATGGATATAGTTATCAACGTCTCTAGTTTCTTAACATTTACGGGTTAAAAATTATAATTTATTTATTATCATTACCTAAAGGAGAATGGGCAAAATCGTACGGCACTTGGTCTATCAGCGGCCAGGAACATTTTATTTTTTTTTGGTTTAATATCACCCTACAATAACGGGTTCAAGAAGTTTTATATCTGTAGTGTCATTATTAATGGAACTAAATACATTTTTATTTTAGATATAGAAGCCTGTGATTTAGCGTATTAATTACTAAGATTTAGTCTTAAAAATAAGGAAATAAAATAAAATGACTTGTTTACTTCAATACATTTATTTTACATACATTTACATACATAAACTCACGCCCTTTTCCCATGGGGGTAGGCAGAAACCACAGAACGCCACTTGCTACGATCCTTACATACTCCTTTTGCCTCGTCCACATTCATACATTTAATGTACAATAATAGCACTGAGTTCTGATGCCGGTAATAAAATATCCTCGTCTTGATGTCTAGCCCATGCCAGATACCACACTACACACATAACGTGTGCGCAACAACCGATTGTGCGCCTTCCACTCAAACAACTGCAATAATAATGAGCAATTGCTTCTCTATTTTGTCTTTGTCGGTTAATTACAATATAAGAATAATATATTCTGGACCTTACATGTCTAGATTGTATTCGCACACGTAATAACCAAATATCTTCTTCTTCAATAAAATCTCTGAGCTGACTTATTTGTCGCTCCCGGTATACTTCGATATTGTATAAGCCTTCAATTAAGTGTTCAGCGTAGTAGCTGCGAGCCAACTTGATTTGGTATGTGCCAAGTGCAAACAGAATTAGGTCTTCTTCAGAAAAAACCGGAAAGTCTTCAAAAATAGGTTGGTCGCTGCTGAGTCTTTCAAATGATGCCCTCTGTCTATTTATGTTATGACGGATAACATAGTCCGCTAAGAGGTTCGGTATTTCAAAACGTTCATTAATTATATTTACGAACGATGATGCATGAATACTATCTTGTATTGGTGTTTGGAACGCATTGATGAGTGCCGCTGCGTTTTGAAAGTCCTCAAACATGTGACTTAAGGCGCGATTAAAATATTCTTGCCTAAACAATTTGAAATCTCGCTTGAACCTGCCATTTATAACTTCCACTACCCAGCGGCATAGAGTTACCAGCCTAGTTCTATTGGCCTGTTTTTTTAAAAAGCTCTAGTATTTGCACAAAATGAGAGCTGTTAAAATCATGTCTGAGATTTGGACTATCAATGAGCTCTTCCCAATCATTTGATGTTAAATGTGCATCACACATTCTGGCACATCAAATATTCTTGCCTAAACAATTTGAAATCTCGCTTGAACCTGCCATTTATAACTTCCACTACCCAGCGGCATAGAGTTACCAGCCTAGTTCTATTGGCCTGCTTTTTTAAAAAGCTCTAGTATTTGCACAAAATGAGAGCTGTTAAAATCATGTCTGAGATTTGGACTATCAATGAGCTCTTCCCAATCATTTGATGTTAAATGTGCATCACATATTCTGGCACTGTCTGGTATGAATAAGTTAGAATGTAACATAAGAGTAATCCTTACATTCTCAGGCATTCGACGACGTGAAACACTACGGCATCTGTCAAACATACAGTTTGCCGAGGTGCTAGGCACTCGTGAATATTCTTCCACTTGAAGAACACATTCGTGCGGGGCAGGGTTATTGTTTGGCTGCACAGCCCGTTGAGCTCGTTGCCAACAGGGTCGACAAACGTATTCTCGGCCGTTGTATTCAACCTGAAAAGGAAAATAGTTTATAACATAGTATTTAAAACTCACAGCAGTTTCAGTTAAATCATGTGTTGTATAGTAGAACATGCCGAGCTCTTTTTCAACGTGACGAATGAGTCATGCTCATACGCATTGTTAATGAGTGGTTGGCCTCTATTATATTTCGAAGCTAGATAACGTTGGCTCTGTTTCCATATGCACCATGTGTGTAAAAGAGAGAGAAGATCTGTTTTGACTATAACTTAAGTATTGTTAGAAAAGAACCATACGCTTAAGGAAATAACATAATTCACTAAAAGGACGTACATAAAAATACAATCAAAACTGTAACGTGGACTTTCAATAAAGAGCCCACACTTCACCCAACGATGTGTCGCATATGCACATCGTGACACAATATTATGAGGCCATCACCGCTATAGGGTGCGTACATACGGGTAAAAACAACCAAAAAATAGTCTAAAAATACTTACTTGCTGTGGAGCTATAGCTTCAATAATATATTGAGCATTGGCAGCATTTTCCTCAAAAAGAGCATGGGTTATTTCTAACCTTCTTCTATTAACCACTGATCGATTGCACAAAACACATATAGGTCGATTTTCTGCCATTTTTCAATAATGTTCCGTTGGCGTACACAAGTCCAGAGTCCAAGTACACAAGCACAAACGTACAGAAGTTCAGAGTTAATAGCCAGGTTATCAGGTTAGGAAGAAACACAGTCCAGAGGGTAGCCAGGGTCAAAACGTTTGAAAAAGAATCCGTAGATGAGCGCACAGTACACAACGTCACAAGGGTAAGCGAAGGACTGCGCCGAGTGACGCACACGCACCCCACACCTCGGCTCTTTTGTTTGCACTCGAAGCTGATTGGGCCGTTCGAACTCAGGTAGTCCATGTAGTAAACCCATTGTTGAGCTGAGTCTTGTAAACGGTATGCTGACAACGTTTTGAAATACTTTTGAAGACATAAACTAATGTTAATAAGTATTTTATAAAATGGGTTTGCACATTTTCTTGCACTTATTATCTAAGTATTTTACCTATATGTATTTTTTTTTCTAAATGAGCTGCAATGTTACGTTCATAGTAAAAGTTAGTCCTTAGTAATAGTACTTTCATTTAATACCTATTTCGTTGTTGGCCGCTCATAGACCATTTTGCTCTTTCTCCTTTATCTTTCATAGCATAATTGATACCTATAATTTCTAAGTTCAGTAATTAACTAAAATCTTTGTTGTTATATAATAACACACTAATTTACAGTACTTTTTGAATAAATGTTTTATTTAATACATTATTTACAGTAATAATAACATCTATATAAATTATTTTATTTAAAAAGATTCTACTATAAATAGTTATTTGGCACTAATATTTAAAACAAAGGGAATTTGTTAAAATTAAATATTTCATACTACCTATCTACTTAGTATCAAGAGTTCATAAATTAATAGGATTTTTTTTAATTTTATTCTATTAATAATTCAATGTTGTGCAAATTTTTGTAAGGTACACAGCAAAGGAAATATTATAAAGCCTAAAGGACATTGACAGGATCTGGACCAAGTGCTACCCAGAATTGAATGCACCTCCATTGAGATCGTAGCAATAATAATCACTAAAAATAGAGTTAAAAAATAAGCCCCAGAAAAATTAAATAAAAACATGTTTTATTGTTAGTTTTTGTTTTAATCATATTTTGGGATATTTTACTCTCCAAAATAAATAAAACCGCCTCTAACAGATCTCATTACATCGGTCCATAGTACGCTGGGCTATGAAACGTGGCCTAGTGAACCCTAGGTCTATGCAAGTAGATTATTTTATTTTGCCGCAATATGCCAAACGATAAGAGAGATACAATCTACAAATCATGGCAAACTGTTGAACAGTAACCACCTCACAGACCCGTTCTCCTGGGAGAAGTACTCGTCTCTAGTTGCCCTTGCGTAATGAACTGGAGTGGTAAATGACGAGTTTCAGAGCTTCCGCCGATTTTTTGTCTTAATTGGGTGGCCTGAGTGGAGATTTGCAAGAGCAAGAGTGCTCAGAAGAAGTATGTTTAATCTAGTAAGATCCCTAACCCCTAACCCTAATCTCAAAATTAAGATTCTGAGATGGTTGATAGTTTGGTTTTTAGGGTGGGCAAGGTACAAACATGTTATAAGACTGATCTTACTGGAATCTACATCCTCCTCCTAAGCACGTTTGCTCTAGTAAATCTCCAATCATACCGGCTTTTAAAGGGAGAGCTTTGATCCTTATCAGTGTTTATTTAGACCCGTCAATAAAGCCACAGACGAAGACTGAGACTTCTCCTGGGTTGATCTTGTCTCTTTTAGTTTTGATTGTATCTTTCTTAGTCTGGTTCCTCACCATAAACATGTTGTGTTATTTTTACAATTATTACATAAAATTTACAATACCTTTCTTTCTTTATTTTTCTTTCTATATTATACACATAATTTATGTATTAATGTCATTTATTCATTAATGATTTTTTAATAGTAAGGCGGTTGTTTTGTAGTACTAGTAGGTAGTCAAAATGATTTAATAGTGATTCTGTCCATGTCTTAATTTTAAGTTAATTTTTCGCCACTTAATAATTAACTCACGACAAAAAAAAAAAAATTCTCTTGACTCCTCGGACAGAACTTGAAGCGCTTGTGGTCAAATTATAATTATGTTAATTCTGAACAGCTTTTGGTCCAGTCCAATTCAATTTCCATACATAGATTAGCATTGTCCTTTGTTTTATTATTAGACAACATTAAATAAAATATTTTATAACATATAATTCATTAATTATATAATCGATTTAAATGCGGTATAATTATAATTATTTGATTATAGAAATAATCCTTTGACCCGTGTTTTTAATCACATAAAACTGGGCCAAAAAGAAGAGAGTTTTAACATTTAAAATAAATATTTTTTCAAACGGTATAAATCTTTCTTTGCAACATTTTACATTAATTGTGAAAAATACTTAAAATATTATAAAAAAAACATAACAGCATATTGAAAACTTTTATATGTTATAGTAACAATCTTGCGAAAAATATTTAGATATATTCAACAGTAAGTATATGAATATTGTAGGGGAAATTATATGTGCGGCAACAAAAGTTTTCTTTAGCACCTGCAACCTAGCGTCTTTTTTTATATGTGAGCGACGAGCTAATAGAACAGCTTCAATTATATTAATTCATCATCTTACTATTCCAACAAAATATCAAGAAACCAGCGTCAATTTACGAGCGTAAATTAATATGACTCCGAGCTACCGATAAATATATTTACTTCTGATTTGATAACTCAGCGACTAATGTTGTAAGTGAGCTACTTTATATATTTTAGAGATTCAACATCTGTCTAGGTTAGGTTAGGTTAGGTTAGGTTTTTTTTTTTTTTTTTTTTATTAGGTTAGGTTAGGTTAGGTTAGGTTAGGTTATATTAGGTTATATAAAAATAACGGTGACTCTATGAAATTAGAGTACGTTGATATTATTTTATAGATGAAGTTGATACACTTATTAGAAGCTGGCAATGAGTAGACATATCACAAATTTAGTTGCTTAAGAATTATCACCATGTTGCGTCATATTAACAGTAGCTTGTTTTACAATATATGGTCGCTTATAAACCATTTATTAGACGCTAAAAGTTTGTCGCTGACCTATTAATTCATTAGACAACTAAATATATTTGCAGACGAGAATGACATTTTAAAGAAGCTGCCTTAATTAGCACCCATATTGTAGGTATATATTTTTGGAAGAGCAAATAAATATATTTTTTATTATAATAACACAAACTGATTAAGAGCAAGTTTTTAAAATTCGATTAGCTCCATTTACAAATTTCACTAAAAGAACTGATTAAGCTTAAATTATGTTAAATCAGGAGGAAATTTTATAGTAAGTTTTTTAAAACATACTTCAAGTAGATTAATTGATTGATTTTATTTGTGCACCATAAAACAACAAGACTAGATAATATAAACATTTAATCCACTAAATAATTGTTAGATTCTATTCACTATCCTAGGGGCTAAATTATCTACGATAGATTTCTAGATAGGTTGGATAGAACTACGATAAGAGTAGATGAAATAGAAACGTTACCTAGTACACATACTCGGCGCTAAACACTTGTGGAAATCATGTTAATGATATTGTTATGTATCGTCTTCTAATTTTATTCACAAAAATTTTATGTGTAGGTTTTATGTTTTATTATTATTTAAGCACATAAACCAACTCAGTGCTCAGTAGTAAAAAATTACAACTGTTTTGGGCGGCTCCAAAAAGGGCAGACATACATTCAGTCAAAAAAGTATCGGGAATGGATGATTTGTTTATGGTTCCAAATTCAAATTTTTGTTTTTTTTGTAGTTGTTAGATTGGCACAACTGTTTTCCATTTTGGCGCGGAGTTTGAGTTGCATCTGTTATTTATATTAAATACAGTGCTGGTTTTAGTAATATCATATATAAGGTGTATTGCGAATTTCATAATGGACAAAAATATCGAACAAAGAGTTTGTCTTAAATTTTGCATCGCCAATGGAATTTCGTGTTCGGAGTCACTGAAAATGTTACAGAAGGCTTACGGTGAATCGACTTTATCAAAAACTCGTGCTTATGAGTGGTTCAAAGCGTTCAAAAGCGGTCGAGATGTGATGGAAGATTTGCCTCGCTCTGGTAGGCCGTCAACGTCTGCAACTGAAGTTAACATCGCAAAAGTGAAGGAAATAGTGACTGAAAATCCCCATTCAACTCTGAGAGAGATAGCCGCCGAACTTATTGTATCTCAGGAGTCGATCCGTACCATTTTAACTAATCATTTGGGTATGAAACATGTTGCTGCTCGGCTAGTCCCAAAAGATCTGAATTTTCTCCAAAAACTCAATCGCATGAAAGTCGCTGAGGACATGCTAGAACGAGTCAGTTCGGACCCAACATTCATGAAACGCATTGTTACTGGTGACGAGACGTGGGTTTACGAGTTTGACATGCAAACTAGTCAACAAGCTTCGGAGTGGCGCCTTCCACCTGAACCGTTTTCAATCGATAGAAGACATAAAGGAGAATTCGCGGCGAGAACTCAACTCAATTCCGGAAGCAGCGTTTAAAAAATGTTTTGATGAATGGATTATTCGTTGGCGCAAGTGTATCGTTTCTTAAGGAGCATACTTTGAAGGTAATAAAATAAATTTGGATGAATAACAGACATTTTGTGTATTATTGATCTTTTCCCGGTACTTTCTTGACAGAGTAGTATTACGTACCTTCTCTCTCTATTTTAGTTTATGTGGCTTCTCTTATTATTTTTCCAAAATAATCCAGCACCGAGTGTAAAAGCAGTCATACAATATTTTCACCCATACCTAACACAACACAGTCCACTTATCGAAGTGTAAAGAAATATACATAGTCAAAGTCATTGTCAAAGAAAATAATGACGATCAGTAATGGACCGCTGACTAACAGCTGATCGATTATGTTCGGATTCGCATTCTCTGGTTCGTTATTATCTTTATTTCTTATCTCTCTATCGTTTTGGCCTCCATTCCCCGCAGCCGTTCTTTGATCCACATGGTTACCTACACTACGTTCATTTTGGCCACGTTTACCCTCGCTTTGACCACATTTACCCCCATTCTGATCTGTTTTATCCTTTCCTAAATCTTTTTGTTTAACATTTACCAGAGAACTTTGAGCCGTATGCCGTATCACATTTCTTTCATTTGGACCTCTTTGAAAGGCGTCGGACTGGGCGCGTCCGGTTGGCCGAGCGGATCAGAGTCTCTTGTGAGAGTCTGTGCTGGCGCTCTTGAGGGAGCCGAAGCGGCGCGTGGCGGCGGACGTGGTGGGCGTGGTCTCGCGGTCCAGGCTCGCGGCGCGGAGGATCAGGCCTCGGGACTGAGGGAGGGAACATTCTGCTCGTACCTGGGGATTATAAAGGGTATTGGATTAGAGAATCGTCATCTTTAAAGCGGTCAAAAAATGCCAACTGCTGGACAAAAGCCTGTATGATTAACTAGCGACCCGCCCCGGCTTTGAATCCGCATTGAAATCCGTTGCGTACTTTTAAAGATATAGGTACAGATAGACAGCGGCAGCGACTTTGTTTTATACTATGTAGTGATAGTGATGTAGGTTAATAAATTGTGGAACTGCATTTATTTTCAACAAATTATTATATGTATTATTGAAGACAATGGTATTCAGCTGAATCTGGTTTGACTGGAAGCCGACCCCAATATAGTTGAGAAAAGGCTAGGCAGATGATGAGTTATAGTGATGTAGTCCGGTCAATTTATACATTCAAGGTTACAGTAATTCGCAACAAGCTCAAAATTGGTAGGATTGTTCATAACTCTATCATAAATGAAATCTAAAAGTTCCCCATCGATGCGATACGTGGAAAAAAAATGCTTGGTGTCAAAGGTAACAAACGCGATTTGCAGCAAAACGGTAAGTTTTATCATAAAATTTGTTCATACAAAATTATAGATCAGATAATTATCTATAAAAAATGTCCAGCTTACTTTTTCCAAAGAGCTAATATATCGATTCAAAAAGTTTGAAGAGTTGTAATCGTCATAGTATGCCTACGTGTCCATGGCAACTTTTGAATCGTTATATCTCAGAAACGGTGGCTCAGGAAAAAATAAGATAGACATTTTTATTCGTCAGGAGTGAGAAGTGTCCTTAGAATTTAGGAGAGCGAACCTGCATTTATGATCTCTGACTATATCAGTTTATTCTTACCGGTTCTCCCACAGATCCAACGCGTCTCTGCCTCGGCTCCCTCCCAGGTCTGCTAGTCTGTTCAGTGAAGGAGGTCTCTAGTGACCGCTGAGAGGCATCGCTGATGGACTGGGAGAGCAGGTGGGTAGTGGAGGAAGAGTTGGAGTCTTCGATGTTCGAGTACTCGTCGGGACTGTCGTCGCGCTGAGGGGTGTCGGATTCCTGCGGAGGACAACAACGTGAATTAAAATTTTAATGACTATTAACGTGTTCCGATAGCCTAGTAGCTTATCTGGTTCCTTCAAGTTTGTACATCGTTTTGACTCATTCTTTAATGAACACCTCATTGCAAAGTACATTACATTTTTTTTTTTCCGGATACCAAGTCTATTGGCTTTTGATTGTTCCTTTTCCAGTAGGCAAGAAGCAGATCTAGAGAAACAAATTTTGGCAATCTTACCTCTTCCAAGTCTCTAAGAGTGGTGGGATAGAGGTGTCTCCTCGCATCTTCTCTCTCCTTTTCTCTTTCCCTCTTCTCGAGCTCGTCTGCTAGCATCATGACCTCCCAGTCACCTCCACTCCCTGGTAACGCTAGAATCGAGATTTGGTCGAATTTAGTTTATCGATTTATTTTCAGAATATTTGCTGTTAGGTGACATATCTGTATAAATATAAATCTCGTATCACGATGTTTGTTCGAGATAAACTCAAACTACTGAACCGATTTTGATCAAACTTCGTAACTATCTGTTATTTGATTCAACTTAAAAGATAGGATAGTTTTATGGAACGGGAAAAAACGGGTTATGCGCGTGGGAAGTCACGGGCAACACAAATATGCGCACATATATATATATAACTTTGGAGAACTTTATAGCATATTATATATTATTATAATGTAGGACTTGGAACGGCAAGGGTGGGGAGAGTTAATAAAACTCGGCGCCTCACCCGGGCTCGTCCCTTTTTTTGCACTCGCCTTCGTTGAGATAGGTCGTTACTCTATCCGATTGTACCTAACTTTTGCTAATTGTTTAGTCATAGATAGATCGTTTCTAGGTCTTATTTAGATTCATTAGTTTTGTATTATTTTTGTGTGTTAGTTAATTTAGAAGTGAAATCATTTTTGTTGTACCTAAAGTTGTTTGTGTTGAATTTATTTTGTCAAGTAGTATTAAAAATTGTTTTTAAAAAAAATCACTCCTGGTCTTATTCCTTAGATCAGTAGTGGGATTCTTTCCCAATTGCGCACTGTTATTTTTGTTAAAGGATAGTGCTTATCAGTTAGTTTTATTCTAGAAGTTTTGTCGTTTAGTTCGGTTTTTTTCAGCTACCCTCAGGTAGTACGATTTTTGCTGGAGTGTTTTATGGTGATTAGTAAGTGCTTTTGATTGGTTTTTCGTGTCATTATTTGTGTGTCATAGCGGTTCATTTATTTTTCTACTTTAGACTTTTGTTGATTTCGTCATGTCGAATCGTGAGCGTGAATATAGTGCGGATCGTCGCGATAGTCGTAGTTCCAATCGTCATAGTCGCGACAGACGTGATAGTAGAAACCGCGAGCGATCGCCTGACGAAAGTTTTAAGTTGCGGCTCGAGATGCAGGCTATGGTGACGCGTCTTAAAGCGTTAGAGGATAGGACTAGGGCCTCGCCTTTGCCAGGGCATTCGGGTGATCGTGCCGTATTAGTGCCGGAAACTAGAAACCGCGATAGGTCATTATCACGACAACGCGATCAGGTCAGACAGTCACCTAGGCGTAATGCTTTACGATCACCGGATGGTGCGGATCCGCGTAGTGAGCGTTACGTTTCGCCGCCACCGCCGTCGACCCGTACGCGTAGGTTGCAATCGCCGCATTTAAGTCCGCGATCGCGTGATCGGTTTGTGTTGCCTGTCCGTAGTCATAACCAGCGTAACCGATCTAGGTCTAGATCATTGCCTCGCGGTTCAGAGCCTACATCTAGCAAGGCGCTAGAACATTCCACGGTTACCGACCGTATTGTAGACGCGATTCGTTCGATTAATTACGGTAGATCCAGCCAGCATTTTGATATCTCTAGTTTTGATCCAAACTTGCACAATATTGATGATTGGTGTGCGGAAGTAGACCGCGCAAGATCCCTAAATCATTGGAACGATCATGAGTGCCTTTCGCGTATTGGCAATTGCTTAAAGGGGAATGCTCGTTCGTGGCTAAACGATTGGGTGTCAAATGATCGCACGTGGAGTAACTTTAAGAAAGAGTTTAGGCCATTGTGTCCGAAGACACCCGATGTAGCAGGTATTTTGGCGGACGTGATTAACACCAACTCCGACAAGTACCCCACGTACGCTGATTATGCGCGTCGTTCGTTACTTCGGTTGAAAATAGTGCGGGGACTTAGTGACGAATTGATATCGGCAATAATTATACGCGGTATTACGGACCCTAATATTAGAGCAGCTGCGACTAACGCAAAATTATTGCCAAATGATTTGATTGAGTTTTTCTCCATTTACGTAAAACCGGTTAGTACCTCGCGCTCTGTTTTATTAAATAGCGGTCACAAAGGGAAACCAATCACTGATTCCTCGCGGAAAAGGGGTGGTACTAGCGATATTAAGTGTTTTTCGTGTGGTCAGTTAGGACACAAGCAGGTCGCGTGTACTAAGCGCTCTAGACCGGATCAGGGACCGAGTAGTCCTCGGCTTCCTTCGAGTACCGCGAATTCGAAGACGGTTTTTGTTCCGAATAAATCCGAACCTTGTTCATTTTGTAAGAAACCGGGTCATAAAGTCGAAACTTGTTTTGCCAAGCAAAGAACTGAAGCGGCAAACAAGGAGACTGTTAATTTATGCAATGTTTTAGTAAATTCTACTAATCATGATGTTGTAGTGGCGGTTATTCAAGATGTGCCCGTAGACGTTTTGATCGATAGTGGTTCAACCATTTTTTTAATATCGTCCTCTTTGCTGAAACATTTTAATTGTTCGCGCAAGCCGGCTTTCCGTATTTTGAAGGGCTTGGGTAGTCAGGAAGTGGAAAGCACGTCCTACGTTACGTTACCTATCGAGTTTGACGGTCTGACTCTTGATGTTGATTTGTTCAAAGTATCATCTCAATACATGAACATTCCGGTCATAGTAGGTACGGACATTTTAAATAAAGAAGGTGTTAGGTACGTTCGTACTAAAGATTGTCAGTCACTTACGAGGGTTGATAGCGGGCCTACAATTAGAGTAATGACAATTCAACCCGAGGTTTCTATTCCAATTAACACGCCTCTTGTTAATGATCAATTGGAAAAGCTGTTGAATATTATTAACGAGTTTTCTAAATTTTTCATTACTGGTACCGCGACTTCAACAGTTAATACTGGGTGTATGACAATCAAACTCAATTCTAACACACCTGTTAATTACCGTCCTTACCGATTTTCTCTTGCCGAGACGCTTCGTGTTCGAGAAATTATTAGGGATCTTTTAGATAAAGGCATAATTGAAGAGTCTGATTCCGAGTATGCGAGTCCTATCCTTCTCGTCAAAAAAAAAAGACGGGTCGGATAGGATGTGTGTCGATTATCGTAAGCTCAATGATGTAACAATTAAGGATCGGTTTCCACTGCCGCGGATAGATGATCATATAGACCGTCTAGGACATAATAGGTACTTCAGTAGTCTTGATATGGCTACTGGGTTCCATCAAATTCCGTTGGATTGCGAGTCTGTACCGCTTACGGGATTTGTCACGCCGGAGGGACATTATCAATATTTGAAAATGCCTTACGGATTGGCGAATGCGCCGGTTGTTTATCAGCGAATTATTGCAAAAACGCTTCGCGAGTTCATTGAATCTGGTGATATCCTTGTGTACATCGATGATGTTTTGATTCTGAGTAAAACAGTCGAACAAGGCCTGATTCTACTTCGTAGGGTTCTTAATACCTTGACTGAGGCTGGTTTCTCAATTAACTTGAAGAAGTGTTCGTTCCTAGCCACGGAAATTGAGTATTTGGGGCGGACCATTAGTGAAAATCAGGTTAGGCCGAGTCATGACAAAGTAAGGGCTTTGATTGACTCAGCTCAACCGCAAAATGTAAAACAGGTCCGCCAGTTCATGGGCTTAGCCAGCTATTTTAGACGTTACATAGCTGTCTTTGCCCAGAAAACTGCTTGTATTGCTGCGTTGACTAAAAAGGGGGTTCCCTTTAATTGGGGTTCAGAGCAACAGGCTGCTCGAAAGTACATAGTAGATTGTCTAACGAGTGAGCCAGTACTGGCTATCTACGATCCTTCGTTACCAATAGAGGTCCACACAGACGCGAGCTCTATTGGCTATGGAGCAGTCATGATGCAGGTACATGAGGGTAATCGCAAGCGTGTGGTATCTTATTTCAGCAGGCTTACACAGGGGGCTGAGAGTAGATACCACTCGTATGAGCTGGAGACGCTTGCTGTCGTTAAAGCTCTTCAGTATTTCCGGCATTATCTTGTGGGGGTTCATTTCACCGTATTTACCGATTGCAACGCACTCAAACTTACTCAACGTAAGAAAGATTTGTTGCCCAGGGTAGTTCGGTGGTGGGTATACCTTCAGGACTTTAATTTCAGCCTCGATTACCGTAAAGGTTCCCTTCTGTCCCATGCTGACTATCTTAGTCGCAATCCCGTCAACGTAATTTCCATTCAAAAGCCTTTGAACTGGGCTCAAATTGCTCAAGCCTCTGATGAAGAGACTCGATCTATCATCCAGAGTTTATCCGATGGTCAGTTGGACTCTTCCCGGTATGTCGTTAAAAATGACATTTTGTACTTCATGTCTACACCTACTGGTAAAAACCCTAAACTGCTTTGCTTTATCCCCAAAGGTCATCGACTTAGTCTTTTACGTATTTTCAATGATGAACATGACCATCCCGGTGTAGATAAGACAGTCGATCTTATTACTAAACATTTCTGGTTCCCAGGCTTGAGAGCTTTCGTTCTCAAATATGTAACACATTGTTTAGGGTGTCTTTCACACAAAAAAGTCACCCGTGCCCCACTTCAAACCATTCACTCTTGGGAAAAACCAGACTCTCCCTTCGAAACTATCCATTTAGATGCTCTAGGACCTTTACCTGAAGCAGATGGTTATCGCTATGTTCTTATCATAGTCGATGCATTTTCTAAGTTTGTTCTATTATACCCTATGTACCGTCAGGATACTGACGGGTTAAAACGTCACTTCACTAATTTAATTTAACTTTTTGGTACACCTAAGTTAATTGTAGCTGATAGAGGTAGGATGTTTCAAAGTGCGGACTTCCTCAACTGGGTTACGGATATGGGCTGCAAAACGCATCTCATAACGCCCGAGATGCACCAATCCAACGGGCAGGTGGAGCGTTATTGTCGCACGGTACTCAACATGGTACGTATCGAATGCAATCATCGACAGCAGAGGTGGCCGACTGTCATGTGGAAGCTCCAGTTGGTTCTGAACATCACCAAGCACAGAACAACTCAACAATCTGCTCTTAACCTGCTGATTGGCATCGATGCGGCTACTCCACTCATCCGAAGTTTCGTACGTGACGTGGCTATTGAAGGTTCCAGTCCGAACAGGGAGGCTCTTCGTGAGATGCGTCGGCAGAGGGCGTCTGAACGTCTCCGTTTAAATCGCGAAGCTCAAGATACCTACGTCAACCAAGGACGCAAGGCACCGCGCGTTTTCGAAATAAATTCATTGGTTTTTGTTAGAAAACAGGCGCAGTCGACTGGGAAGCTGGATTCTTGCATGCGAGGGCCATACCGTGAGGTGAAGGCTTTGTTACGCGGTCGTTACGAGCTTCAGCTCTTGGCCGGCTCGTATGGGAAAACGACGCAAGCAGCCGCGGAGTATATGATTCCGTGGCATGGAGAGTGGACTCCCGATGTGTGTGCCGATTTTTTCCTTGGTAAGTGATCTAATTCATCGCTTTGATGTTTTTCCTCTTAATGATTTGTAGACATGCCATTGGTGGTCTCTGTCCTGTGTAATTGTTTTAAGAGTACGTATTTCGTTATGTACTACGTACCTTCTTACTGTGTGTTTTCTCAAGGGATAAAACGCAATAAGAGAAGTTTTGTCTTACGGTTGGGATAGCCCCTGTCTCGGATGTCCTCGTACTCAGATATAGGTACTATCCTGACTGACGGATACACTTCAAGTGAGGTTTGGTTTCATGTTATTGGATGCTGTCTTGGAGTGCGCTCAGTCATGCGAACCTAGTATATGGAACATGCCTTGGGTGGTTTGTGTTTTTATGTTGTTGTGCTCGGACATGGTCCTGAGCTGTGGTACACGCAAGGTTATGCCAAAAGGTTGGCCTTAACGAGTCGTGGTGCGAGACATGTTTCTGTGACGAAAATGGTCTCTGTGTATTTTTTTTTTTTATAGTTTTGGTTGAAACATGCTTTTATGTGAATCGTTTCACACACGCAAAGCTATGTCTCACGTAAGTCCGCGTAGATCTCTAGCAAGTCGTGAGGTGGCACTCCCCCGACGGGAACTGCCCCGCGTGATCGATACAGATATTTGTTTGTTTTTTTTTACCCTGTGCTTAGGTTTAGCTAGTTGAGCCTAGCTATCATGTGTCATAGTTGTGTAACTTGACAAGAAGGACACATGGAGCCTCCGTGTTTTATTTTGTGTGTGAACATTATATTTTGCTGTGATTTATTCTTGTTACAGAATCGGACGTCGATAATGAGGAGTCTACCGCTCCAAGCGTCGTCGTCCAGCCTTCCGAAGTCGAGACGCCTGATGATGCGATTGAACCACAGCCTAGCACGTCCGGGACACAGGGACGCATCGAAGAACCTCCAGTCCCGTTCAGCGCTTCATCGGGTGATGAAGGTCCAGAGACATTGTTGCCGACCCTGGAGACTGACCTCCAGAGTTAGAAGATGGAGCCCGAGGACGGACCCATGTCAGGAGAGGCCGTGTAGGAGTGGGAACGGCAAGGGTGGGGAGAGTTAATAAAACTCGGTGCCTCGGCCGGGCTCGTCCCTTTTTTTGCACTCGCCTTCGTTGAGATAGGTCGTTACTCTGTCCGATTGTACCTAATTTTTGGTAATTGTATAGTCATAGATAGATCGTTTCTAGGTCTTATTTAGATTCATTAGTTTTGTATTATTTTTGTGTGTTAGTTAATTTAGAAGTGAAATCATTTTTGTTGTAAAGTGGTTTGTGTTGAATTTATTTTGTCAAGTAGTATTAAAAATTGTTTGTAAAAAAATCACTCCTGGTCTTATTCCTTAGAATCACATGTATTATATATCGCTTTTTCTTCGCGAAGCAAAAACGAATAAAAATGGGGAAGTAAATACTCGTATATTGGATATGAAAAAGTAAGGAAATACCTCTTATTGGTGACAAGCTGCTATGGCTCGAGCTGCTAGGTCGTAGTCTCCGGGAGCTGTCGACAAACTCTTCGAACATCGGGGTGCGAGGCAAAGACTCCGAATCGCTGCTAGATGAAGTTGAAGCCCTTGAATATGAATTACAATTAGGACAAAGTTAAGAACGAAATTTTGTGCACCTTGTTCCAAAGGTAAATGTATACTTTTGCTAAACCAATGGTATATGATATTTACTTACTAAAAAGTAAAAGAAAACTGAAAGAGTTGTGAGAGATGCAGAGGAGAGGAAAGCCAAAGAAAACATGGGTGAGTTGTGTATGAAGCGATATGAAAGAAAAGGGAGTTGGTGATAGCGTGACGGCTGATAGAACAGAATGGAAGAAAAAACCTGTTGCGTCGACCCCAAGTAATATCGGATAAGGGCAGGAAGATGATAAGAAAAGCTAAAGAAAAGCTACTTACGCATCACTCCAGCTACAGTCACTGCCGATATCCAGCACAGTATCGTTGCAGTTGCTCGTGGGCTTGTGAGAGGTACTCCGGTGAAACAGCGAGCCCAGACTGAACTTGCGGTGTTGTCGGGGACGACCTTCCGGGAAACAGATGCCTACAAATTTCAATAAGAGTAAGATCTTTGATCAATAACTGTTTTGCCGTGTAGCATTTTTGTTCATAGCGGTGGTGCTAAGTGCGAGTTGGACTCGCGTGTAAAGGGTTCCGAAAGAATCTCGGTCGAAGGTCGAAGAAAAACAGACCTCGACCTGAGGTGGAAACCAGAACAAAAGCTACACGGGAAAGTATTAAAAAAGCTTGTGCAACACTTACTCCTCTCATTTTTGCCAGTATGATGCATTCCGGTATCCACAGACAGAGTCTTCTTGATCTTTGACTTGGTGGTATCCAGGTGCGATCCGAAGAAGTGGAAGTGTCTCCTGCTGGAGCGGAGGCTGGACTGCTCGGGGCTCAAGAGTGAGCGGTCTTCTGACGTAGTGTGCGGAGACAAGGGCCTGAAAGAGGAAGCGCTTCTGTGGTCTGTAGGTGTACTCTTTTCTATTTCTAATAAAGTCCAATAAAGTGAACTCAAACTTCAAAGATTAGAGAGAGATTATAAAAAAATACATTGTAATCTTTAGCAAACAAGTATTGTAAAAAAATAAACAAATTGACTTGAGAACTTTTTTGGAATTATCTAAATCAGAATTTGAACTGACACTGTAATTAAAGCTTGACCATAAGTTGATGAACATAAATTCGAGTTATACTTTATGACTACATTTTCGTTATGAAATAATAAACCAATCCTCTAACCTTGTCAAGTCTTGCATCTCCATACTCTCCTGGTCGCTCTGGTCCTCCCAAGACTTTCTTTGTCTCAACTTCGCTGCACGTTTCCTCGAATATGTTCCAGCTTTGCCATCTAGATTCAGATCCAATCTCTTCGATTTGCTCACAGTCCACTGTTCTCTATTAGATGAAGTTTTATCAACTCTTGAAAGTGACACGGCTAAGCTTTGTAGTTCCGCGTATGATAACCTTGATAGTTCAATTCCTTGAGTCAATTCTCTAAGGTTCTCTTCTGTGAGGTCTTCGGGTGATATTTCTCTTGCGGCTGCGTTTTCGCTTTCTGGTGACTTATCTTTCTCGGCTTCGTCAGCACTTGCTGTTGGGGGAGACGTTGCAAATACGGTGTCAAGTGAGTCTCCTCTCTGTAATATTAACAAATATACATTTGATACCACTGTCTTTTATTATTTATGTGGTTAAAAAAAATATTATTCGCTTTACATAACTCCAAAAATACTTCAGTCTATATAATCTCTTACCATGAATCCTTCTTCCGCAGCAGATGCATCTTCACTGCCTGAGCTACCGTTTTTAGAAACGGGTAGACTAGTTCCAGTGATTTCTGGAATTTCACCAACCACCGCAGGGTCCTCTCCAGGTGGTTGTGCAGTAGGACTCATTCCTGCTAGACCTAGTCTTTCTAGCTCTTGGATTCGTTTCTGCAGCTGACTTATTATTTCATCCCGTTTTCGAACTTCATTTTCTAAACTGTTGAACCTTGAATGTTTGTAAAACTTATTTCAAAGTGACAAAAATTATGACAAAACGTTGGTTTGACAGAGATGATCAAAAAAAAAATTAACAATGTATTGTTTTGCTTGTCATTACAGTACGTTTTAGATGAAGATGTAGGGATATAAAAGAATATAATGAAAACATTGAGAAAGTGCGTTACCTTTCTTGAAACTTTCCTTGAACATCATGTAGATGTCCTTGAATTACTTCTTTGATACCCAGTAGCACTTCTCCAAAATATTCCTGTTCTTCGATCGAGCCTGTCAATGAATACAAACCTTAGTCAATTATTGATTGAACATGCTTGCATTCGATAAGTTAGCGAAGATTAATAAAAATATATTTACCTCGTAATAGTTTCCTTTGGTTAGCAACAGCTGATATTAACGTAAGCTTAGGTTTCTCTGAAGGCACTTTAATTTCTTCAGGTCTTAGTGATTTTAAATTTAACATTGGATCAATACTTTGTTGTAGGTCGTACTCGGCTCTGATATTCAGCCCGTGATCTTGAGGAGCATTTCCATCTGCTAGTCTAGCTATTTGGTTGGTGGGGCCTTCGGGTGCAGTAACTTCGACCTCAGGAGGGAGAGGTTGAGAAATTTGTGGTATCGAGTCGACGTTAACTTCTGGCATCGTAAAAACGTCATCATTTTGGAAATCAGCAGGCGCACTACCAGGAGGTGAGGGTAATGTGTGACGATGGAAAGTAACACTCTTGGCAAATTTTGAATGTCTCGCCGCAAACCCTTCTAAAGTTGGAGCCCGAATTAATCTCTTCAGCTCATTACTACGTTCGGGACTTTCAGCGGGTGTTACATCTTCAGAGAGTTTCTTTAAAATAGACTTTAATTCTCTCCTTTCCAGGGTTTCGTTAGACTCATGGCTTCTGCAAGAATCAATTGATTTCCGCTTAAATTTTCTTTTGTCCATAGTGCTACCTTCTGAATGACTCCTAGTTAATGTATCACCAAGCAAATCTTCCGATGAACTTGTGCAGTCTAGACTGGAACTACGAATTTTCACTACTTTTTCTAGTTCTGCTAGTTTCTGCCGCTCATTCAATATTTTTAGTTTTTTGACAAAAGGTAGCCCACCATATTCTGGCGATAAATCGTCTATTGATCTATACTTTTTAACTTTGGGCAATAACATCCCCGGTGTCTTAGTTTCAGCTGGTTTTGAGCTGTTATTGACATTTTTCTTTGGAGATAAAGTTAATAAATCTAATGATTTCTCTTGGACGGGTTCCAAAGGGCCTGTTACGCAATGCTTAGGTTTATCTTTATCATTATCACTAGCAATTTCAACATTATTATTGTCTATTTTAACAAGCTCCGCCGTGGTAACTATAGGCACACATATATTTACAACTGCTTCCGCTATTCCTTCATCCTTTTTCTCACTACTTGTACTTAAGCTTTCATCTTTCTTTTCATCTAAACTAGTCTTACTTTGGCTTTTTGATTCCCCCAATATAGCTGCCTTTTTAAGTTTTGTCCAAGGCTTTTTACTTTTTGGTTCTTCTTTAACTTCGGCGGGTGGCATTGGACTTATTTCTATGGGAGCTTTTTCTATAGTAACGGGTTTAGTTTTTTCTGGAGCAGGTGTTTCGGGTTCCTTAGGTCCACTTTGTAGTAGCTTTAATTTATCACGGAATGTTGAACCTACAGCTTTTGCTGGAGATTTAATTTTACTAACAACAGAATGTGGAATTGAAATAAGGTTACTTTCTGTCTTAGGTGAGGGTTCGACAACGGCTGCGGGTTTCTCACTTGTGTCTTTATTTAATGGCTGGCAAACTGCAGTACCATCACTCTGAACTTGTAGTATTTTATCTCTAAAACTAACTTTAGGTCGAGATGTTCCATCACTTGAACCAGATGAATTTTTTCTAGATGTTTTTGTGGTTGGACTTTGAAGTTTACCTGGAGAGCTGGATTCCGAACCTTTCCTGATTGGACTAAGCGTTTTTATCGTAGGACTTAACGGGCTTTTGATGGACGTGGGACTTATTGTATCTGATGAGGAAGGCTGGTTGCTCATGGTTGGAGTTAGTTGGTTTTTGTCTCTTTCTTCTTTTGCTTTTAGCAAGAGTAATCTTTGAATGAGTGGGAGACCGGCTCCTACAACTTCAGGTTCTATATCTGGAGCTGAACTGGTTGAAGGAGTTGGTTGCGGTGTTAGAGACAACACTGACGAAGTTGAATGCCTTTGTTTGGCTACTTTTTCTTCTCGATCCTGAAATTGATACAAACATTGTATAAAAATACGAGTATCTCTAAGCTAAAAATAGTGTCATGTAAGATTTGGCATGTAATTTCTACCTGTTTTTCTTTGAGTAGCTTTAATCGTGAAAGTAATGGCAGGCCGGCTCCAATTGGTGATATGCACTTCTCACCATCTTTGCTGCCAGACGTGGTCTCACCATTAATATCCTGAAAATGAAAGTTTTAAAGTTCAAACATGAGTATGTACGAAACAATAGACAATAATGGCGATAATACTAACTTCTTGATTGTGAGGATGTGCCGAGTCATCGCTCTCGACCCTAGGCATTCTTCTCAACATCTTCCCTTCAGTGGTGCCTGCCCTCTCGGCTCCAGCTAACGCTTGCAGCTCCAACGATTCCCCTGATCTGCGCCCAGCCCGAGATCGGCTGCGGATGGCGTTACGAATGCCCTGGGAATGGTTAGAAGGTCATGTTAATCTAAAGCCTATATTTTATGTCCTTTTGAAGGCCACTTTTTGTCCACTCCTATCGACTCAGTCGCCATGGCAATGGGAAATAGTTTCCGAATCAATCAATCTGCAAGCCTCTTCATACCTTTGTTGGAGTCGGCTTCCAATCTATACGGATAAAGGCAGGTTACAGCATTTAAAACAGAACGACTGTACATTTGACCTTCACAACAAAATGCATTTGGGTGCATAAGTATTAAATAAATAAATAACAGCAATCCCTTTGGCAAAGCTGACTACCCGTAACGACCGTTAAAGATCTATTTTTTTTTTTATAATTGAAAATTCTCAATTAATATTGTCAATGAATAACAACCATTAGAGGAAATGAATTAAAATGTAGATGTAAAGAACGAGTTCTTCACAAAGTACTTTTCACACCCCTGCACGAAAACGTCTGATTATACAGGGTAATTTGTAAAATACCAGAAACCTCTTAGGCAGTGAAAGTACTCATGATTATAAGCGACTTTTACTTTGGGAAAACTCCGAAAGCTCGAGAAAAATATCAGCTGTTTCATACATTTTCATTGGCTAAATATTGCATTTTGTATGAAACAGTTGATATTTTTTTCGAGATTTCGGAGTTTTCCCAAAGTAAAAGTTGCTTATAATCATGTGTACTTTCACTGCCTAAGAGGTTTCTGGTGTTTTACAAATAACCCTGTATATGTCATGCAAACTCAACCAAAACTAAGTAATTATTGCACGGCGGGTTATAATGAAATTTAGTACAATATTATTGACCGGAGATCAATAATGTGATTTGAATTTGGAACGCTACTTGGAGACCGACGGGAACCGCCCGCGGCCAGCCACCTCTCTTCATGACTTGCGAACAATTTTCTTGCAATAGGTGTGAAAACTAGGGTACGCTCCTCTGGGATAAAAGTGTCTTCGCCTTGGGCTAGCTTGAATCCCTCGCTGCATCCAGGATTTTTGCGTTAAACTCTAAACTCACTTTCGATTACTTCATGAGGTTCGGAATTAAATATGACGCCAGTGTCATAAGACACTGCTTTATCCTATTATTTGGCAACAACATTGACGCAGAAAGGTTGACTGGTTGAGAATGCCTTGTTATATAATGCCTTGTCTGCCTATGTCTCAATTCTGTATATACATTTTAAATAAATGTGGCAAGCATCCCATGTTCATCATCATCATATCAGCCGAAAGACGTCCCGGCCTAAGTTCAAGAGTCGCTACAACAAGCGATCCTGTACGTTTCGCATCCATCGGCTACCCACGACCCTCACCAGCGCATCAGTCCACCTTGTGGGTGGCCTTCCAACGCTGCGTCTTATAGAATCGATCCCACGTTAATCCCACCAAATTTTAACTATCCAGCCATTAATCATGACCTGTACCAATTTACATACAATTATTGTCTAAACAGTGTGTGATTGAACAGACACTACTATTCAAATACGAAATCGTTAATTTTGTAATTGTCACCGTGAATTAAACTCAACTAAACTAGCATGCAATCTACTGTTATCACAGTTGGTGTATAGAATTCATTACGCGGCCATGTTTGTTGAAATTCTAATAGCATGAAATGTAAATTCCGCTTTGCATCATTTATAGGACATAAATATTCGGAAGTGGTTCGAAGGTGGCAAAATAATGGGCGTTTTTCTTCAAACTGGCACGAAATCGTCGCCTGCACCGTCCTTTCTGATATACCCAGTGTCACTCTCACAGTAAATACAAATCTAACTACACCTCTCAAACTAAAATCCCTTAAGCCGTTTAGGCTCTAGGGTGTGGCAAAGAAATATACATACATACATAAATACCCTCAACCCTCATTCTTTCGCAGTCGGGTAATAACAATAAATACGACGAAAACCAAGCATTGACGCCACACCGGTGTCGTGCCGGTGCCGTGCCGGTGAGTGTAAAAACACCCAATAGCAGCCGTACAGTACGATCGTACGAGTTTAAGAAAGGCTTGCCGAGGTCGGTTCGTGGATGGGTGACCATCCATTACATACCAAGTCTTTTCCGTACCTGGGAATGCACGACAAGTTGTCGGTTGGTCCCGGCTGTAATTTGTGGATCTTTGACTGTCATTACCGACAGTCGGAAGTCAAACAAATTGACATCAGTCTTGACAAGGGAGACCATGCTACCCATTTACTGGGTTGTGGAGGTCATATGGGCAGTCAATACATGAAATAATGGTACTCTGTTGTATCCAGTTACACAGGAAGCCGAACACAACTAAGTTGGGAAAAGGCTAGGCAGATATTATGGTAGTTGCGGATTTGTTCAAAAGAGTCACCATGGCCTTGGAACGCAAAGGACATTAGGAAGAACACGAATGGATTTTAGTCAGTATGAGTCTGACATTCCCTTCTGCTTCACCCAGAGCGGGAGGACTCATTTGATGAGTGGTAGGCACCAGTTAAACAAGCAATGAAATACATTGACCTTTCCTTAATATCATTTCGTACATTCCCGAACAATAATTTACGAACCAGTTTTCATTACAAGAAAAGTAAAGGACCACGATAGAAGTCGATCAAGTACAGTTTTATGTCTTTACTGGATTTGGCCGCGACTTCGTACGCACATATCCCGGTTTTTCCTGTTGCCGTAGGAATTTCGGAAATCCTCTCTTGGTGCTCCGCTACACTCCCCAAGGAACCTATCATCGGCTTTCTACGGCCAGTAGTTTCGATTGTAACGGAAGAATTTTATATATTAGGAAGGATTGATATTGATTTCTATTATTGATATTAAGAAAATCATTAAATGCATGTGGGTCAATGACCGTTTTTGCTCATTTATCTGGCGCCTACTATAGATAGGGTTTCTATTCAAAATTTAATGGAACTGGCAAACTGGACGCAAATGAATAATGCTTCTGCTGCTCGATTTAGAAGCGGTCGTTAAATTTAAATCTTTATATTAAAACGCGTTAAATTTAAATCTTTATTTTACAAACTATATACACTTAAAATAAAAAATTCTAACTAAAATAAGGCGTCAAAAAAATTGTCCGGATCTCTGTCCACTGGAAGTAAACCCAAAGGACAGGCGGCATTTTTTTTCTTTTTTTTTAACATTTTATTTAATGAAAAATAATGCAGAGGTGTCACTTAATTCTAAACTCGCCAAACTTTTACGTTTGATAGTGAGAAGCACACTTTTACGTGACACATTATGTACATACTTACTTACTACTTAAATATTACATTGTTCAAATTTCAACTTATTTTATTAGTTTTTAGTTCTGTTTGCAATGTTTTTTAATTTTGACTTTAGTGATCCTTTACTAATTTTTACGTTTTCTCTTAATAAATCTATTTTATTAAACACTTGGCACGTTGTATGGCAATGCTTATCCTCTGTCCGAGGTAAAAGCCAGCCCTTGGGCCACGCAGTATCAACTAAACGTTTAGAAAGATCATTAAATAAGGCATGAGCACTGGGACCCCACGGTCCAAGAGTTTATACCCCAAACTGCTCAAACATATAATTGCCAACAAGGTTATTAAATATATTAATAAGATTATTTAGATTTAGAAGCTATGCTTACCTTCACGTCACTCCGCAGTTTGTGTACTATCCTCCTAGATGCACTGTCGTCACCAGACATCTTGTCTGGACTTATCTCTCCTAGAAAAGACACTTAATTAACATTTTGCTTCGAAGTATTGGAAATGAGATTTCTTCTACCAAATTATAAGGCATACATAAATATTACTTGGGAATCTTATTAGTTTCAGGGTTATTTGAATGGGTACGTATCAAAATCCCGAAAGAACACCGAAATTCAAAATACCGAAAGTTTTAAATGTCGATAGTCGTTATATCGAAACACAAAATGCCGATGTTCAAATGCCCGAAAGGACGAAATCCCGAATGGACGAAATCCCGAATGAACGAAATACCGATGGATGAAATCCTGAATCAGAGTAACGAATGTCCTAGGTTAGGTTAGGTTAGAACAGTGTAAATAAACGCGCGAAGGCGAGCGAGCGAAGCGAGCGTGCCGCGGCAGCGGCCGCCGAGCGCCACATTCCCTCTATTGTTACAAGTTATTATTGTTATAATACGGTGGCAATTTCGGGATTTTGTACCTCGGCATTTTAAACTTCGGGATTTTAAATTTTCGGGCAAATGAACTTTCGAGATTTTAAACTTTCGACCAAATAACCATTCGGCGTTTCAATTATCGGGATTTCGTCCATCGGTATTTTAAAATTCGGTCTATTAAAATTCGGGATTTTGATACGTACCCATTTGAATATGGGATGCCAATTATAATTATATAAATGTTTGACCTTTTTGTCATGTGATTTTATTTCGGCTTCCGCCCACTCTTAATAAAATTCAACCCGTCATTTTGAAAAGGACATGAGTCACATTTTTTTCAAATGTCACTTTTTGGCGCCATTCTTTCCATTGAAGGTTTTTTTTTTAAAAGTGCACATCAGCAAGTTTGACAAAGTAACTTCTAAAGAAGTTGAAATAATTCGAAAATGGTACGACACAACAAAGTAATGCGACTTTTTACAAAAACTTTCTTAATATATTCAGGTTGATTCATAAAAGTATCTAGTAGTACCTTTAAATACAGATTGGCACATTCGAAATTCAAATTCTCTTTAAAAATATCAATTAAGAATCATTAGCAGATTCAACCAAATAAACCGGTGGAGCCTCATGGATATATTTCATATTTTAAAGTCTTTTTGGATCCAGTGAGGCTGTACAGTTGTTGTCTGTGGTTTTATTTTTGTAAATAAAGGTGATTATTGTTAATTCTGTAAAATATGGAATGGACTTGAGCCTTTTTAGAAATGATGGGTTTAATTAGTTTTCGGACATCAGAATTGAGGTCGTTATTAATAATTATCTTTCTGTTGAGTTTTGCCTTTTTGCAAACGTATTTGAAACGCTCAAGGGCCGTACTATAAAATGCCAATGTCATCATAATTCCGTCGTGAGAAAGGGATAGTGATTTTCGTTCTGTTTACCATAATGATTCCGGTGTGAGAGAGAGATGGAGCTCCATTTCTCTCTCACACCGGAATCATTATGGTTGTACGACGTCTTCCCTGGCCTTTTGGAATCGAGTTCATTGAGAAATAAAAAATCGTCTACTATAATTTGATTGTTTCTCACCTTTAACTGTCTTCGAAACTGTTTTAGCGTCTTGTCGGGGCTTCCTTCCTAAAGTTTTTAATAGGTTCCTTATACAAACTCTACCACCAATTTAGTCTTAATATTATTTAAATTTTGAGTCAAATTCTTTTAGAGATAAGGTCTAAATTTAGTTTCCTCCTACTGAGAATTAGCTTATGGGTCAAGTAATTTCTTATAAACTTATTCATATTTACCTTTTCCGTGTGATTTATATTTACCTCGATGTGGCCTTTAGGATAAGGTCATCTCCGGATACAAAGTTTAAAATGTTAGTGGCACTGGTTTTACCTTTGCATTTCTTCGACATGTTTTTAGCTTCTTGTAGGCGTTTCCTTCCAAGAGTTTGGAGAATATCTTGTGCTTCTGGATAGTCTTTCATTGCTGCTAACACGTCTTCCCGGGATAGCGAGAAGAGTTCAGAATATCCTACTGATCGAACGTCAGCGGTACGCCTAAAAATTTATTAAAAATTAATAAACATGGCAATGATCGCTAACAGACTGGATTGCCCCTACATCCGGCAATGCTGTAGCAGGCATATTGTTACGGCGTGAATGGTCACGTTCGTTTTTGCTTAGTCCTGTCTGTAACTGTCTGTTATGTATATGTGTGAATTTCTCAAATGACTCCTACTGCTCTGGGCGGAGCAGAAGAGAGAGTCAGACTCTTACTGACTAACCATCCGTGTTCCTTCTAATGCCCTTTGCATTCCAGGGCAGCGGTAACTCTTTTGAACAAATTCCGTTACCCTGACAAGACTGAAATGAACTTAGTAAACGACTTTGGAAATTAACGAATTAGGCCCTCGATATCTCATTAAAATTTGAAAGAATTAAAAAATCTTAATTTTTCTTTCATTGTAGATATTGTGAAGTTATTGAAATAGTGTTGAAGATGCAAAATGGATTTCATAAATTGAATACAAATTGAGCTCCCTGAATACATTTGAAAAGACTGAAAGGTGCAGTAGTGCTACTTTAATTCAGTTTGAATAAATATAAAGCAGTCCCCTGGACTTTAGTTACATATTTATAAGGTTTTGAACTACTAACTGTAAATGGAAGTGCTATTATTTATTTTTTCTAAAGATGCATGCAAATATTTTCTTAATATTCTATCTCTCTCTATCTGTTTTCTAAGAAGACTTTCCAAAATATTGTATTCTGGAAAGTCTTCTTAGAAAAAAACAGTGAATAGGGAATATGCATGCGATTTTTTCATTGGCAAAATGAAATACTTATTAGCTATAGTAAACAATCATGAAATTATTTTTTAAATACCTTCATCGGCGATGAAGTTATAAAAATTCAAAGATTACAATTAGAAAGAGAAGTCCGATGTAAACTTGACGTCATCGTCCATGACGCCTATACAGCGGCCATAGAAAACTGCGTATTCGCGAGAAGGACAGATAGATTTGTTTAAAATAATTATATCTTCTTCGTTTTTCGAGTAATTTTGGTTCTATTTTCACTGTTAGTATTATATTTTTAGATAAACTGTATTGATGACCAATATCTTTTTCATGCATATTCCTTATTGGTGACAATGTATTGTAGTGCATAAAATATCTTCAAGCCAAGGTAAAACACAGCCCTTGAACTTCGCGAAGTTTCAAACATGCGTTTAGCCCGTTTCTTTTTTTAAGGACGTAAAATCATCAAATGACTCCTCCCGCTCTGGGTGGATCAGAAGGGAGTGTCAGAACCCATTTGTGTTCTCTCTAACGCCCTTTGCGTTCCAGGGGCGCAGTGATGCGTTTAGCACTGAGGATTATTCATCGTATTTCAAGGAGCATTCGCATCTCAGTCTTTATCTGTCAAAAACATCTGTAATTTCCATACATTTTGAAAGGTTTTTGACAATGATTGTCGCTGAAATGATACTGGGTCTTGCACTTGAAGGCTTTTCTAATACGAGAATTGGCCTCCAGATCTTTGAACCCTAAATGTGGACATTATAAATAAAGAAAAGTATGGTAAACTAGTTTTCGCCCGCGACTTTCTTACGGGAACGGGATATTAGGACTTTAGACTTAGTGCTACCCTACTACACTCCCCAAGGAACATACATGATGCCAAATTTAAGCTTTCTACGACCAGCAGTATCAACTGTGCGTAGCAGTTACTCAGTTTCTCACAAGTAACGGAAGAGTTTTAAATTTCATCATCTGCCTAGCCTTTTCCCAATTATATTGGGGTCGGCTTCCAGTCAAACCGGATTCAGCTGAATACCAGTATTTTACGCGGAGCAGCTGCCTACCAGACCCCCACAACCCATTAACTGGGTAACACGGTACTTCATGGCAAGACTGGAGTCAGAGTAACTGGCTTCTGACTATCCGTAACGACTGCCAAAGATCTACAAATGACAGCCGGGACCAACGGCCTAACGTGCTTTCCGAGGCACGGAGGAAACTCGATATATTAATATGGTCACCCATCCACAGACCAACCTTGGCAAGCGTTGCTTATCCTTGAAGATCGACCCGTTCGGCTGTTACTATCTAGCCACGTGCTCCTCGGAAGAATTTTAAATGTATTCATAGATAAATGATAAAATTTAGTACTACGACCACATGTGACTTACTTGTTCAGCCCATCCAGGTTTAAAATCCCGATCTCTCCGAAGAAGTCTCCTGCTTTCATGGTAGTTAGCACACGGCCTTGTTCTGATATCACTTCCAGTATGCCATCGGCTATTATAAACATTTCACGGGCGACTTCACCTGAATCGGAGTGGAAATAGAAGTATAGTACATAATTATAGTCACTCAGAGGCTTAGGATTGTAGTGGAGAACCTAGAGTAGTTGTTGGCCGCAAATAGCTCAAGATAGAGACAAAAGAGTTCTTTAGAGGAGGCTTCACCTTCACTTGAGGAGGGATTCATACAAACGAACAAGTTTTAATATTATATATATTTAATTATTTTCTAACGTAAGTGGAAAATGTCTGATTAACGTCATTTTTTTTTGTTTAAACTATTTATGGATTCAACTTTGCATGAAATATAAGGTTTTTAATTATTATTTTTTTTATTTATATCTATTTTGCTTAGAGTAGTAGAAGATTGATAGCGTTCTTTCAAAAGACCATTTTAAAAACTTATCTCTATGGCCGTCATATGATTGAACTGACTAAGTGATTTCCTGGACTTTAAAAGAAACTGTGATCTTTGTTAGTTTCTTAGTCTCGATTATCAGAAATAGGTATTATGGAACTAACACGTGTATGGGAATTTCGCTTAATTAAAGATTTATTTTATTTATATTCTGAATCATCTGTCTTAGGCTGCGTTTCCATCACAGATGTGCGAGCATGCGTAAAAATAATTTACCTAGCCTCGCTCATCGCAAGTGATACTAGTGATCCGTAGCGATAGATGTGTTTCTTAACAAACACATCTATCGCTACGGATCTTCGCACAGCTTTGAAGTTTGTAAGTGATCCTGATTATCTGAGGCCCTATCGCGAATATTTTTGACATATAGTAACGTAGCGTAAATTTTATCATAGCTTCAATACTCGTTTCTTACATAATATTTATATAAAAAAACGCAAAAAAAAAAATAAAAAATAAAAATGCTGAGATGGTTACCCTTTCGGCACGGGCACGCTCAGCGCAATTTGTGTACTTGCTACTTATTACTTTAGTATTCTTTGTCAGTCTGCGTTTGTGTCTGTGCTGAATAAATGTTTTTCTATTCTATTGTATATAAATTAGATACTATTTTCATATTTTTGAATGGTACAAATTGTTTATGCGCCATATTATTAAACCAAAATACTATGGGGTTGTAGTTTTTTACATTCAAAATTCGTTAATGTTACTAAACGTCACAATATACGTGCTAAGCCCTCTGTAATAGGCCACAACTGTCTTAGTGAGGGATTCGTGGCTTTCAACTCGTTGTAATTTGATTTATTGACTACTCTTAAAAGTACAAAATAAATTATCCTGAAAAGCAGTTTTTCTTCACATATTACTTTAGCAAAAATGAAACCAAAAACTCGATCGTAATATATTCATGAAACCTAAAACAGCTTACGTTGATGACATTTTAACTCCAAAAAATGTTATAAAAAAAACAAATGGAAGACGCTTTTATCCTTTGATTTACATTCGTTTTCTATCAAAAGAAATACGTTGAAATCTTCAAGGTTTCGTTCTGCACGTTTTACGACATACCTTTTCTACAAATGGAATCGCCGGGAGTGAATATGTATGCTTTCATTTTCAACACGAGGTCGTGTAGGAATTCTGGTTGGCATTCTTGGAATATTGTCACCTGTAAAAATGTAAGAAGGTAAGTGTCAAAAAAGCCAATTCGTTTCAGTGAAAGGGCGTGGAGTCTCTCCGCAATCCATTTTCCATATTTCGTCCTGCGCCGTATGCCCATGTCACCTATACACCTTATGGCTGTGTCAGCGAATAGTTGCCGTTGCTGAATACTGGGCCAAACATAAAATGTAATCGCCATCGACACGCTGTTCTGGATTTTTGATGAGAAAAGGATATTCTTCCCGAATATCCTTCAAGATATCCCGAAATTATTTTTGACAGTTAAAAATATGTTGTTGTGGAAGTATGACTTTAAAATGTACCTAATTAACCTTGGACAGTCAGTCAGACTGATTGCATCTTTTTTTTTTAATTTTTATTTATTTACAGGGTTTTTCTATAAAGAATATGTCTCCCCGATGATTGAATACTAGTTATTTAATCTAAGAATGGACCTACCCGCAACCTTACACCCATAATAATAATATGATAAAGTGATCTAGCATCATCCGATAACGGTGAGGTTGCATCTTGCAAAGTTGCTTTAA
The DNA here is from genome assembly GCA_950371165.1 of Lacanobia oleracea. Lineage (NCBI taxonomy): Eukaryota > Metazoa > Arthropoda > Insecta > Lepidoptera > Noctuidae > Lacanobia > Lacanobia oleracea. The sequence continues at coordinate 18,846,674 of OX493406.1, forward strand.
GAATATTATCTTATCAAGGCATGAGTTATTTATAATAAATGTAATAAGTGCCGGTAGGTACTCTTGCCAAGATGTATCGTGTTACCCAGTTATTGGGTTGTGGAGGTCTGGTAGGCAGCTGCTCCACGTAAAACTCTGATATTCAGCTGAATCCGGTTTGACTGGAAGTCGACCCCAATGTAGTTGGGAAAAGGCTAGGCAGATGATGATGTAATAAGTGCCGGTAGGATCGTACCGGTTTTCGTGTTTCCTGACAGCTACAACCTGGGTTTTTGAGTCAAAAGTGAATAGGTTACTTCTAGGTTAGTATGGCTCATCCTCGATCTTAAGCGATGATGTGGGTCATCGCTTCTTATTGTTTAAAAATCACTTGTTCGACAACGTAAAAAAGTGCATTGACAAAATGGAAGAGGTCGACTGCATTCAGCAAAATAGGTTGCTGTCAACTCTAAGTTATAATTATGGTTATAATTATTAGTTCTTTGGTGTTTTTTTATTTAATTCATGTTTTTATTTAGGAATGGGCCTGCTCTTTACCTCAATCACACCTGACGGTAAGTGATCGATGAGATCTATGACAATGCGAACGTAAAACATGCCTGTTCAGCCCTGCTTTGAAGGCAGACGGGTTTTATGTGGAGGGGAACACAGACGCTGGCAGAGAAGTTCCACACTTGGGCTGTGCACATAATAATTGTGGAGAAACAAACAAACAAACATATTAATGTATAACGTCTCCATCTGTTTGTTTGTAACCTAATGTTGTTTAAATGTTCACTTTTTATTGCAAATAAATTATTATTATTATTATTCTTTTTAAGTTGATGACTTACACTCCTTAATAATTCCAAAAGCATATATATCTTGAGATAGGTATTTACAGCATATAATACAAGTGCTTTAAAAAACAACTTTATGACTTAGAAAGCTTTTATGAATTTTCCCATTTCCACACCAGACTGGAAATTAAAGAAACGTCGAGTGTGTTCCGACCTTGAGGCGACATGGAGTGAACTAGGGTACCTTTATAGGTCACCCCTTGTACCCAGGTAGCTAACGACTACACTTAAATTAGACACTTTTATGTTAAGATATTTGTATAAAGATGCTTTGTATTTGAAGGTAATGAAGCCTTCAAAAATTGAGTTCTAAAGGTTGTTGACATTATGTTGAAAATTGGGGTGTACGAAAAAGAGCGAAAGAAATTACATATTGTATAATATATTAAGTTGATAAATACGAAGATGTTCTTTAAAGATGGATATAGACATTGCGAGGCATGCGCAGCACACGGACGCTCATCGCATGCTTCGCAATGTGTGGACAATCATATTCGTGATGAGGCATGGCTACCCAGGCAAATTTACATCGAAACGTGTGCGTTGCGCGCACGCCTCGCAATGTCTGTATCCACCTTAAGATCAATGTTATGCGGCAATACCCAAAGTCGATGAATGAAAATAGAATGCTACAGAAGTTGTTGTTGTTGATGTTTCAAGAACTGTCTACCTGCAGCTATAAATGCCCCGTTGCTGGAGATAGGACCCTTGTTACACAGAGAAGACACCATGTTTGTTACATTAATCAAAACTCTTGCTCAAGGTTATTGGCTCTTCTTTAATAAAATACTTCGGTGAGTGTACCCAAGAACTCCATGAACAGCGGCTTTAAAAAGGCCACTTTGAAATAATCATAATATTAACACAACAATCTGTCAAATTTCATTTTCGTCTTTATCCCTAACGCATTAGGTTCAAGATTGATTGGGACAGTGACGGGTAGCGTGATGTGCTTTCTGATTCTGTTAAGGTGGCCTTTTTAGCCCCCCTCATCCCACGGGCCCCCTTCTACCATCAGATTTACTGGTGGTAGGCTTCGGCCGATGCCTTGTGATCACCCACTGGGCAAAGACGTACCGCCAAGCGGCTTAGCTGCGTTCCGGTACGATGCTCAGTGTAGCCAATTCAGAGGAGTTGGGTTGAAATAGTTGCTCCAATGCAGGCAGACCAACCAGGCTTGCCCTGGCGTGGGCGTATCGGGAGACTAGTCGCGGAGGGTAGCGGGATCCGAGGCACGGTGCACCGTTGGCCGACCGCCAGGTAGTTGGGGGCCCAAGTAATGTGCTAGCCACACATGAAAGGCTGCCCCGCCAACTGGCGAAAAATCCCGGAATGCACCATCGTGCTGGTTGGCGACCAGACGAAAGGGCCCAATGGTCATTCCCAGGGCGGCTCGGGCGTCCCCGCAGTCTCCAGAGTAGTCCCCCAAAGATGTCGTCCTGTCAGGGCGTGCCTGAGGGTTAGCAGCATGGAACCTCATTTCACTTCCTTCTCCTCAACCTCACTCACTTTTATAATGAACAGGGGAAACAAGGGAAAACCTGTACAGCGGCAGCACGCCCTTTCGCATAAAGCGCACCTCTCTAACATACGAGGTCTGCACTCAAATCTCGCTGCAGTCGATCACCACCTTGAGACCGAGAAACCAGCGCTCTTGTTCCTGTCGGAGACGCAGATCGGATGTCCGTCGGACGTGTCATACCTGTCTTACCCAGGGTTTACCCTGGAGCACCACCTCAGACCACGCGCGGGCGTATGCATGTACGCCCGGGACGACATCTGCTATCGGCGTCTCCGTAGCGAAATCTGGCGAAGCTCGGCCTTGGTTTGGTGCCGAGTGCAATCGCACTAATGCGCTTAAGCACGCGGCGTACCTGGCATGGGTCGACGCTCGTAAGCGCAAAGCAAATGACGTGAATCGGAAGAAGAGAGCCTTCAAGAGGGCTGCCAAGTCCTGCAAGAAAATGTTGCGGAGGGCTCGGTTTGACCACATTAGCCGAATAGGGAACAAACTTGCTTCATACCCAGCAGGTAGTAAGGCTTTTTGGTCCCTGGCTAAGTCGGTCGAATCGAACTTCTGCCGCCCCTCACTACCACCACTGCTGAGACCCGACGGGACGCTGGCCCACTCCGCTGAGGAGAAAGCGAACTTGTTTGCTTCTTTGTTTGCGGAATCTTCACGTCTGGATCCTGGTGGCGCGACGCCCCCTGCTTCTCCTGGTGGATGCGAGTCGAGTATGTCAAACATTCGCATTCATCAGAAGGACGTCCGTAGGGTACTGCGTAACCTAGACGTGAACAAGGCTAGTGGTCCCGACGGGATACCGGCAATTGTTCTGAAGACTTGTGCGCCTGAGTTGTCTCCGATCTTGACACGCCTATTTCGCCTTTCGTTTGAGACTGGAAAAGTGACGAAGGCTTGGAAGCAAGCTAACGTGCAGCTCGTGCCCAAGAAGGGTAGACGAGCAGACCCGTCGAATAATCTATCTATCTGGTAAGACTATGGAATGCGTGCTGAATCATAAGCTCCTGGCGTACCTAGAAGCGAATGATATTCTTAGTGACCGTCAATACGGGTTCCGCCGAAATCGGTCAACTGGGGATCTTCTAGCGTATGCCATTCACATCTGGAGTGAGGCCATAGAGAAGCACGGGGAGGCACTAGCGGTCTCCCTTGACATCTCGAAGGCCTTCGACAGGGTCTGGCACGATAGCCTTATTAGTAAGCTTCCTTCCTTCGGTCTGCCCGCCGGTTTGTGTGATTGCATCGTAGACTTCCTGAGGGATCGGTCTATCCGAGTGGTCATAGATGGCTGCTCGTCTGGACTGCTGGATATTAATGCCGGGGTTCCTCAGGGTTCGGTGCTTTCGGCAACACTGTTCTTGCTGCATATTAATGATCTGCTTAAACCCGGTACCTTTGGGTATGCAGACGACAGCACTGTTGCTGAGAGATACGTGTCCGACGCACGAGCTGGTGGGTCGCAGATCCGGTCTCTCCGGGAGGCAATGGTTGAGCGCTTGAACGTGTCCTTACAGGCAGTCTCTGAATGGGGCGAGTTCAATGCTACTAAGACCCAAGCGTGTCTATTTTCCGCCAAAAGGAGCCAATTCCACCCAGTTCCATCTTTCCGAGGTTTAACCGTGCCGATAACCGACCAACTTGAGCTTCTTGGGGTTACATTAACATCTACTCTCAATTTTGGCCCTTACATAGAGGCAAAGGCTCAAGTGGCTGCAAAGAAGTTGGGGATTCTGGCAAAGGTGAGACGATACTTCACGCCGGAACAGCTGCTTAAACTCTATCAAGCGTAAGTTCGATCGTGTATGGAGTACTGCTCTCATCTTTGGGATGGATCTGCCAGATACCAACTTGATGCCCTTGAGTCAATTGAGAAACGAGCCAAGAGGATCATCGGCAATGAGAGGCTTGTCACGACGAAACTCCAAAGTCTTGAACATCGACGACGAGTTGCTAGCCTGTCGGTTTTTTACCGGTTGCATTTTGGGGAATGTGCGACGGAATTGCATAATTTAATTCCGCCAAGCCCGTTCCATCATCGGACCACAAGACGAACGGCGATGCGCCACCGGTACACGGTGGATATCCCACCCATACGCACACAACGTTTTGGTAACACATTCATAATGCGTACAGCTAAGGAGTGGAATTCCCTGCCGGAGTCTGTGTTTCCTGATAGCTACAACCTGGGAGTCTTTAAGTCAAGAGTGAATAGGTTATTTCTAGGCAAGCGTGCTCCATCTTCGACCACATCATCACTTACTACTTACTACTTACCCTTACTTACTTGCTTTACTTTTTAGGTGAGATAGTGGTCAAACGCGTGCCTATCTACAGTAAAAAAAAAAGATATCCAGACGCACAGCAACTTACCATCCCTACCTTGTTGTTATTCCACTCATTCATACTAAGCGTTTCCAAACGTCTTTTATAATGGGCACAGCAAAGGAGTGGATCTCTCTGCCTGCGTTTGAGTTTCCAAACGCTTACAACCCTAATTTCTTCAAAGTTAGAGTGGATAGGCTCCTTCTGGGTAAGCTCGCTCTATCGTAGACTTTGTCTCTGTCACCTCTTGCAAACCCAGAGCTAACCCATCACAAATGAATAAAAAAAATCAAGTTACACAGTTTTCAGTACAGTACCTTCTTCAACACACTCAAATTAACATGCAAAGCGAGCTCCGTCTTCAGTTTATCAGGCAACAGTCCCAGTGCCGTATTGATGTCCCCTCCCCCTTGAATCCGACCTCTGGACCAGGAGTAATCGTACCACCTCAGCACCCGTCGCTTCATGCCACCTGGCACCTGTGAAATTAATGTGAAGTCATTACGTGATATCGGACTTTTTGAGCATGTGCCGCGTGACGCGGAGTGAGGTAGCGGAGCGGAAAATCGGAGTAATGCGGAGCGGAAAAACGGAGTAATGCGGAGCGGAGTTGCGGACTGTGTGTTTTGATTGATGTCGAGCGCGGCAGTGTGGAGCGGTGTTGCGGAATGTGCGGAGCTAGGTAGTTCGAGTTCACACGAAGAGTAATTTTAGAGGCAGTTTTTTCGCTTCGTTTCCCTGCTCTGCTTTCGGCTTCCAGCGGAGTGGGGAAGCTGAGTGATTTCCCCGCTCTACTGTCTCGCTCCATTTCCCGGTCCTGTATGTTTTTTTTTTAACTAGTTCGCAAATCTCTGCAGCGGAGCGGATGTTAATGCAATTTCATTGGTTAAAAACAATGCGCTACTCTCCTCTCCACTTCAGTCAGCCTTAGGGTCAATTAGAGGGTGTCATAAAACGTCTCTAAGTTGTTTGAATACTGATCAATTAATGAACTTTATCTGAAATATACGACTTTTCTGGTGACATAATGATAAAAAAATAGCATGGTGTCGCATGGTGCCAATTTCTTTAAAGACAGCGAAGCATGTGGAAGATATAGAAATATTACGGCGATCCTAAATACATTTGGATAAGGGCTCAGGAAATTAGTTATTTGAAATATCTTCCATTCGGTAGAAGCTAACTCTGGAATGAAATCTAAATTTTATTCAGTTTTGAAATGCATCGGCTGTGATTACTTGGGATTGGTAGAGCTTTTTATAAGGAGTCTTTTCAGTAAGCAATATATAATATCATATATTTCAAGAAATATTTCATTCCTTTTCATATTTTGTGTAGGTAAGATAGATGTTTTGGCATCTATGGCATTGATTGATAACAAGGCTTTCAGGTATATTGAATTGAATTCAAGATATAGTCGACCGTCCATTGCTACGGATGGATTCGATCAAAAGCTTTTCTACGTTGGCTACACGGTTCATATTCCACCAGCCATGCTTTTGTAAGCAAGTCACAGTGGCAATCGTGCCTAATTTTATCCGACTGGCGCATAAGAACTTCATTGTCCATCAATCTATGATTGAACTAAATACTACCAACTGTTTTTTTAACTGTGCTATGTGACTAAACAAATGAAGAGGGTCTCAAATATTTTTTTCGTAGTTTTGAAATAAATAATTTTGACGATATTTTTCTAACAACGCGGAGCTAAGTAACACTTGTGCCTAGCTTAACCTTAGGCAGCTATAGAGTAGTGCCTTTACATAAATGTCACTTTGCTCTAATACCACTTACCTTATGATGTCTCATATAAGTTTTGGCACCATCCAGAAGCCTCTCGAACTCCAGCCGGTTGGCATTCCTGTTGGTGATGACATTCCCCACTTGCCCCACAATCGTGGCGAATATGAAGACGCCAATCAAATAGCTGACTATTGTGAAAATGTACCTGAGGGAGAATTGTCACGTTTATCTTTAGTTCCTGGTTATAATTTTACTGTCTCAGGGCCAGTTTCTCGGAAAAAAAATATCGTTGTGACAAATTGTCAAACGTGACAAGCTGTGACTGGTTGAATGAGTTTTCAACAGCCATCGCGTCACTTGAATTAGTTCACGTTCGATATTTTTTGTCTAGAAACCGTGCCTTACATATATAATTAATTTGATTCTATTTAAAAGGTGTATAATAAAAATAAAAATTGAGGTGTCAAAACAAAAACTTAAACGGTGTTGCTACAGTGAAATAATAGGTATCTAGTTACGGAAATCAACTTACTATTTCACCAACAACCAACTACAATGAAGTTTGAAACTAAAACAACAAACAAAATATAAAACAGTGCAAAGTTTTCGAACAGTTGCGATAGTACAAAACACCCCAAAAGCAATAAAACGGACAAAATAAGCGACAAGTTCACAAAATGGCGGAATCAGTGAAGGCTGTTCGAAAACTTTCTAAACCCGTTGTACGACATCGATGTGTGATTTAATAAATAAAATTAAACAAACAAAAGAAATACAGTTAATGATGAAGAAACTAGTCACGTTTATAGTCGTCCGAAGTTTGTCGCTGCGAAGCGAACAGCCTCCAAATTTCTGCCGCCGCCATTTTAACTTTTATTACGCTCCACACTGGCTGTTTTCCTCCAGCAAAATGTTTGAGACAGTGTTTATGGCGAATTAATGAACGGAGAAATTTATATATAGTGCCGTAAAATACGACGGAATTACAAACCATTTGGCCTTCTAGTGTGTTGCTTGATTGTCTCGCCTGGTTGCCTCCTTATTCTGAGACTAAACGATACTTTTACTAGGTATTTGTCTTACAAACCCCTAATAAATAAGATAAACCTACAATAAATTTGGTGTGCTTAGAAAATAATTGTGTGCGAAAATCAGCAAAATCTCTTCTATCGCATAGTGGTGAAGCTGTAAAAATCTTTCCGTGCAATAAAATGCGTCATTGCGTACGCTCAACTGTGTAATATAAGTCGCTTATATTATAACGTCTTTATTTCTGTCCGTATTACCTTTAAAATATGGGCCATATTCGCATACAGTAATCGCATAAACACTGTCCACAAAACACATGTCGTAAGAAAACATTTTAAAGATTATGGGTCTTGTTTATAAAAAATCTAAGCATATTATAAGTTTAAATAAAATGATTGGTTCATTCCTACTTCAAACTTTTTCTATTGAGAATTTGAATTTAGAATCTGCCAAACAGGATTTAAACCAATTGATTTGTTCCACATTCGCCCCAATCCATAAGGTTTTTTTTTAAATGGGGCGAATGTGGAATAAGCCAACAAATCACGTTTAGAACTTTTTTTATAAAAAAGACTACATATTTATATGAAAATGGTGTAATTTATATAAAGTGTTTACGTTTTACGAAAGCCGGCGATTGGTCAGATCATAACAATGTTTATTAAAAGTGTTTGTTATCATAACATTATCATAACTGCCTTGTTATGCGAGACTTATTGAATGAAATTGGGTAACCAAAATATGTGCTCGTGAAATATTTTCGAGGTTAAGGAGTAGAATAATACCTACTTTATTAGCCTTAGATTTATTTGGTTCAGAAGTTTTGACGGAGTTCAAGTAAAGATTGAATGTTACTTCTAGGCAAGCGTGCTTCACCGTTGACAACATCATCGCTTTCCATCAGGCGAGATGGTGGTCAAACGCGAGACCCTGTTACTTATAAATAATAATTAAAAGTTCGTTAAATTACTGAACATTAAGTTGTTATATTTTAGATGGTGGAAAGTACAAAATAATTGTATAGTTTACGCAACGCAAATAACAATTTTCTTCAGAAGATTACTACCTCTAAATCGGAGTTTTCCTTAAAAAGAAGAAATCCACCTGTTCCGATATTTCGTATTATCCCAAACTGGTGTCTTTTATCCGTTATTCTACACAGACTGAGAGAAGATAGTATATTTTGAAAAGACGAAATTAATTAAAAGATTAATCTAAGCCCCTGCTCAGTCGCACTTGCGAAAGGATATTCTCCATTGAAAAGAAAATGAGTTAACATTATTAAGAAAACTTTATACATTTTGGCATTATAGAGCAGGACGTAAAAATATAATTTAATTGACGATTCAAATGGTCTAACAACGAATAATAATAAAACTTTATTTCCAGGAGGAAATTGGTTCAATTTCCATAATTTAATCTTTTACAATTAGGAGATTCTCTGAATTTCTTTTCTGTATTCCTTTTAGAATTTTGTAAGATATACATACTGCAATGTTTTATAATATTTTTCAAAAAAGAAGATCTTAAATAACAATCGTTCACTGGATTAAAAAAAATCTATAAGTAAACATAACGACATCAGAGTGCAAATTCTAATAATTTTTTATAAACGTTCGCATACGCGATTCCATCGCAGTCTGCTAAAAATGTAAGAAAAAATGTCGACTGATTTGCAAATGCGAACGTTATTGGTGGTTGTATGGTTATTTCATGAAAAAGTCATTCTATAGGGCTTCATAAACTTAGAGGGATATATTGTTGATTAAAATGGTTATATTTCTTTAGATAATTTCGCCTTACGGCCGCGAAACGTATTTTGTTCAACATACAGCTTCACATTGACCGGCAAATTGCAAAAACATAAAAATATTTGAATTTCGCGTGCTACCCTGGCGCATCCACCTTAATAAAAAATTGTACAATTGGCACTCTGAATAAATCTGTTATCGTGATTGCGGCCTCAAACAATCCAGAACGTTCAAAATTTGAATTTGACGTGAAAACTCTATGGAAACCTTAATATGCCACAGACTAACGTATTCGGCGCTTTGGGACCAATGGTAAGACCTAAGTCCAACATTTGAGGCAAAACGCCTGGAGAGATTAAGTCAAATTGTCATAGGTCCGTTATTTTTTCCAAACTGGAATATTGGGTGACTCGCTGCCATTTTAATTTGATTGTGAGTTTCAAAGGTTAAAAGACGTTCATATCAATTCAGTGGTTAGATTGATGGTAATTTTGACATTCTAAGTACAAATCGAGTACTAAAAAATGTATTCCATTGGCGGTAATAGTTTCAGCATTCTATTCAGTGCGAAGTTTAGGATGAGATATAACATGGCAAGGTTGCCACAAGGTCATGTACCGATTTAGACGTTATTAGTAAAAAAAAATAGACCTAGGTTTTTGTATTAACGTATAGGCGTCAGCTTGCCTTACGTAACAATAGTTAGCAAATTCGATAGTATCAAAACTATAATGTTTAAAAACTTAATTTTAATGATATTGATTAAAGCTTTAAGGGTACAAAGAATTCTGAGCTATTACAATTTCTAAATAGACATTCCATTTTTCACTATCGACCTACCTATATGAGTTAATACGACTCCGATTAAAATAAGGTTGACTGATTCAAACTGTACAATGCAGCGATGACCGTGATGTTCGTAGATTAACGTAGAGTAAGTCGTGAACGTAGCTCCATTATATGAACGTTAGAAGCAAACATTGTTAGACCTCGTTATTCTTCTTTTCGTAAGCACCGATGTATAGGTATAGGTAATTTCCATCGGGAAGATGCCTGCGGCCAAGTACCAACTGACGTTTTGAAGTTATGAAGTAGATGATGAGTTAGCATCAATTTAGATTGTGAGAACAGGTACTGACTTCTATGGATCGGTGACTGTACCAGAGTATTGTAGCAGTATCCCAGAATGATATAGACGGGGAGTTTTTATCAGGGTGTCGTTGCGGTAGCTCTTGGTGACATAGCTGTTGACTGTAAATAAGATACCTGGTCATTAGTTTTCTTTTTTTTTTACTGTCACTATTGCTTGGACTTGGTAATCACGAATACAGTCGGATCGCGAATCAAAACTGTGTGCATTAGTTTCAATAAAAACTTTTGCAGCCATTTTGGAACTGTCAAAGGCGAACAGGTAGCTCTCCTGTGTTAAAGCTTGTAGACAATTTCCGTAGAGATTAACGATAGCAAATCCTAGTAAAATGCAATAACTGAAGAACAGCTCGCAATATAATGCGTTGAAAAATTGGCTTCATCTCAAGAGCTTCTTATTCGTGAAATTGCGAGACGAAATAATGTGTGAGGAAGATCCTCAATCATCAAGTTCCTGAATAGTTAGGTTAGAGGTCATAGTTGATGATAGTGGTAATGAAACCAAATCTGATTAGGAATGGCTTGTATACTCATACTCGAAACACTTGACCCCATCTTGTAAGTAACATGTATTGTAGCACATATGGCGCTAGATTTCTTCAGAATCTTTAGTGAGATTTCTGACTGTGTTGGTGCACAGAGTTGCTTAATGTGCTACGACACAATCTGAGGATATCTATATCCTCAGAATCGTTGGTGCGATATCTGACTGTGTTGGTGCACAGAGAGCTGCACTAGGTATCTTCAGAATCGTTGGTGCGATATCTGACAGTGTTGGTGCACTGAGCGCTGCGCTAGGTATCTTCAGAATCGTTGGTGCGATTTATGACTGTGTTGGTGCAAAGAGCGCTCAATGTGTTGTAGCACATTTTTTTTTTTTTTTTTTTACTATTGATAGGCACGCGTTTGACCACTACCTCACCTGATGGTAAGCGAGGATGTGGTCGAAGATGGAGCACGCTTGCCTAGAAATAACCTATTCACTCTTGATTTAACGACTCCCAGGTTGTAGCTATCTGGAAACACAGACTCCGGCAGGGAATTCCACTCCTTAGCTGTACGCACTATGAATGTGTTCCCAAAACGATTTGTGCGTATGGGTGGGATGTCCACCATGTACCGGTGGCGCATCGCCGTTCGTCTTGTGATCCGATGATGGAACGGGCTTGGCGGAATTAACTTATGCAATTCCGTCGCACATTCCCCAAAATGCAACCGGTAAAAAACCGACAGGCTAGCAACTCGTCGTCAATGTTCAAGACTTTGGAGCTTCGACGCGACGATACTCGCATAGCCGATGATCCTCTTGGCTCGTTTCTCAATTGACTCAAGGGCATCAAGCTGGTACCTGGCAGATCCATCCCAAAGATGAGAGCAGTATTCCATACACGATCGAACTTGCGCTTGATAGAGTTTGAGCAGCTGTTCCAGCGTGAAGTACCGTCTCACCTTAGCCAGAATACCCAACTTCTTTGCAGCCACTTGAGCTTTTGCCTCTATGTAAGGGCCAAAATTGAGAGTAGATGTTAATGTAACCCCAAGAAGCTCAAGATGGTCGGTTATCGGCACGGTTTCACCGCGGAAATATGGAGCTGGGCGGAATTGGCTCTTTTTGGCGGAAAAAAGACACGCTTGAACTTGACCAGATTGGCATCGCCCCATTCAGAGACAGCCTGTAAGGACACGTTCAAGCGCTCAACCATTGCCTCCCGGAGAGACCGGATCTGCGACCCACCAGCTCGTGCGTCGGACACGTATCTCTCAGCAACAGTGCTGTCGTCTGCATATCCAAAGGTACCGGGTTTAAGCAGATCATTAATATGCAGCAAGAATAGTGTTGCCGAAAGCACCGACCCCTGAGGAACCCCGGCATTAATATCCAGCAGTCCAGACGAGCAGCCATCTATGACCACTCGGATAGACCGATCCCTCAGGAAATCTGCGATCCAATCACACAAACCGGCGGGCAGACCGAAGGAAGGAAGCTTATTACTAATAAGGCTATCGTGCCAGACCCTGTCGAAGGCCTTCGAGATGTCAAGGGAGACCGCCAGTGCCTCCCTGTGCTTCTCTATGGCCTCACTCCAGATGTGAATGGCATACGCTAGAAGATCCCCAGTTGACCGATTTCGGCGAAACCCGTAAAGCCGGTCACTAAGGATATCATTCGCTTCTAGGTACGCCAGAAGCTTATGATTCAGTACGCGTTCCATAGTATGCGCACATATAGCGCTAGATATTTTGAGAATCGTACCAACGATTCTCAGGTCTGTGTTGGTGCACAGATTGTAACGAAGGTCTCCTGAAGTTCAGTATGCTTTTTTTTGTGAAATTTATTTTGTCAGAACAGACATCTTTCCATTGAGTATGGTTTTGCGGGGTGCGCTGGGCAAGAAACCCAAACGATAAGATATTGTGATTTATGAGAGTTGATTGTGGTACCTAGATTAGGTACTATGAGAATTAGCCCTTTCGTTATGGGCAGGATATGGCCGAGCTATTGTACTCTGTGAGTTTATTTGTCAACAGGTACTACACCCGAGGACGGGTGCTAGTCAGGGATGGCCGTGTCGTGGATTGATGGCGCCATGGTCAATACGCAGCGCCATCTAACAATTTATTTTGTAAACCTAATATTAATCGTCACCGGAAACGCAAGCGCGCCATATTGCTTGGACACGATCGTCGGTAGAGGGGATGCAGCAAGGACAGGGAAGGGACCGAGTGTTCGGTCAGTTGAGCTTGGACTGTCTTGGCGGACACTCAGTGCCAACGCACGTGTTTGTTTCGGTTTATTGTAAAATTGTGAGAATTAATAAAAGGCTTGTGTTTAAACACCGCCCAAAAAAGTACCTATTTTACTACCAAAAAAGTTCTAAACGGTTACCAAAACAGATAAATGGTCACCAAATAATATTCGAGAAGAAGCGCTCGCCGGCCGCTGCCGCGGCACCGCTCGCTTCGCTCGCTCGGCTCGCGCGCGGTTGGTCACAATTCTAACCTAACCTAACCCATTTATCCAGTTTGTAACCCCAAGCCTACATTTTATGGCAATCACAGTTGAGTTGGATAGAATTTGGTGACCATTGATCCATTTTGGTGCCTAGGCTTAGAGTCTTAAAAATATTATTTTTGGTGACCGTCTAAATTATACCCTTAATAAAATTACTGTGATTAAAAAAATATCTTTTGTTCGAGTACCCACGACAGTGCCCATAGCTAAGTTTAACTATGTCGGATCGTGAAGAAGACCCGATGTTTCGCATTCCGGCCACTCGTGATGCGACACATATAATAATTTGTTGAAAATAAATGCAGTTCCACAATTTATTAACCTAGCTATAAAAAATATGAATAATCTATTGGACTTGAGTTGGTAACAACTAATTTTGGTAAAATTTTCAGACTGATAGTTCATATCCTGAATTAACACAGAATAAGTACTTTTTAGTCCTATTGTGACGGAAAAAGCAGCTTAGAAATGGGCTGAAATCAAGATTGGGTTGGACTCACACGAGAGAATCCAGATTCGATTCTATAACGCCTCTCAAATGCATGTTCAGCATCTTCCTCGACGATAGAATCCCGGCTCGAGAAGTCTCCTCTCATGTGCGTGTCCTGGAGTTTTTCTCTACGAGAGAATTCAGAAAACCTCACAGATTGTAAGTGATGATCAAAGGATAGCTGAGTCCTGAGGAACTCGTGGCTAGGTAATAATAGCCGCACGGGCCGCACTATCTTCAAGGTTAGGCAACGCTTGCCAAGGTTGGTCTGTGAATTGGTGACCATCTTAACATACCGAATTTCCTCCGTGTTTCGGAGAGCACGTTAAGCCGTTGGTCCCGGGTGTCACTTGTGGATCTTTGACAGTCGTTACGGATGGTAAGAAGCCAGTAAATCTGACTCCAGTCTTGCCATGAAGTATTTATTTATTTATTTATTTATTTATTTATTATACGCTTTATTGTACATACACCAAAAGTAATAACGGGTAGTAACGGGTTGTGGAGGTCTGGAAGGCAGCCGCTCCGCGTAAAATACTTGTATTAAGCCGACCCCAATATAGTTTGGAAATGGCTAAGCAGATGATGATCAAAGGATAGCTGTGGTCATATGCCACCTACCCTAACAGAACAAAACATTTTATCAGTAGTAAATAAGCTATCGTAAGCTTTAGGGCAAAGTGAATTTCTTTGAACATCCTTAAATAGTTGGTCGGTACTCAGTTACAGATGAGATTTTTTTTCCTACTTTTTGAGCGCCATTTTTCAGTAGTTTTTGAACTTTTGTTTTTATTCCTTACTGTCATGCTCATCTACTTTCTACTTTTATGCCGAGCTCAGTAGTGTCAGGGCTGAATGCTCCGTAGACGGTATCTGTGTCAATAATATTAGTTATGCGGACATGGTGCTGCTGAGCGCGTCAGTTTGTGGTTTGAAAGAAAGTTGGTTGCCCAGTGTGAGGCGTACGCCAGAGTACATTGTACAGTGAGGCCGCAAAAGTCCATAAGAACTTCCGTGCGTATGTGTGCGCGTGTATGAGTATCTACATTCCACAGATCATAACACACACTAAGGAACTGTCGTCGCACTGAGCTTAAAAACATCATTATTATTTTTCTGTGCCATTGAATACGCATCACACAGTCACAGATGCGACTTGTTCATACCATTGCATTGATAAAATTCGCGCAAATATGTCATGTGCTGGTAGCCGTATCCAACACTTAGTTCAAGTGTTGGATTCGCAAATAACGTAGCCCGAGTTCAAATCATGGTCGGTCCATGGTTATTTCTCACTTTGAAAATTCCCAATCTATATTCATATAGTTGTTTTTTTTATATTTCTAAGAAAAATACTA
Source organism: Lacanobia oleracea (assembly GCA_950371165.1). Lineage (NCBI taxonomy): Eukaryota > Metazoa > Arthropoda > Insecta > Lepidoptera > Noctuidae > Lacanobia > Lacanobia oleracea. Next base: position 18,861,893 of record OX493406.1, read on the forward strand.
TTGCACTAAATAGTTGCAAATTACGAATATGATCAACCACAAGAAGAATCACATTAGTAATTTGCAATTATTTAGTTGTTAAATCTTTTCGATGTAATCTGTTTATTCTTTATATTTACAAATTAAACATTTATGAGAATTGTGTCGTCGAATTGTTACCTAGACAAAAAAGTTATCTTGTAACCGTTATCTATGTTACGTGTAAGATTGTTTGTTGGAAGTATACCCACTTAGACCATTCATAATATGAATAACGTAACAATGAAAGGTTATATAGGTATTATTTATATCCAGTAATTTATTGAAAAGTGATATATGATTTAGACTTTGTAAACCTTTTATTTATATGTAACGTCACAATGAATGTATTGAGGTCATAGCTTAATTGTTCATTTTTTTGACGAAAAGAAGATTGAAACTAAACCTCAATTTCTGTTAAAATAATTTAGTTCTCACAAGATAATCGTCAATTAGATGAGAAAAATAAATTGAACTATTATGTTAGAACAGTGCGGGTAGAAGAATAAAAAACAAAATAGAATCATGATTATTGTCAACAAAATTGATAGCGAGTTCACTGCATTCTTAAGATAAGCGACGGCACAAGTTAAAGCTGTTAGAAAGATATAGCTGTTTTAAACGAAAGTAAACACAATATAATACAGTGTTTGTTAACGAATAATCACGGATACGTTAAAATAAAATGGCCTACTAAACATTTAGTAACCTACACCGAATGATTTTACTAAAACTTAATATTTTGTATAACCCCCATTATTTTCGATACAGTCAAGTGGACGTTTGCGCATGGACCCAACAATATTACCGCATATTTCGCTCCCTCTAAAACTTTTCCACACCTCCATGCAATGGGTTTTTAATTGTTCCTTAGACCTCTCATTCCGCGAGTCCCACCTTTGCACCATCAAACCCCATAGATTTTCTTTGGGGTTGAGGTCGGGTGATCGCGCTGGTCATGGAATAACAATTACTTCCGGGTGATTGTGAATCCACTCACGCACAGTACTCGCTCGGTTAATAGGACAATTCCACTCACGTGGTGCGGCAATTCCATTGGTTAAAATTTATCCGTTTCTCCGCTCCGCTACCTCGCTCAGCATCAATGTACAGGCAGTCTAATGGTTGGTCGGCCGCATACAGTTCCTGATTAGGTGTTCCGTTTAGGAATTCAGATTTGGCATTCCATGGGACGTTCCATTTTCTGTTTTTATGACCCAAACACATGGCTTGTTTTCTTAAAGAAAATCAGTTTTTTTCTCATTCGGAAAATAATCAAAAGTTTGCGCCTAGTTGAGTATTTTGTATGTAAGGTCCGAATCTGTATTCCTTATCAAAACCCCCGAAACCGTTGTCCGTTGCTCTTATAGTACCTAAAAATGTTCATAGTGTGGAGTACAATGACGTGTATCCTGTTACACGTTGTAGTATATCGCAGCTAACTAGCATAATCAGTCGTTTAATTGGCGGCATAGCCTTTAATTAAACTGCACCGTTTAATCAGCGGCCTAAGTCACATCCCGGCATTCAATTGAACAACTAGGAAAAAGTCTTAGTTCAATATCGTATAATTCCTAGCCTAGTCAGCATATAGCGGACATAGGTAGAGCCTTGGAGCTTAGGGCCCCCGACACGGATTGGTTGGGTTCGAATCTAAGAAGAGCTAGTCTATTCTGTAAATAACCATTACGACATCGAGCTGTCCAGCAGTGGACGTCTTTCGGCTGATATGATGATGATGATGATTTCGGTAACCTTGGTTCGCTTGCGGATATCATCGCCATAATCGCCACGCTTGGCAGGCGGGTTGGTGATCGCAGTGTATAGTGTTGGGTTTCACAGAGAACGCTGCTGCCCATTCTCTGGCAACTCCCTTAGTCGCCTCATACGACACCCACGGGAAGTGATGGGATAGTGTTATTCTGTTACGGCACCAGCCGACACCATACGGCAGACCATACCGACATAGCCCAAACTAAAGTGGCAGTGTTTTGCTCTCAGAAAAGATGGTCGACGGGCTGAAATGTTCTGGAGCCACTCCACGTACGGCGTTCCGGAAGACATACATTTGGAAGGCCCCCCCAAGGTAGACCTATGACCTGGTGAGAGTCGCGGGTAGCAGTCCTGTGCGAGATGCACAGGACTGGTTGTTGTGGCGACACTAGGGGGAGGCCTATGTGTAGTAATGGACATTTTTCGGCTGATGTGATGATGATTTTACTTACCCTATTCTATGGAACTCTCTGGCAACCAGTTTGTTAAATAATTGTATGAGAAGCATTGGATCGATGTCGTTTAGGCCGCTTCCTTCAACGCCAGTTAGCTGAGACATATACATATCTTCCAAGATTTGCTACCAAAACAAAATAAATTTTAAGAAAAAACTTCAATGACGAACTTGGCTGTGGGTAAAAGTCGGTTATTTTCTAATCATTTTAACACTGAATTAAGTTTTGCAGCTTGTTTCTTAGATATACTCATAAAATTACACAGCTAAATCGCTTATTTACTGGAAGAATATAAACGAAGCAGATAGTGGTGTGTAGTGTCGATATTGTGGCAATTTATAAACAATTTGACCTTCACAAATGAATAAACTTTTGTGAACGATTTTTATTATTACTGTTGACGGAAAACAAAGCGCCTCATTATCTGTACCGGTTGATCGAGACGAGGTTGTTCTAACTTTTAATATTTTTCTATTGCAAAAGTGACAAAGTTAACAATATCTAATGACTCGTACTCTAAAAAATGGTAAGTACTGTTCTATGTTTTTGTTTAAATGTATGCCCCTGTGTGTGTATTTGTGTACTTACACGAAAGAGATTGATTTGAACTAAGAATATTCTAGCAAAATATAATTTTGTAGCTTTTGCTCGAGACAAAGTTCGCGCATATCCAGCCGGTCGATTTTGTAAACATGTCGAAGTGAAGGCTTGGGTGGAGTGAGCGTGGGATGAAGTAACCTGTCAAAAACGCTAGTGATTGATAAATAAGAATTATATCGATTATCGAGTTTACCAAATTTGAATGGTACAGTTAATACATTTTTATATTTAACTAAAAGACTGCGTAAAAAAAGCAATTCCAACCAAACGTTTTTGAATCGCGGATTATATAGGTATATGGGTATCTAATATGAGTAGGTGTCTAACTAATATTATTTTATTTAGCGTGTTACAACTCACTGTGCCTTGCGCTTGCGTAGAGTGGTAGGTAGCTAATAAGTGACAACTGAAACGAGCGAAATGTTTGCTTCACCGTATTCCGTTGACTTTAAAGGACGGTGAGGTGAACGCGCGAACGTTTCCCGCGAGACTTTTTTTTTTAACTTTGAATTTTGCATGATAGCTAAATGACAATTCAAACGAGTGAAGTGTTTGTTCACTTCAACGTATTCCGCTGCCTTTAAGGCAAGTGAGGTGAACACGTGAACTATCCCTTTCACCCACCGTTGACAGCGCGGGCATTTTTTAAATCATTGAAAGTATTGAAATATTTCATATTTAAAATTTTCAGATATTTTTCGGTGTAAATGTTATTTTGTATTTTAATGGTGATTTTTGTGTCTGCTTTAGTTTCTCTAAAAGTAGGCAATCAATAAATTGAGGGGTCATGTGTTTAAAGAAAATAAATAAGATTATAAAACTCGGACAGTGGAATAATTAAACCCGTCGGCCACCTTTTTATGAAATCAGGCCTTTTTATTAATCAGTTTAACCTAAGTGTACCAGTAAGCCATATTAATTTCTCTAAAAGTAGGCAATCAATAAATTGAGGAGTCATGTGTTTAAAGAAATTAAATAAGATTATAAAACTCGGTCAGTGGAATAATTAAACCCGTCGGCAACCTTTTTATAAAATCAGGCCTTTTTATTAATCAGTTTAACCTACGTGTATGAGTAAGCCATATTAATAGCAGTTTCTAGATTTGTGTCTACGCTAAGTTTACATGCTGTAGCACACTGATACCAAGTTTGTCTTTAGATCCGTGTGTGTAGGTACACCTATCATATTATTCAAAATATCCTTATTACGAGGCATGCCTTTAAAGTTTTGTCGTTTGAAGAAAAAACAAAACTAGAACCTTATAGTAATTTTTATTGTTTTTCAAAGTATTCAACACGTAACTTAATAGGTACACTTTTCAATTCGCTCAAACCAGTTATTATAACATTTACTCCACTCTAAAGTGGGGGTTGAAAGCGTCGACTGCTTCTTCACCGGACTGGATACTCCTGGACCACGAAGACTTTTCTTAATTTTAGGAAATGTAAAGAAATCGTTAGGGCTTAGGTCAGGACTGTATGGAGGATGGTTAAGAATTTCTACTTTTTCCTGTTTCAAATACTCAATCGTTTGACGAGAGCTGTGTGAGCTTGCGTTGTCGTGTTGTAGGATGATGCGTCGCTTTGAGTTAGATTTTCGAAGTTCGGCAATGACTTGTGGTAAACAAACTGTGGTATACCACTCTGCGTTAACTTTTCTACAATTTTCAAGTGCAATAGTCGCAACATGGCCGGTTTTTCCAACGAACGTGGCTACCATCTTCAGAACAACTTTAGTCGGCTTTGGCTCGTCTTTAAAGACCCAGATTGTAGATTGTTGTTTGGAATCAGGATCGTAGGCATAGATCCAAGATTCGTCACCACTGATGATGTCATAGACGTGATTTGACTCTCCTCGATTGAACCTTTGCAGAGTTTTCTTACACCAACTGACGCCGGCCGCCTTGTGATCGTCGGAAAGCAGATGCGGTACCCAATGGCAAACTAGCTTTCTCACACCAAGCGCTTCATGCAAGAACTTCTAAATGGTTGTCTTTGAGATGCCTAATAGAGCCTCTATCTCTCGATACGTCACATGAAAATCTTTGAGAATTAGTTATCTCACAGCAATGATGTTATCTTCAGTGAAGGCGGATTTTGGGCGTCCTTCGCGAGATTTGTCACTAACAATAGTATGTCTACGCTAGAATTCTAAATACCAGCGTTCGACAGTTCGCAGACATGGGGCTTCATTACTGAATACAGACGTTAGCTCTTCAAAACACTGAAGCCGTGTCAGGCCTCTTCTAAAGTTGTAGAATATTGTTGCACGAACATTTTCCTTAGAAAGATTCATTTTCGTACGTAACCTGACAGATTCCAATCGACGCTGTGACTAAACTGCCAGACCATCAAATCGCGTGAATACTGACAGTTATATGTACAGACGACGCCTGCAGATCAAGCTACGACAAACTGTCAAATTTCTTTAATACATTTTCAACCTTATCTCTAAAGCGTATGGAAAATATTATGACCGTTTCGGGCCGTTTGATGTGCTGGCGTCTGTACCTGTGATCACCTAAACTCATACACCCGTATTCACGAAGGTTACTATGATGTCTCACAGTGCGCGAGAGCGCACAGGGCCCCTAAAACTTATTCATAGACAATACTTGAGTGGCGGCTAGCACTATGCGTCCCTTAGAATGAACGCACAGCTAAAGTAGCCTGCTAGCTGTTTTAAGCAACACATAGCTAGTGTCTCTCGATTCTCTGTGGTCTATTATGTGTTACGAGAAATATTTTTCGGGGTTGGATTTTACTGTTTGTGATAATTTTCCATTTTAATAGCGTCCTTTTACAATGGGTTATAGTAATGAAGAAGAATATGATTATTATATCAATGCGAGAAGCACAATAAATATCAGAAAAGTGATACTTTTATTTTCTTGCCACTGATAAATAAAGACCTAGAAATGAACGTCAAGCAACGACGTGAACTACGCAACACAAACGAACCAATCACAGAGCTCTATTCAACGCTGTGCGTTTGCTTAGTCAAGGGTCGTTTGAATATTGTTTATGAATTGAAAGGCTTGCCATATGCAACGCAGTGAGAAATGCCTTACTTCGCATAGCGTTGCTAATTTACTGAGAAAAGTATTGTTTGTGAATACGGGTGTTAGACACTACATCCGGTTGGTGAAAAAAAAAATAGATCAATAAGGGTATTTTGAATAATGTGATAGGTGTACCTACACACACGGATCTAAAGACAAACCTGGTATCAGTGTGCTACAGCATGCAAACTTAGCGAAGATACAAATATAGAAGCTGCTTTTAATATGAATACACACGGTCGCGTGTCACCCCTAAACGAGTGTCACACATTACGGGTCGTCCCCCCATATCCTCCTTGCTACACTACTATCTGTACACATGCATTTCTTTTTTAGACATTAAACGTCCGGATTGCATTCAAGATGCGGTAGGCTCAATGGGACGCTGGCAAATAATAATAACGATAGCACTCTCTCTGAAAAGTTTCCCTGCAGCATGGAATCAACTTGCAATAGCTGTGATCGCGCCTGGCCACGATTTCACCTGTGTTTCTCCAGCTCCGATCAACGCCAGTGACTCGATGTTGAAAGCTTGTTTCGTCAAAGTCAACGATAGTTTGCCCGAAGTTGCGTGTACTGAATTCACTTACGATGACAGTACTTTCAAGTCTACTATCATAAGTGAGTTAACTCGATTAGCACTATTTTTACAGTTATATAATAAGCTTGGTTCAATACTCAGTAATATACTCAATAATTGTGATCCTTAAAAACAGATAGCAACGGAAGTAATTATCGATTTATTTTTTTAGTGGGACTTGGTGTGCGACCGGAAATTTATTGGGAGTTTAGTTCAACCTGCAACACAGCTGGGCATTCTTATTGGTAACCTCGTCTTTGGCATACTTGCTGATAGGCAAGTACCTACATTAATTATAAAAGTTATGATTAAAGGACATGAAGAAATAACCGAAAATTCACTGGTTTTCAATTATACGAGTATAATTATTGGTTGCAGGATTGGTAGAAAAAAACCATTAATGATTGCAGTGACAGTTCAAGCGTTAACAGGGATCATAACATCATTCATGTCCACTTTTGAACTGTTCTTATTGTTGAAATTTATCTCCTCTATTGCTGCCGGTGGAGCTATGGTCAACTGTATTGTGATTGGTATCTAAAATTCAGAATTAATTGAAGTTTATGTTTAGTCAACGAAGTACATTTTATTATTAAAATATAAATCAATTTTCAGAAATCGTCGGTACTCGTTACCGTTCAATGATTATGATACTTTATCATATTCCTTTCATCCTGGGATTTTTGACTGTGCCACTGTTTTCATATCTCACGAAGACTTGGAATGGATACTGGTTGATGATCTCTATTCCATCGTTGCTACTGCTATCCTATTACTGGTATTTATTTACTTATTTATCGTTACATTTTTAATTATTGTTAAACTAACAATACTGTTTGCCGTAGGCTGGTACCCGAGTCCCCACGTTGGTTGTTAGCAGTCGGAAAAGTAGAACAAGCTCGCCAAGTATTGCTGAAAGCCGCCAAGTGCAACAAAATATCTGAAAAAAAAGTGAATGTAGCAATAGGAAGTCATGAAAAGTTGTGGACATCAGTCCCGCAAAGTATTGATACGGCTACTGAACGAAGGACTTACGGTCTCATCGATTTAGTGCGTACACCAAATATGAGAATAAAGACACTATTTGTTGCTTTTAATTGGTTTAAAGGTGGTTTGATATTCTTTGGCGTTGAGCACTACCTCGGTCACATGAGCAAAAATGTTCTAAGCAATCTCGCTATTTCAGGTACACTTTGTTAGTAACAGTTTTTATCAATTACAATCTCTATTTTCCAATACAATACTTAGATCAATTTTTCTTTTTTAGCTACTTTTCAATTGCCAGGACTGCTACTGGCGTGCATCGTGATAACTCGAGTACCTCGTTTGAGAATCGTGTTCGTTGCCAATGTTCTGTTAGGAACATGTTTGTTGTTGATTATCCCATTCTACAACAATGATACTGTAAAATTGATGTTAGTATCAATTACATTGGTTTGCATAACTGTCAGTGGGCCTACACTTTATTTGTACGCAGGAGAAGTATTTCCCACAGTCGTTAGAAACATTGGAATGGCCGTCTGCACTGTTGCCGCTAAAATTGGCAGCATTGTAGCACCGTTTTTCGTTACCTATGTAAGACATTTATTTTTTATTATTATCAAACTACTTTTGAGGTTCAAGCTCGAGGTTTGTTAGAGAGCAATGGAGCGTAGTATTCTAGGAGTCCGATTAACGGACTGCGTTTGAAACACAGTTCTGCTTTCCAAACCACAAATCGCCATGAATGTCACCCAAAAAACATCCAAACTAAAGTGAAACTGTGCCGGACACGTCTGCCACATTTCGAATAACCATTCGACATATGGCAGACGTGTCCGGCAGACATGGCCTAAAGCAGACACAATATATGGATCCCAGAAAATGTTTGACGATATCGTGGGGAAGATGGTAGGACGAGCTTGACGCCTATCGGCAAGAAAGGTCGACACTCGCCGAAAGCTAAAATTTAAGGAAGAAAGTTAGGCTTTTGCTCTGCAGTGGGACACAACAGAGATTAATAATAAAAACAAGTGAACACAGCAATCATTGTGCCGATAATCGTGACGGCCAATGGTATAATTGCCAAGGGCCTCGACCCAAATTCTGAAAAGTCTCTCGTTGGGCAGCAGGGCTTGATCCAGAAAGCAGTACTCTTGGAAACGGCTCGTATACTAAGGTTCCTCTTCCAGGAGCCCTGACCACCGGTAGGTTGGACCCTGTTTCCGATACCGGTGGGCTACTATTTTTTTTTTGTATTGAAGTTTAAAAAAAATATATTAATAATTCTTTTGTAATGGTCGGTAACAATAATCAACAATTTTTACTTACTTTTTCAGATCGATGACTTAGCTTTTTGGGTACTTCCACTAGTTTATGGTCTTGTTGCACTCATAGGAGCTATTTTGTGCTTGTGGTTACCAGAAACCATGGGCTTGAAACTACCGGAAACCATCGAAGATGGTGAAAACACAAGTAAATAAGTTTTTAAATATATTTTCTGCTGATTACAAAATACGAAGGACAGTGTCTATGTTAATCAATGATACAAGTATTATATTAGTGTTACTGTTTTCAACATTTCAAATGCTTAAACAAGTTTTACACTTATTTAAAATTCAAATATATTTTTTTGTTATCTATCTCTGTTTCCGGTGATTGCCTGTTTACACAAATTAAAGTCGTAGGTATATTCCGGCTCTTCTTTTTCTGATTAAAATATATTTTAATTTATACTCCATACCTCTTCTTCTCTCTTCACTCGCTATGTTTTACCTACTTTTGATTATGAGTTTTTTCAAATAATATATTTGTTGGTTACATAATAATATTTTAAAACTCTATGGTAATTTGTAAACCAAACTTTGTCAATATAGTTGTTGTTAAATATTAATTAGGGTTCCGTACCCAAAGGGTATCCAACGGAACCCTATTACTAAGCTTCCGCTGTCCGTCCGTCCGTCTGTCTGTCAGTGAGCTGTATCTCAAGAACTGTAATAGGTAGACAGTTGTAATTTTAACCGCTATAACAACAAATAAAAACCAAGGTTTATGGTACGGAACCCTTCGTTTGCGAGTCCAGCTCGCACTTGGCCGGTTTTTATAGTTTCTATTTTTTTTTCAAAAGAGTTTATATAAATTTAACAGTTTTGCATGTACCTAATGCAATGTGTAAGAGTGCCATCTATTTTTTTTTCTTCTTTTTTTTCATTTTGTAAACATTTCTGCACTAAGAATTTCTCCTGTATCGTGGGTGCGTTTAAAAACATATAAATTCACATAATATACAAATAGCTAGACCCGGAACAACTATCTGTAGACTATACGAATATTATATTTGTTCCGTGCGGGAATCGAACCCACGACACACAGTGCAGCAGTTTATTGCTCAACCACTGCGCCAACCGTGTCGTCATTTAATGTCTGTTTTATAATCTCGGAGACAAATGTGAAAACTGACTTAAATGCTATTGAAATCTATGTCAGTTTGCCATTTTCTCTTGTCAAGTCTCTGAGATTAAAAAACAGACTATAATGTTTCCTAAACTATTTTGTTCAATATTAGTTTCTTGCTCGATCGTCGTAGAAACATTTGAATATTTATCTGTCCAATTTTTCGAAAACACACTTAACTAGGATACTTATTAGAACAAAACTGGTCACACTACTTGATACACATGGAGTTATCTATAAAATACTTGTTTTCTGAAGAGAGTTTCCTGTCACGCTACGAGATAAAAGATATTTACTATACATCGATCGCCTAAGAACTAAAAGACACGTGTATTTACTTTCTGTGTTCTAAATAATGCATATACTCGACAGAAACTAAATTAGAATCACGGACACTTTTAAGAATTATAAAAAAACAAAAATGCTTTCGGATTTTGAGGTTATATTTACATTTGTTACGTTTAATTGTTGCCAATAGAATTATACCAAATTTACTAAGATCCAAGATCTGCCAGACCTCTCTTCTCTTAATATCTCACCAACAAAATGTGTGATATAGTTTTTAACGGGTGTAACGTTGGCCATATAATCGAATATCAATTGATCGAACACCATAAATTGAACGTCTTAATAATCGAACGTTCACAATATCGGATGGTCAATAACTCGAATATTCATTAGAACGTTCAATCAATACATTGAGTGTTATGTTTTATATCGATTACTCAGTCCATCGCATATTATTATTTTTTTAAATATCAATAGTTATACTGAATACTTTTTATCCCAATCCTAATATATAAAATACTTCCGTTACTGACTGAGTGGCTGATTGACAGACAACGCACAGCCGAAACTCCTGCGGGTCTAAAAAGGCCACTTTGGCAGAATCAGAAAGCACATCACGCTACCTGTCACTGTCATATTTTCCCAATCAACCTTGAACCTAATGTGTTAGCGATAAAGATGAAAATAAATTTGACAGATTGTTGTGTGATTATTATTATGATTCTCCTAAAGTGACCTTTTTAGCCCCTGGTTGTAGAAAGCTCAAATTTGGCTTGTGGGTTTCTTGGGGAGTGTAGATGTAAAGCCACGCTTTCCGTGACCACCTTAGCCCTCCGAGACTCCTCCATGTCTCAGAAAGCATCCAGTCCCGGCTGTAATTTGTAGATCCCTGTCAGTCGTTACGGATTGTCAGAAGCCAGTAAATCTGACAACAGTCTTAACAAGAAATACCTACTTTGTTACCCAGTTACTGAGTTGCAGAGATCCAACAACCATATAATTATATGGTCGTTGTGGAGGTTAGATAGGCAACTGCTCCACATAAAATAGAACCTTGGGGTCGGCTTCCAGTCAAACGGGATTAAGACTAAAGAATCCCGTTTGACTGGAAGCTGACCCTAATATAGTTGGTAAATGGCTAGGCAGATAGATGATGACGACACAGACTACTTACAAATCACGCACATTCTGCTCAAATACTCATTATATGTTTTCAAATTTTTATTAATTTCTATCATCTGCCTAGCCTTTTCCCAACTATTTTGGGGTCGGCTTCCAGTCAAGCCGGATTTAGCTAAACACCAGTATTTTACGCGGAGCGGCTGCCTACCAGACCTCCACAACCCAGTAACTGGGTAACACGGTACTTCATGGCAAGACTGAAGTCAGATTAACTGGCTTCTGACTATCCGTAACGACTGCCAAAGATGTACAAATGACAGCCGGGACCAACGGCTTAACGTGCTTTCCGAGGCTCGGAGGAAACTCGCTATGTTAAGATGGTCACCTATCCACAGACCAACCTTGGCAAGCGTTGCTTAATCTTAAAGTTCGACCCGTGCGGCTGTTATTATCTAGCCACGAGCTCCTCAAATACTTGTTAATTTCTATGTTCTTGGTTAATTCTATTTCTTTCTTTACAGAACCACAAGAAAAACTTCAACCGGGCGTCGGAGTTGAAGAAATTAAAACTAAAATCCGTGAAAACTAGTTTACATCTGCTTTGATAGAATCATATTAGCCGTACTTACGTTTATAATAATAAAAATAATAATAAATCCGCAAGGCAGTTTTGTGGCGAACTGTTGGGCACTGGCGACCCCACGGACCTGATCTCTAGGGAGAATTCTTGTTCCTCATTTCCGGCTTGCCTTTATTGGCTGGCCGGGGTGAAAACTGACGAGGAACAGAGCTCCCACCTCTTTCTTGCCTTAATCGGCCGGTCTGAGTGGAGATTCGCAAGAGCAAACGTGCTCGGGAGAAGGATGTATAATCCAGTAAGGTGCTGGTAGGGATCTTGACCGTACTTCCGGGATTGTCCTGATAGCCGTGGTATACCTCTCCACTCCTCTAGCACCTCAGGATATGTTGCCCCCTTGGCGCTACGTTACTTTGTGCTAGCGACCCTTTTCGGGGGGCCCATTTATTGAGTGTGCAAGTCACCCCCTGCCATTTTAAAGCCGTTTTAATTGTCAGTGGTCAGGCAGGGGCCAATAGTTCTTCCATAGTAAACGATTATTAGTCCACTAAACCAGCCAAACCCATAGCGTTTCATCTTTTGTTTCCATATTCTGCAATAGTCCTGCTCCAACCGGGGATTGTCCTTGGGTATACTTTCACAGTGCATACAGGGATAATCGTCGGTTGGTGTCCCATTCCATTTAAAATGTCTAAAGAGGCCTCTGCGAGTTGGCTTCGGCCCCTCGTACGCCTACCAAAGGACCGGGTCTCTAAGAAAAGGGACCCGAGAAAGTAAAAAAAAATAAAAAAAAAATAAGAATAAATTATATTATTCGTTTATTTTCTCACCACAATATTTAAAGATGGAGATATTGTTTAGTAATAATATTAAAATATACTACAATATTGTGGAAGACCAGGTCCCCACCCCGAGTAACAGTGTCAAGACGTACTAAAGCAATACACTGTTACTTGCGGCAACTACAGTTTTGGAGGGTATGCGGAACAGAGAGTAAAGTCCCCCCGGTCGGAGGATCCGACCAGACGGATGTTATGTCTGGTGTGGGCTGCCTGCTATTTAATATTTGGCCTGATGTATATGTTCAAATCGCACGATAAACTTTGCTTGCGCCATGCAGGATTTCAGTTCGCTGCTAGTTGGACAGATGGCGTTGCGGTTCTTTTTTTTTTTTTTTTTATTTGTAATGGGTTTGCTCTTGACTTTAGTCAGAGACAAAGTCTACGATGGGGCGAGCCTACCCAGAAGGAGCCTGTTCACTCTTACTTTGAAGAGATTAGGGTTCTAAGCTTTCGGAAACACAGACGCAGACAGAGAGTTCCACTCCTTTGCTGTGCGCATTATAAAAGACCTTTGAAAACGCTTAGTGCGAATTGGTGGAAGGAAGTCTTTTTGCGGTAAAAAGACACGCCTGTGTTTTGGTGGCGTTAAAAGTGACCAAATTGTCATCACCCCACTGGGAGACAACGCTTAAGGTCCAATTTGTCCGCTCTACCATGGCCTCTCTCACGGAACAAACTTCAACTTTTTTGCTGCGATGTAGATTTGTTTCCTTGGTTTTTCTTGTGGCGGCCTTGATGCCGCTAGACAGTGTTGTGGGAAGTAAGTAAACTGAGGGTGTGTATGTGTAGTATATCTGTAAGTGATACTGTATGTGTGTGTGTGTGTGTGTGTGTGGTGCTAGATAGGTGCTTGAAAAATTGTATTCCAATCAGTCATTAAACATATACCTATACGATATCTACACTACTTTACAAGAACACTTTTCTAACCTTTGTATCTGTTTTTCCGGCTTATCTCCGAAACTTGAATAAGGAAAAATTAATACAGAACTATTTCGTGAGTTCATTTTAATTATTTCATTTTTTTGTTTGTCTTTCTTTATAATGGACGATTGTTATAAATTAATAAAGTAACTTTGGCGTCTACTCCATTCAGCGTCGGCGCGAAAGACTCAAAACCTACCAGGCTACCAGGAATCATGAAGATATATTTTCGGGGCTAGAATCAATATTTAAAATCACGCCTATGACCCTTAGGAGCCGAGTAAAAAGCAAAAAGGTTAGAAATAACGTAAAGACCCACCGCGGCGGATACTGTGCACGAACACGTGGCGCATATTAGCTGCAAGGATTCATTTGTTTGACAACGTGGGTCTACGTTTCCACTGCAGTACACACTACACCTGCCGCCGTTCCACAAGGCGTACCTCAAAACTTTGCTGTGATACAGTTGTACATAGTCGTGGGTTAATATTCGTGTATCGTTTCCGTATGTACAGCGTGCCTAGCAATGACAACGTCGAGCTATGTGAGCGCCATATTCGAACAAGCCACGTATGCACCATTGACCTCAATTGATGTGTAGCGTATCCGTGGCTTGTAATGGACATAATGTGGTGGAATCTTATACATTTTCTTATAAAGGCAAGGAGCTCGTGGCTAGATAATAACAGCCGCACGGTTAGCAACGCTTGCCAAGGTTAGTCTGTGGATGGGTGACCATCTTAACATAGCGAGTTTCCTTCGTGCCTCGATAATCACGTTAAGCCGTTGGTCCCGGCAGTCATTTGTAGATCTTTGGCAGTTGTCACGGATAGTCAGAAGCCAGTTAATCTGACTCCAGTCTTGCCATGAAGTAATGCCCAGTTAATGGATTGTGGAGGTCTGGTAGGCAGCCGCTCCGCGTAATATACTGGTATTCAGCTAAATCCGGTTTGACTGGAAGCCGACCCCAATATAGTTGGGAAAAGGCTAGGCAGATGATGACATACATTTTCTTGTAAAGCAAAGCAACACTCGTGTGTAGCCTCTCCCCGAGCGCCGCCAGGATCTGCGCCTTAAAGCGAAACAAATGAAATACGTGTGTTTTCGGAACCACAAAGCTCAGCTAAGAAGTATTTTTAGCTTTCACATTTATAATATGTATTAGTAAGATTCCAACTTTTTTAATTTCTCTCTGGAGCCAGATTTAAAGTCGCGGAGGAGAGAGAGAGGCTAATTTATAATATTATTAGGATTATAGCAATTTTCATACTGGAACCGTAAAATAGGGAAGATGTAGATTTAATATTTATCAATATTTTGTGACTAAAATGTATAAAAAGTTTTTATTCCAGTTAATATTGATTTTTAACAATGGTTACAAATTTAAAGTAACGTGAAACGGAACGTGTTTTAATACACCAATCAGCGTCTGGTGACGTCACTCGTATTAGATTATAGTCCAAGATCCCAGGGCTCCCAGACGTTACTTATTTCACAGTATCAAGATATTCGAATAGAGTAGTGGCCACTGTGGCCAGTGTAATTTCAACGTACGCATAATAAGTATCTGCTAGCTCCATCCAATGGGCATTTTTTTTTAGTGATGTATGTAGGTATGACATATATTTCATAAGTCTATTGGAGGTAGTTTTGCAGTTTTCATTTTATACTTAGTAAATAAACTATGTCCAAAAGATACTTGTGAATAGTGAAGATAGCGATCTGATCTCACACTATTACAATGACTAATTAGTCTTTAAATTTTTACTCAATTACTAATTATTTAAGAATGTGTATTTTGTAAAAATCGTGAAAATTATCTAGTCGCTTTATAGCTAGCATCTGATGATGATACATACAAACTGGCGGTCGCGTCAACTCAAACAGGTAAGCGAATGTTCAAATTACCTACATACTAACACTATTCTATTCCACACATTTTGTTACTGAGCAAATAAGTAAGTTCTGGAAGCACTGGGATCTTGCTCTATGACTTTAAATTATGATATTTCTTGACCAGTGACAGACATGAGTGACGTCATCGTCTGTTTTGGCGCGAATATTTAAACTGTCTGTTTAAAAACGCAATTTTAGTAATAAGTTAAAGCGTTTTAATTTTTTAATTATGTGTGTGCGGTCTATTCTAGACGGAGTTTTTTAAAATGAAAGCAAAAATAGAAATATCGCATGTTCCCTATTGGACCCGGGTCAGAGGGCTCATCGAGTTTTTCGGGACATCAGTAAACGCGGTCGACTCTTCATGTAACCAGAGCGCTGGGTTTTTTTTTAGGTCAAAAATCAGCCATTGTCATTCATGACACTTTGCCCAATGACACTTAATGCAACTGCTGTCGTCGCTGACCACCCAAAAATATAAGCTAACCAGCTGACCCGGCAAACGTTGTTTTGCCTTATAAATAAACACAACAAAAATTTCATAAAAAACGGTCAAGCCATTTTGGAGGAGTTCGACAACAAAAACTGTAATCCGAGATTTTAATACATTAGAAGATTCGATAAAGATAGATAGCTGTTGCACGCGACTTCGTTTGCGTGTATGTCGTATAGTTAAAAGGTGTCGCTAGGTAAGATTGCTAAGACATAGGCCTCCCCAAGCGTTGCCACAACGACCGGTTCTGTGCATCTGGCATCCATCGGCTACCCGCGATCTTCACTAGGTCATCGGTCCACTTTAAGGCCTTCCAACGGAGCTTCTTCCGATACGCGGTCGCCACTCCAGAACTTTTCGGCCCCAACGACCATCTGTTTTGCGAGCAATGTGCTCTGCCCACTGCCACTTTAGTTTGGCGATCCTTCGGGCTATGAAAGTAACCTTGGTTCTCTACGAATATCATCATTCCTGATTAGATCACGCAAGGAAACACCAAACATTATCCTCTACATTGCCCTTTGAGTGACTTTAAGCCTTCTGATGAGGCCCATTGTGAGCGACCAGCAACCAATGTGACATAAGATATACGAACAGTCAACTTCTAGCGTTGCTTCGACTCCTTAGAATGCAAGGCATTGGCTGTATCACCTTTTCCATTCAAAGCACCGACCAACCTTAGTAATATTTCGTAATGAGGAACGTTTTAATGTTAACGCTTTTCTATACACGATGTTGAAGAAAGCTACATTAAGTTGAAATGAGAAACTCTATCCAGACGAAAAGACTACCCCCGCAACGGAGAGAGTACAGTTGAGATTTCGTTATAAAAACTTAGGCTCCCATTCGCGCCGTTGTGCTTAGGAGTCCTGGCTAGGTTGGCCAGGGTAGCTACGCATATAGGTTTCGCTGAGCGTCCTCATAGTTCCGAGTATTTTTGCACGTCCGGTAGCAAAAGCCTCATTTCCAGAATGAAGTCGGTGACTGATTTCTTGGTATCGAAGCAACCTCTGTACATTGGGCTGTATATGGCGACTATCAACATCAAATGATGATGCCAGCCAAATGCCGTCCACTGTTGATCGATCTATCGTGCCGAAGTGCCTATGTGAAAAAGATATTTTATGAGGGGGGATTGACCCGGAATTATAACTATTATTATTCGGAGGGTATTTCTACTTGGGTTGAGAAGGCTATAGGCTATAGGCTTAACATTGCCATTTTTGACTGCCTGTAATTTGTAGCCCGTGATCATTTGTTGTCTTGAAGTTCAGTTGACCTCTGGCAAAGAACAATGGGTAATTTTGTATGGAACCCGTACCCACTTTGTAGCATTTTAGACTAGGTGTAATTTAGAAGAGGCCTAATTGAGTAACTCGAAAATAAGTGAACGAATGAATGAATGAATGAAAGACCGAAGTTATGATAACTTCTTTGTAACATTTTTAATTGCCAATAATCGCACTTTTTCTGCTTTTTGGACTAAATAAATAGGTAACCAGTAATTTTTTCTGTCTTTAGAGAGCGATATAGCTTCCTATCGTTGGTTTTTGGTACAGAAAAAATATTAAATAAGAACTATCAATCTTAAATAGCACAGTTTTATTAAATTGTATTGTTACTTTCAATGATTATATCATCCCAGGCACTTGCCGGACCTACGAAGTTATCTAGGTGCCTGCCAACACCTAAGTACCATATTATGCTAATAGTATGGGCACAAGCACCTAGAGTTCTCATACCCGTCATGCAGGAGCAATAATACGCTTCGATGGCTTCTCTGCCCTGGACATTAACCTTGATTAAAATATATGTGTAATATATTTTATTCGACACGTGCCTCGATAATATGCGGCCTCTAATTAACGAGCAGTTTTCGGTTACTAGCCCATGCTGCGACATACTAGGGCTACGGCTCGAAGATACCTCAATATTATATAATTATACAATCTCCACCTCGCAAATGCTCGGCAACATATGATCTAGCGAGCTTTAAATGGTATGTGCCCAAACTGAGTAGAATGACGTCTTCTTCTGTCAATTGTGGAAATGGTATTGACGTAGCCGTCATTGTTGTGAACACCGCCCGCTGTCTGTTCATATGTTCTGCGACTACATAATTGCCCAGTCTGTTGGGTTCACTTCTTCTTTGCGCTATTATATTGATAAAAGCGTGGGCATGCTCATTATCTGTCAGACGCTGCCTAAATGCATTTATAAGGGCTCCCGCAATACGGAAGTCTTCAAATAAGTGAGGGAGTGTTTTATTGATAACTGTATGCCTAAATATTTTGTGGTCCCTTTTGAACCATCCGTTTATTACTTCAATGACCCAACGCACTATGGTGATTTTCGAGATTTATTGGCTTGAATATCTGTAAGCTGTGTGGCATGCACTTTACTTGGTGGCATATGGGCAACATAGCCAGCACTTTCTATATCTGGTATAGAGTCTCTAAAACCTCGATCTAATATAAAAACGTCATCTGTTTGTAACGTTATATGCACTGGGGACGTTTGATCATTCATAATCTCAGTCATGATTTGGGCATCAGTCTTTGTTGCAGCGTATGGTCTACATATATCTATAATATAGCCATCTGGGCAAGTAATCACAAAGGGTTTTAACAAGTTTTTATACTTGTGTAAGCTGTAAGACTTTTTTTGAAATAAAAAGTTTTTACTTTTCTGTACGTATATATACGAACCATCACAAATAGCTATAGCCACTGGGTTTATAGGGTTAGAATATATTAATGATGGTACTGCAAGGCTGTGAGCTATAATTTCATCCCGACTTATATGGTTGAAACCCAAATGGCGAACAACAAAGTCTTGGGTCCAGCAGTTTCTAGCAGTTTTAAGCAAAATACCGATCGTTTTACGAGATACACCTATTTGGGAGGCTATACGTGTATTTGGTTCACCAGACCGTTGTTTTAATAAATATATTCCTAGTGCAGTTTTTGGTCTTCTACATTGATTTAAAAGAGACGGTGTTTCATTCAAAAGGATTTCGAATTGTTGGTGTGTTAAGCCAGTTAGGTAATACAGATCCTCTGGTAAAATGTTGTTTACATTGTCAAAATCTATATTAGTCTTATGTTTATATGCATCTCGTAACGTACCAATCATATCTTTGAGATGGTCTGGTGTGAATATTGTCTCTCCATTATCATACAGGGAGCTCCAATCTTCTGTGTTGATGTGATATGTACAAACGCGTGCATGTTCAGGAACGTACACGCTGTGATTAACCAACAAGAATACTTTTATAAACCTGGACACTCTGTGAAGTTCTTGATTGATGCACCCATGAAATAAACAGTGACGCGCCGTATTTGCAACCCTTCTATAAGTTGGAATAGACGTTGGGTGCTCTGGGTTTGCAAGTTCCTGGTTTTGTTCTTGTTCGAACCTAGCTTGCTGTCGTCTTCCAGCTACCCAACAACGATGACACATAGCCTGAAGTTGATTCAGGGCTATCTTAAAGAAAAACCAAATCCTCAAGTAACTAAAACAATAAATAACTTAATAAAGAGTGAACAAAAAGACACCGTGTACTCGATGATCAAAAACTATTGTTATACTAACCTCATTTATGTTAATCCGTGCCATCACATACTCTGTGAAGCCTGGATTGTCTTCCAAATAGGTTCGCGTCAGTATATACCGGTTTCGGTCATGAATTACTGATCTTGTACATGTAACACACTGTATACGGCGTTCACCTTCCATTTTTTTGAAGCAGATGAGTAATAATAATAATCCAATCGTTAAGTAATACACTGAAGTCCGTTGTGAAAGCCGAGGTTGTAAATAAAAGTAAGAATAAAATAAACTAAGATATGCGCGCGCGCTCAAAATCAGTTCCTAACAGGTAATAACTACTGACGACACACCGACGCTAGCACAAAATAGTTCGAACTACCCACCTAATGGATAAAATAAAAAAAAATTGAACGTGCGTGGGTCGATTTTACTAAGGATTTTCGGTATTTTCAACATCGAATATCTTTTTTCCTACATAACTTACAAAGTTGCTCCCATACAACAAATATCTACGTTTTCAAAGACCTTTCGAATGGTACCAATTTCAACTTGCTACAAACTGTGTACGTTCAGACCCATGTTCTGTACGAATCAGTGAGAAAGGTAAGAGAAGAAGTGGGTACAGTTCCCGCAGTACCGTTTAGGAAACTCTCTTCGCGAGTTTGTCTCTGACTTCATTACTTGGTGATCTACATATTCCCATGATCCACTGGAGGGTGAAACCTGCAACGGATAATTTTTGCCCTGAGCTGTTGTTTCACTGGGAATTGAACAGTTTGTAGCCATGCCGGAGCAATCAGCCGAAATATTATTTCGGCTACTATGACAGTTTGTTGACTTTAAACCGAGTGCCTTTGCAAAGATTTTTTAGAAATTACGTATTTAAATAGAAATCATAAAATTTAATCGGATGGTATCTTTAGCATTTTCTTCCTTTGCGTTTTCATGGAAATAATTTCCTTATTTATACCAAAAACATTTGTCAATATTATACGTATTGATGGTCTGCTTGGTCGGTGGGCTCCCCGTTCACAGAACTAATGAATTAATGCCGAAGCAACGAACAACACCGGCTGTCTCCTAAGCTAACCTAACCATCTCTTGATTGTGGTGTATGCCATCGTCAATATTTAACAAAATTCGTAAAATAATGCGCATTTGAGTGGCCCTTTTATATCATGTTCGCATTTTTCTTCTTCTCCGTCGTTTCTTCAATGCTGAGGGTCGCGACCGACTCCTCTATCATGGGCCTTCGCCAGCTGCTCGCGGGTGATATGACGTGACCCCTGGCCCGTTAAGATTCATTTTGGAGCAACTCAAGTTAAGCTTAGCAAATGTAAGCGCACACCAGTTGACGATCCAAAAAATGAGATCAAATGCATAATGCCATCTATGGAATCTGAAGATGAACTGTCTTAATATTATTTCGGAGTTTGTTTTATTTTTATTAATAGGAATTGGTTCAGAACGATATTTTAAAGATATTAAAGAATCACTTTTTTTAAGACGTTTTAAGAGTACCACTAATAACTAAAACATTTGTTTTGATGTAATTCTGATGCTGTGTTGAGTACTATTTGGGTCGATAGATGGCATTACGGGTATCTGCATTACGTAATGTTGGTTTCATGTATATTGCCACAATTTCTATCAGGTTAATGTGTAAAAATTATCTAAATTGGTTTTGCAATTATCTACTTTTGAATGTGATGCGTGTTCTGCTAATTATCCTTTTACATCCTGGCCATTATATTTTGGCATAGATGAATGCTGAAAATCTAAATACAATAATAACATGTTATTTATATATAAAAATAACCCACACCAAGTCTTTTGAAAGGCAGTCTTTAAACCTATGGTCTATGAGTACTGTTGACAAATTATTGAAATAACCGATGTTATTTAAGTATTATTGCAGTATTATTACAATATTGCAGAATATTGTAATATATTGTGGCTTCTTATAACAATTCCTCACTAAACTGTTTGGAAAAAATGTGAATAATTAACTTAAATGTTATTTTAAGTGCGCAAAAACCCATTTTATTATGTTTTTTACAAATTTGTAGTGTAAAAATACAGTTCAAGAGATAAAATAAATACAAAATTAATAGCTGTTGGTGGCCGGGGACCGAACCATGTGCCATTCGTTTAAAGTGTCATTTTTGATTATTTCTCATCCTCCAAAGCACATAGCGTAATAATATATAGCCTAAAACCTTCTCCTCACCAGAACGAACTCAACAATAAAATAATTATCGAAATCGGTCCAGCCGTTCACGCGTGATGCGATGACCAAGGGAAATAGGGTTTCATTTATATAATATATATAGATAAAAGTCACAGGTTCGTTTTATATATTTTATTTTTATTTTTTTCGCATGAGTTTACACCTAAAACTAATAATTTATGATTAGGTAACTAAAAATATACATTCGTCATCATAGAAATCCATTACATTAACTAAAGTGTGTTTTTCTGTTAATGTAAATTAATTAAAATATATTTTTATGCGAATTTGTATAC
The DNA here is from genome assembly GCA_950371165.1 of Lacanobia oleracea. Classification (NCBI taxonomy): domain Eukaryota; kingdom Metazoa; phylum Arthropoda; class Insecta; order Lepidoptera; family Noctuidae; genus Lacanobia; species Lacanobia oleracea. Next base: position 18,884,033 of record OX493406.1, read on the forward strand.
AAGGTAAACAAGGTAAGGTAAGGTAAGGTGGGTTCACTAAGACCGGGCAATACAGTTCAGCAGGCAATGGTCATGTGCTGGCATTGGGGAAATCCCACAAAGACGTATACACATTCGCACGTCCATATCAATAGATGTATTAATAGTATAAATTATTAGATAGTTCCAGAATTGGGCATAAATTAATTAATAATATTTTTAAATTCAACTCATGAAGGTTGTGCTACAGTGAAACAAATAATATTGGTAAGTACACCTACAATTAAATAGTGTAAAATGTTTCCCACTTATTTAATGTTCAGTTTTTATTTTAGATTATGATATTGAAATTCGGATTTCTTATTTTGGTGCGAATTTTGTTTACAAAATTTTATGAGTTGTGACAGATCAGTCCTAATCGTACATATATGTGCACATCACATAAAATAAGATTAATATAGGTAAAAAACATAAGGTATTAATAATAATATATTTTTTTTGTAATTATTCAACAGTGAGTACAAAGGTTATCAGTACCTATACAATAAAATCATAGTCAAAATAAAAAATCGTTTTCGTTCGAAAGTCCCCGTCAGAGTATCAATATTTCTGAGAAACGAAACCTTATTTTCTGTCGAAAGAAATGATTTAATTTGCTGCACTGGTTGATCCATTATACAACAACCTTGTGGAGTGTGAGTCTCTTAAATAAATGCACACATTAATTTAGGTAAACATTAAACGTTTGTAAATGTTTATATTTCGCTTTTTTCTGTGCGGAGATTCGTTCTCTTTGGTAATACCAAATCAGCAGATATTCTATTTAGTAACTAATATTTGGGTTTCAGAGTTGACGAACTTCCCTCTGTATGGATATAGTTATCAACGTCTCTAGTTTCTTAACATTTACGGGTTCAAAATTATAATTTATTTATTATCATTACCTAAATTTATCTTTCATAGCATAATTGATACCTATAATTTCTAAGTTCAGTAATTAACTAAAATCTTTGTTGTTATATAATAACACACTAATTTACAGTACTTTTTGAATAAATGTTTTATTTAATACATTATTTACAGTAATAATAACATCTATATAAATTATTTTATTTAAAAAGATTCTACTATAAATAGTTATTTGGCACTAATATTTAAAACAAAGGGAATTTGTTAAAATTAAATATTTCATACTACCTATCTACTTAGTATCAAGAGTTCATAAATTAATAGGATTTTTTTTTAATGTTATTCTATTAATAATTCAATGTTGTGCAAATTTTTGTAAGGTACACAGCAAAGGAAATATTATAAAGCCTAAAGGACATTGACAGGATCTGGACCAAGTGCTACCCAGAATTGAATACACCTCCATTGAGATCGTAGCAATAATAATCACTAAAAATAGAGTTAAAAAATAAGCCCCAGAAAAATTAAATAAAAACATGTTTTATTGTTAGTTTTTGTTTTAACCTTTTGGCTCACCAATGCCCCACCGTTGTATCGCAAAGGGAACCTTTTGATTCCACCGGTGCACGTAGAAGTTAATCATATTTTGGGATATTTTACTCTCCAAAATAAATAAAACCGCCTCTAACAGATCTCATTACATCGGTCCATAGTACGCTGGGCTATGAAACGTGGCCTAGTGAACCCTAGGTCTATGCAAGTAGATTATTTTATTTTGCCGCAATATGCCAAACGATAAGAGAGATACAATCTACAAATCATGGCAAACTGTTGAACAGTAACCACCTCACAGACCCGTTCTCCTGGGAGAAGTACTCGTCTCTAGTTGTCCTTGCGTAATGAACTGGAGTGGTAAATGACGAGTTTCAGAGCTTCCGCCGATTGTTTGTCTTAATTGGGTGGCCTGAGTGGAGATTTGCAAGAGCAAGAGTGCTCAGAAGAAGTATGTGTAATCTAGTAAGATCCCTAACCCCTAACCCTAATCTCAAAATTAAGATTCTGAGATGGTTGATAGTTTGGTTTTTAGGGTGGGCAAGGTACAAACATGTTATAAGACTGATCTTACTGGAATCTACATCCTCCTCCTAAGCACGTTTGCTCTAGTAAATCTCCAATCATACCGGCTTTTAAAGGGAGAGCTTTGATCCTTATCAGTGTTTATTTAGACCCGTCAATAAAGCCACAGACGAAGACTGAGACTTCTCCTGGGTTGATCTTGTCTCTTTTAGTTTTGATTGTATCTTTCTTAGTCTGGTTCCTCACCATAAACATGTCGTGTTATTTTTACAATTATTACATAAAATTTACAATACCTTTCTTTCTTTATTTTTCTTTCTATATTATACACATAATTTATGTATTAATGTCATTTATTCATTAATGATTTTTTGATAGTAAGGCGGTTGTTTTGTAGTACTAGTAGGTAGTCAAAATGATTTAATAGTGATTCTGTCCATGTCTTAATTAGCTTAGCTTAGCTTAGCTTTTGGTCCAGTCCAATTCAATTTCCATACATAGATTAGCATTGTCCTTTGTTTTATTATTAGACAACATTAAATAAAATATTTTATAACATATAATTCATTAATTATATAATCGATTTAAATGCGGTATAATTATAATTATTTGATTATAGAAATAATCCTTTGACCCGTGTTTTTAATCACATAAAACTGGGCCAAAAGGAAGAGAGTTTTAACATTTAAAATAAATATTTTTTCAAACGGTATAAATCTTTCTTTGCAACATTTTGCCTTAATTGTGAAAAAATACTTAAAATATTATAAAAAAAACATAACAGCATATTGAAAACTTTTATATGTTATAGTAACAATCTTGCGAAAAATATTTAGATATATTCAACAGTAAGTATATGAATATTGCAGGTATATATTTTTGGAAGAGCAAATAAATATATTTTTTATTATAATAACACAAACTGATTAAGAGCAAGTTTTTAAAATTCGATTAGCTCCATTTACAAATTTCACTAAAAGAACTGATTAAGCTTAAATTATGTTAAATCAGGAGGAAATTTTATAGTAAGTTTATTAAAACATACTTCAAGTAGATTAATTGATTGATTTTATTTGTGCACCATAAAACAACAAGACTAGATAATATAAACATTTAATCCACTAAATAATTGTTAGATTCTATTCACTATCCTAGGGGCTAAATTATCTACGATAGATTTCTAGATAGGTTGGATAGAACTACGATAAGAGTAGATGAAATAGAAACGTTACCTAGTACACATACTCGGCGCTAAACACTTGTGGAAATCATGTTAATGATATTGTTATGTATCGTCTTCTAATTTTATTCACAAAAATTTTATGTGTAGGTTATTATTTAAGCAGATAAACCAACTCAGTGCTCAATAGTAAAAAATTACAACTGTTTTGGGCGGCTCCAAAAAGGGCAGACATATTACGTACCTTCTCTCCAATTTTAGTGTATGTGGCTTCTCTTATTATTTTTCCAAAATAATCCAGCACCGAGTGTAAAAGCAGTCATACAATATTTTCACCCATACCTAACACAACACAGTCCACTTATCGAAGTGTAAAGAAATATACATAATCAAAGTCATCGTCAAAGAAAATAATGACGATCAGTAATGGACCGCTGACTAACAGCTGATCGATTATGTTCGGATTCGCATTCTCTGGTTCGTTATTATCTTTATTTCTTATCTCTCTATCGTTTTGGCCTCCATTCCCCGCAGCCGTTCTTTGATCCACATGGTTACCTACACTACGTTCATTTTGGCCACGTTTACCCTCGCTTTGACCACATTTACCCCCATTCTGATCTGTTTTATCCTTTCCTAAATCTTTTTGTTTAACATTTACCAGAGAACTTTGAGCCGTATGCCGTATCACATTTCTTTCATTTGGACCTCTTTGAAAGGCGTCGGACTGGGCGCGTCCGGTTGGCCGAGCGGATCAGAGTCTCTTGTGAGAGTCTGTGCTGGCGCTCTTGAGGGAGCCGAAGCGGCGCGTGGCGGCGGACGTGGTGGGCGTGGTCTCGCGGTCCAGGCTCGCGGCGCGGAGGATCAGGCCTCGGGACTGAGGGAGGGAACATTCTGCTCGTACCTGGGGATTATAAAGGGTATTGGATTAGAGAATCGTCATTTTTAAAGCGGTCAAAAAATGCCAACTGCTGGACAAAAGCCTGTATGATTAACTAGCGACCCGCCCCGGCTTTGAACCCGCATTGAAATCCGTTGCGTACTTTTAAAGATATAGGTACAGATAGACAGCGGCAGCGACTTTGTTTTATACTATGTAGTGATAGTGATGTAGGTTAATAAATTGTGGAACTGCATTTATTTTCAACAAATTATTATATGTATTATTGAAGACAATGGTATTCAGCTGAATCTGGTTTGACTGGAAGCCGACCCCAATATAGTTGAGAAAAGGCTAGGCAGATGATGAGTTATAGTGATGTAGTCCGGTCAATTTATACATTCAAGGTTACAGTAATTCGCAACAAGCTCAAAATTGGTAGGATTGTTCATAACTCTATCATAAATGAAATCTAAAAGTTCCCCATCGATGCGATACGTGGAAAAAAAAAATGCTTGGTGTCAAAGGTAACAAACGCGATTTGCAGCAAAACGGTAAGTTTTATCATAAAATTTGTTCATACAAAATTATAGATCAGATAATTATCTATAAAAAATGTCCAGCTTACTTTTTCCTAAGAGCTAATATATCGATTCAAAAAGTTTGAAGAGTTGTAATCGTCATAGTATGCATACGTGTCCATGGCAACTTTTGAATCGTTATATCTCAGAAACGGTGGCTCAGGAAAAAATAAGATAGACATTTTTATTCGTCAGGAGTGAGAAGTGTCCTTAGAATTTAGGAGAGCGAACCTGCATTTATGATCTCTGACTATATCAGTTTATTCTTACCGGTTCTCCCACAGATCCAACGCGTCTCTGCCTCGGCTCCCTCCCAGGTCTGCTAGTCTGTTCAGTGAAGGAGGTCTCTAGTGACCGCTGAGAGGCATCGCTGATGGACTGGGAGAGCAGGTGGGTAGTGGAGGAAGAGTTGGAGTCTTCGATGTTCGAGTACTCGTCGGGACTGTCGTCGCGCTGAGGGGTGTCGGATTCCTGCGGAGGACAACAACGTGAATTAAAATTTTAATGACTATTAACGTGTTCTGATAGCCTAGTAGCTTATCTGGTTCCTTCAAGTTTGTACATTGTTTTGACCTCATTCTTTAATGAACACCTCATTGCAAAGTACATTAATTTTTTTTTTTCCGGATACCAAGTATTGGCTTTTGATTGTTCCTTTTCCAGTAGGCAAGAAGCAGATCTAGAGAAACAAATTTTGGCAATCTTACCTCTTCCAAGTCTCTAAGAGTGGTGGGATAGAGGTGTCTCCTCGCATCTTCTCTCTCCTTTTCTCTTTCCCTCTTCTCGAGCTCGTCTGCTAGCATCATGACCTCCCAGTCACCTCCACTCCCTGGTAACGCTAGAATCGAGATTTGGTCGAATTTAGTTTATCGATTTATTTTCAGAATATTTGCTGTTAGGTGACATATCTGTATAAATATAAATCTCGTATCACGATGTTTGTTCGAGATAAACTCAAACTACTGAACCGATTGAAGATATATATATATATATATATATATATATATATATATATATATATATATATATATATATATATATATATATATATATATACATATATATATATATAACTTTGGAGAACTTTACAGCATATTATATATTATTATAATGTAGGACTTGGAACGGCAAGGGTGGGGAGAGTTAATAAAACTCGGCGCCTCACCCGGGCTCGTCCCTTTTTTTGCACTCGCCTTTGTTGAGATAGGTCGTTACTCTATCCGATTGTACCTAAATTTTGCTAATTGTTTAGTCATAGATAGATCGTTTCTAGGTCTTATTTAGATTCATTTGTTTTGTATTATTTTTGTGTGTTAGTTAATTTAGAAGTGAAATCATTTTTGTTGTACCTAAAGTTGTTTGTGTTGAATTTATTTTGTCAAGTAGTATTAAAAATTGTTTTTAAAAATCACTCCTGGTCTTATTCCTTAGATCAGTAGTGGGATTCTTTCCCAATTGCGCACTGTTATTTTTGTTAAAGGATAGTGCTTATCAGTTAGTTTTATTCTAGAAGTTTTGTCGTTTAGTTCGGTTTTTTTCAGCTACCCTCAGGTAGTACGATTTTTGCTGGAGTGTTTTATGGTGATTAGTAAGTGCTTTTGATTAGTTTTTCGTGTCATTATTTGTGTGTCATAGCGGTTCATTTATTTTTCTACTTTACACTTTTGTTGATTTCGTCATGTCGAATCGTGAGCGTGAATATAGTGCGGATCGTCGCGATAGTCGTAGTTCCAATCGTCATAGTCGCGACAGACGTGATAGTAGAAACCGCGAGCGATCGCCTGACGAAAGTTTTAAGTTGCGGCTCGAGATGCAGGCTATGGTGACGCGTCTTAAAGCGTTAGAGGATAGGACTAGGGCCTCGCTTTTGCCAGGGCATTCGGGTGATCGTGCCGTATTAGTGCCGGAAACTAGACACTGCGATAGGTCATTATCACGACAACGCGATCAGGTCAGACAGTCACCTAGGCGTAATGCTTTACGATCACCGGATGGTGCGGATCCGTGTAGTGAGCGTTACGTTTCGCCGCCACCGCCGTCGACCCGTACGCGTAGGTTGCAATCGCCGCATTTAAGTCCGCGATCGCGTGATCGGTTTGTGTTGCCTGTCCGTAGTTATAACCAGCGTAACCGATCTAGGTCTAGATCATTGCCTCGCGGTTCAGAGCCTACATCTAGCAAGGCGCTAGAACATTCCACGGTTACCGACCGTATTGTAGACGCGATTCGTTCGATTAATTACGGTAATCCAGCCAGCATTTTGATATCTCTAGTTTTGATCCAAACTTGCACAATATTGATGATTGGTGTGCGGAAGTAGACCGCGCAAGATCCCTAAATCATTGGAACGATCATGAGTGCCTTTCGCGTATTGGCAATTGCTTAAAGGGGGATGCTCGTTCGTGGCTAAACGATTGGGTGTCAAATGATCGCACGTGGAGTAACTTTAAGAAAGAGTTTAGGCCATTGTGTCCGAAGACACCCGATGTACCTAGCAGGTATTTTGGCGGACGTGATTAACACCAACTCCGACAAGTACCCCACGTACGCTGATTATGCGCGTCGTTCGTTACTTCGGTTGAAAATAGTGCGGGGACTTAGTGACGAATTGATATCGGCAATAATTATACGCGGTATTACGGACCCTAATATTAGAGCAGATGCGACTAACGCAAAATTATTGCCAAATGATTTGATTGAGTTTTTCTCCATTTACGTAAAACCGGTTAGTACCTCGCGCTCTGTTTTAATAAATAGCGGTCACAAAGGGAAACCAATCACTGATTCCTCGCGGAAAAGGGGTGGTACTAGCGATATTAAGTGTTTTTCGTGTAGTCAGTTAGGACACAAGCAGGTCGCGTGTACTAAGCGCTCTAGACCGGATCAGGGACCGAGTAGTTCTCGGCTTCCTTCGAGTACCGCGAATTCGAAGACGGTTTTTGTTCCGAATAAATCCGAACCTTGTTCATTTTGTAAGAAACCGGGTCATAAAGTCGAAACTTGTTTTGCCAAGCAAAGAACTGAAGCGGCAAACAAGGAGACTGTTAATTTATGCAATGTTTTAGTAAATTCTACTAATCATGATGTTGTAGTGGCGGTTATTCAAGATGTGCCCGTAGACGTTTTGATCGATAGTGGTTCAACCATTTTTTTAATATCGTCCTCTTTGCTGAAACATTTTAATTGTTCGCGCAAGCCGGCTTTCCGTATTTTGAAGGGCTTGGGTAGTCAGGAAGTGGAAAGCACGTCTTACGTTACGTTACCTATCGAGTTTGACGGTCTGACTCTTGATGTTGATTTGTTCAAAGTATCATCTCAATACATGAACATTCCGGTCATAGTAGGTACGGACATTTTAAATAAAGAAGGTGTTAGGTACGTTCGTACTAAAGATTGTCAGTCACTTACGAGGGTTGATAGCGGGCCTACAATTAGAGTAATGACAATTCAACCCGAGGTTTCTATTCCAATTAACACGCCTCTTGTTAATGATCAATTGGAAAAGCTGCTGAATATTATTAACGAGTTTTCTAAATTTTTCATTACTGGTACCGCGACTTCAACAGTTAATACTGGGTGTATGACAATCAAACTCAATTCTAACACACCTGTTAATTACCGTCCTTACCGACTTTCTCTTGCCGAGACGCTTCGTGTTCGAGAAATTATTAGGGATCTTTTATATAAAGGCATAATTGAAGAGTCTGATTCCGAGTATGCGAGTCCTATCCTTCTCGTCAAAAAAAAAAGACGGGTCGGTTAGGATGTGTGTCGATTATCGTAAGCTCAATGATGTAACAATTAAGGATCGGTTTCCACTGCCGCGGATAGATGATCATATAGACCGTCTAGGACATAATAGGTACTTCAGTAGTCTTGATATGGCTACTGGGTTCCATCAAATTCCGTTGGATTGCGAGTCTGTACCGCTTACGGGATTTGTCACGCCGGAGGGACATTATCAATATTTGAAAATGCCTTACGGATTGGCGAATGCGCCGGTTGTTTATCAGCGAATTATTGCAAAAACGTTTCGCGAGTTCATTGAATCTGGTGATATCCTTGTGTACATCGATGATGTTTTGATTCTGAGTAAAACAGTCGAACAAGGCCTGATTCTACTTCGTAGGGTTCTTAATACCTTGACTGAGGCTGGTTTCTCAATTAACTTGAAGAAGTGTTCGTTCCTAGCCACGGAAATTGAGTATTTGGGGCGGACCATTAGTGAAAATCAGGTTAGGCCGAGTCGTGACAAAGTAAGGGCTTTGATTGACTCAGCTCAACCGCAAAATGTAAAACAGGTCCGCCAGTTCATGGGCTTAGCCAGCTATTTTAGACGTTACATAGCTGTCTTTGCCCAGAAAACTGCTTGTATTGCTGCGTTGACTAAAAAGGGGGTTCCCTTTAATTGGGGTTCAGAGCAACAGGCTGCTCGAAAGTACATTGTAGATTGTCTAACGAGTGAGCCAGTACTGGCTATCTACGATCCTTCGTTACCAATAGAGGTCCACACAGACGCGAGCTCTATTGGCTATGGAGCAGTCATGATGCAGGTACATGAGGGTAATCGCAAGCGTGTGGTATCTTATTACAGCAGGCTTACACAGGGGGCTGAGAGTAGATACCACTCGTATGAGCTGGAGACGCTTGCTGTCGTTAAAGCTCTTCAGTATTTCCGGCATTATCTTGTGGGGGTTCATTTCACCGTAGTTACCGATTGCAACGCACTCAAACTTACTCAACGTAAGAAAGATTTGTTGCCCAGGGTAGTTCGGTGGTGGGTATACCTTCAGGACTTTGATTTCAGCCTCGATTACCGTAAAGGTTCCCTTCTGTCCCATGCTGACTATCTTAGTCGCAATCCCGTCAACGTAATTTCCATTCAAAAGCCTTTGAACTGGGCTCAAATTGCTCAAGCCTCTGATGAAGAGATCTATCATCCAGAGTTTATCCGATGGTCAGTTGGACTCTTCCCGGTATGTCGTTAAAAATGACATTTTGTACTTCAAGTCTACACCTACTGGTGAAAACCCTAAACTGCTTTGCTTTATCCCCAAAGGTCATCGACTTAGTCTTTTACGTATTTTCAATGATGAACATGACCATCCCGGTGTAGATAAGACAGTCGATCTTATTACTAAACATTTCTGGTTCCCAGGCTTGAGAGCTTTTGTTCTCAAATATGTAACACATTGTTTAGGGTGTCTTTCACACAAAAAAGTCACCCGTGCCCCACTTCAAACCATTCACTCTTGGGAAAAACCAGACTCTCCCTTCGAAACTATCCATTTAGATGCTCTAGGACCTTTACCTGAAGCAGATGGTTATCGCTATGTTCTTATCATAGTCGATGCATTTTCTAAGTTTGTTCTATTATACCCTATGTACCGTCAGGATACTGACGGGTTAAAACGTCACTTACTAATTTAATTTAACTTTTTGGTACACCTAAGATAATTGTAGCTGATAGAGGTAGTATGTTTCAAAGTGCGGACTTCCTCAACTGGGTTACGGATATGGGCTGCAAAACGCATCTCATAACGCCCGAGATGCACCAATCCAACGGGCAGGTGGAGCGTTATTGTCGCACGGTACTCAACATGGTACGTATCGAATGCAATCATCGACAGCAGAGGTGGCCGACTGTCATGTGGAAGCTCCAGTTGGTTCTGAACATCACCAAGCACAGAACAACTCAACAATCTGCTCTTAACCTGCTGATTGGCATCGATGCGGCTACTCCACTCATCCGAAGTTTCGTACGTGACGTGGCTATTGAAGGTTCCAGTCCGAACAGGGAGGCTCTTCGTGAGATGCGTCGGCAGAGGGCGTCTGAACGTCTCCGTTTAAATCGCGAAGCTCAAGATACCTACGTCAACCAAAGACGCAAGGCACCGCGCGTTTTCGAAATAAATTCATTGGTTTTTGTTAGAAAACAGGCGCAGTCGACTGGGAAGCTGGATTCCTGCATGCGAGGGCCATACCGTGTGGTGAAGGCTTTGTTACACGGTCGTTACGAGCTTCAGCTCTTGGCCGGCTCGTATGGGAAAACGACGCAAGCAGCCGCGGAGTATATGATTCCGTGGCATGGAGAGTGGACTCCCGATGTGTGTGCCGATTTTTTCCTTGGTAAGTGATCTAATTCATCGCTTTGATGTTTTTCCTCTTAATGATTTGTAGACATGCCATTGGTGGTCTCTGTCCTGTGTAATTGTTTTAAGAGTACGTATTTCGTTATGTACTACGTACCTTCTTACTGTGTGTTTTCTCAAGGGATAAAACGCAATAAGGGAAGTTTTGTCTTGCGGTTGGGATAGCCTCTGTCTCGGATGTCCTCGTACTCAGATATAGGTACTATCCTGACTGACGGATACACTTCAAGTGAGGTTTGGTTTCATGTTATTAGATGCTGTCTTGGAGTGCGCTCAGTCATGCGATCCTAGTATATGGAACATGCCTTGGGTGGTTTGTGTTTTTATTTTGTTGTGCGCGGACATGGTCCTGGAGCTGTGGTACACGCAAGGTTATGCCAAAAGGTTGGCCTTAACGAGTCGTGGTGCGAGACATGTTTCTGTGACGAACATGGTCTCTGTGTATTTTTTTTTTTTGATAGTTTTGGTTGAAACATGCTTTTATGTGAATCGTTTCACACACGCAAAGCTATGTCTCACGTAAGTCCGCGTAGATCTCTAGCAAGTCGTGAGGTGGCACTCCCCCGACGGGAACTGCCCCGGGTGATCGATACAGATATTTGTTTGTTTTTTTTTACCCTGTGCTTAGGTTTAGCTAGTTGAGCCTAGCTATCATGTGTCATAGTTGTGTAACTTGACAAGAAGGACACATGGAGCCTCCGTGTTTTATTTTGTGTGTGAACATTATATTTTGCTGTGATTTATTCTTGTTACAGAATCGGACGTCGATAATGAGGAGTCTACCGCTCCAAGCGTCGTCGTCCAGCCTTCCGAAGTCGAGACGCCTGATGATGCGATTGAACCACAGCCTAGCACGTCCGGGACACAGGGACGCATCGAAGAACCTCCAGTCCCGTTCAGCGCTTCATCGGGTGATGAAGGTCCAGAGACATCGTTGCCGACCCTGGAGACTGACCTCCAGAGTTAGAAGATGGAGCCCGAGGACGGACCCATGTCAGGAGAGGCCGTGTAGGAGTGGGAACGGCAAGGGTGGGGAGAGTTAATAAAACTCGGTGCCTCGGCCGGGCTCGTCCCTTTTTTTGCACTCGCCTTCGTTGAGATAGGTCGTTACTCTGTCCGATTGTACCTAATTTTTGCTAATTGTATAGTCATAGATAGATCGTTTCTAGGTTTTATTTAGATTAATTAGTTTTGTATTATTTTTGTGTGTTAGTTAATTTAGAAGTGAAATCATTTTTGTTGTAAAGTGGTTTGTGTTGAATTTATTTCGTCAAGTAGTATTAAAAATTGTTTTTAAAAAAATCACTCCTGGTCTTATTCCTTAGAATCACATGTATTATATATCGCTTTTTCTTCGCGAAGCAAAAACGAATAAAAATGGGGAAGTAAATACTCGTATATTGGATATGAAAAAGTAAGGAAATACCTCTTATTGGTGACAAGCTGCTATGGCTCGAGCTGCTAGGTCGTAGTCTCCGGGAGCTGTCGACAAACTCTTCGAACATCGGGGTGCGAGGCAAAGACTCCGAATCGCTGCTAGATGAAGTTGAAGCCCTTGAATATGAATTACAATTAGGACAAAGTTAAGAACGAAATTTTGTGCACCATGTTCCAAAGGTAAATGTATACTTTTGCTAAACCAATGGTATATGATATTTACTTACTAAAAAGTAAAAGATAACTGAAAGAGTTGTGAGAGATGCAGAGGAGAGGAAAGCCAAAGAAAACATGGGTGAGTTGTGTATGAAGCGATATGAAAGAAAAGGGAGTTGGTGATAGCGTGACGGCTGATAGAACAGAATGGAAGAAAAAACCTGTTGCGTCGACCCCAAGTAATATCGGATAAGGGCAGGAAGATGATAAGAAAAGCTAAAGAAAAGCTACTTACGCATCACTCCAGCTACAGTCACTGCCGATATCCAGCACAGTATCGTTGCAGTTGCTCGTGGGCTTGTGAGAGGTACTCCGGTGAAACAGCGAGCCCAGACTGAACTTGCGGTGTTGTCGGGGACGACCTTCCGGGAAACAGATGCCTACAAATTTCAATAAGAGTAAGATCTTTGATCAATAACTGTTTTGCCGTGTAGCATTTTTGTTCATAGCGGTGGTGCTAAGTGCGAGTTGGACTCGCGTGTAAAGGGTTCCGAAAGAATCTCGGTCAAAGGTCGAAGAAAAACAGACCTCGACCTGAGGTGGAAACCAGAACAAAAGCTACACGGGAAAGTATTAAAAAAGCTTGTGCAACACTTACTCCTCTCATTTTTGCCAGTATGATGCATTCCGGTATCCACAGACAGAGTCTTCTTGATCTTTGACTTGGTGGTATCCAGGTGCGATCCGAAGAAGTGGAAGTGTCTCCTGCTGGAGCGGAGGCTGGACTGCTCGGGGCTTAAGAGTGAGCGGTCTTCTGACGTAGTGTGCGGAGACAAGGGCCTGAAAGAGGAAGCGCTTCTGTGGTCTGTAGGTGTACTCTTTTCTATTTCTAATAAAGTCCAATAAAGTGAACTCAAACTTCAAAGATTAGAGAGAGATTATAAAAAAATACATTGTAATCTTTAGCAAACAAGTATTGTAAAAAAATAAACAAATAATTGACTTGAGAAATTTTTTGGAATTATCTAAATCAGAATTTGAACTGACACTGTAATTAAAGCTTGACCATAAGTTGATGAACATAAATTCGAGTTATACTTTATGACTACATTTTCGTTATGAAATAATAAACCAATCCTCTAACCTTGTCAAGTCTTGCATCTCCATACTCTCCTGGTCGCTCTGGTCCTCCCAAGACTTTCTTTGTCTCAACTTCGCTGCACGTTTCCTCGAATATGTTCCAGCTTTGCCATCTAGATTCAGATCCAATCTCTTCGATTTGCTCACAGTCCACTGTTCTCTATTAGATGAAGTTTTATCAACTCTTGAAAGTGACACGGCTAAGCTTTGTAGTTCCGCGTATGATAACCTTGATAGTTCAATTCCTTGAGTCAATTCTCTAAGGTTCTCTTCTGTGAGGTCTTCGGGTGATATTTCTCTTGCGGCTGCGTTTTCGCTTTCTGGTGATTTATCTTTCTCGGCTTCGTCAGCACTTGCTGTTGGGGGAGACGTTGCAAATACGGTGTCAAGTGAGTCTCCTCTCTGTAATATTAACAAAGATACATTTGATACCACTGTCCTTTATTATTTATGTGGTTAAAAAAAATATTATTCGCTTTACATAACTCCAAAAATACTTCAGTCTATATAATCTCTTACCATGAATCCTTCTTCCGCAGCAGATGCATCTTCACTGCCTGAGCTACCGTTTTTAGAAACGGGTAGACTAGTTCCAGTGATTTCTGGAATTTCACCAACCACCGCAGGGTCCTCTCCAGGTGGTTGTGCAGTAGGACTCATTCCTGCTAGACCTAGTCTTTCTAGCTCTTGGATTCGTTTCTGCAGCTGACTTATTATTTCATCCCGTTTTCGAACTTCATTTTCTAAACTGTTGAACCTTGAATGTTTGTAAAACTTATTTCAAAGTGACAAAAATTATGACAAAACGTTGGTTTGACAGAGATGATCAAAAAAAAAAATTAACAATGTATTGTTTTGCTTGTCATTACAGTACGTTTTAGATAAAGATGTAGGGATATAAAAGAATATAATGAAAACATTGAGAAAGTGCGTTACCTTTCTTGAAACTTTCCTTGAACATCATGTAGATGTCCTTGAATTACTTCTTTGATACCCAGTAGCACTTCTCCAAAATATTCCTGTTCTTCGATCGAGCCTGTCAATGAATACAAACCTTAGTCAATTATTGATTGAACATGCTTGCATTCGATAAGTTAGCGAAGATTAATAAAAATATATTTACCTCGTAATAGTTTCCTTTGGTTAGCAACAGCTGATATTAACGTAAGCTTAGGTTTCTCTGAAGGCACTTTAATTTCTTCAGGTCTTAGTGATTTTAAATTTAACATTGGATCAATACTTTGTTGTAGGTCGTACTCGGCTCTGATATTCAGCCCGTGATCTTGAGGAGCATTTCCATCTGCTAGTCTAGCTATTTGGTTGGTGGGGCCTTCGGGTGCAGTAACTTCGACCTCAGGAGGGAGAGGTTGAGAAATTTGTGGTATCGAGTCGACGTTAACTTCTGGCATCGTAAAAACGTCATCATTTTGGAAATCAGCAGGCGCACTACCAGGAGGAGAGGGTAATGTGTGACGATGGAAAGTAACACTCTTGGCAAATTTTGAATGTCTCGCCGCAAACCCTTCTAAAGTTGGAGCCCGAATTAATCTCTTCAGCTCATTACTACGTTCGGGACTTTCAGCGGGTGTTACATCTTCAGAGAGTTTCTTTAAAATAGACTTTAATTCTCTCCTTTCCAGGGTTTCGTTAGACTCATGGCTTCTGCAAGAATCAATTGATTTCCGCTTAAATTTTCTTTTGTCCATAGTGCTACCTTCTGAATGACTCCTAGTTAATGTATCACCAAGCAAATCTTCCGATGAACTTGTGCAGTCTAGACTGGAACTACGAATTTTCACTACTTTTTCTAGTTCTGCTAGTTTCTGCCGCTCATTCAATATTTTTAGTTTTTTGACAAAAGGTAGCCCACCATATTCTGGCGATAAATCGTCTATTGATCTATACTTTTTAACTTTGGGCAATAACATCCCCGGTGTCTTAGTTTCAGCTGGTTTTGAGCTGTTATTGACATTTTTCTTTGGAGATAAAGTTAATAAATCTAATGATTTCTCTTGGACGGGTTCCAAAGGGCCTGTTACGCAATGCTTAGGTTTATCTTTATCATTATCACTAGCAATTTCAACATTATTATTGTCTATTTTAACAAGCTCCGCCGTGGTAACTATAGGCACACATATATTTACAACTGCTTCCGCTATTCCTTCATCCTTTTTCTCACTACTTGTACTTAAGCTTTCATCTTTCTTTTCATCTAAACTAGTCTTACTTTGGCTTTTTGATTCCCCCAATATAGCTGCCTTTTTAAGTTTTGTCCAAGGCTTTTTACTTTTTGGTTCTTCTTTAACTTCGGCGGGTGGCATTGGACTTATTTCTATGGGAGCTTTTTCTATAGTAACGGGTTTAGTTTTTTCTGGAGCAGGTGTTTCGGGTTCCTTAGGTCCACTTTGTAGTAGCTTTAATTTATCACGGAATGTTGAACCTACAGCTTTTGCTGGAGATTTAATTTTACTAACAACAGAATGTGGAATTGAAATAAGGTTACTTTCTGTCTTGGGTGAGGGTTCGACAACGGCTGCGGGTTTCTCACTTGTGTCTTTATTTAATGGCTGGCAAACTGCAGTACCATCACTCTGAACTTGTAGTATTTTATCTCTAAAACTAACTTTAGGTCGAGATGTTCCATCACTTGAACCAGATGAATTTTTTCTAGATGTTTTTGTGGTTGGACTTTGAAGTTTACCTGGAGAGCTGGATTCCGAACCTTTCCTGATTGGACTAAGCGTTTTTATCGTAGGACTTAACGGGCTTTTGATGGACGTGGGACTTATTGTATCTGATGAGGAAGGCTGGTTGCTCATGGTTGGAGTTAGTTGGTTTTTGTCTCTTTCTTCTTTTGCTTTTAGCAAGAGTAATCTTTGAATGAGTGGGAGACCGGCTCCTACAACTTCAGGTTCTATATCTGGAGCTGAACTGGTTGAAGGAGTTGGTTGCGGTGTTAGAGACAACACTGACGAAGTTGAATGCCTTTGTTTGGCTACTTTTTCTTCTCGATCCTGAAATTGATACAAACATTGTATAAAAGTACGAGTATCTCAAAGCTAAAAATAGTGTCATGTAAGATTTGGCATGTAATTTCTACCTGTTTTTCTTTGAGTAGCTTTAATCGTGAAAGTAATGGCAGGCCGGCTCCAATTGGTGATATGCACTTCTCACCATCTTTGCTGCCAGACGTGGTCTCACCATTAATATCCTGAAAATGAAAGTTTTAAAGTTCAAACATGAGTATGTACGAAACAATAGACAATAATAGCGATAATACTAACTTCTTGATTGTGAGGATGTGCCGAGTCATCGCTCTCGACCCTAGGCATTCTTCTCAACATCTTCCCTTCAGTGGTGCCTGCCCTCTCGGCTCCAGCTAACGCTTGCAGCTCCAACGATTCCCCTGATCTGCGCCCAGCCCGAGATCGGCTGCGGATGGCGTTACGAATGCCCTGGGAATGGTTAGAAGGTCATGTTAATCTAAAGCCTATATTTTATGGCCTTTTGAAGGCCACTTTTTGTCCACTCCTATCGACTCAGTTGCCATGGCAATGGGAAATAGTTTCCAACTCAATCAATCTGCAAGCCTCTTCATACCTTTGTTGGAGTCGGCTTCCAATCTATACGGATAAAGGCAGGTTACAGCATTTAAAACAGAACGACTGTACATTTGACCTTCACAACAAAATGCATTTGGGTGCATAAGTATTAAATAAATAAATAACAGCAATCCCTTTGGCAAAGCTGACTACCCGTAACGACCGTTAAAGATCTATTTTTTTTTATATAATTGAAAATTCTCAATTAATATTGTCAATGAATAACAACCATTAGAGGAAATGAATTAAAACGTAGATGTAAAGAACGAGTTCTTCACAAAGTACTTTTCACACCCCTGCACGAAAACGTCTGATTATATATGTCATGCAAACTCAACCAAAACTAAGTAATTATTGCACGGCGGGTTATAATGAAATTTAGTACAATATTATTGACCGGAGATCAATAATGTGATTTGAATTTGGAACGCTACTTGGAGACCGACGGGAACCGCCCGCGGCCAGCCACCTCTCTTCATGACTTGCGAACAATTTTCTTGCAATAGGTGTGAAAACTAGGGTACGCTCCTCTGGGATAAAAGTGTCTTCGCCTTGGGCTAGCTTGAATCCCTCGCTGCATCCAGGATTTTTGCGTTAAACTCTAAACTCACTTTCGATTACTTCATGAGGTTCGGAATTAAATATGACGCCAGTGTCATAAGACACTGCTTTATCCTATTATTTGGCAACAACATTGACGCAGAAAGGTTGACTGGTTGAGAATGCCTTGTTATATAATGCCTTGTCTGCCTATGTCTCAATTCTGTATATACATTTTAAATAAATGTGGCAAGCATCCCATGTTCATCATCATCATATCAGCCGAAAGACGTCCCGGCCTAAGTTCAAGAGTCGCTACAACAAGCGATCCTGTACGTTTCGCATCCATCGGCTACCCGCGACCCTCACCAGCGCATCGGTCCACCTTGTGGGAGGCCTTCCAACGCTGCATCTTATAGAATCGATCCCACGTTAATCCCACCAAATTTTAACTATCCAGCCATTAATCATGACCTGTACCAATTTACATACAATTATTGTCTAAACAGTGTGTGATTGAACAGACACTACTATTCAAATACGAAATCGTTAATTTTGTAATTGTCACCGTGAATTAAACTCAACTGAACTAGCATGCAATCTACTGTTATCACAGTTGGTGTATAGAATTCATTACGCTTATTTGTTGATATTTGTCATATTTGTTGCAATTCTAATAGCATGAAATGTAAATTCCGCTTTGCATCATTTATAGGACATAAATATTCGGAAGTGGTTTTTTTTTGCGCATTTTTAAGCAAAGTGTGCGTGGCAAAATAATGGGCGTTTTTCTTCAAAATGGCACGAAATCGGCGCCTGCACCGGCCTTTCTGATATACCCAGTGTCACTCTCACAGTAAATACAAATCTAACTACACCTCTCAAACTAAAATCCCTTAAGCCGTTTAGGCTCTAGGGTGTGGCAAAGAAATATACATACATACATAAATACCCTCAACCCTCATTCTTTCGCAGTCGGGTAATAACAATAAATACGCCGCACCGGTGTCGTGCCGGTGCCGTGCCGGTGAGTGTAAAAACACCAAATAGCAGCCGTACAGTACGATCGTACGAGTTTAAGAAAGGCTTGCCGAGGTCGGTTCGTGGATGGGTGACCATCCATTACATATCAAGTCTTTTCCGTACCTGGGAATGCACGACAAGTTGTCGGTTGGTCCCGGCTGTAATTTGTGGATCTTTGACTGTCATTACCGACAGTCGGAAGCCAAACAAATTGACATCAGTCTTGACAAGGGAGACCATGCTACCCATTTACTGGGTTGTGGAGGTCATATGGGCAGTCAATACATGAAATAATGGTACTCTGTTGTATCCAGTTACACAGGAAGCCGAACACAACTAAGTTGGGAAAAGGCTAGGCAGATATTATGGTAGTTGCGGATTTGTTCAAAAGAGTCACCATGGCCTTGGAACGCAAAGGACATTAGGAAGAACACGAATGGATTTTAGTCAGTATGAGTCTGACATTCCCTTCTGCTTCACCCAGAGCGGGAGGACTCATTTGATGAGTGGTAGGCACCAGTTAAACAAGCAATGAAATACATTGACCTTTCCTTAATATCATTTCGTACATTCCCGAACAATAATTTACGAACCAGTTTTCATTACAAGAAAAGTAAAGGACCACGATAGAAGTCGATCAAGTACAGTTTTATGTCTTTACTGGATTTGGCCGCGACTTCGTACGCACATATCCCGGTTTTTCCTGTTGCCGTAGGAATTTCGGGAAATCCTCTCTTGGTGCTCTGCTACACTCCCCAAGGAACCTATTTGCGGCTTTCTACGTCCAGTAGTTTCGGTTGTGCGTTGTCTGTTAGTCACTCACTTAAACAGTTGGTAACGGAAGAATTTAATATATTAGGAAGGATTGATATTGATTTCTATTATTAATATTAAGAAAGTCATTAAATGCATGTGGGTTAATGACCGTTTATGCTCATTTATCTGGCGCCTACTATAGATAGGGCTTCTATTCAAAATTTAATGGAACTGGCAAACTGGACGCAAATGAATAATGCTTCTGCTGCTCGATAAGTTTAGAAGCGGTCGGTAAATTTAAATCTTTATAATAAAACAAACTATATACACTTAAAATAAAAAATCCTAACTAAAATAAGGCGTCAATAAAATTGTCCGGATCTCTGTCCACTGGAAGTAAACCCATAGGACAGGCAGCATTTTTTTTCTTTTTTTTAAACATTTTATTTAATGAAAAATAATACAGAGGTGTCACTTAATTCTAAACTCGCCAAACTTTTACGTTTGATGGTGAGAAGCACTCTTTTACATAACAGTATACCACATTATGTACATACTTACTACTTAAATATTACATTATTCAAATTTCAACTTATTTAGTTTAGTTAATAGTTATAGTAATAGCTTAGTTTTTAGTTCTGTTTGCAATATTTTTTAAGTTGGACTTTAGTGATCCTTTACTAATTTTTACGTTTTCTCTTAATAAATCTATTTTATTAAACACTTGGGACGTTGTATGGCAATGCTTATCCTCTGTCCGAGGTAAAAGCCAGCCCTTGGGCCACGCAGTGTCAACTTGACACTACAAAAGCACACAGAGGATAAGCATTGCCATACAACGTCTGGACCGTGGGGTCCCAGTGCTCATGCCTTATTTAAAGATCTTTCTAAACCTAAATACCCCAAACTGCTCAAACATATAATTGCCAACAAGGTTATTAAATATATTAATAAGATTATTTAGATTTAGAAGCTATGCTTACCTTCACGTCACTCCGCAGTTTGTGTACTATCCTCCTAGATGCACTGTCGTCACCAGACATCTTGTCTGGACTTATCTCTCCTAGAAAAGACACTTCATTAACATTTTGCTTCGAAATATTGGAAATGAGATTTCTTCTACCAAATTATAAGGCATACATAAACATTACTTGGGAATCTTATTAGTTTCAGGGTTATTTGAATATGGGATGCCAATTATCTATAAATGTTTGACCTTTTTGTCATGTGATTTTATTTCGGCTTCCGCCCACTCTTAATTGAACCCGTCATTTTGAAAAGGGCATGAGTCACACTTTTTCAAATGTCACTTTTTGGCGCCATTTTTTCCATTGAAGGTTTTTTTTTAAAAGTGCACATCAGCAAGTTCGACAAAGTTACTTCTAAAGAAGTTGAAAATAATTCGAAAATGGTACGACACAACAAAGTAATGCGACTTTTTACAAAAACTTTCTTAATATATTCAGGTTGATTCATAAAAGTATCTAGTAGTACCTTTAAATACAGATTGGCACATTCGAAATTCAAATTCTCTTTAAAAATATCAATTAAGAATCATTAGCAGATTCAACCAAATAACCGGTGGAGCCTCACGGATATATTTCCCATTTAAAAATCTTTTTGGATCCAGTGAGGCTGTACAGTTGTTGTCTGTGGTTTTATTTTTATAAATAAAGGTGATTATTGTTAATTCTTTAAAATATGGAATGGACTTGAGCCTTTTTAGAAATGATGGGTTTAATTAGTTTTCGGACATCAGAATTGAGGTCGTTATTAATAATTAACTTTCGTTTGAGTTTTGCCTTTTTGCAAACGTATTTGAAACGCTCAAGGGCCGTACTATAAAATGCCAATGTCATCATAATTCCGTCGTGAGAAAGGGATAGTGATTTTCGTTCTGTTTACCATAATGATTCCGGTGTGAGAGAGAGATGGAGCTCCATTTCTCTCTCACACCGGAATCATTATGGTTTAACGACGTCTTCCCTGGCCTTTTGGAATCGAGTTCATTGAGAAATAAAAAATCGTCTACTATAATTTGATTGTTTCTCACCTTTAACTGTCTTCGAAACTGTTTTAGCGTCTTGTCGGGGCTTCCTTCCTAAAGTTTTTAATAGGTTCCTTATACAAACTCTACCACCAATTTAGTCTTAATATTATTTAAATTTTGAGTCAAGTTCTTTCAGAGATAAGGTCTAAATTTAGTTTCCTCCTACTGAGAATTAGCTTATGGGTCAAGTAATTTCTTATAAACTTATTCATATTTACCTTTTCCGTGTGATTTATATTTACCTCGATGTAGCCTTTAGGATAAGGTCATCTCCGGATACAAAGTTTAAAATGTTAGTGGCACTGGTTTTACCTTTGCATTTCTTCGACATGTTTTTAGCTTCTTGTAGGCGTTTCCTTCCAAGAGTTTGAAGAATATCTTGTGCTTCTGGATAGTCTTTCATTGCTGCTAACACGTCTTCCCGGGATAGCGAAAAGAGTTCAGAATATCCTACTGATCGAACGTCAGCGGTACGCCTAAAAATTTATTATAAATTAATAAACATGGCAAAACAGACTGGATTGCCCCTACATCCGGCAATGCTGTAGCAGGCATATTGTTACGGCGTGAATGGTCACGTTCGTTTTTGCTTAGTCCTGTCTGTAACTGTCTTTTATGTATATGTGTGAATTTCTCAAATGACTCCTACTGCTCTGGGCGGAGCAGAAGAGAGAGTCAGACTCTTACTGACTAACCATCCGTGTTCCTTCTAATGCCCTTTGCATTCCAGGGCAGCGGTAACTCTTTTGAACAAATTCCGTTACCCTGACAAGACTGAAATGAACTTAGTAAACGACTTTGGAAATTAACGAATTAGGCCCTCGATATCTCATTAAAATTTGAAAGAATTAAACAATCTTAATTTTTCTTTCATTGTAGATATTGTGAAGTTATTGAAATAGTGTTGAAGATGC
Source organism: Lacanobia oleracea (assembly GCA_950371165.1). NCBI lineage: Eukaryota > Metazoa > Arthropoda > Insecta > Lepidoptera > Noctuidae > Lacanobia > Lacanobia oleracea. The sequence continues at coordinate 18,906,409 of OX493406.1, forward strand.
AAAATGGATTTCATAAATTGAATACAAATTGAGCTCCCTGAATACATTTGAAAGGACTGAAAGGTGCAGTAGTGCTACTTTAATTCAGTTTGAATAAATATAAAGCAGTCCCCTGGACTTTAGTTACATATTTATAAGGTTTTGAACTACTAACTGTAAATGGAAGTGCTATTAATTTTTTTTTCTAAAGATGCATGCAAATATTTTCTTAATATTCTATCTCTCTCTATCTGTTTTCTAAGAAGACTTTCCAAAATATTGTATTCTGGAAAGTCTTCTTAGAAAAAAACAGTGAATAGGGAATATGCATGCGATTTTTTCATTTGCAAAATGAAATACTTATTAGCTATAGTAAACAATCATGAAATTATTTTTTAAATACCTTCATCGGCGATGAAGTTATAAAGCTTCAAAGATTACAATTAGAAAGAGAAGTCCGATGTAAACTTGACGTCATCGTCCATGACGCCTATACAGTGGCCATAGAAAACAGCGTATTCGCGAGAAGGACAGATAGATTTGTTTAAAATAATTATATCTTCTTCGTTTTCGAGTAATTTTGGTTCTATTTTCACTGTTAGTATTATATTTTTAGATAAACTGTATTGATGACCAATATCTTTTTCATGCATATTCCTTATTGGTGACAATGTATTGTAGTGCATAAAATATCTTCAAGCCAAGGTAAAACACAGCCCTTGAACTTCGCGAAGTTTCAAACATGCGTTTAGCCCGTTTCTTTTTTTAAGGACGTAAAATCATCAAATGACTCCTCCCGCTCTGGGTGGATCAGAAGGGAGTGTCAGAACCCATTTGTGTTCTCTCTAACGCCCTTTGCGTTCCAGGGGCGCAGTGATGCGTTTAGCACTGAGGATTATTTATCGTATTTCAAGGAGCATTCGCATCTCAGTCTTTATCTGTCAAAAACATCTGTAATTTCCATACATTTTGTAAGGTTTTTGACAATGATTGTCGCTGAAATGATACTGGGTCTTGCACTTGAAGGCTTTTCTAATACGAGAATTGGCCTCCAGATCTTTGAACCCTAAATTTGGACATTATAAATAAAGAAAAGTATGGTAAACTAGTTTTCGCCCGCGACTTTCTTACGGGAACGGGATATTAGGACTTTAGACTTAGTGCTACCCTACTACACTCCCCAAGGAACATACATGATGCCAAATTTAAGATTTCTACGACCAGCAGTATCAACTGTACGTAGCAGTTACTCAGTTTCTCACAAGTAACGGAAGAGTTTTAAATGTCATCCTTTTCCCAATTATATTGGGGTCGGCTTCCAGTCAAACCGGATTCAGCTGAATACCAGTATTTTACGCGGAGCGGCTGCCTATGAGATCTCCACAACCCATTAACTGGGTAACACGGTACTTCATGGCAAGACTGGAGTCAGATTAACTGGCTTCTGACTATCCGTAACGACTGCCAAAGATCTACAAATGACAGCCGGGACCAACGGCTTAACGTGCTTTCCGAGGCACGGAGGAAACTCGATATATTAATATGGTCACCCATCCACAGACCAACCTTGGCAAGCGTTGCTTAACCTTGAAGATCGACCCGTTCGGCTGTTACTATCTAGCCACGTGCTCCTCGGAAGAATTTTAAATGTATTCATAGATAAATGATAAAATTTAGTACTACGACCACATGTGACTTACTTGTTCAGCCCATCCAGGTTTAAAATCCCGATCTCTCCGAAGAAGTCTCCTGCTTTCATGGTAGTGAGCACACGGCCTTGTTCTGATATCACTTCCAGTATGCCATCGGCTATTATAAACATTTCACGGGCGACTTCACCTGAATCGGAGTGGAAATAGAAGTATAGTACATAATTATAGTCACTCAGAGGCTTAGGATTGTAGTGGAGAACCTAGAGTAGTTGTTGGCCGCAAATAGCTCAAGATAGAGACAAAAGAGTTCTTTAGAGGAGGCTTCACCTTCACTTGAGGAGGGATTCATACAAACGAACAAGTTTTAATATTATATATATTTAATTATTTTCTAACGTAAGTGGAAAATGTCTGATTAACGTCATTTTTTTTTTCTTTAATCTATTTATGGATTCAACTTTGCATGAAATATAAGGTTTTTAATTATTATTTTTTTATTTATATCTATTTTGCTTAGAGTAGTAGAAGATTGATAGCGTTCTTTCAAAAGACCATTTTAAAAACTTATCTCTATGGCCGTCATATGATTGAACTGACCAAGTGATTTCCTGGACTTTAAAAGAAACTGTGATCTCTGTTAGTTTCTTAGTCTCGATTATCAGAAATAGGTATTATGGAACTAACACGTGTATGGGAATTTCGCTTAATTAAAGATTTATTTTATTTATATATTCTGAATCATCTGTCTTAGGCTGCGTTTCCATCACAGGGGTTCCTTCTATTTGGCAGAATCTTGATACTCCGATTTTTATTTGGCATAACTCACATGGCATAATCTTATTTAATCGAATATTTTTAAGGCATAAAAAATATTTAGCATAACTTTTGTTTGGCAGAATATTTACGTGTCCGAATTTACAATGGCATACTTTTATCTTGGCAGAATTTTGTTTCGCATAATTACCTTTGCCATAATTGATATTATGCATAATTTTGTTTAGCATAACATTTATTTAGAGATACGATTATTTGGTATGGGTGCATATTTGAACATCAAAAATTAAAATAGATGTATCTTCTTGTAAAAATTAGTGTTCAAAACATCAAAAACTTATAATATATGGAATAAAACTGATAATTTATATAAAGTAAATTTATGCTGTCGAATGGTTAGATAACCTACGTGCAATGTATTTAAAATCGAATGGTCTGCAAAAGTGACATAGAATGTTCTAAATATAGCATGTATTGGTAGCATTTTCAATATTAAATTAAATTTGTGTCATAAAAAGTCAATACGTTGTGCTGCAAAATTTTGTGACAGAAACAAATCGCTGCGAAACCGACTTTACGCAGTCTTGTCTGCCCTACCCCTAGAGTGTAATTTAAACCCGCGTAGGCGCGGAGGGGTAGTGGTGAGCGTTAAAACCATCTGTGACGATAAGCTCGCGTGGCGCCGCCCAAACCCCGCAGCGCCGGAGCCGTGACAGAAACAATGCTTGCTGCATGTTGCATGCCTGCTTGCATGCTGCATGCCTGCTGCATGTTGCATGCCTGCTTGCATGCTGCATGCATGCTGCATGTTGCATGCCTGCTTGCATGTTGTATGCCTGTTTGCATGCTACATGCATCCAAGCTGACATTATTTTTGTAATTAGCATTTAGGTTAGGTGGTGGTTATGTGTGTGGCGAAAAAAAACAGTTCTGCCTTTTAATGACTATCGATATAAAATGTATGCCAAAAGACGATTCTGACTGTGAATTTTCTGCGATATGATGGTTCTGCTTTTTAATTATTATGGATATAAACATTATGCCTAAAGATGATTCTGACTAACAAAATTATGAGTTTCGAATGTATGACAACTGAGTGTATGCGAAATGATTTTCTGCGAAATGAAGTTTATGCTATCCGTTGTTATGCAAAACAATATTATGACGTAAAAAGTTCTGCTATAAAAGGTAGACCCCCATCACAGATGTGCGAGCATGCGTAAAAATAATTTACCTAGCCTCGCTCATCGCAAGTGATTCTATTGTTTCTTAACAAACACATCTATCGCTACGGATCTTCGCACAGCTTTGAAGTTTGTAAGTGATCCTGATTATCTGAGGCCCTATCGCGAATATTTTTGACATATAGTAACGTAGCGTAAATTTTATCATAGCTTCAATACTCGTTTCTTACATAATATTTATATAAAAGAATGCAAAAAAAAAAAAAAAAAAAATGCTGAGATGGTTACCCTTTCGGCACGGGCACGCTCAGCGCAATTTGTGTACTTGCTACTTATTACTTGAGTATTCTTTGTCAGTCTGCGTTTGTGTCTGTGCTGAATAAATGTTTTTCTATTCTATTGTATATAAATTAGATACTATTTTCATATTTTTGAATGGTACAAATTGTTTATGCGCCATATTATTAAACCAAAATACTATGGGGTTGTAGTTTTTTACATTCAAAATTCGTTAATGTTACTAAACGTCACAATATTCGTGCTAAGCCCTCTGTAATAGGCCACAACTGTCTTAGTGAGGGATTCGTGGCTTTCAACTCGTTGTAATTTGATTTATTGACTACTCTTAAAAGTACAAAATAAATAAAATTTATCCTGAAAAGCAGTTTTTCTTCACATATTACTTTACCAAAAATGAAACCAAAAACTCGATCGTAATATATTCATGAAACCTAAAACAGCTTACGTTGATGACATTTTAACTCCAAAAAATTTTATAAAAAAGCAAATGGAAGACGCTTTTATCCTTTGATTTACATTCGTTTTCTATCAAAAGAAATACGTTGAAATCTTCAAGGTTTCGTTCTGCACGTTTTACGACGTACCTTTTCTACAAATGGAATCGCCGGGAGTGAATATGTATGCTTTCATTTTCAACACGAGGTCGTGTAGGAATTCTGGTTGGCATTCTTGGAATATTGTCACCTGTAAAAATGTAAGAAGGTAAGTGTCAAAAAAGCCTATTCGTTTCAGTGAAAGGGCGTGGAGTCTCTCCGCAATCCATTATCCATATTTCGTCCTGCGCCGTATGCCCATGTCACCTATACACCTTATGGCTGTGTCAGCGAATAGTTGCCGTTGCTGAATACTGGGCCAAACATAAAATGTAATCGCCATCGACACGCTGTTCTGGATTTTTGATGAGAAAAGGATATTCTTCCCGAATATCCTTCAAGATATCCCGAAATTATTTTTGACAGTTAAAAATATGTTGTTGTGGAAGTATGACTTTAAAATGTACCTAATTAACCTTGGACAGTCAGTCAGACTGATTGCATCTTTTTTTTTTAATTTTTATTTATTTACAGGGTTTTTCTATAAAGAATATGTCTCCCCGATGATTGAATACTAGTTATTTAATCTAAGAATGGACCTACCCGCAACCTTACACCCATAATAATAATATGATAAAGTGATCTAGCATCATCCGATAACGGTGAGGTTGCATCTTGCAAAGTTGCTTTAAGAATATTATCTTATCAAGGCATGAGTTATTTATAATAAATGTAATAAGTGCCGGTAGGTACTCTTGCCAAGATGTATCGTGTTACCCAGTTATTGGGTTGTGGAGGTCTGGTAGGCAGCTGCTCCACGTAAAACTCTGATATTCAGCTGAATCCGGTTTGACTGGAAGTCGACCCCAATGTAGTTGGGAAAAGGCTAGGCAGATGATGATGTAATAAGTGCCGGTAGGATCGTACCGGTTTTCGTGTTTCCTGACAGCTACAACCTGGGTTTTTGAGTCAAAAGTGAATAGGTTACTTCTAGGTTAGTATGGCTCATCCTCGATCTTAAGCGATGATGTGGGTCATCGCTTCTTATTGTTTAAAAATCACTTGTTCGACAACGTAAAAAAGTGCATTGACAAAATGGAAGAGGTCGACTGCATTCAGCAAAATAGGTTGCTGTCAACTCTAAGTTATAATTATGGTTATAATTATTAGTTCTTTGGTGTTTTTTTATTTAATTCATGTTTTTATTTAGGAATGGGCCTGCTCTTTACCTCAATCACACCTGACGGTAAGTGATCGATGAGATCTATGACAATGCGAACGTAAAACATGCCTGTTCAGCCCTGCTTTGAAGGCAGACGGGTTTTATGTGGAGGGGAACACAGACGCTGGCAGAGAAGTTCCACACTTGGGCTGTGCACATAATAAGTGTGGAGAAACAAACAAACAAACATATTAATGTATAACGTCTCCATCTGTTTGTTTGTAACCTAATGTTGTTTAAATGTTCACTTTTTATTGCAAATAAATTATTATTATTATTATTCTTTTTAAGTTGATGACTTACACTCCTTAATAATTCCAAAAGCATATATATCTTGAGATAGGTATTTACAGCATATAATACAAGTGCTTTAAAAAACAACTTTATGACTTAGAAAGCTTTTATGAATTTTCCCATTTCCACACCAGACTGGAAATTAAAGAAACGTCGAGTGTGTTCCGACCTTGAGGCGACATGGAGTGAACTAGGGTACCTTTATAGGTCACCCCTTGTACCCAGGTAGCTAACGACTACACTTAAATTAGACACTTTTATGTTAAGATATTTGTATAAAGATGCTTTGTATTTGAAGGTAATGAAGCCTTCAAAAATTGAGTTCTAAAGGTTGTTGACATTATGTTGAAAATTGGGGTGTACGAAAAAGAGCGAAAGAAATTACATGTTGTATAATATATTAAGTTGATAAATACGAAGATGTTCTTTAAAGATGGATATAGACATTGCGAGGCATGCGCAGCACACGGACGCTCATCGCATGCTTCGCAATGTGTGGACAATCATATTCGTGATGAGGCATGGCTACCCAGGCAAATTTACATCGAAACGTGTGCGTTGCGCGCACGCCTCGCAATGTCTGTATCCACCTTAAGATCAATGTTATGCGGCAATACCCAAAGTCGATGAATGAAAATAGAATGCTACAGAAGTTGATTTGAAAATGTTGTTGTAGATGTTTCAAGAACTGTCTACCTGCAGCTATAAATGCCCCGTTGCTGGAGATAGGACCCTTGTTACACAGAGAAGACACCATGTTTGTTACATTAATCAAAACTCTTGCTCAAGGTTATTGGCTCTTCTTTAATAAAATACTTCGGTGAGTGTACCCAAGAACTCCATGAACAGCGGGTTTAAAAAGGCCACTTTGAAATAATCATAATATTAACACAACAATCTGTCAAATTTCATTTTCGTCTTTATCCCTAACGAATTAGGTTCAAGATTGATTGGGACAGTGACGGGTAGCGTGATGTGCTTTCTGATTCTGTTAAGGTGGCCTTTTTAGCCCCCCTCATCCCACGGGCCCCCTTCTACCATCAGATTTACTGGTGGTAGGCTTCGGCCGATGGCTTGTGATCACCCACTGGGCAAAGACGTACCGCCAAGCGGCTTAGCTGCGTTCCGGTACGATGCTCAGTGTAGCCAATTCAGAGGAGTTGGGTTGAAATAGTTGTTCCAATGCAGGCAGACCAACCAGGCTTGCCCTGGCGTGGGCGTATCGGGAGACTAGTCGCGGAGGGTAGCGGGATCCGAGGCACGGTGCACCGTTGGCCGACCGCCAGGTAGTTGGGGGCCCAAGTAATGTGCTAGCCACACATGAAAGGCTGCCCCGCCAACTGGCGAAAAATCCCGGAATGCACCATCGTGCTGGTTGGCGACCAGATGAAAGGGCCCAATGGTCATTCCCAGGGCGGCTCGGGCGTCCCCGCAGTCTCCAGAGTAGTCCCCCAAAGATGTCGTCCTGTCAGGGCGTGCCTGAGGGTTAGCAGCATGGAACCTCATTTCACTTCCTTCTCCTCAACCTCACTCACTTTTATAATGAACAGGGGAAAAAAGGGAAAACCTGTACAGCGGCAGCACGCCCTTTCGCATAAAGTGCACCTCTCTAACATACGAGGTCTGCACTCAAATCTCGCTGCAGTCGATCACCACCTTGAGACCGAGAAACCAGCGCTCTTGTTCCTGTCGGAGACGCAGATCGGATGTCCGTCGGACGTGTCATACCTGTCTTACCCAGGGTTTACCCTGGAGCACCACCTCAGACCACGCGCGGGCGTATGCATGTACGCCCGGGACGACATCTGCTATCGGCGTCTCCGTAGCGAAATCTGGCGAAGCTCGGCCTTGGTTTGGTGCCGAGTGCAATCGCACTAATGCGCTTAAGCACGCGGCGTACCTGGCATGGGTCGACGCTCGTAAGCGCAAAGCAAATGACGTGAGTCGGAAGAAGAGAGCCTTCAAGAGGGCTGCCAAGTCCTGCAAGAAAATGTTGCGGAGGGCTCGGTTTGACCACATTAGCCGAATAGGGAACAAACTTGCTTCATACCCAGCAGGTAGTAAGGCTTTTTGGTCCCTGGCTAAGTCGGTCGAATCGAACTTCTGCCGCCCCTCACTACCACCACTGCTGAGACCCGACGGGACGCTGGCCCACTCCGCTGAGGAGAAAGCGAACTTGTTTGCTTCTTTGTTTGCGGAATCTTCACGTCTGGATCCTGGTGGCGCGACGCCCCCTGCTTCTCCTGTTGGATGCGAGTCGAGTATGTCAAACATTCGCATTCATCAGAAGGACGTCCGTAGGGTACTGCGTAACCTAGACGTGAACAAGGCTAGTGGTCCCGACGGGATACCGGCAATTGTTCTGAAGACTTGTGCGCCTGAGTTGCCTCCGATCTTGACACGCCTATTTCGCCTTTCGTTTGAGACTGGAAAAGTGCCGAAGGCTTGGAAGCAAGCTAACGTGCAGCTCGTGCCCAAGAAGGGTAGACGAGCAGACCCGTCGAATAATCTATCTATCTGGTAAGACTATGGAATGCGTGCTGAATCATAAGCTCCTGGCGTACCTAGAAGCGAATGATATTCTTAGTGACCGTCAATACGGGTTCCGCCGAAATCGGTCAACTGGGGATCTTCTAGCGTATGCCATTCACATCTGGAGTGAGGCCATAGAGAAGCACGGGGAGGCACTAACGGTCTCCCTTGACATCTCGAAGGCCTTCGACAGGGTCTGGCACGATAGCCTTATTAGTAAGCTTCCTTCCTTCGGTCTGCCCGCCGGTTTGTATGATTGCATCGTAGACTTCCTGAGGGATCGGTCTATCCGAGTGGTCATAGATGGCTGCTCGTCTGGACTGCTGGATATTAATGCCGGGGTTCCTCAGGGTTCGGTGCTTTCGGCAACACTGTTCTTGCTGCATATTAATGATCTGCTTAAACCCGGTACCTTTGGGTATGCAGACGACAGCACTGTTGCTGAGAGATACGTGTCCGACGCACGAGCTGGTGGGTCGCAGATCCGGTCTCTCCGGGAGGCAATGGTTGAGCGCTTGAACGTGTCCTTACAGGCAGTCTCTGAATGGGGCGAGTTCAATGCTACTAAGACCCAAGCGTGTCTATTTTCCGCCAAAAGGAGCCAATTCCACCCAATTCCATCTTTCCGAGGTTTAACCGTGCCGATAACCGACCAACTTGAGCTTCTTGGGGTTACATTAACATCTACTCTCAATTTTGGCCCTTACTTAGAGGCAAAGGCTCAAGTGGCTGCAAAGAAGTTGGGGATTCTGGCAAAGGTGAGACGATACTTCACGCCGGAACAGCTGCTTAAACTCTATCAAGCGCAAGTTCGATCGTGTATAGAGTACTGCTCTCATCTTTGGGATGGATCTGCCAGATACCAACTTGATGCCCTTGAGTCAATTGAGAAACGAGCCAAGAGGATCATCGGCAATGAGAGGCTTGTCGCGACGAAACTCCAAAGTCTTGAACATCGACGACGAGTTGCTAGCCTGTCGGTTTTTTACCGGTTGCATTTTGGGGAATGTGCGACGGAATTGCATAATTTAATTCCGCCAAGCCCGTTCCATCATCGGACCACAAGACGAACGGCGATGCGCCACCGGTACACGGTGGATATCCCACCCATACGCACACAACGTTTTGGTAACACATTCATAATGCGTACAGCTAAGGAGTGGAATTCCCTGCCGGAGTCTGTGTTTCCTGATAGCTACAACCTGGGAGTCTTTAAGTCAAGAGTGAATAGGTTATTTCTAGGCAAGCGTGCTCCATCTTCGACCACATCATCACTTACTACTTACCCTTACTTACTTGCTTTACTTTTTAGGTGAGATAGTGGTCAAACGCGTGCCTATATACAGTAAAAAAAAAAAAGATATCCAGACGCACAGCAACTTACCATCCCTACCTTGTTGTTATTCCACTAATTCATACTAAGCGTTTCCAAACGTCTTTTATAATGGGCACAGCAAAGGAGTGGATCTCTCTGCCTGCGTTTGAGTTTCCAAATGCTTACAACCCTAATTTCTTCAAAGTTAGAGTGAATAGGCTCCTTCTGGGTAAGCTCGCTCCATCGTAGACTTTGTCTCTGTCACCTCTTGCAAACCCAGAGCAAACCCATCACAAATGAATAAAAAAAATCAAGTTACACAGTTTTCAGTACAGTACCTTCTTCAACACACTCAAATTAACATGCAAAGCGAGCTCCGTCTTCAGTTTATCAGGCAACAGTCCCAGTGCCGTATTGATGTCCCCTCCCCCTTGAATCCGACCTCTGGACCAGGAGTAATCGTACCACCTCAGCACCCGTCGCTTCATGCCACCTGGCACCTGTGAAATTAATGTGAAGTCATTACGTGATATCGGACTTTTTGAGCATGTGCCGCGTGACGCGGAGTGAGGTAGCGGAGCGGAAAAACGGAGTAATGCGGAGCGGAAAAACGGAGTAATGCGGAGCGGAGTTGCGGACTGTGTGTTTTGATTGATGTCGAGCGCGGCAGTGTGGAGCGGTGTTGCGGAATGTGCGGAGCTAGGTAGTTCGAGTTCACACGAAGAGTAATTTTAGAGGCAGTTTTTTCGCTTCGTTTCCCTGCTCTGCTTTCGGCTTCCAGCGGAGTGGGGAAGCTGAGTGATTTCCCCGCTCTACTGTCTCGCTCCATTTCCCAGTTCTGTATGTTTTTTTTTTAACTAGTTCGCAAATCTCTGCAGCGGAGCGGATGTTAATGCAATTTCATTGGTTAAAAACAATGCGCTACTCTCCTCTCCACCTCAGTCAGCCTTAGGGTCAATTAGAGGGTGTCATAAAACGTCTCTAAGTTGTTTGAATACTGATCAATTAATGAACTTTATCTGAAATATACGACTTTTCTGGTGACATAATGATAAAAAAATAGCATGGTGTCGCAAAAATGCCAATTTCTTTAAAGACAGCGAAGCATGTGGAGGATATAGAAACATTACGGCGATCCTAAATACATTTGGATAAGGGCTCAGGAAATTAGTTATTCGAAATATCTTCCATTCGGTAGAAGCTAACTCTGGAATGAAATCTAAATTTTATTCAGTTTTGAAATGCATCGGCTGTGATTACTTGGGATTGGTAGAGCTTTTTATAAGGAGTCTTTTCAGTAAGCAATATATAATATCATATATTTCAAGAAATATTTCATTCCTTTTCATATTTTGTGTAGGTAAGATAGATGTTTTGGCATCTATGGCATTGATTGATAACAAGGCTTTCAGGTATATTGAATTGAATTCAAGATATAGTCGACCGTCCATTGCTACGGATGGATTCGATCAAAAGCTTTTCTACGTTGGCTACGCGATTCATATTCCGCCAGCCATGCTTTTGTAAGCAAGTCACAGTGGCAATCGTGCCTAATTTTACCCGACTGGCGCATAAGAACTTCATTGTCCATCAATCTATGATTGAACTAAATACTACCAACTGTTTTTTTAACTGTGCTATGTGACTAAACAAATGAAGAGGGTCTCAAATATTTTTTTCGTAGTTTTGAAATAAATAATTTTGACGATATTTTTCTAACAACGCGGAGCTAAGTAACACTTGTGCCTAGCTTAACCTTAGGCAGCTATAGAGTAGTGCCTTTACATAAATGTCACTTTGCTCTAATACCACTTACCTTATGATGTCTCATATAAGTTTTGGCACCATCCAGAAGCCTCTCGAACTCCAGCCGGTTGGCATTCCTGTTGGTGATGACATTCCCCACTTGCCCCACAATCGTGGCGAATATGAAGACGCCAATCAAATAGCTGACTATTGTGAAAATGTACCTGAGGGAGAATTGTCACGTTTATCTTTAGTTCCTGGTTATAATTTTACTGTCTCAGGGCCAGTTTCTCGGAAAAAAAATATCGTTGTGACAAATTGTCAAACGTGACAAGCTGTGACTGGTTGAATGAGTTTTCAACAGCCATCGCGTCAGTTGAATTAGTTCACGTTCGATATTTTTTGTCTAGAAACCGTGCCTTACATATATAATAAATTTGATTCTATTTAAAAGGTGTATAATAAAAATAAAAATTGAGGTGTCAAAACAAAAACTTAAACGGTGTTGCTACAGTGAAATAATAGGTATCTAGTTACGGAAATCAACTTACTATTTCACCAACAACCAACTACAATGAAGTTTGAAACTAAAACAACAAACAAAATATAAAACAGTGCAAAGTTTTCGAACAGTTGCGATAGTACAAAACACCCCAAAAGCAATAAAACGGACAAAATAAGCGACAAGTTCACAAAATGGCGGAATCAGTGAAGGCTGTTCGAAAACTTTCTAAACCCGTTGTACGACATCGATGTGTGATTTAATAAATAAAATTAAACAAACAAAAGAAATACAGTTAATGATGAAGAAACTAGTCACGTTTATAGTCGTCCGAAGTTTGTCGCTGCGAAGCGAACAGCCTCCAAATTTCTGCCGCCGCCATTTTAACTTTTATTACGCTCCACACTGGCTGTTTTCCTCCAGCAAAATGTTTGAGACAGTGTTTATGGCGAATTAATGAACGGAGAAATTTATATATAGTGCCGTAAAATACGACGGAATTACAAACCATTTGGCCTTCTAGTGTGTTGCTTGATTGTCTCGCCTGGTTGCCTCCTTATTCTGAGACTAAACGATACTTTTACTAGGTATTTGTTTTACAAACCCCTAATAAATAAGATAAACCTACAATAAATTTGGTGTGCTTTGAAAATGATTGTGTGCGAAAATCAGCAAAATCTCTTCTACCGCATAGAGGTGAAGCTGTAAAAATCTTTCCGTGCAATAAAATGCGTCATTGCGTACGCTCAACTGTGTAATATAAGTCGCTATAACGTCTTTATTTCTGTCCGTGTTACCTTTAAAATATGGGCCATATTCGCATACAGTAATCGCATAAACACTGTCCACAAAACACATGTCGTAAGAAAACATTTTAAAGATTATGGGTCTTGTTTATAAAAAATCTAAGCATATTATAAGTTTAAATAAAATGATTGGTTCATTCCTACTTCAAACTTTTTCTATTGAGAATTTGAATTTAGAATCTGCCAAACAGGATTCAAACCAATTGATTTGTTCCACATTCGCCCCAATTCATAAGGTTTTTTTTTTAAATGGGGCGAATGTGGAATAAGCCAACAAATCACGTTTAGAACTTTTTTATAAAAAAGACTACATATTTATATGAAAATGGTGTAATTTATATAAAGTGTTTACGTTTTACGAAAGCCGGCGATTGGTCAGATCATAACGATGTTTATTAAAAGTGTTTGTTATCATAACATTATCATAACTGCCTTGTTATGCGAGAGTTATTGAACGAAATTAGGTAACCAAAATATGTGCTCGTGAAATATTTTCGAGGTTAAGGAGTAGAATAATACCTACTTTATTAGCCTTAGATTTATTTGGTTCAGAAGTTTTGACGGTGTTCAAGTGAAGATTGAATGTTACTTCTAGGCAAGCGTGCTCCACCTTTGACCACATCATCGCTCTCCATCAGGCGAGATGGTGGTCAAACGCGAGACTCTGTTTCTTATAAATAATTATTAAAAGTTCATTAAATTCCTGAACATTAAGTTGTTAAATTTTGGATGATGGAAAATAATTGTATAGTTTACGCAACGCAAATAACAATTTTCTTCAGAAGATTACTACCTCTAAATCGGAGTTTTCCTTAAAAAGAAGCATCTAAATCCACCTTTTCCGATATTTCGTATTATCCCAAACTGGTGTCTTTTATCCGTAATTTTACACAGACTAAGAGAAAATAGTATATTTTGAAAAGACAAAATTAATTGAAAGATTAATCTAAGCCCCTGCTCAGTCGCACTTGCGAAAGGATATTCTCTATTGAAAAGAAAATGAGTTAACATTATTAAGAAAACTTTATACATTTTAGCATTATAGAGCAGGACGTAAAAATATAATTTAATTAACGATTCAAATGGTCTAACAACGAATAATAATAAAACTTTATTTCCAGGAGGAAATTGGTTCAATTTCCGTAATTTAAACTTTTACAATTAGGAGATTCTCTGAATTTCCTTTCTGTATTCCTTTTAGAATTTTGTAAGATATACATACTACAATGTTTTATAATATTTTTCAAATAAGAAGAACTTAAATAACAATCGTTCACTGGATTAAAAAAAATCTATATTAATTAGAAAGTCATCATCTGCCTAGCCTTTTCCCAACTATATTGGGGTCGGCTTTCAGTCTAACCGGATTCAGCTGAATACCAGTGTTTTACGTGGAGCGGCTGCCTACCAGACCTCCGCAACCCATTAACTGGATAGCACGGTACTTCTTGGCAAGACTGGAGTCAGATTTACTGGCTTCTGACAATCCGTAACGACTGCCAAAGATCTACAAATGACAGCCGGGACCAAAGGCTTAACGTGCTTTCAAAGGCACGGAGGAAACTCGGTATGTTAAGATGGTCACCTATCCACAGACCAACCTTGGCAAGCGTTTCTTTACCTTAAAGATTGACCCCTGTGGCTGTTATTATTTAGCAGCGAGCGAAATTAGAAAGTACCAGATACAAAATTAAAAACGTAACGACATCAGAGTGCAAATTCTAATAATTTTCTAAAAACGTTCGCATACCCATTTCCATCGCAATCTGCTAAAAATGTAAGAAAAAATGTCGACTGATTTGCAAATGCGAACGTTGTAGGTGGTTGTATGGTTATTTCATGAAAAAGTCATTCTATAGGTCTTCATGAACTTAGAGGGACATATTGATGATTAAAATGGTTATAATTCTTTAGATAAATTCGCGTTACGGCCGCGAAACGTATTTTGTTCAACATACAGCTTCACATTGACCGGCAAATTGCAAAAAACATAAAAATATTTGAATTTCGCGTGCTACCCTGGCGCATCCACCTTAATAAAAATTGTAGAATTGGCACTCTGAATAAATCGGTTATCCTAATTGCGGCCTCAAACGAAACAGAACGTTCAAAATTTGAATTTGACTTGAAAGTCTATGGAAACTTAAACATGCCACAGACTAACGTCTAACAAAAAAATTAAAAATAACGTATTCGGCGCTTTGGGACCAATAGTAAGACCTAAGTCCAACATTTGAGGCAAAACGCCTGGAGAGATTAAGTCAAATTGTCATAGGTCCGTCATTTTTTAAATTTCCGGTTCAGCTTTACTCATATAGGACGTATCGTTGGAAGTGTTATTCGCTACCATAACATATAATAATTATGTTTTACAAAGTATCTTCATTAAAATCATTAAAACAACCTAAGTTAGCATAACCACCAAATACTTAGTCATTCAATTGGGTACTCCTTGAGAGTGTTTATTATACATTCAGTCAAAAAAGTATCGGGAATGGATGATTTGTTTATGATTCCAAATTCAAATTTATGTTTTTTTTGTAGTTGTTAGATTGGCACAACTGTTTTCCATTTTGGCGCGGAGTTTGAGTTGCATCTGTTATTTATATTAAATACAGTGCTGGTTTTAGTAATATCATATATAGTGTGTATTGCGAATTTCATAATGGACAAAAATATCGAACAAAGAGTTTGTCTTAAATTTTGCATCGCCAATGGAATTTCGTGTTCGGAGTCATTGAAAATGTTACAGAAGGCTTACGGTGAATCGACTTTATCAAAAACTCGTGCTTATGAGTGGTTCAAAGCGTTCAAAAGCGGTCGAGATGTGATGAAGGTTTGCCTCGCTCTGGTAGGCCGTCAACGTCTGCAACTGAAGTTAACATCGCAAAAGTGAAGGAAATAGTGACTGAAAATCCCCATTCAACTCTGAGAGAGATAGCCGCCGAACTTTCTGTATCTCACGATTCGATCCGTACCATTTTAACTAATCATTTGGGTATGAAACATGTTGCTGCTCGGCTAGTCCCAAAAGATCTGAATTTTCTCCAAAAACTCAATCGCATGAAAGTCGCTGAGGACATGCTAGAACGAGTCAGTTCGGACCCAACATTCATGAAACGCATTGTTACTGGTGACGAGACGTGGGTTTACGAGTTTGACATGCAAACTAGTCAACAAGCTTCGGAGTGGCGCCTTCCAACTGAACCGAAACCGAAAAATCCACGCCAAAGTCGATCAAAAGTCAAAGTCATGTTGACTGTTTTCTTTGACTATCGCGGTGTTGTGCACTCTGAATTCTTACCGGAAGGTCTAACGGTAAATTAAAGAATATTATTTGAGCGTTATGCGGCGTTTAAGAGAGCAAATTCGACGAAAAAGGCCAGATTTGTGGAAAGAAAATTCTTGGATTTTGCACCACGACAATGCGCCTTCGCACAAGGCTATCATTGTGAACGAATTTTTAACCAAACACTCAACAAATACCATCCAGCAACCACCATATTCACCAGATATGGCTCCTGCTGACTTTTTTCTTTTTCCTAAACTCAAATTACCACTTCGTGGCACCCATTTTCAATCGATAGAAGACATAAAGGAGAATTCGCGGCGAGAACTGAACTCAATTCCGGAAGCAGCGTTTAAAAATGTTTTGTTGAATGGATTATTCGTTGGCGCAAGTGTATCGTTTCTAAAGGAGCATACTTTGAAGGTGATAAAATAAATTTGGATGAATAACAGACATTTTGTGTATTATTGATCTTTTCCCGGTACTTTCTTGACAGAGTAGTATTTATCATATTAGGTATTGACAGAAAAGAGTAAATAAGTGCGTATGTGTAACACTGCCGAATATATTTATATAATACGCAAACTATTACTTATCTGTGAATCGAAAAATAAAGTAAGAAGTTCAAGGTGTTTTAGTACGAAAATTAATTTTCATCAAACGTTGGCCGAAGTGTGAGATACGTTGGAATGTCGATTGTCGGTTCTAACATCAACAGTGGAGAGGTATCGTAGTAATTAAAACCCGCTTTCTAACGTTGCTCCCCATTCTTTCTACACCGGCACTGGGCCGACCGTGTTTGGTTTTCAGTCTTCCACCCCACGCCTAAAGCATTCCATTTTAGACGTTTAGGGAGATTTCACACATACCGTAACCACACTAAACCATTACAACAACATGTGGTGATCACTAATTTGACCACTTTTTGTCGCTGCAATGTGGTGTGGTTGTGGTATGTGTGAAGTCTCCCTTATCCACGTCTACGGCATTCCTTTTTAGACGTACAGGAATGGTATATGGCAGTCCGTTGTGTAATCGGCTGTGGTTATCGATCTCGTGAGTCAGAGAGATTTTAGCTAGATTAATTTATTCTGTTTTGGATAGCCTAGTTTTCGTTGAAATCGTTTTATTAGTTTCAGGAATATTTTGTGTGTTTATTCTAGAGATAAGTTGTGTTATACATAAACCACTGCTTTGTTTTGACACTTAGCAACAAATAAGAGACTTAAGAGAGAGAAGGCAATCGTGTGGGCGGGAAGGTCTACCGAGCCTACACACCCTAGTGTCAGAGTTTCTAAACCACCTCAAGGGCCTCTGACATGGTTTATTTGACGATCGCCATTTGGCGGCCGGGACCACTGGCTTATACGTGCCTTCCGAAGCACGGAACCATTTTATTTATCAGACAATCAAGAGATTCAAGCCTGCAATGTCCTAGCCAAACTGGAAACAACTTTACAAAGTATGCTTCCCGTGGGAATCGAACCTACGAGCACCAGATAACAAGGCAAACACCTAAACCACTCGACCACAGAGGCAGTTAATAAAACTTATGCACATTCTCTATTGGACGACGACAGCTCTGACGCTTCACGTTATGGTTTCATCAGTCAATGCTCATCGACTACTGGGCTTGCAAGTTTCGTTCGCCCACCGTACATTGGCGAGATCACCCCGTTGCATTGATCTGTGCTCACGACTCGAGCCGGCTACTATTCGCAAGATATCCATTTTTAAAATGCTAGTTACTTTTTTTTGTTGTAAAAGTGTCTATGGAGAAATAGAGATTTTTATGGAATGCTTAAAATAACTCCCTCTGCTTTTAGATGATACCGCCTCCAAGCAGTAGCCATCGGCGCCCACCACAATTCTGTGATTGAAACAATTTAAAACATCATGCCTTCGAGACATAAATATTAAATCGTTGAACAAAGCAATTTTCTGATACAATGGTTCGTGAAATGAACTAATTCAGTCTAGAACCAAAATCTACACCAAAATTAGTTGCGTCGTTAGATTTAGATGAATTCCACAGTCTATCTACAAAGGTACTTTAGTTTAGTTTTATATATTTTTCCTAGGCATTATGTCTTTGATGCGGAAGCGGGGCACATCCCTGGTCAGTAGGGTGCGGGGCAGCGCCAACAGCATTATGTCCTGTAGCAAGCAGGCTAGATTATGCGTTTGTGAACCACTGCTGCAGGATATCAGCTGGGCCTGATATCCTGCAGCAGTGATGTCGCAAACTGTTTTGGTTTTTGGGTTGTTAATGTTTTACTAACATGGTTTTTAAGTTTACTGTTACTAACACTATGAGTCTTGTTACTTGATTTAAATGTAAATTATTATTATTATTATTTTAAACAATAAGTTGTAGCTAAGATATTACTTATAAGTGATGATATATTTTGCTGTATTTGTGGGAGTTTGTTGTTTATTTTATTAAAATTTGAGACAAATCTTACAAATTAAGAAAAGGGTTCGATATTTTTAATAATGCGTAAAAACACTACACTAAATATTGTCTTAATAATCTTTTAATTAACTTCACTGAATTTCACCTTTTGAGGGCCTTATAATTCTTATTAAATTAATTTGAATTACGAGTTAACAAATAACTGTGCTATGTCTCAATTTATTTTCATAAAGCCAAGTGCAACATATATACCTCCTTCAGCTCGTATCAATACCTCGTAAATACCTTTTAAAAATTCCATTTGAAAAGCGTTAGAAGTGTAATTCACAGCACACTTCTCGATACCAATTCAATGCGACCCATATAATATCCATTACGCTTGGTCTATTCAGTTTAGCCCCGGTGAAATTTACCGGAGCACTAGCATCTTTTAAAGGGCATTAAGAGTTAAATAAAATTCTCCTTTACGAGTAGAACAAACGAGGCTTCGTAAGGTGGATGTAGAGGCTTAGAGGTTTTACGCAGGGCTTTTAAAAAAAAGTGGAAAATTCGTGTGTAAGTCACCGAAAGGCTGCACAAAGATGTGGATTTGATAAAGACGCGTAGAATATCGTCGACGTCTTAACTGCGAATTTATTGTAGACTTAATTGACCCGTCTGCTCCGCTCCTATTGGTCTTAGCGTGTGGCCTAAAGCCTTCCTCGATATATGGGCTATCTACACTGAAATAATTTTTCAAATCAGACCAATAGTTCCTGAGATTAGCGCGTTCAAGCATACAAAAAACTCTTCAGCTTTATATATTAAGAACTAGTTGACCCGCGCAACTTCCTCTGCTCCGCTCGTATTGGTGTTAGCGTGATGATATATATAGCCTACAGCCTTCTTCGAAATATGGCCTATCTAAAACTGAAAGAATTTTTCAAATCGGACCATTAGTTCCTGAGATTAGCGCGTTCAAGCAAACAAACATACTCTTCAGCTTTATATATTAGTATAGATCATATATTCTACCAGCGCTTTCACCTGCGTTAATTTCGAAAACTATCCCTAGAGTCCCGGGATAAAAAGTATCCCTGCCAGTATGCTATACCAGTACATGCAATCAGTACTCGGGTATGTTCCAAGTTTCAAAATTCAATCAGCGGTTGTGACGTAACGAGGTAAGAAATAGACAGAACGACATTGACATCCAGAATTATTTTCGCATTCATAAAAAAAAATACAAAAATGTTTATTTCTTTACCAACTAGTTTAAATTAGTTTATGATTGGAGAATACATTATTAAATAAGTGTAGTTCCAGTGTAATGTCGCCATTTCATTCCGGCCGGATCTGAACGAATTCCCATCGATCCGATCAATCAATTTAGATTTTGAAAAAAAGATCTTAGAAAACAAATAGTATAATTGTGCATGCGCAACGCATTTAAAGTACCTACTTATGCAACAGCTCTATTATTTTTCCAAAAATTGCGGATCCGTTTGCCGGATCCGGTATATTGGTACAGGATCCGGTAGACGTTTAATGATGCCGGATCCGCCGGATTACAGGATCCGTTTTTTCGGATTGCAATCCCATCACCATCTTCTTGGACCAGAAGTACCTTAAGTCGGAACAGATCTGTGTGAAATTTCCGGCGAGGGCTGGAGCGACAATCGTTCTTTTTTTAAGAATGGGATTAAATGGCTCATCCCGCTCTGGGCGGAGCAGAAGGGAGGGTGAGACTCTAACTGACTAAAATCCATCCGAGTTTTTCCTAATGCCCTTTGCGTTCCAGAGCCGCGGTGACTCTTTCGAACAAATTCAGCAGGCCTGGCAGGGCACTGACCCTAGCGGGCCCCGTCTGCCTGGCGATCTACGGTATAAATTACAGCGCCTCTGTATCGAAGTTTCCACACGTTTTTATCTTCTGAAAGTTAAGCCAGAATCCTTACGTATCAGGCATAAGTTTTGCCAAAGGGCGTCATCTGCTCTAAAGACGGCACGTATTGGCACCGACTTTGAAGTCGGACACGTGTACCTATCCACTAAAGCAGGTTTTACGGATAAATATGAACTATTTAAATAGTAGTAGAGTCTGTTTCATGATAGCCACAAACAGGTGGTATTTAAGTCAAGCGAGAATAGGTTACTTCTAGGCAAGCGTGTTCTTTCGTCGACCACACTTCGCACACCATTTGGTTGAGAGATTGCGGACAAACACAAGCCTTTCAGTCTATACTTTTATACTGATATTATAAATGCGAAAATTTTGATGGATATTTGTAACTCTATCACATCAAAACAGCTCTTCAATCTTCATGAAATTTGCCACAGATGTAGATTATAGTATGGAATAACGGCACACTTTTTATCCCAAAGTATGTTCTCTTTGGATAATTTCAGACATTCACGCGGGCGGAGCCATGGGCAGCAGCGAATGCTAAATAAAAACAATAAGTTTCAATATAAGTTTATTTATTTTAAGGCGGGATAATCTCTAAAAGAGCTGAGCTAAAATTGCTGATTATAATTGCAAAGTGTATAAAAAATAACGCAAAAACTGAAAAGGGGTTGATATGAACAACTTTACTAGTTTTTTAGGGCTCCGTATCCGAAGGGTAACCAACTGGACCCTGTTACTAAGCCTCCGCTGTCCGTCCGTCCGTCCATCTGTCTGGCAGCGGGCTGTATCTCAAGAACCGTAATAAATAGAGAGTTGAAATTGTCACAGATTGTGTATTTCTATTGCAGCTATAACAACAAATAATAAAAATTAATGTTCAGGGTACGGAACCCTTCGTGTGCGAGTCTGACTCGCACTTGACCGGTTTATAATAAATGCTTGGTTTTATAGTAAAAGTTGACCATAATAATGGGAAAAATTGCTTCTTTTTAAGTAACTTCCTGTTACGAAAATATTTAAAGTTCTATAGCTATAAGCCACGTGAGTGAAACCGCGGAACAAAGCTAGCAATGAAATAAGATTCAATTTAACTTTCAGTTGGTTTGACAAACAGATTAAGAACTAAGCGAGAACTTTGACTTGCTTGTTCACGTTGTGTATGGCAGAAGTTGTTGACATTTTAATGGTTAAGACTAAGTCTTGTCTGAACGAGAAACGTCAGCTATGAACTCAGACTGAAGAGGGATTATGAATTGACTTTCTTAGGGACATTTATTTATGCCAAAATATGTACCATTTGCTATCGTCTTAGGTATGGCACACAATAGCTAGTAAAACGACAATCCGTAACGACTGCCAAAGATCTACAAATGTCAGCCGGGACCAACGGCTTAACGTGCTTTCCGAGGCACGGAGGAAACTCGCTATGTTAAGATTGTCACTCATCCACAGACCAACCTTGGCAAGCGTTGCTTAACCTTGAAGATCGACCCGTGCGGCTGTTATTATCTAGCCACGAGCTCATCCATCTTCTAATTCAACCTCTTTAAACCTCTATAAATTATTGCTTACCAGCTTCTGTCAGCGACTTAGCCCAATTGGTCCCTAGAGAACATACTCCCGGGATAAACAGTAGCCTATGTCCTTTTTCAGGCTCTAGACTGTCTGTGTACCAAATTTCATTTAAATCTGTTCCATAGTTTTGTTATGAAAGCGCGACGGACAGACGGAGTTACTTTCACATTTATAATATTAAGTTAGAATATTGTGTTATTCAAATGTATAAACTACAGTAATGTAATGTTTCATCCATACTTACAAATTTCCTCGTAAAAGATGTCGAAATAATCAAACCGACGGGAGGTGGCCTTAGTGCAAGTTTATAAAGTTCTCGATCGCGTTCGTAAATAATCAACAAATAAACGTTAATTTGTATTGAAACTTAATAAGCGCCGACAACTTTTTCCCCCATACAATTTGACATAAGCGAACGTTTATGATAACGCGATCGAGTGCGTTATATACTCGCACTAAGTTCTCTGATAACCGTGCGAGCCACTCGATCACTTCTATCAGAGTGATGTCCTGCTAAAATAACCTGTCATCTGAACATCTCATGATGTCACATTTCTAAAAATATTACACCAAAATATAACAATTATTCCACGTGCGAAACTATTATGAAACTAAATTCAAAAGTTACATCATTCTTCGACCCTACCCATGACGCTTAACCTTTCTCAAAAAGGTGTTTTATAGCCGAATCTAAGGGATGCCTAGGGACGTCATAAATCAGAAATGGAAGGCAGATACTTGGGGCAGTTTGACTTGTGGTTATTTGTAGGGAGGGGCACTCGTTTGGACAGATTTATCGATGTCCAGTCGTATTATGATGTCCCTCGAATTTCGGAAGTCTTTAACTTTTTGACCTGATTAAAGCTGAAAGTTTCTGATTTTGGAGATCGGAGAAGTTTTAATATTCTTTTTTTATGTTTGTATTCAAAATTTTTGTTTTTTTTTTTGAAATATTAACTCTATGTCGTATGTGGTAAATTTCAATTGCCATTGCAACCCTTGCTTCGTTTAGTGATAAATTATATTTCTTTTGTAAGTTGTAAATAACATTTTTGCATGTCAAATTTTATTTTAGTCAGTTTAAACTAGAGGCCAGTGTTTCCTAGCTGACTACACAGAGAAAAAACCCAGAGGTCAAAGTCTCTTTTGAAATCCATACAATTCTACTAGTACAATTATTAGGGTATTTTGAATACTGGGTCACTTAAAATTTTATACCAACCTTAAAAAAATACTAAGTATAATAAATGTTAAGTTTTTTCGAATTTTAGTTTTAGGCTAGTTTTCTTGCACTTTTTTAATAGCACCTAGGTTCGAACCCATGATCTACAACTTGAAGTCGCGGTCATTACCACTGCTACCTTGAAAGTCATTTCCTGAAGCTTTTAAAATAAATAAAGAGAATAATAACAATAAAAAATAATATGTATTGTCCAGAATAAACTAAACTTGGTTTAGTAGAAACTTCATAATTAAAGTACTATCGATAGATTGCCTTGTCAAGCTGTCGCCAGCACTGACTGCAAAATTAAATTAGAAATAGATTAACGAAGTCTATAAGGAAAACACAATTAACAAATTACGAAAGAAACTGTCTTAGTCCTTGTGTAGTTACAAAATGGCTGACAAAAGCTTTTTGCTTGAGACAAAAACATATTGCAATACAGTTAGGGCTAGTTCACACTGAGAGGTGCGGCAAGGCGCTGCGCGCATATTATAAGATAGCGAAACAATATAGAACTTTATTTACTACACGTGAAGATATTGTTATATGAGGGTTTTGGGCGTCTTTGGCAGAATTTGCATTTTGTACCCCCTTACGTTATTTTCTTTGCAGAGAAACGACAGAAAATTGCGCCAGAAAACACAAAAACTGACCAATTTTTATGGGCGCCATCTTGCATTTAGATTTCGAAACTTGTTTTCGTTATTTTGGAACCCGAACACCATGAAAAACCATCATGTGCGGAGTACCACCACACAGGTACACTTTTGAGTGAGAGAAAAGAAACATACGACGAAATTTAAAATTCGAATTAAATTTAAATTCTCTCAATGGAATTTTGTACTTTTATGAGTAGTTATTATAGTTCTTTATCATATTGCGCCTCAATGTGAGCTCACCCTGTTTTAATAGTGCTTAGTAATGTCACGGTAATTAATCATAAGAATCTTTAGACTGTTAGGAACAAAGAAGTATTTTATTTTATGTCTTAGATTATTTTTTGAGATGAGAAAATTACTATGCTTGTTTCGTTTTAGCTTCTATAGCAGTCATTGCCCTATATCTTTTTCTAAGGACCCGAATAATAAGCTGTGTAACTTTGGGTTTTATTTTATTAGTAAGAAACATTTGAAGATCACGATAGATGTCGATTCAGACTGTTTTATGTCTTTATTTTCGTTCTTCCAATTAATAATGTCATTTAATGTGAGTAGGTTAATGACCCTGTTTACATGCTAAAACCAAATAACTACAGTTTCTGTTTTACATTACATAATAGTTGACTCGCGCAGTTTCGTCTGCTCTACTTCTATTGGTCTTAGCGTGATGATATAAAGCCTATAGCCTTCCTCGATAAATGGGCTATCTAACACTGATTTTTTTTTTTCAAAACGGACCAGTAGTTTCAGTAGTGCATTCATAAAGTCGTAGCAGCTCGTAGTACTTCGTAGCACACTGCTACGAAAGCGTAGCAAAAGCTCGCTCAATCAGTTGCCACAAAATCATCAAAAATCAAAAGAAATGCTTTTCTATATCGACTTTCACATCGAATACAGAACAAGCTTTCTCGATTAGCTCCCTGAAATCTTGAACAAACAGACTTGTCGCTGGGGTGGTCACAGACATGTGATTTAAATCGATTTTGTCTGCTGAGAAAACCCAGAGTATAAAAAAGGCAATGATACCCAAAGAGGTTTGTTGAAAAATAGAAAATATTCTCGTGGTAAGTCAATATTTTTACGTGATGTTGATATAAGGGAGTCTTGCTTTTAACTAAATGGAAGGGATGCATTGTGCAAGGAGCTTTTTTAGTTTATTATTTTACAGGTAGCGAGAGGATTGGAATTTATTATACTAAGGAGAATCGTGAAACTACTAGAGCATTTTAGTGTATTTATTTTGTAAATATTTGTACCTGGTAAATAGGGAATTTGTATTTGGTACAGTGTACATATTTCAATGTTTACTCTATAAATATTTGTTTTTGCCTGCATAACGACAGAAAAATGGTATAATTAAAATTTTAAACACGGTTTGAATTTACATTTGGGAAACATCGTATTAAAATGAATGGGTTTGTTGAAAACTTAGCACACATGTAGTCCATGTCCTGGATAAGAACATGAAATACTTTTTAATCCGATAGTACAGTCTGTCACCAACATTATCTAGCCCACTTGACTATTTATTCGTTAATAGTCAAGTGGGTTAGATAAAGTTGGTCACAGACCTTACGTTCCCAAGGAATAATATTCGACTTTCACGTGGTCAAAGTCGCTTTTAGAAACTAGTATATAAGAGAGGAAATCAACGCTCTATATACGAATGTTTTCTCTATTTTGTTCGGTTTACCGAAACACCAAAAGTAATGTAAACGAATCTATGCTTACTCTACCGTGAACATTGGGGAGATGAAACTTGTGAAATAATGTGACGTATTTGTCTGGCCACGGTACAACGCGTAGAAAAAACTGTTATCGTTGAAGCAAAAAATGTTTTTCAAACGCTGAGCTGTACATAAGGAAACTTTTTTTTTGAGCTTTGTTTTTTTTTTTGTTAGGGACTAGCTTTTAACAGTCTTCACATAATGGGTGCCCGAAGATGAACGTCATGGCCGAGGCCGGCCCAGATTGAGGTGGCGAGACGACCTGGACGCGTACCGTGAAGGCTGGCACAAGGTAGCGCGGTAAAGGAATACTTGGAAGGACTTGGGGAAGGCCTTTGCTTAGTAGAGGGGCCTGCAGACGATAGATAGATCGGGGACTCTATCGACCACGCTGTAAGGTCCCTGGAGTCGTGGTCATGTCCCAGTGCACCCGGACATCGCTGAAAGAAGAGGGAGCCCGAACGGGCATAGAAGAGTGAGCCCAGAAGTAGGCCACGCTGGATGGGTCGCGAATGTCATGCGTAGCAGTCCTCGTGACCCACCCATCAAGGCGAAAGTAGGTGCACAGGCGAAGTTTTTAGTGGGTGTAAGTCCCACATAACCACGTCGTCTCCCCGGATGATGTGGAGGCATTTTCTTCGCACGGAAAAAAAAGGCCTTTGATTAGCAGTGGTACAGGCTAACTAGAAAAGTAATACTAATTGGAGAATCTTCTGTTCACTAAATTAATGACAAGTAATATTGGTTAATTTAACCTTTTTTACGATTCTAGAAGCCACAAAAACAAGGTTATGCCGAGTTCTGTGCATAGTTGAAGTTTTACGTCATGGTTGTGGAAAATCCTAAAAAAAACGCTTCGTCATTCAGATAAAGCTAACATTCATACCCAATTTTATAACACTTTTTCAACGTGTTATATCTCTTTCTTTTCCAATACTAAAATTATTTGCGTCAAAATATGTATAGCTACTTCCGTAAACATGTATTCATACTTAAGTGGATTACATAATATGTCCTTTCTTCGGCAAACTCAATCACATTTTGGAGCAATATTGACTGGAATTAGATTATTTTTTTAAGTGCCCGCCGTGCTCTAGGGCATACTGTTTAATGTCAAACATGTTACCGTTAATGCTAAACGTAACAAGGTTATGCCGAGTTCTGTGCATAGTTGAAGTTTTTACGTCATGGCTGTGGCAAAATCCTAAAAAACGCTTCGTCATTCAGATAAAGCTAAGATTTATACCCAATTTTTTAACACTTTTTCAACGTGTTATATCTCTTTCTTTTCCAATACTAAAATTATTTGCGTCAAAATATGTATAGCTAATTCCGTACACATGTATTCATACTCAAGTGGATTACATAATATGTTCTTTCTTCGGCAAACTCAATCACATTTTGGAGCAATATTGACTGGAATTAGATTATCTTTTTAAGTGCCCACCGTGCACTAGGGCATACTGTTTACTGTCAAACATGTTACCGTTAATGCTAAACGTTTTATATTATGTTATAGAATCTTTTTAATTTGTCAAATATTTCCAGCGACTGCGCCATAGTTACGATGCATTTTTACACATGAAAATTTCTTTTTAGGGTTCCGTACTCAAAGGGTAACCTAACCAAAAGTAATACTTTGTTAATGCTTTCAGCCCTCTATTCATCGTCTTCCGTCTGTCAGCGGACTGTATCTCAAGAACCGTAATAGGTAGGTAGGCAATAGGTGTGTATTTCTACTGCTGCTATAACTACAAATAATAAAAACTAAATTAAATTAACCTTCAAGCGGTCGCGCGGCGTCGAATCGACCGCGCTCGATAAGTTTTCGCTGATTACATCGAGATTTCTCGCCTCAAGTATTTCTCTTTACCAGTAGCTTTTCATTAATTCACTATGCACAAAAATGAATGCATTCTACTCTTCTCCGAACCTTTGTAGTTGAATAGAATGCATTTGTTTAGGTCGCGGCGCAGGCGTCGAAACGACTACACGCGCCTGGCTCTTTCTTTTACCTTAACGAGATGACTAATTTCGAAGTAAAATACCTGAGTTGATAAAATAAACACTTTGATAGTAATTATTCGATTGCATAGAACTAATAAAAAATAAAAAAAATCTAAATAAAAATGAGAACACAAGTCAGTCTCCCAAGAGAACAAAACTTTGGTTTGGCGGGTCTGGCGTGCATAGCTGGTTTGTAATCGAACGATAGTGGGTTGTTTTAATTTTAGTTCCAAAAAATTGTTGCCTAGGTTAAAATTGATAATGTCTGAAAATAGAATATAAATAATTGTTAATTTACCAGTATTCTAAATTCCTGAAATCTCACATAGGTCTTTTAGGTTACGCGCGACCGCTGTCGCTACAAATACCCACGCGCCCGCTTGAAGGTTAAAGATACGGAACCCTTTGAGTACGGAACCCTTTGAGTACGGAACCCTCATTCAAGACGTGTTTTTTTTCGGTTTATGGTACGGAGCCCTTCGAGTGAGAATACGACTCGCACTTGGCCGGTGTTTTTTAATATTTTAGTTAAAGTATAAAACCTCTGACTCGACGGTTGATGAAAAAGCAAAGAATAACCGAAAACATAGTACATTCGAGTTAGTTTTCTGTAGCAAATGTTTTCTCCTTTAGTTATCTCTTCTCGCTACGTTGTCGTGTCGCCTCAAGTCTGAGAGAAAAATAGACATAATTAGTTCTTGTCATAGGAGTAAATTGTGTAGTTTATTTATCTTATTTTCTTCGCTAGATTCAGTGTGCTTTTCCACCAATGAGATCACTTCATTTTGCCAGTCTGACTTGGCGCAGTTTTGGTGGATATTAGTATACTATTATGGTCGGGGTGAGTCGGGCTCAGTGCAAGTCTCATTAACAGAGGGTAAAACTTTTGTTTTGTGAAAATAGCCCATCAAAGATCAATCAATCAATAACTTTACTGTGGATTATAGGAAGGCACATAATATAGGTCTTAAATAATTTAATTGCGATCAGCTATGTCCCGCTCTTAGGGCATACAATAGTTACATATAGCCTTCTTCCGGGTAAATACGCTCCATCGTAGACTTGATCTTTGTCATCTCTGTCCTAGACTAGAATCTAGAGCAAACCTATCACAAAAAAAAAAGAAGATTATATTACATCCAAAAGTAAATAGACAAGACAGGCCGTTATCCATTATTTTTGAACCGCCGGCTGCTGAGCGTTCTGCAACGACGAGGTAGTTTTAAAACCGTTGTATAACTACCGCCAGAACATACTAATAATAGGCGAGAGATGCGAGAGACAGGAGCAAACAATGTGTGCGCACATAGCTGAAAGGAGTCCGCTACGCATCTTCGCACCACCGAGATTCCAGCTACACACTGTTTCACGGCTTTGCTACGCATACTTTCACCCCCAAGACAGCTTTGGAGGATACAGTCAAACATTTTAAAGGTGCCGCTACACATTCTCTCGCTGCCAAGATACCTCGTACATCTCTAATAGAAAAGCACCCTTACACAGTGGTATTTATGAGTTTTAGAAAACATAGCTGACCCAGACAGCCCAGACGAGAGTCCGGTCTAACATGGTAGGTACATAACTCCAAGCATTTCATTAAAAGAAATGTAATTTGAATTTATGAATTCAAACGACTTGCCTTACCCAGGTTTATCTTAGAAATAATATTTTCTCGTCCCCAGAAATCACGATAGACGGAATATTCAGTCTGGTTATCATTCAAATGTCCCTTTTCTTATATCCTTCCGATCTATCAAATAGATCTCACGTTTTGTGGAATATAAGGGTCTTATACAGGGTGCGCAATGTGGAAGTGATGTGATGAGAGTGCAAAAATACGATATACAGGGTGCTTTTATTGGTAATGGGAGCCTGTCACTCACTGAACGGTTTGGTGAGGGAACAAAATGGCGCTTAACGCGTTGAGTGTTGTTGTAGATTTAATATAAATGCTTTCTTTTGTTGAGGATTTTGGTGAGAAAATATCTTCGAGGTGGTTTTTTTAAGTGGCATTTAAAGTAAGCCGTAAGGAGTTCGTGGCTAAATAATAACAGCCCCTTTTTTAAGGATAAGAAATCATCAAATGACTCCTCCCAAGGAAAGAAGAAGGGAGTGTCAGACTCCCTTCTGCTTCAGCCAGAGACTCCTTCGTACCTCGGAAAGCACGCTAAGCCGTTGGTCTCGGCTGTCATTTGTCAATCTTTGGCGGTCGTTATGGACAGACAGAAGCCAGAAAAATTGACTTCAGCCTTGCCAAGAAGTACCGTGATATCCAGTTAAAGGATTGTGGAGGTTTGGTAGGCAGCCGCTCCACGTAAAATACAGATATTCAGATGAAACCGGTTCAACTGGAAGCCGAACACTACATACAACACTACATAGCTGGAAAAAGGCTAGGCAGATGATGATATAAGGTAAGCCGATAGTCCCGACTGTTATTTGGACATTTTTCACAGGTAGACAGTCGTTACAGATAAGCAGAAGCCTGTAAATATGACACCAACTTTTCAAAGAGGTTCCGTGTTACCCAGATACTGGGTTGTACCTATTCAGCTATATCTCGTTAGACTGGAGGCTGACCCCAATATTGAATATCAATCATCAATATGTCGGAGAAGTGAAATAAAAGGCTTGTTCACGTACTAGTAGCGACATCTCTTAGCGTTTGGGATACATCAGTCGACTAACCAAATCGATAACATCTGACATAGAGTCAGTAGTTCGACTGAGGGTAGTCAATGGACTGTCACGTGTGACGTTTGACATGTGTCATTTATGCCAAGGTGGGGCTAGATTGTTAGCGACACGACACAATTGACACCCAGAGCTCAACCGCGCCGGTTGTGCGCACTAATTCTAATCAACCACGTGCATAGTGGCGGACACCGATGATATTTTGGATTTAAATCCCTCTACATCTCCGACAAATATAAAATTCTTCCGTTACAAAAGCTTTTTAGATAGCTTCCCAATATTTCGTAGGGGAGCATTATGAGAGGAATACTCGAAATTCTCACGGGAACGGGAAAAAACGGGATATGCGCGTACGGAGGCGCGGGCCAAAGCTTGTGTATTATAATAGAATACTCTTTATTACGTACACCATATTTATCAGTTACACAAAAGATTGATGAAGAAAACATTACATAGGGGTGATACAATAGGCGGTCTTATCGTTAAAAGCGATATTTTTAAGACAATCTTTGGACGAATTATATTTGTAATTGGGAAAGGGCTAGGCTGATTGATTATAATGTAAGGTAGGATGGTATTATATTATACTAAATGTAGGTAACTAGCTGAGTCAAAAACTCGTTTTTGGGAAAGAAATGATGTCACAAATAACACGCGTGAGAGGAGCTCGTGGCTAGATAATAATAGCCACACGGGTCGATCTTCAAGGTTAAGCAACGCTTGCCAAGGTTGGTGACCATCTTAACATAGCGAGTTTCCTCCGTGCCTCGGAAAGCACGTTAAGCCGTTGGTCCCGGTTGTCATTTGTAGATCTTTGGCAGTCGTTACGGATAGTCAGAAGCCAGTTAATCTGACTCCAGTCTTGCCATGAAGTACCGTGTTACCCAGTTATTGGGTGGTGGAGTTCTGGTAGGCAGCCGCTCTGCGTAAAAAATTGGTATTCAGCTAAATCCGGTTTGACTGGAGTCCGACCCCAATATAGTTGGGAAAAGGCTAGGCAGACGATGCCAAATAACACGCGTGTCAAATACCTCGACAGGCTGTTAAAAATTATTTCAAAACTACTTACGCGCGTTCAACTATTTGTCACATCAATTTTCAAATAATTATAGTACAAGAAACTGGACTTAAGTGTAGAATAATTGAAGTTCAATAAATATCAAAATTACTAGCTGTTGCCCGCGAATTTGTACGCGCATAACCTGTATTTTCCCGTTCCCATAGGAGTTTCGGAAAATCTTTTTTTTTTTTACTATTGATAGGCACGCGCTTGACCACCATCTTACCTGATGGTAAGCGATGATGTGGTCGAAGATGGAGCACGCTTGCCTAGAAGTAACCTATTCACTCATGACTTAAAGACTCCCAGGTTGTAGCTATCAGGAAACACAGACTCCGGCAGGGAATTCCACTCCTTAGCAGTACGCATTATGAATGTGTTCCCAAAACGTTTTGTACGTGTGGGTGGGATGTCCACCATGTACCGGTGGCGCATCGCCGTTCGTCTTATGTTCCGATGATACAACGGGCTTGGCGGAATTAAATTATGCAATTCCGTCGCACGTTCCCCAAAATGCAACCGGTAGAAAACCGACAAGCCAGCAACTCGTCGTCGATGCTCAAGACTTTGGAGCTTCGTCGCGACTCTTCTTTGAATCTTCTCTTAGTGCTCCCCACATACACTCCTCAAGGAATCTACATGTCAAATTTCAACTTTCTACCACCAGTTATTTCAGCTGTGCGTTGTATGTCAGTCACTCAGTCACGGAAGATTTTTTTTTATTTGAGAATGGTTTGCTCTTGACTCTAGTCTAGGTCAAAGATGACAGAGACAAAGTCTACGATGGAGCGAGCTTACCCAGAGCCTGTTCACTCTAACTTTGAAGAAATTAGGGTTGTAACCGTTCGAAAACACTTTTATAAATATTGATTGATTGTCGTCTTGTTAAACTTATCCTTCAAAATTTCTGTTCGTCAAAACACTATACTTTGTTTACCCAAAGATTTTAACTTTACACAAACTTTTAAAAGGCACCTTGTTCGGTGGAAAATTTGATAGCACTAAGTGAGAAACATTATAAACTTTAAGCGGTAATATCCAAAATTGTGTTTATCGAAGTTTCGGCATTGTGATAATAATTTACACTAGCAGCGGTACGAGTTACTAAGGGTGAGCTCACATTGAGGGGCGACACGAGGCTAGGCCGCGAATCGTATCACGATTTGTCGCGATGTAGTTTTAGTCTCTTATTCGAAATGCACAAAGCTGTGGTATGCGGTTCCGGAATAAGGTATTTGACTGGATTTTTTTACAACATTTCTCAAAACCTAGAGGGAAAAAAAGGCTCAGTTAAAAATATTGCTTAAAAATCTCAAAAAATGGCGGTGTTGTCAGCGTTTTAAAATCTGTGAGCAGAGACAGAACTAGTGGCGTGTGACGTCACTCACAAGTTCCACCATATTGAATTGAAGCTATCCAGTACAAACGACATTTTGTTTGACAAGGATAGAAGAATAACTTCAAAGGCGTATAACTTCTGTGTTTTTCCAGCAATGTTATTTATTTTATTTTTAGTAACATTATCAAATAAGTATTCATTTATGTAGACTTTTCATAGTAGTCAAATACCCTATTATAAACATAGACATAGGCAAAACAACATGAATTGTCTTTTGTTGCGCCGCAGTATGCGTTAGTGGTGGGGATGATTGTGTCATCATGCATTGTGCGTTCCGTTCAAGAGAACCAAGCTTGATTCCGCGGTGTTTTGTTTTTTTAATTGTCTCATTTAAATGTACATAGTAATAAAAATCTTTACAAGATCTACAAGATTTAACGCAATACCTGAAAACGAACGACAAACACTTAAATCACAAAATCAAATCAGCTGTTCTGTATTTTATCAAATAATGCATACATGGGGCTTAAGTAATTTATGTATGCGCTGTTTTTTTACGATTTCAGGGTTTTTGAGTATGTGTTTTCAGGTTTCGTTTAATAGGGATGATTGCAGAGTAATCAAAATATGATTCTATTGAGTCCTAGGTTATCGAAAAATATTAAAGACGTATTTTTGCTTTTCAACTCAATTCAAATTGACAAAGAAAAAACGCACCAAAGATCAAGAGTAGGGGCTTGTGACGTCACTTTAAGGTAAAAAGTGTACTAAAATGTGACGTCACACGAGTTTTCAATGCACTGTAACACCTAATTTTTTTGTTTATGTGAATAAAGAAAAAATACGTGTCCAATATGTTTTGGAAATCTATCTGAGGAATTGATTAGATATTTTTAGTCATCTACCCTATTTGTGAAATATTGTTGGTACCGCTATAATATAAGCTGCGTGCAGCGTCGCGTCGCGTCTTTGTGTGTGATGACCCTAAGGGTAAGAGATGTAATCTTAAGTTATATGTATGTGACCAACCGCGCGCGAGCCGAGCGAGCGAAGCGAGCGGTGCCGCGGCAGCGGCCGGCGAGCTTTACTTCTCGAATATTATTTGGTGACCATTTATCCGTTTTGGTAACCGTTTAGAACTTTTTTGGTAGTAAAATAGGTACTTTTTTGGGCGGTGTTTAAACACAAGACTTATTCAATTGGCGCCATTTTTATTCTTCAAATAAAAGTTATCTGACTAACTGTTTTATTTACAGGTAAGCTCGCTCCATAGTAGACTTTGTCTCTGTCATCTCTGACCTAAACTAGAGTCAAGAGCAAACACATGTGAAATTAAAAAAATAAGATTTTTTTAAATACTTAATTAAGTATTTTATTTATTGTATTTAACTTTGTCCGTGTGTCAGTGCGGGGTGCCAACTGAAAACCAGCGCTGAGTGTCTGTCGCCCAGAAAATGCTGAGATGGTTCTGGTAACGCTTTCAGTACAGGCACGCTTATTATCTCTGTATTGTTGTACGTTTGTGTCGGTGCTGAATAAAGGTTTTCTCATCATCATCTGCCGGGGTCGGCTCCCAGTCAAACTGAATTCAGCTGATTACCAGTATTTTACATGGAGCGGCTGTCTACTAGACCACCACAACCCATTAACTGAATAAAGATTTTCTAATCTATCTTATTCTAATTAGCACCCGTTCTAAGGTTGTTAGCTGTCAATAAATGCCTGGAAAAAACAATAATTTCCAAGCAATTTATCCCAAAATAAAGATTCGATTATAATTACAACCTAATGTCAAAAGTTTACAACTCAAATTCAATTGGAGTGCCAATGTTTGTGTCCCACTTTTCAAAACATTGTCCCCAATGAATCTAAAATGATAGTAACTTTCTTCCTTTCACGGCCTTGGCTAAATTAAAGAAAACTTTTTGTTAATACAAAAGTCGGGCTTTCGGAAAATCTTGAAACCAAATAACAAAACACGGTCGCGCCAAATATGTAAAACGTTCGGGGAATTCGAAATTCAAAATGTCTTCTCGCAGTTTGAGGTATCAACTCTTTGGCTTTATCTAATAGGGTAGTTGACTAAAAACATCAAAGGAGATGTTCCAAAATGTATGGACCCTGGGCCATGTCCTTGTACACTATACTTAAAAATATAGAAATATATTAAAAACAGTTCTCAACTGTCCAATTTCTTTAAAATAGCTTTGTTTGCTGGTAAAACAAAATAAATTACACTTGAAATTGCAACACGGTGTGACATTGCTATGACAGCTGACAGTTATTTTTCTATGATCTGTAACTAAATCGGTGCGACGCCATGTTGAAAATCGATAAAAGTAATTTATAAACATCAATTAACTACCACAACAGTAAACATTTAAATGAATTAAATGTATTTTTCCCGAATTCTACGGATTTTTCTATTTTTTATGAGGTAATGTACATATACCTGGCCCATTTTGAAACATCTCCTTTAAAAAGAGAAGAAAAAATGTTTTTATTTCAGACATTTTTGGTCCATAATATTGTTAGTAGTAAGATTAAAAACGGGTATAATTTAGACGGTCACCAAAAAATGGATCAATGGTCACCAAATGGTTGATGGATCAATGGTCACCAAATTCTATCCAACTCAACTGTGATTGCCATAAAATGTAGGATTGGGGTTACAAACTGGATAAAATAGGTTAGGTTAGGTTAGAATTGTGACCAACCGCGCGCGAGCCGAGCGAGCGAAGCGAGCGGTGCCGCGGCAGCGGCCGGCGAGCGCTACTTCTCGAATATTATTTGGTGACCATTTATCCGTTTTGGTAACCGTTTAGAACTTTTTTGGTACCTAGTAAAATAGGTACTTTTTTGGGTGGTGTTTTAACACAAGCCATTAAAAACTATGTTAGGTACATTTATAAAAAAAAAATATTTAAGTATTTGCCGCCTTCTGGGGCCCCGGGCACACGCACTTGTACTCAAACCCAGTGCCCCAGAAGGGGGCTGTCCAGCTTGTGGCTGAGCACGTTCAGGATTGTGTTGGCGCTCCCACGCGCGCGGAACATCAGCAAAGCAATACGGGGCCGCAGTTCAGTGTGAAACCCGTCTGTATGCGCGAGCGCAAACATCGCAGACGCACTACAATAGCGTGGGAGCTCCACCAGCACCCTGAACGCTTTATTATTAGTCCGTTAGATTGAATTAAAAAAATATTGGATACGAATTTTAATTTTTACGCGAAAATAAAATAAAACGATATAGTGCGTTAAAAACTTGCGTGACGTCACATTTCGGTATACTTTTTATCGAATAGTGTTGCCACCAGACCCCACTCCTAATGTTTAATGTAATTTATATAATTCAATTTTATTGAGAAAAAAAAAATACGTGTATCCTATATTTTTTGGAAATTTTTCGGACGGATTAATTATTT
This sequence comes from Lacanobia oleracea, assembly GCA_950371165.1. Taxonomy (NCBI): domain Eukaryota; kingdom Metazoa; phylum Arthropoda; class Insecta; order Lepidoptera; family Noctuidae; genus Lacanobia; species Lacanobia oleracea. The sequence goes on from OX493406.1 coordinate 18,942,551, forward strand.
TTTTTTAGTCATCTATCTTATTGTACAGAAGTATATTCTTAAATGGGGTTTTTGATACGTTAGTCTGTTAGATATGTATGAGTAGAGCAGTGGTTCCTAATCTTTTCAATATTGTTACCCCTGTGACCTATTAGGAAATCTGATTTTACCCCGACACACAAATCAAATACGAATCACAAATCAATTAATTAATTTGTGTGATCACAAATTGCACATCAGTCATATTAATTTTTGCGCCCATTTTTACAGTCTCGTTTTTCAAACATCGTATGTTCCATGTTATAAAATTTAAACCATCGATGATTTAACGATTTCGATCTATTTTCCCAACATGGCTCATCCCTATTGGCGAGGTGAACGTGACGACGCGACGGCAGCGAGAAAAATGTATTTCTTAGGTTAGGTCTTAATTATTTAGGTTCTTTGTTACCCCCACAGAATAGCTGATTTACCCCCGCGGGAGTAATTACCCCCAGGTTCGGAACCACTAGAGTAGAGGGTCTCCGTGGTACATAGACTGCAGAAAATGTGACATATCTTTTTAAATAGTATTATGACTAAGAAAATATCTAACGCAAAATAAATACAAGTATTTATGTATGTTTCGAGTTTTGTACCTTCTTCTTCTCCAGTCAAACAAACGCGTTAATAAAGAAGAAATAATTTTGTGGAACAGGGTATAAAGTCCCGCAAACATCCACAGAAAAGGGACGATCCTCCGATCGGACGAGCGTTGTGTCTGGTGGGCAACTGCCCTATAGTTGGTATTCGGACTGTTGTCCAAATTTCGAAGAAAACTTTGATACTGCGATGCAAAATTTCGTTCAGTAGTTCGCTGCTGGCGGTATACAGGATGTTACAGACTTACCTGGTCATATCTAGACGTGTAACTCGGTATCTGTTACTCTTAAATATGACTTCAGAGTTCGCACTTATAACATAACCTGTTAACGACTCTGTGTTATTTTTGTTGAGTTACAAATTTCGTTTCATTAGTTTTCTTGTGGCGGCATCGGCTTTGATGCCGCCACAGTAATAACTTACAAAAAAAAACTCTAGACATTAAAATACAAATTCATCCGTAGTCAAGTGTGCATTAAATCATATTTTAACCTCAAACATTGGTTTAAAAATTAAAAATGTTGACGCAATGATCTGACCAATCGCGTGGTGCAATGAGACATACCCTCGATTGGACCTGAACTGCAGCAGACGGGACTTGAGCCCGCGGCGCGGCAGAAATTTGGGGCCTCCTTGCGTGCTAACATACAACCTCTGTTAATGCTGTTAGTCTTTAGCGACAAACGTTTGTACAACCACTGGAGGAACCTTGGCTTTGAAATAAGTGGCAAAGGAATTACTAACATACAGTCGGCGAAAATATGCAGGATGACTTTTAAGGAAAACCTACAGATCAGGGCCATTACCGGGACCTGTTCGGGCCGCTGTCCGTCACAACATGGTCTGACAAATCCCGGGAACGACCAGATATGAACGTGTATGAACGATTTCGTGTAACATGTATGCACCGATATTTTCTGAGCTCCGGACAGACCACGGACCAGCCACGTCCCGAGCGTCAGACTTTTGAAATTAGAAACTTATATAAGGTCGAAAATGCACAAAGCGAGCGTTGCGGCTGGTAACGAACGTTTCATGATGTTTGTGTCACTTTGCTGTGCATTTCTGGCCGTGACGCACTGGAACTATTAGCACATAAACGTCAATGTTAATGTATGTATGTGTAAAAGGAACAGTTTCGAATTAGCAACGCTAGATGACGCAGTCAACGCAAATGCACGCACCTTATAAATGTTTCTAAATTCAAAAGTCTATTGTGAAAATACTCGCCAGGGATTATGAGAGCCTATTGGTCATTTCTAAACAGTACGTTTCCATGCAAACGCATTGGCTGGCTGCCGCTTATTTCAAAGCCCCGGTTTAACACCACAATGCGGCCCGCGCTTTATGACGGGAAAGATTGGACGCGGAAAACCTCTCGGAAAGCAATCCTGGGTAATTGTATTTTTACTAGAGCGGTGTTCGCAAAAAAAACCGGTATTTTCCAACAAAACCGGTATTTTCTCCGAGGCGAAGTGCGTACGTGAAGGGAGGGTTAATCACGGCAGTATCGCCTTTCCTAATTGAATTATAGATCGTAATGCTAGCTGTAAGTATTTCTTTTTGGTTGTTTATTGTTTTGCTTGTAAATATATTTTGGTTAGGTACATTGAACTTGAAATTGATCGAGGGAAAGATCGTTTGAAAAAAAATAATTATAATTTATAGTATCTATAGTTTAGTAGTATAGTTCTGTTGTAAATTATAATATTTTTCTTTTTTAGACATGTAAACGTAAAACTTATCTACTGTTACTACTGGTAATTATTTCTGGAAAGTGAACTGCGTTCTGAAATACAGGCTTGGCCTAGCTCAGGCGCAGTTGCTCATTTTTATTGTGGTGCAAATAACACTATTTCAATTATAATACTGTACAACATGTAACAATTTTTTAAAACAAATAAATTATTATTATTATAAGTGTTGTGATCTCTCTGTAAATATTTGTTAAATAATAATAAAGAAATAGTAGGTATTTAGAAGTAAGTTTTGAACTTGGGAAAAAAAATTAATACTTTTTTTTTATATAATGGAACAACTAATGTTTTTTTAAGGACCGACTGTTCAATGGCTAAATTACTTTTATCTGAGGAATAAAAATGAGAGTTTGACAATTTTTGTAGGTACGGAAAATATGTCAAACAGTTATATTTATTTCACCATTGAAAAAAGCCTCTGGAGTTTTTTTTAGAAAGCAAATTCACTGACAACTCTACTCCTTTTCCTTTGCTCTTATTTTATTTTTTTACGCCAAGCTGAACGGTTTTTGGTAGGAAAGAATTATCCTCTTAAATCAAACCCAATCGAATACTGATTTACTTTTTATTGATCTCCAGTTTATTTGATTCTAGATCTTGTTTGGATTTCTACTTGAGTTGGGTTCTAAATTCAATAGAATATTTTATTCGATTCTACAGACGAACTCGCTTTTTCGAATAAAATGTTAAAGTTTACCTTCAAAAGCTTTCATACAAATTGTCAAATACTTACAAAATTCCTCGTTTTATATTTTTTTTAAACAAAAAAAAGAAATTGCACCTTATTAGATAGTTATGGCAAAAATCTTAAAATTGTTTATCCCACTATGATTATTCCTGTTATTATCAATGACTATAAAAAGTACAATCAACAAAGCTATTTGGTATGCAGGCAGCTAACTTGCAACTACTTTAAACAATGTTGTGAGTATGCTGAGTAGACAATTATTATACACCACACTTGGAAGGATGTCATTCGCTTAAAAAGTTAAAATGCACACATTAGAAATACATTTTGGCAGTCCACTAGAAAAAAATATATTTATGCTTGTATACCAAATAGTTATGTTGACTGTACATTATGTCACTGTGACACAAAGCCTGCATGAAAGACAAATACTAGTCTTGTTAGCTTTACATAAAGTAACATTTACAATAGCATGATAAAGTTACTATATCATGTCTCCCATAAAGAGCAAGTGCCCTCAACTCCCAGTCTGCTAAGAGAGAAAAATCTGTGTTAATTATTTAAAATAATTGAGCAAAGATATCCATTTTTTTATTTTGTAAATAATCTCAAACAAAACTGCAGTTCAAAAATGTACTTTTCCGTTAATTTTATGGGTATCATAACAGTTAGATATTATGTTAGACACTTTATGGTCCAAGGTTAGACATTAAAGTGTATTAATACTAAAATCCTCCATAAAACGAGGACTAAAGAATTTTTATTTAAGAGTATCATACGTGAACCTATTTTTAAACCTATAAAAGACTGGATGAGCACAAATTGATATTTTTATAGGCTATTTGCACGGTTCAGTTGAGAAAATACTTCCCATTTTTTATTATTAATTTTCAGTACGTTCGAGTCTGTTCTAGCATCTTTTAATATCTATGTGTGACAGAATTTTAAAATTAGAACGTTAATGTTTTAAGTATTCCTGTTTTAACTACAGAAATAAAGAAATGGACTAAACTTTACCTGCCATTAATAATAAAAAGCGACATCACCTTAAGGCCCCCTCTGTCGGCGGGTTTACCGTGTAAATAGAAGCAATTATATGGCTCGTTGTTTTGTTATCCAAAATACTGGTTGGTCCAAGTCCAGCGTTGCCAACGTGTGCGGAATTCCCCAAACTGCGGGGAATATCAAATTGATTGGGGATCGGCAAGATGGGGGGAAATTGAGGGATTCTAAATAAGTATCGATTTTATTCTTCCGATATTATTCTAAATATCGAATTTGTGGGGAATCAGTAGATTTTGTCCCCAAATTGGGGAAATTGACTTGCATTTTCGGGGAATTTATTAAATTGGTGTCGGCAGCACTGTCCAAGTCGTAGGAGGGCCTAGCACTAATGTTTTTGACGTACAATAACGTAATGTAAAATTGTATCTACTATAACTTAAGTACTCATTCCAAACATAATATTTATTTGAATTGGATACTTTATTCATATTTTATGATACATATTGTGTATATTGCATTAAATTAAACCAAAATACCATGGTGTTGTTTTTATTTTTATTCGAAATTCACTTTCGTTAACGTTTCTATTCAAAACATTCGTACTATGCTGTCAGTGTCACCTTAGTGACTATGAACGACAGAAAAGAGACAGTATATTGGCGACACATTCACTTCTTCTCTTTCTACATTTTAGTCAATTTTGGAACGGTAATGCTCAATCCAGTTCTCTATGTCCATGACCCAGGGATTATTTTCTTCTGAAGAAAATATCGGTAAGTTTTTAAGTGTTTCTAGTAAACAAGTTAATTCCTTTGATATTGCATCCTTACGTAAACAATAAACAGCCGTATTATAATACAGTATAAGAATGTCTTGTAAATCGATTGCTATCAGTTTTCTTCGTAAGTAATTAATATCAGCAATTCGACGCTTATTTGCGCACATTCTTGAAGAGTTTTGCTGATTTCTGAAGTACGAATTCCGGTTTTTAATGATTTCAACCCTTACTAATGATTGGGGGAGCCGAAATTGGAATTCAGATCGAGTTAATGAGGCCATTTTTAAGTACCTTCTGCGTTACAACAAAGCCCTTCTGGGGTCATTAAACCGTGCCCGGGTTTATGTTTGAATTATATGCTGTTTTAATTACAACAGGCTACGTTATTTTACATTATCATTACATGACTTGGGAATTATTAGAGTATATAAAAGCTTGTAATATTTTTTGTAAAATAATTACAAAGTAAGAAACCAAACAAAGTTACAAATAATAACTAACCACTCTTTAGATTTTAGACTTTCTTTAAAAAATAAGATTTTAATAAGAGTACGTTTCTTTATTTTATATTCAAGAAATTCATATAGCGTCATACAAAATAGGGTCCTATTATATTTAAAAAGATATCATAAAATACAAAGAAAATACGCAAGTGGCAGGGTAATTGTATAAACAAGGGGACACCTTGCCCTCATTTTTTGACGACGAAAAAGAAAAAAAAAAACAAACTTTCTCAACAGCCGTCGTGAAGGACCTTTTTCAGAAACTGTCACCTCCTCGAGTCTACGTAATGTTGGTACTTGTGCAAGTTTTGAAGTTTGGTAGAACTGGGGTGAAGTGACAGTTGGTATCACAGAGGTTTTAGGTAAATTGCGAAGTGTCCTTTAGGTCAAGTGGGGTAGTTATGCTCGCGTAAATTTGGGGTTGGTTTAATATGTTAAACCCTTTATTCTTAGGCTGGTATACCTATACAACTATTATGATGTACATCACTTAAACTTCTTAGGATCAATTGCTTTTTTAGTTTGCTGAAAATATTGGACTGTCAACTCCAGACATTTTTATTGATTTGGCAAAATGCCAAATCAATAAACAAAATATTTCAATACGTAAAAGATCTAACAGTAACGTTCTCTCAATTGGAGGCTCTCAAAGACAGGCACTAAGCGACAATGCGACAACGATGCCACAACTCGTATTCATAGTGTCCATAGAACAAAGCGCTGTCGTATTGTAGCTTCGCCTGTCTGAGAAGGTCTTCGCGCGGACGTTGCTAGAGACAAACTTAAAGATTCAGAAGAGAAAAGATATAATCAAAGTAATTTAATTAAAAACAAGTCTGCCATTTAACCCTCCCCTTACGTTTCAAAAATAAAGAGAATATAACAAATATTTATCCAGCGAAAACGATTGTCAAAAAAAAACAAAATGGCCGCCTTTGATATTCACCAAAGTCACGTGACAATCGTTATCGTCGCTAGAATGCCACTTTGTTAAGTAATTGCCCAACAGGCTTTAGACGAGTGTAAATTTGAGGGCCTAGTGCGAGTTTTTTAACGTACTCGATCGCGTTAATGTAAAAGTTCGCTTATATGTCAATCTGTATGAAAAAAAGAGTTGTCACGAGACGGTGCTTATTCAATACAAAATTACGTTTACGCTAACGCAATCGAGAGCGTTGAAAAACTCGCACTAATGCCACTGTTAGCGGTAACGTAGCGAAGACGATTGTCTAAACGTCAAAAATTTCGCTATTGTTCGTCACGTGATCAATCCCTTAAATTTTTTGACAATTGAATTCGCTAATAGTACCTCTATAGCCACTTTATTAAGAGCCCAAGGCAGCTTTAAAACTATTGTAAGTAAACTAAGATTAGACTTTGTCCTAAGCTGTTGCGTTAATATTTTACCACATGTATCATTATTTGTAGATTTGTCTAGACCTGTGCGCTTTTCCGAGAGAAGAGAGAAGCATCGTGCTGTTATGTGTTGCCCAACTTTAAAGCTGAATACAGACCAGGCTAACGAAGGCTAAATACATTTGAATGTTTGGCTGCACCTTATTCTGCTTTTGAAAATGTGTCAGTTTATTAAAGGAACGCTTTTTTCGTGATATGTGCCTTAATTATATACATTTTGTAACGTTTTAGTTTGTCTGCTTTATGTACTAGCTGTCTGCTTTATTGCTAAAGTTGACACTGTCAGGTTTAGGGTACAAGAAAATACAGTCGGTTCTGATAAAAGTGGGTAAAATAATACCACAAAACATGTCGATGCTGACAACTGTAAAACATTTTACTCTATGGCTAATATACAAAATTATAGGACTATTTTGCCCGGTTCAATACGTACCAATCTGTTCTGATTTATCTCTACTGAAAACATAATAATATATCTTTATGAAAGCAAGTCAACAAATCGATTACAGAGTTGCAGATATGAACTAGCGTTAAAAACTTGCTGATGGCTATCAAGTACCTATGCAGTCAAATACTGAAAAGTGGTAGCTTGCTTTGACCTGTAAACTTGGCAAAGCCTTCAACTCCGTTAGCCTGGTCTCCACCCAGCTTCAGAAAAACAGTAAAACATTTAACAAACATGCAGCGTACTTACTCGGCGTTGGTCTCTGGAGTGGGCAGGTCTCCGATGGTGGTCAGAGTCAGGGTCGACCAGTACAGCGAACCCAGGTACTTCCTCGTCAGGGTAGCGTAGTCTCCGGGCCGGTGAGGATACACCCAGTCCCCCTGTTGGAGAGAGACTTTTCTCTTGAAATTTAATTTTATTGGTACTTAGTACTCGTGAATACAAACATGTGTTGCTAATGGATGAACTCTGAAGTACAAAAAAAAAATCAACGACTTCCAAATAAAACACTACAAAGTATAAAATAACATTGGTAAACTTGTGAGGTCGGTGTTTTTTGGTTTTGTTTCTTCGTTTTTTGACACTGACTTCCGTTTTATTCTTTGTACTGTTTTTATTTGGTAGTCAGTTGTATTTAAAAAAAAAAAGGATTTTATTTTTCACTTTTTAGTGGTGATACTTGGACGACGTCATCGTCTACGTAGAAATCACATCATCGAAGTAAGCAAAAATAATCATAAAATAACAAAAACTGAGCCAAACTGAATCAAATTTTACGGGACCAAATGGCAAGTATCAAGCATCGAAAAAGTTTAATTCAAATTCAAAAAATTTATTTCAGATCAAGAGTTCTATATAGTGTTAGTATGAACTAAGCCTAAGTTAATAAAAACAAAATAATAAAACCATACAAAAATGAACATTAATTGGCCACATGCACATGTGTACGCACATGCCTGCCAGCCCAGAGCTTGATAAACGGTCCATCAACTTTGTCTGCCAGTGTAGCTAAAATACTGTTAATCTTTATGCTACAGCACGTTAGCATTTATTTGTTAATAATTGCTAAAAGTTCATATTGTTAGGGACTATCAACTTGAGAACGACCAAGCATTAACAGTTACGCATAGGTAAGTCTTATCTCATTTCGCGGTGGTAGTATAAAACTAAAGATTTTAAGTAGTTCTTTCATTTTAATTTGTCGTGTCAGTAATCTAAAACATGCTATCACATACTTAACATTTTCAAAGTATAACCTGTCAGTTTTATGACAGTTCATGAATATAAATAAGACGCCGCATTCTGAAGTATGTCGCGAGATTTTTACAACGTAACGCAAAGGAATCTCGACTCAAAGTCCTGAATAAATTACTGTTTTCGCGGTAAATTTTGAATGAGATCATTTTCATTCAAGATTCGTTTATGTTTATCATTTTTCGCCTGCCCTTATACGAGACGTAGTACGTTTTTTAACTTAATACGTAAAATAATCATTAATACTGATCCCGGAACTATCGACTTTGGACTTAGAAAGTTGCCTGCTGGTCTCGTCCATCAATAGACTCCCCATTGACGAGGCCTAAGATAGTACCTACCTAACAAATTAACAATAATAATAACTAAAAGTGAGCGTACGTGTAAAACGTACACTAATTTACAACTAACTAAAATATAGCATCAAAAATTCGTGAAGCGACTGGCGGCATTGCCACGTTGAATGGCAATATTTAGCCTCTGCCTAAAGTAAAAGCAGAGGGTCACGGGAAGTGTCAATCAGCAGTTTCGATTATTTTTTTAAAAGGCTGTGAGCACAAGGGCCTACAACCCAAAGGTTTCAACCCTAAACGGTTACTATATTTACGCCGCTTGTGGTTTTTCGCTGCCACAGCGGCAGCGTCAGCACAACACGATGAACTAGGTAGATGATGATAATGAAGATCGCGTAATATTATTTTTGTGATCATTTGCGTTACAGAAACTGAGCTTAAAGCAGATGCTAGTGCCGTAAATGCTCTAATGCCCGATTTATTAGGTTTTTATTAGAAGTTTATCCACCATACTGCCACCGGTTGGTTAGTGGTTAATGGACAGATAAACCTGTCCAGACTTTTCCCAATTATATTGGGTTCGGCTTCCAGTCAAGCCGGATTTAGCTGAATACCAGTATTTTACGAGAAGCGGCTGCCTACCAGACCTCCACACCCCATTAACTGGGTAACACGGTACTTCATGGCAAGACTGGAGTCAGATTTACTGGCTTCTGTTGATCCGTAACGACTGCCAAAGATCTACAAATGACAGCCGGGACCAACGGCTTAACGTGCTTTCCGAGGCACGGAGGAAACTCGGCATGTTAAGATGGTCACCCATCCACAGACCAACCTAGGCAAGCGTTGCTTAACCTTGAAGATCGACCCGTGCGGCTGTTATTATTTAGCCACGAGCTCCTCTGTTAATGGACGGATAAAGTACCTCAGAAACCGCGTGAGTATAGGTTAATTTTTTCACTATTAATTGGCACGCGATTGACGGCTATCTCACCTGAGGGTAAGCGATGATGTGGTCGAAGATAGAGCACGCTTGCCTATTCACTCTTGACTTAAAGACTTTCAGGTTGTAGCTATTAGAAAACACGCACAATGAATGTGTTCTTTAAACGATTTGTGCCTGCGTACTTTTTAGTCAAGATAATGGGGCCCAATGTGGCTTGCAAAAACAGATGAGCAATGCAGATGAGGAAATCAACAATGCTTAACAGAAAAAAGTTCAATTTATTTCTTCCACAAAGGAAGAAACGTTAATGCAAAAAATCGTTTAAGGGTTTGCAAATCAGCTTAGCAAGGATCCGACAATGGTGGCGTTCATTACAACGACCTCTATAAACTTAGCTCCCTACTGCGTCCGGCTGGCCGTATATTCATTCGGTAGCCAGAGTGGTAAGTTTAAACTCAATTGTTTACGAGTGACGGATCCTGTTAACTGTGAGCTGAAGTTTAACTATGACTCAGCTGTACTGGTTTTAACATGCTTTTTTTGTGACTTGCAATGTTTTTAGTTTGTATTGGTCAAATCTTGCGAGCTGAATTATAAACACTTTTTTTGATTCAACAGTGCCAATATATTTTTATGATGACATGACCAGATTCTCAATCCAGGGTTGGCTCCAGAAGCGGTCACCTCCTTCTGCGAAGCAGGAACGCTAGCAAAAGAGGAAGCCGAATGTGTGAGAGAGAGCGAAACCTCACGCCCTAGCCGCCGCAACAGAAGAAGACGTCCCGGGCCTGCGGACGGCGAGCTTTGGGTGGCTTGCCGTCTGATCAGAACCAGGCCCGGGTCGACGGCGCGCTGTATTCCACGCGCGCCTCAAAGAGCTGTCAGCACAAAAAACGGGGCCCGCTAGGGCCAGTGCCTGCCAGGGCTGCGGATTTCGTTCGAAAGAGGCACCGTACCCTGGAACGCAAAGAAACACGGATGGGTTTTAGTCAGTAAGAGTCTGACACTCCCTTCTGCTTTACCCAAAGCGAGAGGAATCATTTGATGATTTCCCATCCATAAAAAAAAAAGAAAGGGTTGGCTCCAGGCGAAGCAATTCCGTATCGGATAACAGTGCAGGCACGAATTTTTGCAATAGTTTCCCATTTAAATAGTATTAAAGCTTATTTTTTAAATTATTATATTAGATTAAGGGTGGGTCAAGTATGTGTTGTAATAGAGTTTAGGTTTTGCTCAATTAAACCTTTAAAAAATAGTCCGTATTTTTCAAATCACGACGTTTATTACCAACCATGAGCTTCCAAAGCCCTCTATATATTTTATAACGGCTCTATTGTGACTCATAGACCGGCAGACGCCCCCGGCCAGTCTGTTAACTAATTCTCTTAGTCGCCGTTACGTGAAGAGGGGATGTGTCCCGTCGCCATACCGGCTCCACATGAGGTATTAATTAAATTTAGCGAGGAGAGTTTGCAAGGCATTTGCAATTTAGCGAGGAGCTCGTGGCTAGATAATAACAGCCACACGGGTCGATCTTCAACGTCAAGCAACGCTTGCCAAGGTCAGTATCTGGATGGGTGACCATCTTAACATACCGAGTTTCCTCCGTGCCTCGGAAAGCACGTTAATCCGTTGGTCCCGGCTTTTATTTGTAAATCTTTGGCAGTCGTTACGATAGTCAGAAGCCAGTAAATCTGACTCCAGTCTTGCCATGAAGTACCGTGTTACCCATTTAATGGGTTGTGGAGGTCTGGTATGCAGCCGCTCCGCATAAAATACTGGTATTCAGCTAAATCCGGTTTGACTGGAAGCCGACCCCAATATAGTTGGGAAAAGGCTAGGCAGATGATGAGTTTGCAAAACATTTGACAGTATACTCGCAGTATCATGTGTGAGGCTGCGGAATAAAAGCCAAACTAAATTTCTACCAGCTGGAATCTCAAATACATTCGTAACCTGCCTCATCTATTTTTAATTGACAAAAGATTCATGTGTTAAAGTCACTGGGATTAAATCCTAAACAGAAGTGGCAATGGGCAAAGCACATTACTCGCAGAAAAGATTATCGATGGGGCCGCAAAGTTCTGAAGTGGCAACTACGTACCGGAAGATGCAGCGTTGGAAGGCCTCCCACAAGGTGGATCAATTACCTGGTGAGTGTCGCGGGTAGCTGATGGATGAGAGACGCACAGGACCGGTTGCTGTGACGACACTTGGGAGAAGCCTATGTCCAGCAGTAGACGTCTTTCGGATGACATGATGATGAAAATGATGATCGCTGGCTTTGTTCCTCATAATCTTAAAAATCTTCTGTCGCTGAACACTGTCTCATAAGTTTTAAATTTCGAACAATATCTTTATGGTCGCTCCATAAACCCAGCTCCACAGAAACCCATCATTAAAAAGAAATAACGTTCAAAAGCGCAGCCCATAAACTTGTATTCTTTGACGATGAAAGACTCAAGTTTAATTTTAAACGGAAATTGTGTCATAATGTAAAAGAAAATAGTTTTCTTTTTCTTACACAGTCTTGAACTACGGGCTGTTAAGTCCGAGTTCACAGGTCCATACATTTTGTTTGTGCTACTTTCTTTATATTTTTGCTTTTTATTACTGTGCTAAGAATGTAACTATTTATTTTTCGAAGTAGCATAAAGTTTTTAATATAAATAACCTATTCTGCAGTTGATTTGTGTGTTGGAAGTGAAGTGCCCGCTAGTTTTTCCAAGATACTTTTTTAAACATGCCTGAAAATTGTAGTCCTGGCCGATGGCTGAACTCCGTTGAGATTGGCCGCCATGGCCAATCTCTACGGAGACTAGCCATCGACGTTGGACCTATTATAGTACTCAAGTATGTGCACAAACAGAGGAGCACTCTCTTTTCCATCTCTCTCATATACCGATAGGCCCGCAACACAACATAACCGGAGAGCGATCTGGCCCAGGATTAACTTCTTAACGTGCTTTCCGAGGCACGGGAGTGTCACACCACCAACTTTGAAACTCCGGGCTGTCAGAGAGAAATTCACATTGGAAAAACCCAATAACTCTTTTAGCCCGACCTGGTAATCCTAAGAACCCAGGACTCCACGCTCTGCAGTCACGCTTGCGACCGCGAAACCTGCCTGATAAAAAGAAGCGATACAACTATAGACAAAGTTACGATATGCGCTAGCCCACTAAGCACCGGTGAGGAAGTGGCTTGCTGATTTAGTCTACAGTGAGCTTTTGACGATCACTCCAGACACCCAACCTAAAAATGTTTGCTCCCCTTAATTTAAAGATAAGGAACAAAGACCTGACAGTTCCACACTCAGACCAAGGGGGCTAAAAAGACCACTTCAGCAGAATCAGAAAGCACATCACGCTACTCGTCACTGTCTAATTTTCCCAATCAACCTTGAACCTAATGCGTTAGCGATAAAGGTGAAAATTACAGATTGTTGTGTGGTTAATATTATAATTATAATATGATTCTGCTAAAGTGGCCTTTTAAGACCCGCAGGACAAGCACAGGATACTCGTACGAATAGCATTGCATTTGTATAGAGTTTAATTTAGACTCTTTTTTTTAAGTGGTTTAGTGGTAAACTGGTACGAGTAAATTCAGGTATATTCGACGGCACATAACTTCGCAAGAGTCAATAGCTCTGTAGCGGCATCCAAAACTAACCAAGCAAATGAATACTACGGCAACAAGAAGAACCGCAACGCCATCTATCCAACAGCAGCGAACTTCTTACAAAATCCTGCACCGTGGTATCAGAGCTTCCCCTGCGATTTGAATTTGAATATTATTATAATTATACAACAGTCCAAATATTACCTATCGGGCAGTTGCCCACCGGACACAACAACCGTCCTCCCTTTTCAATGAGGGTTTGCGGGACTTTACGCCCTGTTCCGCATACCCTCTAAAGTTCCTCCCCTTTCTTTAACTTTCTTCTACTCAAAATTCTAAATAATGATAACTGACTGTTATATGTCCATTGATTGAGAAACTGTACACCTAATAAGCTCTTCAGCAGTTTACAAAATTCTGCAAAAAAACGTAAACTGCACAGTTCCAGGCGTTACAGCATTAAACTGACCAAAGACCCGTAGTTACACCCAACTACGGTTCTTTACGTGTGCACGTGTCGTAATGAGATCTGTCGGCTACGATTTAGTTCCGACTTGTTTCATGACCTGGCTTTTATAGTACTTCGTGTGACTGTACTTAGTGGAGTCGTTTTGCACGCGTACTCTGAATTAGTTCAGTGTTTTGGCGTGTTGAAGTTTTCAGATGTATTATATTATAAGATCATAATATTAAGTTTTTGTTTTGCAAACTGTGTTTTCTGATAGCTACGACTCTAAGTTAAGAGTAAATCGGTTACTTTTAAGCAACCATGCCGCATCGTCGACACGATTATTGCTTACTATTAGGTAATAGAGTTCAAAAGTGAGCCAGGAGAACAATTATATAGAAAAAGCTTTTCGGGCCGTTAGTAATTATTTCAAATAAACTAAACTGCACAGTACTAGGCATCACAATATTAACCAAGGCTTTAAGTACGGTTCTTTACGTCGGCGCGTGTCGTAATGAGATCTGTCGGCTACGATTTAGTTCCGACTTGTTTCAAGACCTGGCTTTTATTGTAGTTCGTGTGACTGTACTTGGTGGAGTTGTTTTGCATGCGTACTCTGAATTAGTTTAGTGTTTTGGCGTATTTGGAGTTTTAATGAGAAGTTTATTAAAAGATATTTTGTAACTTAGAAAAATATTTGTTTAGTATCCTAAAAATCCAGCCAAGTGCGAGTCGTACTCAAATATTAATTTTTATAGCGGCAAAAGAAATACACAATCTGTGAAAATTTCAACTGTCTACCTACTACGGTTCTTGAGATACAGCGCGCTGACAGACAGATGGACGGACGGACGGACGGACAGTGGAGGCTTAGTAATAGGGTTCCGTTGGTTACCCTTTGGGTACGGAACCCTAAAAATGAGAAACTTCTAGAGGTTTTTACTTGTGACTATTTTGCTGGACAGTGAAAGCACTGCGCAAATAAACGCTTTTTCTTTCTTTCTTTCTTTCTTTGCTAGGTAGGGTCTGTGACCAACATTATATCAGTTATGACTTACGGAGCCGAAACGTGGACACTCATGGTACGGCTGGTCCATAAAATCAAGGTCGCTCAGTAAGCTATGGAACGGGCTATGCTTGGGGTCTGTTTGAGAGATTGAATCCGCAACGAAGTGATCCGACAGAGAACCAAAGTTGTGGACAAAGCGAACAGAATAAGCAAGCTGATGTGGCAATGGGCCGGCCATATTAGCCGTAGAACCGATGACCGTTGGGATAGACGATTCGAGTTCTTAAGTGGAGACCGCGAAAGGGCAAACGTAAGGTCGGACGTCCTCAGGCTAGGTGGAGCGGCCATCTTCGCAGGGTGGCTGGTAGCGGCTGGGTGAGAGTTGCCGAAGATTGAGCCAAATGGCGTGCAATAGCTTTGTTGACTGTACTTGGCACAAATATGAAGCTTCTCGTAAATACCTCAACTAAATTCAAAGGAAGCGAAATACTCGTAAGATTTACAAACGTAACTACGTTAATTTGGTTGAGTAGGTTAAAGTCAAGAATTACGGGTATCAAAAAAATGAATGTTTTCTTTTTTTTTTACAAAAATATACAACCGACTTCCAAATAAGAAAAAAGTCGATGATTTTGGTTATCAAAGAGTTCCGTTGCTTACTTCTAAAGTTCTTCATCAGATCTTCACCAAATTAAAATAGGACTAGCCCGGGAAAATATTCTTTCAAAGAAAAAAAGAACAATGCAAATCAGTTGACAATTGGCGAAAAATCGCTGAACAAACTTTTTTCATGAGATCCCATCATAAAACCTTGACTTCCAACATCAACTCAGTAACATGAGATGATGATTACCAGGCACAAATATCTGAGTGGCGTTAGAAATTATATGAAAAACAATCTACGTGCCTATAAAATTTGAGGGTTGCCCTCGATTTTCCTGGGATCCCATCACCAGATTCAAATTTGGTGACAAAAGGACACTTCCAGGTTTTCGAGTAAAAAAAGAATTTTGTAAATCGGTTCGCAATTGGCGGAGAAAACGGTGAATATAAATAAAAAAAAACAGCCGAACATAGAACCTCCTCCTTTTTGAAGAAGTCGGCTCAAAAGAAAGGGAGGCCTGTGCCTTAATAACCGTCATCATCATGACTAACCTTTTCCCCTAAAATGGTGGGGTTGGCTACCAGTTTTACAACAAAATCAAAGAATAAGCAATCAACAAGAATACACCATAAATCAAGTGAATATGAAAAGGTTCAAAACTTACCTAAAAGTTTCATCTGTATCAAAATTATGTAAATGCAAATAAAGGTAAGGAAGTTTGTTTTATGCCATACAGGATGTTTAAACATAAACAACATGCATGTGTTTGCACATAAGAATTCGGTCATATACTTAAGCGTCATAATAGTTTATATACTTATTCAATAACGTGTGAAAAATTGGTACATTTAAGCGAAACTTGCAAAGAAACCTGGAACTAATGGTCTGGAAGTGCCAAGATGCAGTTAGGAACCGCAGTGATCAATTCTCGTTTATTTTCTGTCTACTAAAGGCACTTTCCTCGCTCTCATACAGTTGCCGGTTTATATTTTTAACCGACTTCTTCAAAAAGGAGGAGGTTCTATGTTCGGCTGTATGATTCTGGACCGATTTTTTTTTTTAAACAAAAGCCTATACCCCTGAGGTGGTCCCATTGTCACCAAGTTAGAATTTGATGATAGGATCTCATGAAAATCAAATTTTATAAGCACATACCTACAATGTTTTTCATAAGCTTTCTAACGCAATTCAGATATTTGTGCCTGGTAATCATCATCTCATGTTGCTGAGCTGATGATGGAAGGTATAAGTCAGGATCTAATGATGGGATCCCATTAAAAATGTTTGTTCAGCGATATTTTCGCCAATTGTTAACCGATTTGGATGATTCTTTTTTTTATTTGAAAGAGTATTTTCTCGTACTGATCCCATTTAACTTTGGTGAAGATCTGATGAAGAACATCGGAGGTAGGCAACGGAGCTCTTCAATAAATGATAGCAAATGGATTAGGATTTCTGAAATCGCATGTCTGTGATTGTTTACACCAGTTCATAACATAACATCACGCCGGCACGCTATGTTTGTAAAAAGTACATAATTCTTACGCCCGCGAATAACACTTTAATCAACATATAAACTAATAAAAACTTGCAAAAACCCGTGACCAATATTATCTAACCCATCATCGTCATCATCAGCCTATAACAGTCCACTGCTGGACATAGGCCTCTCCAAGTGCACGCCATTTGGCTCAATCTTCGGCAACTCTCACCCAGCCGCTACCAGCCACCCTGCAAAGATGGCCGCTCCACCTAGCCTGAGGACGTCCGACCTTACGTTTGCCCTTTCGCGGTCTCCACTTAAGAACTCGAATCGTCTATCCCAACGGTCATCGGTTCTACGGCTAATATGGCCGGCCCATTGCCACATCAGCTTGCTTATTCTGTTCGCTTTGTCCACAACTTTGGTTCTCTGTCGGATCACTTCGTTGCGGATTCAATCTCTCAAACAGACCCCAAGCATAGCCCGTTCCATAGCTTACTGAGCGACCTTGATTTTATGGACCAGCCGTACCGTGAGTGTCCACGTTTCGGCTCCGTAAGTCATAACTGATATAATGTTGGTCACAGACCCTACCTAGCAAAGAAAGAAAGAAAGAAAGAAAGAAAGAAAGAAAAAGCGTTTATTTGCGCAGTGCTTTCACTGTCCAGCAAAATAGTCACAAGTAAAAACCTCTAGAAGTTTCTCATTTTTAGGGTTCCGTACCCAAAGGGTAACCAACGGAACCCTATTACTAAGCCTCCACTGTCCGTCCGTCCGTCCGTCCATCTGTCTGTCGGTTCTATGAAGTCGGTTGTATATTTTTGTAAAAAAAAAAAAACATAAATTTTTTTGATATCCGTAATTCTTGACTTTAACCTACTCAACCAAATTAACGTAGTTACGTTTGTAAATCTTACGAGTATTTCGCTTCCTTTGAATTTAGTTGAGGTATTTACGAGAAGCTTCATATTTGTGCCAAGTACAGTCAACAAAGCTATACGGTATACAGGCAAAAATATAAATTTTTCAAAAATACTGATAATGTTTATTTCTAATGTGTGCATTATATTTTTTTAAGCTTTTGACATACTTACGAGTGTGTTGTACAATAATAGTCTACTCAACACACTCACAACATTGTTTACAAAATCTATCTCTTCAGCTTTATATATTAGAACTAGTTGACCCACGCAACTTCGTCTGCGTCACAATTTTCATTACTGCTCCGCTCCAATTAGTCTTAGCGTCATGATATATAGCCTATAGCCTTCCTCGATAAATGGGCTATCTAACACTGAAATAATTTTTCAAATCGGACTAGTAGTTCCTGAGATTAGCGCGTTCAAGTAAACAAACAAACAAACTCTTCAGCTTTATTTATATTAGTACTAGTTGACCCGCGCAACTTTGTCTGCGTCACAATTTTCATTACTGCTCTGCTCCTATTGGTCTTAGCGTGATGAAATAGCCTATAGCCTTCCTCGATAAATGGGCTATCTAACACTGAAATAATTTTTCAAATCGGACCAGTAGTTCCTGAGATTAGCGCGTTCTAGTAAACAAACAAACAAACTCTTCAGCTTTAAATATTAGTATAGATATAGATAGATTACCAAGTCCACAAAATTGGAAGCAAGGCTACCTAAAGTAACCCAAGCCCACTTAAACTTCGTCACTCATATACTTCCCTTACAGCCAAAGATTGATGATGACAGATGCGTAGGTATACGTCAACCTTGATTAAATAAATCACTCTGATGGATTTACAGACGTAGGTGAGAAGTAACATTGACGGCGGCCATTTTCATTAAGATAGGTAACTGTGGAGTAAGATCTATCTGAGCTTGGGTCAGGAGCCTGTGACCCTCATCAATGAAATTGAGTGTCGTATATTCAATGCCGAGCTGTGAAGGATATTGGCAGGACCTTGAAAGGGTTTTACAATCAGCAATATCGAAGTTGACCCGCGCAACTTCATTTGCGTCACAATTTTCATTACTGCTACGCTCCTGTTGGTCGTAGCGTGATGATATAGCCTATTGCCTTCCTCGATAAATGGGCTATCTAACACTGAAATAATTTTTCCAATCGGACCAGTAGTTCCTGAGATTAGCGCGTTCAAGCAAACAAACAAACTCTTCAGCTTTATATATTAGTATAGATTATACATAATCATGAATTTCTTTAAAAGTGACAATATTAATCCAAACTTCTAAGCGAATATTACATACATAACAATAACTCTGTCCAATTGTTAAATTTTATGCCTAAAATGCTGAATCAATTTTGATGTCTTTGGTATACAGAAACTTGTAAAATAAGATACTAGTTTAGTTTGTTATAAGAGAGTTTCCGTTGTAAGAGAGAGATGAAACTATTCTAGATGATGAATAGTACGATGCCTTTTTAAACGACAACAAAAAAGTTGATCAATTCGGAGGTTTGTATATTTTTTTTGGTTATTTTCTTTGGGAATTTGCAAAAACTTGTTTTTGTTTGAAAGTCTTCACCGTTCGCGCTAGCGGTCGGACGTACTATGGACGGTGTCGGTGACTCAGTCCCGGGCGCAATGGCTACGAAAGTTATTAAGTGTGCGACTTGTAATATTGTCATCTCTAAACTGTTGGCATTTATACAGAACAAAGTAGACGTGATGGACGAAGAAGGCCTAGTAAGGCTATGTGTGACCGCTTTTTCGGAGGAGGACATAGAAATAGGCAAAAATTTACTTTTTGCATCAGTGTCTACTCAGCAACGGAAAATATCTAGAAAGAAAAGTGGTAAATCGCAGCGAAATATTTATGATATGATAGCACTCATTAAGCAAACGGATCCTGAGCATGTACCAGTATTCGTAGCAAAAGATCTGCACAAACTCCCACCAGTGACATTCGATCATATTGACGCAACCAGGACGCTAAAAGAAATATTGACTATTCAAAATGATATAAAAATCATGAAGGATACATTTGTTACTGAGAAACAATTAAGTGAGATTAGAAATGAGTTGCAAAATTTAAAACAATCGTCGATCGTTAATAACTTCGATTTGAATGTTAACCGCAGAAGAGGCGGTGGTAGTGGAATAGACAGTTTTTGTTTTGACAGCGGGCCAATGGGCCTACCGCCCGATTTAGAAAAAGATCAAGTGCAGAAGGTAGTTGTTGTATCAAAATCACAACAAACAACAAACAATAACGATGTGACAAGTCTGACAACAGCTGACGAGAGTAGGAAGGATAGCCCATTAACACTTGAGTTAAATGTACCACGCTCGCCCATACGTGTTTCTGGAATGCCTGTCTCGCTCGCACCTATGAGCGTACCAGGGCGAGGCAATACAGCTACGGCGACCGAACCCGAACATGACCGAAGCGCTCGCGCATCAAGTATAAGTGAGTCACAACAACAAACCGATACAGTGAATAGCAGTTGGTCCAAGCAAAAAACGCTAGCGGAAATTGTAGTTTCAGAGGGTGAATGGAAAAAAGAGAAAGTGTCTGAAGAATGGCAAACGGTTCAATTAAAAAGGTCGAGAAATCGTCTGCAGGGATTTAAAGGCAAGGCTATAACGAAACCGGATGTTAAGTTCAGAGCAGCTGAAATGGAAGTTCCTCTCTTTATAAACAGGGTTCATACAGATACCAGGCCAATCGATATTATTGAGTACATACAACAAAAGACAGATATAACTGTGACTCTCAAGAAAATTAATATGGCGGAACAAAAACGCTTTGCGGCGTACAAGATCTTTGTACCACAAGCTAAATTATCGATGTTTCTTAATGATGACTTGTGGCCTGAGGGTATTCAATTTCGAAAGTTTATCTATTTTAATAGAAAAACATATGACAAGAATAAAGAAAATAGAATAATATATGACATGAAACTAAACGGTGATGGATATACACAACAATAAACTGACGAATTATAACACAAAACTTGTTAGTTTCAACTGTAGGTCGATTACTCGATCAATTGAGTGTGTGAGAGGTTTATGCCGATCAGCTGACATAGTTGCCTTGCAAGAGACGTGGTTGCAGCCGCAAGATATTTCGTTCCTGGGCACGATTGATGCTGAGTTCGAGTTTACGGGAAAGTCGGCGATAGATACCGGCGCTGGTGTGTTACGCGGAAGGCCATACGGAGGTGTCGCGGTACTGTGGAGGAAAAACATATTTCAATCGGTATCTGTCATACAGTGTATAAGTGCGCGTATATCGGCAATAAAAGTGACGTTTTGCGGCAGGTCGATATTAGTGTTCTCGGTGTACATGCCAACGGACTCAGCCGACAATCTCGCCGAGTTTACGGAATGTTTGGGTGAGGTGGCGGCGATTGTTGAAGAGTATAGTGTGGACTCTGTTTTTATGTTGGGTGACTATAATGCGCAGCCCGGCGCGCGGTTTGGCGAGGAGCTGTTTGACTTTTGTGTTGAACAGAAGTGGCGATGTGCGGATGTGGACATATTGGGACTTTCCTCGGACTCGTATACGTACGTAAGTGACATTTATGGATCTCATAGTTGGTTAGATCACTGTGTGGTATCTGAAACGGCATGGAGAACGGTTGTCGACGCGAAGATATTACATGGGGTTTATTGGTCCGATCATATTCCAATACAACTAATGTGTAACTTTGACTTACTTAAAACTAAGACCAGCTTGTATGTAAGCATTCGAAATAAGATTGTGTGGGGTGAAAGGGATTTAAAACAAACTGACTTATATAAGAATGTATGTACGACGAGATTAAGAGAAGTTAATTTTCCTTCTGAATTTAGAAATTGTAGTGACAAATTGTGTACAAAGGTAGAACATAGATGTATTATTGACAAAATGTATAATGAAATTGTTGACATATTAAGTGACGCGTCATGTACTAGTTATTCTGGGCCGGAACAAAACAAAAGGAAACCAGTAATAGGGTGGAACAAACATGTTCGGCAAGCCCACATGGAGGCTCGACTTGCTTTTCAGAATTGGGTACTATGTGGTGAACCAAAAGTGGGTACTGCGTATGCTGACATGCGAGAGAAAAAACGAGTTTTTAAAAGAAAATTAAAGTGGTGTCAGGAGAGAGAGGTATGAAGCGCGGGAAATCACCTGGGCACGATTGTCTGAGCATCGAGCATCTACTGAATGCGGGTGTGCATATGCCCAGAGTGCTGGCTTTGTTTTTTAATTTATGCTTCTCACACACATACCTACCGCATGATCTTATGAAGACCTTGGTTGTGCCCATTATAAAAAATCGCACCGGGGACGCTTCGGACATAAACAACTATAGGCCCATATCTTTGGCTACAGTGATTGCAAAAGTGTTGGACAGTGTGCTGGACAAACAATTAAATAAACATCTGTCGCTACACGACGCACAGTTTGGCTTCAGGCCGAGTCTGTCAACAGAACACGCTATTCTTTGTCTCAAGCACACTGTCCGATACTATACGGACAGGAAAACCCCTGTGTATGCATGTTTTCTTGACCTATCAAAAGCCTTCGATCTGGTGTCCTATGGTGTTTTGTGGAAGAAGTTGTATGACGAGACAACGCTTCCGGGTGAGTTAGTTGAATTGTTTAAATACTGGTACGGCCATCAATCCAATATGGTGAGGTGGGCGGGCTCGCTATCCGATCCATACGGGCTGGAGTGTGGGGTCAGGCAGGGAGGTCTGACTTCACCGAAACTCTTCTGTCTGTATGTGGATCGGCTGATTCGTGAGCTCAGCAGCGCTATGGTAGGTTGTTCAATTGACGGAACACTTGTCAATAATATAAGTTATGCCGACGACATGGTGCTGCTGGCCCCATCAATCGGCGCGCTCAGGACACTGTTGTTGGTTTGTGAGCGATATGCGGGGGCCCAGGGTCTTAGATATAATGCAAAAAAGAGCGAGTGTCTGCTGTTCAAGGCAGGCACTAAAACATACGCTGTACCAACTATCACACTCGCAGGGACCGCTCTAGAGTGGGTTTCGTCCTTTAAATATCTAGGGCACTGGGTCACTGCTACACAGACCGATAACATGGACATAGAGAGGGAACGTAGGGCTCTGTCAGTCAGGAGCAATATGTTGATCCGTAGGTTTGCAAAGTGTTCTAATGATGTAAAGGGTACTCTGTTTGGGGCATACTGCCAGTCTTATTATACTTGCAGCCTTTGGGTCGACTACACACAGAGGGCTTATGACGCCTTGCGAGTCCAATACAATAACGCATACAGGGCACTGTTGAGGCTGCCGCGACACTGCAGCGCGTCGGGGATGTTCGCTGAGGCACGTATAGATGACTTCTATGCTATTATTCGAAAGCGTATCGCATCCCTGATGGGGCGGGTGCGTGGCAGCGTCAACAGTCTCTTGATGACCATATCAAATAGGATGGAAGGCCTTATATGGAAGCATTGGATGAGGACGATTGTGTTGCCGTCAAACCGCGCCCAGAAGTAGTAATAATAATAATTAATAAATAATAAAAATAATTATTACATATTATTGTTTGTGACATGTTTTTGAATTTATTTATTGTCTGACAAAATTAAATGTACTAACACTAGTTTGTAAGTTGTGTATGTTCTTACTAACAATATTGGATTGTACTGATCTGACAAATAAAGAAATTATTATTTCCTTTATTTATTTTCTTTACTTATTTATATATTTTTAAACATTTTTATACAATATATACATTAGAAAAAAAAAAACATTTAAAAATATAAAAATAGTAGCCCACCGATATCGGGAACAGGGTCCAAGCTACCGGTGGTCAGGGCTCCAGAGATAGGAACCTCCTGACAATGCGAGCCGTGTCCAGAAGTACCGCTTTCTGAATCAAGCCCTTGATCCAGCTGCCCAACGAGAGCCTCCTAAGGTGTTGGTCGAGGCTCGTGGCTATTAAGCCATTGGCCGATACATTAATAAATAAATAAATAAATAAATAAATAAATAAATAAATAAATAAATAAATAAATAAATAAATAAATAAATAAATAAATAAATAAATAAATAAATAAATAAATAAATAAATAAATAAATAAATAAATAATTATTATTATTATTTTTTTTTTTACTTTCTCGGGTCCCTTTTCTTAGAGACCCGGTCCTTTGGTAGGCGTACGAGGGGCCGAAGCCAACTCGCAGAGGCCTCTTTAGACATTTTAAATGGAACGGGACACCAACCGACGATTATCCCTGTATGCACTGTGAAAGTATACCCAAGGACAATCCCCGGTTGGAGCAGGACTATTGCAGAATATGGAAACAAAAGATGAAACGCTATGGGTTTGGCTGGTTTAGTGGACTAATAATCGTTTACTATGGAAGAACTATTGGCCCCTGCCTGACCATTGACAATTAAAACGGCTTTAAAATGGCAGGGGGTGACTTGCACACTCAATAAATGGGCCCCCCGAAAAGGGTCGCTAGCACAAAGTAACGTAGCGCCAAGGGGGCAACATATCCTGAGGTGCTAGAGGAGTGGAGAGGTATACCACGGCTATCAGGACAATCCCGGAAGTACGGTCAAGATCCCTACCAGCACCTTACTGGATTATACATCCTTCTCCCGAGCACGTTTGCTCTTGCGAATCTCCACTCAGACCGGCCGATTAAGGCAAGAAAGAGGTGGGAGCTCTGTTCCTCGTCAGTTTTCACCCCGGCCAGCCAATAAAGGCAAGCCGGAAATGAGGAACAAGAATTCTCCCTAGAGATCAGGTCCGTGGGGTCGCCAGTGCCCAACAGTTCGCCACAAAACTGCCTTGCGGATAAATTATTATTATTATTATGAAAGTAGTGTTCACGCACCAAACGCGTGAGCATGTGGACGGGTGACAACGGCGGCTGAGGCGCGGGCGCGGGGCCAACGAGCTGCGCGCGGCTAGCGACGAGCGGCGGCGGCGGCGGCGGGGACCACTTCACGATCAGACGGCTTCCACGACACTCGCGTCCCCCTCAAACAACGATTCTGTACCGCTACTTATTTTCATTGTTTTAATATAATTATTAATCGAGTATACAGTCCACTCATTTCATCATCTCCCTGAGCTCCTGAGAACGATCATGAACATGGTCCATCTACCGGGAAACATCCAGGAATAAACAAGAATAAGGAGTCTTCAAGTAAACCGTTGGAAAGGATTTGAATGTCAACCGTCATCGATCAGAAAAATCGCCGTTGCAGTTTGAAGAAGTCGACTAAGTGAAACGGTTAAGGACCTCTGTGAGTTCGTTCCAATTATTTGCCTTTTTTCCTATTCATCCATTTCACTTATTAGTGTGTTTTAAATTCAAATATTCTTCCCACTTTCGCTTACTTCGCCTTTATTAAGACAGACAGGTTGATTGTAGCATTCCATCTATTAAAAGCAGTGTTACAGTAATTCGCAATCGCTTTATCGCGCATGTTTTTAACGTGCTAATTAGTAACTATAACGGGACCGGTTGCGTTCGTGTACGGTGACTCACCTCCTTTGTTCTGCCATCAGCTGTGCTTGCTACCGACTTAGTTTTTTTATGCAACTTAACAGTTAATTAGTCAGCTGGCTGTTCTTTTGAATTGATTTATTCGATAGTTTGCTACTTGCTTTGATAGTTTTACTTTAAAATAAACCGTTTTTTCTTTTGCTTTGAATTAATTTAAAGTCTTAAAAGTTTTTAAAGTCTTTTCATTTCTCAAATTTAAGTGCAATATGGATATTGATAAATTAGTAAAACAGCGCAGTGGCATTAAAGCGAAGCTTACCAACTTTGAAAAGTATATTAATGTTCTTTCTTCTTCAAAGCTTATATCCGAACTTCAACAGATTGATTTAGAAGGCCGCTTGAGCAAATTTGAAGCTGTATACGATATTTTCGATGCATTACAGATGGAGATCGAGTTAGCGTCGGCGAAACCCGAAGACGAGTACGTAGAACGATATCAGATTGAAGAACGGTACCACACATTGATTGCCAAGGCGCGCAGCCAGCTCCAGACCGGCAGTGCTGAGCGTGAGGGTTCGGAGACGGGCACTACAATGGACTCGAAACCAGGTGCATCGTTTAAAAATAACTTTGTTCGCTTACCCAAAATTAATTTACCGCAATTTGACGGGAGTTACCAGCACTGGCTAGAATTTAGAGATACCTTCATTTCTTTAATACATAGCAGCGATTGTATCGATGGCATAAATAAGTTCCACTATCTTCGTGCATCCCTGAAGGGTCGTGCGTCCGAAGTAATTAAAAATATTGATTTTAAGAGTGAAAATTACGTAATCGCTTGGGATTTATTATGTGATCGCTACAATAACAATCGCCTTTTAATTAATAATCATGTGCAGGCTCTATTCGATGTAGAACCGATAATGAAGGAATCATCGTCTTCTTTGCGGCGTCTTATTGATGTCATAAATAAAAATTTACGGGCACTTAAGACCTTAAAAGAGCCCACAGAGTATTGGGATACTCTTATAATATTTATGATGTCTAGAAAGTTAGATTTAAATACAAACCGAAAATGGGAAGAGTACCGCAATGCATTGTCTGAATCTCCTACTTTGTCGAAATTAATTTCATTTATTAATGGTAGGGCTGATCTCTTAGAAACACTAGAGGCTAATCAAAATAAGTCAAGCACTAGTGTGAATAATAAACAAAAAACTTTTATTATTTCAAGTAACACAGAGAATCAGAATCAGAATAGCAAAGAAAGCCTGAATGGTAAGTTGGAAAATAAAAAAACAATTAATAACAATTTACAAAACAAATTAAAGTGTCCATTGTGTTCTAACGATCATCTTTTATATACTTGTGATTTATTTAAAAGTTTACCAACTGAATCACGAATACAAAAGGCTAAAGAATTACATGTCTGTCTAAATTGTTTGCGCTCCAGTCATGTAACCAAGAAATGTCGATTAGCTGGTTGTAAATATTGCAAATCCAGGCACAACACTCTCTTGCATGTTGAACCGACTGAGCAGCCTTATCAAGACCCAATGCCTTCAGCGTCAAATAGTGTCGCCTTACCAATCGATACTTCAAATAGTGTCGTCTTATCAGCTGATACTATACACCATACTAGTACATCCAATGTATTACTGTCCACAGCTATTGTGAAAGCGGTGAGCAACAGCGGTGAAAGAGTCAACGCTCGAGTGCTGCTTGACAACGGCAGCACTGCCAACTTTATGACGGAGAGCCTCTGCACCAAACTGGAATTGTTCCGACGAAAAACTACATCCACTGTCACGGGTATCAACCAACAGTCTTCCTACAGTACACAGTCTTGCAATCTAAATATTGAGTCTTGTAATGGTGACTATAGGATTAATTTGGACTGCCTTATTTTACCTGAGATAACTAAACGTTTGCCATCCGCTTATGTCGATACTACGAATATTCCTATTCCGTCAAGTCTTCATTTAGCAGACCCTACATTTAATATTCCTAATGTCATTGACATTTTAGTAGGCGCAGAAATATTTTGGAGCGTTATAGGCACTACTACCATTGATTTAGGCAAACGTATGCCTAAGCTATATGAAACCAAGTTTGGTTGGATAGTGTCCGGTCCAGTTTCTCAGCATCGTTCGGCTTCTAAAAAGGGCTCACATTTTTGTAATTTTGCCCACTCAACCGAACAACCTGATTTGACAAGGTTTTGGGAGCTGGACTCCATCTCTCCGAAGCACGCCCTGTCCCAAGAGGAACGGGATTGTGAATTAAGTTTCAAACAAAAAACCATTCGTAATGATAGCGGTAAATTTATTGTTACTATGCCTTTGAAAGCCGATCCAAGCGAATTAGGCGACTCGTACAATATGGCTAAACACCGTTTTCTTTCGCTAGAACGTCGCTTTCAACGGGAGCCAGAATTCAAGGCCAGATACATCGATTTCATGCATGAGTACGAAAGCCTTGGTCACATGGCTGAAGTTAACACGTCAAGGCCTCATTCAAACAAGGATATCGAATATTTCATACCTCATCATGGGATAATTCGCGAATCCAGTACGACTACAAAGCTGAGAGCTGTGTTTGACGCATCTGCCATTACTTCCTCCAAGGTATCACTTAACGATATTCTTATGGTAGGGCCCAAGGTACAGGATGATTTATTTTCAATTCTGCTAAGATTTCGTCAACACAAATATGTCGTTACTGGCGACATAGAAAAAATGTATCGTTGCATAGAAGTGACTCACTCACAACGATCATTAATGCAAATTATTTTTAGAAAAGATCCCAAAGAACCGTTAAAGACTTATAGGTTAAATACAGTCACTTATGGGACATCATCCGCACCTTATTTAGCAACAAAGTGTCTGGTAAGTCTGGCGGATGAGGCTACCACAGACAACGTGAGGTCTGCAATTTCACGGGATTTTTATGTAGATGATTACTTGGGCGGTAGTTCTACAATATCGGAAACTATAGATCTAGTGAAACAAGTTAATTTCATTCTTTCATCTGCTCATTTTTTCTTACGAAAGTGGCAATCTAATAGTCCGGAAATCCTCAAAGCAATAGGTAACGTAGGGAAATCCAGTTCAATAGACTTGTCCAGTCACTCCCAGTCATCTAAAACGTTGGGTTTGCACTGGTTTTGTGATACTGACACCTTATCCTTTTTAATTAATATTTCCACAAAAGAAAAAATAACAAAGCGGCACATTCTTTCTGTAATCAGTCAGGTGTTTGATCCCCTAGGACTGGTTGGCCCGTGCATCGTGGAAGCAAAGTTAATAATGCAGCGATTATGGGTTGAGCAGTCCGAATGGGACGATGACGTCTCACCTGAGATCATCGAAATGTGGTCTACTTTTGTTCGCACACTTCCTAGTCTGAACAGTTTAAATATTCCACGATGGGTCTGTTGTAATCTAGCGGTGGAACATGAATTGCATATTTTTTGTGATGCATCAGAAAGGGCATATGGCGCATGCATATATGTAAGGTCAGTATGTAGTGACGGATCAGTAAAGGTACAACTTTTAGTGTCCAAAAATCGTGTAGCACCAATAAAGACGGTAACCATTCCGCGCCTTGAACTTTGTGCGGCGCTATTAGGTGCAAGACTGTGTACTACCGTAATAGAATCCCTAACTATGCCTATAGTTAAGCGACAATTTTGGAGCGACTCGATGATCGTATTGGGGTGGCTTAACATGTTGCCTAATCAACTAAAACCCTTTGTACGTAATCGAGTTGCTGAAATTCAGGAAAGCACTGCTGGAGACCGGTGGAGGTATGTACCGTCGAAGGACAATCCGGGGGACCTTGTTTCTCGCGGGGCGAGGGCCGATTCCATCGGTGAATGCTCGTTATGGTGGACGGGCCCTAGTTTCTTGCAAGGCTGCGAAAGTGGCTGGCCTATTATGCCCTGTAATAGCGGGAAACACGATCTACCTGAAGTAGTGTGTCATTTCACTGATCAAAATAACACTAATGTTAAGTCTAATCAATCATCTAACAATTCAATAATTCAGTCATTAGTTCATAATAATTCTAATTTCAATCGTCTTCAAAGAATCATTGCCTATATCAATAGATTTATTTATAATTTAAAAAATTCTAATTGCAAATTACATGGTTCGCTTTCTACTGAGGAATTAGATAACGCTTTAACAAGTTTACTACTTAGTGCACAAGCAGAGATGTTTCCAAAAGAGTGTAATATTTTAAAGTCAGGGAAATCTCTGCCTCGTAAAAATCGTTTAATTTCATTGACACCATTTGTTGATTCAAAGGGAATTATACGCGTAGGAGGCAGACTTGATAACTCACCTTACGATTATAATACAAAACATCCAGTCTTACTTTGTAGTAAACATCACCTCACCAAAACTCTATTTCATATGCAACATAAGAAATTGCTCCATGCGGGTCCGCAATTGTTGTTAGCAAATATGCGACTTAACTATTGGCCTTTAGGCGGCAGAAACCTTGCTAAGGCTGTCGTCAAACAATGTATAAAATGTTTCAGATACAAGTGTCAAAATATACAACCACTTATGGGTCAACTTCCATGCTCTAGAACCAACATTAATTTTCCATTTTTCAACTCTAGTGTTGATTATGCTGGCCCAGTACTGATAGCTGACCGAAAAGGTCGCGGTTGTAAGCTAACAAAGTCTTATTTATGTATCTTCGTTTGTCATGCAACGAAGGCGGTCCATTTGGAGCTCGTCACTGACCTTACAAAGGAAGGCTTTATTGCAGCTCTGAATCGTTTCACGTCTCGTCGGGGCAAACCTCAAAGCATATTATCAGATAATGGCACGAACTTTGTAGGTGCTGATAATGACTTACAAAGAATTATTAATGACTCTGATGTTGCATCTGAAATGGCACAGCAAGGCATTAAATTTGTTTTTGCTCCTCCTTATTCCCCGCACTTTAATGGCATGGCGGAAGCTGCTGTAAGGTCCACTAAGAACCATCTTAGAAAGTTGCTAAGCCTCACCAACTTCACTTACGAGGAACTGGCAACCTGTCTGTGTCTAATAGAGGCCATTCTAAATTCCCGTCCTCTAACTCCTTTGTCCTGTGACCCATCCGACTTGTCTGTCCTCACTCCTTCTCATTTTTTAATTGGACGAACGCTCACGTCTGTACCGTCTTCACAGGTTCCTGACAAGCCAATCAGCTGCTTAGACCGCTTCAAAAGGATTGAGTACATCCGTCAACACTTCTGGCAGCGGTTCTCTAATGAATATGTTTCCTTACTTCAACAGAAAACCAAATGGTCAGTTGCTTCAGACAGCAACCTTAGAGAAGGAACACTTGTGCTCATCAGAGACAAGACGCTTCCACCACTTGTTTGGGCACTAGGTCGTGTAGTACGAACATATGCGGGCGTCGACGGCATCTCACGCGTGGTAGACGTGAAGACAAAGAGAGGAGTCATCACAAGAGGGTTCAACAATATTTGCCCTCTTCCCTTCGAAGATGTCAACAGGCGGGAGGATGTTCACGCACCAAACGCGTGAGCATGTGGACGGGTGACAACGGCGGCTGAGGCGCGGGCGCGGGGCCAACGAGCTGCGCGCGGCTAGCGACGAGCGGCGGCGGCGGCGGCGGGGACCACTTCACGATCAGACGGCTTCCACGACACTCGCGTCCCCCTCAAACAACGATTCTGTACCGCTACTTATTTTCATTGTTTTAATATAATTATTAATCGAGTATACAGTCCACTCATTTCATCATCTCCCTGAGCTCCTGAGAACGATCATGAACAAGTAGTTTCATCTGAAATGGTCGCATTTAAATTTTGTAAAGATCTGATGAAGAACTTTGAATTCGAAGATCTGATGAAAAACTTTGGAAATAGACAATTAAATAGATGTGGACTGTTTTGAATTTTTGAGGCCACCTGCACTGAATAGTGAAAAATAAAAAACTTAAAAATAAAAAAACTTAAAAAAATACAACCGACTCCAATTAATAAGCACGACAAAGTACAAAATATATTTATTTTGGAAGTCGCTGTCAACAAAAACGAAGAAACCACACCAGAAACTCCGGCCAACGGATTCATGATGGCAATGACACACAATAGGAAGGCTGTATATATGTATGTACAAAAATCGTGTGACGTCACTTGTCATTTGATTTCAGAACACTTCTTAACCACAAACGTCACACGAGTTATCAACACACTATATCGTCTGAATTTTTTGTTTACGAGAAAAAAACAAGTGTCGTATATTTTTTGCAAATATATCTGACAGACTATTTAGATTTTTGTGTCCACTCCCCTATTTGTAGTTTATTTTGTTTCAACTTCCTACTATGTTTTTATCCATCACCAAATGAGCACTTTCATGCTACTTATCCGCGACCATTCCTTCTTATTACCGTTGAGGGTCAACTTAGGAATGTCTCGGAACATTGTAAGTATCTATTTCAGTACTAATTACATTTGTACGAACAATTGTAATGATTCTGGTCAGCAATATTCGTCGTCGTCAGTGGTTAGTGGTCCCTAGTGGACCACTATAGAAAGTTACGTGGTATCGCATGATGTTGGTAAAGTTAAGATGCCCCTTTTAACCGACTTCAAAAAAAGGAAGAGGTTCTCAATTCGGTTGTATTTTTTTTTAATGTTTGTTACCTCATAACTCCGTCATTTATGAACCAATTTGAAAAATTCTTGTTTCATCTGAAACGGTATACTTCTCGATTGGTTTCATTGTCACCAAGTCAGAATCTGATGATGGGATCCCATGAAAATCGAGGGCAACCCTCAAATTTTATAGGCACATACAATGTTTTTCATTAACTTTCTAACGCATTTCAGAAATTTGTGCCTGGTAATCATCCTCTCATGTTGCTGAGCTGATGATGGAAGGTATAAATTAGGATCTGATGATGAGATCCCATGAAATATGTTTGTTCAGCGATATTTTCTTAGAGCTGGTCAGACCGGTTTGGAGTGGAGGTTAACCCATTAAATTATCAGGCTATCATAATTGGGAGTCCCTATAGCTTGAGAAAGCTGAATGGCTTAACTGTACCACCCGTGATCTATGACAACACAGTCATTCCGTTTGGTTCCGACGTTAAGAATCTTGGTCTGCACGTCGACACCTGTCTTGACTGGCGAAAGCAGGTCACGAGTGTCAGTCAAAAAGTTACCGGAACGTTGTGGTCGCTTTTTCGTTTCTCCCAGCTCACATAAAGGCAATGCTTGTACTGTCTCTAATTTTTGCCATGAATGATTATGTTGATGTGTGCTACTATGATCTGAATGCAGATCTCCTCAATAAACTTGACCGCCTTCTAAATAACTGCATTCGATTTGACTTCAATCTTCGTAAGTATGATCATGTGTCCGCGCATCGTTCATTATTAAAATGGTTACCCATTCGTCAGCGCAGAGCGCTGAGGGCCTTGACTAGTCCGTTTTCCTTTTTTAATAATCCTTCTTCTCCCTCTTATCTAACTTCACAAATTCAATTCATTTGCTCTGATCACAGTAAAAATCTTCGCTCTACTAATAATCTCCTTCTACGCTGTCCCACACACCGCTCTGGATTTATCCACTCGTCTTTCTTTGTCCAAGCAATCTTCCTTTAGAATGCGCTCCCTCTAAACATCAGGACGGCAACCAGTCGGTTGTCCTTTAAGGTCAAGGCATGTGAGTACATTCGCAAGGAATTGGTAGAATTACCACAGCGTTAATTCGTTGAATTGGTTTTTTCTAAACGTCGTTATTTTTTATGTGTATGTATGTATCTATGTATTTATGATTGTATTACTTTTCCACTCCATTTGTCTTTCCTTTAAGTTGCACCTGCCATGTTGTCTCTGCACCATCCTATGGTCGACTGGTAGAAAATGCCTAAGGCATTAAGTCCGCCTTTGTACAGTATTTTTACTAGTCAAGATGGTTGTTTTGTCTAGTCTATCAAGTTTTATAAATAAATAAAAAAATATATATATATTTTCGCCAATTGTTAGCCGATTTGGATTTTTTTTTTTTAGAAGAGTATTTTCAATTTGGTGAAGATCTGACGAAGAACGAGGTAGGCAACGGACGGAACTCTTCAATAAATGATAGCAAATGGATCGGGATTGCTGAAATTGTAGTGTTTACACCAGTTCTTAACATAACATTGCGCCGGTACGCTATTAAGGGTACGCAGGTATCACTAAAAGGTGAAAAATATAAAACTTTTTCCAAAAAATACAACCGACTTCCAAAAACAAAACACTATAACGTGTCAAAAAACGAAAAAGTAACCAAAAACACCGACTTCCGAAATTAAAGTTCTCTTCTTTCTTCCGAGGTTATTTTGTACCTTGTATTGGTGCTATTGGTTTGATAGGAAGGTGGAGCTCACGTCTAAATAAAAACAGCCACTCGGGCTGATTTTAGAGGTCAAGTAACGCTTGCTAAGTTTGTTCTGTGGGTGGGTGACCATCCATTAATTATAGAAATTCCATTATGTCTCAGAAAACCGTCATTTGAACATTTTGGCAGATGTTTCGAGTAGCCAGAAGTCCGAAACTTTGACACTTGTCAATCATGACCTATTATTACTAGTAAGTTGCATTGTTTTTTTTGCTAACATTGCCGAATGTGGGAATGAATGAGTGATGAAGTGGCAACACATAAGATATGAGGGATGTTAGGAGAATGGTATGACAACATTATGCGTGTGACAGACGATGTAAAAGACGGTGTGTGCGAAAAGTGAGCGACGTATAAGAAGTTAAAATAATTATATAAAAGCTTAAAAGACGTTTCGTTTTTCATTTCAATCCGATCCCGATTTTTAGCTCAACATCCCTATTCAGTTCAAAACTCAAATGTAGATATCAGTTTATGAATTGAATAGGTATTTTGAGCTAAAAACATATAAACCCTACTGTATTGCCAAATTTCAGGTTTTCAGGCTAAAATATAGTTTGAGAAAGACTTAAATTTGAATGCTCAATTCAATCATCAAAATTTCAACACTAACAATTAATAATATTTCAGAGCTACATTTGAAACCAACACCATTTCGTCTTTCTCGGTGGTACAATACCATTAATTTTACCCCTGAATTTCCAATGAAGGTAGTTCATTTCATCTACCCAGATTTCGTATCTAACCCCTAATATTATATAGATATTTCACACTCAAAATGTCTCCCTTGAAAGTCGTTTGACGGTCAAATATGTGTCAATAGACGTTCTCTCCCGCAATATTTGTAATATTCATAAGAGGCAAATGAATTGAAATCGTGAATATGAGATGACCTACATTCGTCCTCCGAATCTGAGACCAGTATGATCAGAATATACCACGAATAAGCAATCAGGCGAAAATGTCCAACTGGATCTTATTTGGTGAAACTTTCATTTCCCGCGGTTTTGATTATGTGGCCTTTCCCGTAAGAACTATTTATTTATTTATTATATTATAGTGTATGGTACATCAAAGGCAAAACACAAAAGGAAACTTAACACTAAAACACATAAGATTGACGAACCAAATATGGACCAATTTGAGTCGTCAAAAGATGTACGGTACGCCTTGTCTTAGCTATTTTAATCTAATCAGTACTTCAAAACACTATCTTTTACAAATATGTAAACAACCAATTTTACAATTTAACATTTTTCCAATTTTTCTTTATAATATGTGACAATTTATTTTTTGTTATTGTTTACTCTTGACTCTAGTCTGTCAGAGATGACAGAGACAAAGTCTACGATGGAGCTAGTTTACCCAGAAGGAGCCTGCTAGTCTATTCTGTAAGTAACCATTTCGATATCGAGCTTCACCTGAGTGAGATAGCTCACAAAGTGAACTTTATTGCACACAACATAAAGGTCTTATCTTTATACTCACCTCGGATTCCGCTGTCGATACTCAAAAATGTTGTTACAGAATAGGGGTACGGTTCTTAATTCAGTGGCGTGCCGTAGGTGCAAGCCAGCAAGACTCCCTAGTACCTACACAGTGCCATTTTAGTCTCTCTAGGCTCTTATATCATTTACGTTATAAAATACTAACTCAGCTGTTGTAGTTATTTTTATTATGTTATATTTCGATGTTATAATGATATAAGAAATAAACAAGTAGCAATTTAATATCACTATAGCACAGAATTAAGTACAGAAACAGCATGGTGCAGTGGCTCGGCGTGATAGCGATGAGTTATATTATGGTGTTTTCTTTTTAAACAGTTATTACTTATGCTGGTCTATGCTGGCTTGCACCTACGGTTCGCCGCTATTCTTAATTATATCTCCAAGTAGGTTCTCATTTTCTTTGAAAATGTTTCAGCTGGCGTGAATTTTACTCAAAGGATCTGGCTTACCAAGCGTGAAAGTGACTTATGTATTACTGAGTTACATTTTTAACCTATTCCAGTGATAACTATGTGGTGGCCTTATCGAGACAGAATTATGATATTCTTGTATTTTTAAGCTACTTGCAAGAATCAAAATCACATTTTTCATAAGAAAAGCAAGTATCTTACAATGTCATTATAATTTGTGACGATATCGTACCATTTCATGATGTGGCCGACTTTAAATTGGGTACGAGTAGGTTTGTGGTAACGTAAGGCACGCGAAATGGATAGGTTAGGTTCGAATAGGATGCTGGGAGCTGAGTTCAATCGCTTTGCTCCCTTCCCTTCCCATTCATGTTAGGTTGGTAGACAAAAATAGGAGCCCCGCGTAAAGGGGAATATAAGTGGCCCACGACTTCTTTAAATGGCCAACCACTGCGTCAAAAGATGCTTCAAAGTGCTTAAAATACGAAGAACAGGCGCAAAAAACTTTCCATTACTTAAAAGTTTGTCGTATGAGGTCTAGTGCGTCGAACCGTCTTATCAATTCATCAAAATGTTTTGGGAAAAAACATTTTGATGAATTGATAAGACTTTAAATTGGGTACGAGTAGGTTTGTGGAAACGTAAGGCACGCGAAATGGATAGGTTAGGTTCGAATAGGATGCTGGGAGCTGAGTTCAATCGCTTTGCTCCCTTTATCCCATTCATGTTAGGTTCGTAGACCAAAATAGGAGCCCCGCGTAACGGGGAGTATAAGTGGCCTACGACTTCTTTAAGTGGCCAACCACTGCGTCAAAAGATGCTTCAAAGTGCTTAAAATACGAAGAACAGGCGCAAAAAACTTTCCATTACTTATAAGTTTGTCGTATGAGGTCTAGTGCGTCGAACCATCTTATCAATTCATCAAAATGTTTTGGGAAAAAACATTTTGATGAATTGATAAGACTTTAAATTGGGTACGAGTAGGTTTGTGGAAACGTAAGGCACGCGAAATGGATAGGTTAGGTTCGAATAGGATGCTGGGAGCTGAGTTCAATCGCTTTGCTCCCTTTATCCCATTCATGTTAGGTTCGTAGACCAAAATAGGAGCCCCGCGTAACGGGGAGTATAAGTGGCCTACGACTTCTTTAAGTGGCCAACCACTGCGTCAAAAGATGCTTCAAAGTGCTTAAAATACGAAGAACAGGCGCAAAAAACTTTCCATTACTTATAAGTTTGTCGTATGAGGTCTAGTGCGTCGAACCATCTTATCAATTCATCAAAATGTTTTGGGAAAAAACATTTTGATGAATTGATAAGACTTTAAATTGGGTACGAGTAAGTTTGTGGAAACGTAAGGCACGCGAAATGGATAGGTTAGGTTCGAATAGGATGCTGGGAGCTGAGTTCAATCGCTTTGCTCCCTTCCCTTCCCATTCATGTTAGGTTGGTAGACAAAAATAGGAGCCCCGCGTAAAGGGGAGTATAAGTGGCCCACGACTACTTTAAATGGCCAACCACTGCGTCAAAAGATGCTTCTAATTGCTAATATAAAAATACTTAAAAGTTTGTCATATTATGAGGTCTAGTGCGTCGAATAGGAAACGTCTTATCATTACATCAAAACGTTTTGGGAACACCCTGCTGGAGTCTGTGTTTCTTGATAGCTACAACCTGGGAGTCAAGAGTGAATAAGTTAAGTGTAGGCAACCGTGCTTCATCTTCGACCGCATCTTTGCTTACAATCAGTTGAGATAGTGGTCAAACATGTGCCTAACAAAGGTATAAAAAATCAACAATAGTAAACAAAAATGACTGACCTGGAACCCTTCAGCTTCTGACAGCAGGAAGTAGAAGCATCCAAACCAGTGCGCCAGGATGAGCAGGATGTGGATCAGGTTAATGACGCGCCAGAAGTTGGGGTACACGGTCCTGGACTCCACTATGTAGTAGAAGTCTACTGCTCTGTATACCTGGAATAAAGGTTGTAGTTAGTTTTCATTGTAAATATAATATACTAGTTGACCCGCGCAACTTCGTTTGCGTCACAATTTTCATTACTGCTCCGCTCCTATTGGTCTTAGCGTGATGATATATCAGCCTATATCCTTCCTCAATAAATGGGCTATCTAACACTGAAAGAATTTTTCAAATCGGACCAGTAGTTGCTGAGATTAGCGCGTTCAAGTAAACAAACAAACAAACTCTTCAGCTTTATAAATATTAGTATAGATGTATGCAGGTTATATATAATATATGTATGCAGGTTATCTGGTAGATATCTTTTTATGAAAGTAAAGTTTAAAACAGTTTTTTTTACATAAACCTAGATGTGACTAATCAAATGTAAAGACTTTGAAGAAAAACCGATAAGAAACTCCACGGTCAGGTACTCGAAACAAAACACATTATTCAATATTCTATTCATATTTCTAAGACTCAAAATTATCATCATCATCATCATAACAGCCGGAAGACGACCACTGACATAGACATAGGCCTCCCCCAAGATGGGGCCATAATCGCCACGCATGGCAGGTGGGTTGGCCATCGCAGTGCATGGTGTTGAGTTTTACAGAGAACGCTGCTGCCCATTCTCTGGTGAGTCGCTTAGGCACCTCTTACGACGCACACTGGAAGTGATGATATAATAGAAGTGATGGCACCTTACGGCACCAGCTGACACCATAAAGCAGAAATGGCAAAATGAACTAAAAAAATACGACGAAGATTAGACCTTTTTAATAACATTCGTTACTATATGATACCTCTCGGTAAGGGTTTTTCATTTGGTAGGCAAGTATATAATTATAGAGAGCATCAAAAAACAATTTGAAAACACTTAGTAGAACGTAGATTACGCGGATAATCTACAGTTTTTTTTTTTCAGAAATAGACCTGTTTATTTATTTTGATATGTTGGCTTTTTTAATTTTAAATATGTATGGTTTAGATAGGCTAAAGGTAAAATTTATTTAAACGAGTTTTATAAACAGGTTTATTTAATTAGGATATTTTGTTCTCGGTTTATTCATTTTATTCACATCTCATCATCTGCCTAGCCTTTTCCCAACTATATTGGGGTCGGCTTCCAGTCAAACCGGATTTAGCCACGAGCTCCCCATTCAATTTTATTAACATCTATCTATACTAATATATAAAGCTGAAGAGTTTGATTGTTTGTTTGCTTGAACGCGCTAATCTCAGGAACTACTGGTCCGTTTTGTAAAATTCATTTATTGAGGAAGGATATCATCACGCTAAGACCAATAGGAGAAGAGCAGTAATGGAAACTGTGATCATATAAAGTTATATTAAATTAAATTTAATTATTTTGAAAGAAAACAGGTGTGATAGTGGTTAAACGCGTGCCTATCAACAGTAAAAAAAAAACAACGGGTTGCACTCCGGGAGTGCCGGCAGAGTGAAAACTTGAATATGTGCTTCTGTCTCTCCGACTTACGAATTTTCGATCAGGACACGTGTCCTGACGTCATACGAATTTTCGATCAGGTCACGTGTCCTGACGCGAGTTTAACATTTTTACCCATCACAAAAAGTGCACAACGCCGCTAAAGAAGTTTGCAATTCGAAAACATGACGTTTCTTGTTACTATAAAGTCCCAACAGGAGAGCTCTGTGGATTCTATAGTAAACCATAGTTTTCAACTAAAAACCCTATTTACACGAATATATTTGCAAGCAAGTGTGGGAAATTAACATACAAACGGTCTGATATCGCGGTCAACTGCGGTTGAATCCGTTCTTACAGAAGTTTTGTAAGACGACATTTAAATAAATAATGTAGCTTGTCCTTTATAATGTTGTTTGAATTTGTTGTTCTTTATTTTATTTTTTTCCTTTACATATTTATACTAGCTTTGCAGGGTTCCGTACCCGAAGGGTTCCTCCATAGTCCGTCCGTCCATTTGTCAGTCAGCGGGCTGTATCTGAAGAACGGTAATAGGTTTTCACCGAGTGTGTTTTTCTATTGCCACTAAAATAACAAATAAAAAACATTATACTGAAAATTAAAGAGGCTCCCACACAAGAAACATTAATTTTGTTTATGGTTCAGAATCCTACGTGTGAGAGTCCGACTAGCACTTGGCCGGTTTTTAGGGTTTCTTACCTAAAGGGTAACCAACGGAACCCTATCACTAAGCCGGTCCGCTGTCCGTCCATCCGTCCGTCTGTCTGTCAGTGGGCAGATTTCCAAGAACTGTTATTACATCTACCTATTGGTAGATAGTTGTTTTCACAGATTGTGTATAATTGCCGCTATAAAAACAAATAACAAAAATTAAGGTTTATGGTACGGAACCTTTCGTGTGGGAGTCCAACTTGCAATTGGTCAGTTTTTCCTTATCCTGTTCTTTTCACTTAAAAACTTGAAAATGTGAATGAATTCACACGGGAGAAGTCAAAAGTCGGGAATCATTGAAAAAACACATTCCCGGGATAAAAAGCGTACCTACATAATAATTTTGTCAAAATTAGTGAATTAAAAGGTATGCTAAATTTTTAATGTGAATGTGCATGTCTGAATGTCTGTCTTTCAGTTTTATTACCTTTCACTTCCAAACGGCTTTACGGATTTTCTTGAAACTTGGCACACGGGCACACTATGTAATGGATTAGTGTTTTTTTAAGGATGCTAAGCTACGCTAAGTACTATGCTAAGTACTTAAACGCATCCTTATCCGTCTTTGCGTTATAGCGCTGCGATGATTCTTTTGAACAAATTCCGCAACCTGGCAATAGGGTATTTTACTAAAAAAATCTAATTAGATTGGTACATTTTTACCAAGCCAAATGACGTCACGCGTGTCTTCAACTCGCTGTATGTCCGTCTGTGTGAACTTAGCAGATCATATCACGGCAGAGCATAAAAAAATGTGAGTTCTATTCGCATGCAGCATAGTTCTAGAGTTCCTGATACTTTTTGGAAATAGTTCTGGCGTTTTCCCCCGAAAAAAGTCAAATGAAAATATGATCTGCCAACTTCCGGTAGCAGATCATTTATTCCAAAACAAAAAATTTCAAAGTGTTATCGGTCCTAATGGACCGATAACACTTTGAATTTTTTTTTTTTTTTTTTTTTTTTTTGAACTCACCCTAATGGGTGAGTTCTATAGTTCCTGATACATTTTAGAAAGAGTTCTGTAAATATAAGCTCTCAAAAAAATTACAAACGTATTAAACCGATACCAGAAATAAAGCGATATTTTTTGCTCAACTGGTGGTAATTCCAAATTACGGCAAAATAAAATCATTATTGTCACCAATATCAGTAATAAGGTATTGAAATAATCAAAAAAGAATATAATAAAACAACTAATTTCTCTAAAGCACCAGCGGATCACAGTTGAAAACTTAGTTTAGTAAAATAATTAAAGTATTCAATAACCAAGTTAAAAATTCAAAAAAAAAAGATAAGTAATACTTAGGAAAATTAACTCTTCGTTTTAAGGTGAAAAAATAACAAGACTATAAGCAAGCATGAAAATAAATCCTGAGCTTAGACTTCAGTATCAGCAGAGCATAGTTAAAGACCCAGATTATACTAAATCATGAAAACTTTTGGTGTCTTAGTAAAAATTCCAAAAAAATATCTAGAAAACATCCAGCACTTAAAACTCTTCATCATACGATAGGTTTGTAGAAGAACTATACCTACGTAACAATACATAGTTTTCTCAGAACTTAGACTCAGATATCAGCAGAGCATAGTTAAACCACCCAGATTAGACTAAATTATGAAAACTTTGCGTGTCTTAGTGAAAAATTCCAAAAAAATATCTAGAATCAGTCCAGCACTAAGAACTCTTCGTTTTATCGTAGATCTATAACATCACTATACCAAACAATACAAAATTTGTTCAGAACTCAGACACAGATATCAGCAGAGCATAGTTGAAGATCTTAATTAGACTAAATCATGAAAACTATGGGTGTCTTAGTAAAAAATTCTAAAAAAAATAACTAGATTCTATCAAGCAATAGGAACTCTTCGTTTTGTGATGGGTCTATATTAGCACTATATGATGCAATAAAAAATTTGCTGAGAACTCTGACACAGATATCAGCAGAGCATAGTTGAACACCTAGATTAGACTAAATTATGAAAATTTTGCGTGTCTTAGTGAAAAATTCCAAAAAAATATCTAGAATCAATCCAGCACTAAGAACTCTTCGCTTTATCGTAGATCTATAACATCACTATACTACACAATACAAAATTTGTTCAGAACTCAGACACAGATATCAGCAGAGCATAGTCGAACATCTAGATTAGACTAAATCATGAAAACTTTTGGTGTCTAAGTAAAAAAATCCAAAAAAATAACTAGCGTCTATCCAGCACTAAGAACTCTTCGTTTTAAGATAGGTCTATAATAACACTATTCTAAACACCACAAAATTTTCTCAGAACTCTGATCCAGATATCAGCAGAGCATAGTTAAACACCCAGATTATGCTAAATCATGAAAACTTTGGGAGTCTTAATACAAATTCCAAAAAAATATCTGGAAAAGATCCAGCACTTGGAACTCTTCACTTTATAATAGGCCTATGGCAGCACTATACGATGCAATACATAATTTTCTCAGAACTCAGAGTCAGATATCAGCAGAGCATAGTTGAACACCTAGATTAGACTAAATTATGAAAACTTTGCGTGTCTTAGTGAAAAATTCCAAAAAAATATCTAGAATCAATCCAGCACTAAAAACTCTTCGTTTTATCGTAGATCTATAACATCACTATACCAAACAATACAAAATTTGTTCAGAACTCAGACACAAATATCAGCAGAGCATAGTCGAACATCTAAATTAAACTAAATCATAAAAAATTTTAATGTCTTAGTTAAAAATTCTAAAAAAATTATTAGAATAAATCCAGCACTGGGAACTCTTCGTTTTCTGATAGGTTTATAGAATACATAGTTCCCATTGCTTGATAGAATCTAGTTATTTTTTTGGTATTTTTCACTAAGACACCCAAAGTTTACATGATTTAGTCTTATCTAGATGTTCGACTATGCTCTGCTGATATTTGTGTCTGAGTTGTGAACAAATTTTGTAGTGTTTGGTATAGTGATGTTATAGATCTACTATAAAACGAAGAGGTCTCTGTGCTGGATTCATTATAATTATTTTTTTAGAATGTCTAACTAAGACACCCAAAGTTTTCATGATTTAGTCTAATCTAGATGTTCAACTATGCTCTGCTGATATCTGTGTCTGAGTTCTGAACAAAATTTGTATTTTTTGGTATAGTGATGTTATAGATTTACTCTGAAAATGAAGAGTTCTTAGTGCTGGATTGATTCTAGATATTTTCTTTGAATTTTTTACTAAGACACCCAAAGTTTTCGTAATTTAGTCTAATCTAGGTTTTCAACTATGCTCTGCTGATATCTGGGTCTGAGTTTTGAGAAACTTGCGTTGTGTTTGGTATAGTGTTATTACAGACCTATCTCAAAACGAAGAGTTCTCGGTGCTGGATAGACGCTGGTTATTTTTTTGGATTTTTTTACTTAGACACCAAAAGTTTTCATGATTTAGTCTAATCTAGGTGTTCAACTATGCTCTGCTGATATCTGTGTCAGAGTTCTCAGCAAAATTTTTATGGCATCATATAGTGCTAATATAGACCCATCACAAAACGAAGAGTTCCTATTGCTTGATAGAATCTAGTTATTTTTTTTAGAATTTTTTACTAAGACACCCATAGTTTTCATGATTTAGTATAATCTGGGTGTTCAACTATGCTCTGCTGATATCTGAGTCTAAGTTCTGAGAAAACTATGTATTGTTATGTATAGTTCTTCTACAAACCTATTGTAAGATGAAGAGTTCTAAGTGCTGGAAGTTTTCTAGATATTTTTTTGGAATTTTTACTAAGACACCAAAAGTTTTCATGATTTAGTATAATCTAGATGTGCGTCTATGCTCTGTTGATATCTGTGTCTGAGTTCTGAACAAATTTTGTATTGTTTGGTATAGTGATGTTATAGAGCTACCATAACACGAAGAGTTCTTAGTGCTGGATTGATTCTAGATATTTTTTTGGAATTTTTTACTAAGACACCCAAAGTTTTCGTAATTTAGTCTAATCTAGGTATTCAACTATGCTCTGCTGATATCTGTGTCTGAGTTCTGAGAAAATTTCATAGTGTTTGGTATAGTGTTATTATAAAATTAACTCAAAACGAAGAGTTCTTAGTGCTTATTGATTCTAGATATTATTTTGAAATTTTTCACTAAGACACGCAAAATTTTCATAATTTAGTCT
Source organism: Lacanobia oleracea (assembly GCA_950371165.1). NCBI lineage: Eukaryota > Metazoa > Arthropoda > Insecta > Lepidoptera > Noctuidae > Lacanobia > Lacanobia oleracea. Next base: position 18,986,491 of record OX493406.1, read on the forward strand.
AATCTAGGTGTTCAACTATGCTCTGCTGATATCTGTGTCAGAGTTCTCAGCAAAATTTTTATGGCATCATATAGTGCTAATATAGACCCATCACAAAACGAAGAGTTCCTATTGCTTGATAGAATCTAGTTATTTTTTTTAGAATTTTTTACTAAGACACCCATAGTTTTCATGATTTAGTATAATCTGGGTGTTCAACTGTGCTCTGCTGATATCTGAGTCTAAGTTCTGAGAAAACTATGTATTGTTATGTATAGTTCTTCTACAAACCTATTGTAAGATGAAGAGTTCTAAGTGCTGGAAGTTTTCTAGATATTTTTTTAGAATTTTTACTAAGACACCAAAAGTTTTCATGATTTAGTATAATCTAGATGTGCGTCTATGCTCTGCTGATATCTGTGTCTGAGTTCTGAACAAATTTTGTATTGTTTGGTATAGTGATGTTATAGAGCTACCATAACACGAAGAGTTCTTAGTGCTGGATTGATTCTAGAAATTTTTTTTGGAATTTTTTACTAAGACACCCAAAGTTTTCGTAATTTAGTCTAATCTAGGTATTCAACTATGCTCTGCTGATATCTGTGTCTGAGTTCTGAGAAAATTTTATAGTGTTTGGTATAGTGTTATTATAAAATTAACTCAAAACGAAGAGTTCTTAGTGCTTATTGATTCTAGATATTATTTTGAAATTTTTCACTAAGACACGCAAAATTTTCATAATTTAGTCTAATCTAGGTGTTCAACTATGCTCTGCTGATATCTGTGTCAGAGTTCTCAGCAAAATTTTTATGGCATCATATAGTGCTAATATAGACCCATCACAAAACGAAGAGTTCCTATTGCTTGATAGAATCTAGTTATTTTTTTTAGAATTTTTTACTAAGACACCCATAGTTTTCATGATTTAGTATAATCTGGGTGTTCAACTGTGCTCTGCTGATATCTGAGTCTAAGTTCTGAGAAAACTATGTATTGTTATGTATAGTTCTTCTACAAACCTATTGTCAGATGAAGAGTTCTAAGTGCTGGAAGTTTTCTAGATATTTTTTTGGAATTTTTACTAAGACACCAAAAGTTTTCATGATTTAGTATAATCTAGATGTTCGTCTATGCTCTGCTGATATCTGTGTCTGAGTTCTGAACAAATTTTGTATTGTTTGGTATAGTGATGTTATAGAGCTACCATAACACGAAGAGTTCTTAGTGCTGGATTGATTCTAGATATTTTTTTGGAATTTTTTACTAAGACACCCAAAGTTTTCGTAATTTAGTCTAATCTAGGTATTCAACTATGCTCTGCTGATATCTGTGTCTGAGTTCTGATAAAATTTTATAGTGTTTGGTATAGTGTTATTATAGAATTAACTCAAAACGAAGAGTTCTCAGTGCTGGATAGACGCTAAGTTTTTTTTTTTATTTTTTTACTTAGTCACCAAAAGTTTTCATGATTTAGTCTAATCTAGATGTTCAACTATGCTCTGCTGATATCTGTGTCTGAGTTCTGAACAAATTTTGTATTGTTTGGTATAGTTATGTTATAGGTCTACTTTAAAACGAAGAGTTCTAAGTGCTGGATTGATACTAGATATTTTTCTGGATTTTTTTACTAAGACACCCAAAGTTTTCGTAATTTAGTCTAATCTAGGTGTTCAACTATGCTCTGCTGATACCTGGATCAGAGTTCTGAGAAAATTTTGTGGTGTTTAGTGTAGTGCTATTATAGACCTATCACAAAACGAAGAGTTCTCAGTGCTGGAAAGACGCTAGTTATTTTTTTGGATTTTTTCACATAGACATCAAAAGTTTTCATGATTTAGTCTAATTTAGATGTTCGACTATGCTCTGCTGATACCTGTGTCTAAGTTCTGAACAAAAATTGTTTTGTTTTGTATAGTCATATTATAGACCTATCACAAAACGAAGAGTTCTCAGTGCTGGAAAGACGCTAGTTATTTTTTTAGATTTTTTTTTTTAGACATCAAAAGTTTTTAAGATTTAGTCAAATTTAGATGTTCGACTATGCTCTGCTGATACCTGTGTCTAAGTTCTGAACAAAAATTGTTTTGTTTAGTATAGTCATATTATAGACCTAGCACAAAACGACGATTTCTCAGTGCTGGATTGATTCTAGATATTTTTTTGGTATTTTTCACTAAGACACCCAAAGTTTTCATGATTTAGTCTAATCTAGATGTTCGACTATGCTCTGCTGATACCTGTGTCTGAGTTCTGAACAAATTTTGTAGTGTTTAATATAGTGATAATATAGAGCTACCATAAAACGAAGAGTTCTTCGTGCTCGATTGATTCTAGATATTTTTTTGGATTTTTTTACTAAGACACCCAAAGTTTTCGTAATTTAGTCTAATCTAGGTATTCAACTATGCTCTGCTGATATCTGTGTCAGAGTTCTTAGCAAAATTTTTATTGCATCATATAGTGCTAATATAGACCCATCACAAAACGAAGAGTTCCTATTGCTTGATAGAATCTAGTTATTTTTTTTAGAATTTTTTACTAAGACACCCATAGTTTTCATGATTTAGTATAATCTGGGTGTTCAACTATGCTCTGCTGATATCTGAGTCTAAGTTCTGAGAAAACTATGTATTGTTATGTATAGTTCTTCTACAAACCTATTGTAAGATGAAGAGTTCTAAGTGCTGGAAGTTTTCTAGATATTTTTTTGGAATTTTTACTAAGACACCAAAAGTTTTCATGATTTAGTCTAATCTAGATGTTCGACTATGCTCTGCTGATATCTGAGTCTAAGTTCTGAGAAAACTATGTATTGTTACGTATAGTTCTTCTACAAACCTATCGTAAGATGAAGAGTTCTAAGTGCTGGATGTTTTCTAGATATTTTTTTGGAATTTTTACTAAGACACCAAAAGTTTTCATGATTTAGTATAATCTGGGTCTTCAACTATGCTCTGCTGATACTGAAGTCTAAGCTCAGGATTTATTTTCATGCTTTCTTATAGTCCTGTTATTTTTTCACCTTAAAACGAAGAGTTAATTTTCCTAAGTATTACTTATCTTTTTTTTTCGAATTTTTAACTTGGTTATTGAATACTTTAATTATTTTACTAAACTAAGTTTTCAACTGTGATCCGCTGGTGCTTTAGAGAAATTAGTTGCTTTATTATATTCTTTTTTGATTATTTCAATACCTTATTACTGATATTGGTGACAATAATGATTTTATTTTGCCGTAATTTGGAATTACCACCAGTTGAGCAAAAAATATCGCTTTATTTCTGGTATCGGTTTAATACGTTTGTAATTTTTTTGAGAGCTTATATTTACAGAACTCTTTCTAAAATGTATCAGGAACTATAGAACTCACCCTAATGGACCGAAAACACTTTGAAATTTTTTGTTTTGGAATAAATGATCTGCTACCGGAAGTTGGCAGATCATATTTTCATTTGAATTTTTTCGGGGGAAAACGCCAGAACTATTTCCAAAAAGTATGAGGAACTCTAGAACTATGCTGCATGCGAATAGAACTCATATTTTTTTATGCTCTGCCGTGATATGATCTGCTAAGTTCACGCAGACTGTATGTCCTTTATTTTTTGTTTACGTGAAAAAAGAAAAAAATACGTGTCAAATATTTTTTGAAAATCTATCAGACGGAATAATTAGATTTTTTAGTAAAATACCCCATTGGGCATAGGATGTTTTTATCCCGGGAGCCGGAATGTATTCCAACTTTTAAGCGGACGAATCTGCAGGCAAAAGCTAGTTAAGTATTCTGGCTAATCAAGCAATCTATCTCCCAATACTCACAGCGCGATTAGTAATATTACTGTTTCTATTAGAACAGCGATAACATGTGCCCCGCGGCTACGGTCCGCAAAAGGAAGTCATTACTCCTGTAATGAGGACTGCGTGCAGCCTTGATGAGCCTTTTATCATCAATGAAATGTTATTAATATCTATACTAATACATAAAGCTGAACGGTTTTTTTGTATGCTTGAACGCGCTAATCTCAGGAACTACTGAAAAATTATTTCAGTGTTAGATAGCCCATTTATCGAGTAAGGCTATAGGCTATATATCATCACGGTAAGACCAATAGGAGTGGAGCGGTAATGATAATTGTGACGCAGATGAAGTAGCGCGGGTCATTACTGCTCCGCTCCTATTGGTCTTAGCGTGATGATATATAGCCTATAGCCTTATATTTCCATTTCATTCCATTCGATAAATGGGCTATCCAACACTGAAAGAATTTTTCAAATCGGATTAGCAGTTCCTGAGATTAGCGCATTCAAGCAAACAAATAAACAAACTCTTCAGTTTTATATATTAGTATAGATTTAACGTAGAAGCAAAGTGGTGATGTAAAAGGCTTTGATATGAATGTGAACTAATTCCTAATTTAACCTATGTAGGTAATTACCATTTTTAGGTAACTTTGATCCGTAATTACTTCGGTTGCACTTGGAATTTTAAGTTCAAATTAACACTAAGACAGAGTTCATCAATATCATCATCTACCGGACTGCTACAGCACATAGGCCTCCGCCAAGTGATGCCACATAGAGCGTAACCGCGCCTTCACCAGATCATCGGTCCATCCTGGGGAACCTTTCAACGCTTTGTTTTCCGGTACGCGATCGCCAGTATGATCGACAAAGAGTTAGTTTTTTCCAAAGCTTGATAATCCTTACTAATATCCTAACTTCCTAGCTTCACTACATAGTATAAAACAAAGTTGTTTCCGCTGTCTGTCTGTCCCTATGTACGAGTATACTTAGATATGTAAAACTACGCAACGGATTTGATGCGGGTTTTTAATGGATAGAGTCGTTCTCGAGGAAGGTTTTAGTATATAATTTGCTCCCGTGCGATGCCGGGCGGGTCGCTAGTAATATTATAAATGTGAAAGTGTAGTCTGTCTGTCTGTCGAGCTTTCACACCAAAACTACTGAACCGATTTAAATGAAATTTGTTTCAGAGATAGTTTAGAGCCTGAGAAATGACATAAGCTACTTATTTTCCGAGAGTATGTTCCCTAGGGACCACGCGGGCGAAGCCGCTTGCAGAAGCTATTCATCTCTACTTCTGATTTCAAACAAACATAATTGGAATAATTCGAGGAGCCTAATAGTTTCGCATTCCTGTACATCTGCATCGATTAAAAACTAGTCAACGTTCGCAGCCCGAAAACACATCCCTTCCGTTGAACGTACCTAGCCTATATGCCTATGCACGTACATTCTATCACAGCGTCCTTGATCGAAAGCTTTTACCGGTAACATGAGCTCGTATGTAGGCTCTATTGGCTTTGTTTTCTGTTCTATTCTATTTTCTATCTGTCAATAGACTTGGGTGTCGAGTTAGGTGTACAAGTAATGGCGGATATTCTATTTTATTGGTTTTGTACGTGTTATATTTATTCCATTGTGAGTTGTTGTGTTTTTAGATAACCATAGTATTTCTTAGAAGATAATATACCTACCTGTCTAATGAAGTTTCATTTTTTTTAGTTATCTACTGGCGAAACAATATTTTTCAACCAAGAGATACCCACAATTGGAGCTCCTTAAGTTCAATTTGATCTGATATGTCTGAGAATCAGCTCTTGTTGATCTACAATAACTATAAGATATAGTTACCTAAAACGTTAGCACTTGAACACTTCCCAGGGTTTGAACTGGGAATAAGAAGGTGAGTTAAATATAGATATCTATCTATACTAATATATAAAGCTGATGAGTTGGTTTGTTTGCTTGAACGCGCTAATCTCAGAAACTACAGTTCCGATTTGAAAAATTATTTCTGTGTTAGATAGTCCAATTATTGAGTAAGGCTGTAGGCTATACATCATCACGCTAAGACTAAAAGGAGCGGAGCAGATGAAGTTGCGCGGGTCAACTAATAAATCATATGAATTTAAAAACCATCATCTTCTGGCTCATCATCATCCACAGTCCGATGTCGCCCACTGCTCGGCATAGGCTTCTCTTGTGATGTGCCAATCTCCACGTTCTTGCTCCAGCCTCATCCAGGTTCTACCCACAATGGTAACAATGCCGTCTGCCCATCTTGCTGCGAGACGACCCACACTTCTGTTTTAAAGTCCGCGGACTCCACTCGGTCACTGCCTTACTGCACCTATTACCACCGCGCTTTGTCAGGTCTCTTCTGGCTCAGTAGATTATAAATAGGTGTACTTATAATTCATCTTCACAAAGGACCAAGGTACTACACAGGGAACCGATGATATCGAGGTTCAAACCGATATAATAATTAAGATTATCTCGAGGTCCCGACTTCAAATCTCAAAGACGTCAAGTCCTCCTGACACAATCTCGGATTTCCCATTTCCTTTCACCCGAGTGTAACTAAGTACTTCAGTATTTTGCCAATCATAGCGATTAAACAAGAAGACAATAAAAAAATTGAGAGACGTAGAAAGAATTGCCCAGTGAAACTAAATTTTTTACCAGAGTAAATATAGTATGGCAAGCCCTTAGAAAAAAAAATACCACCCCAAATACATTGAAATGAGGTAGTTGTTTTCCTGATTCCAAATATATGTAAATAACTAATTTGTACCTAAGAGGGTATGGATGTGTTCCTTTTTCTTTAAATAGCAGGATACTAACGAAACAATAGTTTACCAAAAAACTGCCGAAAACCTTTGCTTCCTAATTATCACCATCATTTATTTTGCCCTTACACTAATCCATTTGGGGTCGGCGCAAAATGCCTTCTTCTTACATAATTAATTTATTAGTCATCTTCTCAGTAGTTTTCCCTTTCGAACCATATCATCGTACTTTCTACTAATATTATAAGTGCGAAACTTTGTGAGGATGAATGTTTGTTACTCTTTCACGTCAGAACGCCTGAAAGGGTCTTCATGGAATTTGGCACAAAGGTAGATTATAGTCTGGAATAACACACATAAGCTATATATTATATCCCGGGAGTATGTTCCACAGGGGTCACGAGGGTAAAGTCGCCGGCAGAAGCTAGTTTTTCATATAGGTAGCTCAATATTTTTGTCAAAAACCTAAGGCGGATTTGACAATGGATTTTGATGCGGGTTTTTTTAATAGAGTGATTGTCGAAGAAGGTTTTAGTATATAATTTGCACCCGCGCAAAGCTGGGGCGGGTCGCTAGTTTTTATTATAAAAAATAAAAATGCGCGTAGAGGGAGAGTTATCTCCGTTTATATATGCAAGCCTTAATCGAGCTCGCAAGTCATCGCGCAAGCACTGAAATCGTTTTCATCGCCCGACGAAATAGCATCATTAACTCGTACGATCGTAAGCCAATTAGAACAACGCCGAACAGTCTAAACAAAAAGCTAATAAAGAAAGGCATAATCTTGCAAATTATCATCGTAATTAAACCTATTCAAAGCAGTAAGCGAACCCAAACCCGTTTTGATTGCAAATACCCTTTCATAGTCTTGTTGGAAACGAAACGGTTTCAGCAAGAACGATTTCAGTAAGAACTTAATTACGTCAATATAATGTTTTATTTCTAAATTAAGATTCGACTACATTGAGTTTAAAACCCGATTTGACGATGTCTTTCATCTAAGTGGGTTAATTTGACAAAGTAAATAAATGGGGGATTACGAAAGCGGTACTTAAAGCTGTAACAAAATATTTTGATTTTATTAGACCTACTTGGAAATTAAATTCAATCTTCTCCAATGGCTCATTAAAATAAAATTGGAACAGTTTGAAGAGACAACAAAAATAATTGTTGCATTTATAAGTTTTATATTTTTTAATGTTTTTTTTTTTAGATTTTGTTTTTAAATATACCTTAAATTTAAAAATGTAATAAACAAGTTTTAAAAATGAATCAACTAAATCATAATTGTTATTACTCCCAGGAATATTTTATAAACTACTTTTTTCATACCTACTGATCATTTTGACCGACAGCCTTCGTAGGAAAGATGGTAATGTTTGTGAATGGTGTTATTTTGTTTCACCTTTCCTGGTGTCTGTCTGCACCCCAATCTTGCAAATTAAGTTTGACCCACTTCCCACATTCCGATTGAGCTGATTATTTTACAACTATTTGTTGAATACGATATATTGAAGAAATCATGGCTAAATAATAACAGCGGTACGGGTTGAACTGTAAAGTTAAGCAACGCTTGCCAAGGTTGGTCTGTAAATCTTAACATACCCAGTTTCCTCCGTGCCTCAGAAAGCGCTTTAAGCTGTTGGTCCCGGTTGTCATTTGTAGATCTTTGGCAGCCGTTACGGATTGTCAGAAGCCAGTGAATCTGACTCCAGACTTGCCAAGAAGTACCGTGTTACCCAGTTAATAGGTTGTAAGGGTCTGGTAGGCAGCTGCTCCACGTAAAAACACTGGTATTCAGCTGAATCCGGTTTTACTAATTGGGAAAAAGCTAGGCAGATGATGATGATGTTAAGTACGATCTATCCGTACCTATGTCTATTGGGGTCACGTTTTAATTTTGAACATTAAATAACTGCTCTCTGGTGATTCATTATTTCATTAAACTTTTGTAGATAATGATTAACAGACGTGTTCCATTATTTATTATCATCTGCTTGTCCACGTCACTGGATTACTACAAACTCTGCAAGATTATAAAATATCTTGATAGATATTTGCACACTTTCATCGGCAGTTTCTAGGGTTTTGATGATTTACGTTTTTAGCGACCCCAAAAACTCCGATAACTCTACTTTTGACTTACCTTGCAAAACCTAGGGAACCGTATGAGTGGATTGGTGCCGAAGTGAAGTTGCAATAAGTCCAGGGGGGCTAGTGACACGATGTCCAGAAGAAAGTTGCGCGACTTCACGTAATGCTTGGCTAGCTTCTTTGAGTCGTATACCTGTAGACAAAGTACTAAATTAAGATACGGTTAAAATTAAATTTGTTTTCCAACATAGCCAATTCGCAAAATATAAAGAGTATTAGCCAAAAGACGTTCACTGCTGAAAAAGGTCCTTACAACTGATCCTGCTTTGTGTTCATCTAGTGTATTATACGCAACTTTTTTTTTAATGCACGGTTTATCTGTCCGTTAACGCTTATGGCTTTTTTTTTTTTTTTGGTTTTTGGCTTTATTTTTTATGTGTTCTATCTACTAAAAACCTTACTAACGTTTCATTTGTTAAAAATGTATGGACGTATGTCTGAATTAAAGATATATTATTATAACGCTATTGGTTAACGGAAAGATATACGGCCGATAAAGAAGTATCTCAGGAACCACCCTAGTTGGTTAATTTACCGCCAAAACACGCCGCTTTGCAGCATGCAGCAACTATTCACTTAAAAACGTTTTACTTCTATCGACAATTCGTGATAACGGAAAAGTTTAATCATAATGGCCATTATGTTCCACCTACCTATATCCGAGTACAGACCCTCCTATTGTGGCCTGCTTTCCTGGTCTGTACAAGTCTCAATCAAGTATAACTAACTGATCATTAACTATCATTCACCCACTTGTTGGTCATTATCTGACGAAGCCTCATCTCCTTTGTGCCATGGTTCCCTGGTACTAGCAAGTCTCAAGCGGACATTCTTTCCAGCGTTCTTTTGAACGGTAACCACTCCGCCTTACACTCCTTAGCCTATTGTTTGAAACCAAATTTATTTACCATCAGTCCTTGCTCCAGGTAGCCAGTCCTCAGCTGCACGACGAGGTCCAGAGCGAAGACCACGTCGCTGATGCCGTCACACGTCAACCAGAAGTAGTGGCACATTATCTGTGGAGTAAAATGAATTTGAGATTAATTACTAAATCCAAACTTTATTATTATTTTTATAAATGAAAAAATCAAATATATCAAAATCTCGTGTCACAGTGTTTGTTATCGAACTCCTCCGAAACGGCTTGACCGATTTTATGTTTTTTTTTGTGTATACTCGTATTTGATATATCTGCGAAAACGTCGATTTGAAAATAAAATAAAAAGATCGTCAAAAAATAGCCTATTATTTATTATACGCCCCCCCCATATTCGGGGAGGCCTAAGTCCAGCAATGGACGTCTTTCGGCTGATATGATGATGACGATGATGATTTTTGTTTGGACGATTTTTTTATTTTATTTTATATGGCAAAACAACGTTTGCCGAGTCAGCTAGTAACTACGAGTATATTTCTGTCTGTTATTTCACGATACTTGGCACATGTCTTCGAATAGGTCATCGAGTATACTTCCTATACAGAAAGTACATAATTCCTGTATCTCTTTTTCCCCCTCTCCAGACATAGAAATTTATTTTCATAGCTTTTTTAATAACATGGGTTTCATTCTTCTTCTTCACCATTCCAAAAAAATGTCCCATACAACATTTCGTACCTGCGTATTACTAAAGATCATGATTCTGATAGTTAGATATTATTTTAAGCACACTAAAATACAAACGGAACTTTTCTACATTAAAAAGACATTACGAACATTTTTATGTCGCATATTAATAGATCAAAAGCAAGGTTATTAGACAGTGAAACTTATTTTTAGAACATTATAAAAGTATATTTTCATATTCTGTTGGCATAGCAAGCTTGCTTTGTGAAAGTCAAAAAAAAAATTGAAATGTTTGCAGTAAATATGTTCGACAGACTATTGTTTTATTCGTTTCTACGTTGGCAAAAAAAAACACAACCGTGAAATACGTGGATTCTTTTTTTTATTTGTAATGGGTTTGCTCTTGACTCTAGTCTATGTCAGAGATGACAGAGACAAAGTCTACGATGGAGCGAGCCTACCCAGAAGGAGCCTGTTCACTCTAAATTTGAAGAGATTAGGGTTGTAAGCTTTCGGAAACACAGACGCAGGCAGAGAGTTCCACTCCTTTGCTGTGCGCATTATAAAAGACGATGAAATAAGTTTAGTCTAAATTGGAACACTCTTCGGTGAGCAAAAATTGAAAGAAATTGATGACCAATTAAAACGTTTTGGGACAATACTTTTTTCTTTATTTTTATATACTTTTTTATTTACATCAGAAAGGGTTACGAAATCAGAAGTGTCCTTGACAACTCTTGCGCTGGAGAATTAACTTGTTTTGCAGGAGCCAGTACCCTCTTCCGCGAGGAAAAAAATCAATTTGAATGAATTCTAAAGTCTGTTTTTTAATCTCAGAGACTAAATTGACAAGTGAAAGTGGCAAACTGACATAGATTTCAATAGCATTTAAGTCAGTTTTGACATTTGGAGTTGTCGATTTAGTCTCCGAGCTTAAAAAACAGTCATTAGGACTATACTCACACTGGGGCAATTCTACACATTCTTAAATAGTACTCGGCATACTCACACATACACTTACCCCACATTTATATCATCATCTGCCTAGCCTTTTCCCAACCATATTGGGGTTGGATTCCAGTCAAACCGAATTAAGCTGAATACCAATATTTTACGCGGAGCGGTTGCCTACCAGACCTCTACAACCCATTAAATGGGTAACACGGTACTTCAGTCAGATAAATTGGCTTCTGACTATCCGTATAGACTGCCAATGATCTACAAATGACAGCCGGGACCAATAGCTTAACGTGCTATCCAAGGCATGGAGGAAACTCGGTATGTTAAGATTGTCACCCATCCACAGACCAACCTTGGCAAGCGTTGCTTAACCTTGAAGATTGACCTGTGTGGCTGTTATTTATTTATTTATTTCGGGAAAACAAACAGTTGCACAAAGATGCTACAGTAAAAGTGTTAACAAAAAGAAAAAGTAACATAATATATGTATGTGTCCCACGACGTTGTGCACATTTTAAACATAACATAATATTTATGGGACTAATTGCACACGAGTGAAATTGGAAGAGATAAACTATTAAATTAAAATCAAAATAAGATATACAAAATTTCTTTTTAAGTGACTAAATAAAGATACAAACGTCAATTTAAATCGACAACAAAAATTAAAATGTAAAACCAGAATTAAAATTTAAAAACAAAGACAAATCAAAAAAAAAAATATATAACAATAATTTAATGCAAAATAACGAATTATGAAAAATAATAAAAACACAATTAAAATAAGCATTAAATCAAAAACAAAAATAAAACGAATTACAAACATACTGACGAACTAAATAAATACATATTGTATGAATTGTATAAAGGAATTATCCCTATTGTAATTAAGTTTTTCTTTTCAATTCAATTAAATTTCTGTTTTATTTAATTTTATTTTTATACACTAATCGACTTTCGTTGCTGACCGTACCTAAACTTGTACTCAAGAGATACCTTATTTTCCATGAAAATTAAACATACCTATACTTTTACGAATAAGTAAAAGTATAGGTATGTAAAAATAAAAAAGTGGCTTTCTGTTCTAAAAAATGTAGATTAAAAACAAAAAAACAGCAGGCAAAATATTAAAACGTTTTTGTTGAGAGATTCCAAATTAAATTAAGTATGTGAAATTGGAATTCTCAAACTTTGATTTTACGACTTCTCATAAGTTCTGTTCCCAAAGTTTTGTAATTTTTCTCTTTTATGTTCTCTGGCATTAACAGAAATATTATTTATTGTGGAACTCTGGCAGTATATTTTTAGGGAGAAAGGCCTACTTAATAAAAAATCTGATTTTCACGTCATTGATTTTTATTAACAGGAAATGTGATTTTTTTCAAAAGGTTTGATGGCCAAATCTATAACTATATTAATAGCGGAAAAAACTCAAAGAACACTCGAGCCCGATTTTAATGAAAACTAAAACTGCATCATTGGCTATTTCAAAAGTCAATATTCCCAGCCAAGAATAGAATTCGTTGATTTTGCGCAAAAACTGCCAGTATTTTCACGTCATCTGATAGTGTTGTTATTAAAGATTTAAAAATTAAACTGGTAGAAAATGTTGAATTTATTTAGACTGATTCTTATTTTAAATTTGATATGCCTGTGATAAATTCATACATCACATTTATGACATTTCTGTCTGATTGACATATAGGTACAATACACGTAAGAATTTAAAAATGCACACGGCTTACGGAACCATATTAAATGAGGAAGGCATTGATCCACCATAGGAATCTCGAATAAAGCCTGCTTTTAAGCTATAAACACAGCTTAAAAGCAGGCTTTGTGTTTTTGATCTGGAGAAACCTCCAGACCAGACCGACAACAAAGCTACGTACAACTTGGTGACTTACGAGTTAATACTCGGTTAACCCAACGTGAGATTGTGCAGAGATACCACAACGTTACACACGGTGGACCTAGAATGTCAACTTAAAATCAGCTCAAAGACCGTTCGAGATCAAAAACCTAATCGTAAGTAGGTATATGATTTGTTGTCGAAATATAAAATCCTATCTTAACTGATATTATAAACGCGAAACTGAGTTAGTTCCACTTTAGCGGAGTATGTGTTTCCTGATAGCTACAACCTGGGAGTCTTTTAGTCAAGAGTGAATAATAGGTTACTTCTAAGCAAGCGTGCTCCATATTCGACTAAATCATCGCTTACCATCAGGTGAGATAGTGGTCAAACGCGTGCCTATCAATAGTAAAAAAACAAAGGGAAGCACTAGGAAGGAAATTCTACGGGAAACAACGGGATATGCGCGTATAAAGTTGCGGGCAAAAGCTCGTATGTTTATAATAGGTAGAACGACTGATCTGATCACGAAATACATTCACGGGTAGTAAGCTACACCATCCTTTAATGCCACACGTTTTAGGGTTCCCTACGCAAAAGGTTACCAACGAAACCCTATTACTAGGCCTCCGCTGTCCGTCCACATGTGGACAAGAACCGTAATAGGTAAACAATAGAAAAAAAATCAAGGGGTTTTACAATAAGGGATTTTTTTGGTTTATGGTACGAAACCCTTCGTATGAGAATACGACTCGCACTTGGACATTTTTTTATTTATTATTATTATTAAACATGGATAGGTACACCATTTTGTTTTACATACAATTATACTCGCCAAACTTATGAGTTTGATGGCGAGAAGCGCTTGTTTAAGTTACAAATTTACTTTGAAAAAAAAAAACAACCTTAAAACTACCCACTACGCATTATTTTGCTCAAAGATTAGTCACACCGGCACGAGTAGATCGAGGACGAGCCGCAGACACCGGACACTGACAGACTGCGAGTACCCACACATGGCCAGACACTAAGCCATGCATCCCCAGCACAGGCCAACCTCGCATCGCATTGGGCTTCCGTACAATGAGAGGCCAGCCCATACCGAAAACGCATGGCACGCATTTTAATCTAGTAAAATCTACAGTTCCTATAGGGCAGGCTGCGTGGGCAAAACCGCAAGATAAAACTAGAACTCAGACAAACACCTTGCCAATTCAATCGATTGCTGTTTTATGACTCGATCGGGGGATTAAACCCCTTGTATTCCTCCAAGGGGTTTAATCCGTTGTCCTCGACTCCGTTTAATCCGTTGTCCGAGGCGAGCTACGAGCAAAATTTTAAACCTGTTGGATCGCCAACAAACTTACTCGGCGGTTTTTATGTACACGTGCTTACGGTGACACACGAGCAAAAATGCTCGTCAAGCCACAAGTACGTGTACTTGCTCGCACGTCTGTCACCCACTTAAGAGTTTTCGTTAATGTTTTCATAATACAAGCCAACATGTAGGTACGTCTTTTTTCCCATAGCGTGCAGCAAAAACAGCAGTGCGATTCTGTAAACATCTCGAAGTGAAAACTTAGGCGAAGTGAACGACAAGTGACCTGTCAAGCCATACATACAAGATGGAATGACAGCTCACTTGTCGATCACTCCACCTGAGTGTACCAGTGAAATGTCGGCAAAATCGTACTGCTGGTCATCCACGCAAGTCGCTTGTGTTTGTATCTGTCACCAGATATTTGCAAACCCCATAAGAATTATTTGTATGGCCTACAGATAGTTGTTTCGGGTCTGGCTGTTTGTGTATATGAGTTTGTATTTTTGTAAACGCATTCACGATACAGGAGAAATTTCTAGTGTGTGGCAACGCTTTATTTTAAGAAAAAATCTAACAAAAGTGTAAAATTCTTTACTTCCTACAATAATTACTCTTTTACGGTGAATTATTACGAGTTTGTTCCAGTTTGACTTATTAAATTTTTATGACTTTCCTAAAATTTGATTTCATTAACTGTAGTCCCAGGTTCATTTTACGGATTTCATTAAATCAGTACTACCTTAAAGAAGTTGTAAGCCTAAAATAATAATAAAATAATAAGAATAAAAATCATCAAGTAGTAAAAAAAACCTTCTTCTCCTTTCTCCTCGCCTCTTTCTGTTACGCGGGATCGGCTTTCTAGATCTTTCAGTGCCATTCTCTTCGCTGGTAAGCATCGTTGTCCATAAAGCCAAGCTTTTACAAACATATCCTTCGGGATATTTCTCTCTGTCTCTCTGTCGAAAAATTTGACCGGACATTAAGTAATTAAATTTTATAAATGGAATAAAACAGAAATCTGTGACTTCCGTTGAAAACTGGCTACCAATGATAGTTTTAAATAAAATAATTATAAACAAAATTTCTGCAAGATTAAACGAAAAACGTGATAAGCCGCCGTATTTTTATTACAGGACAAAAGTCAATATATTGAAGTGTAATAATATAATATGTATGCTCCTTTACTTTAGTTAGTAAGTACACTGCTTTATAATTATGCTGAGTTGCACTATACCTCATAGGCGCATATTATATAGTATCCATTTTGTAGTCATTAAATAGTACTTAACAAATGTGGTTGTTTCCTTAAAACCACCTCGTAGGAACCCCAACATTACATGGCGACCCTGCCTCGGGACTCTGCAAAGGGGATTGCTGGTAGTAGTTTTTCAAGCATAACTACCTAAATACTACCTAAACACTATGTGTCGGTCAACTGTGGAAAAGAAAGAGGTTTTCCTCAGCCAAAACGCGGCTGGAGGCAATAACGACGCCACGTTGAAAGAAATCGGAGGACACGTGGAACGTCTCAGCATTGTGACTTACATTGTCCTGGCCATTATTGGAATCGTAGCAGTTTATGTTGGCCTGCGGATGTACAGGAGCTGCCACCGCACGTGGATCCAGCAGGAAATTGGGATGAGTACCATGCAGAGAATTAGAACTTCCATCAGAGGGCGCACAGAAGGTACGGAGAATCAGTAATAAGTAATCAGTGAAAGTGTTGTGCATTTCTTTTTTTTCTAAAACTAATCGTAAAATTATCAGTGAGTAACGCGGAATCATATTTCATAACGCAAAAACGTAAAGGTGCTAAAATTCAGCCATAAGACACCAAACGGAAACAAAATGCAACGTCGGACTTTATTTTTTGCTTAATCGCATTCATGTAGAATGTGTTACATTTGTGCAATTCTATAATTAGATAAAGAATATGACTGATATTTTAGAACAAAATTATGTCTTCTTAGTAGAGATACGTAATTATTTAGTAAAAAAGGGACAAGCAAGATATAAAGGTAATGTTATTTCAACAAAGTTAGAGCGAGCGAAAAGCGCATACGATAAATGTTGTACAATATTTTTGCTATTAGAAAAAAGTAAGGAAATTAATTTGAAATCGGCAATTGATCTTTATGAGAAAATAAAGCAAAAATACGAGGAAATAGAAAAATTGTGTATTTATCCTGTAATAGTAGATATAGGAAAAATGGATTTCGACTTAAAGGTGGCGTGTAGTTTGATTCCAGTAATGGACGGGGTTGAGGCCACCACCAAGCGTCTAATAGACTCTGTGGAGATGTATGCTGGCATGCTGGACGACCCAGGTAAATCATTATTAATTACTTTCGTTTTAAAAAGTAGACTGAATGAGAACGCAAAGTTAAAAATTTCAGGTCCATGCAAAAGAATCCAAGATTTAATTGATGATTTGAGGAGATATCTTTTACCCAAAAAATCATTTATAGCCCTACAGATGCAGCTTCAAAATATTCAACAGGGTTCGAGGTCCATTGAGGATTATGGTTCTGAAGTAGAAAAGTTATTTACAGAACTGACAATTACCCAGGCAGACGGAAAATCGGAAACATTTTCCATTTTAAAACCGATTAATGAAAGCTTTGCCATAAAACGATTTTCAGATGGCCTGCGTAGCTCGAAGCTGAGCACCATCATCTCAGCACGCGGCTTCAGCAGCTTGAAAGATGCCATACAAGCAGCGAAAGACGAAGAGCGCACGTCTTTTCAACCATCAGGTAATATTTTACATGTATCTAAAAATGGACGAGTTTCACATACTTATCGAGGCTCACAAAGTTACCAAAGAGGTACTTTTAGAAGACAATATGGTAACAATTACCCTCGTGGACACCAATTTAATAACAGTTCTCGCGGAAATTTTAGAGCAAACTATCGCTCATCATTCAATAATAAACAACGAGGTGATAGAGGTTCGAGATATGTTCGGAACCGTGGACGAGACCATAATACATTTTCAGTAGAGCAAGTAGTTGAAACGCGTCAACGCGATAAAAAAGATGATACAGGTACATCAAACCAGTTTTTTCGAGTTTAAGAATTTTATACTATCAATCAAAGGTAACGCAAAGTATATAACTTTAAACATTAAAAATATTAAACACTATTGGCTTATTGATACGGGAGCATCATTATCAATTATAAAAAATGAAATATTACCAAAAGATATCGTTGTTCATACAGATAATACTCTAATAAATGGAATAGGTGGTCAGTGCCGTTCGCAAGGTTCAGTAAATTTATTATTAAAGCACAATAATGTCACGTTTCAGCATAACTTCCTTGTTTTTAATTCTCTACCACTAAAAGCTGACGGAATCATAGGCCTGGACTTTTTAGAAAAATTTCGAGCAAATATAGATATAGAATCAAATAGTTTAACACTCTTTAACAATAATAAACAACATTATCTACATTTCGCTGATGAACATGACAGGATAAAAAATGCAATAATAATTCCGGCACGTTCGGAATCAATTCATTTTATTTGTGTGAGTGAGAATGTAAATGGAGAGGTTGTAGTATGTAGTAGAGAGTTGGCGAAGGATGTGTTTATAGCAAACACAATAGCAAAGGTTAGTAATAATAGAATTCCGGTCAAGATACTTAATGTAAGTGACAAGGAAGTAAGCTTGCCATCTTTCACACCAGATTTGATAAAATTGGAAGATTACAACATTTGTCAATTTAATAAGACCAATATCGACGTAGCTAGGGTTAAAACTTTGCTGTCAGAATTAGATCTAAATTATTTAGACGGAGAAGAAAAACAATCAATTGAAGCAATTTGTGCAAAGTATTCTGACGTTTTTCATTTAGAGGGAGATAAGCTAACAACAACAAATATTTACGAGCAATCTATAGTTGTAAAACAAAGCTCTACTCCAGTTTACGTTAAACCATATAGGTTACCACAGGCACTAAAACCAGAAATAGCTAAGCAAGTTGATAACATGTTAGAAAATGATATTATAGAAGAGTCAAATAGCGAATGGTCCAGTCCAATTTTATTAGTACCCAAGAAAAGTGGAAAAAGTAATGAGAAAAAATGGCGTTTAGTTGTAGATTATAGGAAATTGAACGAAGTTATTTGTGACGATAAATTTCCTTTACCAAATATTAATGAAATTTTAGATACGCTAACTGGAGCCATTTACTTTACTCACCTAGACCTTCACCAAGGCTACTATCAAGTAAGTTTAGAGCCAAGTAGTCGTAAGTTAACAGCATTCACTACAAATAGTGGCCAATATTGCATGAAACGTTTACCAATGGGTTTAAAGATCAGTCCAAATGCTTTTAGTCGTATGATGTCTGTAGCAATGTCTGGTTTAACTTACGATAAATGTCTAGTGTATCAAGACGATCTCATTGTATTTGGAAGAAATCTAACAAGCCATAATCGAAATTTAATAAGTGTAATGGAAAGATTGAGAAAAGTAAATTTAAAACTAAATCCACAAAAATGTGAATTTTTAAAGAAAGAAATTCTTTATTTGGGACATTTGGTTACAGAAAAAGGCGTTTTACCAGACCCAGAAAAAACAAAAGTATTACAAAACTATCCCACTCCCAAAAATGCAGATGAAGTAAAACGTTTTGTAGCTTTCTGTAACTACTACCGTAAATTTATAAGAAGTTTTTCAGAAATAGCAATGCCTTTGAACAAGCTAAGTAGGAAAAATGAACCATTTATTTGGACTAGTGAATGTAAACACGCTTTCGAATTTTTAAAAAATGCTTTAATATCGTCGCCTATTTTACAGTATCCTGATTTTACCGAGAATCATGAATTTATCTTACAGACAGATGCTTCGGGTATTGCTATTGGTTCTGTATTATGTAATAAAGATCTCAGACCAGTTGCATATGCAAGTAGACCCTTGAATAAAGCAGAAAAGAACTATCCGACTATTCAAAAAGAACTATTGGCAATAGTGTGGTCCGTTAAGTATTTCAGACCTTATTTATATGGAAACAAATTTACCATACTGACGGATCATAAACCACTGATATATCTGTTTGGTATGAAAGATCCTTCGAGTAGATTACTTAAATTTCGGTTAACTTTAGAAGAATATAACTTTAAAATAGCCTATGTGAAAGGAAAAGACAATGTTGTGGCAGATGCTCTATCGAGAGTTTGTATAACGTCTGATGAACTAAAGAGTATGAATGTGCAAGTAATGGCAGTAACTACTAGAGCGCAAAAGAAAAAGATAAATGAGTTAAGCAAGAGTAAGAATGAAGATGAAAAGAAGGCTCTTAATACATCCATTAACGACTGGCCTGATCAACCAAGTGTTGTGGAGATATTAAGAAAACCGTGTGAATCAGTAGAAACGTGTTTGATTGATGGTAGACAATTAAAAAGATTTAGAGATAATGACATGATAACTGAAGAATTTGAATGTTTGGCATTCGTAGAGAATAAAAAGACAATATACATTAATCTTGATTTCAAGGCGCATTTCTCGCGAGCCGAATTTGTGCAGAAATTAAGCAATTTTTGTGAAAAGATAAGTATCAATGAAGTTTGTATAATTAAAAATAATGACAATATAGAATTTATTAAAAGTGTTTGTGAAGAGATTACAACACTAGTTAATTGGTCCGGACCACGAATTTGTATAATACGAGGAGTAAAAAGAATAATTGATGACAATGAAAAGACTATTATAATGAATGATTTCCATTTATTGCCATCCAGTGGTCATGCTGGAGTTCGTAGAATGGTAAATACAATCAAAAGACGATACTATTGGCCAAGTATCGACAAGGATGTTCAAGAATATGTCAAAAAATGTACAAAATGTCAAAAATCAAAATATTTTCGTTACATTAAAGAACCGATGGAAATTACCACAACGGCTTCCTCGGCATTTGAAAAGATTTACTTAGATGTTGTGGGTCCTTTAGATAAAGACGAATGTGGTAATTGCTACATATTGACTATGCAGTGTGAGTTAACAAAATTTGTTCAAGCTATTCCATTGCCAAATAAAGAAACGGTGTCCATTGCAGATGCATTTGTTAGACAATTCATATTAAGATTTGGTATTCCGGAAATAATTGCCACGGATCGAGGAACAGAATTTATTTCTGCAACTATGGAACAGGTTTGTAAAATTCTTAATATAGAAAAATTATCTTCTACAGCTTATCACCATCAGTCCATTGGAGCTCTTGAAAATGCTCACAAAACTTTAGGTGCATTTTTAAGGATCCAGTGTGGCAATCATACGGATACATGGAGCTATTGGTTACCATTTTGGTGCTTTAGTTTCAATAACACAGTCCATTCAGAAACAAATTATACGCCATATGAACTAGTTTTTGGGAAACTTTGTCGAATACCTAGTAGCATTTCCGATACCGTAGATCCATTGTACAATATAGATAATTATCCTTTACATTTAAAATACAGGTTACAGTTAGCTCATGCCGATGCGAAGAATAAATTATTGTTAAATAAACATAAACGTAAGGAAATTCATGATAGATCTGTCAATTCTACAATATATGAGAAAGATGATTTGGTACTATTGAAAAATGAAACACGTAGTAAATTAGATGCGTTATTTGAAGGTCCCTATACAGTTGTGGAAGACTTAGGTTGTAATGTGAAAATAATTAAAAATAATAAAATTTACTTAGTACATAAGAATAGGACTAGGCCTTTTTGTCAATAGATTTGATGAAATGTAAGATTTAATTTTAGATAACATTGCAATGTTTAATGATAAAAATAAATAGGTTACCATGTTTAACAGTAATAAGTTACTATATATCTGTAATAAACTTTGAAATAAGTAAACTTACATGAAATAAGTACAATGTAAAAAAAAAAAAATATGTAAATCATTTTTTTTTTTTCACTTTCCCCGGGAGGTGAAGTGTAATAATATAATATGTATGCTCCTTTACTTTAGTTAGTAAGTACACTGCTTTATAATTATGCTGAGTTGCACTATACCTCATAGGCGCATATTATATAGTATCCATTTTGTAGTCATTAAATAGTACTTAACAAATGTGGTTGTTTCCTTAAAATCCACCTCGTAGGAACCCCAACATTACAATATTTTAACTATCGAGTTATGCAAAATATAAATATTTTCCATAACTTGAAAATAAGCGGGGTAAATGCTTCCTAATAGTAATTAATCATTTATTTGAGGAGCTCGTGGCTAAATAATAACAGCCGCACGGGTCGATCTTCAAGGTTAAGCAACGCTTGCCAAGGTTGGTCTGTGGATGGGTGACCATCTTAACATAGCGAGTTTCCTCGATGCCTCGGAAAGCATGTTAAGCCGTTGGTCCCGGCTGTCATTTGTAGATATTTGGCAGTCGTTACGGATAGTCAGAAGCCAGTAAATCTGACTCCAGTCTTGCCATGAAGTACCGTGTTTCCCAGTTACTGGGTTTTGGAGGTCTGGTAGGCAGCCGCTCCGCGTAAAATACTGGTATTCAGCTAAATCCGGTTTGACTGGAAGCCGACCCCAATATAGTTGGGAAAAGGCTGGCAGAGATTAATTAATCATTTATAGTATTTCCTAAACAACTAAAAAAGCTTGATGAAGACATATCTTCAACTAGGTTTAGCCCGCGATTTCGTGCCAGCACATTCTGGTTTATCCCGTTCCCGTAAAAAATAAAGGAAATTGTCTCTTAGTACTCCCCTACACCCCCCAAAGACCCTTTTTATTATTTTTAACACCCCCAAGGAACCTACATGCCAAATTTTACTTTTCTACGACCAGTAGTTTCGGCTGTGCGTTGTCTGTATGCCACTCAATCAGTTAGTAACGGAAGAATTTTATATATTAGGATTTCCTAATTTAGACGTTTCTAAAATAAAATTACTGACGAACTTCTTAACAATTTTTATTGTTATTGAGATACCTTGACCAGAAAGAAAAACATAAAATCTAATTTCTTTTGTGATCTTGTTTTTTACTTAATATTTTGTTCTTTGTTCCTAATTTAGTTTTTCCATCCTCACGAGTAAAGAATCTTGTTAAACGTATGTATAAGAAGCAATTTTTTACGTAAGTGCTGTGTACGCCTGTAAGTGACTAATTCACCATAACTCAATACATTTGTTATTTTTTTATGTTAATGTCTCAAGTGAATAGGTCGTTGGTGTACAAATAAATATATAAATAAAAAAAAATACAACCGAATTGAGAACCTCCTCCTTTTTTTGAATTCGGTTAAAAACCGGCCTCGCACTTTATTTTTATTATTTCTTGTTATAGCGGCAATAGAAATACACATTCTGTGAAAATTTCAGCTCTCTACCTATTGCGGTTCTTGAGATACAGCCCGCTGACAGACAGACGGACGGACAGCGGAGACTTAGTAATAGGGTTCCGTTGGTTACCCTTCGGTTACGGAACCCTAAAAACTGACCTACGTGTATGTTCGAAAACACAGAGCAACCAGAAAGCATGAGCAGTTATTAATTTTCATTCCTACACAGTAGCGTTCATCTTCATCATCATCATCATATCAGCCGAAAGACGTCCACTGCTGGACATAGGCCTCCCCCAAAAGTCGTCACGTTAAAATCCATACAGTTCATATTCTAACTAAAACCTCTGATAAAGCAAATGGCCAGCCATGCATACATATGAGTTTTCCAATTAGACTGGCTCCTCCCAATTTAACTGACAGGATATTGATGAATGACCCGCCATTTTTATTTTAAAATACTCATTCTTCTGATATGACGTCATAATTGGTGTGTATTTCATGGTATTTTAGTCATGCGTATCTTTTTTTTTAATTAATTTAAATGTGAGTTTCAGTGAAAAGTTTGCTGGGTTTGGTTTACTGCCGGATCTCTATTGATATTTCTTGCTTTTGTCCGTGACTTTGTACGTGCATATCCCGTTTTTTTCCGCTTCCCGTAGGAATTTCGGGAAATCCTTGAACGGCTCTGGGGGAGGCATTTTCCCTGCAGTAGGACAATATAGGTTGATTAAAAAAAGGGTATGGATTATGATGGATATGACGGTCGATGGAGCAGACATGTGTTAGAATGGAGACCGCGTATGGGCAAACGTAGTGTGGGACGCCCTGCGGCACGATGGACCGATGATCTTTTCTGTAACTTATATGGTGTACATAATAAAGAGTATTCTATTCTATCGATGATTTTAACGGTTTAAGTTTGCAAGTAGTCTTATTACATTTAAAACAATACTAAGAAGCTTCTTTGAAACACTCAACCCATATACAGTTCATGGGTTTATTGATTTCTCAAAGGTTACAAGGTGTCACGTATAAAATAGCCGTAACATTTGCATCAATGTGTGATTCTTGCTCCCATGGTTAACAAAATTAAGTTTCGCTCGGGCACTGCAGGCTACGCAATACGTAGTTGGTGACTTGAAGCCTAACTTCATTGTAAGCTTGTGAGTACTTGTAACTAACTTAGAATATAATATAATAATGCTCTTTAATATATTCATCATATAAGTTACAGAAAAGATAGAAGTAGAAAACACTACATTAGGCGATACTATCTTTTTAAAATCGGTCAAATACGAGTCGAACTCTCACACGAAGGGTTGCGTACCATATACCGAAGTAATAGCGGCAATAGAAGTACAGACACGGTGAAACTTTTAACTACCTGCCCATTACGGTTTTTGAGATACAGCCGTCTGACAGACAGACGGAAGTATGGACGGACGGACAACGGAGGCTTAGTAACAGGTTCCCGTTGGTTACCCTTTGTTATTACGTTTGGAAACAGAATCCTAAAAACTGATATTGAATGGGTTTAAAAGAACGAAGGAGATACAAAACTGCAGAAAGTTTTAGGTTAAGACAATTTAGGAGAGAGCTAATGCTACTATTGTACGGCAAATGTTTCCAGTACAAAGAAGTAACAACTGTTATTCTCCACTGCACTGCCTGTAAAGTGGAAAATAACTAACATAACTTGCCCGCGGGTATGCTTTCAGAAGATCAGAAGAGCAACAAGGGACAGCGGCCACTAGATTGTGCAAAAGCCGCTGTCTACTCTGGCAGAAGGTGGCCAAATTTATAGACGTGTCACATGTCGTATCTGGTCGTGATCCTCAGAAGTGAGCAATTGACGAAGGAGAAACAGATGCCCACGGGCCATCTGATCGCGGTTTTTTTTAGTGTGCGACTGTCACAGAGAGACAAGCTTATAGAAGCTAGGTCTGGTGGATATGACTTTCGGGTAAGACCGTCTAGTGCAGGGGTTCCCATACTAATTCAATTCTTTGCGCACTTAATAGGTTTAATTTAGTCCGTTACAGTGAAGCGAGGAAGTGGTGCGGAAAAACAGAGAAATATTAACCAATCATGTCAGTAAAATGTAGTGGTGTGGAGATTTTATGCAATTCCATTGGTTAAAATTTCGCCGTTTCATCACATCGCTGCCTCGCTCCGCTGTTATGTCAAGGCACCCTTAGTACTTTATTTCAAAGCCCTAGCTAACCAATATTCCTGCTACCTAAGTCTAGTTTCCGAAGAATGGTCAAAAGGAGGGTTTTGTGGTCCTCTTTATTGTCTACGGTGCACCAGGGTGCCGCACACTTTGAGAACCCTTGGTCTCGTGAATTTCCCGCTATAGGATGAATTTAGTACCCTATTACTCGATTGCAAAGTTATCCATAAACTTTCTCAACTCGTTTGTTAATAGTGACAAAAGGTAACTTTATCAGTCTTCCTGTTTTTGAGTTACTGGAGTTTCTGTTGCATAATGTATTAGAATGTTTTTTCTATTGAGTAGCCTTACTTTTTCGGTGGGTAATCAGCAAATGATTTTTAGCGCTCTGGCCCGAGCAGGATCAGTCAGATTTTTGCTGACTAAAACCTATACGTGTTCCTTCAAATACTTTTTGTATTCCAGGACTGCGGTAACAATTACGAACAAATCCGTAACCCTAGCTAGAATTTAATAGTCTGCAGTTAACTTCTGTTAATGTCTTCAGTAATATAATGTTTTCAGTTTCTTTTGATGTATAATTCTTCTGTTACTTTGAGTAATTCAGTCAGAATTCAATTATAAGCATTACGTTCCAAAAAATCCCCATTTAGTGTAACGATGCTAGTCACAAATGTAGATTCAGAAATGATAGGTTTCATGCTAATCTCGACTCCAATCTAGTTTTAATGGATTTAGTCGCGGAGGCTGAGCAAATTAAAAAAGAGATTACCCTCAGAAATATCTAAAGAGTAAAAGATTAGAAAAAAACGTCCACGATAAAAATGAAAACGAAACGAAAACGTTTTGACTTTAACTTTGAAAAATCAAACCCGAGTCATGACAGGCATGTCAAGTTAAGGGAACAAAATGTAATAAATGGCAAATTTCTTGAAAACCTTCGGATCTTGATAAAAATTATGTTAGGTTTTGATATCTAAGTGGCAGTTCTCGTTGCTCTCACATTCACATCGCAGTTACAAACAAAAATAAACTAATTTACGTACATTATTCCAGGTTTTTGACATTGGGTGTCGCTGATAAAGAGATTGCATCTTAAATTTAAAAACTTTTGAAGTACCAAAATTGGCCTTAGGAGCAACCAATTTTTCCTGAGAATAAGCAAACATAAAACAAAAGAACATCAATCTTTTAAAAAAATCTCCAACACAAGTTTACATTTGAAATCCCAAACACATTTGAAAACAGAATCCCGAGGCTTCGAACACAACTATGTAGAAACTACACTAAACAATAGATTCCTTCGTCAAATGCATTTTTATCCTCAATTTAAAAGTAAAATCGTCCTCGAACAGGCAATGGCGCGCAATAACAGGCTTCCGATACAGTAAACTGGGAGTCCCTGTGATTGTGTCGTTAGGAATACTTGGAAATATAATATTATTCAGTGTTCCTTTAGAGATTTTACGATTAAAGTTTAAATATATCGGCACAGGTTTATTAGAAGTGGACGTCATATAAGTCGATCTGCAGCTTCAATATCATCAGCGTCGAGTTGAAATTATAGGTGTTCATTCTGAGTGTAGTACGAGAGCGATTCATAGCCATCGACTTGAATTAGACGGTATCCGACTGTCGTCCGCGGGCTGGAAGAATGTGGGGATTGGCTCAAGTAAAGATGGTCAGCAGTGAGTGAAGTCGTGCTGTAATGATGAACCATTGAATGGACGCTCCACAAGTGTGACAATCAGCAGCCAGCATCACTCTCAGCTTCTGCCTTTGTACTGTTTTATTTAGGGTCGGCTCTGCAAGTCTTGTTCTTCCATACATCTATATTAGCCGTAGTCTCAAAAGTCACCACTTCATCTAGCTATACTATCTTTCACACAATCCATTCATCGTTTGTTTCGTCTATATCATCTAGTCCCTTACAATCCTCTACATTCATGTTCAAACGTTCCTTTATTTATTTTTTATTTTATAATACACGCCGTTTTATTCGTCTTACAACGGTAGCCCACTTCATCTATCCAATGACTACTACGGCGTCATTAGCAAAAAAAAAAGGTTTTTGAAAATTAGAATTATTAAAATTTGAAAATGATATTCATTATCATGACGCCTAACGTAGCTTGAAACATCCAGGAACGAACGCAGTCTGAGCCTTGTGTTCCAATGACGGCGCTGAATGGAATATTAACATTTTTTTGATGCGAAAACATTATTAACACGGTGTTTCGTAATTCTTCGTAACCTTATTTCATAACCTTAACAAATTATTAAAAAAAAATCGCGCCTAGAGGTAGTTTATGTTGGATACATTAAGTGGACCACTTTTATAGAGAACACTACAATGGCACTATGTATATTTTGTCCATTGTGTATTTCATAATTTATTCTAGCTGGCGCTTCAAAGACCCAAAATTGGTAATACCGGGCGCTTGATATACTCGTACAAGCGCCGCGAAAATTAAAAATGGAAATTATAAATGGATCCGGCCTCAGATTACTTTTCTAGGGTAACGGCATTGATAATGCACTGGCTCTGTCGTTAGCTTCATACATAAGTCCTGGAGGTTGCGCGACTGGCAGGAGAGAAGATGCGTCAATTTTCAAACTTACTCGAGAAATTTTAAGTTTCGAGGTTCATCTTTGCTTTAATGCCAAGAGATCTATTTATTTCTTTATTTAATACTTTAAGCGCACAAATATACAGAGGCTTAATGCGTCAACCATTGGAATAAGACACATATACGTACAAGACACGACAAAATAGTTAATGAAACACTGTAAATATTTAATATGAAACAACCTTCATTCACAACTCGTGTTATAATTAGTTTTCAACTTAATTAGTGCTGAAAATAGCACTTCACACTAATGATGATTCCTTTCGATACTTAACTCCGAGTATTAAATATTCCGTTGCACTGCTACCTTTCTTCCACAGTGGCACGGAAAGGCTATTTTCAACCCAACAATTTCAGGCTATTTCTTGAACAATTCCGAGCAATTCTACAACTTAATCCCTAGGTTTAAAGTCTAAATTCCTCTGTAATTGAACTGGACGTTGGGCTTGAATAATGTAACGACCAATAGAAGATGTGAAGTAACATTGACTACTATATTTTCATGACACGATATCACTATTGTTGAGGATTCGAACTGTTTAATTATTTATCGTGTTTCTGGTTTCTTTTATTGAGGACGTGTGGGTAGCAATAGGTCGGATTTGTTCATAAATGATTATCGTTACCAATGAATTATTAAGTTTGAAATAACCTTTTATTTTGTTATTTTTGGATGTTTGATTTTGTTTTGTTGTATTTAATTTACCTTACATATAAATTGAAAAAGCTGTTATTGATCTACACTGTCACTTTGCGTATTAATCGTGTGTTTACTGACGGCACACATTTAAAAATATATTTGTAGGCGATAATAGTATCGTGGAAATATAACGCACGATACATACCGTAAATTTTACTGCCAAGATACGAGATCCTGGCTTCTATTGTGATCTCCCCCTATCAGACTATCACTCAAAGGTTTGCTGGGAGAAAACTCAACTTTGACTTATTAATTTTCACTGTGCTATGAATTGTTTTGGTGTACAACGTAGAAGGAAAAGGTTTAAATGAAACATTTCCCCGAAAGAAATTATGCAAAATATTACCTGTAACTCCGGAAAGCTCTGCCTGACAATCAGCGTCCAAAGATTATACAGCACGAAGACGGTGATGAGCCACAGCCAATAGAAGAAGAAATTCTCGTCGGGGTTGACGACGGTGCGCGGCGCTCGAATTTTCCGCCGCCTCTGTCTGTTCAGTGACCTGGGCTCGCCTGTCGCTCCTTCTGATCCGGTGTCTTCTACCTATGGAGAAGTGACAGTTATTGTATAGGCATTCTTAAGTCCAAGTGAATAAAGTTACATTTTGAATTTGCTACAAATTACTTTTGTTAAATTGAATTTGGAATTCAAATGAGCAAGCCAGTATATCATCCATGTAAGTCAAAGAGATTAATTGCAAAAGACGGTTAAACTTTATAAATCAAAAAATATTTTTTCTATTGTTGAATATTTTTGATATCATTCGTCACCTAAATTCAATATCAGATTGTTTTGGCAGCTAGTATTTAGGTCAAAATAGTTTTTTTTCCAGAAGAAGAACTATTTGACGATAAGTTCTATCTATGTCTTTTAATGAGAACTACACGCTTGAGTATTTACAAACTTCAGAGCTCCAAGTTTTAACGTGGAACACCACAGAGTGTGTAATTCAGGGAATTGATAAATGTGGTAAAGGTTTACAGAGTAAACGCTTTTTCCTTATAAAAGCCAAACTCCGATCCATCAATCAATTTAAATCTAATAAATATGTTCACGGTAATCCCATTTATTCCCATAGTATATTGGATAAAGTTACTACGACATAATTCGATACATCAAAATCTGATATCCGAATTTATATTTAAGAATTAAGGCTTCTTCATGTTTCACTTCCGTATAATTCGTTTACTAGATCGAATATGTAATTTCTATTGAATATAATAACTGTATAATATATTTTGTTTTTATCTTTCTGATAATAATATCGTCAGGACTATATTAATCGTGTATTTCGGTCGTATAGTTTTGGCTTGGCAGCAATACTCATGATTAAAATCTCCCGAGATGAACCTTTAAATAAACAGCTAAAGCGTAGTAAATATTAATAACGGTACTTATTGGACCCATGAACAAATGACTAATAATTCGTCTACGTACTTTGGTTATTTATGTTTCGCATATGAAATAAGTTTTATGCCTTTGTCATAAAAGCATCCTGATCGGAAGTGTCACTACTATTTGCTCAATTACAAAAGTTTAGGGTTATGCAAGGTTCTACACAGTGAATATATAGCTTTAATGTAATTCGAGCTGTTACCAATATCGTTGTTAGTATAGTGACCTTAATCTGACGTGAGGCTTCAAAATTCAATATAGTTTGTTGGAATGCATGAGCGGTTAGTCAGGTTAAGTTACATGATGGGCTGGGTAGTATAGGTATTCTATTATTGATTTCCTGTATTTGAATTTTAAGTATAATTTTATTGGTTCTATTAATCGTAAGAGAATTCTGGAAATAAGGCACTATGTTTATAGTTATTTTTCAGTTGGATTCATTTCTAACCGACTTCTTCAAAAAGAAGACTCTAATTTCGGAAGTCGGAGTCAAAAAACGAAAAAATGACCAAAAACACCGACTTCCGAAATTAGAGTTAGAGTTTTTGGAAGTCGGTTGTATGTTTTGCAAACATATATTTCCAGATTTTCGCCACAAGTTATTACTTTTATATAAGCGGGCGCTATTCTGAAACGATGCATTTGTTACATTTCTGAAAGCCCATTCAATTATAATAATCTCGTATCAAATCTAATGTCATGTGATTTGATTGGCGGCTGTATTTCCGCTAGTCAATCAGAGCCGCTCACGAGAGGCTCGATATTCAGTAAAAAAATCTAGGGATTTGTAAATATATCAGAATCGAATTTCAAAAAAAGAATTTATTCAAGATAAAACCGCAGTTCGTAGGTTTACTTGATCATAAGGCCATTTTTGAATATTGTGCTCATTATTTTATTAAAAAAAAAGAACTATGCCCTGCAAAACCGTTTTCACGGTTTATCTGTGGCAACGGAACAGACAGTATTAAGACCAAGGTTTATAAGTGCGGACACTTTTGCTTATTTACTTATTAAGTAACTAACGATACAATCTTTCCTTTGTACAGAATTTAAAAGAATACTCACAGTTTCTTGCGTTAATGGGGTCTGCCTAGTGGAAAATCTCTTTAAAAAGGAGTCTTCTCTCTTCAAAGGGGGTTTTTTCTGTATCGCTGAGCTGAGCTGCACCGTCGTTCTCAGCTTCATCCATCTTTGGTTCGATTTTGTTCTGCATTCAAACAAAATCATTAGTATCTAGTAATTTTGCCAAAACGAAAATAGGGAGTTTAGTAAGCAAAAGTAGCCATGCTCTCAGATAGTTCAAGTATGTTAGACAGTCAAGAAATTATTACAAGATTATACTGAGATTGTTAAGCACAGATTTCTGGAAGATTCTGTTCATTTATTTTCAAGGAAAGTGTTATATTGGAATATATTTCTATTTTTACATTGTTATGTGCAGTAGCACTAGAACTTCGTGAACAGAAAGATCTCAAACACGTGCAAACAAATACCTCTAGTTTGACATGCGGCATGGCAACTCACACTATAGAAACAAAAAGTCCAACTCGAATATATACGATAGTTTGTAGAGTGAAATATCAGTGAATCGAATCTATCTTTTCTAAAACTAATAACTAGGCATCTAAAGTTAGGAGTTCGAAACTATTCTTCTATTGAAACATTAAAAATGCAATTAAACAATGAAATAACATTGAACACGTTTTTATTGTCTCAAGTGACAGTAGGAAAGTAGAATCATTTGGTGAACTAATAAGACACAATATCGACAAGAAAAACACACATAATCCAGTGAGTAAAGTACCATTCCCGAAGTTCCTATACACTGACGAAGGTAGCACATTAGTGGGAAATCATAAACAAACAATGAAATATAATAACAATCGACAACGATGCGGCTTTACCGGTGGTCCGATAGTGTTCGAACCTCTTTATTTTCCTGAGTGCCTGGTAGTATGCCATGACAGCTTGGACGTGTCTCCATTTATGGCCGCGTTTGTCTGTGTCTGACTCCACCCTCTCAGTGTCCTGCATGGACTTGCGAGAGCTTGACGAACTCGATGCAATGATCGGTCGCCTATAAAGGGATGTATCGTGTTATACGGAGACAGTGGTGTAGTGTGCGCAATGTTGGTGGAAGCCTTCCTGGGACCCTGTGTTGCGCGCTTTGGTGAGCCTCGAACCCTCTTAGATGCTGAATTTTAAGGTGCTAAAAATCTAGAGCTAAATATCTATTATTCTACTAAGTCATTCGATACTAAAATTCTAATCAATACTATCTATGAAAGCTAAGCGGACATCAAGAAAATAATCAATATTAACAGAGGTAGTTCATCATACCACCAAAGCGGACAACACAGGTCGCAGTACACGATACATAGTCAACGAGACTTCACAAATTTATCACATGCATCGCCTACAATCTCGTTAACGGACAGAACATTGTAATAGGTGTTTATACAATATTTTAGCATTACGTGTAGTCTACACGCCCAGCTGTGCAAGGTCGTGAACTAACTTCAACAGTTATATCTATTGCATTATGCTCAAATTATCGTGGTAGGCGTAGGGCACCAATTACGTATCAGTCGTTCGTATAGTCGACGATTTATGTGGCTATCAGGTGACGTGCAAAATGGCTTTGTATAAAACTGCAAGACGATAAAAAAATTATATTTATATTTTAAAATATCTTAAAGTTATGGAAAACGAGGCACTTTTGCATAGATACACTTATTTTGATAGCATTTTGAATAGCCATTGCAAACGTCACTTGAAGACTATGCTCATCTATCGGGCATACGTAATCAGCATTAGTATTGGATCGTGCTTGTTGCTAGGGTCGCAGCTAAGCGTATCCAAAGCGTAATGTGCCATTATATCAGGCCACTTACATATCGTCAGGCCTCGCATTTGGAGTGAATGGAGATAACTTGCTCAACAGCCTGAACAGGTTTAGAAAATTGCTTATCATCAAATTCTATAACATTTTATATTTCAGATGCTATGACATGGAATTGGAGCTTCGTTTTGAATACAATTTTGAAGTTGATGAAACCTTTTTTATCTGTTATGAAAATGTAATGATCAGTTAGAACCAATTTTAGTTCAGAAACCGCTGGCAAAATTATTATTACCTAATTATTGGCAAGTATTAATCTACGGCTTCTGCACTTCCATAAGTTCTATTCTGCTATGATAGTTCTTACGAATATCTTAGTTGTTAACATTCGACAATGTTATTTCTTCTTATACTTGTCTTAATAAACTTATAAATAAATGTATTTTAATATATTTAGATATGTGTATCTTATTTTACGTAATAATAATGATCCACATCATTATAATTACGTGTGCTGATGAGAAAAAAAATGCATTACTTAAATTTTAGTAACGTAATATTATATTTATTACTTTTGTATTAATTTATGATGTAGATAGCTATAATTACAATTGATTCTATAATATGTTCAGTACATGAACGGTAAGGTATGTATCCATGACTCCATGAGTCGATTACTTCGCCTGAGCCAAAAGCTGTGGGTGTTCAAAACATTATGCCGTTCCTGGGTGTTGTCCATATATCTAAATAATTTGATCGTATATCACTCTTTATGGCATTCTATGGAGACATCTAACATAAAAATGGCGGTATCCTCTTAATCTTGGCAATTTGCGGCAATATTGCCATAATTACCACCCGTTGGTATGCTGGTTAATGGTGTCGGCAGGATATTGTTGGCGAAACTATATGCCGCTGTCTATGAGGGCCTGGTACAATTGTTTCGATTTATCATGGAAAGAGAAAAAAAAGAAATTAAAAGACTTGGAGGAGTTTTAAGAGGTAACGGGGCTCCTTCTTTGTGCTGATGGTGATCACCGGGGTGGTTTTAGGTACAGAAAACGTAAAATACGAAGTTTATTTAGGAAACCTCATCCTAATTTCTTAATACGAGTATAACAAGGTTTTTTCTATGCATACCTACGTATCTTGCGAGATAGTATACCAAGCGAGATCGGCCTAAATTCGATCCTCTTGGAATTTTAAACGAAAACGAGCTTCTAGCTCAAGAATTTAGCTATGTTGAAGAGCTTAGTTTTTAGCATAGTCAGATGGGTAGACCGAATTAAATGTCTGCTTCTCAGGAGCCTGCTCTTGAACTCAATCTTGCCTATTGGTTAGAAATGGATGTAGTCTACAAAGGAGCAAGCGAGCGAGCGCATAAGATGCTTGTTCACTCTTTTTTTGAAGGCTGTAGGGTCATATTGTGATAGAAACACTTGCTGCCAGAGAATTATCTTCAACCAATTTCAACAAAATAAAGTTTGGCAATGTTTCTAAGACCTTAGTACAGTCTGTTGTCAACATTATCTGACCCACCCTAAAAACAAACGAATTTGGACCCTCTGACAGTAACATTAAGGTTTATTCAATTTATACGAGCTTATCAGACAAGTGCTCGAGGACTTGATGAACAAATACAATAATAATACAGACACGCAAATTTGATCTTTAAAACGTTAGCATTAGGTTTTAAGTTATAACTACTTGTTATAATATAATTAGTGTAATAGCTTGTTTTAATAATTGCGTTCAAGTAATTCTGGTCTCGTGGTCTGTGTATAAGACTGAGAAAAACAAGTTGCGAGATCAAATCCTGCGACGAAGATGTTGTTTTGCTTTCAATTAAGAATTTATTCCAAAACTATTTCTTGTACTATTGTAAAGAACTATAGACGG
The DNA here is from genome assembly GCA_950371165.1 of Lacanobia oleracea. Lineage (NCBI taxonomy): Eukaryota > Metazoa > Arthropoda > Insecta > Lepidoptera > Noctuidae > Lacanobia > Lacanobia oleracea. Next base: position 19,020,855 of record OX493406.1, read on the forward strand.
ATAACCTTCAAATATAAACTTTATAAAATGGTAATATTTTCGCATAACTTCTAATAAGTGGGTAGTTGAAAAATAAATATTTGTATTCATTATAAAACTGGTATTCAAATGCTACTAAGGGTATGCACTGACTACGCGCTAACATATTTTACCTTGCCTTACTAAATTGCAAAAACAACGTCTCTTTACAATTTTTTGTTTTCTATTTTATAGGTTGTTTTTTTATTATGATGTCTCAATGGAGTGATTATATAATAATCTCATTAATATAATAATAATCAAAATAATCTATTTGCACGAGGAGAAGGTTGGCTGCTTGTGCTGTGCAAGAATAAACTTTATGAAAGTATACTATATGGTTCAAATTGTTTAGAATATTGCGTCTAGAAATTACAACTAAGATCAAATTTTAATGCGCCTTATAAGAGTTGAGTTGGTCTTGCGGTCACTAAGGTAATGCGATGTTCATCGTTATCTACGTTCGAACCAAGTATAACCTTAATATAGCTTTTTGCTCAGCTGTTTTTTTTTAAATTATTTCATAACATTTATTTTACATTTCTTTAATGGACGACGTAGGGTCTTGTCTTTTTAAAAGGGCAGTTTCTATAAAAATAAAAATAAACAATTGCAAGTTTTAAATGTTTATTATTTCATTAAAACACTTAGTTAAGATAAAGTAAGTAAATGCTCATATATTTCCAAATTAATATACATTTTATATTAGTATGCCATAATCAAATCTAACCATTTATAAACATTAAAAAAGGTGTGCTTAAGCTTAAATGTTTGTTATCGAGAAAATGAATTCTGTGAAATGCTTTACAGATTTATAGCTGCCTATATGTAGTGAATAAACATGTTATTTAAATAGAAAAATCTATTTATAACAATAACATCACCACATAATCAGCAACATTTTAATGGTTTAACAGTCAATCCATTGAGCATTTACTGACATGGTGTGTTTAAAAATGCCTAGACACTAGATTAATTAGTAGCGGATTGGCGCACCGTCCCCTGCTATAACTTGCTGTAAGCAGCTACGCATACCGCGCACCATATTCCAACACAAATCTTTGCCTCTCATGTGCTCCCAAGTCGATGTCACGATCTCAGCCAAGTTGTGTTTGTTTCGCACTTCCGTTGTCCCAATTTAAAACCATTTGACCCCATAGATTTTTTATAGGGTTCAAATCAGGACTTTTAGATGGCCAATTAATAACTGTCACACCTTCTTGAGCAGCTAACCAATCCTGCACAATGCCTGCACGATGGATGGAGCAGTTATCGTGCATGAAATAAATATGTGATGTTGGATAGGCAATTTGCACAGTCGGCAGCATGACGTCACGCAGAATCTCCAAATACAAACTACTATTAAACCTACCACCAACTTCCACCAATTCACCAGATCCCATAGACGACATCCAGCCCCAGTAGCCCAGGGTTATTCTACCGCTGGTTCTACAAGGTAGCAAGCACTTCTCATTGTAGCGTTCTCCGTTCCTTCGCCATAAGATTTTACGTCCATCTTTGTCCGATTTAAATGATTTTTCATCAGTGAAGATCACAACATTTTCTTCCCAATTAAAATTTAAATATTCCTGGCCAAAACGGACCCTCCGTTTTGGCCAGGAATATTTAAATTTTTCTTCGCGATGAGCAGGTGTTAATGCAATTTTCAGTGACGGTTTATAATTCCTTATCCCAGCAGCGTGTAAATGCCTTCTTACTGTTTCCACTGAAATATTGTGGTTTATTGCGGTTACACGAATGGGCAAAAATGGATTATCAACATGGCTTGAAACAATAGCCCGGTGGCGTTCGAATTCGGGACTATACTTGATGGCTTTTACTCCTGGACGAATCCACTGAATATTTCCATTGTCTTCATAACGTCTTAGCCATAGCCTGACCGTATTTCTCTAAAACCAAAAAAAAACATTTTTGGAACCGTGTAATTATGTAACTTGTAAGGAGTAAACTACGCGTTAATCACAATCAATAAAATAAAATAGGTATAAAAAAACACTTACTGCTATATTAAGTCGACGACCAATCTCTCTAATTCCAACATTCTGCCCACGTAAAAATATGATTTTATGTTTGGTATAGTCATCAAGTTGCGACATGATGCTTTTTTACACCAAATTGCTAGCGAGTTATGTGGAACGATTTACAAATGTGTGTGCGCAGTCACTGCTATTAATCGTAGTGTAACTTTTGTCACTTATATGAATTTATTATCTACCTCACAAAGCAAATGTATGCTTTACTTCGTATCCAACCATTCTTGGTAAATTTAAATTCTCTAAACTTAAAGTTTTTTTAATTTACCCACCTGTTTACAAGATAAGTTATTAGGCGTAAATCATATTGGTCGTTTTTTAATAATGCAAGCAAAATTGTAGTTCCTTTTTTAATTGATTGTCATTACAACTAATTAAAAAAGGAACTAATACTATGTGGACTGTGTTTTCGAACCCACAAGTTGTTCGTCGCCAATCCAGCATCAAACCGCTAAGCCACAAGAACTTGTCTAGAATACGCGAAATTAAAGGTTGTAATTATATAGAGTTACTTAAAAGCTTTTCAACTTTAAAGTCGACGAGATAATGATTAAAATAGCTTAACAAAATGATACATAATGCCGGTGGCCCCGACAATGTTGGGTGGGTTTACCATAACGTTACGTGTTAAAGATCAAATTTGCGTGTCTGTATTATTATTGTAAATGTTCATCGAGTCCTCGAGCACTTGTCTGTTAATTTCATATAAATTGAATGAACCTTAATGTAACAAGCAGAGGGTCCAAATTCGTTTGTTTTTAGGGTGGATCAGATAATGTTGACAACAGACTGTACAAGCACGTTAATAGTTGCAACCATTAAGTTATCACCAAAAAGACGTCCAATAAAAACAGGTTCATTTAAATTGAAATTTCGGTCGAAATGAATTTAATTGAACCGGTAAATTGGATTAACCCAAGCAATTAATTAGTTTCGGGTCTAAGAAAGTTTGTTACTGTTGAATTAGTAAAAGGGTCGGTGATGCGCCTCTATTATCAGCCTGTTGGTTACATTAACAGTAAATAAAGGGTAATTTAGTTTTACGTTACTGGGAAAAGAGATTATGCTGTTAAATACGAGAAAGGGGAGTCGATAATTGAGTTTTAGGGTTCCGAATGTCCGTACAAAGAATACAGAACCCTCATAGTTTCATTAGTATATCTCTCTGTTCGTTTGTCGCAGGTAAAAAAAAACTTACTTTCGGGACCTATTGCGCACAAGTCCGATTAGCACTTTAACAGTTTTTCCTATTCTTTTCTCGTTCATGGGAGATTGGACTTAAAAGACAGTTAAGTAGAAGTACAGGGAACAGTGGAAGGCGTCGTCTTTATTGGCTAGCGATTGTAAGAGTTAACGATACGATTTCAACATCATCATCTGCCTAGCCTTTTCCCAACTATATTAGGGTCGGCTTCCAGTCAAACCGGATTAAGCTGAATACCAGTATTTTACGCGGAGTGGCTGCCAACCAGACCTCCACAACCCAGTAACTGGGTAACACGGTACTTCATGGCAAGACTGTAGTCAGATTAACTAGCTTTTTACAATCCGTAACGACTGCTAAAGATCTAGAAATGACAGCCGGGACCAACGGCTTAACGTAATTTCCCAGGCATGAAGGAAACCCGGTATGTTAAGATGGTCACCCATCCACAGACCAACCTTAGCAAGCGTTGCTTAACCTTGAAGATCAACCCGTGCGACTGTTATTGTTTAGCCACGAGCTCTTCAAAGATACCATTTCGTCGCGCGATGAAAATGAATTCTGTGCTCACGCGATGATTTGCAAGCTTCAATTAGGACAATAAAGAAATGTGTGTGTTTAATCTTGTCGTGCGATGAAATTGCATCGTTAACTCGTTCGATTGTTAGCTAATTATGACGACAACGACGCTGAAGGTTGTGGGAAAGAATTATCAGAAGAACACAATAAGAAAATTCCAAATGAACTTAAACCAGGATCATAGAAGAAGAAGTAGAAAAGGCCAGCATTAGAACTATTAACAATTCCCAACCGCCTGCAGATAACAGCAACTGAGTAACCAGACTCGACCTGATAACTCAAATACTTCTATGTCAGTACACGTCCTATATACATCAGCATAACAAATCAATAAATCGACTCGGAGCATAACTCGATTAGACTCGTCGCTGCCGGTAGCTTAAGCGGTAAGCCATGCCCGGGATATAGGTTATAGTGTTGTCGTCACATCGATCTGGGTCTCATTTATTTGTATCTGCAATCGATCGCAGTTTGTGTATAATTTTATTACGCTCTGAGAATCTAGACAAGTGTCATTCTGGCAGCGGTTGCATGACGAAATCGATTATGAAAACGTCAAACATGTATAGGATTGACGAACATTATCAAAATGTCACATGATCAATCCCTTATATGGTGGCATTTCGATAATCGTATACACTTATATTAAATTCTGTCTTTTTTTGGGTTCCGTACCTAAAGGGTAACCAACGGAACCGTATTACTAAGCATACATATCTATCTCTAGAACCGTAATAGATAGAGAGTTGAAATTTTCACAGATTGTGTATTACTATTGCCGCTATAACAACAAATAATAAAAATTAAGGTTTATGGTACGGAACCCTTCGTGTGTGAGTCCGACTTGCACTTTCGCCGGTTTTTCTATACTGACTTCTACACGCATGTGGCAGCAGTCAACCAATAATTGGTTACCTATCGATCACACTGCACTCAAACCGTATTCAAATAGCCTGCTATATTTAGTGAAGCGGTAGTAAGTCAACGTGAACTCGACTAACGTCATGTGACCTAAGAAATGAAGTGGGAGCCAATTAACAGGCAAGGAGTCTTGATTGCAATGAAAATGTACTAAGTGATCAGCTCCACATTTTCGTATGGTCCTGGTACTTGCTAGTCGGAGGCCGCCTTACGCCGGAGATTCTATGTTTGATTAGATAACTTAGATTACAAGAAAATTACGAAAACTCCACTTTTAGGAAAACAAAAAAAATGCTTCCTGCCTCGGAAAAGTTTCTCAGAAATAGAACACGCTTTTAGCAAGCGAAGCGAGCTCAAAGTGGTTCCCATCTTGTACCTATCTGAAATGTTTTGTCTGGACGGTTACTCGAGAATAGACCTCTGATTCTTTTATAATTTCCTGGTAGTTTCGAATATTGAATTAAAGTTGTTGTATTAAGGTGGATGCGCCAGTATAGCCCGCGAAATTCAAACATTTTTATGTTTTTTGCAATTTGCCGGTCAGTGTGAAGCTGTATGTTGAACAAAATACGAATCGCGGCCGTAAAGCGTATTCATCTAAAGATTGATAACCATTTTAATCATCAATATAGCCCTCTACGTTCATGAAGCCCTATAGAATGGTTATTTTATGAAAAAGTCATTCTATAGGGCTTCAGCGGCTACAGCTTCACACTGACCCACAAAATGCAAAAAGCATAAAAATATTTGGCTACCCTGGCGCATCCACCTTAAGTAAATGAGCGTTCTACGGCAGTGTGGCTGGCGGGAGTGACTGTCTCAATATTTAAATAAACTTCTACAAAGCGAACCTGTTCTAGTTCTGCGAGATCCTAGTACTCGCTCTATCTGTAATTGAACTTGTTTTCGAAGCCAAGTTAAAGGTGAACTTGAGTTTATTATGAGTTTTGAGGATTGTCTGTTTGTTGAAATAGGTATTTTTTTCTTTGGTCCTGGGTTATTTTTGATGAATTCTTCCATGAAAAACCTACCAAGTACGAGTCGGTCTTACGCTCAAAGAATACCGAACGAATAACTTAATAAAAACCTCAAAAGAAGCCATTTCATGTGATATGTCACTCAGCATATTTTTAATTTTCCAGTTGGTCCATATTTAACAATTATTTACTTTACGCGTTCGTATTTGGGTCATACACTTCATAATTTGTGCAATAGATCGAAGTAAATTGGCTGTGACAAACGGACAGACAAACACACGACTGATTCTACAAGGATTCCGTTATTCTATACAGACGTTTGAAACCCTAAAAAGACTGTTAAAGTACCAAGACGTGCAATAAAACTATGTAAGTAGGTGTTAACGATAGAATTTTATATCTCCTGCGACCTTCAGCTACATTTTAAACGCAATATTGCATTTAAGACGATGACATACGCCAGCGACCTTGAGGGAACAAAACGCGCACTCATTTCATACACGCGCGACCCAAAATTCATTAGTTTTTTGTACTTTCCTTCTATTATTCTATTTTTTAAGTCATAGAATAATGATTAAATAAAATAGCAGTATATCAAAATGTAGATAGTTAAGTTGTCTTTGAGATAATGCAATTCCCATTAAAATAAGCGCGGTGGTTTTGATCCGATTGTTGTTTTTACGTCCGTGTTAGACATAACTTTACAAATTAAACATTATGTTGCACGAATAAAACTCAACATTTTCATATATAAAATTAAAGTCCGCTCCGTTCCTATTAGTTTTAGCGTGATGATATTATAGCCTTCCTCAATAAATGGGCTATCTAACATTGAAAGAAATGTTCAAATCGGACCAGTAGTTCCTGAGATTAGCGCGTTCAAGCAAACATACAAAGATATATTAAAAAAATAGTCTCATATAACATATATTTTATCAAAAAACAACGACTGGCCGTTTAGAGGTGATTCTCATTTTAAAATAAGCTACTGAGAGGTATCTGCGCCTTAATGGTTCTACGATAGACGCGCTGAAACAGATTTAGCACGCGATTTAAAGCAACTACGTTTTAGATAGAAACTTATCTGAAACGAACGAGCATTTTGCTTTAGAGTGAAATTAAATCTGAATAAATGTCGTTTGAATTGCGTCATTTACTTTACTCATGTGATGTAATTTATGACTCGTGCAATGCACTTAAATGTTGTTTAGAGACTGTTATTTCCAAAGGTCGACTGGTAGACAAAGTGACTTTGTATTAAGTACGTTTTGTATACCCTGGGATAACATAAGGTGAATAATTATATCAGAGAATATTTATGGTGTTACAAAAATGTTAATGGATAAATGAAGTGCGTATGAGTTTCTAAAGATGGTCATTCACTGGGAGCTTTCACGTACAATACATCATTCGATTTTTACATTACAATATTACGTCAGCTCGATGCACAGACTCGGAGCATTCGCTTTTGTAACTGTCGCTCTTTTCTGTCGACACTCAACGTGTACTTTTAGGTGGCTGGCGAAGTGAACGACCAGTGAGCTGTCATTCCATCTTGTTTGCATGGTTTGACTGCTCACTTGTCGTTCACTTCACCTTAGTTTTCACTTCGACATATCTACAGAATCGCACTGCATCTATGCGATACGAGGAGCTTGTGGCTAGATAATAACAGCCGCACGGATCGATCTTGAAGGTTAAGCAACGCTTGCCAAGGTTGGTCTGTGGATGGGTGACCATTTTAACATAGCGAGTTTCCTCCGTGCCTCGGAAAGCACGTTAAGCCGTTGGTCACGGCTGTCATTTGTAAATCTTTGGCAGTGGTTACGGATTGTCAGAAGCCAGTTAATCTGACTCCAGTCTTGCCATGAAGTACTGTGTTACCCAGTAACTGGGTTGTGGAGGTCTGGTAAGCAGCCGCTCTGCGTAAAATACTGGTATTCAGCTAAATTCGGTTTGACTGGAAGCTGACCCCAATATACTTGGGAAAAGGCTAGGCATTATTATTAGGCAGTATTATTATTATTATTATTCTATACGATTCTGTAAACATGTGACCGTGTAAGCTTAGGTGAAGTGAACATGAAGTAAACTGTCAAACCATAGAAACAAGACGGAATAACAGTTCTTCATGCTCATTCCACTTGGGTTAACATGAGATGTTGACAGAGTAGACCGGCTGATCTGATTGTTAACACCGTCGTGAGTGTCGTACGACACGCGACAATGGTCGTACGACGCACGGCGCTGGTTGTATTACAAGCAGCTAACTGCTGCAATGTAACAAATTGAATCATTACGTCATCATGCGCCGGACGCGTTCGTGTGAATGGCGTGGAATGCTCAAATCAAAGGTACAATTCACATTTGCACCGCAGTTGCAAATTGTCAAAAACAGTTCTAATTTGTCTACATTTAAATATGTTTTTGAATTTATATTCAATAACTTTTCGTGATTGACCGCCTTTAGAGTGTGTCAAGTATGTCCAAAATAAACATAACATAAGTAGTAAATATTATAATGCTGGTACGAATGTAAATAATGTGTGTGTTTAGAAGCTTCGTGTGCCTATCATTTCTTTTAATGATTTTTGTTTAAACGATGAGTTTTGGGTGCATTCCTAATTTTCTTAACAAATTCGTATCATCTTTTACCAAAATTTCCAACTAAGATATTAAAAAATCTCCAATAGTTGATCCCAAAAAATCTAACGGATTAAAAAAAATAATGAGTTGGTTAAGATAACGAATTTAAGGCAAAAATTAAGATTGCACGATGTCTTACATTCAAGTTTTAATTTTTTTTAATATTAAACATATATTTAGTTAAAATTATCGTTAAAATTCCAAAGTATCATGTTATTCTTATTCACATATTTTCGATAAGAATAACGAAATAATTGAATTGTGGAAATAGTACATGAAAACCTTATTTAGCACACTACCACACTTCCAGTAGTTTTTAGGGTAAGACAAGTTACATTTTTGATAATAGGATAAATTTACCTACATTTCCAATAGCTTATAAACCTAATATGAAATTGATAGTTACCTGAAAGGTTTTTGGAAATGATTTGAGGTACTGAAGCTATAGACAAATGAAATCCTGTCAGCGGCGGCGCGGTGAAAACAATAAGGAATATGCGTGCTATTTTTTTTATTTCAAAATTAAATACTTATTAGCTCTAGTAAACAATCATGATTTTTACTGTAATTGCCTTCATCAGTTATGAAGTTATAACGTTTCAATGAAAACAATTAGAAAGAGAAGTCCGATTTGAACTTTGATCATGGAAAACAGCCTTTTCGCGAGAGGGACAGATATAATTGTTTAAAATAATTATATCTCGTTTGCTTTTCGAGTAATTTTGATTCTAATTTCACTGTTTTATTTTTGTATCGTTTTAGATAAACTGTATAGAAAATAAATATTTTTTCATGCATATTCCAAATTGTAAAAACGACAAAAATGTAATTTTTGTAGAAATGCCAAAATACAACAGATTGATCACTTGGCGTTTTGACAGCGTCTTTCAATCCTATTAATTTTTGAAGTTTGGACAATCGCTTTCGTCACGCTACCGCTAACATATTGACACTTGTCTAGCGCTTCTAGTCTAAAATTATGGAAACCCTTAGATATTTGCTGAACGATGATCATAATGCTGAACCTGATGAGTTAATGGTTAACATAAAAATAAATTATTAACTTAATCTACTGGGGGGGGGGGGGGGTTGGGTCTCGCAAGACTTATTATTGCTTTTTGTCATAACATTGGATTCAGGAAAGTTTGAACAATGCTGACGGTAAAAGTGTGATGATCAGCTCTTATTTCCCAATATTGATCTACTACGATGGTACGAATAGCATAGTTACATATTAACCCGCTTTTGAACTTTTCTAAAGAAAAACTTTTAAATTCATATAAATCCCGGTTACTTAAAGTATATTCAGTTCATCTTTACCAACATTGAAAAAAAAAAATGTTTTAGTAAAATGCAAAAATAATTTTGATAAAACATGAGAATAGAATGAGAATATAACATTTAATTCCATAATTCTTGGAGATCAGCTTATGATCTCTTAGAATCTGCCAAAACGAGGACTGCGAAATAACGTAACTATTCGTATTATCGTAGCAATCGTACTTTTCAAACTTAAACCTAAATATTGACTAGATAAAATTCAAAATTCAACGAACTTCTGTCCTGGGCTCTTGCTTTCACTGCTAGCATTGTTACTGGAATCGTCATCCTCTTCCCTGGATGTGGCAGCAGAAAGAACTCTGGAAGAGCCAGCGTTGACCTCGCTCCCATCATTGTCTTCACCTTCTGATGTTCTGTTTGTGCCTTCTTCTGCCTGCCGAATAAAAAAAAAACAGAAATGATTTTTGGTCTGTGCTGAATCAGATGTCAATTTTAATCTGTGACGAATTTTGACATGCGCTCATGCTGCATATTTTTTTATATTGTACCTGTGTTTTCTTTGTCATTTTGAAGCATTTTATAAAATGTTTTAATTTCGTGTTTTGTCGCGAAATATTTTTATTTTTAAACGCTTATTACCTCAAGGTTGTGTCTACATTAATCGGCTTAATTTTATTAGATTCTATGTTAGTATTTACCGAGTAAAGAACGCATCAAACTTATTAAAAACGTTATATCATTCTTAACTCTGTAAATCCTAAAAATGTTACATAGTAATTATTTTATAATAGTGAGTCAACGATTTATTTAATACTTATGAGTTGTAAAATAAGGTTTCAAGTACACTAAAGACGTATTCTTAATTTAAATTAATCGAATTCCATCTTGCAAAATGGCGGGTCCCAACATAAAGCGGTAACACAATTTTGATAAAACATAAAACCATTTCGGCCAAAAATTATCAGGAGCCGTGCGGAAATAAGTAAAATTGAATAATTTCCTCTGTACTGTGTTCTTCTGCGTTGGTATTTTAAGGAAAAGCATGGTTTTAAAAGAACATAGCGAGTCCAGGATCGTATTAGATGATGATGAAAATCCTATATAATGCAAGAAAAATTTGGTGGGCGAAATATATTTTCAGATTCAGTAAGTATTTTTTTTTTTTTATGTTTTATAGTTTTTTTGCACAAACAACAATTCGAACAGCCATTTAAATATACCAGACGTATGTTTCTATTAATTACTAGTTGACCCGCGCAACTTCGTCTGCGTTACAATTTTCATTACTGCTCCGCTCCTATTAGTCTTCGCGTGACTCTCGATAAGTGGGCTATCTAACAGCCCACTGGTCATCTGTGTGTTCTTTTCCTGAGATTAGCGCGTTCAAGCAAACAAACAAACTCTTCAGCTTTCTTATAACCTAAAACATTGAAAATCTTAATATAATGTTTCATTTTATTTGGCCATAATTTTTTTCCCACAGCGATTCGCGACTTGCCGCGATAGCAAAAGTTGTAGAATATAAGCAAACCTTTCCAATGTTATAACGCTTATTGGTCGTATATGCTGGTTTCTATTAAATTTTACCTTTAGACCTAAATAAGAGTTACTAACACCAATAAATTACAGCCAATTCAGCCAGGAAACTAATAAACCATAAAGGTAGATCCATAACAATTAATCATCGTTACTTTGACACATAGCTATCTTGTAAACAAATTAACTTATCCAATGTGTACGTACTGCTAAAATTGTTTGACAGTTTGAGTTACCTACCTATCCGTAGTCGAAACTCTGCGGACATGTTATGGATAGGGACATAAATATGATATTACACAGCTTTCTAATGAAATTTATTTATTCACAAAATCCACTACTCTTTGGCAATTTTACTTCAAAATAATAATTTTACTTTATTAGTGGCAGTGAGCAGGGCACATTGCTCGCAGAACGGATGGTCGATGGGGCCGAAAATTTCTGGAGTGGCGATCGCGTACCGGAAGACGCAACATTGCAAGGTGGCCCACAAGGTGGACCGATGACCTGGTGAAGGTCGCGGGTAGCCGATGGATGCGAGACGCGCAGGACCGGTCGTTGTAGCGACGCCTGGGGGAGGCCTATGTCCAGCAGTGGACCATTGTGTCGGCTTAGCCGGGCAGAAAAACCTACCATAATGTGTCTTGACTTACTCCATATCCGAATTTATCCGATTTTTAATCGGTTTCGGTTATTTCGGATAGATATCTGATAGTTTCGGTTACGGAGTAACACCCCTACTCTGTGGTAATTAAGTAATGGTAATTGATAGTGAAATAATGTTGATTACTCAACGGCCGTATCGTAATGTGTCAATTAAGTATAGCACTAGTGCGTACTGCCACTAATTTACATTTTAGTGTAATTGGGCTGGTCAGTAATTTAAAGGTACTGTCATTTTCAATTTTAAGGCTTTATTTGGCCATTGGACAGTTTCAGTATTTTAATTGATGTAGAGCAGATTTTCAGTACGAAGCTTTTAGCGTTATTAAAACCTACAGATTATAACTTTTCGAAAAGTGTAGGGTGAAAATTGAACGTAATTATAAACAGTAACTATAGGTACAAATGCGTTTTTCTCGAAATTATAGAATCTACTATTTTGTTGATAAACAAAAGTTAAGATAAAATCCGAATGTAATGGTAGAATACGCGTTACTGGCACAGGTACGTGTGGATTGGCACAAGAATAGAAGTCCGGTTTATAATGATGATTATACATGTTATTGCACCGCATTGTATTTTACTCTTCTATGTTGCAGGGTATTTTAATTAAGAAAAAATTGTCAGAGTGGCTACAAAATAAATGTTTCTATAGTATTAAGGAATTAATGGAATTTAAAAATGAATGTTAATGATGGATATATGAATAATAGATTTTATAATAATTGTAATAATAATATTTTTTTATAATTTGATATGCATGATAACAATAATTATGAAAAAAATGACATATAAATAAATAATTTGCACGCTAGCTTGCAGGCAGAATACAATGACTTTTAGGATGTAAGATCTTTCCTTGTAATTTGTTATGTATTTTCTGGCAAATAAATATTTTTGATTTTGATTTGAGTTTTTGATTTTGTGTTAAACTTCTTTTTTTATTTGAGCGCAGTGTTCCTATGGCCCACCATCGACCAAAATGCGCGGCCGCCGATTTTTTTACAATAAAACTATTCAATTGTTGTTGGGTCACTACGGCTATTACGTTTCGTCTAAACACCTTAATTTTTTGTCTTGTACAGCCTTTTCAGAACTCACCCTGTCTCATTATATTTAAATAGGCAGAAAATATCATTTGGTAAAGCACTACAAAAACAGAACAACTGAGTAAAACTTGTTGTTCACTTTTAACGAATACTCTCGAAAACGTCAGACTAGCAATCCATAGATAATATTGATTGACCGTCTGTCTTCGGGACGTAAGGTCAAGGTTGATGTAGTTTAGGAGCTCGCGATCACTTTTGCGACTCATCCGAACTCGCGGTCGCGCCCTCACTCTTGAACTACGGACCCTAAAAAACGTTTATAACCTTAGAATGGGTTCATATACTTATGCAAGTCATTTTATGTCCTTCTTCAAGGACAAGTCCTGAAAAAGCTCTTTGGAATTCACCTCTGTAAGAAAAAAGGCGATCAAAAAGATGGACCTACTTTTTGGTTATTTGAGTTCTTAAATGTTACATATTTTCACGCTAAAATGTAGACTATTTTGTTGTTATACCATTTCATTTTGCTAGTAACATGAACCCCCGACTTCTAAAAAGAATTGTCTGTTAAAAATACACTCATCCAATAACAGAAATTAACGCGCAGTTGGTCATTTGTCACATTCTTTTTGCGATCTTTTTTGATACTGAAATTATGTGTTACCTAATCATTTTCATGTCGCCTACTTAAAAAGTTCCACACAGCATTAAAATCTTAAGATGACTACTAAGTTAAAACCTTACCAGTCTCCGTTGCCCAAAACTTAACTTTTAGTTTGTACTTCTGACTCCGACTTAATTTCTCTATCCGTTAACTTTCCGGGGTGTAAGAAAGTCAACTGTAAAACTATCTCAACTGTCTTGGAACTTTGCAAAACTTTCTCTTATTATGGTAGGCACCAGATAAATTTGCAATAATGTACATTGACCTTTCACTATTATCCCTTCGTATAGTAGAAAGGTTTAGGTAGTTTAATAAAGGTAAACAATCTTGATATGGCTTTTTAATCTTTTTATTTATTAAAAGACTCAGTAAAACTTAAAATGCATTGTAAATACAGGAATAAAGATTAATAAATCAATTGAACTCTTAGTTTAAGCAGTAGTTTATTTGTTCAATATGTGTTTTCGTAAAAAGTCACATCAAGATTACCTATTTAACTACCTTTCTAGTAATGGTACACTAACAATAAATTATGAACCGTTTTTCATAACTAAAGAACGTAAGGCCTCTGCCTCAAGGTTTGCGGGCAGCGAGGCGGCGGCGGCGGTGCGGGGGCGGGGCGGGCAACGTAGACCCGTGCTCGAAACCAGCGGCGTAGTGTTTATTCGTGGTTGTGTCGTCGAGATATATTTTTTTTTATTCGCGAACGAAATGTCTGAACAACGGCGACAACATTTTTTTGATTCAAATTTATTCTTAACGCTCGATTTATTGTGAGCAAATGAAGAAAATAAATTGCACAACACTGCAATGCAGACAGGCGGTCACCGCTTGACTGGAGTGCACCGCTCGTTGCCCGCCCTCGCGCCGCTGCTGCACGGCTATTTTCGAGGGCCGGTCCATTTGATTTTAAAACATTAAATCCTGTCGCTCCCGCGCTGCCGCCGCCGATCACTATTGAAGTCGATTCAGGACAGCTTTATGTTTTTGATAAATAGAACGTCAATAAATGTATGTCGGTCAATGACCGTTATTGCAAATTTATCTGGCGCCTACCATAATGCCTACACACTTTACACAGTTTACTTTACTTCACACTGACTCTAGATTGAGAAAGATTCGTAATTATTCATGATGTCAGGCCGAAAGTAACGAGAAAACGATGGTGATTTATTTTTCGGAAAACAGCCGACGTTCTTGGTTGTAAGTGAGGATTTTTTTAAGAGGATTTATGTGCCTAATTTGTGGGCGTTCTTGAAAGAGATGAAGATAGGGATAACATACTGTCCCTATTAATAGTAACGGTAACGCTACCTAACGATTTTATCGGAGTAAAATTAACGGACAACTTTTTTATCAAATAAATTGATATCTAATGTCTCGTTTTATTCAAATGATGAAGGTATTCATGAAAAATCCAAGTTTCAAACTCGGTGCTAAAAATCTTACTCAATTAAAACCTGGAACGCTGAGTACACACGGCGAAATAAACAAGCAAGTGTAAACAACATACATCCACGTTACCACGGAGGTAACTCTCATTTATGTTACACGCAGTATACTGCCTGGACTCGGCTTTATTTAACGAACAATATTTTATTTAAAACATGGTCTACGTAATCCTTATTGTCTATCTTAGTAAAAAGCTGAGAGAAAAATTTTTGTGCTTAAATAAAATATTTGAGTGTCAATTTCACTAAATTAGCCTTTAAAACATTCAAAAACTCAAAACACTTAAAATGTATTTACAGCGACTAGAAAACTCAAGAGCCTCTCAAGTAATTACAAAATGATTCCGAAGCTCAAGAGCGCTCAAATTATACCAATTAATGTTATTAGTTTAAGTATTCGAGCTGGATTCGACAACTTTGTTAGGCTGCCTGCCCATTGAAGCGGAGCCGGGAGCAGTGTAGCGGAGTGGTCCCTATCCAGTGAAGCGAAGGCGAGAAGTCAACGTGCAAAAAATAAGGCGATAGAAGTGGAGAAAGTGAGTGGAGCGGGACACAGCTTTGCATAATATGTCTTGACCATATCGCAGATTTAACGATTTCATGATGTGGCCGAGGCTAGGTTAGATTAGGTTTGAGGGAAGTTAGGGAACCCCGACCATGGTAGGTTAGGTTAGAATGGGATGACAAAGCGAGCGAACAAAGCTCCCGTCATTGCATTCATGTTGGGTTCTTATAAACCATGTGTGTGTGTGGCCAATAATTTTCATGAAATTGCCAATTCTAAGATATAGCCACGACATATTCACACTTTTGGGATTTAATGATTATTCCGCTCCACCAATAGTAGAAACGTCAACTGAAGCCAAGCGGAGCGGAGACGAAATGTTTAGGTTATTAATATCTGAACTCTATTCAGCTCCGCTTTAATAGTCAGGCAGCCCTAATTCAAAACTTACCTGGATCCGTATAAGTGGTATAGTCTCCTCTTTGTACATAATATTTGTGTTCAAAAGTTAAAATCACTTATTTTCTTTATTAAATTGTATGTATAAAGTAGTCAATGTTGTCTATTTTACAGGAATTTACATAATTGTGTTATGTTTCTAAGTGTATTATAGTTCTATGTGGATAGTTTTATGATAATGTTTTGTGGGTTGAAGCTCTACTTTGGCTATGTCGTCTATTTTTGGCTCAATATTTTTGACTAAATCTTTGCAGTGTTGTCGCTGAGTGAGATAACGTGGTCAATTTAAACGTTGAGCTCTTGGACTACATGGTATAACTGTTATTTGTAGTCATATTTTTAAAAATGCTTTAGCCAAAGTAAATGAACAACATTATTCAAGGAAGTCAAAGAACATTTCTCAAAAAAAAATTGTAACCGCCATACTAATTTTGAAGCTGAACTTTGCATGGAAACCGAAATTTGTTAGTTTGGAAATTGACTATGCGTCGTTTACCAGCTAAGTCCATTTTTTGTGAAATTTGACTTTTTGCTTGCTAAAAAGTTCTGACGTTTTATGGTAAAGGTATAACGACTACATCAATCTAAAAACGTTAGAAATGCCATGCTCGAAAACCTTCCTGGACAATAGGAAATCTTCACAAAGAAATACTCCTAAATCCTATAGGAGCCAATAGGACTTTCAGAATTATAATTGCTAAAATAAAATTATGCAGAAATGCTGATTTACAAATTAGGCTGCAAATGTCTTTCTTGAAGAGAGTTGTTCATCTACAAGGGCAGAAGCAGCTTCAAAATATGACCAGTTTTCGTTACTCCCTATAAGATGACAGTTATGGTAATGTGTGATATGTGATATGTGACGTGGTGGTGGTATCGAATGTGGTGGTGGCGGGGTAATAAGTGTACCTACCTAATAACAGTACTAATGATTATTCACAATAGCTTGTCTACTAAGACTAACCTCTTTATTCTAACTTATTTCCTCCACTCAACTCATTTAAATTGACAGTTATTATATCTTGACGATAAACGAAGGTTTTTCCCCGTCGTGAAAACTGGCAACTTCATCGAATGGAGTGGAGAAAGCTACCTTTAAGAGAGCTTAGAATTATGGATCTATTGAAGTAATTGGTGATAAAACTGCACACAGCGCACACACAACACTCAATAATATGCGTGGTGCTAATAATAGGTACAGACGTATTTAACTAAGTATGTCAAAAAAATTTAACGCTATTTACATATAAAATTGAAGCAGAATCTACAAAAATCCGGCCATAACTGGTTGTAAAACCACGAATTTAGCACGAACACATAGTTAAACAACTGTGAATAGTTATAGCCGTACTAAACTATACTAAAATATTACCCCTAACAAGAATTGATCCCTGAGGCAAACGTATGCAAATATACGAATTGAATTTGAATAAGATATTAATTCTGGCGTACTGACGAGCACAAAATATGAATATTATGTAGCATTGTGAGATAATAGAAACAGTAATAATGTTTGTACAAGCAATTGAAAAACAATGAAGCGGTTCGAGTAAAGCTTAAACCTTATGAAACTGAGGACAATTGTAGGGTAACTGAATTACTGAACAGTGTAGGTTATATTTTGCGGAATTTGTTCAAAAAAGTCACCTCGGTCCTGAAACGCCAAGGGCATTAGAAGGACCATGGATGGGTTTTAGTCAGTAAGAGTCTGACTCTCCCTTTTGTTCCGCCCAGAGTGGGAGGACACATTTAGTGATTTCCCATTCTTTAAAAAAAAATTGTGACATAAATAAATACCTTAACAATTTGCCAGTTCAGAATGTTATGACGTTTTGACACAGCAACCATCCAATATCTACACAGAACTCATCATGAGAATCACCCTCGAGAACTGGACAGACGGAATAACTATCGGAGGCCTCACAATTTCCAATCTACGATACGCGGATCATACAACCTTGTTCTTGACGAGCATCGGCCAAATGGAAGAACTCTTGAGTAAGATTTTTATTTATTTATTTAAAATAATGTAAATAACACCTTAACAGCTTACATATACATACATACATATTTATGTATGTATGTACATACATATGTGTATGTATTTACACAGCTTACATATATTACAGATGGAGCGAACTAGTCTTGAATTTGGTCTGAAAATAAACCGAAGTAAGACAAGGGTTATGATTGTCGACAGCGCCACTAACAACTCGCCAGAGGTCACAAAAATAGCAAACTGCCATGTCGTTCAATAATACATATACTTGGGGGCACTGATATCAAACAATGGTGGATTCGCTGATGAAATTAAGCATCGTATGGCTATAGAAAGGTCTGCCATGGATAGGCTTAAAAAGATATAGGGAAACCGGAATATCACAAAAATTCGGTTAGTCAGAGCGCTGGTGTTTCCCATATTTCTGTACGCCGCTGAGACCTGGACATTGAGAGAGAGTGAGAAAAAGAAGATAGATGATCTCGAAATGTGGTGTTGGAGGAGATTGCTTAAGATATCTTGGACCCAGCATAGACCCAACTTGTCCATTTTACAAGTATCAAGCAGCGCCTATTTTCTATGGTACAAGCTCGAATTCTCACTTTCTTCGGGCACTTATCAAAACGTGGAGATGTCTCCAGAGAGCGCCTTGTGATACAAGGAAACGTCGAGGGCAAACGAGCACGTGGTAGATCGCCTATGCGCTGGACCAACAAAATTAAGGCAGCATTGGACAATGGTCCCTTGTACGAGTGCACCAGAAAGGCTAAGATGCGTGAAGAGTGTTGGCGGATTGTCAAGCATGCTACACAATCTTAAAAACACCACGACCACCCTGTCAAGAGTGAAACGGCGAAGAAGAAGACACTGCAACCAACAGAAAAAAAGTATTCCTATTACCAGAAAAAAAAAAATATAATAATAATAGAAATATATTGTCCAGTTTCATGAGGTTTATTCTCAACAAGAACAATTATATCTTTAAATTAATTATAACACCAGAATTATCTGTGCCATTAGCTACATATTGACTAAAAACGCGGATTTGAAAAAGCTGAAGGAAAAGCAAAAATACTGTTGTAACTCACGTTAGCCTTACCTACTCTAAAAATTCTAAAAGTTGTTTATTTACACTTCAGATAGAGATTGTATAAGTACATAAAACGTGCTTTTTGTAGTGCAGTAAGTAAAGTAACAAAAAAATAAATATTTTAGTAAAATTGGAAATCATGCAGTGCAAAATGATTTGAAGTGCAAAGATTGTAAATTTGAAATTTTAATAATAACTATTTGAATACATATAATAGAAATAAAATAAAGTGTAGATAAATTGGAACGTGCTTAAAATATAAAATATATATAAACTCACAAGTAAATCTAACTACAATAGTAAACATTTATTAGGACTCATAAAAATACAGTTGAATAGAAAAAAAGCTTTAAAAATATTAGGTAACTTTTTCGCACGACTTTGAATATTATTCAGAATACCTAACTAGCAGATTGTTTTCACAGAAACTTTTACATCAAATTTTTTTTACTGTTCCCAAATGTAAAGACACTGGTACAGTCAACAAAAAAACGTCTAACCCCCAGTTTTAATATAATCCATATTTATTAAAGTCTAACAAAGTCCTTGACCCAATTTTTACATCATCTGTCCATCCCTTGTCCAAAACCCGAGCAATATACACTGTGACCGGGCAATATCACAGCCAAAAAGTGTGTCCGGACAATGTTTTGTCGAGAAAGGAACCCGATGAAAAACGTAATCCGATTGGATATGTTTGAAGTGGGACGATGACGGGTGACGGCTGCGTTCATTGGTGGTGTTGCCATGCGAACAATGTTTTAGTAGGAAAAGTAGAATAATAAAATAAAATGTGATTGGTATTTTTTTATCTTAACTTTTAGACGTAATCACGTAACATCACACTGGCATCACAAAGTAGGCGTGATGTTACGTGATAGACAATAGTCTATAGTACAAACACAGTCAATGTCAAGTTTTTTTTGCTTTGCACATTCTCGCCTTTGATTAAATAAAGAAAAACATTTAAAATGCTGAATTTGAATAAGATTTTTAAACTTGCGTTCTTTAAATAAAATTCAAAACCACTAACAATGTTATGTTTTTCGAGTGTATGTATGTATATTTCTTTGGCACGCCCTAGAGCCTAAACGGCTCAATGGATTTTAGCTTGAGAGGTGTCGTTGTATTTGTATTTACTGTAAGAGTGACACTGGGTATATCAGAATAAAAAAAAAACAAAATGGCGGATTTTTGGGACCAAATTATACCTTCGCAAATTTTTTTTTTTTCAAAACCTTTCAAGTGGGGTATCAAGATAAAGAGCTCGAGGAGACGATTCCAAAAATGTAACTCACTAAAATGTAAGAAATAAAAAATTACTGTCAAAAACCCGACCGCTAAAAACTACTAAAAAGTTCGAAACAATTAAGTCGCTTTTCAAGCAATCTGATGCAATACAATCACTGATCTGATGCCACCAACTACATCAGACTGCTTGAAAATCGACTTGTTTCGGAATTTTTAGTCGTTTTTAACGGTCGGGTTTTTTGACAAAGTATTTTTTTTTTATTAAATGTTTTCATTGATTTTCAAGGGCAAAAACGTTTAAAAAAGATATATATTTTAGTGGTATAATATATGAATCTTTTGGTAGTTTATTGGTGTTCTTAAATAGTTATCAATATTATTGAAAACTATTATATACAAAAAAAAACGACTGTAAACATTCTATTATGCTTGTAAACAACACTGGCAACCCTACGTTGGTCAGCAAACAGACCGGAATACCGGCAATGCAATCCCAACGCTGACAGATTTCATACTCTTTTACGTTCGAAGCCAAACGTTGTGAGAATGGAAACGTACTCGTATTGACGTGTTTCATTCCGTGTTATGAAACTTGATTTTCATTCTATAAGTGATTGATTGAGTGGTGGATTGGGATAAGCTTTAAACTTGTTTTTTTTACTAGAAAAAAGGGGTTTTTTGAGAATGACGCCCGTTATCACTAGCACTACTGAATTAACGCCTTAATATTCATCACAGTTGGTTTTTCAACTCTCGGTATAAGCCGAGTCTTGCAAATATAATAGTGCACTTTCCTTGCGTTCATGTTGCCACATAGTGTTATCAGAGACGAGTATTAGACATTATAATCCAAAATAGGTACGTCCAGACTCAATTGAAAGTCAGTTCTGGAACTAGTATAGGTACAGACTAACTGGCCTATTTTCCAGTACAAAACCACTCCTGTATATGCGAGGGGCAGAATAACGTCATTCCAACTGGGTGACTAGTCACAAATTTGCTGGAAAGAGTTACCGCGGGCCTTGGAACGCAAAGAAAATTTGGAGAAACACAGTCAGTAAGTCTGACTGTGTTTCTCCAAATTATCCATAATCATCTGCCTAGCCTTTTCCCAACTATGTTGGGTTTGGCTTCTAGTCAAACCAGGACCTTCACAATCCAATAACAACGGATCTACTAAAGTAACCTTCTAGGTTACTTTAGTAGAATCATATTAGGATCATAATGATGGGTCGATCTTCAAGGTTAAACAACGCTTGCCAAGGTTGGTCTGTGGATGGGTGACAATCTTAACATACCGAGTTTCCTCCGTGCCTCGGAAAGCACGTTAAGCCGTTGGTCCCGGCTGTCATTTGTAGATCTTTGGCAGTCGTTACGGATAGTCAGAAGCCAGTTAATCTGACTCCAGTCTTGCTATGAAGTACCCTGTTACCCAGTTAAGGGGTTGTGGAGGTCTGGTAGGCAGCCGCTCCACGTAAAACACTGGTATTCAGCTAAATCCGGTTTGACTGGAAGTCGACTCCAATATAGTTGGGAAAAGGCTAGGCAGATGATGATGATGATGTCAGTCAGTAAGTCTGACGCACTCTGGGCGGAGCGGAAGAAGTCATTTGATGACTTTCCAGCCTAAACAAACAATACGTGTTTAAACTAGAGGCAGAATAAGGTCATTTTAACTAAGTAACTAAGTAGCACGAGATCATTGACCTTGGTCTTAGAAATTCAGAACCACTTCACCATATTTTTAACGAACTCAAGTTTTTTAAAATAAAAACATCCTTATATTGCTTTCCCCATTGTTTACCCTAGTGAAAGGCGACCATTATTAATCTGCTGACACTTTTCGAGCGTCCTTCATTATTTCGAGTCCTGACAGCCAATCAGGATAAGCCTGTGTCGTCATCTTGTAATTAGTTTGTTCAAGTGGCTGGTGAAAGAAAATGCTGCAACCGCATAAAAACATTGTGAAAATGAATCGGATTCTTATCATTTTTTCCATATAAACGGATTGCAGCCTCGGGAAACAAACTTATATATTTATTTATTTATTTACAGGGTTTTAGTTTATTAGGTCATGTAGTATTTGTTACAGATGCAGTGTTCCATTGCAACTACCCTTGTTCTATTTTCGATCACAATGTTAAGGTTGCTGCATATTCTCGAATCAACAGTCGCGATGAATTTCGAATATATGACATGTCTCGCGATACTAGCATATTCTGAGTTATGAGAAATGAGTTGTCCACCGGTCCCTACCAACTCGTGCCTAGATTGTGGCCCCCTCCCACAATAAATAAGTTGAATGTGTCTCAGCAGTGGCAACATTAGGTAGGTATAGGCCAACTCTTCTGTCTCTTTCTCCAAAGAACAAAATTCTACAAAGTTTTTAGTTTCCCATACATCCAGTGGAGAAAACATATCATCATCTGCCTAGCCATTTCCCAACTTTATTGGGGTCGGTTTCCAGTCAAACCGGATTTAGCTGAATACCAGTATTTTTTTTTAATAAACATTTTTCTTTCTTTCTTTTCTTTTATTTCTTTCTTTACGCGGAGCGGCTGCCTACCAGACCTCCACAACCCATTAACTGGGTAACACGGTACTTCATAGCAAGACTGGAGTCAGATTAACTGGCTACTGACTATCCGTAACGACTGCCAAAGATCTACAAATGACAGCCGGGACCAACAGCTTAACGTGCTTTCCAAGGCACGGAGGAAACTCGGTATGTTAAAATGGTCACCCATCCACAGACCAACCTTGGCAAAGGTTGCTTAACCTTGAAGATCGATCAGTGGTGAAAACATATATTATGATATAATTAAACATCGTGGTGGTATTTTGACTGTTGTTACGTAACCAAATTCCTTAGCAAAAAAACCCAAAACAATGTAACTTAATGCGTTGCTAAAATCACCTGACTGCAGCTCTTCTTTGAGTAGACTAATTGTCAGCAGCTTGCTAACAAGCGCACAACCGCATCATTAAAATGAAGCAGCTGAATAGAAATACATAGTAAACCATAGACTATGGAACAATAGAGCTGTTGTATGCCTCGGTGACAAGCTGCCGGGTGCCGTTGATGACTAGAGAGGTGGTAAACTAAGGTAACATTTTCACATACATATTAAAACTGTCGCTTGCTACCTAGCAAGTGATAGTTTTAGCATATTTTTTAGCGTTAGAATTCAGAATTTTTATGAAATAGTAACTAATAATATTGATTTATTACGTGTTCAGTCTAGATAGATTTTTTGTTGGTGTTCAGTAAATATCATTGGAATTTTGTGAGTACTTATAATAAAATAAAAGAAGAGAGAAGCGCTAGCTATGAAATATATTTATTTCCAGCAATGTATATTGTTTTTATTTCTGAACTAGTGAATTAAAGAAAACATCAATCAGATCAAACTTCTTTTGGATTTATTAACGGGACATCTCCATCGAACATTTAAAAAAATCCAAATATGGCAGGCATTAAACCTGCTATTCAAAAAAAGAATAAACCATAAACAAGCAATACCGCTGTAGTCGAAAGCTAACTTGGTGCTCTTCGACAAGTGCTGACGAGCCAAGCACCGCTCATTATGACCTAGATCTACATCTACATAAAATAAATGTGTCCAGAAGGTCGGTTCTTTATAATGATTAAAAATTCTTCTGGATCTTGTGTGTATCATAAAAAGCGTTAAATATCAAATACATTAAAATAAATAAATATACAAAAAAACCTTTAAACCACCATTTAATTTTGTTAAACAAACGAGATTTTCTTCCATCAGCAGACTCATGGATAAAATTCTCATTCATTTTCAAGATCTTTTCAAAACACTGGCCACCTGTAAGTGTCGCACTTTAAATTGTATTTTAAATAGCGAATGATTATCGTGACATCAAATGTCTTGAGTGTAGCGGTGAGCAACTTCGTTTAAAAAAAAAAAAACGTGTTCGGCAATCTCGGTATGTCGCGATCGTATCATCGTAATATCAATTGCGACTGACGCTAGCCCTCACTCTAGCTGTCTATGCGTGCATATATGTTTTCGCTCAGGCAGGGCCGACCTTCTGTATTTATTTTTTGTGTACATACTGCACCTCAGCGAAGCTTCATTTTATCGTTCATAAAGCTATCATGATTGTAGATAGATTTAGAAGCTGATAGCTATTCTGTTTTATTTGTCGACAATTTGTCGTGTCTCATAAAGTTGCGCCGATTAGTATGACATGACATTGTTAAGGACAGAGTTATGTCTATGAACTAGATTGCGAGCATAAACCTATATTTTAGTGTGGACGAACTAGAAACACGGGCATGTAAATACGTTTCAGACCTTAAAAATCTACGAGTTGTCTCACTGTAGGTGACCCAGGGACGTCCAGGGTCACCTCTAAAACGAAAAAGATTTAACGAACAAGACTTTCTACCACAATTATTGCGCTTCGCCAACGAATTGGTTATCGCACTTTGTGGCTAACTTAACACGTTCGGGTTAATTTATTCAATTGAATTGTTGAAAATCTTACTCGAAACTCTGTAAAGCTTTTCTACTTTCTGCTTCTTTTTTTGTGATATGAGGAATACTACTGAGCTTGTAGCCAACTAATAGTCTGCTGCGGTCGATTTTGAAGGTTAAACAACGCTTGACGGTGTTGTTCCCTCTATGGGAGACCATTCAATACAGATCAAGACTCCACGGTCCTCGGAATGTAGGTTAAGAGGTCCCGGCTTATACTTTTAGGCAGTTAGAAGCACGAAACAACCAGTCCAACCATTACATACCCCTTATCTATAGTGTTACCAGCGGGTCTAAAAAGGCTATTTTAGTAGAATCATCTAGCACATCAAGCTACCGGAAACTGTAAAATTTTCCCAATCAACCTTGAATCTAATGCTTTAGCGATAAAGATGAAAATGAAAGGGGTTCGAACTTTTTTCTATGGGAGCTGGCATGGCTATGGCGGTGGCTTTACCTCGAAATATCTCGGTAACGTGACACTTTAGGGCACCATGTTCCGAATATGTTTTGTTTGTTGAAATGTCCTCTACCCATAGGTATGCATTTTAGACAGTGCGACGCATTTATGAAAAAAAAAAAACAAAATAGCCGTGGGGGGTTATGCCGCAATGGTTATATGCCCTTTGAGAGATTGTTGTATGATTAATATTATGATCTTAATATCATCATCATCTGCCTAGCCTTTTTCCAACTACATTGGGTTCGGCTTCCAATCAAACCGGATTTAGCTGAACACCAGTATTTAACACGGAGCGGCTGCCTACCAGACCTCCACCACCCATTAAAATGGGAAACACGGTAGGTACTTCATGGCAAGACTGGAGTCAGATTAACTGGCTTCTGACTATCCGTAACGACTGCCAAAGATCTACAAATGACAGCCGGGGCCAACGGCTAAACGTGCTTTCCGAGGCACGGAGGAAATTCGGTATGTTAAGATGGTCACCCATCCACAGACCAACCTTGTCATGCGTGCTTAACCTTGAATATCGACCCGTGCGGCTTTTATTATTTAGCTACGATCTCCTCATTATGATCATAATTATGATTCTACGAAACTAGCCTTCTTAGATCCGTTGTTATTGGATTGTGAAGGTCCTGGTTTGACTAGAAGCCGAACCCAACATAGTTGGGAAAAGGCTAGGCAGATGATAATGTTTTTTTGCCACATTTTTAACATTTTTCATTGGTATGCTGCGCAATATAGTAATATACTGACATTTTGACCTACTGCAATAGGTCTTTTTACGCAAATTGCGACAGAGATGTGAATGCAAGTTGCTTAAAAATTGTAGAATTGGCCCTCTCATGTATATTCAATAAACCAAATATTTGACTTTCAATGTTGGTACAAAATGTTTGTGACAAATAGATATTTGTGTCGAGTCGTACTTCCGTGGGGCGATTGCGGGTACAATTGAATTTGTGATTCGAATTTAGAATTCACAATTGGACAGGCAGTTATTGCTTTATCGGCAGTCATTCTAAGAGGTTGTATACTTGACGTTTCAATTTAAAATATTGAGTGGAGAATTTCGCGTTTTGACAAACTCTTTTTTTAATTACAGGAAAACTTAACAGAAGTCTACAAGTATAAATACACACTGGTTTTAAAATAAATACATCTAAGAGTAGAGTCTTTCCATTTCTCTTTAAAATCAATCCAGTCTTGAAAAGATCTCTTTTAGCGATTAGGCCGGCCATTGTGTCACCCTATGTAATGTTTTCCTCGTGTATCTTTTCTGTAACTTTAATCATGGTGTGCATAATAAAGCGTGTTCTATTACATTCTATGGTTTTAAAGTATAATTTTGAAAATAAGATTACTTCGGATGCTTTTGCGTATGAGTTTGACTCTGGATTTGGACTTTGAAGGGATATCAAGTGAAGTAGTGATTGGGTTATGGAGGTAAGGCAGGCAGTCGCTCTATGGAAAACACTGCTTTTCAGCTGCATTCGGTTAGAGTGTAGCTCTTGCCCGCGATTTTTTTTTCATTCCTTGCCCCACACCTGAATTGTATCCTGTATTGTGGGTGCATCTACAAACATGCAAACTCACATACACAAACAGCCAGACCCATAACAACTATCTGTAGGCCATACAAATATTTGTTCCGAGCGTAAATCGATCCCGCGACACGCAGCGCAACACTTTGTACGTGCATATCCCTAGGTTGTCTGGAAGAGATCGCGGTATGCGATAAGACCGCCCATTGTATGTGTTTTAGTTTTAAGTTTCCTTTTGTATTACTTTTGGTGTATGTATAATAAAGCGTATAATAAATAAATAAATCCCGTCTTTGCCGTTGCCGTAAGAATTTCGGGAAATCTTCTGTTAGTGCTTCCTTAAACTCCCCAAAGAACCTACGAGTACATGCAAAATTTCAACTATCTACTCGTACAACCAGTAGTTACTGTACGTTGTCTGTCAGTCACTTAGTCACTCAATCAGTCAGTAACGGTTGAATTTTATATAATTATATTGATGATAATTGATATATTAAACTAAGTTATCGCGTTACCTCGAAAATAGATGTTGCTAAGACGTCAAGCAGATCTGATTGGTTGAAGTTTTAATAGATGCGCAATCAGTTTGGAACCAGCAGTCGTGATTGTGCACACACCCCGGTACGCGTGTGTGATTACAGTAATTGTTTATTCAACGATGGGGATGTTGGTAGGTAGACATTCGCGAATTGAAATGGTATGAGAGAGAAAGCCCAAAGTGTTGTAAGTCCAAGACGTTGTTAAGTGTTGCCGTTTGTTCTTGTAGAGTTTGCGAATAACAGCCTCAGAAGTCTATTTTCAAGGTCGTCCGAGATTTTTTTTAAACTGGCCATGTTACAAAAATGGTGAATATGTGTATGTCATCTGAATTAGATATACCTACGGAAAGTAAGTGTTTTAAAGGAGCATTCGTATTTAGGTCTCGGGGCAATCTGTCAAAAACACAGACAGTCGCTGAGATGATATTGCAAATTGAATTTTAATGTTTTTTAAATACGAGAATTACCTAGCCTTTACCTTGAAAACCGGAGTAATAAGAATATTCATCAATTCACAAAAAAAAACATAGACGGATATTACAAAAAGTAGTCAGACCCAAAATCCAATACTTTCAACAAAGCTTCAAATATTGGTGCTACAAGGGATCAGTCAGTTGACAGATATCAATGAGCTCATAACTCCTGTCAGCAGACGGATGACACGTGTCGGAGCCGACCAGACCGATTTGTAAACACGGGTTAATCCGCAATAAACTGAAATTGGTTTTTTAGCAATATAGGTTGGTGTTCCTGATATAAAAGATTGACTCTTCCCCCTTATAATATTTACTTATTTCGCTTTTCCTGTATTTTATAGAAATTGATAAGATTGCTTGATCTATAGAGAAAGAAGATAATATGTTAAATATCGCAACATACACTTAGATAGAAGCCTTTTTAGCCTCGCATAAGTTTCTCTGTCTTTAGTACTATTTTCCCTGTGTGAGTCCCAAATAAACATAATTTCTAGTTTTATTTCTTTTTAATTAGGTTGGAAAAGTAAACGTGAATCTCAATAGCTCTTAAGTTACTAGGCTAGCATAAAACAGTAGTCAGTATTAATTTCATCCGCATTTCTAAAATAGGGAAGATGCAAATACAGAATTTATGAGAATGTTGTCAGTAAAATTATAAAAAAAGTATAAAATAAAGGCCATTGCAACGTTTTCATTTTCAACAAAATCGATTATTAACCAAAATAATGAATTAAAGTAACGTACAACCCCAACTAGCACCAAAGCGTTAAAAAAACCTATATAAGACTCGTATATCAGTTCCATTTGAGTATAAAAGTGTTAACGCATACCTGTGCAACTGAGTTAGAGCATGCTCTAACTCACTTATAACCACGAAAGAGGCCCACAGTTTTACAGGTAAAAGTTATAGAAAGCCTATAGTACGGTGTCACAAAGATATTAAAGCTGCACAAGAGCGCTTATTCATCGTCAGTTACTACTTTAATCTGTATTACCGTTGTAAAATAGAGTTGGTAAACGCTACAGTTGCTATAAATCCTATAGTAAGGTGTCAAAAAGATCTTAAAGCTCCACAAGAGCGCTTATTCATCGTCAGCTACTACTTTAACCGATATTACCGCGATAGTGAGCACTACAGGTGGTAAAAAGCGCACGTCAAGATAAAAAGCCTGTAACCTTACTAAAATTAAATCTGTTCGTAATGGAAGTGTTATGTCATCCATTATTCAACACAGCAGAATAATATTATGGAATATTATGTTATTTAAGTATGTGAAGTGAAAAATGACTGCCCTTATGATTTCACAGTAAATGTATACCATGTTTCTCATCTCAATTTTAACACGCCTAGGATTTATTAAAGATTTAAAAGAAAAATTATGATAACAAAATAGGTACCTCAAGCTAAACATTACTATTCATTCCTGCTTCTTGAGCAGTGGTATGTAAAATTAAGTGGCATTCATGGAATGCTTCAAATAATGTAAGAAATTTTGTTTATTGTAGTCAAATGTTGAATAACTCGAAATAATATTAATTGTTAGGTTACCAAAACAATGGCGAACTTTACAAAAGTGAGGTTAGTGTTAATAACGACCGATACTTGCGTTATTTGACACCAATACCTTTAGAACGTCTGTAAAAGAGGACTGCCTAACACAATAAGCTTTAGTTAAACCCTTTATTACAGGTTAAACCTAGATAGAGGATTTGTTTGACACCTTTAGTTTCTCGTGTTACTAAACTCTCGATAAACTCTATTTTATAGCTTATGACTGCAATAATAGTCAATATAGCACCTTAAGTGGTATAAAAGAGTTCATTGCAATAACTATACAACAATAAGTGTTAAGAGGTGTCGGCGAACACTTTTATAAAGACTTGGGTGTCACAAAAAGGTTAAAGCTATAACGTATTAAGTATACTTGCTGCTACTAGCGCCATTATAACTCTCAAAGCTGTATTACATCATCCATTAACGCTATAGTGCTGCGATTGGGGCTAAAACTTGTTTGTTAACTCCTCTATATCGTCTTTAGTAATAACTGAGATAATTATAACCCTGTTATATTACTTAAAGTCATAAAAAAGCCTGTAACTGACACCAAAATGTTAGTTGGGACGGAACGTATTTAAAACAACAGTCAGTGTTTAGTGACGTTTCTGCTGTTATGCCAACGAAAAGGCAACCTTATGTCTTTGAGTTAGGACAGTTCTTGACCAGTGATAGACACGAGTGACGTCATCGTCCAATTTCGCGCGAACCTTTAAACGGTCGGTAAAACGCAATTTTGGCAATAAATTAAAGTGTTTTCATTTCTTATTTATGTAGTAGTCTATTCTAGATGCATGTTCCCTATTGAAATTCAAAATTGACTGTTGAAGCATCAACCTGGCAATTTTGAATTTCGAAGATCGTTACTCTGTTTTTTTTTATACACACAAAGAAGTTTGAACAAACATTGTTTAGTTAGATAATTGAAACTAAACCAATGTGTGTTGGTTTAGTTTTAGTTTGTTTAGCTCCAAAACTTTGTTTGTTTAGAAAACCGCTTTATTAGCTACATTGATGGGCGTTACGTCCACGCCGGATGTTTTCACTTCCTTATTGTGTCCAGAACGGTAGTGAAATATTCATGGACACACCTAAAGGGCTGTGTTGATGGTGAATTCATACAATGCTGCGGATCATTGCAGATTGTTACTCGTTTGTTAAGTTTGTATACAAAAGAAGCTGCTTACCTATTATTTTTAGGGTTCCGTACCGAAAGGGTAACCAACGGAACCCTATTAATAAGCCTCCGCCGTCCGTCCGTCCATCTGTCCATCCACCCGTCCGTCCGTCCGTCCGTCCGTCCGTCCGTCCGTCCGTCCGTCCGTCCGTCCGTCCGTCCGTCCGTCCGTCGTCCGTCCGTCCGTCTGTCTGACAGCGGGCTCTATCTCAAGAACTGTAATAGGTAGAACGCTAAAAGTTTTTTTTTCTACTTTTGATAGTCTCGTGTTGGACCACAATCTCACGCAGATGGAAAGCGATGATGTGATCGACGATGTAGCATGCATATATAAAAGTAACCTGTTAACTATCGAATTTAAGAAACTTTCAAGTTACGCAGGCAGGGAATTCCACTCCGTATGCACAAGGAGAGTGTTCCCAAAACGTTTTGTTCGTACGTCCAATGAAACGGGTTAGGAATTCGAATTTCTTGAACAACAAAACAAAAACAAAAAAAATCCTTGAAGATTTTGGTTGATAAAATATTTATGTTTGTTTATAAAATATCATTCTACTGAGTGATTTATGAGTTTGGCTGACGCATTTGATTGTAGGTACATAATTAATCAGTCATTCCATTTATAAAGTTCTTACTGTTAGGAATAGTTTTAAGCATGGACCTCTAATTCATGAGAATGTAGGTAAATGGATCATAAAAATTATTTACTAAAAATATTACTAGTAGAAACGTAAAAAATATATTTAAGATTTTCCAAAGATAAATGTCGTTCCAATATTCAAACCTGGAAAGCCACTGCTATATTCCGTTCCAACCAATCAGCGTTATCCACCGGTACAATACACTCTATACAGGTGGATACCTATTTCCATGATCATTCGGGCACGCTCGGATAGACTCGTGTCAAGTCGGCTCTGTAACCCTTTTACGTGAATATCAAGTTGTCAGTGAATCCGGATTGTTTTGTTTACGATGAAACCCGCAGGCATTTGTTTCGGTTGCGTTTTGTTTTTACTATTTTCCTTTTTTCTGGTGGTGATTTTATTTATTATAGGAGATGCTTCCTATCGAAGTTAATAGTGATACGGTACGGCGTGCGTGACGAAGAATTCTGACGTAAATTTTTAGAAGGGAACAAATATATTTCCTTAATAAAAAGTATTCTTTGTATGGTAGCCGGTACGAGTCGTGAGCACAGATTAATGCAGCGGGGTGATCTCACCAATGTACGGTGGACGAACGAAACTTGCAAACTCTATAGACGATGAATTGGTCGATTTGACGAGCGTCAGAGCTGTCGTCGTCAAATTGACCAATGGAGAATGTGTTGATGACTCGTGCCGGTTATTATAAATTCGTAAATACTGTTCCTTTGACCACTCGTTGAGGTATGATTGATCAAACAAACAGACTTCAAAACCCTAATCTCTTCAAGGTTAGAGTGGACAGGCTCCTTCTGGGTAGGCACGCTCCATCGTAGACTTTGTCTCTGTCATCTCTGACATAGAACAGAGTCAAGAGCAAACCTACTACAAATAAAAAAAAAATCTTACTAATAATAAATAGTATGTCTGCACGCTTACACGGCTAAATTAATAAAACCCCAGAGGCGACCACGTTTTTTTATTTATTTATATATGTTTTATTTGATTAAACTTTAACACGAGCAAAACCGTGGGTAAAGCTAATGATAATATAAGTTCGCAGAATGGTTGATTTTAACATCTTCCATTTAACTAAGAATCAGAACCAGCTTTACGAACCCAAAGGAAATGAATTCTAATCAACATTAATTTATAAAAAAAACAATAATCCCCGCTCAAGGTAATTTGAGATTTTTTCCGTGTAATGACACCTGTTCGCCATTTAAATTCGCCGCCATCTTTAATTCTCACAGACTTACTGCAAGTGACTTCAAAGTCTTTGATACTGTGGTTGCTTCAGGGATGAAAGCAAAAGATTTTCTTTGGGAAATTCTTGAATGGGATTTCATTTGAAACATTTTGATTTGATTACTATTTCTGCTTGTATGAATAACTAGCACTTCGCTTGCGACTTTGTCCGCGCCGCAATTTTCTTAAGGATGTCTAATATATTTGAAAATAAATTACAGCCTATGTTATTAACTGATAATTTAGCTTTCCATTGGTGAAACAATGGTTACGGTTAGTTAGTTTAGTTTCGGAGCCTATTTAGTACAAAAAAACAAAAAAATCTTTCCTTTTTAATATTATAGTATAAAAGAATGTATGACATTTTATCAAAAGCTTCAAAAGATATTAGATCATCTGTAAACAGAAACTCGACTGTTTAAGTGACAAGAGGGATTACTATTCTTCGACTAAACGGCAATTCGGGATGGCTTTACGTGATTTCCGAGTCACGGGGGTATAACACCACATATTCCAAAGTTCCGAGCTTCTATTGAAATACCTTTTTCTAAGGATGGGAAATCATCAAAGGACTCCTCCTGCTCTGGGCGAAGCAGGAAGGAGCGTCAGACTCTTACTGACTAAATGCCATCCGTGTTCCTCCTATTGTCCTTTACATTCTAGGGCCGCGGAGACTGTTTCGAACAAATTCCGCAGCCCCAGCTACTGAAATCCTTAATGGAAGAACTCGAGCTGAGAATTAAACCATCACGCTCAGCAGTTGTGCTTGCGACTTCTACCCCAACTTAGCTGTTATTATAGTTTTCTATAATAGTGATTGATAATTGAAAAACTTTTTGACAAAAAAATAAAACTGACTTCCAAAAACAAAACACTAAAAAGTAAAAAATAACTTTAATTTCGGAAGTCGGTGTTCAAAAACGAAATAACCAAAAACACCGACTATATTATAAAATATTATATTTTTTTTTGACAAAAAGATTTTTTTTATTTTTCACTTTTTGTAGTGAAACCACAAGCACAGCGTGCCGGCGTGATGTTACGTTATGATTTGGTGTAAACAATCAACAGACATGCGATTACAGAAATCCCAATCCATTTGCAATCATTTATTCAAGAGTTCCGATGCCTACCTCCGAAGTTCTTCATCAAATCTTCACCAAATTTAAATGGGATCAGTCCGAGAAAATACTCTTCCAAGCAAAAAAAGAATCATCCAAATGGGTTAACAATTGGCGAAAATATCGTTGAAAAAACATTTTTCATGGGATCCCATCATCAGATCCTGACTTATACCTTTCATCATCAGCTCAGCAACATGAGATGATGATTACCAGGCACAAATATCTGAATTGCGTTAGAAATTTTATGAAAAACAGTGTATGTGCTTAAAAAATTTGAGGGTTTCCCTTGATTTTCATGGGATCTCATCATCAGATTCTGACTCGGTGACAATGGGACCACCTTAAGAGTATAGGCTTTCGAATAAAAAAAAGAATATTTAAAATCAGCCCAGAATTGGCGGAGAAATCGGTGAACATACATTAAAAAAAAAAGATACATACAGCCGAACAGAGAACCTCCTCCTTTTTGAAGAAGTCGCTTGAAATAAATATTTCTGATAGCTTCTTCGTAAATAAATAGTCTACATTCTGTTTTGTGTTTTACCTATGTTATGTAGTCTACCATCTATTTCTAATCATCATTAAAATCAGTAAAATAACCCCATAAGTCGGTATAATCCTAAAATGTCAAGATTTCATGAAATAGTCAATCTTTCGGGTTACCTGGCCCTATGGAGTTTTATTGCTGACTTAAGATGAATGTTACGGGTTGCTCATTGCCATTTTCCCGCGAGATGGCGCTGAAGTCAACGTATTCAGTTTTATTTTGTTTCGAGTGTAATTGGAACAATATTAAGTCGCAGAAATAATGGTGCGACAATCGGATATTCCACTTTATCGAAATTAGTCAAAATACGGCATAAAAACCCTTCTGATTCACGATACTTCAAATCATACTTTCAGTCATGTCTATGTGTGTGTAAACGGTACTATAAGCGAGTTAGATATTATTTTCGTGAAGTATGGCGAATCAAAAGGGTTTTTATGCCGTATTTTGACTAATTTCGATAAAGTGGAATATCCGATTGTCGCACCATTATTTCTGCGACTTAATATTGTTCCAATTACACTCGAAACAAAATAAAACTGAAAATGTTGACTTCAGTGCCATCTCGCGAGAAAATGGCAATGAACAACCCGTAACATTCACCTTAAATGGTTATAATTATAAAAATACATAATTCTTACGCCCGCAAATCATACTTTAACCAACATAAAACCTAATACTGACTTGCAAATTGCAAAAAACGTAAGAGAATTTGAATTTCGCTGGCTACCCTGGCGCATCCACCTTATTTTAGTGGTATGTTTAGCTGTACGTTTTCCAAAAATTAATAAAATAAATAATACACAGAAATACTGACTGACAATTTGTCCACGTAAAATAAAGCACAATGTCTCTCCACTATCAATAGCACTACCTACCTAATTTATGAGGTCATTAGCTGTCATGTGTACTGAGCCAATAGCAGGGCTAATGACTACGGAACTCATACGTCCATTAGAACTGCGATAACGGGTTCACAAATTACTATTCGTTTGCGATACAATGAAGTTAGTGTTGGTTGGGAACTTATACATGCAGCCTTATGAATTTAATTATAAGATGTAGGAATTATAATTTAATTACGATTCTTAGATTTAATTTCGCCGTATGGTGTCTGCCGGTACCGTAGGGTGCCGTAAGAGATTAATACCATCCCATCACTTCCCGTGGGTGTCGTAAGAGGCGACTAAAAGACTCGCCAGAGAATGGGCAGCAGCTTTCTCTGCAAAACTCAACACCATACACTGCGATCGCCTACCCGCCTGCCAAGCGTGGTGATTATGGCAAACTCCCCCTATCTCGGGAGAGGCCTATGTCCAGTAGTCTTTTGGCTGGAATGATGATGATGAAGATGATTTAATTTTGTTGCTCGCATAAATGTCGAAATTTATAACAACGAATTTTTGGAATGGAAAGGTCTAATTTATCTCTAGGTTTAACAAAATTTACCAAAATTGATTGAGCGATTGAGACGTAAAAACATGCAGCAAGCATTCGTACCACGTCATCGCTTACCATCATCTGAGATAGTGGTCAAATAAGAGTCTACCAGTAATCTATACTAATATTATATAGCTGAAGAGTTTGTTTGTTGGGTTGAACGCCCTAATCTCGGGAACTCCTGGTTGGAATTTAAAAATTATTTTAGTGTTTTATAGTCCATTTATCGAGGAAGGTTACATCCTCGATAAATGGAGCGAGCATTCATGAAAAAGGTGATGCCTGCTTGGAAAATTATAGGCTGTCTATACTAATACAAGTCTCTAAACATGGATATGTATAGAGAGGATAGTCTGCGTATTATTTACTAGTTGACTCGCGCAACTTCGTTTGCGTCTCAATTTTCATTACTGCTCCGCTCCTATTGATCTTAGCGTGATGTTAAATAGCCTATAACCTTCCTCGATAAATGGGCTATCTAACACTGTAAGAATTTTTCAAATCGGACCAGTAGTTCCTGAAATTAGCGCGATCAAGTAAACAAACAAACTAACAAACTCTTCAGCTTTATATATTAGTATATAGATATAGATACCATTCTTATGAGTCACCCATCTAAATAGGGTTATTTATCCTATTTGGATACGTACTACGGGCGACTCATAAACATTATTCAGTGTTACTGACCTGAATGAAACTTACAATTCATATTATAATATAATATTCCACACAACTATCACACAACGCCATCTAGTCCCAAGCTAAGCAGAGCTTGTGTTATGGGTACTAGACAACTGATAAACATACTTATATATTTCTAAATACATACATATTATAAATAAACTACACCCAGACACAGAACAAATGATCATGCTCATCACACAAACATTTGTCCTGGGTGGGAATCGAACCCACAACCTCTGGCATAGCAGTCAGGGTCACTAACCACTAGACCAACAGGCCAGTCATATTGATTTAACAGAAACAGCAGCAACGATAATAGTTCATAAAACAGCAGTTGAAATCACATGGAGCAGTATTATTGCTTTAGATTGCTTCTCATATTGCGCCACAGTAAAAGGGATTCCAACAAACATTTTCTTCGAAATCGAGCCATATCCTCTAAAGAGTTCTTATTCAATATTACTGAAAACGAAGAAAATTTCGGTACGTTGCTACGTTTTTCATTGTAATGCCGCAATATACGAGTATTTGCACAATTGTACAGAGTAATAATAGTGTGCTTCTACTTAGATATTCCATAGAGGGTAACGCGCGGTGTAAATTAAAATTGTCATTCCGTACTCAAAAGGTAAAAAACCGGCTAAGTGCGAGTCGGACTCGCACACGAAGGGTTCCGTACCATAAACCTTAATTTTTATTATTTGTTAATATAGCGGCAATAGAAATACACAATCTGTGAAAATTTCAACTCTCTACCTATTACGGTTCTTGAGATACAGCTCGCTGACAGACAGACGGACGGACGGACGGACAGCGGAGGCTTAGTAATAGGGTTCCGTTGCTTACCCTTCGGATACGGTACCCTAAAAAGGAACCCTTATAAGATCACTCTCTAATCCGTGTGTCACCACCGATTTTGTCAGGAACGAGTAGACCTAGCAAGTTGAATTTATCCCAGATGCTGAAGTCTATATTCCCTATTAGGTATAAAAAATCAAGGTCCTAACTCAACATGGTTAAAATATATGGGCGAATTTAGATGTTCGAAAAACTTGTATGTACTAAAATATACCTTAATTTTCAACCATTTTTTTACTATACGAATTTTCCTGTTACATGTGCAGACCTCGCTCATGACCGGTTTTTTTTTTTTGTTTTGGTATCGCCTATTTCCAACCGTTACCACTTCTGAGAGTCAGCATTTTGAGCAGACTTAAGATTTCAGGGGCTCTTCACAAGCTTTATTCTGCTTTAGGAGCAAAGCAAAGGGCATTAGGAGGAACACGCATAGGTTTTAGTCAGTAAACACTTCGGTTTAACCGGGTGTAGCCAAATATGACGATATCGAAATCAGTAAGAACCATGTTCATAGGATTAGTTTTGAGATTACTACGTTCAAAATATAGATTTCTCATCGCCACATTTCCAGGAAAATCCGAGATTTAGTACCTACTCTTCCTAACGCCGCGTTAAAGTTAGAACTTTATCGAAGTAAGTTTAGAAAACTGTGGTGAGAAGCTGTGATTTATATCATTTAATAGTTTAAACCTGTCGAACTCTTGAAATCTTTCTGACTTATCATTAGAACACACTTTGGTTGAGAAACTTTGCGGGATGGTGAGAGTGTTTAATTTTTCATCGATCAAAAAGCAATGCCATTCGACGTCACAATGCTGCCAGAGTTCAGGGGGTCTAAAAAGGCCACTTTAGTAAAATCGGAAAGCACATCACGTTACCTGTCATTGTCACATTTCAAATCAATCATGAACCTAAAGCGTTAGCAATAAAGATGAAAATTAAATTTTACAGATTGTTGTGTGGTTATGATTCTGCTGAAGTGGCCTTTTTAGACCCGCTGGGCATTTTTTCTATTGATAGCGAAGTAAGATCAAGGATTCAAGAGAGAGCGAAGACAACAACAACTAGGTAACCGAGGAACACAGAATGAGCGAAGCGAATTTGAATATTTTAAAACCCTCTAAAAGAAGACAAGGTTCTCTTGACTACAGAACAAGTTGTTTTTTATTCCGGTATCCGTGGCGCTGCAGTGCCTCAGGCATGTTTGCGGAGGCACATGTAGACGGTTTTCAAGTCATTATTCGCAAAAAACCGCCTTCCTGATGCAGCGCCTCCGGAGCAGCGGCAACAGCATTCTTAAGGT
The DNA here is from genome assembly GCA_950371165.1 of Lacanobia oleracea. Classification (NCBI taxonomy): domain Eukaryota; kingdom Metazoa; phylum Arthropoda; class Insecta; order Lepidoptera; family Noctuidae; genus Lacanobia; species Lacanobia oleracea. Next base: position 19,059,321 of record OX493406.1, read on the forward strand.
AATGGCTGCACGTTATGACTGCCTTTTCAAGAATCATTGGATTAGGGTTGTATGTGGTACAATATATTTTTTTATATATATAAGTTAATTTTGAGTAAATAGGGAAAATGCTTTCATTATGGACTTGAACTGAAATAAAGCATTTTTTCCACTTTTTCGGGTCCCTGGAGACCCGGTCCTTTGGTGCGTACGAGGAGCCGAAGCCAACTCGCTGAGGCCCCTATAGACATTTCAAATGGAATGGGTCACCAACCACGGTAATAAAAGCATTATTATTATTTCATTTTATAAACATATATTTTTCATCTACCATTTTTTATCAATATAAAAAATAGTAGCCCACCGGTATCGGGAACAGGGTCCAAGCTAAAGGTGGTCAGGGCTCCTGAGAGAGGAACCTTCTCACTATACGCACCGTGTCCAGGAGCACAGCTTTCTGGATCAAGCCCTTGATCCAGCTGCCCAACGAGAGCCTCTTGAGATGTTGGTCGAGGCTCTTGGCAATTATGCCATTGGCCGTCACGACTATCGGCACAATGACTGCTGTGTTCACATCCCACGTGTCGACAACCTCACCAGCCAAGTCAAGATACTTTATTTGTTTATCTTTCTCAGACTTCACGAGGTTCTCGTCATGAGGGACTGCTATATCAACATTCATTGTGCGACGCTCTAGACGGTCTATCACTACTATATCAGGCTTATTGGCTACAATTAGCCATGTACCTCTATTCTACATAATACGCATATTTTCCTTGTAATGGTCAACGCAAAATGTCAAACATCAGACATTTTAATATGAATCTCGAAGCATTTAGCCCTGATGACAACATACCTATGTCCGGCGTGGAAATTGTTCAACCATAGTAACCCCGCCAAAGCGTCGCGTCACCGCGTCGGACAGGTATCGCTAGAACCGATGCTACGAGCAATTTCGTGTTTATTGGTTGACCTTTGTGCAACAGAAGCCAATGGTGAGCCAGTGACATAAAAGCTGTTCATGGACAAACAATACTTATATAAAGTTATTGTTTCTGTGATTTTTTTAAAACAACTCGTTTTTTGTATCTGTTTATAGCCCGCGATGTTTGTTGGAGAAAACTAATTCAACATTGAATATGTTGATAAAAACATAATTATCATTTTTACCAGCACTACAAATATTATTCGTTTTGTTATGGGTATAGTAGCCACATTTATGTCGAACTTAACAAATATAACTATAACATATTGATGTTATGTCAATTTGTAAGTCACTTCTAGGTAAACCTGCTCTACCGTCGGCCAAATCATCGCTTACCATCAGGTGAGATAATGATAAAAATCTCGTTAAAAACCCGTGCAATTCTCACCTTTTCATAAAAAAAATATCGTACACCAAATCAAAAGGCGACATTAAAAGAACGACGAAACAGCTATCTAAACGATAAGAAATACAATAACGGTGCCATAAAGTAAAGTGATTTCTGCAAGCCCATTGAAGCGTAAGCAATTCTTCTACGTTCTTCCTTCTTCTTCTTCTCATTTTTTCTTCTTCATTTTTCTTTTGGTTCTTAACAAACACATCCCTCGCAACACATAACGAAATGCGTAAACTTATTATTTTTGTACTAGGCGCTCATGCCAGGGAAAGAGCTTTGATAAGGAAGTGATATAGCACAGAGTGTTTAGGACAGCTCGTTTTACAGCAGTTCATGTCTCAGCCGTTTTACTTTTAACCGTGACTGATGAACGTTTCTAGAACTTAAAAGAAAACTAATTTCCAACTGGCCATGAAAGCTCTAAGTCATTATCATCTGCCTCGCTTTTCCCAACTATATTGGGGTCGGCTTCCAGTCAAACCGGATTTAGCTGAATACCAGTATTTTACGCGGAGCGGCTGCCTACCAGACCTCCACAACCGAGTAACTGGGAAACACGGTACTTCATGGCAAGACTGGAGTCAGATTTACTGGCTTCTATATCTATCTATCTACTATCCGTAACGACTGCCAAAGATCTACATATGACAGCCGGGACCAACGGCTTAACTTGCTTTCCGAGGCACGGAGGAAACTTGCTGTCTTAAGATGGTCACCCATCCACAGACCAACCTTAGCAAGCGTTGCTTAACATTGAAGATCGATCCGTGCGACTGTTTTTAACTAGCCACGAGCTCCTGTCATCAAAAAACATGTCTTGCAATTGTCTTTTAAAGCTCGTTAATACAGTGTAATGTAGCAATTAAAGTGATCACAATCGTGTTACTTGCATCAAGTTTATGACTTCTAGTGAGAACCTGTTTTCTTGAAAGCGGGAAATAAACACGGAATAAAAGTTTAAATTGCTTTCACGGTAAGTAATTTGTTATACCACTTAGAGCTTTCACGGAGCTTTGAGTAGCTCGTGGCTAGATAATAACAGCCGCACGGGTCGATCTTCAAGGTTAAGCAACGCTTGCCAAGGTTGGTCTATGGATGGGTGACCATCTTAATATACCGAGTTTACTCCATGACTCGGAAAGCACGTTAAGCCGTTGGTCACGGCTGTCATTTGTAGATCTTTGGCAGTTAATTACGGATAATCAGAAGCCAGTAAATCTGACTCCAGTATTGCCATGAAGTACCGTGTTACCCAGTTAATGGGTTGTGGAGGTCTGGTAGGCAGCCGCTCCTCGTAAAATACTGGTATTCAGCTAATTCTGGCTTGACTGAAAGCCAACCCCAATATAGTTGGGAAAAGGCTAGGCAGATGATGATGACTTAGAGCTTTCATGGCCAGTTGGAAATTAGTTTTCTTTTAAATTCTAGAAACGTTCATCAGTCACGGTTAAAAGTAAAACGGCTGAGACATGAACTGCTGTAAAACGAGCTGTCCTAAACACTCTGTGCTATATCACTTCCTTATCAAAGCTCTTTCCCTGGCATGAGCGCCTAGTACAAAAATAATAAGTTTACGCATTTCGTTATGTGTAGCGAGGGATGTGTTTGTTAAGAACCAAAAGAAAAATGAAGAAGAAAGAATGAGAAGAAGAAGAAGGAAGAATGTAGAAGAATTGCTTACGCTGAGCGAGGTAGGGTAGGTAAATAAGCGATTCGATTGGATAGTAGAAAAGCACTCTACATTTTATATTCGCAAAGGGCATAAACCATTGTGGCATAGACACCCGCCAACATGTTTTTTTAAAGAGCGGCGGGCGATCTAAAATATAGCAGACACTTCAGCAAACATAAAATCTTGGGAACATGGTGCCCTAAAGTGTCATGTTGGCGAGATATTTCGCGGTAAAGTCACCATGTGACATTCATGGCTACCATTTAAATTAACTTTACTACTACTACCACTAACTACTACCCTACCACTATTAACTATACTATTTATTATTATGTTTTTCACTTTCTCGGGTCCCTAGAGACCCGGTCCTTTGGTAGGCGTACGAGGGGCCGAAACCAACTCGCAGAGGCCCCTTTAGACATTTCAAATGGAATGGAACACCAACCGACGATTATCCCAAACCCAAAGCGTTTCATCTTTTGTTTACATATTCTGCAATAGTCCTGCTCCCACCGGGGATTGTCCTTGGGTAAACTTTCACAGTGCATACAGGGATAATCGTCGGTTGTTGTTCCATTCCATTCTATTTACTATTATTATTATATGTTTTTATAAATGCCTTTCACTATTTAATAACACAAATATTATTTGGTCCCTAATACCCTCAATGGCGCAGTAACGATAAATTCCTGTACAAAACGACTGTGCTGGCCTGCTGAAGTATTGAGTAATCAATCAGCCATTGAAATGTGGCGAACAATAACTATTGTGTATGCGAACCCGGCCTGAACACACAAGTGACCACAAACACTCAGTAAACGTGAACTGTAAAGGATTAGCTTTCGTGGAACAAGCTTACTACTGGGGTAAGCTTACATGACATGCCATCATAGATCTGTTGTGAAAGAGATAAAGCTATTAGTCCTGTGTAGCCACACATAATAACTATACTAATATATAAAGCTTAAAAGGAGATGTTTCAAAATGGGCCAGGTCTATGTACATTACCTCATAAAAAAGAGAAAAATCCGTAGAATTCGGGAAAAATACATTTAATTCATTTAAATGTTTACTGTTATGGTAGTTAATTGATGTTTATAAATTACTTTTATCGATTTTCAACATGGCGTCGCACCGATTTAGTTACAGATCATAGAAAAATAACTGTCAGCTGTCATAACAATGTCACTTTAGTCACTTTCATCTCGTTGCCGGAAAATAAATATGTCAGAAATAAATGTCAAACGTCATTAATCAATCAAAATGACAGCTTACCGCCATGATGGGTTTTTGTTGCGTGTTGCAATTTCAAGTGTAATTTCTTTTGTTTTACCAGCAAAGAAAGCGATTTTAAAGAAATTGGACAATTGAGAACTGTTTTAAATATATTTCTCTATTTTTAAGTATAGTGTACAAGGACCTGGCCCAGGGTCCATACATTTTGGAACATCTCCTTTGTTTGTTTGTTTACTTGAACGCGATAATCTCAGGAACTACTGGTTCGATTTGAAAAATTCTTTTAGTGTTAGATAGTCCATTTATCGAGGTAGGCTATAGGCTATATATCATCACGCTTAGACCAATAGGAGCGGAGCAGTAATGAAAATTGTGACGCAGATGAAGTTGCGCGGGTCAACTAGTATGTTATATTATAAATAGCACTATCCCATTTTCACAAAAAATAGGATATTCTGAAAATTCTAATTAGCCCCTCAGATAGTTTTTTTTTTACTACTGAAACGCTTACGTTTGAGCACTATGTCACCTGATGGTACGAGTAAGTGACAATGTGGTCGAAGATGGAGCACGCTTGCCTAGAAGGAATCTAGTAGAATTTAAAAAAATTTGAAGATCTCCAAAAAAATATGGTTTGGTCTGTAAAATTTGATCACGATCCATCCGCGTGCCAAGTTTCTTCCAAATTTTATCAGCCGTTAACCGTGATTAAAATATACTGCATCTGAACTTCGCATTTAAAATAATTATTGACAGAGAGTTAGAAGGAAAAAATGCGAAAATTAATAAAGCTTTGATTTTCTTTTGCATTTTCTTTATTTTCTTTAATCTTAATGAGATTATTAACAGATATTAAGTATCTACAACGACGTTCAAAATTATTCGTCTGATGAATTGTGTCATCGACCGAACTTAATCCTCAGTACATAATTATGTGGGTAGTTTCACAATCTAATTAGGTAGGTAGGTGAGTATGTAAGTACAGACCTTTTTACGCTCAAAGACTCGCAAAGACTAAAGGACCTAGAATAAGTAACATTCTAAAAAGTGGCCGCGAGTGTCAATATGAACCAGATTGTTGTATGGGATTGACATGTGTAACCGAAATTTCAGATGGAAAATCCCATAAATAAATTTTGATGCTGGATCTTTCATAGCCCAGATGGGCTGTGTGATGATAAACGATGATGTGGTCGAAGATGGAGCATGCTTGTGTGTCTATTCATTCTTGACTTGAAGACTCCCAGGTTGTAGCTATCAGGAAATACAGATGCTGGCAGGGAGTTCCACTCCTTAGCTGTACGCAGAATGAATGTGTTCCCAAAACGTTTTGTGCGTGCGGGTGGGACATTAAGTCGGCATTTAACGAATTTAAATTTCATATCCCCGCTCCCGCCTTCTGTATCTGTTTTTCCAATACCTAGGATCCTAAACTGTAACCTACGCAAAAAAACTTCTGGAGTGTTAACTAAATAGCGCACTAGACAGAATCCTCAGGCATATTACTTTCATTGGAGTAATCAAAACTTTCCCCATCTCAATATTGCTATCAAAGCGGCTTAGGCTTCAGTTCGAATATTGATAGATTTGTTCGAGAGGCTCCAGATAAAGAAACTGCTGTAGGTATTAGTATGGAGAAGGCTCGCAGGTTTCTTCGAGATCTTAACATACTGGAAAGGTATTTACATTTTGTGATAGATTTTTAAGCCTCATTCTGTAGAAACTATAGAAATAAGAGGGTATTTTTCCCTACAAGATGGTATAAAAAAATTATTTGGTTTATGAAAACCCTAGAAAATATGTGGTATGTACTTCTGTTTGCAATTTTAGTGGAATTTGTGGCATTTTTGTGTTCTTTTTTAGATGGATGACTATTTAAAAGTAATTTTTGGATAAGTGTTTAAAACCAAATTCGAAAATGTAAATAAAAAGCAGGTATATTTCATCACGAACCTAGAATCATACCTACATGTAGTATTTTATATTCCCACGATAAATGCTACTAAAAATATTATTGGTAAATCCATACATTATCAGTACGAGTATCTTCTTCTCAGGAGACTACTTAAATCAGACCTCCAGCATGAACCCTCTATCCTGCTCACCCACATTCCCAAAGGCTTTTAACACGGTGCTAAATATTTCACCTCAGCCAATTACCTAACCTCTCTAAATGCAACTTTTATTACAGAATCTCTTCAGCCGAATAGCCAAAAGTGCGCTAAATGGCTAAAAGGCTATTTCGATCTGTGGAATCTGATAATTGCGGCCTAATCACACACTGCGGGGGTACAGCTGAATAATTAATGAAAGCAGACAATGGGCCTGCGTGGTGTGAACTGAATAAATGTTGGACAAAGGAATACAGGAGTTTTAGGAAGAAATTGTGATGGGAATTCCTTTTGGATATGGTATTTGATGGTCAAAGGGACAATAAATACTAGGGGTACAACTATTCTATGGGAAAACAATGACAATTGATAAATGACGGAAATAATGTTGACCTCTATCTAGGCCTGTACATAATATATTGGTAGCTAACAAAATGAAATGATGAAAGATATGTTACGTAATATTATTAAGAGATTAAATTGTTTGTTAGAGCGATCTGTAAGTATTGATCCGATAAAGAATCAGCATCGCTTACCATCAAGTGAGATAGTGGTCAAACGCGTGCACATCAATAGTAAAAAAAAAAAAAAAATGATTTCACTATATAAAGTTATATTATGGCGGAGAGCTGATAGGCTGCATTCAATTTAAAAAAAAAAAATACGATACCTGAACGAACTTAGAAAGGTTTTTAAATAACGATAGTACTGTCTTCCACAGACCCTTCCTGTAACTATCACTCAGTTGACGGCCACTTGAATTTCTGACAGACAGCAAACTACCCTACGTGGAAACAATTCTATTCTATCCCTTTCAGACCCCTCCCGAGTAGGCGAGACAAAGGACGCATTAAACCGTAAATGTAAGTATAAATCTCGGCGCGGAGATACAAAACAGAAACATTTCTCTTACATTAAGAGTCGAATAAAGCTCTCTTATTGCCGAAGACGAGAAATACGTTGAGATAATGAAAACCATTGAAATAATTACGATAATAGATTATACTTTGTTACCTATCTTATTGTAATAGGATTCGGTTGTCAGTAAGTAGCGTCTCACTTAATGCTTCTAATCAGAAGATCTGTTTGTGTTAGATTTTAATACAGATTTGTTGTATCTTTTTCAGCACCTACCTGAAATAAAATAGGAGAAGTACTTTAGTAGTACATTTTTAAATAATTTTAGATAAAACGGAAATAAAAGCTTTATTTTAACTATGACCTTGATTGAAGTTACAGCATGAAATGATGAATGTTCAAGGTCCCGTGCTGGGCGCCAACATCGTAGACAACATTGTACCGTTCCGTTAGAATAAATTTATTTTCTTTTAAGATAGTTTTAAGATAATGTGGGTTTCTTTAAGCGCTTTATCATTGTTATTACCTAAAACATATCTACACTAGTATTACAAAGAGGAAAGATTTGTTTCTTTGAATTGGCTCCGAAACTACAGGATCGATTTAAAAAATTCTTTCACCATTAGAATTCTACATTATCCTTGATGAACATGGGCTATAAAATATTTTCAAAAAGTTAGGGATCCGTATGAAAACTTCGATAATGTAGCCCAAGGTGTGAAAAAAATCCTTATATCGCGTACGCTGCGGAAAATATTGACAATAGAGCAAAGTGATGTATTACAGTTTTATGGAGGACAATTAATACCTACAAAAACGTTCGCAAAAGTATATATATCTAACTATCATGGTTAAGTCACAATAACTACTTTTTGATCAAATTATTCAATCAAAACCCGGGTGGAATGGAATAGTGGTGATTTTAGTATCATGATATTAATCCTTATCCATTTAAATAGTAAGATAATTAAGGTTTGTTATGGACATTTTAAATTATTTAAATCGGACCTTTCGTTTAAAAGTACGACGAGTAAGAAAAATGTGGCAATTTGAGCGAACTGCCTTTCGTTTAGTCTATTCATAAGTAATTTACATATTATTACCCTATTAAGGGGGTAGAGAGGAGATTAAAATCGTGGACTACCATACCAATTAAATCCGCGCGAACGAAGTCGCGGGCGAAGTGCTAGTACATATATATAACAAGGAATGTTATATTTATTAAATCATTAGAATTACAAGGATAAGTAAAACAGACGTACAAAAATAAAACCATCATAAGACGGCACAAAAATGAGGAAGTTGACATGCCGTTAAAAACTTTTTATGAATTTTATCATCCTTAGAAGTTACGACAAAGTAAATATTGTCAATTAGAAGAAGGGTTGAAAGTCGAAAGTGAGTAAATTACAAAAGCTCCTCAAAAACAAATAACTTTGTAATTAATTTTATTTTGAAGTAAAGCTATAAAACACGCGATTTCGTATTTAAGATAAAAGTATCATTTCGTGTCCGTTATCACCATATCCAACTATGGTGGGGTCGACTTCCAGTCTAACCGAATGTTGGTGAATACCAGTGTTTACATCGAGTACTGCCTCTCAGACCTCCACAACCCAGTAGTTGGGTAACAGTACCCCTTTGCAAAACTAGTGTCATTTTCACTACCTAAGAATATAAAGTAAGATAAGTACTGTTCAGGACGGTTTCTTATTTTATACACAAGGAATATACTTTTAGTTGGGTAACAGTATACCCCTTGGCAAAACTGGCGTCATGTTCGTGAACGGGTGTAATCAGTTCGGACTGGTAATTTTTCAGCTGCCATTGTTTATTTTAATTATTTCTTTGAACTGTCCCTTTTTTCCGGACGCTTTTATCCTGCTCGTCTTTTACATCGTTCTCAAATGTATGTATAATTTCAACATGATGTGAACAAAACTTTGTAACAATTTATTATTTTTATAAGAGTGTCCGTGGAGTTTCTTGCACGTTCTTCTCCATAGAGATCTAAACTTTGGAACGTGTATTTTTTTTTTGACCGACCGATCTTGTCAGTTGAAAAGTGCCTATAAATAGTTTAATTGAATTAAATGCTTTTAGTTTGAGTTTGAATTTGGCTTCTGATTATCTGTAACGACTGTCAAATATCTACAAATGACAGTTGAGACCAACAGTTTAACGTGCCTTCCGAGGCATGCATAAATCTCCGTATGAAATAGATGTTCACCCATGTACGGACCTAACTTAGCAACCGTTACTTAACCTTAAAGATCTGCCCGTGTGGCTTGTGTCACTTAGCCACGAGTTCCACTCGTATATCGCCTACCTACATCACAAAAATATTTTTGTACTTGTGTAGGTAGGTATGTGCTCTCAAAAACGTTCTCGTTTAACATTTTATTTGTAAATACTTAGGTATGTGTGTAAGGGATGAAGGTATATTTTCAAAAGAAGGATTACGCCCGTAAACGCTCTTGATTGTGTTTCACTCTTATTTTGAAATGATTTTTCCATAGAAAAGAACACTTGTGTGAGTTTACAAAAGAGTTTTTGAATGGAAAAGAAGAATACATGTTTTTGTGTGAGGTAAGTACCTTAACAATGTGGCTACCAGTTTATTTTTGGTTCGACAAATAGGACTTGTATTTATAGGTAGTTAAGAGATCGGCCAAAGTGGAGGAAGCTAAGTAGGAAGGCGGACCCTGGCAATAGCCGGGATTAACGCCAGGTAGAAGAAGAAGAAGAAGAGATTTTTCAAAGATATCTGTCTAGTAGACGGTTATATTTGTATTGTTAAATGTAACAACAGACATTTTTGTGGCACTATTTACGTTCTCAGCTCTGAGCACTTTATAAATAACATTATTTGACCCGCGCAACTTCGTCTGCCCCGTTCTATTGGTCTTAGCGTGATGATATATAGCTTATAGCCTTTCTCGATAAATGGGCTATCTAACACTTAAATAATTTTTGTAATCGGACCAGCAGTTCCTGAGATTAGCGCGTTCAAGCAAACAAACAAACTCTTCAGCTTTATAATTATATTAGTTTAGATTACAAGAAATCTTGATGTGAAACAACTATTGGCGTGCCTGGCAATACAAAACAAAATCGTACGCCATGACGGAAACGACATGACGTCATGTCATGATGCGCTCACTACGCCGCCTGTTACAAACGTCGAGCTTTAGAACTAAAATGTGCGAAAAATACTAATATTAACAAAGATGTTTCTCATCTGCCGGGCGTCCCGTGACAGCTGTTTTTTACTTACAATTACTAGTCAGTCTGACATCTTTAAGTACTTTTTCTGCAGCCTAAAGAAAAGTGACGAAGCGCCCTTTACTTATTTATATGCCCAAAATTGCAGGCATTTAGGTAAGTACGGCCTATTTTCATTGACCTAATATTCTTAAGACCCTCGCCCGCTGTCTTTGTTACCTAACACTGAAACTCAAGCTCCTTTCTTTACTTTTGCCACAAACTGCATAATGCCTTTTTAATTGAGTCCACATTGTTAAAAATGTTTGTTCCACTTTACTTTCTTCTCTCTGTAGAAGAAATGTGGGAAATGGACAATCAATTAATGTTCTCTTGGGTGTTGGAAACGAAACTTGGGACGACTACTGAGTTCTTTACCTACTACCTAATTAACATGAATTTTGCCAAGTATTTTCAAGGAACTCTTTTTTTTACTATTGATAGGCACGCGCTTGACCACCATCTCACCTGATGGTAAGCGATGATGTGGTCGAAGATGGAGCACGCCTGCCTAGAAGTAACCAATTCACTCTTGACTTAAAGACTCCCAGGTTGTAGCTATCGGGAAACACAGACTCCGGCAGGGAATTCCACTCCTTAGTTGTACGCATTATGTGTTCCCAAAACGTTTTGTGCGCGTGGGTGGGATGTCCGCCATGTACCGGTGGCGCATCGCCGTTCGTCTTGTGGTCCGATGATGGAACGGGCTTGGCAGAATTAAATTATGCAATTCCGTCGCACATTCCCCATAATGCAACCGGTAGAAAACCGACAAGCCAGCAACTCGTCGTCGATGCTCAAGACTTTGGAGCTTCGTCGCGACGAGCCTCTCATTGCCGATTATCCTCTTGGCTTGTTTCTCAATTGACTCAAGGGCATCAAGCTGATATCTGGCAGATCCGTCCCAAAGATGAGAGCAGTATTCCATACACGATCGAACTTGTGCTTGATAGAGTTTGACCAGCTGTTCCGGCGTGAAGTAATTAATTAATAATAATTAATAACAAATAACCCTTAATTTATTACAAAAATAAAGTCTTAAAATAATAAGACTTTACTTTCGTGGGAGGCATCATCTTTATTTCTTGAACAATAATAATTTTAATAATAAGCTATGCGTCCGACTCAACCATTACTTTCAGGGTGGCAACTATTTTAATTCTTAGGGTTTCTGATTTTAAAAAGAAAAAAATAGAAACACCTATATATTATGCGATATTTTTTATACGACTGGTAAACTGTCTATTTTTCTGAGTAATCTCTAAATATTATAAAACGGAGTCGCTTTATGCCTCTGTCTGTTTTTTCGAGTACTTATTTTAAGCCAAGATACGGTTTGATAACATCCACTAGGTACCAGTACCACTAGTATTAACTAGAAGTGGCCCAGTGGCCGAAATTCAACAATAATTCATTTTAATTTTAAGTAAAGGGTATGACGTATCGGCAACAGATTTTAACCATAAACAGAATAGTACATTCCTGTGTATATATATATGTGAGTAAATGTCCAATGCATGGTAGCTAAGTAATGTTTTTATTATTCAATTCAATTAAATTTATTTATTTCAGATAAATTACAATCATAATAATTACAATTATAAACATCCATAAATTTAATTTAAATAAAATACCAAGAGATAAACAAAACCGGTCCGCACTACCCGTATATGAAACTTCGTCCAATGCTCCATGAAGTAGCAATCCACATCCATTCTCCCTACAATGAGCTTCAGTAAGCTGTTGGGGCTGCCCCGTATGCAGCGCATCAGAGAGGCTATTCTTTTGCGATGTATCGCCTGAAAGCCATCTACTTGAGCATCTGCAAACATACCTGATGCGCTACAAATTTAATGTAATGTAAATGTAATTATTAATTTAATGTAATTTAAAAAAAAAAACATTAGTTTTCTGCACTCCTTATCCATATAATACATACTTGAACTGTGCCAAATTTCATACTCTTCCGTCCGCGTAATTTTCGTTAGAAAAAAAAAAAACTTTATTTCAGACGTAGTCCGGTCTGATACCACACTAAACTCACCACACCAACTTTCCCCACCCTCACACGCCTAATTCACAACTGAAATAATTTTGGAATCATAGTTATTTAAATATTTGGCACTTAGTTAAAATATTTACTTTTAATAACATTATATAGCACATCCTATATTTTATATTTGCATTAACGGAATATAATTATGTACGTCTTTTGTGGAAGAGCGGAGTCTCCTGACACAAGCAATCATGCTTAAAAAGAGGCTTCAATCACATATTTTGTAAATGACCAAATCCTGTATTGCAAATTCAATTCAATTCAATTTATTTATTTGATATAGACATTACAAATAAACAATTATTAATACATTTAGTTAGTATTGGTGTTAGTGACAATCGGGCTTACCTAAGTAGGTTATTATTAGAGGGTACAAAGTTTTTACGTCACTTGTACCTAAACAGACACAAACAAAGCACATTTCTGTATATCAAATTCATACATGAGTATTTGGGGCAGGTCGCTAGTCATCTGCCTAGCCTTTTCCCAACTATATTGGGGTCAGCTTCCAGTCAAACCGGATTTAGCTGAATACCAGTATTTTACGAAGAGCGGCTATCTACCAGACCTCCACAACCCATTAACTGGGTAACACGGTACTTCATGGCAAAACTGGAGACAGATTAACTGGCTTCTGACTATCCGTAACGACTGCCAAATATCTACAAATGACAGCCGGGACCAACGGCTTAACGTGCTTTCCGAGGCACGGAGAAAACTCAGTATGTTAAGATGGTCACCCATCCACAGACCAACCTTGGCAAGCGTTGCTTAACCTTAAAGGTCGACCCGTGCGGCTGTTATTATCTAGCCACGAGCTTCTCAATTTCGCTGGGGCAAGTCGCTAGTATAAATTTAAAATCCATTAAGATCACTGACTGACTCGTCTAATGAAAATAAACAGAAACAACAAAACAACGCCAGACCAGCTGCTTACATTCCCCTGCAAGTTGGAAACTTGTAAGTGTCATCCACAAAGATTAATAACGTTACCAAGTGGAGGGCTAATACCCTGTCACTATTCGCGTAGAGGGACATCCGTTTTGTCCCCTGGACACCTATTCAATGAACGTGCCGGTTCACGCAAGATGTCTCTCTTTATCAATAAATTGATGAAGTGGGTATTTTTGCTAAGGGAGCAATATTTTTTGGGAAAGGCTGAGAAAGTTCTTCCTGGTAAGCAGTTTATTTTATTTATTTATTCATTTGGTAAGCCAACAATTGTTTACACACGACTTACATTTAGTTTAATTGTATGGTTACATTATTAAGTGTAACAATTACTTACAGGCTAACACCACGTACACAATTTTTTGTCTTTGGTGAAATAAAACAAAAGAACTAATAAATATCTTACTGTTAAAATAACCAGTATTGACTGATTCTAGTTATTTTAAAACCATTTGTTTCATAGGAATGAAAAATGTGTTATTGAATCAACTGAAAAACTGGGGCCCTACCATACACTGACATCATGATACTTTTAGACATCAATACGTCTTAAAACCATTATGATTTCAGTGTGGGAGAGAAATGGAGATATAAAAGACGCATAGGATTATCTCTTCTTCACAACGGAATCGTGACGGTATTAGCACGTCATTACGGGGGAAGAAAACACCGTATATTTTAAACATTTTGCCGTGTTATATACGAAGACTAGCTGACCCGCGCAACTTCGTCTGCGTCACATTTTTATTAATGCGCTGTTCCTATAGTTAGTCATAGCGTGATGTTACATAGTCTATAATCTTTCTCGTTAAATGGGCTATCTAACATTAAAAGATTTTTTTAAATTCGTACCAGTAGTTCCAGAGATTAGCGCGAGGAGCTCGTGGCTAAATAATAACAGCCGCACGGATCGGTCTTGAAGGTTAAGCAACGCTTGCCAAGGTTGGTCTGTGGATGGGTGACCATCTTAACATAACGAGTTTCCTCCGTGCCTCGGAAAGCATATTAAGCCGTGCTGTCATATGTCGATCTTTGGCAGTCGTTACGGATTGTCAGAAGCCAGTAAATCTGACTCCAGTCTTGCCAAGATTTACCGTGTTACCCAGTTAATGGGTTGTGGAGGTCTGGTAGGCAGCCGCTCCATGTAAAACACTGTTATTTAGCTGAATTCGGTTTGATTGGAAGCCGACCCCAAAATAGTTGGGAAAAGGCTAGGCAGATGATGAGTTCCTGAGATTAGCGTGTTCAACCAAACTCTCCAGCTTTATAAAATTAGTATAGAGACATACAAAGATTGGTTCTATGCTATAAGTTGTTTACTTTGTTCTTACAGTACTATGACCCGTGTTCAGATATTTCCATGACGCCTTGTATTCCAATTTGAATATTAGCAGATTGATATTCAAGAAATATTCGTGGCTAAATAATAACAGCCGCACGGGTCGATCTTCAACGTTAAACAACGCTTGCTGAGGTCAGTCTGTGGATAGGTCACACGTTAAGCCGTTGGTCCCAGATGTCACTTGTAGATTTTGGGCAATAATTTACTCCAGAGTAAATTTGACTCCAGTCTTGCCAAGAAGTAACGTGTTACCCCAGCTATTGGTTTGTGGAAAAGCCTAGGCAGATGTTGATATTCAAGAAATGACTAAAAACACAAATTCCTTGGAATCCAAAAAGTATTTAAATTTTGGAATCCAAAAAGTATTTAAATCCATTTTCTAATTGATTTCTTGTTACAATGTTGAAGGCATACAATTTCTGTCACTAACAAAATTTTTGAAGAGGACGTGAATAACTCGGCAAAGGAACGTCGTTATGCCAATGGATTTCCTAAGACTAGGCAAAGACAATTTTGTGGCTGATTAGTGAAACCTATTTTATAAGTTAATTAACAAAGAAAGCCTTATTTATTTAATACTTTACGCACACAATGTACAGAGGCGGACTTAATGCCTGAGGCATTTTCTACCAGTCAACCTTTCTGTAACATCTAATTTTGTTATCCGATTTGTAAATTTTCGATAACACAATTATGATGGTACTTCTGTTTTAATTAGCAATTATGAAATTGCCTTCAGTTTAATTAGGATTTTCTTTCGGAGAAGTGCTAACAAGCCTCGGCTGAGCTCAAATCGGCAAAGCTCAGAGAGCCAATTCTATTAAGTCTTAAGCAGTTGTCAGTCGCAATCTATTAAAAATGTATGGAAATAGAGACTTTTTTTCACAGATTGCGAATGAGATGCAAATGCAAATTTTGCTTAAAAATTAGAAAGAAAGAAAGAAAGAAGAAATGTTTATTTGCGCCAAGCATGACGCATACCAAAAAAAAAAATAGAAATTAAATAAAACTAAATTATAAAAATTGAGAAGATATGCGTCATATTCGCGCAAAACGGCCATCGCTTAGCATAATGCAGGGACTCGTGAGCGAGACAGAGCCACAGCGCTGGTTTTTAGCGACAGTCGGCGTTATGTATGACGTCGAATCAGCTGAATTGACTCTCTTTTTTTTCATATCTAATGCCCTCTACCGCTTTTTTATTTACGAGAATCGTGTCATAAATTATAACACTCTTACGTTCATAGAGCCCTGGTACATTCGGTATGTACTAGGACGTTATGAACGTGAGATAGTACTGCTCTAGTATATACTTGTGTACTTTGTGTGAGTACAGTCACTTGCAAAGCTCACACGTCCGTATCTAGGTACCTTTTGTTACCTACGTGTACTCCAAAGTGTTACTACGGGTACTAGTTCATATTAATGTACTGGATAGGGCAGTTGTCACACTGCTAGCGGGGCGAGTGTCTTTTTTAAGCAAAAAAATAAAAAACAACACTAAGGAAACCCAATGCTATCTCAGCAAAAAAAAAAAACAAATTCATTTTAATTTCATTCAGAAATATAATTCTTATTCCGAACTCCTCCTAAACGGTTGAATCGATTTTAATGAAATTTTATTGTGTTCGAGTATTTGGATGGGTTAAATTAACGTGTTACAAACTTTTTCTGGATATTGTATTTCTAAACAGAAGCGAAATTTCGCTTAAGACAACATCTGTCGGAGCCGTTAGTTGTAGAAAGATTTTCAGGTTTTCAATGAGTAATGATTTACGTCGTTATAGAAACAAAATAACGTTGAGACATGCAGTGTGA
Source organism: Lacanobia oleracea (assembly GCA_950371165.1). NCBI lineage: Eukaryota > Metazoa > Arthropoda > Insecta > Lepidoptera > Noctuidae > Lacanobia > Lacanobia oleracea. The sequence continues at coordinate 19,075,990 of OX493406.1, forward strand.
TTTTATGGACAATTTTCAAAAACTAAACTTTAGAAAGTCGAATAAGAATTACCGCTATCCGCTTACGCCTTTTGTATAACACAGTCCTAACTTTCTCACTAGTAGCATCAGCGATATTTTGGTAACCGCAATAAATTATGACACGGGCACCCATTTCTTCGTACTTACGACGTATAAAAAGAACATTTGTACCAGTGGGTTATGAGTAAACTTAGTGTATTATATAATTTACTGTATTTGCCTCGGAGTAAAGAAATAAAGAACATGCAAGATTTGGGTTTATTTTTTCAAAAGATTTTAGAATTTTCACAAAATAAGAGGAAACTGGAAAATAAATATTGGCCGTTTCATAGCCTCCTAGTGCACTTTGCGTTCCAGGGCTACGGTACCTCTTTCGAACCGATTCCGCAGCCCCAGGACTTTCGGTCTGTAAGAGGTTGTTAGTGTTATACAAATAACCCTAGATAAAATAATAGCTACATAACTACTAAAGACCACATGTTAGCAACTAACTCTGAGTTCAAAGATAACTCTTGTGTGTGTAAGCGAGACTAAGGGTGCCTTCAAATCAGACGCTAAGTGCCGCGCGGCAGCAGCGCGAATATTGCTGCCTTGTTAATCCATACGAATAACAAACGCGCGACAGCCGCGCTGCAGTCGCGCTGCAGCCACGCGGCACTTTGCGTTTATTGATTGTGTGGATTAACAAAGCAGCGCGACAGCCGCGCTGCTGTTGCACTGCTGCCACGCGGCAATTAGCGACTAATTTGAAGGCGCCTTAAATCTGGAGAACCTTTAGAGAAAAGGAAGAATATAGAACATGGCTGGCCTGGGTGAGTGATGATAATTATAATGACAAGAACGGGTGACTAAAAGAAGTGTGGAAGATGAAGACACGTTGCGCCGTCTCCCGATAAATTGGTATAAGGATCATAATAATATTAATGACGATATTGAAGCAGCTTTAGAATCTTTTACGGATAAAATCAACATACCTACTCGTATATAAAACTACTTCGTTACTAATGACTGACTGAATGAGTGAAAGACAACGCTCTGACATAACTACTGGTCGGAGAAAACTGAAATTTGGCATGTATGTTTCTTGGGAATTGTAGAGGAGCCCTAAAAGAGAATTTTCCGAAATTCTTACAGGAACGGGACAAAACCGGATATGCAATATCTAGTAACATATAAATAATCTAAACAAGGTTATAAAATTATTCGTTATGTAACATGAACAGAGCAAACAAAAACCGGCCAAGTGCGAGTCGGATTCGCGCATGAAGGCTTCCATACCATCGTATTTTTTATTTGTTGTTATTGCGGCAACAGAAATACACATCCTGTGAAAATGACAAATGTCTACCTATTACGGTTCATGAGATATAGCCCGCTGGCAGATAGACGGACGGACAGACGGACAGACGGACAGCGGAGGCTTAGTAATAGAGTTCCGTTCCGTGGGTTACCATTTGGGTACGGAACCCTAAAAATTATTGTACTGTAATGAAGATAAGAAATAAATACAAAATATCTTCGCAAACGAATCAAGCGTGAAATGAAACATCCCTTAGTAACGCCTTCTAATTAATCTTATGATTTGTTTTTCCTTGTAATAATTCGTTTTCATTGGTAACTTAGTTCATATTGGCTGTAACTTCGATGCTTATTGGGTTTATTGAAGCAATATTTACTTTAGATATTGCGATCGTCTTTATTGCCGAGTTTTTGGAGTAAATGGGGCAGGTTGTGTTTGTCTGTGGGTGTTAAGAGCAACTAAAAGAGTATGTCAAGTGGTTGAATATACATAGAAATGAGGTTGTTAATAATTCTATGATCTGATTCGTTTTGTAGGTACTAAAAGGCTTGTGTTTAAACACCGCCCAAAAAAGTACCTATTTTACTACCAAAAAAGTTCTAAACGGTTACCAAAACAGATTAATGGTCACCAAATAATATTCGAGAAGTAGCGCTCGCCGGCCGCTGCCGCGGCACCGCTCGCTTCGCTCGCTCGGCTCGCGCGCGGTTGGTCACAATTCTAACCTAACCTAACCTATTTTATCCAGTTTGTAACCCCAAACCTACATTTTATGGCAATCACAGTTGAGTTGGATAGAATTTGGTGACCGTTGATCCATTTTGGTGCCTAGGCTTAGAGTCTTAAAAATATTATTTTTGGTGACCGTCTAAATTATACCCGTACTAAAATATTATCATCATTATTTGTTCTCGTGTAGTTCTATGCTTTCATCAATCACTACATATTATAAGACGAAGTCCTCCGCCGCGTCTGTCTGTCTGTTTGCGATAAATTAAAAAAAAAACTACTGCTTTTATGCTGTTTTCACCAATGGATAAAGTGATTTTTGAGGTATATTTTAGTATATGATTTGTCTAGAAAAAAATTAGGGATCCTTAAGAAAATTGCAGCATGGACGAAGTCGCTGGCAAAGTGCTAGTTGCTTATAAACTTCAGTAAGTAGTGTTAATTATTTTTCTTTTTGATGGCTGTAGTTTCATGGTTTTCTCGAAAAAAAAATTCTCTACTTTTTTTTTTCAAGTCAGCGCATCACATCTACTTCGTCTATACTATTTCCATATGCATGAATACTTTATATTATTGAGCATTTAATAAAAGTTTAAGCAGGAAGCTATTCAGCGAGGTACTGAATGTGAGTAGGCTGACTGCCCATCATTTTAATCTTTCGAATAATGCTGCTAGCATAAAAGTTGACCTAAAGAAGTAAACATTTTAATAAAAGATTAGTTACGACCATTCTTCTCCATAACGAGCTCAAAAATAGCAATAAGAATAAAAACAGGCGTAAAATAAAATCGCTCTTTTCAACTTTTAATTAAAGAGATCCTTTCGAATGCGTTAATAATAAAAAAAGTCCACAATATTTGATTGATGCTAGGAACACGGGACCGAGAAATATTAAAAATGAATAAAGTTTGTCAACCTTGTGAGGGATACGTATAGATCTTGAATAATATTGTGTTAGTAATTTAGAAAAAAAAAACAGAATATTGGATATAGTGAGTGAAAAATCATTGTGATAGTTGAAACAAAGAGAGATATGGACTAGAGTATAGTAGAATATTCTTTGTACAAAATAGTTACTTACACGTCTGTTTTACAAGAAATCTTAATTTTAAGGGTACTATGAAGGTCTTACCGCTGACGGCAATACCTACTAGACAACCTCGACCACAGAATGTATGCCTTCTAGGCGAAATTACATTATATCAGTCATTGATATTGTGTTGCGTTCTCTGTAAAACTCAACACCATACACTACGATCGCCAACCCGCCTGTCAAGCGTGGCGATTATGGCAAACCGGCCCTTTTGGAGAGGCCTATGTCCAGCAGTGGACGTCTTTCGGCTGATGTGATAATGATGATGATGATATTGTATTAAAATATTCAAAAACATCAATTAAAGTACAAAAGTGTCAGTCATTATACCTACCTACACGTGTAGAAAGAATTGGAGGCTTAAATTCTTATTTTTAGCTAAGGGCCACTCAGCCGGCGTATGATATTACTTTTAGACTAAATAGAGTTAGACTGGGTCTGGTCAATCTAGCTCTTTGGTGAACTGTACCTACTCGTACTTTGCCAAGCGACATAACATTGTTACCAACACGCCTATTTGTTGTCCAATTCTTGCAGATAATTCTGAAAATCGATCATTAAACATTTACATAAATTAGCTAGTTCGATATTTACCAAGTACAGTATGGTGTAGATTTAAGTAATAAAATATGTAGACTGAAACAGTTTTTAAAATTGGTATGAATATAGAGGTAACCTTTAATGTGTCGTCACCTACCTAGCTGATGATGAAAAAAAAAAATTGGCTTTGTCCTTTAGTATTTATTAACTTTGAGTGAAGTTGACAGTCTAAAATTCGTGTAAAAAACCTATTTTCCAAAAAAATAACAACCGACTTCCAAAAACAAAGCACTACAAAGTATAAAATATGTTTATGGTTATTGTTTCGTATTTTAACACTGACTTCCGAAAATAAAATTATTTTATACTTTGTAGTTTTTTGTTTTTGGAAGTCGGTTGTATTTTTTTGTAAAAACGATTTTTATTTTTTAAATTTTTAGTGATACCTGCAAACCCCTTTACAGCATATCGGCGTGATGTTATGTTATGTTATGTTATAAACTGGTATAAACAATAAACAGACATGCGATTTCAGCAATCTCGATACATTTGCTATCATTTATTGAAGAGTTCCGTTGCCTACCTCCGAAGTTCTATACTCTTCCAAACAAAAAAAGGAAAAATTCAAATCGGTTGACAATTGGAGAAAATATCGCTGAACAAAAATTTTTCATGAAATTTTGTTATCAGATCCTGACTTATACCTTCCATCATCGGCTCAACAACATGAAATGATGATTACCAGGCACAAATATCTGAGTTGCGTTAGAAAGTATATGAAAATCATTGTATGTGCCTATAAAATTTGAGGGTTTCCCCTCGATTTTCCTAGGATCCCATCATAAGATTCTGACTTGGTGACAATGAGACCACATCTGGATCTGGCTTTTGATTAAAGCAAGAATTTTGTAAATTGGTCCACAATTGGCGGAAAAGTCGGTGAACATACATAAAAACTAAAAAAAAAAACATACATACCTACAGCCGAACATAGAACCTCCTCCTTGTCGAAGAAGTCGGTAAAAAGGAGGGAATAATGTAAACGTTGACTATTGTTATTAACAAGCTTTCACTTCAAATTATCCACGTACATGACTTTCATAAAGGAAACAAAATAAACAGCAAATACATACAATAATATAAAAAGACACGGATCTTGTAAACCAAAGAAAAATCAACCATAAGGAAACAAAAACACTGTGAAAGGGTGTTTCTTTTTGCACATCACAATGTGACACCGATCAAAGGTTATATAATATAAAAACAGGCACTGACTTGGCCGAGTTCTTCCGCGCATTAAGCAATCGATACTCGTTTCCGCATCATAGACTCTAGAGATACGTTGTTTATGAAAACTGTTAGTAGTTGATAAAACTGTATCTTTTATCTTTAGTATATTTAGGCCACCTTAAACTTTTGTAATCATAGATGAGTGAAAAAAAATCTCTAATATAGTTTTTTTTTCGTAGTATTGGAAGGGTTTACCACAGTATATATGGATATATTTATTTAAATAAACAATATGCAGTGCAAAAGTTTAAAGAATTTGTTTGATAAACTAATACTAATGAGAGACGAGGAAAAGGAGTCATAACCTTAGTTTTTAAGAAGCATTCGTAAATAATATAAGTGAAATATGAAAGGTATCCCACAAGGGAATACCTTCGGACCTTTCCTTTTTACCAATATTAACCTTTTACTCTTTAAATTTATCGGCTTTTATTTTAACTATGTTTCAAAGTACGGTAGCAAAAGTGTAGCAAGAAACCAATAACGGCACTTTAAAACTTATAAAATTTGTTACCTTTTTGAAGCCAACTAAAATATTGACACAAATGGCATACAGGAGAAGTGGAAAAGTGAAAGATCTAAAAATAAAAATAGATACAATTCCATTAGATAGGGGCGAGTATCGGAGCACGTTCGCTGGATACATCGGGTCGCAAGTGTTCACTGTGATGATAAGCACTTTACTATTGTTGTCGAAGTCGGGATCCCTATTCATGACAACTTTTGAAATTTGATGAGCATGTAGCGAACAAGTTAAAATAGCCAAAGAAAATATTGCTTCAGTAGAAATCTATTCAAAATCTAATCTATTCTAAATACTTAATGATTTTTTTTTCACAATGGTCTACATTGTGAAAACAACACATTTCTACTTTCAGTAGCTTTTTATGTTTTATAAGTACCTACACAAGATAGAAGCTAATACACTGTTCCAGTTGGTCGTTTCCTATAGGTAAAAACCGGTAAGAAATTCGACGGTTACTTAAAAATACTCTATGGCATTCCCACGTTTGCTAGTTATTTTCAAATCCCATCCACCGGGCACAAACAAAGCTGTAGTATACCGTGAAATATTTTTGTTCTTTTCTCTTTGAACAATTGTTTCTTGTACCGATTAAGATTATTTTTAGAAGCTATTAAAACGTTCTGTTCTACTTGATGTCTTTGTTTTCATTTCATCAAAGAAATAATAACAGCCTAAGCACAAAACTTTCCATTATTTCTTCATGTATGAAAACGTGGAACTTTCCCGCGCTAACTGCGACTACAAAATGGTTGAATAGGTTTTTTTTTAATTAATCAGTAATGTCGTTTACAACATACTGCCTACACTGATGCCACAGTACACAAAAATACAGAAGGAAAAAGTTTTTGATATTTTTTTGAACGTTTCCGTCAGTCAGTAGTTTTAGGGTTTCGAAAATCTGTAAAAAACGGAACCCATCGTTAACTCATTAAAAAGCTCTAAAAAGAGCAATGTTCGAACTTTCATGCATGGACAGTGCTTACAAGCTCTCAGTGTAAGTGCATGCAGCTGAATATAAGTATCTATACTAATATAATTATAAAGCTAAAGAGTTTGTTTGTTTGCTTGAACGCGCTTATCTCAGGAAATACTGGTCCGATTTGAAAAATTATTTCAGTGTTAGATAGCCCATTTGTCGAGGAAGGCTAAAGGCTATATGTCATCACACTAAGACAGACGAAGTTGCGCGGGTCGACTAGTTTTACATAAAGCGACTGTTAACTGACCTCCACACTACAACCCAATTATTTAATTAGTTCGTAATAATTTATTTACTCTACACAAAAAAAAATTAAGCTAGGGTTACAATGAAGCAAGTGCCTGAAGTAGGTTTCTATAAATTGTATTACAAGTCACCAGGTACTGAGTCACACAATTCACCTTTGGCAAACCTGTCAGATTTTTTGGCTTCTTGACTAACATAACCATAACATTAAAACCGGAATAAAGGGCTTAACGTGTTTTTTAGCCCGCCACACATTCCCAACCACTGCAACTCCTGAAAGCCAGAATCAACAGTGGCGACCACCAGAAAAACGCCGAGCCAATGAAACCCGACGAGTCCCGGAGAAACGATTCAACTGTCTTGGATCCTGCAACGAAATTAATCAGAAAAGTACAGCGGAGGAGTAGGAAAAAAATATATAAAATTTCCACTTCCCTCCGTATCAAGCAGGAGACAGAATAGAACTAGGCCAATAGGCACCAAGGGTCAAATACAACAGGATTAAGCCCAGTTGCCAAGCACCACGGATTATATCTTTAAACTAATGGGTCCTAAATTGTGAGCTACTTTTGATTCCAGTAATAGGTATGGCAAAATCGCTTGAACGCACGGACATTTGTTCTGGTTTCAACAAGGTCCGTATAGTAAATTACCCCAGATGTAACCTTAATACTATCTAACATAATATTGCGTTCAGTTTGCCAAAGACTACACTCCCATAAGATGTGATGTGCAGATTGTTCGTATTCATGGTCAGCTGTAGAACATTGACATAAAGGCGAGGCCACAAGCTTAAAGGAAAATAATTTACTCTTAAAATTGCCATGACCTGTGAGAAATTGGGCAACACAGTGATCCACCTCCAGCCATGTCCTGTCCAGCCGCTCACGAACAGATGGAAAAAAACTGGTGGAGGTGACGGCCTTTGATGGAATTTTCCCACCTACATTGCCACTCGGATAAAAGTTCCTCCCAGACATCAGTCTGGGGTTTTAGTAATCTAGAGATCTTAGCACGGCCGCGTTGCGGTAAGAACTCTGGGTCCGTAATCTTTCTAGCACATTGCAGCACGCCGCTGCAGTTCTAGATCGACTGGCAGAACACCCGCCAGCACTGGTAAGGCTTCAGTACTAACCGTCCTATACGCCTTGCATAAGAATATCACAGCCAAACGCTGGCTTTGAAGCAATTTACGTCGTACCGCACCTATGGTGGCTTAACGTGTTTATCGAGAAACGAAGGAGTCTTGATGTAAAAGGTCCCATTAAAATAGATGGACAAATAACGCTCCATTCATGAATGCTGCGTTTTCCCAACTATATTGGGGTTGGCTTCCTGTCAAACCAGATTAAGCTGAACACCAGTATTTTACGTTGAGCAGCTGCCTACCAGACCCTCCACAACCCGTTAACTGGGTAATACGGTAGTGCTTGGTAAGACTGGAGTCAGATTTTCTGGCATCTGACTATCCGTAACGACTGACAAAGATCTATAAATGACAGCTGGGACCAACGGCTTAACGTGCTTTCCGAGGCACGGAGGAAACTCGAAATGTTAAGATGGCCACAGACCCACCTTGGCAAGCGTTGCTTAAAAAAAACAAAAATCGATCCATGCGGCTGTCATTATTTCAGCCACAAGCTCCTCCAAAGAGATCCAAGCAAAAAAAGCACAGTTTTTTTTTATTTTGACGTAAAATAATAAATTGTCAACATTTTTAGTGTAAGTATTGTTTTTAGTTGATTTTTTTTAATATCTGATGAGTTTTTCTTATTACACTTTTTTACTATTGTCCTTATTTTGGTGGTTTGAGTAATTTATAAAAGTTTGTCCATCTATTTAAATGGTAGGTACCTTACAATTTTCACCCATCCACGGACTAACCTCGGCAAGTATTGCTTAACCTTGTAGATCGACCCCGGAGACTAACTGTGAAACTCATTGCCTTTCGTTATCCATACTTGCGTAAGGCAATTGTCTCACCGCCGGCGAGGAAGCGAGTAGCTTTCGACTATTTGCTCGCGGAGGGAAGGGGCAAAATATATAGATCTCGTGTGAGTAAAAGAGACACATACATTCATAGTCGATAGCTGGTTATTCACACTGCCGGCGAGTGGGTCTTGCCTCTCGTTGATCGCAGCGACAAGAGCTATCAACGACACTCGCTCGGCGATGCTTGCTTGGCGGTCAGAACTCACCAAACAACGGTAATTTATACCTTTAGTGCGGGCCGGAGTGGGAGTGGCAGGCCTTCGACTGTATACCTTGGCAGTCCATCTGGTGGGCACTGCGCTTCAAAGGCGTTCCCGAGGCCTATATTGACATTATCAGAGACATGTACCGCGATTCCGTGTCTTCTGTCCAGACCGCTGTTGGCGAATCGAATGGCTTCCCAATATCTGTTGGCGTTCACCAAGGCTCGGCTCTTAGCCCGTTCTTGTTTAACGTAGTGCTCGATGTAGTTACGGCAAACATCCAAGATCAGCCTCCATGGCTAATGATGTATGCCGATGACATCGCCCTCGTTAATCAGAACAAAGCCCATCTTGAGCGCAAAGTCAACATTTGGAAGGACACGCTTGAAAACGGTGGTCTGAGACTAAATGTGGCGAAGACTGAGTACATGTCCTGTGGCAGCACGGATACAAACACCATCCGAATAGGTTCGGACCTGATCAGAAAGTCCGATACGTTCAGGTACCTTGGATCCGTGCTGCACGAGTCTGGCATCGTGGACGACGATGTCCAAGCACGTATTGGCGCGGCTTGGGCGAAGTGGCGCGAGGTGACGGGCGTTGTATGCGACCGCAAAATGCCTCCGAAGCTCAAGGGGCAGATATATAAATGCATCATTCGGCCTGTCCTACTGTACGGGGGCGAGTGTTGGCCAGCACTAAGCAGACACACCCAGGAGCTTCGCGTCACGGAGATGAAGATGCTGAGGTGGATGAGTGGCGTAACGCGATCCGATCGCATGCGCAACTCTTACATCCGAGGTAGTCTTGGTGTCCGTGACGTGGGGGAAAAACTGCAAGAGTGTCGTCTGCGATGGTATGGCCACATCATGCGCCGCCCTATGGAGTACGTTGGTCGGAGATGCATGAATATGGCTGTTCTTGGGGCTAGGCCCCGTGGTCGCCCTCGCAAGCGCTGGCTGGACGTCGTCAAGTCCGACATGAGAGCCAATGGCCTGACTGAGAAGGATGTTGAAGATCGGGCAAAGTGGAGGAAGCTAAGTAGGAAGGCGGACCCTGGCAATAGCCGGGATTAACGCCAGGTGGAAGAAGAAGAAGAAGTGCGGGCCGGAGTGAGTATTGCGAGTAAAAGCCCGTCGCACAAAAGCACTCGCTGAAAGCCGAGCGTCAAAACTATCGAAACTTTTCACTCGCTACTCGCTGCTCGCCAAATCGTTTCGAGTTTGAAGCTTTACTCGCTACTCGCTGATCGCTGGCGGTGAGACAAGTGCCTACAAAGTATAACGTTACAACCACGTGTTATATAACTGAACAAATGACCTAATCTAATACAATGTCACGTGTCTCATAACGTGGACAATGGCATTACAAATAGAAACTTTAGGTGTAATGAATACTTACAACAAGAGATAACGAAGACATTTCTAGCATTATCGTTTCTTTGTGCAATATTTTTAAGTTTAAGTGAAAACCTATCTACTTTTTAATGTAGCTCGTGCCCGCGACTTCCTTTGCGTGGACTTTAGAATTAAAACATACGAGTATCTTAAGGTTACAGTGTTACATACATCTTAGTTGCATTCTAATGGTTTTTATGTGTATTTTTTTCAGCAATTTTTCTTATTATTCTTTTCATAAGAAAATTCTTCGGACTTTAAAGAAAATTCGGAAAACAAAAAAAAAAACGAATGGTGCAGTTGACCACGATTTTTATTTTTTGTTATTTTTTTTTTTTTATTTAGGAATGGGCTTGCTCTTGACCACAATCACGCCTGATGGAAAGCAAAAGATGAGGTTTATGATAGAGCGAACGTGCCCAGAAGATGCCTGTTCACTCTTGATTTGAAGGCAGACGGGTTATATATGGACGGGATCACAGACGCTGGTAGAAAGTTCCAGAGATTTTTGCGTTAGCAACACATTTATCCATTAATTTACATAGATTAAGGGATACTGACATAGTCTTATTTTACTTCGGTTTCTGTACTGTGACCTTAGAGCGAGGTTTTTAACGTTCTCTATCGTGTTAGCATAAATGCCATTGTATTGAAACTTAATAAGCGCCATCTGGTGACAATTATTATGGAAAACCTCTTATTTCATGCAATTTGACTTAAGCAAACGTATACGTTAACGCGATCGAGGACGGTAAAAAAATTGGTTGACTATAAAGTCGGTTTTCGAACGATAATTTTACGTGATAACGTCATTAGAAAACAATTGAATTCTTAACAAACAAGCTTAATGCTTAGGCTGATCGTGCCTCTATCGCTTGTTTCACGCTCTCGCTTGCACGCTCGACTCACTCACTTTTTGGTGCGTGCAGTCAGCGTTCATCGATTTATAAGACGTTAACTCGTCAATACACTCTCACTCAGCTAACAACACCACCAATAACACCACAAGTCCACAAATTGTCCACTTGACATTTCGGTAGGTCATGTCAATTCTTTCAATAAAACACTATATGAAAATCGTTATCGTTGTTGGAATGTCTGAACTATATACAGCTACATACTTTTCTATGTTAAGATTTTCTGTTGTCAATCTTTTAGTGATAAGTTTTGCTTTCTATGACGTCTTTGTTTCTTTCTATCTTCTTGTCATTTATATCCAGTAAAAAAACCTGAAGTTAATGTAACACATTTTGTTTTTTTTTAACCGCTGGGTACAAATCGGCCTGTCATTGGCCCATTTAGATAGGAGCGAACGGTTGATTACCATTTAAATATATGCCTGTATATTTTATTACGAACTTAATCGCAATTGACCTTCTGCATTAAAATATACTATGACATCAATTCCAAAGAAAAACAGCTTGCCTCCATGACATAAACAAAACTCTTCGTTGTATCAGTAAAATAATGTTGTTTTACAAAATATTATTCTTGCTCTCGTCTCCTTTTGATTAATAGGCCTTCTGTATGTTTATGCTTTTATGAAATTATGGAATCGCTGATGATAAGGGTCCATAATTATGTAGATTTTATTACTTATTGGGAATGTCGCCTGTTGACAAAATATTTACTTTATTGATCGGAAGTATCTGGCAATATTTTCCTCCTTCTTAACATCGTTACCAATATTATATGGTAACGCTTCCACGCCTAAGTCACGAAATCGATTAGGTATGACGAATGTTGGTAAGTACAAAGACAGATATATGAGACTAGAGACAAGTATAATTATAAACCCAAAATCAAAATTCGTTTTTTCAAATTAGGCTGCGGGCCAGCACTTTTTGAACGTCATTTTTTACAAAAGACAGTCCCCCAAAACGCCCGCCCGTCACCACTTCCTAGTGTTTTAGCTGTGGGGAGGAAGTGGCCAACAAACTTCCCAGCAACACATCTGTCTGTTGCATTTTAAGAATTTATATAATAAGTATGCAAAGTTATTAATATATAACACGAAAAAAGAAAATAATATTAACAGCTTAAGAGGCTTTCGTTGGGCACCCAAATAAAATTTTGGTGTAAGTTACAGGCTTTTTTATGACTTCAAGTAATATAACAGGGTTATAATTATCTCAGTTATTACTAAAGACGATATAGAGGAGTTAACAAACAAGTTTTAGCCCCAATCGCAGCACTAAAGCGTTAATGGACGACGTAATACAGCTTTGAGAGTTATAATGGTGCTAGTAGCAGCAAGTATACTTAATACGTTATAGCTTTAACCTTTTTGTGACACCCAAGTTTTTATAAAAGTGTTCGCCGACACCTCTTAACACTTTATGTTGTATAGTTATTACAATGAACTCTATTATACCACTTAAGGTGCTATATTGACTATTATTGCTGACATAAGCTATAAAATAGAGTTTATCGAGAGTTTAGTAACACGAGAAACTAAAGGTGTCAAACAAATCCTCTATCTAGGTTTAACCTGTAATAAAGGGTTTAACTAAAGCTTATTGTGTTAGGCAGTCTTCTTTTACAGACGTTCTAAAGGTATTGGTGTCAAACAACGCAAGTATGGGTCGTTATTAACACTAACCTCACTTTTGTAAAGTTCGCCATTGTTTTGGTAACCTAACAATTCATATTATTTTGAGTTATTCAACATTTGACTACAATAAACAAAATTATTTGAAGCATTCCATGAATGCCACTTAATTTTACATACCACTGCTCAGGAAGCAGGAAGCTTGAGGTACCTATTTTATTATCATAATTTTTCTTTTAAATCTTTAATAAATCCTAGGCGCGTTAAAATTGAGATGAGAAACATGGTATACATTTACCGTGAAATCATAAGGGCAGTCATTTTTCACTTCACATACTTAAATAACATAATATTCCATAATATTCTGCTGTGTTGAATAATGGATGACAATAACACTTTCATTACGAACAGATTTAATTTTAGTCAGGTCAGTCAGCATCTTGACGTGCGCTTTTTACCACCTGTAGTGCTCACTAACGCGGTAATACTGGTTAATGTAGTAGCTGACGATGAATAAACGCTCTTGTGCAGCTTTAAGATCTTTTTGACACCTTACTATAGGATTTATACAACCTGTAGCGTTTACCAACTCTATTTTACAACGGTAATACAGATTAAAGTAGTAGCTGACGATGAATTAGCGCTCTTGTGCAGCTTTAATATCTTTGTGACACCGTACTAAAGGCTTTCTATAACTTTTACCTGTGGGCCTCTTTCGTGGTTATAAGTGAGTTAGAGCATGCTCTAACTCAGTTGCACAGGTATGCGTTAACACTTTTATACTCAAATGGAACTGATATACGAGTCTTATATAGGTGTTTTAACGCTTTGGTGCTAGTTGGGCAGCTGGCTTGATTCAGAAAGCGGTACTTCTGAACACGGCTCGCATTGTCAGGAGGTTCCTTTCTGTAGAGCCCTGACCACCGCGGTAGCTTGGACCCTGTTCCCGATATCGGTGGGCTACTATTTTTATATTTTTAAATGTTTTTTTTTTAATATTATATTGTATAAAAATATTTAAAAAAATATAAATAAGTGAAGAAGATAAATAAAGTGAAATGAAATATTACATTTATCACTTGTTAGCTAGCACACTCTACGATACTGACACAAAAGTAAATACATAAATAAAATGTTCTAAATGAGTGTTTATTAAAACAATCACGCTTTAACAAGGAATTAAATAAATTTATAATATTTGGTACATTATTGTTGACCATGATCTGACAGCCTATTTCACTGTGAAAACTCAGGTTAAGTGAACGTTCACTTAACCTGAGTTTTCAGTGACTTCATGTGAAGTGAGCTGTACATCGAAGTGAAATGACAGTTCACTTTACCCCACCTATGTAAGTTCTCGCGTTGAGACTTTTACAGAATAAGGATCACCACTGGTACCAGTGGGATTATATTCGAACACGCGGTCGGCAACTACTATGGTACACGCCAGACAAACATCCAATAAAGTACATTGACCTTTCCCCATTGTCCCTTTGTAGATACTCGAACAATAAATTTTGAACCGTTTTTCATTACTAGAGAACGTAAAGGATTACGATAGAAGTCGGTTCAGGACAGCTTTATGTAGTCACTAGTTGACCCGCGCAACTTCGTCTGCGTCACAATTTTCGTTACTGCTCCGCTTCTATTGGTCTTGGCGTGATGATATATAGCCTATATCGATAAATGGGCTATCTAACACTGAAATAATTTACAAATCGAACCAGCAGTTCCTGAGATTAGCGCGTTCAAGTAAACAAACAAACAAACTCTTCAGCTTTATATGTTAGTGTTAGTATAGATTTCTGTTTTTATATTAAGAAAGTCAAAAATATATGTGGGTCAAAGACCGTTATTGCACGGGCATCTGACGTCTACTACAGTTAGGAATATTTTGTTATAGATACGAACCCTTATCAAATGAATAATTGATTCTGCTTCTGCCCTAGTTTAGAAGAAAAAATATACGAAAAGTCATAATAAATTCGATTCTAATGCTTATAACATCCTGTAAATATTTTGACTACCACACGACACACGCAGAAGTTAATACTTCTAACAAACTTATATTGATTGATATGATATACACGTCAGAAAAAAAGACGAAACTTCGAAAGTCTCAGTAACCCGTCGAATACAATATGGTTGCAATAAATAACTAACCCTCGCGAGGAGATCATTTTCAATATTACAGCATCGAAAAAAATTGAGATTTAAAACGACGTAACATAGCCCGAATTTGCGTGAGTTAGGATCTTTTAGAATTTTGTGAGTGTAGGGCAGGGTTTTATGCCAAGTCTCCGGGTGTGAAGGATGGTCGTTTATAGGAAAATGTGTTATATCTTGATGTAATAAAGGATATTGGGGACTAGAAGCGTTTTGCCTTTCCGCAGTTTTTAAGCCCTTTCGTAGTTTTCATTTACCATTCAGGAAAAAATACAGTCCTGTTGACTAGATCAAAGGCCATAATATGGCGTGCCAGTGCCATTATGAACCCGTCATGGGAAGGGTATAGTGCTATTCGTTGTATATAACTCCGAGTTTCTATCCTACCGGAATCATTATGATTTTAAAGATTTTCCTAGTAATCCTAGGCATTAAAATTGCGTTACACCAGTCTATTCACCTCATCATCATCATCATTGAGACAATAATTAGATGCGAGACTAAGCAGACGTGTCGTTTAAAATCGGATAATATGAAATATCATTAAATAATTATTGTGACTAATGTTTTGATACCTAGTTATCTGCGGCGTCAGTTATTTAAGTAAAGTGTGTCGCGTGTGATTAGTAGGTAACTACCATCTGAGTCATTGTGAAAGATGAACTAAATTTATAGACAAATAGTGTTTGTGTTAGTTATGTCTAACCCAGGATCTAGCCCTTTTGGTCGGAGCCAATTAATACGGCGAAGTCCTCCACCGACGCCAATCGAAGACTTCCATCATAGAGAGCCAAGTCCACCAGCATCCTCGGAGAAGAATGAATTGCCGAGTGAAGTTATTTCTACGCCAGAGATCCAGAAATGGATGGTATCTATAGATACCATTCTGAACGAAGTATGCACTATTGTCGCGGAAGGAAAAATGAACTCGGATCAGAAGCTCCGTGTCAATACTCTTTGCCGGAAGGTCTTAAATGGGACATCTCAAATGGCAATCTTGTACCAAGCCTTAAAGCAGAAAACCATCCAGGCGCACAGCACCATCCAGCACTTACAGGTACACCAGAACGTTTCGAACTCACTTCAACAGTTCAAAGAGGTTGTCGAAACTAAACTCAAACCTGAAAATGGCTCATATGCCAATATGGTAAAAAAAGGTTCCGACAGCTTTATTCGCCCTGCAAACCTGAGTACTGTTGCAATTTATCCCTCTGATAAGACGAAGACCAGTGACGACACGAAGTCCCTAGTACAGAAAATCATCTCGCCAGAAGAACTAAAACTACATGTCCGTGGCCTGAGAAAAGTCAGAAACGGCGGTGTCATCATTTGCACCGATAGCAAAGGCGACATCGATAAACTGAAAAAATCTGAAAAACTAGTTTCATCGGGCCTCAAAGTAGAAGAACCATCAAAACGCCGCCCTAGGATCGCTGTCATTGGTGTCCCCATAGCCCTCACTGAGAAAGAAGTTTTTGATTGCATTTACGAGCAAAACATTTCTGATAAGCTGCCGAATACTACTCGTGAGTCCTTTCAAGAAACCATCAAATTGAGCCATAAATCGGGTAAGAAAAACCTTCCTACCTGTAACTATATATTGGAAGTGCCCGCTAGTACCAGGAAAATTCTAATAAACCAAGGCCGAATTTTCATAAACTGGACATCTTGCCCCGTGAAAGATTTCACGATTGTCACCAGATGCTTCAATTGCCAGCAGTTTGGACACGCAGCCAAGTTTTGCCGAGAATCTAGTCCGACATGCAACCACTGCGGAGTAACTGGTCATTCCTTCAAGGAGTGTAACAATAAAGCTGCTCCCTCCCAATGCGCGACTTGTAAACGCTTCAAAAGAAAATGTGACCATCCAACTGGTGATGTAAATTGCCCGGCACGCAAATTTGCAGAAGACAACTACATCAATTCAATCGATTATGAAGGCGCCTAAGAGCGCCGTCGATCAAATTACTAAGTAAGCACTTAGTCAGTAGTTTACCTCATATTTTATTTGTTAGTTTATAATTAGAATGACAGATCATCTAATTTGTGATCTGGATAGTTTTTCTGTGTCTGAAGCTAAAATCTGTAATGTTGAGGACTGTAGGAATCTGATACCTGTTGGAGGTAAAACGTTAACCCTACTAACACAAAATATCCGCAGTCTAAACCGGAACATCAACGGTTTTGAAGTGTTGCTACAGAACCTTGAGGTTAGCTGTGATATTATCGTCCTAACAGAATGTTGGCTGTCGAAACAAACAGTTTTACCATCTCTTGACGGATATTACTCACAAAGAACTGATAGAACCATCAACCAAAATGATGGTTTGGTAGTATATGTAAAAAATAATTTAAAAACAGAGGTAGAAGAACCGTTATTCCAGGACAGTAATTGCTTATTAATTAAAATTTTTCCTGATACAGTAGTAATGGCCATCTACAGGCCTCCTTCTCAAAAAATTGACTGTTTTTTGGACTCACTCAACATGAATTTAACAAAAGTATCATCTTTTCAAAATATAATTCTTGTAGGTGACATAAACATTAACATTGCTTCCGGGAAAACCAATGGCCATGCTAACAACTACCTGAATATTTGCGCGTTTCATGGACTATTACCCACTCATTACCATCCCACGCACCAGTCCGGCTCATGTTTAGATCATTTCTTTATAAAATCAAAGAAACCAACCCAAACATTTGTAACTAACTCATCGCTTACCGATCATCAAGCTGTTTTACTAACATTGCAAATTTCTTTACCTAGAAAAAACTGCTTGCGTAGCGATACTAAAGTAAATATGAAAAACCTTGAAAATGACATAAGCGCTATTAATTTTGACCCAGTTTTTAATTCAAACGATGCAAATATTTCTTTACAGTATTTCATACATTCGCTACAATATGCAATTAAGAAAAACTCATTTGTTAAAATAATGCCTAGGAAATATTATAACATTAAACCGTGGATCACACCCGGTCTCGTTCGATGTATGAGACATAGGGACAAACTTCACCTGAAATCGAAACTGGCACCTGGTGATGAATCACTTTCCGTCACATACAAGAGGTATAGAAATTTCTGTAACAATCTTTTGAAAAAAATAAAAAATCAGTATGATAAAAATGAACTACAAAAGGCAGGAAAAAACAGCAATCTTGTTTGGAAATTTATAAAAAATAATACTTTTAGATCTAAAAATTCCGAACCTCCCCTTGATTTATTATCAACAGAAATAAATCCGTCCGAAGCAACGAATAAAGTCAATAATTTTTTTGCTAACGTTGGTAAAAACTTGGCAGAAAAAACATTAAATTCTAGATCGTTGCCTCCTCAAAGTTCACCTGTAACAACTTCTACACTACATTCTTTTGTTTTATTTGAGACCGACGCAAATGAGGTATTAAGAATCATAACCGAGCTTAAGGATGTTTGTGCTATTGGCTGCGATAACATACCGAATCATATACTTAAAAGATTTAAATATCTAATTGCACCTCCGTTAACTCACATTTTTCAGTTATGTTTATCACAAGGAGTTTTCCCCCAATTACTTAAAAAAGCTGTAGTCACCCCTGTTTTTAAATCTGGAGACAAGAACTGTGTTAATAATTATAGACCTATTTCAGTCTTAACGGGCCTCTCCAAAATTTTAGAAAAAATCATAAACACTCGTTTAATAAAATATCTAGAAGACAACAAATTGCTTTCAGACAGTCAATTTGGTTTTAGGCCCAAAAGATCGACAAGCCAAGCAGTCCACCGATTGACAAATTATATAAGTACAAGTATGGACAATGGCATGCACACCATTGGTATCTTTTTGGACCTTGCCAAGGCGTTCGATACTATTTCTTGTTCTATATTATTACATAAGCTTGAAACGATTGGGATAAGAGGAACACAACTTCAACTTTTTTCTGATTATCTTAGTGATCGTTATCAATGTGTGAAAATTGGTCAATTTATAAGTTCTGAGCTTAAAAATAGCTGTTACGGATTTCCACAAGGTAGCATTTTGGGTCCTACGTTGTTTCTAATATATATAAATGATCTGTGCAGCTTGCCACTCAAAAATGGTATCATACTGTCATACGCTGATGACACGGCTCTAGTGTTCTCAGCTAAATCAAGAATCGAGGTTTATGAACACGCGCAGAATGGTTTCAATACTGTATCTAATTGGCTTCTTAACAGTCTCTTAACATTAAATTTAGATAAAACAAAATACATTTTATTTACGATTAGGAAAAATAACATTCCGCTTACTAACTTAAACATTTTTGCACATAATTGTAGAACTAACGCTGACAACGCATGCACTTGTTCCACCTTAGCTAAAGCTGACTATGTGAAATATCTAGGTGTAACGATTGACACAAATCTAAATTTTCGTAAACATATTGATGTACTATGCAGCAGAGTGCGGAAATTAATATACATTTTTAAATACTTACGTAACGTAGCCGACTATGATTTAATTAAACAAGTTTATTTGGCTTTGTGTCAGTCCATACTAACGTATTGCATAACTTCCTGGGGTGGTGTCGCAAAGTCCATTTTACTTCCTCTAGAACGTGCTCAAAGAGCAATTCTAAAGGTTGCAACCTTTCGCCCTTTTAAATTTCCCACGCACCAGCTTTTCATGGCATGTAAGGTACTAACAGTGCGTCAACTAGCTATTCTAAACATCGTACTGCATCAGCACACTGAACTTCCTTATGACCGAGTACCTTCAGGCAAGAGAAGGAAAGATTTGGTTTGTATTAAACCTCAAACCAAACATGCTTTCGCAAATAGATTTTTTGTGTTTTTGGGACCTTATCTATATAACAAGCTCAACAAGCCACTTGACATATATAGTTTAAATTATAAGAAATGCAGTACAACGCTTGCGGAATATTTAGCAAAACTCAATTACGTTGACACAGAAAAACTGCTAGAAATTTTAGTATGATGTTTATTGTTTCATATTTCTTTGTATTATTTATTTTTGTTCATTGTTTAGAATAGTATTTATTAATAATTGTAAAGTTTGCTTATTTTTAATAGTCGATTAAGATTTTTTATTGTATTGATCTAGTTTACATATATAACTGACCAATTTAAATTGCGATGAAGTGAGGGCCTGAAACACAGGTTTAAATAAACCTAGATCGGGCAGGTCGCTATATACATTATAAGTTCCAAGTTAAATATCTTATACGTCAAATTATTGTTAGCCATACACTAGTTTTAAGTTAGGCACTAATTTACCTTTATATAAGATTTTTACTTTATTATCTTTTTGTGGCTATTTATACACATTTTATTGTAAAAGTTTTTATGAATAAATTGAATTTGAATTTGATCATCTCAGCCGAAAGACGTCCGCTGCTGGACATAGGCCTCCCCCTTATTTTGGGGGGGGGGGGGGGGGTGCCAAATGGCCGCGACGCTTGGCTGGGTTAGCGATCGCAGTGTATGGTCTTTAGTTTTATAGAGAACGCGGCTGCGCATTCTCTGGCGAGTCCTTTAGTCGCCTCTTACGCCACTCACGGGAAATGATGGGATGGTATTATTATTTTACGGCACATATACATAACACCATACGAAATATAAAAATATATACATACATGACACCATACGAAATTTTAGCTATTCACCTCACTATCGACTATTTGGTATTTGCCTAGACATTTGAATATTTAATAAATTTCGTTGGTACACTTAAAACTATATAATGTAGAATATAATATTATATACAGAGAGAAGAGCACAAAGATTTTGCTTATTTCACAAGAAATTTATCTCCGTTTTCCTAAGTATGTGCAGGTGTGCTGTAATAGATTTCTTTAGAAATAAGAATTACCTTTGTACCTATTTTTCTGTTTCCTTCTTGTTAACTGAGCATAAGGTAAAAGTATGTACATAAACTGCTAAATACATAATTAAATTATTCTTTTATCAAATTGCAATCGCAATAGACGATAAAAATAGTAGAAATCAATAGGACACGCCACGCTAAAATGAGTGACGTTGAACGTGTCAACGACGCGTTTATAGTGAGTGGTTGGTGCGGTGGTGGCGGAAGCCATCTTGTTTAGACGTGTTTACGTTTGTGGAGGTTGAAATGTTAAGGGATGTAGTGGGAAAAGGTCAATCAAATTAAAAAAAAAACACACAGTGATTACCATGGCTTTCGTTCATGACGGCGAAAGAAAAGTAGGAGAATTACCCTAGTAAACCCTGCGTGATAGTTACCATAAAGCTATAAAAATATTATTCTTTTGACAAATTGCCAGAGCCATAGGTGCTACAAATCAATCGAACATGCCACACTAAAATTAGTGACGTTGATCGTGACCACATTGTCAGCGACGCGTTCGTAGCGAGTGGTCGGTGCGGTGGCAGCGGAAGCCATTTTGATTAAGTGCTGAGTTTAGATATGTATGCGTATGTTGAGGTAAAACGTTTGAGGATGTGGTGGGAAAGTAGTCCACTTTATAGAAAATGTTGACAGTAAAAACTCTACTCTCGACGTGACGGGAGCGAAGCCGCGGGGGACAGCTAGTACATAATAAAATACTTTTTAAAAATATTACCACAGGTTATCTAGACTATATCTCAGTTAGTACCTACCGACCTATGCTTTTCTCACGATTCACGATTAAATAATTTATTTGACTTATTCCGTTTATCCACCCTAAAACAGCCACCCAAAGGTGGATACTCGGAAATAATTGTAAAAGAAAAACTGTTTTATGTAGGTTTTACATTTAACACGTAATAGTCGACCATCTTATAAAATGTAACTTATTAGGTAAATTTTTGGCTTATTCCGAGTAAATATACCTTAGAGTGACTGTTTTAGGGTGGATAATTGGAAAAAACCGTTTATTTTCAAACGAAAAGAGGGGAGACTACGCAAAAAACGAACAAGATTCCATATTCCAGATGCTGAAAGTTGGATATTCATCATTTGCCTAGCTTTTTCCCAACTATATTGGGGTCGGCTTCCAGTCAAACCAGATTCAGCTGAATACCAGTGTTTTACGTGGAGTGGCTGCCTACCAGACCTCCAAAACCCATTAACATGGTACATCTTGGCAAGACTGGAGTCAGATTTACTGGATCCTGACAATCCGTAACGACTGCCAAAGATTTACAAATGACAGCCGGGACCAACGGCTTAACGTGCTTTCCGAGGCAAGGAGGAAACTCGTTATGTTAAGATGGTCACCCATCCACAGACCAACCTTGGCAAGCGTTGCTTAACCTTAAAGATCGACCCGTGCGGCTGTTATTATTTAGCTACGAGCTCCTAGTCCTCCTCCTCCTAAGTAAACATACTATTATCGACCCGTAAATCCACTCCAGGAAATAATTACTAGCAGCTCTAGCTCGACGTGCCGATTAATACGTTTGCACTAAACCTAAAGTTTACCAAAATTGACACTCAAAAGTTATGCGTCTGCTGATTGCTGTGTGATGCACTAAGTTTTAGGAACAGCTTACCTTGAGTAGTTCAAGTTAATGGTTTGAAGTCTTGTCTGAAAGTGTTAGGCTGACTTGCTTTATTACAGGCAAGAGATTCTACAAATTCATAGTATCTTTTATTATAAATGCGTAAGTAACTCTGTATGTCTGCTTGTTACTCTGAAATCTCTTTGATACTGAAATATTGCTGAATTTCGATATGTCACTGAGCATCTCCTAAACGGCTGTTTCGATTTTGATCACAGTAGTCCTAGCTCAGCCCGCTATGTTAGAAAGATAAGATGACGCTAATCATGAAATTTTATCATGACGAGTCGGTAAGCGATGGATGAGGTCTTCTATTACAGCGATTGAGCTCAAAAAATTACTTTTCACTTTCGCCTTGAATGCTGGCGGGTCATAGCTTCTCAACGTTCGATACAAATCACGCTATTAGTCAGCAATCGTACCTCCACAAGCATTTATTCAGCAAATAAATTAACTGAACCATCTGAGCGCGAGCTCTCTAATCGTCCTGATATAAATACAGGGTGGCCTATATTCAGTCACATTGACCGTAACCGTTTGGCCGTGAGGGCCGTGTTATAATCAATACGAAGGATTGTCCCCGCTATATTTATGTGGCTCGTATCCATTGTCGCGAAATAATTTAATATCTGTCGGGTGTGCAGCATTAATATGACTGTGGAAAACAAAAGAAAACGGGCAATGCGAAATGGTGGTAGGAAATATGGGAAACCGCAGGAAGAACTGCTTCAGCGATCCTGTGGTCGTAAAAACTAGAGAATTAAGCTTGAGCTTCTAGTGCCCGAGTTAGCAATGTGTTATTCGTTTTTACCAGGAGATATTCCCGAGTAGCAGTCCAAAGTTTGTATGCGTGCCCTGTTGGCTGGAATATTCTCGCAGCCTTTTACATTCGTTTAAAAATAACTGTCAAAATTTGGTTGTACTTTAGAACACTTCTGACTAATCTTTTTGGGCCTTAAACAGGCGTAATGTCATAAGACAGTGGAAATGTAAAAACTAAAACAAAAAACATTACCCGCCGTCTGAGACAGTCGGGTAAAAAGCTCTAAGAGGTGGTCAAGCCAAGGTATATGACATAGCATGGAGGCCCAATATTCCACAAAGCGATGAGAATTAGTAGGGATCGGCAAAAATGGCAACACTTCGTCTAGAGATACCTATCCTCTATACGATACAAAACGACAAAAACCGGTTAAGTGCGAGTCGGACTCGCACACGAAGGATTCCGTACCATAAACCTTAATTTTTATTATCTGTTGTTATAGCGGCAATAGAAATACACAATCTGTGAAAATTTCAACGCTCTACCTATTACAATTCTTGAAATACAGGCCGCTGACAGACTGACGGACGGACAGCGGAGGCTTAGTAATAGGGTTCCGTTGGTTTGGAAAATTATGATTACTAAAAGTAGTACACTTTTCTATGATGAACAGGATATGTCTGTTTATATTTTTTCTGTGATTACAATACGCTGATATGTAATACGCAATAGTACGACTGTACACTGGAATGTGATGTCATGTCCGAGTGAAGCGGACTGTACTAATCCAATTGTACACTTCTTAAGGTTTCAAGACGATATCGGATGATCATTCAACACGTATTTACGTTTTATACAAACCATTTAGTACCTATTGGGAGTACATTATGATGCAGAAAAGCGATAGAAAATGCAGAAATAAATCCTAAACCATCATCGTCATATCAGCCAAAAGACGTCCACTACTGGACAAGTGTCGCCACAACAACTGGTCTTGTGCACCCGCGACCCTTACCGGGTCATCAGTCCACCTTGTGAAGGAAGGAAGGAAGACTTCCAACGGTGCGTCTCCCGGTACGCGGCCGCAACTTGCGTTCTGCGAGCAATGTACCCTGGCCACTGCTACTTCAGTTTTGTGATCCTTCGGGCTATTTGTAACCTTATGTCTCTTGCGTATATCACCATTTCTGAATCCAAATATATTATTATAAATGTGAAAGTGAGTTTGTATGTTATGCTTTCATGCCTAATTATAATAATTATTGATTTAGAATAATAATTGATTATGGGATTTATTAGAAATTGATTATGACAAAATTTGGGATCTACAAAGATATATGGGACCCTTGAGACAACTTTATACTATTTCATTACGAGTGAAGCCGTGAAAAAAGCTAGAAGATAATAAAGAGGTGACAATATTCGAAGGGCAGCTGTGTGCCAATATTCATCATATTAATTTTATTACAAGACTAAGTTATACATTGTAGTCTTGATCATCGACGTTAAGTTGCCAGCCTGTCGGTTTTCTATCGGTTACACTTCAAGGAGTGTGCGTCGGAATTAAATAACTTAATTCCGCGTCGACCGTTCCATCACTCGAAAAATAAACTTACTTTACTTCAAATAGACCACTTACAGGCACTTTTGAATGTCAAGGTTTGTCAATCAAATAGATAAAGCTAGTTCTGCCACGCTAGCAACAAGAGCAGCATGTTGTTTTGCAGGAAAACACACTCACCGACCCTATCTCTAGAGCGGCAGTTGCACGTTCCAAAAAGTAGATCCTATGGAGATGAACGTGCAAGAAACTCCTTGGACACTCTTTTTAATCAGTGGACTACACGACGCCGACGTACGGCAATGCTCCACTGATACACAGTGGACCTCCCACCCATACGCAAAAAAAACATTTTGTAAATGCATTCATTGTGCGTTTAATGATAGCTAAAAAAATTTAGGGTCCTAAGTCTTAATATTCTTTAATCTATTTTACTACATTGTACTTTATGATCAGTTTGATCATAGTTAATAAAATAACGTTAGGTTAGGTTTGCTGCATTGAATATAATTATTCCATAATGAACCCGAAACCACGAAACCTGAACGATGACGGCACTATTGCTCAGTCGTCGTTGACGCCATTAATGAACATGTAAATAGAATTCTGAGAAACAGCACTACCACCTACTAATTCTACTCCAAATACAGCGAAGTCCCAAGCGTATTTGTACAAACTGAATTCCTCATCAATTGTTAAGCAAATGCACAGCTCAGACAAAGCTCAACCCAAAGCAGATTTTAATTAACTCCAAGGCTTTTCCCGAATGCAATTTATTTGGAATTAAGCTTCAATACGGACTGTCAGTATTTCTCAAATCTATGCTAATATTATAAAGCAGAAAAGAGTTTGTTTGTTTGTTTGGTTTTACACGCTAATCTCAAGAATTACTGGTACGAATTGAAAAATTATTGTGTAATATTGGTGTTGGATAGCCCATTTATCGAAGCAGGCTATATATCGTCACGCTGTGAGCATTAATGCAAAATGTGACACAGACAACGAGAATACTCTGTCAGTTAGGTTTGATTCAGTAGTGCTATTCTGTAACAACATTTTCGTGTCTCGACAGCGGAATTCGAGGTGAGTATCAAATTCGTTTAAACATAAGACCTGTATGTTGTGTGTAATAACTCGAAATGTTGTGGGTGAAGCTCGATATCGAAATTTTTATTTACAGAATAGACTTATAGTTCTGTGATTGTAAATCAATGTGATTGATTTTAGCTTTGAAGTTTAGATTGAAGTGATTTCTTGTTAGATGAGATTTTCTTTTAGAGTGTTTGACTTTGACTAGAATACGAAATCTGTTGTTATTTCCTTTCCTTCCGAGAATGATTGAACCTTTCCGATGTTTGGCTGTACTTCTGAAACTTTGCGGTCAGCTCTTATCTGAACTTAACAATCAACAAAGAACTGAAACATTATGTAACAGTTTTCATTAGTCTAAAATCATTTATCGAAGCGGTGATTTATATTAATTTTCCTATTATTTGGTGTGCAATTAAAATTACGCGAAATATGTAGTGAACATTCTAAAAGTAATTGTAATTAAATTATACATATAAAATTCAAAGTTGTTTTAATTAAACTTAGGCATTGTTCATTTATAAGATGCGCACAAGACTAATTGCAGAAACTTAAACTCATTAAACTTCACACAAAGTTTGCGCTTCTTCTGTGTTTACCTTTAATTTATCATAGAGAAATCTTAATCTGTATTTACTGTCTAAACTCTTATTATAAATTTGTTTGTTTGTAGATTATCTCTGCAGTGGCGGAATTTGTTCGAAAGAGTCACCGCGGCCCTGGAACGCAAAGCTCGCTAGGAGAAACACGGATGGGTTTTAGTCAGTAAGAGTCTGACACTTCCTTCTGCTCCGCCCAGAGCAGGAGGAGTCATTTGATGATTTTCGAACCTTAAAAAAAAGGTTATCTCTGCAGCAATGATCCGATTACGTTAATTTTTCTGTAACTGTGTAGATACTATCCACACAGCTACCCACGTATCATACGATAACGTCGTATATCAGGGTTTTCTTGTCCTGAAAGAATCAATGGCGTGTATGCACGTAACACAGGAACGAAGCCCAGGGGTAGAGCTAATAGCCCAATACTGGATTCATTTTATCATACGGACGTACGGAGCCATAATTTTTTTTTTTTTTGTATATTACCTTTTTATCATTCAATGCGCGAATTATCAACTGCAAAATGTATGAAACTATAAAATATAGAATATAGATAGTAGCTACAAACATATTATTTGTTTTTAGATTGCAAGTCGGAAGCCCAAGTTGCCAAGTGTCGGCAACCGGGCACCGTTTGACATCTGCTGCCTGATATATTTCCTGGCAAACGATTTATTTCAAAGATACACAGGTTGTTTCAGTTTTAAGGTTGCGTTTCTGAATATTGTGTACCAGATTATTGGTTTAAAATGTTTTATTCGTTATGAGTATTGCCAATTTCCAAACCCATGGCTGCTAATAAGAAACATAGTAATATTGTTCTTCTTATTGTGTGGGGAGTATGGTCTAACCACCCCACACAACCTAATCAGAGTTTCTAAACCGCCTCAAGGGCCTCTGACATGATTTATTTGACGACCGCCATTTGGCGGCCGGGACCACCGGCTTATACGTGACTTCCGAAGCACAGAATCATCTTTTTATCATTAACTTTATAAACTATGCTTCCCGTGGGAATCGAACCCACGACCACCGGCTCACAAGGCAAACGCCTAAATCACTCGACCACGGAGGCAGTTATTAATGCATACCTCAATAACAATTTGCCGACCTGAGAATTACCCCAACATTCAGCAGAATATCGAACAATCTTCGATTAGCGACACCAACGAGATAATCGAAGAATATTAAAAAGCTGGATAAAGGACTCTATTTAAAGCAACATTTCAGTAGCTATAATATTATCAAAGCTTCAAAATATATAGGACTAGCTTTTGCCCCCGACTTCGTTCCCGTAGGAATTTAGGGAAACTCTTCCTTAGTAATTCCCTATGCTCCCCAAGGAACCTACACGCCTAACATTTCGCAAATACATGTCAGTCTTTTTAATGAATCATTATCGTTGAAAGAATGTTACTACAACTACTACTTTAACCCAATTAATATGGGACGAGAGCAAGAAGATGAAGTAGGTATCTGAATTTAAAAGCACCTTTGTTACTAGGCATTATTCAAACACCTGAATCTAATCATAAGTCTCTCAACAGCCAATGAAATAAACATGATAATTTTAGTATCAGCTGCGACGGCTCGGGAAAAATCTAAACGCGGTGAATTTATCTATACTTCCCGAAAATCTACTAGGCTTATCCATTTTTTGTAGCCTTGTGGGATCTTGATAGATACTCTCCGTTCTCCCGAGAACATTTTAAATGTGATAAACTACAACCCCATAGAATTTGGTTTAATTTTATGGGACATACACAAGTTGTATCATTCAAAAATATGAATATAGTATCATTTTACATTACGTTACTATACGTCAACAATATTCGTGCTAGGCCCTCAAAGCGTTAGGCACGTCACAATTGCGGCGATAAGTCACCTCTTTGAGTAGTGGCTGGAGCGGCGCCATGGCGTCTTTACCTTCCGCTTGACGCAGGTACTCACCGGACATGGTTGTTTCGGGAGGTACCTGTTTCGAATACAGTGGAGGCCCGGGTGTTAACACTGCGAGGATCGCCCAGAAGACACGGTAGAACATACGGTGAAGGTACCATGCTTGGGCGGGGCACTCCTGTGTCCTCGTCTAGGCGATCGGCGTCGGCGATCTCTCGCGGCCAACCCTGGTTCAAGCCATGGTCCGGAGCGAGGATACATGGGAAGCGGTCGCCTCCTTCTGCGAAGCAGTAATGCTAGCAAAGGAGGAAGCCGAATGCGTAAGAGAGAGGGAAACCTCACGCCTCAGCCGCCGTAACAGAAAAACACGCCCCAGGCATCGGGAGTCGCAGGGCGATTCCCGGCCACCGTAGGCGCGGGCCTGTGGAAGGCGAGCATTGGGTGGCTCGCCGTCTGATCAGAACCAGGCCCGGGTCGACGACGGCGCGCTGTGTTCCACGAGCGCTTCATAGAGCTGTCAGCATAGAAGGCGGAGACCGCTAGGGCTAGTGCCTGCTGGGGCTGCGGACTTAGTTCGAAAGAGGCACGTAGGAGGAACACGTATGGGTTTTAGTCAGTAAGAGTCTGACACTCCCTGCTTTGTGAGTGCTTCTTGAGTCATTCGATGATATCCCATCCTTGAAAAAAAAAGAAGGCTCTCAAAGCGTGACGTCAGACTTTCTGGCTTAAAACCTATAGGTCCAAACCGCTACCATAATTCGGGGTCCCGGAATACAATTAAATTCACACGCATCCTCGATTGACTCGGTTTAACTAGGGTTCAAGTCAAGAGTGATAAAGTTACTTCTAGGCTAGTACGCTCTATCATTGATTCTAGATTCAAATAAACCATTTACAGGCACAAGAAATGTCAAGGGCGGTCAGTCAAAAACATGGAATCTATTTGCACGTTCCAAAGCGTAGATCTCTATGGAGAAGAACGTGCAAGAAACTCCACGCACACTCAATCATGTTATGTTTACAAAATTCTTAATTACAGATCCTTGTTGTTTCTGCATGTGAGGACAATGCAAAGGAAAAAAAAAACTAATTACACGAATTTAAAATATAAGATTTAAATAAGCTAATGGCAGTTAAGAGATGACCAGTCTCAACTGACGGCGCCCGTTCACGAACTGACGCGTGTGTCGGCACCATTCAGCTCAACCATTTTGAAGGGAACCGAATGATCCAACCCACGCAGTACCATCAGTGAGACATTTGAGTGAGCATGACATGCTCTCAACCACTATGCTCGTTCATTTCCAACAAGTAAAGCTATAACTTATCAAAGAATAATATGTAATGACTTCATGGTACTCACAATTACAAAATTTAAAAAATATGCTTCTACATTACACAAAACTATGGTTGTCAATGACCAAAATAATAATGATAATTAAATTAAATAAAAACAAAACGATTTAGTTCTTACAAAAAAAAGAATAAATAAATGATAATAATTATGAAAAACCTATGAAATAAAGAGGGTGAGCATCTCTTTCAGACATAAAAACCTAACAAGTGGACCCAAGTTGACGTCATCATCACTAGCATCAGGTGAGATGGTGGTCGAATGCGATATCTCACCACAAAGTTTGAATCTAGCGAATATATAATAAATATCTTATTCCAGTTTCCAAAGTTTGTTTGTTTAATGCCTATCTGAACACTCTGGGAAAAGGTCCTTAGACGTCTTTGTCAATGCAAGTCCTTCATCGTACTGAAGGCCACTTTAGTCTCCTTCAAAATAGCTTCTATTGTGAAGAAATTCCTTTCTTTAGAACCCTCATCAGTACTTTGGTCCTTATTACAAATGCAAGTAGACACAGTATTTTGAATATTTTAAAATTTATGGAAAAGGTGGAAATAAATAATAAAATGTACTTGACACATACATGAAATACGCACGGTACATAGAAATAAAAAAATAATATAAGCGTGCCTCACTGCTGGACTAAAAAGGTTCATTTCAGGTCAAAAAGGTCCATGAAATGGACCTTGGCAATACCTTGTCTGATATGTATCAGACACGCTAATTCTATCTGCCATTTAGTTTTAAGAACCTTTCAAAGGACGAGTGTGTAAAAAAAAAAGATTGACGGTATGAGTAAATTATATCTACAGCGTGTTTCCAAACGTAAGGTACTCATTTAAATATTGATAAAACGTGCTTTGAACACAGAATTCGGAAATATCATTTAAGAAAAAACTATTTTATAAGTTCTTTTTCTGTTCAAAACAATCTATCTTCTGAAAGTTGTTATTTATCGGACTTGTTGGCGCCGTCTTTTTTTTACTGACCGGCCTCTAGGGAGGAGCCCAATAGTTATAGTTTGAGACTGGGACAGCAGTAATACAAAGGAGTTTTTAGTTCATACATTTTTTAACACGACTAGGAGCTCGTGGCTAGATAATCAAAGTTAAGCAAAGCTTGCCAAGGTTGTTCTGTGGATGAATGACCATCTTAACATACCGAGTTTCCTCCGGGCCTCGGAAAGCACGTTAAGCTGTTGGTCCCCACTGTCATTTGTAGATTTTTGGCAGTCGTTAGGGATTGTCAGAAGCCAGTAAATCTGACCCCAGTCTTGCCGTGAAGTACCGTGTTACCCAGTTAATGGGTACTGGAGGTCTGATAGGCAGACGCTCCACGTAAAATACTGGTATTCCGCTAACTCCAGCTTGACTGGTAGCCAACCCCAATATAGTTGAGAAAGGGCTAGGCAGATGATGTTTAACACGACAATCTTCGCCAGTTGACTGGTAGCAAATGAGAGTTACCGGGAATCGAGTTGAATGGCATGCGCTAGGAGAAGCCTATGTCCAGCTATAGGCTGATGATTTTTTAACTACGTAAGTGCATTATAAGTTTATGTTTCATACCTTCAATGTCATTTTTTAATTAAGGTTTCATAATTAATCAGTGGTCTCAGTGTGAGTTTTCATACGTACACGTACTTTAACGTCAATTCGTATTGAAACTCGATAACTGCCATCTGGTGACAATAACGGAAAACCTTCTTTTTCCGCACAATTTGAGAGCGATTTTTTACGTGATCGAGTAAGTATAAAGCTAGAGACAAACTGGACCCACGTACGCAACGTATGTAACGGATTATGATAATATCTGGATTAGGTATTGATTTTGTATAAAAAACTATGAAATAGAGACTCACTTATCGTATGCAACGCAACATACGATATGATACAAAAGCGTTGCATACCAGGACCAGTGTATCTCGCTTTAAAGTCGTAATTCACTCTGAGGGCCAATTTGACTAAATTTTAAACAACATTTTCATGTTAGTCGCAAACTATTAAAAAAGTCTTCGTTCCCTACTTTGTGCACAGATTGCGGCGAAGATGCGAACGTTGCTTAAAATTTAGTAGAAATGCCATTCTGGTCTATTTTTTTCATTACAAGGAGCGACGACATTCCGGTTTTCCAAAGCCACCGTTTAATATAAAGTTGCCAAATGTTCCATTACGAGCGATGTTAGAAAATGAAATCCTTTTACGCGGCCCGGTTGAACTGAAAGAGGTAATCTGCAAAGCGAACATATGTGAATATAAACATTCGTGTTTCAAGTGGAATTTACATATTCAAAAACACATTTTACATGTTAGTCATGTGTAAAAATATTACGTTCAAATTCACGTACCTATTCAATTTCAGTAAACTGAGTTAGCTAAAACATTTATATAGGTAAAATGATGTGAAATTACTTAAATACAAGTAAAATCTATTTTACAAACACGAGTTCACTGTCAGAAATAAGATAATCCTAATTTAGCTTTCCAAATAATTATACCAAAAAACCCGGCCAAGTGCGAGTTGGACTCGCACACGAAGTTTTCATCATCATCATCATCTGCCTAGCCTTTTCCCAACTATATTGGGGTCGGCTTCCAGTCAAACCAGATTAAGCTGAATACCAGTGTTTTACGTGGAGCGGCTGCCTACCAGACCTCCACAACCCATTAAGTGGGTAACACGGTACTTCTTGGCAAGACTGGAGTCAGATTTACTGGCTTCTGACAACCCGTAACGACTGCCAAAGATCTACAAATGACAGCCGGGACCAACGGCTTAACGTGCTTTCCGAGGCACGGAGGAAACTCGTTATGTTAAGATGGTCACCTATCCACAGACTCGTGCGGCTGTTATTATTTAGCCACGAGCTCCTCGCACACGAAGGGTTCTGTACCATAAATCTTAGTTTTTATTATTTTTTGTTACAGCGGCAATAGATATACTGTCAACTCAACATTACATTCAGCTGTCTACCTATTACGGTTCTTGAGATACAGCCCGCTGACAGATAGATGGACGGGCGGACGGATGGACGGACGGACGGACGGTCAGCGGAGGCTTAGTTAAACAACAGTTTGTTTAGTTGAACGCGCCAATCTCAAGAACAAATTGGTTCAAATTAAAACAATCTTTTAGTTTTGCAACATCACGCTACGACCAACAGGAGCGGGGCATTATTGAAAATTGTGACGCAGGCGAAGTTACGTGGGTCAATAACCTTCATAAAAGTCCTGCCGTTGCATTTGTATGTCTGTTTGAACGTGATAAACTCCAAACAGCTTTACAATAATGGACGGAGTGATTCATTTGGTTTATTCGGTTTAAGTGTATATTTAGTTAATATAATATAGGTTTTGTAAAAATAAGCTGAAACGTCACGTTGGTCTGCTATCCACACAAAGCCGAGGCGGGTTGCTAGTTCAAAATAAAGGACAATCATAGGCAAAGACAGTTGACAAATGGCATACCACACAAATTATACACATATTTCTGAACCACCTACCTATCTTTTGTTTGACAACAGTAATTTGCACAGATCCTATTTGTATCACCCTAATGCATCGTTGGGTATATTCCAATGGCCAAACCTATACATAATTTGTCTGATCTAACATCAAAACCAATCCTTGTTTAACATTACCCAAAATCCTGTGATTATTGGCATATACGATTCGAATTTACGGTTTGTGTATGATTGAGCATGGTCCGTATTTACTTACAGCGATTACCACATAATGTGTGCACACAGATGAATTCCACTTCAAAGGACCGATGGTTAATATACCAATAATTAGGTACTTACATAAAAAAATCAAAATTCACTCATATCATATTATATGTAAAATGTGCTATAATAAAATGATCTATGTACCTTTGAAGACCTCGTGGCTAGATAATAACAGCCGCACGTGTCGATCTTCAAGGTTAAGCAACGCTTGCCAAGGTTGGTGTGTGGATTGACCATCTTAGCACACCGAGTTTCCTCCGTGCCTCGGAAAGCACGTTAGCCGTTGGTCCCGGCTGTCATTTGTAGATCTTTGGCAGTCGTTACTGATAGTCAGAAGCCAGTTATTCTGACTCCAGTCTTGCCACGAAGTACCGTGTTAACCAGTTATTGTGTTGTGGAGGTCTGGTAGGCAGCCGCTTTACGTAAAATACTGGTATTCAGCTAAATCCGGTTTGACTGGAAGCCGACCCCAATATAGTTGGGAAAAGGCTAGGCAGACGATAATGTAGCGTATCACAGGGCAGTTAATTGACTGTTCACTCAGTAGTTAATTATTTTAATGTAGCAGCCATCTACCAGGACGACATAGAGTAGTAGGAGGTATCAGTGTACCACTACACGAGCTTATGTGATGTCAGGACTGAGTATTGTGTGTGGCCAGTGTCCTGTTTTTAATAGTGTCGTTATGTTATTCGAGAGACATCATAGACTGTTATTTGCTTTAGTATTTTATTAATTTGTGTATGTATGTAATTTAAAACCTTTTTGTTATCAACTGTTTACATTCGACTGCGTGCCAAATTATAAATCTATAGTCCTTACTAGCAAAGGGTAGCTGAGACATGAGATTATTTAATACCAAACTTTCAGTAGGCACTTTTAGAAGAATGTTTGCTTTTATCGAAAACTATTGGTCCTCCGAGTCCATTTTACGATCGGACGTTCAAGAGCAAGAATTTATCAAGTACTAAGACAACATGAAAGGATAAGGTCGTTCAGTTCGACAAAGTCTCTGAATGATGTTGTGTGCTTACCGAAAGTTTTAAAAAAGGAACTGTTATTTGAAGATGTAGGAATGAGAAATATTACTTATGCTACGGCTGCGCTATCGCGATAACCCGAACTATTCGTCGCGCGCTCTTTCTCGCACACAGCTCAACGTCTTGCTGTGCAACAGAGAGCGCGCGAAGAATAGTTCGCGTTATCGCGATAGTCCAGCCTTAGCATTACTATTATACCTATGTCACTGATAGATGCGATACGCACAGGACCGGTTGTTGTGGCAACACTAGGGGGAGGCCTATGTCCAACAGTGGACGTCTTTTGGCTGATATGATGATGATAATACCAAATATAGCGTCGATCTACAGTTTTGGCGTTTTTCTGGTGGATTTCACAGTCCATTCTGAACGAGAGTAGCAGTGGTTGGATACAATGGGGTGGGCTTGCCTCAAACATAAAAAAAAAACTGAGTATTGTCAAATCAAGGATCTAGTATTTTCAGAAAGTGTGACATCAGCCACTGACGAGTAGCTACAAAACTACAAAGGTTTTCGTAGTCCGTCGTTCGAAGTCAATGAGAACTTGTTTTCTCAATACAACATTTTCAAACTTTCAAGAACGTGCTAGCAGAGTTCCCCCAAACTAAATCGTCTCATTTCGAATTCAAAAACCTCAGTGTAAATATTTGCAGTTTAGAAACTCCGGGAACCTCACGAAAATGTGTTATTATGGTGAATATATTAGCATCTTATTTGTCAAACGTCTTCTTAGTGAATATAATAATAATAATGTTTATTTATTTCTCCTCACAAAAAACAGACATTACATCTTAATTACAATGTTACGTGTATAGTCTAGAATATGTGAGAAGCTGGTGTAGGCATGAGAATGCCTGTATTTCAAATCATCAAGTCCCCACCCACGGAAAGAACAAGACCAGTTGTATTTGAGTGGTACTGATATAATAGCACTTTTTTATATAAGGTACGATTATATAATATTACAGTAGGAGAAACATGGGTAGGTAATTAAATTATACATTATTTTTTTAAACTAACATAAAAACTAAAACAAACGCCTCAGAATGTGTGTACTATACAATGTATGTTAGGGTGTGTTGTGAATTGTGATGTGTTATGAATTGTGATGTGTTGTGTCAAATATAACAGTTCACTATATATAAAATTCTTCAGTTACTGACTGATTAACTGACAGACAGACAACGCACAGCCGAAATCACTGGTCGTAGAAAGATGAAGGATTTTCTGAAATCCTTACAAGAACCGGAAAAAACGGGATATTTATCTAAGTGTTTGTAGTTAAGAAGTCAACCTTCACTAGAATTAGTAATATCGATACTATGGTCTGTTATTCGATCAGAAAATGTTATGAAGTTGTCTGTGTATTCAAGAGATCGATCTCCGAAGTCCGGTTTTAAATAGGTGAACGCCGTTAGCAAATTAGAACTACTCCATCTCTCAGAGGGCACGTTGAGCTGTCACTCACAACTGTCAGTTGAGATCGGTTTCATGAAATTCGGAAGCCTTTGCATATTCGACTGGTGGTTAATAAATAGATAATTTAATTTGTTTGTAGATATTACGTATTGTATTTAAGACAGCTGTCCGCGTGAACAAGATAGTATTTGGATGCTTCGGTTGAAATGGCAGGTCAAGTCTTGTATGAAAGAAACGTTGTGTATGTTTTTTAGAGGGTTCAGGTATTCCATAATGGTGTTTCATATGAACTTTCAAATCCTTATTCTTGGAAATTAATGGAACTTGGTACGCGTATGCAGGATACATAGGTATAATAACGTAGTAAGTAAGTTAAATCAACTTTTTTTAGGAAAGAGTTCAGAGGGAATGAGAGAGTGACTTTTCACAAAATAGAGAACTTAATAAGGGTTCCGTTTCTTACGGATATTTGGAACCCTAAAATTTATCTCCGTTTTCCTCTGAAGTCTTTTTCGAAAAAGTTCTTAACTACGTTTTTTAAGTACACGTTCGTTATGTCAAAGTGTACGCTTAGGTTAACACAACCGAGTACGTTAGAAATTCGCACTTGGCCTCGTTAAGTCTTCAGTTTCCTACAAATAGCTTATACTTGTTACTGTTGTTCTTACACCGGCGGTAATATATATTTCTAGCTTTTGCCCGCAAATTCGTACGCGCATATCCCATTTCTCCCGGTCCGTAGAAAAATCGGGAAATACTCTCTTAGTCTACTTCTGATGCGTAGAACGCGGGGCACCTTTTTTGAGGCACTATGTGGGGAGAATGGTCAGGTAGCTTATTTCTCATTTTATCGTTCTCTGCACATCCTGCCTTAGACACCTACTTTGTGTTTCTATTTTTTATTCTTGTTTGTTTACTACTAACACTAGTTTTTAAGACATATTACTTACAAAATGGGCTATATTGTTGTCCGAAATTGCTAAATAAAATAAATATTAGTGCCATCTTACGGAGTGTAGGGATGCTACATGTCAAATTTTAGCCCTCTGCGATCAGTAGTTACAGTTGTACGTTGTCTGTCTGCCACTCAATCAGTCAGTAACAGAAAAAAAATGTATTAGGATATATATATATATATATATATATATATTATTTTACAAACATCGAAACTTAAAACAAATATAGAGCAAGTCTGGGCTAAGGCGCGGCAGCTTGAAGAAGCTAATTTTAAATCGGATCGATCCAATCAAACCTATACCCTTGGACCACTTTCTATATTTATTTAGAGACTATCTGAGTTCGTACACGTGATACTTTCGTATGCTAAGGCAGCTATGTCTGACATGCCTGGGTTTCGAGGTATCTGCCAGGGTTATGTAACTTGTTCGAAAGAGTCACCGCGGCCCTGGAACGCAAAGGGCACTAGGAGGAACACGGATGGGTTTTAGTCAGTAAGAGTCTGACACTGCCTTCTGCTCCACCTAGAGCGGGAGGAGTCATTTGATGATTCCCCTTCCTTAAAAAACGGTTACTAGGCATATGTATATTATGGCGTAACTTTCACTATGGTTTAACTGAAAATACAACAAGGGGAGCGGATCCCTGGGTCCGATCCTCGTGTTGTAGGTCCCAATTTCTCTCAGTCCGGTCCCAGTTTTTCCCAATACATATTTTATCGTGACCTTTCGAGCAACTTGATACTGATGGCTATACAAACTTCTTGTATATACAGACTTGTTTTGATAAGTTAAATTCAAATTAAACGATTGAACTGTCTGTAGTTCAATCGTTTAATTTGAATTTAACTTATGAAAACAAGAAAAATCATGAAAAATGTGACTCAAACGAAGTTGCACGAGTTCTGACTCGTTTGCGTCACATTTTTCATTAATGCTCGGCTCTTGTTAGTCGTAGCGTGATGTTATATAGCATATAGCTTGCCTCAATAAATGAGCTATCCAACACTTATAGATTTTTTCAATTCGGACCAGAAGTTTCTGAGATATGCGCGTTCAATCATACAAATAAACACACTCTACAGCTTTAAATTTTAGTATAGATATGTTTTATTATAAAGCTAATTGTGACGTTTTGATAGATGTAAGTACACCAGCTCGTGAAGTGCAACTCTGTGATTTATTCTTTGGCCTTCCTCCAGCTTTCCATAACTTCAATAGAAACAGCACTGGGTACGGAGACAATGCAAAAGTGTCCACTGTCCTTTTCAGTAGCCCGAACGTTAGAATTATATGCTCGATCAACAAGGTTCGCCCCGTACATCGGACGGTAAAAATGTACATGTGGTGACAGAGTGAACTCATTTCATTTGCCTAGCCTTTTTCCAACTATATTGTGGCTTCCAGTCAGATTTAGCTGAATACCAGTATTTTACACGGAGCGGCTGCCTACCAGACCTCCACAACCCGTTAACTGGGTAACACGGCACTTCATGGCAAGACTGGAGTCAGATTAACTGGCTTCTGATTATCTGTAACGACTGCCAAAGATCTACAAATGACAGCCGGGACCAACGGCTTAACGTGCTTTCCGAGACACGGAGGAAACTCGGTATATTAAGATGGTCACCTATCCACAGACCAAGCGTTGCTTAATCCATGAAGATCGACCCGTGCGGCTGTTATTGTCTATTATCTAGCCTCGAGCTCCTCACACAGAGTGAACTGCGTACTATATATTTATGCCTGTCCATGTTTCTCGCAAGGTAGGTGTTATTAATAAAAATGCTTTTATTTTAATCGAAAAAAAGAGGGTGAGAGGGGGTACGCGCTTATGACGTGCGATCATCGCGCGAATCGCAATTGTCACAATTCAGGACACCATCGATTATTTGACGCGACTACAAGATCTGAGGGCACCCGATCGCGTTAACGTAAGCGTTCGCTTATGTCAAATTGTTTAGAAAAAAAATGTTTTCCGTTACTGTCACCAGACGGCGCTTATCCAGTTTCAATACAAATTGTCGTTTACGCTAACGCGATCGAGAGCGTTAAAAAACTCGCACTAAGGCCATTACTGGTTTGACGAATGAAGGCGACGATCGCGTATTCGTACCGTAATTGCTTTGTATCAGAACGACATCTAATGGTTCAGTTTCTTCCACTGTTCAGAAAGAGCGTACCACATAAATATTTACTTAAAAAAACAAGCCATAATTTGAACGGATAAAGTTCAATACCCAAGTGAGACTAGTAGGAAAGGCAGTCAATATTAAACTAAGAACAATGAATGGGGCGGGGAGACATTTTTGGGAGATATTGCCTCATAAAGATAGTCGCCCCTGATCAGCTGCAGCAAACAGGATTTTTATTAGCAATCGTTACTAGCAAGGGGAGGTAGGGCTGTCAGAAATGAGAAAAGTGAAATTAAGTTTAGGAAAAAAAATATTTACCTACTTTTTTAGGGTTCCGTACCCAAAGGGTAAGCAACGGAACCCCTATTACTAAGCCTCCACAGTCCGTTCGTCCGTCCGTCTGTCTGCCAGCAGGCTGTACTATATCTCGAGAACCGTAATAGGTAGACAATAACAGTTGATATTTTCACAGATTGTATGAGGAGCTAGTGGCTAAATAATAACAGCCGCACGGGTCGATCTTTAAGGTTAAGCAACGCTTGCCAAGGTTGGTCAAATCTCAAATCTCAAATCGTTTATTGCAATCCATAATGTCAAAATACAGGTGGTAAGAATAAATACATAGAAACAATTATGGACCCTGTCGGGCACAGCAAAACTTTGAATAATTAGGAGAGAGGAAGAGCGCTTTAAATACAGCCGCACGGGTCGATCTTCAAGGTTAAGCAACGCTTGCCAAGGTTGGTCTGTGGATGGGTGACCATCTTAACATAGCGAGTTTCCTCCGTGCCTCGGAAAGCACGTTAAGCCGTTGGTCCCGGCTGTCATTTGTAGATCTTTGGCAGTCGTTACGGATAGTCAGAAGCCAGTAAATCTGACACCAGTCTTGCCATGAAGTACCGTGTTACCCAGTTACTGGGTTGTGGAGGTCTGGTAGGCAGCCGCTCCGCGTAAAATACTGGTATTCAGCTAAATCTGGTTTGACTGGAAGCCGACCCCAATATAGTTGGGAAAAAGGCTAGGCAGATGATGATGATGATGAGGAAGAGCGCTTTAAATAATTTATAAAAGTTTATTATTTCCTGTCCAACTTGTATGCAATTAAGTACATTATTTGAATAGAATCTGATTTATTTATTGTTATTATTAATAGAGTACTATATCGTTTATTTATTTATTTATTATTATTAATGGAATAGCATGTCATATATTTATTATTATTAATCGGATAGTATTTTATTCATTTATTACCAATAGGATAGGATGTCATTTATATATTATTGTTAATTGGATATGATGTCATTTTTTATTATTATGAATTGAATAGATTGTCATTCATTTATTTATTTATTATTATTGATAGAATAGCATGTCATGTATTTATTATTATTAGGTTTGCATTTATCCTGTTATTATTAAAACTTATCCGTAAGGAATTCTTCCAATGTGTAGTAGCTTTTTTCAATTAATAATTGTTTTAACTTATTTAAAAATATACTGGTTTTGTTTTCTTGCTTTATATTTTCCGGTAGTTTATTGTATATTTTAATCGACATAGAATATGGACCAGTAGCATGTAACTTGAGGCGGGACGGAGGCAAATTTAACCTATTTTTATGGCGCAGCGAATAGTTTGTATGTATGTCTCCCCGTGTTCTGTAGGAACCCCCGTGTTCTGGTCTGTAGATGGGTGACCATCTTAACATAACGAGTTTCCTCCGTGCCTCGGAAAGCACGTTAAGCCGTTGGTCCCGGCTGTCATTTGTAGATCTTTGGCAGTCGTTACGGGTTGTCAGAAGCCAGTAAATCTGACTCCAGTCTTGCCATGAAGTACCGTGTTACCCAGTTAATGGGTTGTGGAGGTCTGGTAGGCAGCCGCTCCACGTAAAACACTGGTATTCAGCTGAATCAGGTTTGACTGGAAGCCGACCCCAATATAGTTGGGAAAAGGCTAGGCAGATGACGATGATGATTTTCTCAGATTGTATATTTCTAGTACCGCTATAAACATTAGGGTATATGGTACGGAACCCTTCATGTGCGTGTCCGACTCGCACTTGGCGGGTTTTTTCATATTTCGTGATATATTTGGAGTTAAATTAATTAAATCTCCTGTCTAGCTAGCTTAGCTGCCTAGCCTTTTCCCAACTATATTAGAGTAGGCAACTTTGCAGCTGAGTGTCAATGTTTTACCTTCACAACCAAGTTACTGGGTACCTCGATACCCTTTCGCAAGACTGATGTCAGATTTGCAGGGTTTTGACTACCCGATACTACTGTCAAAGATGTTAAATTCTTCTTCTTATCGTGTGGGCAGTAAGGTCTAAAGAGTCCACACACCCCAGTGTCAGAGTTTCTCTAAACCACCTCAAGGGCCTCTGACATGATGTTCAAATTACCGCCGAGAGCAACGGGCTGATGAGCTATCCGAGGCACGGAAGAAACCCATCCGCAGACGGACCTCGGCAAGCGTAGCTTAACTTCAAAGTTCTATCCGTGTGGCTGATTTTATTGATATTACGAGGTCCTGTTTCATAAAAAGTACTAGAAATGAATAAATTAAAGTTAGAAGACAATCCAAGCCCATTAACTCGAAGTACCAGGGACGCATATATTGTAGGAGTATACTACGGAAACATTTATGTGTGATATGACAAAGCGAACGACGACAACAGCTGCGAGCATACGCTTGAGTCTCTCACAATAAATTCCGTGCGAGGAATTATATGCAAAGGTTTTGACAGTCTGAATGCATGCAGTATTCTGGGGAAAGGGAATATTTAGTGATGGTAGTAGGATTAGGGATTATGGGCAAAAAACCATATTATAGATGTTATAAAAGATTATGGTAAAACTAACTATCTTTTGTTTTTGCCCGCGACTTCGTACACGCATATCCCGTTTTTTCCCGTTCCCGTAGGAACTTCAGAAAGTTCTCTACGTGCTCCCACACTTCTCAAGGAAACTATATGCCAAATTTCAGCTTACTACGACCAGTAGTTTGGGCTGTGCGTTGTCTGTCAGTCCCTCAATCAGTTAGTAACGGATTTTTTTTATAAATTGGACTTTAATATGGGAATCTTCTGTAACATTTATTTTTTAATGGATTTCCAACTAGCATTGTGAAATTATTACTCATAAATTTGAATTTCAGAATGTTGCTAGCTGTGTTAACATATTTTCATGACGGTTAGTTTTTACTTTACTTTTATGTGTCTTGCGCGAGTCCCAAAAAAACATTTTTCCTTCTATCTAAAATTATGATACACTGAGCACATCCCTCATTCTA
This sequence comes from Lacanobia oleracea, assembly GCA_950371165.1. Lineage (NCBI taxonomy): Eukaryota > Metazoa > Arthropoda > Insecta > Lepidoptera > Noctuidae > Lacanobia > Lacanobia oleracea. The sequence continues at coordinate 19,118,364 of OX493406.1, forward strand.
TCAATGAACCTATATGCTTCTACAGATCATAATTGTTGTGATCGGCTAAAAATAAAACCATTTTAAGTTTTCGAAAGAAATAATATTTCCTTTTTTCAACAACCCTGTTCTTTAGCCGAAAGGCGACGATGCGCGGAAAATAAAAGTTTCCCGCCAATAGTAGGGAAAACGACATTTGTTACACGCGTTACAGGGTCTCCCTTACAAACTGTACCTACGAACCAAAAACATTCTACTGGGAAAACAGAATAGGTTCAGCCGTAACAGAATTTGGACTGTATTTGGCCGCAAATAAAGCATAATTATCGAGTTTTATGGAAAGTTCAGCTTTATAGAGACAGTTCAGCGTTGTCTTTGTTAGTCATCTTTTGCTGTCTGTTTTTATTTATCTATTGATTTGCACGCGTTTTCCACAATCTCACCTGATGGTAAGCGATGATGTGGTCGAAGATAGAGCACGCTTGCCTAGAAGTAACTTATTCACTCTTGACTTAAAGACTCCCAGGTTAGACTACGCATGTTTTATTTATGGCCTGCTCCTGCTTGTTGCTAACAGCCTGGTACTTAAGTACAACTACATGAATTTGCCATTTCATGTTAGTTGGCCATATATTGTCATAAATCATTTGACAATAAGCTTACCTATAGCGACTTTTTGCACACATACACACATGTTGATAATAAAACAAATAATATAGTCACGTTATGGAAGGTTATTAGTCACTCATCATTTGCCTAACCTTTTCCCAACTATATGGGGGTCGGCTTCCAGTCAAACCGGATTTAGCTGAATACCAGTATTTTACGCGGAGCCGCTGCCTACCAGACCTCCACAACCCATTAACTGGGTAACCCGGTACTTCATGGCAAGACTGGAGTCAGATTAACTGGCTTCTGACTATCCGTAACGACTGTCAAAGATCTACAAATGACAGCCAGGACCAACGGCATAATGTGCTTTTCGAGGCACGGAGGAAACTCGGTATATTAAGATGGTCACCCACCCATCCACATACCAACCTTGGCAAGCGTTGCTTAACCGAAGATCAGCCACGAGCTCCAAGGTAACTAGTCACTACCGACAGTTAAACATCTATATTACGAGGGCAGTAGATGGAACACGGATGGGTTTTAGTCAGCAAGGGTCTGACACTCCCTTCAGCTCGGCCTAGGGCGGAAGAAGTCATTTGATGATTTCCCATCCTTAATAAAATACCTACTATACGACGTGCCAATTCATCTTGATTCCGTTGTAAAAAGGGGATAGTGGTATGTGTTCCGTCTCTCACTCATAACAAAATAATGGTGGTTTCAAGACGCCGCTTTCAAGGCTCAGTGAGTTCATATTAGCAAGAAAATAAGGCTTTTCATTTTATTTATTACTAGGTAACCCACGCAACTTCGTCTGCGTCACATTTTACATTAATGGTCCACTCCTATTGCTCATACAAATCACGCTAACATCACGCTATGATTCAAAGAATCTTTGAATCATTACTCAATAAATGGGCATTAAAAGATTTTTTTCATTTTGAACTAGCAGTTCCTGAGATTAGCGCGTTCAACCTAACAAACAAACTCTTTATAATCTTCTTCTAATATTTGGTCTTTACCTATAAAATTGCCGTTCTATAGTACTGGCCATTTCAAATCAAAATAATTTTTGTTTGGCTAAGAATTCTAATTGCAAATTAATTTTATTTTAAAAACATGGTTTTTTTTTCCAAAAGTAGTCATTTGTTTATTGATTAGTGTTACATTTTCATCGCATTTCAATCTTTTTCGTCATCATGGATACGTTAAAAATTCGAGTAATTATGGAATATGAATACCGTCGTGGCAGCAACGCGGCACAAGCGGCACGCAACATCAACGACGTTTACGGAGCTAACACTACAAACCAACGCACCACCTGTTATTGGTTTGCTCGCTTCCGTTCTGGAAATTTTGACCTGAAAAATGAACCTCGCGGTCGTCCGAAGACTGGTCGACAATGACGAATTAAAGGCAATTGTGGAAGCTGATGATACACAATCTACGGCTGAATTAGCAGCAGCTTTCGACGTTAGCGTCAAAACAATATTGGTCCATTTGCGTCAAATTGGCAAGGTAAAAAAGCTTGACAAATGGGTGCCCCACAAACTCAATGATCGCCAGCGCGAAGTACGCGTCGAGACGTGCCTTGCACTGCTCAATTGACACACAAATGAAGGAATTTTGAACCGCATTGTTACTTGCAATGAAAAATGGATTCTGTTTGATAACCGCAAGCGCTCAGCAAGTTGGTTGGATCCTGGTTCAGCACCTAAACAATGCCCTAAACGAAAACTTACCCCTAGAAAAGTGATGGTCACTGTTTGGTGGTCTAGCGCCGGTGTGATTCATCACAGCTTCTTACCAAACGGGGTGAGCATTACTGCAGATGTGTACTGTGAAGAACTGAACACAATGATGGAGAAGCTGGCACATCTCCATTGGTCAATCGCTCGTCTCCGCTGCTCCTGCACGACAACGCGTGACCTCATACTGCACAGCAGACGGTCTCCAAGTTGCAAGAACTGGGGTTGGAAGCTCTCCGTCATCCGCCCTACTCACCAGACCTTGCGCCTACAGACTACTACTTTTTCCAGAATTTGGATAACTTCTTGGCGGGAAAAAAATTCAATACCCGAGAGGCAGTACAAAATGCCTTTAAAGAATTTGTTGCCTCCCGTCCAGCTGATTTCTTTAAGAAGGGTACCCAAAGGGTATCCAACGGAACCCTATTACTAAGCCTCCACTGTCCGTCCGTCCGTCCGTATATCTGTCAGCGGGCTGTATCTCAGGAACCGTAATAGGTAGACAGTTGAAATTTTCACACATTGTATATTTCTATTGCCGCTATAACAACAAATAGTAAAAAATAAGGTTTATGGTACGGAACTTCTTCGTGTGCGAGTCCGACTCGCACTTGGCTGGTTTTTTGTGTAAATTTGGTACTTTTTTTTATTTATGTGCAAATCAACGTTTTCCGAAATAGCTAGTATTAGTGGTTAAAATGTCATGATACATGGCAAATCCATTACATTTGGGTACAATTTTTTTCACTGCTACATAGCCATTCTTTCTAGAGCCCCCGAAGAATCGCAGGTGCGTTACCACTCCAGAAACAAAGTTAAAATGCCTCACGTAGCAGTAATTACATCGACAACCCTTCAAAAGGAGACCCAGTACCGCTGTTTAGCGGTAGAAACACGTCGGACGTGACCGGCTGTCAGAATGGCATGTTTAGTTCAAGTTACATGCAGTTAGAAGTTTTCCTTAGTGAGGGAGCTGGCATGAATATTATGTAACTACTGTAAACGTGCGAACGGGGATGATATTTGATTGCTGCTGTAAATGTTACGTAATTAATTTTATTAAATAAGTTCAGGAAAACTTGTTCAATAAAAAGAAAATGACTAAAATAAAAGTTGAAAAAAAAAATTTAAACTCCTTTTCTCAAACATATTGGGGTCGGCTTCTAACCAAGCCGGTTTCAGCTGAATACCAGTGTGTTACTTAGATACGAGACCTTCACAACCCGTTAACTGGGTGACATGGAAGTTCTTGGCAAAACTAGAGTTAAATTCTGACAATCCGTAATGACTGCCAAAGATCTAAAAATGACAGTCAGGACCAACGGTTTAACGTGCTTTCCGAGGCATAGAGAAACTCGGTATGTTAAGTTGGTCGCCCATCCACAGATCAACAAGATAAACGCTTGCCAGAAAATTTACTTCCTAAGCATCCTGAACAACTTTCTAAAGAAATCGCTTAGGTCCCAGCTCATGCACTCTACCCTTCCTTTTGGGTTATTCGTTGAGCAGAAGTGTGCTAAAGAGGTGAAAAGATTGTTGTATTTGTGAATGTTAAAATAATTTTATTCCTGAAAAAAAGTGTTTTATCACGTATACCTAAAATAAGCCTCTGTTTGATCGTTTAAGGTCAAGAGAGTTATTTAATAAAGTACTGCCATTATCTTTATTATATTGAGAACAAAACCCTCTTATCCTTAAAAGAAAAATGGTATAATAAAAACATCGCTTCAGAAAACAAGGTACCATCATTGAGGTAAGAACTTCTGCGAAATATCCGTAGAAGGTCCTCATAGATAATGCACTTGTCAACCAGGGATAGTGTTTCTGAGTAAAATGGGAGATATATGGGGTGGCCACAGAGTAGGGTTAAATGGAGTAATTTGATGGACAAATGAGAATGTTTTCTTTTCTTTATTTTAGTTACGCTGTGCCATAACATAAAGTCTAATATAAAATTTACTGTCGCGAGCTGTATTCGTATTAATGATAGAGCCTGATTTGAACATGCATGATTAAATATCAATTCATTGACAATCAGTCCTCCAATTTTTTAATTTGTCGTGTAGATTCCATAGGTTTATCTAAGTGCCATTGTCGAAACAAATGAGTAAGTTGATTTGAGCATAGTGCTCCTCGTAGCAAACTATCAATTACAACCCACATAATTTCGAAGATATACATATTTGCTCATTTAAAAACCGGCCAAGTTCGAGTCAGACTCGCATACGATGGGATAGGAGAGGGGCGGGGATTTGTTGTTATAGCGGCTATAGAAATACACAACCTGTGTTAGCTATCCATTTAAACATTATTCCGTGGCTTCTGCGCAGTGCTAAGCCTGTCGGACATCAAGCTTATGTCCAAAGGATGTCTAAGTAGGTGTGAGCATTCTGTTGAACCAGGATCGTTTCGCTAAATAGATGAACCATGTTGGTCTGGAGACTATCCTGATTAATAGATTTCTTTGAGTTCGTTATGTCGTTTGAAGGTTTTTAAGGGGGGAAAGTTAAATGCAATATTAATAGGATTAGTCATCTGCCTAGTCTTTTCCCACCTATAGTGGGGTTGGCTTCCAGTCAAGCCAGATTTGCTGAATACTATTTTACGAGGAGCGGCTACCTACCAGACCTCCACAACCCATTAACTGGGAAACACGGTACTTCATGGCAAGACTGGAGTTAGATTAACTGGCTTCTGACAATCCGTAACGACTGCTAAAGATCTACAAATGACAGCCGGGACCAACGGCTTAACGTGCTTTCCGAGGCACGGTGGAAACTAGGTACGTTAAGATGGTCACCCATCTACAGACCAACCTTGGCAAGCGTTGCTTAACCTTGAAGATCGACCCGTGCGGCTGTTATTATCTAGCCACGAGCTCCTCCTTAATAGGAATAGTATATAACTATAACTTTTCAAGGGTACCGATTTTTAATTTAATTTCACTGAAATTGCCTCGTTTACATTTCAGAAAATCAAGAAAACATGAAATGTTTTCAGAAATGAATTCTCAAACTCGAGTTATTTATTGCGTTCAAACGTTCTGAAGTAAGAAACTTGAACTAAGCCATTATTAGGCGTACACGCAGCAATTAATTATTACCAGCAAGAGATTTATTGTCACTGAAGTGTTTTCATTATTACACTGTCTTGCAGAATACAAAGTCAACTGTTTAATTTTATGAAGCTTTAGTGACAAAATTCTTGGAGCTTGTCACGGCATTTCTTACAAACTCATCATCATCATCATCTGCCTGGCCTTTTCCCAACTATATTGGGGTCGGCTTCCAGTCAAACTGGATTTAGCTGAATACCAGTATTTTACGCGGAGCGGCTGCCTACCAGACCTCCACAACCCAGTAACTGGGTAACACGGTACTTCATGGCAAGACAGGAGTCAGATTTATACTGGCTTCTGACTATCCGTAACGACTGCCAAAGATCTACAAATTACAGCGGGACCAACGGCTTAACGTGCTTTCCGAGGCACGGAGGAAACTCGCTGTGTTAAGATGGTCACCCATCCACAGACCAACCTTAGCAAGCGTTGCTTAACATTGAAGATCGACCCGTGCGTCTGTTATTATCTAGCCACGAGCTCCTCCTTAATAGGAATAGTATATAACTATAACTTTTCAAGGGTACCGATTTTTAATTTAATTTCACTGAAATTGTCTCGTTTACATTTCAGAAAATCAAGAAAACATGAAAAGTTTACAGAAATGAATTCTCAAACTCGAGTTATTTATTGCGTTCAAACGTTCTGAAGTAAGAAACTTGAACTAAGCCATTATTAGGCGTACACGCAGCAATTAATTATTACCGGCGAGAGATTTATTGTCACTGAAGAGTTTTCATTATTACACTGTCTTGCAGAATACAAGTCAGCTGTTTAATTTGTAATTTTATGAAGCTGTAGTGACAAAATTCTTGGAGCTTGTCACGGTATTTCTTAAGGTGGATACACACACTGCGAGGCATGCGCAGCGCACGGTCGCTTATCGCATGCTTCGCAATATGTGGACGATCATATTCGAGGTGAGGCATGACTGCCCAGGCACATTTACAACAAAACGTGTGCGTTGCGAGGCGTGCGCGGCGCCTGCCTCGCAATGTCTGTATCCACCTTTACAAACTCGTTAATCTTAATTTCGGAAAGAATGAGAGTAATTTCAAATGATTAAGTATGAGGTATTGAAAAGACTATTAAAGTATATCAATAGTCTTTTCCACTGAAAAGTTCTAATTAGTCAGTTAGATTATCAAAAAATATTTGACCCGTTTTATTTCTTTTGTTACGTAAACCAAAATTGAAGATACGACGCTTTTAAAATTCTCAATCACGACGTGGTATAAATTTTAGTGCGTTCTGACGTCACAAGCCCTCACTCCAGTTTTATCTTTGGTTATTTTCACTGATTTACAAAAACAAAAAATACATTTCCATTGTTTTTCAGTCCTCTAACTGACGGACTAAATAAATTTGCAATTTATTGATGGTGGAAACTAGCCTGTTATTTATTTATTTATTTAAACTTCATGTACAATAATAGGCGGACTTAATGCAAAAAGGCATTATGTCGTTATGTAAGAGTCGATTTTTTTTTGCGATTTCAGGATTAAATCCACACTCAAAGTTGTTCATAGTAATGAGTACAATAACCCTTTAACAGGATTTGGGTTTATTCTGTAACACGTTGTATATCCTTACTAATATTATTAATGCAAAAGTAACTCTGTCTGTCTGTCGCGCTTTCACGCCAAAGCTACACAACCGATTTAAATGAAATTTGGTACAGTGATAGTCTAGAGCTTGAGAAAGGACATAGGCTAAGCTAAAGTTTTTTATCCCGGGAATATGTTCCCTAGGGACCACGTGGGCGAAGCCGCTGGCAGAAGCTAGTAAACAAATAAATACTTACAGAAAGAAATAAAGAACTGTTAAAAGCGATCTGCTTATAAAACATTTTATAAAATGTAACTCCTTCAAATCGTAAGTTTTCCAGCAGAGAGTAAGATAATCATTAATCAGATTAAATGAAAAAAAAAAATGTTACGAAATATTATTAAAAAAGGATATTTATTTAAGTTTTTAAGTCGGAATTTTATCATAATTATCGTTTCTAAAACATGTAGTCTCATTATAATCGTTCTACTTTTTTATTTCTTTAACATAACAAGGCTCAAACCAATATTTATTTTCACGTCTAAAATTCAACAAAAGAACAGATACATTTCGATGTTTGGCTAACATTTTCATCGGTTTTATTTGCTTAATGAAATCATCTGGAATACAAACAAAGCAAAATATTATTCGGGCCGTAATAATTTGTTTTCGATTGTACGCTGGTTTATATATGGAATTAATAAGTACGAACCAATGGCGTGTTTTGTCTATTGATATAAAGTACACAAAGCAGGACAGAACAATGTGGCGACGCTTGGGGAGGCTTTTGTCCAGCAGTGGATGTCTATCATCTCTGCCTAGCCTTTTCCCAACTATATTGGGGTCGGCTTCCAGTCAAACCGGATTTAGCTGAATACCAATATTTTACGTGGAGCGGCTGCCTACCAGACCTCCACAACCCATTAAGAGGGTAATATTGTACTTTATGGCAAGACTGGAGTCAGATCTACTGGCTTCTGACTATCTGTAATGACTACCAAATATCTTCAAATGATAGCCGGGACAGTGCATTCCCGGCACGGCAGAAACTTGGTATGTTAAGATGGTCACCCATCCACAGATCAACCTTGACAAGCGCTGCTTAACCTTGTAGATCGACCCGTGCGGCTGTTATTATCTAGCCACGAGCTCCTCAATCAGTGGATATCTATCGACTAGTAATATATTTTTTTAAATTAGCGAATATTTTTTTATTGCTTTAATAGATAAATTGTTTTTTTTTTTTAATGTTTGTGTTTGAACTTTTTCCAATTACCATCGTTAGGTACTAATGATATTTACATATTTGTTTGCTCGTTCGCTTTCACCCCTAAATTGCCAAACAAAATTCCATGAATTTTGGTATATTAAAACAGCTAGGTAAAAATAAAATCAAGTATATCTGTTATAACTAATCCTCGATCGTATCACACCTGTCAGAGCACACATTAAAACAACCTGTGCCGCCCTCTCGCGGCATGAATAATTTAAAATGTTAAAATCTACGTGTTTACGGAATATCCTGGATTTAGCTATGAAACCCAATTAGTAGAATAATCCTATACATATTTAAAACACAAGAGAATGAGAAGATCAACCTATACAGGATGTTTTAGATTTGCGTGTTTATATTTAAAGGTGATGTTCTGTTTTGATAAAAAATAAAGAAATGATAAAAAAAAATCGACCAATAACTACTAAAACGTCCCATTTTGTTTGGTTGCTATTGTTTGTTTACTGTATAATGAGACTTGCACTTCGCCCGCAACTTCGTTTGCGTGAGATTAGTATTGCAATTTTCGTAAGGATCTCTATTTTTTCGATAATAAATTATAGCCTATGTTACTTCCTGATAATTTTGCTTTCATTTTGTAAAAAAAATGGTTAAAATCGATCTAGTAGTTTCGGAGCCTATTCGGTACAAGCAAACAAACAAAAATAAATTTCCTCTTTATAATATTGGTTTAGATTCAGTACATCGTCTTAATTATGACCACGCACATTCTGAAGCACGCTATACATACAATACAATACATACACATTTTCATGTACAGGATGTCCTTTTGAAGAGTACAGGAATTAATTTATCGAGTTCTATAGAAATTTCCCAATAATGTGGTTTCCATTGTCATCAGTGGGACAATTGTGCCGAAGTTCGCTTTATTATTATTATATTTAAAACCTTTATTGTAATTGATAAGGGTTCCAGTTTCAGAGCCATTTCTGTGGATTCAAGAAATGTAAAATAAATTATAATTAGCTTGACAGCAATTAACTGTGTTGGTGTGTAAACGCGACTGTCCCTTTATTCATAAAAAATAATAGGGACCATTGAGTATTTTATTTTAAACTCATTTTTATCTTTATTATAATTTTGTTTTATGTAAATAGTGAATCGCTATGAAGAGCAACCATTTGCTTGAAAGTACACAAATATCGATAGGACTTTAGGCCAATTCTCGCACTTTTAAAATTCAAGAAGCAATTTTGATAAGTTGCCTTTTGGGATTAATGCAACCCTTTTTCTTTCATACTTTTCTCAATTAGTCGTCATGTTAGTAGTTAGCCTCGTTTTGACATAGTCGTTTCACTTCAACTTCTATAATAATTATTGTTGTTAAATTTTAAAGGGATAATTGATTCAAGAGACCTCCTATTTCGGTCGCTACTCTCCATGGTAACAAGTATTGTATCTTATGTAAGTCGATCTGATCATGTCATTAAGCACAGAATTAGTATTCACATGTCGTTTACTTCGGCTCTCCTACGTTTCTAACGCTTCGGGAAAAGTGTATTGAATAGCATTATTAAGACAGTGGAATACTATTATTATTCGTATCTAGATGTAAAATAGAACAGAATATATTTTTTCGACACAGACAGAACACAACAGCAACAAATACCTTATAAAAATACAGAACAATATTATAAAACCTCAAATATAACAACTTAATTGGGAGTTACATATTAGAGCCGTTTGGGGTTGAAACATTAGGGCCATGGGGTCCAAGTGCGCATCGAGTCTTTCGGGATATCAGTAAACAACTTGTCGACTGTTCACGTGACCAGATGGCTGGACTTTTCTTCGGCCAAAGAACCAGCATTGCGATTCAACGCGGCAATGCTGCCAGTGTTCTGGGCACTTTTGCCATTGACAGCGATGTGGATTACTTTTTTGATACCCAATGATTTTTTTTTTTTTTATACGCGTTTGTACATAATTTCTTGTTAATTAGTGTAGTTTTTTAAGTCTATAAAAATGTTCAATTTTAATTTGCCATAAAAAAGTTGTTATTCAGTTGACGGGTAAAATTTCCATTAGTGCCCGCTACTTTGGAAGTTCGTATTTTTTTTGTAGATAGTACTCACAAATAGAAAGCTTTTTACAGAGTTTCAAGATTCGGGGAGTCACAATTTACGAGATAAAATTCATTAAAGTTTCAATAAAAATTGGAAAATAGTGCGCCATTTGCAAATTTTTAGGTTAGATAAATTGTCGTGGTAGACGTCAAAGTTGACCATTTACGTTCCGTTGACGTTAGAAGTATTTTTTATAAACTTTATGTCCTGTTTTTTTCATAAATATAATTTTATTTTTAATATAATGGACACGTATTTTTAGTTTTTGTAAATCAATGAATATTGACAAAGATAAAACGCATCGAAACTCCGGAGTGGGGGCTCGTGACGTCAGAACGCATTAAAATTATACCACGGCGTGACGTATTCAGAACTTAAGTTCACGCAAACAAAAGAAAAAAAACGTGTCAAATTTTTTTTGATAATCTAACTAACGGACTAATTAGATTTTATCAGTGGACAAGCCTATTAGTTTATGTCGTTGTTTATGTCTATTAAATATTCTAGTCTATAAAGGAGATATATTCTATATTTCGAACACCATTCGCATTCACATAATCTCAGTCTATATCTGCCAAAAGCACCTCCCGTTTAGTTACTGTGACAAGATTGCAACTAGATTTTCAAGACATTTTTAAAATGATTAAAAAAAATAGAATTGGCCCTCAAAAGGCCAACCTTTTGAGGACCAATTCTATTTTTTTTTAAGCTACGCACGCACTTCTATCTCAGTCGCAATATGTCAAAACACCTTTAATTTCCTTGCCAGAGTCTGTGTTTCCTGATATCTACAACCTGGGAGCCTTAAAGTCAAGTGTGAATAGGTTACTTCTAGGCAAGTGTGCTCCATCTTCGACCACATCATCACTTACCATCAGGTGAGATAGTAGTCAAACGCGTGCCTATCAATAGTTAAAAAAGAAATTGACAGATTGCGATAGATGTGAATGCAAACGTTGCTTAAAAATTTTTAGAATCTGCTGTCTGTTCTACAGATTTCAAATGTTTAAAAAGGGCCGAGGTTCTTTCATATAATGTGTCACCTGTTTTCAATTTCACCTGGTCGTGCTAAACCCGTCCACGAAACCATTTAGATTACGTGTTCCCAAAGGTTAATGCGATTAACCTGGACGGCAGTAGCCTTGATCAGTAATAGACAATTCTTTTAGCAAACCTTTTCAGGTCACAAACGCTCCGTTTTTGTTTTTGTACAAGTATGTGAATTGGAGACATCGGAGGTTAACCTCTCTTAATGACGGATTTTCTGTATTTTTTGAGTCGGTAGGTATATTGCTCGGGTTTTGGTTAGGTTGTTGATAGATTACGTGGGGAAAGTCTAGTGAATATAGAAATTAAAAAAAAAACTGTGTGAATTGAGACGTACAAATAAAATAATAACACAATTGTACTTACTGCTTTTTCCATATAAATGCTATATCACGTAATTCCAAAAGCAAAATTCTATGCCTACATTATTTTTGATAAATATTTCATACTAATAACACTGCAACAATAACTTTTTCAATAAACCAAGACCGTTATTTTCGTTTCACTGAACCAAATAACTTCGTAGATAAAACGCTACATAAAAGAGATCGAGCTAAATTATATAAACAACAAAACAAGCCAAGCTAACTACGTCGGAATCATGTAAAGACCTGTAAACATGCCACTATTATACACTTTCATTGCATCCTGTGCATCTCTTAAAATTCTCAAAATCTTACCACAGACGGCAAACGTACTACATTATTTTTTTTAGTTGCCATCAAGGCAGCATTTATTTTTTAAATTGGCAATTTTTTTATCACTGTCACATAATAAAATACACGCGCGAATTTTTGACGTTCTATTTTTGAATTTAATTTTTTTGTTGACACTAGGGTTGGCACTTGTTTTTTTTTGGCTGTAATTGTTTTGTTTGTCGGAGTTTTATGTTGTTCGCGTTGTTTTCGTGTTGTTTCTGCGGGAGCGTGCGCGGTCGAGACGGAACAACCGCTCGTGTCGTCGCCGACGTTAGACTGAGTTGCGACCACCTATAAACTGTACAGACGGGCGCTGAAGTGATTTATCTTTTGATGTTTTAATTAGCAACTGAGGTTTGAAAAGTTCGAATGTAGGCAATTGAACTTTTTGGCTTTGTGTTCAATGGGTTTCGTTATCTTTACCCAGGTTTCTTCTGTGTACATAACATACCCTTAAGATGAAAGTGAAATATACTTAACGATTTTTTAGGAAAAAATTCTGTTAAGAAAAATAACTAGCAACATTATATCGCTGAAAACTTAACCGTTAACAGTGACCTATGGTGTAGAAAAACAGCAAATAAAACACAAAAGAAAAAGATACTAACTTTTATTTGTTACAATCATAACCTTTTCTACGTCAATAGTTTTACGAAAACGTAACCTTTTTGCTTCCATTGTATTGAGGTCTATGGCGTATATTAATATTTAATGCCTTAGTATTGAATGTGGGTAATAGTCCTTTTATCCAATAAGAGAACTTTTTGGGTTTCTGTGGTCCAGTTCGTTATTTGTCTTTCGATAAAAGCGGTCTCGGTGGAATGTAATTGACAATCATATATTAAGATGTCGCCTCTCCAATGTTAATACGAACTGCCCCGAGGAGTTCCGAAATTACACGAAGTCCCGACGACTCTTGGTATTATGAGTATTGTTATACTTATGAAGATAGGGGCTTTTTCGAAGGCCATAGTGACACTTAATAAGGTACTTAACGGAGAGAATTTGAATGACTGTGTAGAATTCTTTACTTATGTAAATTCCATCGATTGTTTGCGATCTGTATTAAGTATTAGGTAGATATATTTAGAAAATTTATTTTATAGAAGAAGCTATAGTTATATTCTTTTGATTTAAGTACATATTCTGCTGAACCCAAATAAATTAAAGTTAATATTTATTGGGGCGGGTGAGTATTATTTTTTATTTTATAATATCGTGTCATTTTAAGGCACCCATAACACGACAGGTTTTGCCCTCAGTTTTACTACAGTCAAGGCTGTAACTGGCGGATAACAGATCATGTAATACAGTCACTGATGGTTGCTAAACTGATTGGCGAAAATCTGGATATTTCATTAGTCACGACTTTTAAGTGAATGGGTCTGTTTTGTGTATGGAATTTTTTTTGACGTGTGTCGGTTGTCGATATCTAGTTGTAAACCTATCTATCATCTGCCTAGCCTTTTCCCAACTATATTGGGGTCAGCTTCCAGTCAAGCCGGATTAAGCTGAATACCAGTATTTTACGAGGAGTGGCTGCCTACCAGATCTCCACAACCCATTAACTGGGTAACACGGTACTTCATGGCAAGACTGGAGTCAGATTTACTGGCTTTTGACTATCCGTAACAACTGCCAAAGATCTACAAATGACAAATGACAGCAAGGACCAACGGCTTAACGTGCTTTCTGGAGCACGGAGGAAACTCGGTATATTAAGATGGTCACCCATCCACAGACCAACCTTGGCAAGCGTTGCTTAACCTTGAAGATCGACCCGTGCGGCTGTTATTATCTAGCCACGAGCTCCTCAGTTGTAAATCTATCTATATATCAACATTAATTGCAGTCTCATTATTCGTCGATATTGAAAACATATGAATTTTGAGTCCATTTAAAAATTACCTCAATAGCCTTCTTGGTCAAATACTGTTAACAAATTTTAAAGGCTCTCAGTAAAATTTTTATCAACCCTGTAAACGAAATAAAAAGCTGAGTGCCAACAATTAATAGACTATCCTTTTATTTCCCGTGAGCGCCGTAAAGGCTATAGAATAGGTAAGAAAACCTTCTCGTGTGCTGTGTCAACAAGCTTAGATTATTGCGTGGTGGCTATGTCAGCGTTATCACGGTGTTCAGAGGGTTTGGTCAGCAGCAGACATTCATCATCTGCCTAGCCTTTTCCCAACTATATTGGAGTCGGCTTCCAGTCAAACCGTATTCAGCTGAATACCAGTGTTTTACGTGAAGCGGCTGCGTACCAGACCTCCACAACCCATTAACTGGGTCCTGCTCCACAGTCACAGCTGCTGAGGTCCACTTTTTAGGTTTTTATATTTGGAAGAAATGCTCGCTCTCTTTTTTTATATTATTGTTATAATAATTATATACTATATTATTATTATTATAATTACTTATTTATTATTTTTGATGTAAGAACTTAATCGTTGTCTTTGTTAATTTATTTTTCATTATTTGGTCATTGACAACCATAGTTTTGTGTAAAGTAGAAGCATATTTTTCCAATTTTGTAAATGTGAGTACCATGAAGCCATTAACATTTTTATGTGATTACTTATAGTTTTACTTGTTGGACATGAACGAGCATGGTGGTTGAGAGCATGTCATGCTCACTCAATATCTCGCTGATGGCGGCGCGTGGGTTGGATCATTCGGTTCCCTTCGAAATAGTTGAGCTGAATGGTACCGATACACGCGTCATGTTCATGAACGGGCGCCGTCGGTTGAGACTGGTCATGTCTTAACTGCCATTGGCTCAATTTAATCTTTATATTTTAAATTCTTATAATAAGCCCTTTTTTTTCCTTTGCATTGTCCTCACATGCAGAAGCAACAGGTATATGTAACTTGGAATTTTGTAAAACAGAACATAATTTAAAAGAGTGTCCGTGGAGTTTCTTGCACGTTCTTCTCCATAGAGATTTACGATTTGGAACGTGCAAATAGCTTCCATGTTTTTGACTGACCGACCTTGACGTTTCAAAAGTGCCTGTAAATGGTCTATTTGAAATAAAATGCTTTGAATTTGAATTTGAATTTGACACGGTACTTCTTGGCAAGACGAGTCAGATTTACTTGCTTCTGGCAATCCGTAAACACAGCCAAAGATCCACAAATGACAGCCGGGACCAACGGCTTAACGTGCTTTCCGAGGCACGGAGGAAACTCGGTATGTTAAGATGGTACCCCATCCACACACCAACCTCGGCAAGCGTTGCTTAACCTTAAAGATCGACCCGTGCGGCTGTTATTATTTAGCCACGAGCTCCTCAACAGTCGACATTGCAGGGTTAAAATTCGGTGATTATTTTCCCCCCTTGTTTATAAAAATAATCTCGACTCTGTTTAACGAATAATGTTAAACAGACGAATGTTATTTTTTAGCCACGACCTCCTTAGCTTATTGATGACAAACATACTCAATTCAATAATCCTAGCCTTTAACCAATTATGTTGGGTTTGACTTTCAGTCTAAACGGCTGAGTACCAGCGGGTCTAAAAAGGCCACTTTTGTAGAATCGTAATATAAATCACACAACAATCTGTCAAATTTAATATTCATCTTTACCGCTAACGCATTAGGTTCAAGGTTGATTGGGAAAATTTGACAGTGATGGATAGCGTGATGTGCTTTCTGATTTCGCTAAAGTGGTCTATTTAGACCCACAGTATTTTAGAAAAGCTGAAATATCGTCTGCGTCACATTTTTTATGAATTCTCCGCTCCTATTGATCGTAGTGTGATATTATTATAGTATATAGTAGGGGTAGCCAAACTTGATTAGACCCAAGATCGACTTTTTAGTGACGAAACCCTGCGAGAACTACTAATTTTATAGGTACTTCTTAAAATTACAAATGTAACAGTAGGTAAAGTTCATACAATTATGTAGTATTTTTCAATTTACTATATTGACATAACCTATTTAGTAATAACATAGTTGTTCGATCGCGATCGACCGATTGGACATCCCTGGTCTAGCCTTCCTTGAAAATTAGCCAAAAAATGTTTATGTAAATGTTTTTTTTTTACATTTTTATCCATAGCAAAAATACTTAAATGCTGTGTTTACTATCCAATACTAGAATATTTTTTAAATTCGAACCAGTAGTTGCTAAGATTAGTGTATTAAAACCAAAAAATAAAAAAATACTGAATACCACCTCCACAATCAAGTCCATTGTCGACTACACCATCGCTTTACCTCAGGTGATTCTGTCAAGAATAAGTTTACCCTCATCATCATCATTATATTAGCCGAAGACGTCCACTGCTGGACATAGGCCTCCCCCAAGTGTCAACAACCAGTCCTGTGCATCTCGCATCTACCACCCAGATCCAGTTTAACCTATTGATGCCATTAAGACCTCCAAAATGTTTCAATCACAAAACAAAGACTCCAGCAGTAAATTCCACTCCTTAGGTGTATGTACAGTCGTACACTGGACTTCCAAAAATATGCATGAAATATGTATTTATTAGAGTCTAATAAAAATCGCTATCGTCTAATAATTAGGCGATAGCGTACAACCGAAGCCAAATGTAAAGATTATTCTTGATAAGAATGCTGGAAAATTAAGTTACCTACCTGCGTTTGTCAGTAAGATAAATTCTCAATTTATAACCTGTAATTGGAATTTCCAGCCCTGTAATAGTTCCGTCGTTACGTTACAAAGAGATTTTATCGGCTACTACGTATATAGAAGATTTATGAATATGCCTTTGCCTCAGACCATTCAAAGAAAAAATAAAAGAATTGATGGTTTATATAATAATATACGGTAACTATTCGGTATTCGGCAAATTTTTTCACTACTTAGTATTCGGCCAAATATTACGAACCATTCCGCCGAATACTGAATTATAATTATGAAGAAGAATCGCATTATAGTGGTCACTAAATTGTTATATTGACAAAAAATCTGTATTTTTCGTACTTAAAATCTATCAGTGGTTAATTATAATCACGAATAATGTTTTTAATTTTATAACATATACACAGTTTGATGTAACAAGCAACAAATAATGCGTGTTGTGACCTAGTCGCGAATGAAGTAAATACGTCCACCGAAACTGTCACCCGCTAAATATACTAAGAGTCGCCGAATATTCGTCGCTTCGGCTGAAGTCCTAGACGAATATTCAGTATTCGGCGAAATCAGTATTCATGGCATCTATAAAAATAATATCAATTGTTTGACCCAGTAACAAAGTATTTACTGGGGTACGACTTTTGTGTAGTTTTACAGAGACAGAGTTCATTCACCTGCTCTAAAACATTTTATTTTGTTCTCAGTCTGGTGATTCCAAAACCGAAGTCTACGCGACTTATCCCAAGTTTGACTAGTTCGATGTTTAATGTTATTTATCAATGGAGATATGAGGAATACACGGTTAACCAATAAATTCATTATCCATACTATATTGTAATTGCGAAAGTATCTTTTCACGTCTTTACGGTCGAACGGATTTTGTTGAAACTTAGCTCAAAGGAAGACTATGTCCTGGATGAAGAAATCCTTATAATTATATAAAATTATAATTATAATTTTATAAAATTCATCCGTTACTGACTGATTGAGTGACTGACAGACAACGCACAGCCGAAACTACTGGTCTTAGAAAGCTGGAACTTGCCATGTAGGTTTCTTGGGGAGGTTAGAGGAGCATTAAGTGAGAATTTCCCGAAACTCCAATGGGAACGGGATATGAGCGTACCTACGAAGTCGCGAGCTAAAGCTAGTCAATATATATAAAACTAGTTGACTCGCGCAACTTCGTCTGCGTCACAATTGTCATTACTGCTCCGCTCCTATTGGTCTTAGCGTGATGATATATAGCCTATATAGCTTTCATCGATAAATGGGCTATCTAACACTGAAATAATTGTTCAAATCGGACCAGAAGTTCCTGAGATTAGCGCGTTCAAGTAAACAAACAAACTCTTCAGCTTTATATATTAGTATAGATTAGTATAGATAGATTATAATTAGATAAAATTATAATTATATTAAATTATAATTATATTAAATTCTTCGGTTACTGACTGATTGAGTGACTGACAGACAACGTACAGCCGAAACTACTGGTCTTAGAAAGCTGAAATTTGCCATGTAGGTTCCTTGGGGAGTGTAGAGGTGCATTTTAAGTGAGAATTTCGCAAAACTCCAATGGAAACGGAAAAAACGGGATATGAGCGTACCTACGAAGTCGCGAGCTAAAGCTAGTCTATATATAAAACTAGTTGACTCGCGCAACTTCGTCTGCGTCACAAAATTCATTACTGCTCCGCTCCTATTGGTCTTAGCGTTATGCTATATAGCCTATAGCCTTCCTCTATAAATGGGCTATCTAACGCTGAAAGAATTTTTCAAATCGAACCAGTAGTTCCTGAGATTAGCGCATTCAAGTAAACAAACAAGAAACAAACAAACAAACTCTTCAGCTTTATAATATTAGTATAGATTCTTCCGTTACTGACTGACTGAAAGACAACGCGCCGCCGAAACCACTGGACGGAGAAAGCTGATACTTGGCATGAAGCTTCCGTACACACCGGAGGGGAGCACTAAGAGAGGATTTCCCGAAAATTCTGCGGGAACGGGAAAGAACGGGATATGCGCGTATGGAGTCGCGGGTAAAAGTTAGTTGGATAAAATTAATTAAGTATGTTCCCTATAGATGATATCTGACATTCACGCAGGTGAGGCCTCTGGCTTATCTAGTATGTTTATATACAAACGGCCTAATTACGTATTTTTTTACAAAAATTACAATACTCGTTTTGCACATAATATTTATTTGAATTTTATTTGTATGACACGAATTGTGTACGTCGCGTAAAATTAAACCAAAATGCTATGGGGTTGTAGTTTTTTATATTTAAAATTCACTTGCGTTAACGATACTATAACTGTACCGGACGGGCGTGTTCGACTGGAACGGGGTTGTGATGGGGTAGGTCTATCCTTCTTCTACTCCTCCGATGTGAATTGTGACCGACCGACTGCGTCCAGCCGCGCTGACGTCCTGTACCGGGATCTGAGGGTCTCCGTACCACACGTACAACGTTCTTCTATTTTGCCAATTACTTGCTGTCTTCGGGGTAGATTGGGGTGCGGGATGAATGCTTACCAGGGTTAAATAATATGCAGGAATTTGACAACACTGCAGCTAATGGGGGCAAATTCGCGAGTACTGTGATTCTATTTATAGTTTCTATATTTCTTCTGCCGGTGACTACGAGTTTCTATTTTTTAACAATTTACTAAGGTACGAGGTTACCTTACCGTAACGAGGCCCAAAAACCACTAACTGTTTCAGATTATTTTAACTGTTAATTTTAACTACGGTTCTATTACATTCTTGGTTATATCTAGGTCTATTCTAGGTCTGGATAGGGGTTGATGCACCTCTATGTAAATCCCCCGAAATTCCCCGTCGAACGGGGTTGTAACCAACCCTTCAACCCTGCCCACTAGTGGGCTTGTTGCATTTAACTGTCGAAACTGTTTACAAGTGTGAACTTGTTTACTATTAAGGGTTGATTTCCCGAAAAACTGTGCCCCATGGGCTATGAAACTATCTGTATTAGGGTAGGTGCATCATCCCTCTATCCAGATACACAAATTTTGAGGCCACCCCTCTAAGGGTGGAGGTACTGTAGGTCAGGAACCCGGAAGGGAAAAAAAATCTGTGGTTTTACATTTTTCCATTTTGCGGCTTTATGCCTTGCCTGACCATAAAGATGTGTACATAATATCTGGATAGGGCTCAGTGCCAGGTTTCCAGTGCCTATTATTTAAAACGTATATACCTAGATTTTCTGTATGTTTAGTAACTGAAGGTGTCTGTAAATGGTGGTTTTGCTGTCCACCCTGTTACCTTTGAGTAACTGTCCTGTGTAGGTATATGTGAAATGTTCATTACCAATGTACCTTCGTTACTGTTGATTTCCATCAACCAATCAAAACACGCCCTTTGGGTGCTAACAGGAATGTGTAGGGGAAATGTGTAGCCCTACCTATCTATGTAGTTTTAATGAAAATAAGTTTTCCCCGAACATCTTTTACGTGTATGGGGAAAAACGACAAAATATACGTTTTTAATCAATTACATAGCTTATAAACTATCACTATGCGAGTACATAAGCTCCTAAGTTTTAAGTACATAAGCTTACGACTATAGGTATATGGGCGCTGTCTATGCGAATTATACAATGCTAAATGCTTCGTCGCGAACAATAACGTTACTATACCTTCTTAAAGGATGATGGGGTTAATTTGATCTTTAAAGGTAAAACTTACCCCATCATTCAATTGCAAAAAATATTTCACTGGTGAAAAGATAAGAGCCACGAGTTACTTTAAAAACCAAAATATTCTTGAATCCACGGGGACTAAAATAATAAATCCATAAAAACTATGCTTGTTAACAAAACAACAATGGAGCGTCGTTAAAAATTCACCAATTTTTAACTGTCACGCTTTTCCGTTCACCTGTACTGCAAATTGACAATGAAAGATAGAGGGGGGTACACTCGTTAGCAAAATTAATTGGCCTGATCAAATTGCTGATTGACTTCGTGTGTCGGTTAACTAAGGGTGGTATGTTGATGTTTATATATTGGCTTCGTAAATTGATTTTTGCTGGCTAGGTAGAGAAGGTAGGCGTACGGGTTCAGTTTGTGTTTTTGTTGGTACTTGTTAGTTCTTGTACCGGACGGGCGTGATCGGCTGGAACGGGGTTGTGATGGGGTAGGTCTATCCTTTTTCTTCTCCTCCGAAGTGAACTGTGACCGACCGACGACGTCCAGCCGCGCTGACGTCCTGTACCGAAAACTAAGGCTCTTCCGCACCTAACGTACAGCGTTCTTCTATCTTGCCAAATACTTGCTGTCTTCGGGGTAGATTGGGGTGCAGGGTGAATGCTTACCAGGGTTAAATAATAGGCAGGAATTTGAGGACACTGCAGCTAATGGTTTAAGGGCAAAGTCGCGAGTACTGTGATTCTATTTATAGGTTCTATAATTTCTTCTGCCGGTGACTACGAATTGGCTATTTTTTACCATTTACTAAGGTACGAGGTTACTTTACCGTAACGAGGCCCAAAAACCACTAACTGCTTCAGTTTATTTTAACTGCAAATTTTTACTATGGTTCTAGAACATTTTCGGCTATATCTAGGTCTATTCTAGGTCTGGATGGGGGTTGACGCACCTCTATTCAAATCCCCCGAAATTCCCCGTCGAACGGGTTGGAAATCAACCCCTCAACCCTGCCCACTAGTGGGCTTGTTGCATTTAACTATCAAAAATATCACAAGTTTTGAGCTTGCTTACTATTTGGGGTTGATTCCCCGAAAAACTGTGCCCCATGGGCTATGAAACTATCTATATCCGGGTAGGTGCATCATCCCTCCATCCAGCTACACAACTTACCAAGCCACCCCTCCAAGGGTGGAGGTACTATAGGTCAGGAACCCGGGAGAGGATAAAAAACTATGTTTATCTTCTTATCTATTTTGTGGCTTTATGCCTTGCCTGACCATGAAGATGTGTACATATCTGGATAGGGCTGAGTGCCAGCTTTCCAGTGCCTATGGTTTAAGACCTAAATTCCTAGATGCCCTAAAAACTTAGCACTGAAGGTGCGTGTACATGGTGGTTTTCTTCAACCACCCTACTATGTTCGAATGTGAAATGACTATTTTGTGTATACCTTCGATTTGGCTGATTTCCATCAGCCAATCAGAACACGCCCTCAGGGTGCTATCGGGAATGTGTAAGGGAAATGTGTAGCCCTACCTATTGACTATAATTTTCTTTGAAAATATGTTTTCCCCAGAACATCTTTTACGTGTTTGGGGAAAACGACAAACATACGACTTCAAATTGATTACATAGCTTACAAACTATCACTATGCAAGTACATAAACTTCTAAATTCAGTACATAGGCCTACGACTATAGGTAAATAGGTACTATCTATGCGAGTTACACAATGTTAAATGCGTCTCCGCGAACATTTCTATTACTATTTGACTATATAAGCTCCTAACTTAAAAAACATATGAGCTTACGAATATAAGTACATAAGGCTGTTTATGCGAGTTATATAAATCAAATGCTCCGTCGCGAACATTTCTCCCGCCGTGCAGCGCAGTGACGACTCGTTGCGATGTCGGCGCGGCGCTGCATCTCGCCGGTGAGCGACGACTGTAGTTGCGTCGCCCGTTGCCACGGTGACTGTTGCCTCGAATCTCGCCGGCGCGACGCTCGTCGCCCCGGCGACTGTTGCCTCGAAGCTCGCCGGCGCGACGCCCGTCGCTCCGGCCCGTAGCTCCGACGCTCTGGACCATTTCGATGACGGGATCAGCCTCTTCGCCGGACGCTTTAGAGTGCCGCCAGATATGCGCACCTCAGCGATCCGGACCTGTGGTCCGCCCAAGGGAAGACTGCGGCGATGCGGCCTCGCGGCCACGTGTTGCGAGGCAGCTGGCCGTCTGCGATGAGCACAGGGTTGCCCACCTGCAGACCACGGCCACGGTGGTGGCGCTCCCGCCGGTGTTGGAGCTCGGGTAAGTGCTCCCTCACCCAGCGGCGCCAGAACTGGTCGGCGAGTGCTTGTGAGCGCCGCCAGTGTTTCGTGCTGTCGACGTGTTGCTCGGTGAACACGCCGGGTGCGGTGCAGTCTGGCCGAACCACCGAGTAGGAAGTGGTTCGGCGTGATGGATTCATCGCCTTCGCTGGCGACTGATACCTATTTCAGCGGGCGGCTTTTTTCCGTACTCTGCCTCACACAACAGTGTGGACAACACCTCTTCGTTGGTGTTTCTCTGTGAGTACGGTTTCTATGTCGAGTGACTGATAGCAGTCGACTCGTTTTCTCCATACTTTTTGGAGCATTTGCTTGGCGCGTACTGTACTATTGAGGCTACGCCAAGCACTATTTCGAATGCCTCTTCTTGTGGTGGGCACGTCTTTTTCTAAGACGCCCCTCGATGGACGCGCTAGGGTCAGGTTGAAACCTAGCGTGTCTGCACTTGGTCTCTATTGAACCAAGTGCATTTTCTATGTGCATCTTCGCTTTTATAGCTGTGCACGGTGAGCTGGCCGCGCCGAATATGATTGATATTCGATATTCGTCGGGGGCTCCCTCTATTCTATTGCCTCTCCACGAACATTGGAGGGCATTCATGTCCTCTTCTCGGACTTTGTTTGTGGCTATGTCTTTTCTTAAGACGCCACTCGATGGACGCGCTAGAGTCAGGTTCAAACCTAGCGTGCCTGCACTTGGTCTTCATTCTATACCAAGCGCATTTTCTATGTGCATCTTCGCTTTTATAGCTGTGCACGTTGGGCTTGCCGCGCCGAACATGATTGTATCACTCTATTCGGCGGGGCTCCCTCTATTCTATTGCCTCTCCACGAACATTGGAGGGCATTCATGTCCTCTTCTTGGACTTTGTTTGTGGTTTTATGTCTTTTCTTAAGACTCCACTCGATGGACGCGCTAGGGTCAGGTTCAAATCTAGCGTGTCTGCACTTGGTCTTCATTCTATACCAAGCGCATTTTCTATGTGCATCTTCGCTTTTGGCGCTGTGCACGTTGGGCTTGCCGCGCCGAACATGATTGTATCACTCTATTCGGCGGGGCTCCCTTCAATTCTATTGCCTCTCCACGAACATTGGAGGGCATTCATGTCCTCTTCTTGGACTTTGTTTGTGGTTTTATGTCTTTTCTTAAGACTCCACTCGATGGACGCGCTAGAGTCAGGTTCAAACCTAGCGTGTCTGCACTTGGTCTTCATTCTATACCAAGCGCATTTTCTATGTGCATCTTCGCTTTTATAGCTGTGCACGGTGAGCTGGCCGCGCCGAATATGATTGATATTCGTCGGGGGCTCCCTCTGTACTATTACCTCTCCACGGATATTGGAGGGCGTCTGTTGCCTCTCCACGGATATTGGAGGGCGTCTGTGTCCTCTTGTCGGACTTTCACCTGCACAAACATTTCGGCAATATCGCCCGAAATGGCTATGGGGTGTCTACGGAACCTCATCATGACGCCGGGCAGCGACTGTAACAGGTCTGGTCCTGTGAGTAGGAAGTCGTTCAAAGACATTCCATTCGATTTAGCTGCGGCGTCGTGTACTATACGGTACTTCTCTGGCTTCATCGGCTTGAAGACATCGATATGAGGTAGGTACCAGGTTCTTCCTGGTGTACTATTTTCGGGCGCTTTCTCGGCGCACCCTTTCTATAGGAACGAGTCCATCTGTTCCGTATATTAATCTCGAAGAGTCGGATTTCTATCGAGTTTCTATAGAGACAAGCCGCTTGTGGGCTGTCTCATAACTATCGGGCATTTCAAATTGCGGTTTCTATATGCCCATTTTCTATCTGTTTGGTGTGTCGTTTCAAGATGTCTTCTGTGGGTCTATGCGGCCTTCGGCTCCAAGTTGTCTGGCAAGGTCCTCGTTGATCAATGATACGGTTGATCCATCGTCGGGAAGGGCGAACGTAGATGCCTCTCCCGCCGGTCCAATCACCCGGACCGGTACCATCTTGAGGTAGGCATGACTCGACTATGCTCGCACGCTGGCAACCACTTCTTGTGGTTCCTGCTTCTGTTCGAGGACCTTCGGCTTTTCGGCAGTCGCTGCAGCGGGCTTCTTCTCGAAATGAAGTAGCCGGTTGTGTGTGGCTGTACACTCCTTGATGCCACACTTCTTCGGTTTGCACTGGTGCCGCTTACGTCGTAACTTCATGCAGCGATAGCACAAATTGAGCTTCTTTGCTAGCTCCCATCTCTTGTCGCTGTTGCCTTCTATGAATTTCCGACAATCGCGTTCTATGTGCCCATCTTTCCCACATACACGGCATCTATCGGCCGGTTTCTCTATCGCTGTGTGGGTTCTCTGTGCTATACGTCTGTTTGATGGGCCCTCTGTTGCGTTGAAATTCTCAGCGGCAGCAAAGGCGCTGCAGAAGCGGGCTTGTTCAGTGACGAATTCGCTGAACAACGAAAGGTCAGGTAACGACTGACACTGTCTTTGCCTTCTGAATCTTGCTGTGTTCTTGACATCATTGAAATTTTTTCGAGTTGTTACATAAATGGCTCGAAACGACAACCATTCTGTGTGTGCACCATTGAAGTTCGGTAAGGTCATGATGACCTTTGACGGCGAGGAACTATTCTGTTCTATTTTTCTGTCAGCTAGCGATACTATAGCTGCTGTAAGGTCCGTTATGAACGGCTGTAATCTGTTTTCCCCGTCGTCTTCTATTTTCTTCGGTGGTGCCATCTGTTTAGTCACTTCATCGACTTTCGGCTCTAGTTCCGGTACTTGCGCTCGACGAGAGTCCACTATCGGTACGAAGTCTAAAGGGGGAGACGGTTGCTGCTCGCAGCTTCTATCTATTCTATTTTGCTCGCAGTTTCTATCTATTCTATTTTGCTCGCAGTTTCTATCTATTCTATTCTGCTCGCAGTTTCTATGTGTTCTGCTACGGATGTCTCCCTCAGCGGTGTTGGTCTCTCTCTGATCAGGAACAGGTTCAGCTGCCTCTTCCAGCCAGGAACGCACGTACTTGTCGTTTGAGTTTCTATCTTCTATATATTCGTCGTCCGATTCTTGTTCGGCTCTCTGAAGTGCTAACTGTGCAAGCTCCAACTTAATCTTGAGTAAGTCTTCGCGTGCCTTTGTGACTCTTCTATATGACCGCGTCGTCCTTCCCACGGTCGACGGCGGCTTGTCACATTCGATACGTTCGATACGGGCGTAACCCCGGGTAGTCACCGGCAGGTTTCGGCTGTATCTTCTATCTGTCGGCTTCAGTGTACTTTCTGAAGGCGTCTCAAATCTGGTTCCCTTTCTTGAGGCTGGCATGATTCAGATCCTCAAGTCGATTCTTCGAACTGTTCTATATCCCTGGATAAGGCTTCAGTAAAACTTGAACTAAAGTTTTTTCTTCAAACTATTTCTATATTTTCGGATAATTCTTCGAAGTCCCCAATCTTCAAAGTCCAGAGTTGCTCTGAATCTTCTAAGTGTAAAATTTTCAAAGTCCAAATTCTTCAAAAATTTTCTATGTCCCGAATCAATCTATATTTTCTATGTGTAGAATCTTCTCAAAATTTTCAAAGTCCAAAATCTTCAAAAATTTTCTATGTCCCGAATCAGTCTATGTTTTCTATATGTAGAATCTTCTCAAAATTTTCGAAGTCCAAATTCTTCAAAAATGTTCAATGTCCCGAATCGATCTATGTTTTCTATATGAAGAATCCTCTCAAAATTTTCAAAGTCCAAATTCTTCGAAAATTTCTATGTTCCGAGTCGGTCTATGTTTTCTATATGTAGAATCTTCTCAAAATTTTCAAAGTCCAAAATCTTCAAAAAATTTCTATGTCCCGAATCAGTCTATGTTTTCTAAGTGTAGAATCTTCTCAAAATTTTCAAAGTCCAAAATTCTTCAAAAATTTTCTATGTCCCGAATCAGTCTATGTTTTCTAAGTGTAGAATCTTCTCAAAATTTTCAAAGTCCGAAATTCTTCAAAAATTTTCTATGTCCCGAATCAATCTATGTTTTCTATATGTAGAATCCTCTTCAAAATTTTCAAAGTTCAAATCTTCAAAAATTTTCTATGTCCCGAATCAATCTATATTTTCTAAGTGTAGAATCCTCTTCAAAATTTTCAAAGTCCAATTTCTTCAAAAATTTTCTATGTCCCGAATCTGTCTATATCTTCTATGTTCAGATGATCAAAATTTTCTAAGTCCCAGTATGAATCTTCAAAATTTTTTCTAAGTGCCAGCTTCTATCTTCAAAAAATTTTCTAAGTCCCAGCTTCTATGTTCGAAAAATTTTCTAAGTGTCGGGTTCAATCCTCAAAATTTTTTCTAAGTCTCAGGTTCTGTCTTCAAAAATTTTCTAAGTCCCAGCTTCTATGTTCGAAAAATTTTCTAAGTGTCGGGTTCAATCCTCAAAATTTTTCTAAGTCCCAGGTTTGGTCTTCAAAATCTTCCCAAGTCCAGGTTCAACTTTCAAATTTTCTCAAAGTCCAGGATTCCTTAGAAATCTTCTAAGTCCAGACGCAATCCTTCAGTGTTTCAGGAAAATTTTCAAAGTCCAAAGTTTCGGGGTGAGTCCTTAAGGGTGGCTCCCGAAGGGTAGTTTTCTCCAAGGGCAGTCCTCACGATGAACCACGATGCTGAGCTTGAGGCTTCTTAACTGGAACGTATGTTGACGGATAACTTCGGATCCGCCTCAGGGTGAGTCCTTAAGGGTTGGTTCTTGAAGGGTAGTTTTCTCCAAGGGGTAGTCCTCACGATGAACCACGATACTGAGCTTGAGGCTTCTTGACTGGAACGTATGTTGACGGATAGCTTCGGATCCGCCTCAGGGTGAGTCCTTAAGGGTTGGTTCTTGAAGGGTAGTTTTCTCCAAGGGCTGTCTTCACGATGAACCACGATGCTGAGTTTGAGGCTTCTTGACTGGAACGTATGTTGACGGATAGCTTCGGATCCGCCTCAGGGTGAGTCCTCAAGGGTTGGTTCTTGAAGGGTAATTTTCTCCAAGGGGTAGTCCTCACGATGAACCACGATACTGAGCTTGAGGCGTCTTCACAGGAACGTCAATCGACGACTAACTTCGGATCTGTTTTCGGATGAGTCTTCAAGGGATGATTCTTGAAGGGTTGATTCGGGAACGGATACCAATTGACATACTGTTAAGAAACAAGATACGGGGTGCGTATATTTGGCTCTTGTGCCAAACTATATCGCAGGGCTTCGGCTTGAGTCTTCAAGGCTTGTTTCTTCAAGGGTTGATTCTTCAAGGGATGATTCGGGAACGGATACGTTTTGACATACTGTTAAGAAACAAGATACGGGGTGCGTATATTTGGCTCTTGTGCCAAACTATATCGCAGGGCTTCGGCTTGAGTCTTCAAGGCTTGTTTCTTCAAGGGTTGATTCTTCAAGGGATGATTCGGGAACGGATACGTTTTGACATACTGTTAAGAAACAAGATACGGGGTGCGTATATTTGGCTCTTGTGCCAAACTATATCGCAGGGCTTCGGCTTGAGTCTTCAAGGCTTGTTTCTTCAAGGGTTGATTCTTCAAGGGATGATTCGGGAACGGATACGTTTTGACATACTGTTAAGAAACAAGATGTACGGGTGCGGAGATCCGGCTATCGAAGGACCAAAAAATTTGGTCCGAAATCCGGCTCGAAGGACCAAAAAATGTACCGGACGGGCGTGATCGGCTGGAACGGGGTTGTGATGGGGTAGGTCTATCCTTTTTCTTCTCCTCCGAAGTGAACTGTGACCGACCGACGACGTCCAGCCGCGCTGACGTCCTGTACCGAAAACTAAGGCTCTTCCGCACCTAACGTACAGCGTTCTTCTATCTTGCCAAATACTTGCTGTCTTCGGGGTAGATTGGGGTGCAGGGTGAATGCTTACCAGGGTTAAATAATAGGCAGGAATTTGAGGACACTGCAGCTAATGGTTTAAGGGCAAAGTCGCGAGTACTGTGATTCTATTTATAGGTTCTATAATTTCTTCTGCCGGTGACTACGAATTGGCTATTTTTTACCATTTACTAAGGTACGAGGTTACTTTACCGTAACGAGGCCCAAAAACCACTAACTGCTTCAGTTTATTTTAACTGCAAATTTTTACTATGGTTCTAGAACATTTTCGGCTATATCTAGGTCTATTCTAGGTCTGGATGGGGGTTGACGCACCTCTATTCAAATCCCCCGAAATTCCCCGTCGAACGGGTTGGAAATCAACCCCTCAACCCTGCCCACTAGTGGGCTTGTTGCATTTAACTATCAAAAATATCACAAGTTTTGAGCTTGCTTACTATTTGGGGTTGATTCCCCGAAAAACTGTGCCCCATGGGCTATGAAACTATCTATATCCGGGTAGGTGCATCATCCCTCCATCCAGCTACACAACTTACCAAGCCACCCCTCCAAGGGTGGAGGTACTATAGGTCAGGAACCCGGGAGAGGATAAAAAACTATGTTTATCTTCTTATCTATTTTGTGGCTTTATGCCTTGCCTGACCATGAAGATGTGTACATATCTGGATAGGGCTGAGTGCCAGCTTTCCAGTGCCTATGGTTTAAGACCTAAATTCCTAGATGCCCTAAAAACTTAGCACTGAAGGTGCGTGTACATGGTGGTTTTCTTCAACCACCCTACTATGTTCGAATGTGAAATGACTATTTTGTGTATACCTTCGATTTGGCTGATTTCCATCAGCCAATCAGAACACGCCCTCAGGGTGCTATCGGGAATGTGTAAGGGAAATGTGTAGCCCTACCTATTGACTATAATTTTCTTTGAAAATATGTTTTCCCCAGAACATCTTTTACGTGTTTGGGGAAAACGACAAACATACGACTTCAAATTGATTACATAGCTTACAAACTATCACTATGCAAGTACATAAACTTCTAAATTCAGTACATAGGCCTACGACTATAGGTAAATAGGTACTATCTATGCGAGTTACACAATGTTAAATGCGTCTCCGCGAACATTTCTATTACTATTTGACTATATAAGCTCCTAACTTAAAAAACATATGAGCTTACGAATATAAGTACATAAGGCTGTTTATGCGAGTTATATAAATCAAATGCTCCGTCGCGAACAGTTCTGTTTGAACGCGCAATAGGAATGCTATATACCAGAGCCTCAGGAGTGCGAAAAGCATTAAATTGCTCCATGTGCTTTGCATGTGCACTCTTGCGTAAAACTAAAAATAAATAAAATTAAATATAGCAATAAATTGATATAGAAACTAAAGAAATACGTACAATTAAAAAGTACCTACTCATTACATCACAATAACAATTATATATTCATTTTAAATAATTAAATTACATTTAAAAATGAAATAACAAAACAAAATATTTAAAAAATACTGTGCTAAACATAATTATTTTGTGGTCGATAAACAACTTATTCACCAAATTAAAAAAAAAATGCTTACGTATACCTAAGCTTCTACCCATTGAATTAAGTATATCCCAAGTAATTTGTATGTGTCAGAGACACTTAAACCCAGTAGCTTTCTGAACGTCCGCAATATTTCCGATGGCTTTGTTTTCAAGGCTCCCACACAAAAAGGAAGCTCACTCAGAAACCCGAAAGATCTCAAAAGCCTCCTCGATTCTCGGGTTTATTAAAGACGACACTTTTTCTCGTCCCTTGTGTTCTAAACCCCCAATATCAGCGTGAGGTACCCTCCAAGTGCTATACATTCATTTGGTACAGTCACCAGCATAAATCCTTCGAAGGCATTTTTTTTTTAATTACAACTTTGAGAAAATACATTTGATTGGAATATTTAGGCACATGAACTTTGTTGTTTTTGCTGGTTATGTGAAGGTATCCTAATATGTATAGACGTCAGTCAGGCTACAACCGCCATTTCATTTTATATTCGCGCATGTGCCGTTTTTGCCTGTTCCCTATGAAATTTCGGGTAATCCTCTTTTAGCGTTCCCTACACTCCCCATGGAACCTGCATGACAAATTTTAGCTTCCTACAACCGGTATGTTCGGCTGTGCGTTGTCTGTTACTCAGTAACGAAAGAATTTATATGTTTTATTTTTACAGTTATAATTTGAATAAGTTTGGAGTATTTACATGCATCTGACCTTTTTTTGGTACCGGTTTAGTAATTTTCTGTCTATATTCGTTTGATACTGTGTCTTATATTTGTTATTCAGATTCCAATCCGCATTTCATTATGTATTTACAATGGTAAACGGAAATTTCACGGAGCTTATGACATAATATTTTAATAACGAATATGAAACTTTTGATTTACAAAATACAATGTAAGAAAAAAAAAATGGTTTTGAATTTTGCGTTACAGGACGTTTTAAAACTGTTACAAATTATTCCCGTACTGTACTGACTGTACGTACGTAGGTACTATATTATACCTACAAAAATCTTTTCTCATTTCTATCCATACCTACATAATATTGGGAAGCGTCACCCCTTATCTTATCAGGTGAGACGTAAACTGCGTTTGCGGAACAGGATCTGCTCGTAAACTACCTGTGTGTGTCAGAATCTGTCATTGTTTTTAAATCATTACTTTGTATAAAGCTTTTAGTTGATTTGAGTAATATGTAATGATTGATTGTGAAAATTGAACATTGTGCGCTGAATACTGAAAATCTTTGGTGTCAAAAACTTAGGCGAAAACCCACCGCGGCGCACGGAGAGGATACGCGTGAGGCATCGCCTTGCGTGAAAATGTATGAGACTGTTTCAACTGCAACACACGGATTCGCTTCGCATCATTGACGTCATTGGCATTGACGTCTGTCAACGCCATGCGCCGCGTGGCCGCACATAGCGTGCACCGCGGTGGGTTTGCGCCTTTAAGTAGGAGAAAATGAGTGATAACTTTTTCTATTGAGGTACTTACTAGACATCAAAACTTAAAGGCTTTTCTCAACTATATCAGCATCGGCTTTAAGGCTTAGGCTGCGTTTTCATCACAGATAAATAAAGCGATTCTATTGGTCACACATCCTGCGCTACAAATCCTCGCACATCT
The DNA here is from genome assembly GCA_950371165.1 of Lacanobia oleracea. Lineage (NCBI taxonomy): Eukaryota > Metazoa > Arthropoda > Insecta > Lepidoptera > Noctuidae > Lacanobia > Lacanobia oleracea. The sequence continues at coordinate 19,150,105 of OX493406.1, forward strand.
TTGTGGAAACGCTGCCTAACCGGATACGGCTGAGTACCAGTATTTTACATGGTACGACCGCATATCTGACCTATACAGCTCAGTAACTCGGTAATGTAGGGCCCCTTGGCAAGACTGGTGTCAGATATTCTGGCTTCAAACTATCCGATACGACTATCATAGATCTACAAATGACAGCTAGGAACAAAGGCTTTTTTGACGTAATAACGTCTTATAAATCGATAAACGCCGGCTGCACGCACGAAAAAGTGTATTATTCCGCAGCGAGAGCGCAATACAAGCGATAGAGAGGCTCAATCGGCCTAAGCGATCGGCTTGTTTGTCAAGAATCCAAATGTTTTCTTATGACGTTATCACGTAAAATTATTTGCTGTAAACCGACTTTACAGACAATTTTTTTTTATGGATGGAAATTCATCAAACGATTCCTCCTACCCTGGGCGAAACAGTGTTCCGTGTTCCTCCTAATGCCCTTTGCGTTCCACCACATCGAGCCACCCAACGCTCGCCGACCGCAAGTCCACGCCTACAGAGTCCGGGAATCGCCCTCTCAAAGCCCGGGAAAACCAAAAGCTAAGATGGCGACGCTAGATGAATAGTTCTGCGCGGATACAGGGTTCTTCAATAAAATAGCAGTCCTCAATATTGATCGTCTTTTTATTTTTCTTTTATATCGTCTTTGTCATAGAGTATAGTTACTAAACCCAATCTCAATATGGCGTCCTACTCCATCCTTTCCTTCCTCGTCTATCCTCTCTCACTCACACGCAGCACTATCTCCCTTACCCCACAAACGTTCCATTTCCTACACTTCATTTAGCTGGTCTCGTTCAGCGCAAGCGGTTCTATTGGTTCTTAACAAACACAAACCTCGCGCATCCTCGCTCAACTCTGGTGGAAACGCAGCGTTAACATACTCTTCGAGATTGTAAGAATCTCTTTATATAATAGATGGTCAACCATCAACGGTTTGACTTCGGCAGACACTGAAAGTCGGAGTGTGTGACTGGTATTATATTATCACAAGTTTCGCACACTAGTGTGTACGAAATATTAATATTACTCCGATATTACGTCAAAGCTGTATTCAGAAATGCTTCAAAACTAGTGACACGTTGACGTATCCTGGTACCATTAGATGCACTGGGATTATTGTTAGATAGTTGTTATCGGTTACTAGGAAATGAGAAGCACTGAGAGTTTAGCTATAATATCCTTTAGTGGAAATATCGATATTCCCAATATTCTAGAGAGCATATTTGAATAAGGCATTGAGAACTACATCAAAACGATGTTTTACTCGGAATTGACGTTATGAAAGCGTAGCTCGTATTTGCAATTTCGTAGGTTAATAAATAATTGCTGATAGTTATTCGCTACGAGTTCGTTTAAGTCATTTACCCCAACTCGGCTCAATCTAAATCTAACTGACTCATATTTAAAAAAAAAACGCAAAATGTCTTTGACATTGCTTCAGAACGAATACGTTAGGACGGCTCCCACAAACCGCGCGACGCATCATTGTGACAAGCATTTTTTGTTGAAATCCAAACCAGCCCATTATTTCCCACTGCTATGCAAAATCCTTTTTATTCTTTTTTTTTTTCACACAGTAATCTATAAATGTTTGTTGTCGCCTTAAGAACAGCAATCATTAAGGATTTTCAAAGATTCAGGAAAGCTTATACGAAGAAAGCATGTGTCTTCATCAATCATGGCAAATGTATGAGAAGCAGATGTGGATATAGGCTGTGTGTAGGCTATTCATGTGCCTAATGTAAATAATATCTTTGAGGCACAATGAGTAATTTGCTGAAAATGCTTGACTTGCTAGCTTTTATCGAGATAAGCACTTTTTTAAGGGGTGGTGCTCATCTATACTTCTATACTAATATTACAAAGAGAAGTTGGTGAGGTTGTAGGGGGTAAAATCTGGATCTACTAAACCGATTTTGAAAATTATTTTACCAATAGAAAGCCACTTTATTTGTGTGTTTCATAGGCTATATATTAACCAAAAAACTAGCGCCCAACGCAGTGGGCACGGGTCATCTAGTTTAGTAAGAATATTTGCTCTATTTTCAAAAGCTATGACGCTCAAACAACACAACGTTTCCTTTATCGAACAATATTTTACATAATTTTTCATTTAATATAACGTTCAGAGTATATGTCATGTCACCGAAAAACTGCAGTCTCCGTAAGATTGTAATAAATCTTTATTGGATTATTATTTCTCGATATATTATGAAAAAATCGTTTTGTACCATAAATCCTACATAAATTTAATAGTTTCCAATATGTTCGTGGCTACGACGTTCGAAATTTTTTGGTGACATATGTAACAATTTACATTATAACAACACTTTATCTAACGTTAATTTAGTATATTTTTATTTGATACTAACTTTTGTCCGACTTCATAAGCGTATATCCCTTGTTTTTCCGTTCCACTAGGAATTTCAGGTAATCCTCTTTTAGTGCTCAACAACGACAACCTTACACTTTTGGCTGTGCATTGTCTGTTAGTCCCTCAATCACTCAGTTAGTAATAAATACATTTTATTTCGGAATTCATCCTTATCGTATTAGTATTAGAACTTTAAAACGACATCACCAGTGAAGTATTAATGATGATGAAGAATTGATACTAGAGTAGCAATTATACCAATTTTGAAGCAACGATTCGCATCTACGTCGCAATCTGTCACAATTGTTGTTATGTGTCCTGATAGCTAAAACCAAGTCTTAAGTCAAGAGTTTATAGGTTACTTCTAGGCAAGCGTGCCTCATCTTCGAACACATCATCGCTTACCATCAGGTGAGATAGTGGTCAAACACGCGCCTATAAATAGTAAAAAAAAACAACGGATTGCACTCCGGGAGTGCCGGCAAAAATGAAAACTTGAATACGTGCTTTTCTCCCTCGTCTTACGAATTTTCGACCAGGTCACGTGTCCTGATGTCTTACGAATTTTCGATCAGGTCACGTGTCCTGACGCGGGTTTATAATTTTTTACCCAACTCAAAAAAGTGCACAACGCCGCTAAAGAAGTTTGCAAGACACGTCACCGTCTTACGAATTTTCGATCACGTGTCCTGATGCAAGTTTAACATTTTTTAACCCATTACAAAAAAAGTGCAGAACGCCGCTAAAGAAGTTTTCATTTCAAAAATAAAAAATGAGGGTTATTTTGACAGATTTCGACTAAGAAGTAAATGCGAACGTTGTTTGAATATTATTAGAATTGGCAATTTCCCTGGCTTTGCATCGTTTTAAGAAAAACTTCCAAACGAGCAGATGAGTGAAAGTTTAAGTAACCATTTCAAAAAAACTATAAACGACTAGAAACATATTCAAATATATTGACTAGATTCAATTTAAATGGTCAGTATCTGCACAAATCCGCACGCGGTGACTCTATATAAAAAACTCATTGCTTCGGACCAGATATTATGCTCTTGACTCCACTCCCCGTAATTGAGTTTTCATTCCACCCCAGCTGCAGCTGTGCGGCTATTTTGAATTCAATATTATTATTCAATAATGAATTGGTTAGATATGAACCAGCAACCAATATAAGTGGAACGAAAATCTACTGCAGTTTAGGTATTTCGATATTGGGCTCGTGAAAAAAATTACAGTATAGTGAGAGCGACAACTGTCAAAGTGACGCTAGTAGCGCACGGACCAATAACATAGCTTAATTTTTTTATGAAAAGATGGGTAGGTAAATACTCAAGCATGTAGTAAAAATGATTATATTCAGCTAGATTTGATCGTCAAAACTATTCCATCTTATTTGTACGAACCAAAACATGTGATGCAGGTAGCATCACATACCCTATAATGTAAGCTAATGGAAATCCAATTTAATAAACCTTATAAGAAAACAGACTGCCCATAATACACAAACATAGAAACAAATGAATCCCAAAGACTATAATCACAGACTACAATTGTTTTTATCCCACTTTGACAAGGTTTCGTATAGTGGTGGCGCCATCTGAGATAAGCTTTCACTTGCCAACCCCATTATAGAAGTAAAAATGGCAACAAAACCAAAATGACACGTTTCCAATGTCAAATGTTTGATTTTGACAGTCGTTATTAGCTAAATGTTAACTAGCGACCCGCCCCGGCTTTGCACGGTTGCAAATAATATACTAAAACCTTCTTCGAGAACCACTCTATCTATTAAAATCCATCAAAATCAAAAGCCGCATCAAAATCTGTTGCGTAGTTTTAAAGATCTAAGCATACATAGAGACAGATAGGCAGCGGATGCGACTTTGTTTTATACTATGTAGTGATTCTGCTACGTTTCATGCAAGCTTTGCATTCGCATCTCAGTTACAATTTATCAAAAAAATGTGATAAAACAAATTAGTTGTCTGTAAAGCCGGTTTACGGACGATAATTTTACGTGATAACGTCATAAGAAAACGATTGAATTCTTAATAAACAACCTGAACTTTTAGGCCGATCGTGCCTCTCTATCGCTTGTTCCGCGCTCTCGTTCTCTTAACGTAACAAATTTCGTGCGTGCAGCCGGCGTTCGGCGTTCACCGATTATTAAAAGTATTGTGAGAAAGACAATCACTTAACATTAGTTTAGGGATGTCCTTTTCACAATACTATTTATTATATTCTGTCTTCTTGTCTGTTTTATTTTTATTTTGTTTTATTAACTTTTTATTTTATTAAATTTTAGCTACTAACACTAGTATTAAGTTATAATATTGTTTACTAACACGCGGGATCATTGTTGTCCGAAAATAAATAATAATTATTATTATTTATTTATAAGACGTTATCACGTCAAAAAAATTATCAACCGAATTGAGAACCTCCTCCTTATTTGGAAGTTGGTTAAAAATGAGGGTTTTCTGGCAGATTGCGACAGAAATGTGAATGCGAACGTTGCTATAAAATAAGCAAAATTGACCGTTTTGTCACTTTTTCTAGAAGCCCGTTTCAAACAATCAATCTGCTTAGATGTTATCCAACTGTTAATATTTATATATTTTTAAGCTAAAATGAAAAATATAGATCCTAGTGTTGTTTTTTTAAAATACAATGTGATATATAGAGCACTGAAATAATCTCAACTATCCAAGTTTTTTTACATCTTTCTTCGTCTTTTCGTGCATTACCCGTTATAAAGAGCCATCTATCTATCCAATTGTTAATATTTATATATTTTTGAGCTAATGTGAAAAATATAGATCCTAGTGTTGTTTTTTAAAATACAATGTGATATATAGAGCACTCAAATAATCTCAACTATCCAAGATTTTTTATCTCTTTCTTCGTCTTTTCGTGCATTACCCGTTATAAAGAGCCATCTATAAAAAGTTCTAAACCACTCTTACTCATTTTTATCATCAAGTAACTACATTGTATAAAGTTACAGCCACAAAATTAATTACATCTCAAAGTGCTACGGTGCTACGCTTTGCTACGCCGTAGCTACTTTCGTAGACATTGAGCTACGAAATGCGACAATGTGCTACGGAATACGAATAGAAATGAAATTAAAAGTCCTGTCTCTCTAGTGTTATGGTTACAAACGCTTCAGCTGGACATTTGATCCTGGGTTCGATTCCCGTGTCGGAAAAAGAGATACTTTCATTAAATTGCGTTTTTTCCATCTGGTATTCCTTAATAGAGTCTGAATTTGCACTTGATTAATCGAAAATGTGTTTGTGTCAAATAAGTGTTTTCGATTATATTCTACGAGCTCTTGCCCGTGACTTCGTACGATATCCCGTTTCTTCACGTTCCCGAAGGAACTTCGGAAAATTCTCTCTGAGTGCTCCCCTAGACTTACCAAGGAACCTAAATGCCAAATTTCAGCTTTCTACGACCAGGACTTTCACGCAATCAGTCAGTACGGGAGGAGTTTTATATATTAGGATATTCTTATAAATATACCTTTCCTATCTACTGAGAATGTAAAGATTATGTTGTGAATTTTGTTGAAAATAATACAAATGTGGTACGTAACGCTAAGGAAAAGCATTTTAATCCCAAGTGTTTTAATAGAATATTTTTTTTTGCGAATCACATTACATTTTCATTGGCTGTGTTCCGCTTGACGCTTCAGGCATTTCTTACATATCTTGGAAAAGCAATTTCCGTTTCTGTTTTATTTGTTTAAAATTAAATTAAGTCTTTGTTTATATTTCCTTGTGAAGATTTTTCTTTATGGTAGCATGTTATTATTTTGATATCGAGCGACTTAATGCTTTTAGAACTTATTTAGATATTTTATTTTAGCCGTATTCGTATCGAAAAGTTAAACAATTCAATGCAATACTTTTCTAAAATGTATTTGTGGGACAAGGTAAAATGCATTAAATAATAATGTGTTTTTATTATTGTTAAATCTTCAAAATTGCTAAAGCGTCCAGACGGTACAAAGAAGCCTGTAAAACTCAGCGGCAGATTATTTTTCTATCAGTGAAAGTATTTTCGTAATCGGAAAACATCTACCAGAGGTTATCATTTATTACAACTAGATTTGCCCCTTTACTTCGTACGATACCCATCTTAACATACCGTGTTTCCTCCGTGCCTCGGAAAGCACGTTAAGTCGTTGGTCCGGGCTGTCATTTGTAGATCTTTGGCAATCGTTACGGATAGTCAGAAGCCAGTAAATCTGACTCCAGTCTTGCCATGAAGTACCGTGTTACCCAGATAATGGGTTGTGGAGGTCTGGTAGGCAGCCGCTCCTCGTAAAATACTGGTATTCAGCTAAATCCGGCTTGACTGGAAACCGACCCTAATATAGTTGGGAAAAGGCTAGGCAGATGATGATGACTTCGTACGATACCCCGTTTTTGGCTTGTTTTGGAATTTCGGTAAATATACTCTCTTAATGCTCCCTTACACTTCTCAAGGAACCTACTTGATAATTTTCAGCTTTATACGGCTGTGCGTTGTCTATCAGTCACACATCAGTAACGGAAAAATTATAAATATATTTGTTTACCATAAAAGGCACGCGATTCACCACTATCTCATCTGACGGTAAGCGATGATGCGGTCGAAGTTGGAGCACACTTGCCTAGAAGTAACTTTTTCACTCTTGACTTAAGACTCCCAGGTTGTAGCTATCAGGAAACACATACTGTGGCAGGGAGTTCCACTCTTTAGCTGACACAATGAACACAATGAATGTGTTCGCAAAATAAAATAAAGATACTCGTATTTATATATTGATTTTACCTCATAGAATATTAGTTTATATTTATGACCTTATTCTTCCCTAAATAAGTTGGATTATTGTACTAAACCACATTTATTAGATTTCCAGCACATTTCGAGCGAGCAAAGTTCTCAATAGCTCGTGAATAGTTTGGCTACCAACACTCAATCGGCAACTTTGCCTGTGTAACGAATATTAGTTTGCCAAAGAATAATTTATTAACGAGGTTTAGTTAGGAATTGGATGGACTATGAATGGATTATTTTGATTATGGTTATTAATCATGGTTCAGGGAAGTTAAATTCCTTATGAAAAGGTCTATCAGAGGAAGTGTAACTGTCAGAACTACTTCTGTGAACAAGCCAAATTCCAAAAAGAGGTTAAACGATGAACTAAATAAAGTTCATCGTTTAACCTCTTTTTGGAATAGGTAGACCTATTGGGACTATTTCGTGCCTGGGTTAATACATTAAGGGTGCGAGTCCATAACAGCGGAGCGAGGTAGCGGTGCGGAGAGACGGAGAAATTTTAACCAATGGGATTGCATAAAATCTCCGTACTCTATTTTAACAGACATAATTCGTTAAAACTCCGTTTCTCCGCTCCGCTGCCTCGATCGGCTGTAACGGGCAGGCACCATAAGCCGTTGATCCTGGCTGTCATTTAAAGATCTTTGACAGTGAAGTCGTTATGGATAATTGGAAACTAGAAAATATGACACCAGTCTTGCGGGGTAACGTGCTACTGGGTTGTAAAGGTCAGATAGTCATTGTACATAAAATACTGGTACTCATCTGCATCTGGTAGACTAAAACCTAACGTAGTTGCAAAAAGGCCAGGCAGATTGATTTAATACTTAAGGGCAGGTTTTGGTTTCCGGTGCAATTCAAAACAAATCCGAACTTCGTTTATATTTAATACTAGCTGACCCGTGGCCACTTCGTTGGGTGGAATTATTTGGGTTAATGACAGTCACAAATAACGTGTTTTTCTATCGGTAAAAGAATTTTCAAAATCGGTTTAGTAGATCCAGAGATTACCCCCTGCAACCTCACAAACTTTACCTCTTTATATTATTAGTATAGAATGGTATAGATTACCATAGCTTGCGCGCAACTTTTTTGTATAATATTCTGATCCTCGGAAATACAGTTTCATGATTCAGTTATAGTTTGTGAGTCTTTGCTATTCTTACTTTCAGCCCCGGAATCACTTCGTTGTAGTCTCCTGGTGCTTGTGAATTTTAACCGCTTGCAAATAAGGCCCCGGAAACACTTCCACATGTTTCTGGTCTCCTGGTACTTCTGAATCTATCGCGTCCACAATTCCAACCTCGGCAATACTTCGACTTATTTCTGGTTTCCCGTTACTTTTGAACCTAACCCTACACAATCTTAAAAACGCCCTGGTAATACTTCCAAATGTTTTTGATTTCCTGGTACCTGTGAATCTTTAGCGCTCATAATTCCAGCCCGGAAAAAAATTAGAAAGAAAGAAGAAAGAAAAAGCGTTTATTTGCGCCAAGCATGATGCATATCACAAAAAAATAATAAAAATGAACATTCATGTTTCTTGTCCCCAGGTACTTTTGAATCCTAACTGCTTGCAATTGAAGCCCCGACACTTCGAAATGTTTCTGGTCTTCTGGTACTTGTGAATCTTTAGCACTGATATTTCTCGTCCCGAAAATATTTTGACGTGTCTGTTCTCCTGGTACTTTTAAATCCTAACCACTTGCAATTAAAGCCCCTTAAGTAGTTCCACATGTTTCTTGTCTTCTGTTACTTGTGAATTGCAATGTGAACAGCCCGGAAAAAACACGTGACAATTCCAACGCCGGAAATACTTCGACATGCTTCTGGTCTCCTGGTACTTGTGAATGTGAATCTTTAGAAAAATACTTCGGCATGTTTCTGCACTCCTGGTACTTGTGAATCTAAAGCGCTCGCAATAATCCAGCACTGAAATACTTTGACATGTTTTTGCTCTCCTGGTACTTGTAAATCTACGTAAAGTGCTCATAATGCCAACCCCGAAAAAACTTTTTTTTTTAATTTGTAATGGGTTTGCTCTTGACTCTAGTCTATGTCAGAGATGATAATTATATCATAGACACACTTTGGCATGATACTGCTCTCCTGGTATTTGTGTTCTTTTATGACACGTTATTTCTTACCAAGAATATAAAGTAAATCATTTTCAGTAAGAACTACTAAGTATATATGATATAATTTTAATAGATCAGTGCTTATAATAATAAGTAATGTCCAAGTTTGAGGACGAACCTATCAAAACTTTAGAACCAATAAGATTTGGATCGAACCGTAAAATATACACTTAGAATTACTTAAAACGAGTTGCTGAAACTTGGTACTTGAGTTGGTTTAAATGTGTGAATATAGACTTCTTTTTTAAGTGTAATTTGAATCGCTTTAAACTTTTATAATTTTGTTTGATTTGTTAATATGACTTGGTACACTAGGCATAGTCATAATGTTGTAGTAATTAAAACCGCATTTTTTCTAACAAGTTCATGAAACCGTAGCCGAAAAAAAAACGTTTGGCACAATATTTTTACCAACAATTGCATTTTAATTTTCAAAAATATAATAAAAGTTACAACCTAATTAATATTTTATTTACAACGTTTTACCTAAACTTAAAAAAAAAATCTCTCGAATCCATCTTTTACTTGAACATCAGGAACGAAAATTAGAAACGAAACAGATCCCTAATTTTAACTATTCGACCCCCAATCTCTCTGTCTCAAGAATCTTAACCGCTATCATTAATGCATCCCTTGAATATAAGTTACCTAATAAAGACATTAGTTGAATTACTAAATGACCCCTTGAAAGGGTGCGAAACGGCCAGTGAACTAATTTTATGCATAACGGCAAGTCGGGCTTGATAAATCCCGGTTTTTTCAACCCTTTTTTTACTTAATATGAACAGGGTTAGGTCAGTTTTTGGCAGTACGTGAGACTGCGGTGGTGTATTTCAGAGTTTAAAAAAGCTATTTTGGTGTTGAATAAAATTAGCCCAATTAAATATTGGTTTCCGGTACAACCTGATGAGGCTGAATTTCGATATTCTACATGAATTGAATGCCTGCTTATGTGTGATATAATTGCTAGGTACACGAGTCAATCAATAAGGTTATAGACACTTGCTTTGGGCGAACTGTATTTAGAGGATCCGGCAAATGGGTCTCGAGGTAGCCTTACACTAGTCCGAAGTCATGTGCTTTCATAGCTCTCGGAACAACGCCATGGCAATCCAAAATAACGGTAGGACAGGTTCAAGTGCGGCGTTAGGTCGACGATGAAGTACCTAGGACTCGTCCTCGACAGCCGGTGGAACTTTGTCCAGCATTTCCGACGTTTGGCTCCTAAACTAAGGCAGGCCGGGGCTGCCTTCAAGCAGCTTCTGCCCAATCTAAGGCGTCTAAATGCCTCCCGCTGAAGGGTCTTTGCTAGGTTCGTGCAGATTATGGCCCTTTATAACATGAAAAATAGTCTTACCAAGTCATCGTTTTACTGAGTTACAATCTACGTAATAAATAATGGTATTTTATGTGGAAACCGACCCGAAAATAGTTGGGAAATGCGTCGAAATTATAAGATTTGCCAAAATAAACATAAAATATTTTTATTTATGTTTCAAATTAAAATATTTTTTAACCATAATTCAACAATATAAATAGGTACCAGACATTTTCAACGTGTTTATTTGGAACACAATCCAAATAAAAACAAATATAAAAACTTTGAGGAGTACACAGAAATAGGTTTCAATTTGAATAAAAGGGTTCCATCATGGCGGCTCGATTTAAATAAAGAAAACCTGACTAGGTCATAGGTTTTACGAGGGTCAATAGTTTCTACTTCGGTAAAGTAGGACTTCATTCTATTTCAGGAATAAGTCTAAGAACATACAAACCTTCTAGGGTTTTACACATTCTTTAGTCAGTTAAGTGGCAAGTGTAGACACTTTAAGACCTACCCAATGAGCGATGTTTTCTTTGATGGATTTGAAAAGCTTTATTCACGCCTTATTGAAGATTCTTTGAAAGATCAGTTCTATCATAGATCAATACTGTCTATTGTTTTAACTGTCGTATGTAGGGCTATTTATTGCTCCGCAATACTCACTATTTTTAACCGACTTCTTCAAAAAGGAGGAGGTTCTATGTTCGGCTGTATGTATTTTTTTAAATGTATTTTCACCGATCTCTCCACCAATTGGGGACCGATTTTAATTTTTTTTTATTCGAAAGCCTATACTCCTGAGGTGGTCCCATTGTAACCAAGTCAGAATCTGATGATGTGATTTCATGAAAATCAAGGAAAGCCCTCAAGTTTTATAGGCACATACATAAAAACTGTCGGTGTTTTGGTTATTTCGATTTAGACACCGACTTCCGAAATTAAAGTTATTTTATACTTTGTAGTGTTTTTTTTTGGAAGTCGGTTGTATTTATTTGTAAAAAAAAGTTTATTTTTAGAACAGATGGTCGACGGAGCCTCCCATTAGGTGGACCGATCATCTGGTGAGGGTCGCAGGTAGCCGATGGATGCAAAGCGTACAGGACCGGTTGTTGTGGCAAAACTTCAAATCAAATCAAATCAAAAATATTTATTTGCCAAAATATACATAACAAATTACAAGGAAAGATCTTACATCCTAAAAGTCATTGTATTCTGCCTGCAAGCAAGCGTGCAAATTATTTATATGTCAATTTTGTCATAATTATTGTTATCATGCAATTCAAATTATTACAAAATATTTCCTTTATTTATTTTCTTTACTTATTTATATATTTTTAAACATTTTTATACAATATATACATTAGAAAAAAAAAAACATTTAAAAATATAAAAATAGTAGCCCACCGATATCGGGAACAGGGTCCAAGCTACCGGTGGTCAGGGCTCCAGAGATAGGAACCTCCTGACAATGCGAGCCGTGTCCAGAAGTACCGCTTTCTGAATCAAGCCCTTGATCCAGCTGCCCAACGAGAGCCTCCTAAGGTGTTGGTCGAGGCTCATGGCTATTAATCCATTGGCCGATACGACTATCGGTACAATGATTGCGGAGTCCACTTCCCACATGTCAACAACCTCGCGAGCCAAGTCAATATACTTGATTTGTTTGTCTTTCTCGGCTTTCACGAGGTTCTCGTCATGCGGGACGGTTATGTCTACAATCATTGCACGCCTCACAATTCGGTCCACCACCACTATATCAGGCTTATTGGCAACAATAGTCCTGTCAGTGATGATGGACCGATCCCAGTACAATGTGATATTGCCATTATCGAGAACTGGGTCGGGCGCATACCTATAGTATGGCACCTCCGACTCCACAAGAGAGTATTTCAGAGCAAGTTGCTGATGGATAATCCTGGCTACAAGGTTGTGCCTATGCAAGTATTCTCCGTTAGCTAGACGAGAACAACCAGAGACAATGTGGCGAATTGATTCTCCCGGACGGTGACATGCCCGACATATGTCGACCGTGCCGTCTTTCACAATAAATCTCCGGTAGTTATTCGTCATGATAACTTCGTCCATAATTGCACAAACAAAACCTTCGGTTTCTCCAAAAAGATCACCGAAACGCAGCCAGGCTACGGACGCTAGTTGGTCTACGTCGGGCCCATGTAGGGCCCGGAAAAAGCGTCCGTGAAGCTCCTTACTCTGCCATACCGCCCTGCGATCGTTAGTGTCAAGCACTGCAGGTTTGCGCCAGTTCTCATTTGCCAAGGAGAGCGGGGTGAGTCCCTTGTCCACCGCCACTACATTTCGATGCATACCCACGTCGACAGCTAGGAAATATTCCCTAAGACTGCATATCTCGCGATTGTGGAGAGTCTTAGCATTTAAAAAGCCTCGACCTCCACACTTTCGCGGGATATACAGTCTCATTACCGACGACCGTGGGTGATGCATTCGATACGCAGTAAGCAGTGTACGGACCCGCCTATCCAGGGCGTCAAGTTCCGTTTGAGTCCATTTGAGTACGCCGAAAGAGTACATCAATACTGGCATGACCCAACCGTTGAAGGCGCGCACCTTGTTTCCGCCCGATAGAAAGCTATTGAATACCTTCTTCAGGCGGCCAAAGAAGCGCTCCTTCAACGATTGCTTCATGTCAGTAACATTGATACCTAACGCTTCCGACATACCCAAATACTTGTAAGTTTCAGTTGGAGAGAGGGATCTCAGGTTTATGGAATCCGAGAGTTGAGTTCCCACGGATTCCATAATCTCTCCACGCTTTACATGCATGACCGCACATTTGTCCACACCAAACTCCATCCTGATGGCGTTACTGAATGTTTCAGTTACCTTCAGTAGCTCCATCAGTTGCAGATTAGTGGTGGCAAAGAGTTTCAGATCATCCATGTAAAGGAGGTGAGATATAACCTGACCACCTCTCTTCAACCGATAGCCTAGCCCTGAATTCTCCAGCAGTGTGCTAAGAGGATTCAAGGCTAGACAAAACCAAAGTGGACTCAAACTATCGCCCTGAAATATACCCCGCTCGATCCTTACCGGTTCGCTATTCCTCTGGATATTTCGACATCCTGGATAGCGAAGGACTGTCCTCCATTGCCCCATACACGACATCAGGAAGGTGCGTAGCGTTGCATCAACTTTATACAATTCTAGCACCCTCATGAGCCATGTATGAGGCACCGAGTCATAGGCCTTCTTATAGTCTATCCAGCATGTTGACAGATCCTTTCGGGAACGCCGAACCTGTTGGCTAATGGCCATATCAATAAGGAGTAGCTCCTTAGTACCGCGGGACCCATTCCTACATCCATTTTGAGAGGCAGACATGATGTTGTTGTTGTTAATATGACTATTAATCTTTGCCCTCAAAATGGATGTAAGAACTTTATAGACCGTCGGTAAACACGTGATCGGTCTATAATTTTTAGGTTCCACAGTACACTACCTGATTTATGGAGCAGGTGGGTTATTCCTGTAGTTAAGAACTGGGGTAGCGACCCAGACTCTAAGGCAGACTGGAATTGAGACGCCAAGCAAGCGTGCGATCTCGTAAACCATTTAATCCAGAAATTGTGCAGCCCGTCCGGCCCTGGAGATTTCCAGTTAGGCAACGGGCGGACTGCACAAGCTACATCTTGGGGGCTGATGGAAATTGCCCCCATTTCTGGTATCGGATCGCACACACGCTCGACCTCCCGAGTCCAGTCTCCCTCAGTATGACTGACAGGAACCGACCAGATGCTGCGCCAGAATGAACACATAGCATCATCATCCGGCAAGCGCGTGTCAGTCACACCTTGGTCCGGTCGCTCCCAATCCCTATATACCCACCTTTCGTTACTTCGGAATGTGCGATTCTGGGTGTATCGTTCCACTCGCCGCCTGTACCTACGAATACGGCTTGCCCATGCATACACCTTCTGCTTCAGGAAGTCGATGCGCTCTGTGACACGAGATATATAATCTCGGGGATTGACATCAGTCTCCGAAAACGCCCGTCTCACAAAGCGCATCACTCTAGGGCGTGTGTTGCCCTCCCTGAAGCAGATCAGTTTGCCGATTAGCGCTCTGGCCTCACCAATACGACGCTCGATCCTGCACTGCCAAGCTGGTACGGCTGGTTTTGGTCGTGTAACTCTGTCATTGGTTATTTTTATTTTGACATGAGCTACACGACATGCCGCTACAGCCGCGCAGTACATGATCGAATGTGCATCGGTGAGGTTATCACAGTTATCAAAATGGCTTGACAACTGCGAATCCAGAGCAGCCACCAGCGCCCTGTTCTTGTTATGCATGGGCAAACGAGGTAAGCGTGGTCTAAGTTCAGGCGGCATGTAGCGGTATTCCCGAATAGCACACTCCAAAGCACTCCTCAATTCGTCATTGCACTGGGTACTTACGTTTGTAACCCTGTCATTACTCTCCTCGTCAGCGTGGCTGGGCAATTGGGTTGACTGTGCTGGTGCCACAGTCTGCGACGGAGGAGCAATGACATGGCTACACATTTCAGTGCAGAGGCGATCAAGCACACTATCATCCAACATACGGTTACGCTGGATGACGCGCACCTGATCCGACAGTCGTTGGGCCGATACGCTGACAGCTGGTTCAAGTACCTGAAACAGAGAGAGCATCCGACCACGGTACGCAGTCAGGTTAGTTCCCCCCTCTGTAGCCCCAAAGTATGAGCGTATAACATTCTCATTTATGGCTTGAGTCCATTTTATACGCTGCACACTTCCACCGATAGCGGGGACCCTGTCAGAGACCGGTGGGCCTCGAGGTCCTAAGCTGGCCGGTGGTCGGCCTCGCCCGCGCCGACGCGCAGGTGGTGGTGTCGTCGGCGGCGAGAAGTATTCGTCGCTCGAGCTCGACGCAACTGCAGCTACCGGAATCTCAGGACTCACGGCTGGCGCTGGTCCCGGCGGCTGCGAGGCGGAACTGAGCGACGAACCCGAAGATGGAGTTGGTGCGTTTTGTTTTCGAGCTCGGCTTCTTGTCAGCATTTTGTAATGGTCATGTTATCGGTCCAAAAAGAGGTAATTGGTTTCGTGTTTGGTTTTATTATATCGTCACTGTTTTTTTTCTTGTTTTACTGTTAGTTTTTGCCATTTTGATGAAAGAAATTGAATTAAATTGTATAGAAAATTGCGGATTGAGTAAAAAATATGACGTTCCAGTTGACAGCCGAGCCACAGATTATTACAGACAAAATATTATTATTACAAT
This sequence comes from Lacanobia oleracea, assembly GCA_950371165.1. Taxonomy (NCBI): domain Eukaryota; kingdom Metazoa; phylum Arthropoda; class Insecta; order Lepidoptera; family Noctuidae; genus Lacanobia; species Lacanobia oleracea. The sequence continues at coordinate 19,166,075 of OX493406.1, forward strand.
TATATTCTAAAATTTATTTTTCATATATCATTAACATTCATTTTTAAATTCCATAAATTCCTTAATACTATAGAAACATTTATTTTGTAGCCACTCTGTCAATTTTTTCTTAAATAAAATACCCTGCAACAATTTCAATTCATTTGGAATATTATTATAAATCAGTACACACATATTAAACACATTTTTTTTATAAATATCTTTATGACCAGGTGGGTGATATAATAGGTTGAGAAACTTAGCCCTTTTTTGTCTCGGTAGAACCTCATTACGCTGCTTAAAGTATTGCATGTGATTCTTGGTAAATATACAGATATCTCTAATATACATACAGGGTAGTGGAAGAATATTACATTTTTTATATAAAGGTTTACAACTATCCAAGAACCATGCTTTGTTTATAACTCGGATGCAACGTTTTTGGAGCTTAAAAACTCTGTCGGAGTCGGTCGAGTTTCCCCACATAATTAATCCATAGCTTAGGACAGATGACACATAGCCATGATAAGCCGTAAGAGCAGCTTCTACGGACACATTTTGTCTTAACTTTTTCAATGCAAAAACAAACCTGTCAAGTTTTTGACATATTTGTTCCACATGGCATTTCCAATTTAGATTTTTATCTACATTAAGTCCTAAAAATTTTAATTCATCCACTTGTTTAACCCTTTCGTCTTTACAAATAACATCTAGAGCCAACTGTTTGGTATTATATGAGTTAAATTGTATTAATTTTGTCTTGCTAATATTTATATTTAAATTATTACTTTCCATCCAATTTATTATATCTGATAGGGTCTTTTCGATGACTGATTTATAATCTTTTTTATCCTGACATTTTATAATAACTGTAGTATCATCTGCGAAAAGGATACATTTTTGCAAAGTGGCCTCCGGAAGATCATTTATATAAAGCAAAAAAAGTAAAGGACCGAGAATGCTACCCTGAGGCACACCACTCTTATTTATTATTGCTATTGATGTAAATTTCTCTTTGGTGTATATTTTGTCATTTTTTTTTTACAACTTTGGATATCTCGGTGCACTGTTTCCTGTTTTTTAGATAACTAGATAACCATTCATATGCTTTTCCCCTTATGCCATAGAAGTCTAGTTTGCTTAACAGTTTAGAATGATTCACAAAATCAAAAGCCTTGCTCATGTCTAAAAATAGACACACCGCTGGATTACCTTCGTTTATGCTATCTGTTACAATTTTCACCAAGTTAAAGATTGCAAGAGCAGTTGAACTGCCTTTACAGAAACCAAACTGCTCTTTGCATAATATGTCATGTGTACTGAGAAAATTATTTAACCTGATTAGCATTGCCTTTTCAAAAATTTTCGATATAATGGGTACTATGGTGATAGGACGATAGTTGTTAGGGTCTGACTTATTTCCGGTTTTAAATAGTGGTTTCACGATAGACATTTTTAGTTGCTCAGGAAAGACGCCTTCCAAAAAAGATAAGTTTATTAGATGTGCTGTAATGGATGACATATCCAAGTAGCACAAGCTTTCAAAACTTGCGTGGCAATGTCGTCATATCCACTAGTTTTGCTATTATTTAGAGACATTATGATTTTATAAACTTCTGTTGCATCAACAGGGTTCAGAAAAATTGTATTTATATTTTTGTTATTTTGATTATGCTTAATATTAAAAGAATTTACTGGCTGATTGGATGTCAAATTAATAAAATAGTTATTAAATAAATTGCAAATGTCTAAAGGATTGTTATATGTCACATTATTTAGATTAATTTCGTCAATGTCATTTTTAAATAAGTCATTATTCGTTAATGTTGAGGAAATAGCGTTCCAGGTAGCTTTACATTTATTTTTATGCTTTTGTATACGCCTTGTCATCATAATTTTATGTGCTTTCTGTACACATCGTTTAAACAACTGAGTATACATTTTATAGTTTTTCTCGTTGTGTTTTTTATTTATTTTACTAGTTATGAATTTTAGATATAGCTGTCGTTTCGTTTTGCTGGACTTTTTAATGCCTTTCGTTACCCAGTTTTGTGCGGCTGGTTTATTATTAACTTTGACCTTTATTACGGGAAAGCACAGATCATAAAATAACGTAAATGTTTCATGAAATAAATTAAAAGCTTCTGCTAGAGTGTCAGAGTCAAGCGTTTCTGAAAATGAAAGAGAAGACATACAATCGCAAAATTTGTCGAGATTTTCCGAACAGTAGTCACGTTTCAATTCAGACCAACAAGATATTTTTTTGTGTTGTTTTGCTTTGATGGTAATCGTTTGTGCTGTTTCGTGATGAATCTCTGACTGAACATTTTTTACGTTACTGGCGATTTGGTCAATGCACGAGTTCGCCCGAGTTGGTGATCTTATGTGAGCTTCAAAATTATAGTTATGAAGTATGCTTTAGAGTTCATTCGTTGCAGAGTTATGTTTTAAAATGTCAATATTCCAATCACCACAAATGATTATTTTCTTTCTTTTAAATTGCTCCGTCAAATAATTTAACAAAATATCAAGTTTATGAAGAAATATGCTTATTTGTGCCTTTCTCTGATCAGGTATTCTATACACATTAACAACTATCAGGCTCAAACCAATAATCTCTACGCCACAGCATTCAAAATAAAATTCTGTGGCTAGAGTTGAAGTAATGCTTAATGTTTTGGTGTGTCTTATTAGTTAAAATACAAGTTCCCCCTCTACATTTATCTCGACTAAATACTGCAGCTAATTTAAAATTATTAAGTTTAATGTTAGCCTCCGAACCTTTTTTAATAAAAGTTTCACTAAAACATAGTATATCAGACTCCTTGTTGTTTTCCACTAATTCAGATAACGTTACTTCTAACATGGCTAGTTTGTTGCAGATGCCGGCTATATTTTGGTGTAAGATTAGCACCTTACCATGTCGGCAATCCTGTTTCGAATTGTCGTTATTTACTGAAGTTTTATTAAGGGGGGAGTTAGGAACGAAAAAATTTATTGTTGTTTTTAGTGGTCACATGAACTGAGTTTTTATCACTTAAACTTAGTTTTGAGAAACTATTTACATATTGCATAAAATCAATTTCTATATTAAGCTTATAGGTAATTAAATCTAACTCCGAGAGCTTCTTATGATAACTTAAATCTAACTCGTTAACTTCAATAAACTTACAATTTTTAAAGTTTCTTGTAAACAATCTGAGTTCTTGATTAAGTTTTTTAACATTAAGATACCTATTTTGAGAAACATTTAACAAAAATATTGTACAATTGCTTAAACTACACAGAGTCCTACACAGATTAGTTAACAACAAGTAGGGATTTTTATCATGTTTGCCAACTGAGAGTATGACAATATCATTGGCAGATAGGGTGCTTGACAAATCGTCTGGGTTTCGAAGGATCTCGCATGATGAAGCATAAGGTTGGACTTTACCCTCGATGGTGTAATTGTCATTCCATTTACCAGTCTTTGCGTTTATTAGTTGTACTGATAGACCTCTTACTTTTTCGTCTCCAATTATGTAAATATTTCTTTTTGAAGTGTGTTTAACTTGAGTTGTACATTTTAAGTTTACATGTCGTTGTTTATTTGGGCAGTCCAACACTATCTTTTCTGTCTTATCATTGTCATTTTTATTTTCCTGGGTGGCACCCTGACAATGCAGACTCTGCACGTCGTCCTTTGTTTGCGAGCATTGTGCGCTAGGACCAATACGTTGCTCTGAGAAGACTAATTTAGTTTGGATGGGACTTTTGTTTCTTTTTTTCTGTGCTGTTCTTTTGGGGGTCGATTTACAAATATCTTTTAGTTGATTAATTTGAGAGCCATACATAGACATTTGTTTTTTAAGATAGCAGTTTTCTGATAATAGGTTAGCAATTTCATTTTCGGCAATTTCTAAGTTCTTCGTTAGTTTAGATACTTTCTTTTCTAGTTCTTCTATTAAATCAAAGTTGTTAGATCTAATATTTGGGCAGCTTCTAAATAGTTGTGGATCTCTTTTCAAAGTATGAGACAAAACATCGATATCTTCATCTAGTGGCAAAGATTCGAAAGAGTTTTCTGTAGAGATATTTGCCTCGAAATTATCATTATTGCTTGTATGATGTACATGTACTGGTGTGGTCGGTATTTGAGAAATATTCTCGCTTATTACAAAATTTTCTTTGGAAATCATCTCTGGTTGTGAAGAAGGTTTACTTGAAGAATTTTGTTTTTTCCCAAGCGTTATATTAGAAGAAGTAACATCACTATTTGTGTCTGTTTTGTTTTTAATGCAAAAATTACATTTCCACTTCTTTCTTGCTTCTATGTCTTTTAGGCGATAAGTGGCTTTTGGATATCCCACACAGTCAAATTCGTATCTTTTTTTGCAAACTGAACATAGAGCAGTGTTTTTAATATTAACACATTTCTTGCAGATGTTACAAGTAACTTGTGTTGTCATCTTGTGGTCACTGCTTACCACCTTATTCGAACTAGACGACATTTTTAAATTAACAAAAAGTGCTGTCGTGCTTGGGTTCGAACTTGCGATGCGCTCGTCACAGTCTGGCGTTGTTACCGCCAGATCAAATCAACTTAATGTTTAGTGTTCAAATAACTTTTCTCAAAGTAGTAATTTACTCAATGACTAACGCAATCGACTCAGGACGTTTTGCCGTTACAAGTTTTGAACTTTTTTCTGCAACCCTCACAAAAAAAGTTGATTTTGTTTAGTTCACTTTTTGTTAATTTATTTAATTATTTTCACTTTATTTGCACTGAATTATAGGTTGTATGAGGTAAAATTGTTTGTTGTTGTTATTGATACATATGTTTAAGTTTTTTCAAAGCAATCAATTTTATACACTGTTTGTTATTTTATTGTTATATTTTCACTAATCTTGTATATAATTCTGAGATAACACTCGTACTTGTTTAAAACTTTTCGGTTTTCTGTGGCTTTAAAGGCGAGTTTTATATTTATAAACAATTATCACACACGAAACTGATATTGACGAGATGACGTTGCGACGGTCGGCCTTCTTCGCGTCTTTCGGCTGATATGATGATAATAATGACTCACTATTTTACTGTTTGGATCCAGTTTTCTACTCTTTTGTTACCATTACGTTGTCTCTGTTCAAGGATTTAAGTAGTCCTAAATTTAATTATTGATTCGAATTGGGTTTTTTTGCAGTCGGCTCTGGCCTCATGGAAAGTGACACACATGAAAGATCTCTGAAGACTTAACAGTCATTTAATTCAGAGTTTTGATTGCTAGAGTGCATGATCTACGTGATCATTTTGATTGGCAAAGTCGAAAGGCGCCTTCTGTCGACGCGAAGACGCGTTCGAGTCCCAAATAAATGATCATCTCTTTGAATTGGGACAACGCCCAATGGGTACACTTTGATCATGCATATAGTCACCATGCATATAGACCGATTTCGGCCATGCCCGCCAATCTCAATGGTGACTAGCCATCGTCACGGGAAATATTATAGAGCATAAGTGTGTGCGCAAACACAGGTTTACTCGCTCTTCCATCACTCATCATAAGTTTAATAATTTAGGTACTCGAACACAAATTATCTCATTTTACACAATACATCAATAGAATACTGTGTACCAGCCATCAATATGATGTATCGACCAACGATGTACGTGCAATCACGCCATCGCCAGGTCAGGTCTTGACAGCTGGCAATTCTCAGGTATAATTGCATACCATTTAGCTTTTTATTATTCAGGTGTATAATAGAGAGATTGTGAGAAAACCCATTCACCTGAATGGGTTTTCTCACAATCTCTCTATTACCTTTGCTGTTATAACACGATCAAGTACTATTAACAGTAATTGGCGGTAATTGCTTCGCAAACCTACCATGTAGCAAACAGGGAAACATATTTGCCTACACCTATAACACAATTTATTTCTACTACGCTTGAACTATTTGTTATTTTAAGAGTACCACTACTTGTATCTACACATATCGGCCTTTAACGTTCCCATAGGATTCGACTCTAAGAGAAGGAATGAGCGTTAAGCCGGAAGCAGCAACGCGGGCCCAGTCATCATCATCATTATCATGTCAGCCGAAAGTCGTCCACTGCTGAACATAGGCCTCTCCCAAGTGTCGCTACAACAACCGGTCTTATGTGCCTCACATCCATCGGCTACCCGCGACCTGCATCAGGTCGCCACTCCCGAACTTTTCAGCCCCATCGACGCGGGCCCAGTGCATGAAATAAAACATTTTTTCCCCTAAACAAAAATAAAAACTGTTTTTAACTAAAAAAAACAACAAAAGCGGTTAAAAAAATGCTACTTTCATAATAACTATCTCCATTTCGTTAATTAAGAAAACAAACATTTCAGTCCTAATTCATACCATATCTTTCGCCTTATCTCCCTCGTAAATCTGCTAGCCTGGTACACAGGGACGCACGAACATGTCCCATTCCGTTCACGTACGACATGTACTCGTATGAGGACGAACATGGCGTGGCAAGTGAGCTCTATTCGGGGCTCTATTGCATTCTTTTGACTGCCGAATTTATTATGTTGGTATACTTTGTGAGAGTGTGGTTTTTAGAAGGGAAACCACCTCCTCTCTCCTTGCTTACGCTGTTTTTATAAAAGAGAGAACAATATTTAATTCAGATTGATAACATGCGCTGAATCATGAAAGTAGCCAGTGACAATTTTGTAAGTCAATGTGTCACTATTAATACCACTTTTAAACAAAGAGTCGTAGTTTTTACAGTTTAAGATCCTAGATGTTAAACTTTTCTTCCCATAGAATTCTTCAAGCATGGATTCAACACGCCCATTTATATTTACACCTACCACAGTGTGTTTCTTTTTAACCCAAAGGTTGACTGGTAGAGAATGCCTTGTTGCATTAAGTCCATCTATGTACCACTATTGTACATGAAGTTTAAATAAATAAACTGACTACCGGAATGTGCTGCTGTGCTGCCTATAAGATAGGATTTTAAACTCACTAAGTAGTTCCAAACAATATTGAACAGGTTTCACATATCATTTTATAAGCCTTAAAAATGTTCACCTTTCAATATCTTGTTCTCGATTTAAGAGCTCAACATCTCAGCTCAACCCATCTATGTGACACTCGGGAAGTTATAAAATTATTTACGACAACATTCCGCTGAGCGACTCAATTTTTACGACATAATACTCATCACACTAAAATATAACGGTAAACAAAATGGCTGCCGACATTACCGATTATTGGATTTAGTACTTGGGTCGTTATTGTACTCGAATTAATTAATACTTAAAGTAACAATTTAACAACAGGAATTTTAGTTTAATAGAGTTGTTCTTATTTAAGGAATTAGGAGTAATCAAATTAACACTGACAACGAGCTTGATGCCTATTGGGAGTATTGTTCCACACTTTCCCAAAGCCGGGATGAATAAAAAGAAGAAAGGCAGGCCTTTGCCCTGCAGTAGGACACAACAGGCTAAAAATAAATAATAATAAAATAAATAAATTAATAAACATGTCGGAGGAGTGAAGTAAAAGAGTTCTTTACGTACTAGTAGCGTCATCTATTAGCATTTGAGATACCTTAGTCGATTAACCAAATTAATAACAGCTATCATAGAGTCAGCAGTTCCACTGGGGTAGTCAATGAACTGTCACGTGTGACGTTTGACATCTGTCATATGCCAAGGTGGGGCTAGTCTGTTAGCGACACGACACAGTTGACACCCAGAGCTCGACCGAGCCGGTTGTGCGCACTGATTCTACTCAACCAAGTGCAAAATGGCAGACACCGATGAGATTTCGGATTTAGATCCCTCTGCATCTCCGACAAACATATAAATAGCTTTTAATATTTTAAAAGCTTGCTAGAGAATTGTACAATTCGATTAGCCAACAATAAAATACATAATGTATGTAAAGCATAATACACCTGTGTTCATATTCGAAAAATATTTACTGACCATGTCTATTGTTCTCGACCGGGTACAGTACTAAACTAATGGACCGTCCACACGACACCGACTTTTGTCTGCGCAGACTTTGAACTCTAGGAAAAAAATCTATCAAACCTGCATAAAGTTGCTTAGAGCGCCTGTCCATTACAGCGGAGCAGAGAAACGGAGAAATATTAACAAGTCATGTCAACATGTCAGTGACTCACGTGGTGCGGCGGTTTTATGGAATTTTATTGGTTAAAATTTCTCCATTTCTCCGCTCCGCTGTAATGGAAAGGCACCTTTATAGTGGGCCACACGAAACCACCTTTTGTCTGCGAAGACTTTGAACTCTGAACCAAATTGCCTGCACAGACTTGCAACAAAGTCTGCGCAGACATGCAACGATACCATTTTTTATTCAGAGTTCAAAGTAGGTATGCGTGGACTAAAGTTGGCGTCGTGTGAATCCAATATATGGATTGTTTCTGAGAAAAACTCCCCTCGTCCTTCCTGTGCGTGTATTGAATTGAGCACTTCATGCTCAAGATTAGCGCTTGAGACCACAAGCCAAACAAAGTCGTTCAGCTGCTGGTAAGCTTGCTGCTGGCAGCTCTTAAACGAAGCAATGCGGCATTATTAAACTGTAAGTGAACTCAAATAACTCCAAAAAGAACCCATAAACATCAGACCACCTAATTCAGTTCAAAACACTTCATTAGCGAAAACATCTGAACTGAAACATTCTTACACACAAACTAATAACCCTGAAGAAACAAGTGAGGTAGTACAAAACAGAATTTATTTAAGGCGAAAACGCCAGTCTACGAAAATTTTCTTTTTTCTAACATACAGTAGAATCCGTTTAGTACGACGTCGCTTATAACGACCGCCCCCGTTTACCGATTAAGGTGTGTTTACGGGTTGCTCATTACCATTTTCCCGCGAGATGGCGCTGAAGTCAACATTTTCAGTTTTATTTTGTTTCGAGTGTAATTGGAACAATATTAAGTCGCAGAAATAATGGTGCGACAATCGGATATTCCACTTTATCGAAATTAGTCAAAATACGGCATAAAAACCCTTCTGATTCGCCATACTTCAAATCATACTTTCAATCATGTCTATGTACTATAAGCGAGTTAGATATAATTTTCGTGAAGTATGGCGTTATAACTGGATTCTATTGTACTTCTATTCTATTTTTAACTGTACGCCATAATCCTGACTAAAAGGGAGAAAAGTAAGTCAGATTGTTTTTTTTATAGTTAAATGTTTTTAAAATTAAAAGTACTTAAAACAGTCTTCTGGTGAAATAAATAAAAAAAAAAAAAATTCAAGAAGTAGTCGAGCGCATCCCCCTTAACCATTCGACCACTTGTTTGTAACAAAACAAGTGCACCTTATTGTCTCCAGAGCTCCCTTGAGATAATTATCAACAGACAGACGGTCAGACTGCTAAGACTGCGGCCATGAAGTTCGCGAATGCGACAAAAAAATAAAATAATACAACGCAAACAGGGAGCTCTGTGTTTTATTGCTATTTGGGGGAGTTTTTTGGGTTTTCCGTACCCAAAAGGTAACCAACGAAAGCCTATTACTAAGCCTCCGCTGTCTGTCCGTCCGTCCGTTTGTCTGTCAGCGGGCTGTATCCCAAGAACCGTAATAGGTAGACACTTGAAATCTTCACAGATTGTGTATTTCTATTGTTGCTATAACAAATAATAAACATTAAAGTTTATGGTGCGGAACCCTTCGTGTGCGAGTCTGACTCGCACTTGGCCGATTTTTTTTTACTTGGTTGTGAAGTTTTACCCTTTAAAACGTTGGTCCTGGAAAAGGTACTGGATAACTACCTACATAGTTTTATCAAGTAGGTAAATAAACATTCTGGAGATAGCAAAGATTAGTTGTCAGACACATCCCATTATATACACATTTCATTGTATCCCCGTATTTCTTTTTCTTTTTTACAAATAATCTTTTAAAAAAGACAAGACATTTCCCCCCCCCTCCAAACCCCCCCATTTTACCCCTCTTACCTAGCATTCCTACCAAAGCATTCGAGCATTCTTACCAAAACAAAAATATATATAAAAACCGACTTCCAAAAACAAAACACTACAAAGTAAAAGTTGTAGTGTTTTGTTTTTGGAAGTCGGTTTTATTTTTATGTAAAAAGTTTTTTTTTATTTTTCTCTTTTTAGTGGTACCTGCGTGCCGGCGAACCACAAACACAGCGTACCGGCGTGATGTTATGTTATGAACTGGTGTTAACAATCAACAGACATGCGATTTCAGAAATCTCGATCCATTTGCTATCATTTATTGAAGAGTTCCGTTGCCTACCTCCGAAGTTCTTCATCAGATCTTCACTAAATTTAAACGGGACCAGTCCGAGAAAATACTCTTCCAAACAAAAAAAATAATCATCCAAATCGTTTAAGAATTGGCGAAAATATCGCTGTACAAACATTTTTCATCAGATCCTGACTTATACCTTCCATCATCAGCTCATGCGATGATGATTACCACGCACAAATATCTGAATTGCGTTAGAAAGATTATGAGAAACAGTGTATGTGCTTATAAAATTTGAGGGTTTCCCTCGATTTTCATGGGATCCCATCATCAGACTTGGTGACAATGGGACCACTTCAGGAGTATAGGCTTTCGAATAAAAAAAGAATTTTTTAAATCGGTCCAGAATTGGCGGAGAAACCGGTGAACATACATAAAAAAAAAATACATACAGCCGAACATAGAACCTTCTCCTATTTGAAGAAGTCGGTTAAAAACACTTTTCCCAATTAGGTATCTATCTAAAAATTTGCTTGCGTCTATGTGCATTAAAAGTCTTTGTCAAAATATAACAAATTGAACGAACCAGATGTTCCTCAACCCCCGCTGGAGTAGCAGCCCCGCACTAATTGTAAGGAGTAGAACACACACTGACTGATTTGTTCGCGACGGGAGAGCGTCGTCGTTACCTCGCAGCCGGGGCCGTGTACACTCCGTATTATAGAGGATGTTGCTTGTATAAATCAACTAGTTTTTCCCGTCCCCATTGGAATTTCGGGAAATCCTCTCTTGGTGCTCCCTTACACTCCCTAAGAAACCTACATGCCAAATGTCAGCTTTCTACGATCAGTAGTTTTGGCTGCGCGTTGTTTGTCAGTCACTCAATCAGACAGTACCGTAAGAATTTTATATACTATAAAATTAGGACTATGGACATCATCATCACCATCATATCAGCCGAATGACGTCCAGTGCTGGACATAGGCCTCCCCAAGAGTTGCCGCAACGACCGGTCTTGCATCCATCAGCTACCCGCGACCTTCACCAGGCCATCGGTCCATCTTGTAGTAGGCTTTCCATTGCGTCTTTCGGTACGCGATCGCCATTCCAGAACTTTTCGGCCCCATCGACCATCTTTTCTCTGGGCAATGTGCCCTGCCCACTGGCAATTTAGTTTGGCGATCCTTCAGGCTTTGTCGGTAACCTTTGTTCTCTTGGATATCATCATTCCTGATTCGATCACGCAACGAAACTCTAAGCATTGCCCTAAGCTCTCTATTGCCCACTACAGCCGTAATTCCGTGTCAAATACTGGTACTCAGCTGCGGTAATACTGGAAGTCGACCCTAACATTGTCGGGAAAAAGATAGGTACTAATACGCAGATCGATTGTAGTTTCTGGAAACAGCGTTCATTTCTAGGCAAGCGTGTACGATCTTCAACTTCATCATCGTTTACGACCATTAGGCTAGACAGTGGTCAAATTCGACCTTATCAATAAAAATAAAAAAAACCGGTGTGAGTCGGACTCGCAAACGAAGGGTACCCTAAAAAAAATTATTTTTTATTATTTTTGGTTATAGCGGCAATAGAAACAACAATCTGTGAAAACTTCAACGGTCTACCTATTACGGTTCTTGAGATACAGCCCGCTGACAGACTGACGGACGGATGGACGGACGAAAAAACTGTTTTGCTTTAATGTTCCTGCATTCTGTCTGTAGGAATTACACAATTAACACGAACAGTGCTTCTAAAACGTCGTCTCTATAATTGCATTACCTAAGGCTGGCGTCAATCTTAATAATAAAGCCGAACAAACTAGTGACCGGAATCAAATATTCATAAGAGCCTTGGCATTTCGTTTGTCGCCCGCCTATGTATGTTGGCGTGAATAAATAAGGAGGCCGACAATTATAATTGGAACTTGAGATTTATTTGTAAGTTTAGTGTCTTGTGTTTGTCGTACACTAAATACGTAAATTATTAAGGCGGTTATTGGGGTTCAGCAGAAAAAAAAACCCGGCCAAGTGCGAGTAGGACTCGCGCATGAAGGGTTCCGTACCATCGTATTTTTTATTTGTTGTTATATGTTGTTGTTATAGTGGCAACAAAAAAAAACACATTCTGTGAAAATTTCAACTGTCTACCTATTACGGTTCATGAGATACATCCCGCTGACAGACAGACGGACAGACAAATGAAAGGACGGACAAACGGACAGCGGAGGCTTAGTAATAGGGTTCCGTTGGTAACCCTTTGGGTACGGACCTCTAAAAACTGATCAAATGCGGGTCGGAGACGCCCGCAAAGGATTTCGCACGAATAACATTTTCTTAACATGTTACTCTGAGAGATTGGCTTCTTAGAAGTTTTCCTGTAATCTACAAGTAGTCAAAAGCAGGCAGGAGCGAATTTATTTCAAAACACAACAATCTCATCATCTGCCTAGCCTTCTCCCAACGATATTTATGGGGTCGGCTTCCAGTCAAACCGGATTCAGTTAAATACCAGTATTTTACTTAGAGTCAACTGCCTCGCAGAACAAACACACACACAGACACACAACAACAACAGATGGTCGATGGGGCCGAAAAGTTCTAGAGTGACAAACGCGTACCAGAAGACACAGCGTTGTAAGGCTTCCCACAAGGTGGACCGATGACCTGGTGTGGGTCGCGGGTAGCCCATGAATGCGAAACGCACAGGATATTTCAAACTTGACCAGTAGTTCATCCTTTTATTGTTATAATAACATAATACCACATTTTTATCAAAGCTCACAAGTACTTGTACTTCATGTAACGCCTCAGCAGGAAATCTTCTACAAAACGACGAGTAACATAATATCAAAGTTTTTCCTCCTAAACACAATATTATAAGGTGTTATGTGAAGGGGAACTGATAAAGAAATTTATTCAATAAAAATAAGGACACGTGAAGTTCAAGAGTGTTATGTGCCAAAGAGTTTTTTGAAATTTTGTGTAACACTATCTTCATTTGCATTGTTTGAAGTAGATATTTTTTGGTAGGATTATCATGCAAGCCTTTGCTATTTGTTAGTAGGAATATACACCAAGGCATAATTAATTATGTATGAGTATGGCAAATTTCTGAAAAAAAATTTTTTTTTCAATTTTTTTATTTTTATTCTGACTTAATTGTCATAGTGTTAGTAATACATAAAAACTTAAAAACTATGTTAGTAAAACATGATGAACAAAATTTTAAACTATTTAATATGGATGCGTATCCATTGCCTCCATAGAGGATTATCTATATGGTCAGCAACTACCTTCAGGTAGCTGTTGGAACTGTCCCTCACCCTGCGCATCAGCGATGCCACCCTATTACGGATTCTTCTTCTTCTACCTGGCGTTAATCCCGGCTATTGCCAGGGTCCGCCTTCCTACTTAGCTTCCTCCACTTTGCCCGATCTTGAACATCCTTCTCAGTTAGGCCATTGGCTCTCATGTCGGACTTAACGACGTCCAACCAGCGCTTGCGAGGGCGACCACGGGACCTAGCCCCAAGAACAGCCATATTCATGCATCCCCGACCAACGTACTCCATAGGGCGGCGCATGATGTGGCCATACCATCGCAGACGACACTCTTGCAGTTTTTCCCCCACGTCACGGACACCAAGACTACCTCTGATGAAAGAGTTGCGTATGCGATCGGATCGCGTTACGCCACTCATCCACCTCAGCATCTTCATCTCCGTGACGCGAAGCTCCTGGGTGTGTCTGCTTAGTGCTGGCCAACATTCACCGCCGTACAGTAGGACAGGCCGTATGATGCATTTATATATCTGCCCCTTGAGCTTAGGAGGCATTTTGCGGTCGCATACAACGCCCGTTACCTCGCGCCACTTCGCCCAAGCCGCGCCTATACGTGCTTGGACATCGTCGTCCACGTTGCCAAACTCGTGCAGCACGGATCCAAGGTACCTGAACGTATCGGACTTTCTGATCAGGTCCGAACCTATTCGGATGAACCTATTTGAATCCGTGCCGCCACAGGACATGTACTCAGTCTTCGCCACATTTAGTCTCAGACCACCGTTTTCAAGCGTGTCCTTCCAAATGTTGACTTTGCGCTCAAGATGGGCTTTGTTCTGATTAACGAGGGCGATGTCATCGGCATACATCATTAGCCATGGGGGCTTATCTTGGATGTTTGCCGTAACTACATCGAGCACTACGTTAAACAAGAACGGGCTAAGAGCCGAGCCTTGGTGAACGCCAACAGATATTGGGAAGCCATTCGATTCGCCAACAGCGGTCTGGACAGAGGACACGGAATCGCGGTACATGTCTCTGATAATGTCAATATAGGCCTCGGGAACGCCTTTGAAGCGCAGTGCCCACCAGATGGACTGCCGAGGTATACAGTCGAAGGCCTTCTGCAGGTCTAAAAAGGCCATATGCAAAGCTCTCCTTCTCTCTCTGTAAGCCTCAGCCAGATTCCGTAAGGCGAACACTGCGTCCATGGTGCTGTTACCCACCCGGAAGCCATATTGACACTCAGACACAATACACTCGCTACGGAGCCGTGTGTCAATGATGCGCTCGAAGAGCTTCATGGTGTGGCACATGATCTTGATACTGCGGTAGCTACTACAATCCTGTACGCTACCTTTGCCTTTGTATACAGGGATAATCAGGCTAAATCGCCACTGGTTCGGCATTTCCTTGGTGATCAGGATGCGGTTAAAAAGATCCGTCAGAAGGTCCACGCCATGTGGGCCCATCGCCTTCCACACCTCAATTGGCACATTGTCAGGCCCGACCGCTTTCCGGTTCTTCATGTGGCGAAGAGCAATGCGGGTTTCGTCGGGGGAAATAGGGGAAATAAGTCCAAGGTTAGGAGGCGGTTCGGGAGGAAGGTTATGGGGATGCTGTTTGTTAGACAGCTCCGCGAAGTATGTACACCATCTCTCCTTAACAGAGGGGGCATCGTAGAGCAGCTTACCCTGGGCGTCCCTTACACAGAGACATTTGCTAATGTCCCGTGCAGCTTTCTCCCGGGCACGCGCCAGCTTAAAAATAAGCTTTTGCCCCTCCGCAGTTTCCAGCTTGTCGTACAAGGGCGCCAGACTTTTGCTGCGGGCTCTGGCTACAGCTTTTTTGCAAGCGCGCTTAGCCGCTCCATATGCCTCTCTGTCATCCGGAGAGTTGGACCCTTGCCACTGTTTAAATAAAACCTTCTTCTTCCGAGTCGCCTCCTGCACCCCGTCATCCCACCACCACGTCTCCTTTTCTATGGTGCGGCCACCACGAGAAGTGCCAAGGACGCGCATACCCGCATCGGTGATTGCTGAATGGATCCTACTCCAGATCTCTTGGGCGGACTCATGCGGAGCACTGATCTCGAGATGCTCGAGCTCCGCGATGAAGTCCGACTGCCTAGGACCATCAAGCAACCACCACTTTGTGCGGGGTTTGCGTTTTTCGGTCACTTTCTTTTTCGGTACAACCGCAAAGTCCAGGACAAGGAGGCGGTGTTGAGCCGTTAGGCTTTCACCTGGGATGACTTTGCAGTTGGTAACCTTGCCAATGTGGCACCGTCTCACCAGCAGGTAATCTATTTGGGTTGAGTAGGCACCACTACGGTACGTAATAAGATGCTGGGGCTTCTTCTGAAAGAACGTGTTCGCGATGGCTAGGTCAGACAAAGCGCAGGTGCTGAGTATACTGACTCCCTCTGCATTTAGCTGGCCATATCCAAAACCACCGTGAACACGTCCGTACTCTCCAGCAAACTGACCTACGTGACCGTTGAGATCCCCCCCCACCAAAACACCTTCGGAATTCGGAATAGCGCGTAGTACGTCCTCGAACTCATCCCAGAAGGCCTCCTTTTCAGACTCACAGCAACCAGTTTGAGGAGCATAGGCGCTGATTAGGTTCGTTACCGACCCTTCGATCAGCACCCTAACTCGCATCAACCGGTCGCTGCATCGGTCTACTTCAAGGAGTCCATCCTGGAGGTCCTTAGACAGCACCACGGCCACTCCGCCCCTGCCCGTTGGTGATCCGGTGTACACTAGCCGGTACCCCTGCCCGATGTCACGTGACTTACTTCCCTTCCAGCGCGTCTCCTGAAGGAAGGCGCACTGGACCCGACGCTTCGCAAGTACGTCCGCGAGTTCTCGGCAACGTCCGGTTAGGGAGCCAATGTTCCAGGTGGCAAAGCGGAACTTCTTCTTGGGTACTATCCTCTTTAGCCGTGCCCGTACTCGACACGGTAGCCCTAGCCCACTTATCGCAGGTTTAGGGCGATGTGCCTGCGCGTCGTTATGCGGCGACGCCCTAGCCCGAGTACCCGTTATCAACTTCTTGTCCATTTTATTTGGCTGAAGTTGGTTTTACGTGGGGCGACCAGCCGTCTGACCCCCACAACCCTACGAGAGGGAAACCAGGTTCGCCAGAGCCTCGTCCGTTGGACAGCAGGGTGCACCGCTAGCAGGTGAGGTTGGCTTGGGTCTTAAGATGGTAACAGACCCCATGCACCCCATGGATTATGCCATGGAAACCATCCACCTGTGCGGCGTCTGCAAACTTTGCGAGGCAGTCCCAACATCAAAATTGAAATATTCCAAAAACTGTTGGTTTGTTGTTGCTATTTACTGGAATCCATACTCCGGACTGCTAGTGAGAAACTAGCTGTGAGAATCTACCCAATATCGAGCTTGACAACCTATCTTTGCTAATATTATAATTTTAATATATACTTACATTTATATTTTTTTTATTTTATAAATTCGCCATTTTGGAGAGATAGATGTTCGTAACTCAATCACGTCAGAACGGATCTTGATGAAATTTGGCACAAAGGTAGATTTATAGTCCTGAATTAAAATATAGGATACTTTTTATCCCGGGAATATTTTCCCTTGGTAACATTTTCAACGTTCACGCGGGCGGAGCCACGGGCGGCAGCTAGTTAGTAAATAAAACGATGAGAAATGCCACGTAACTTAAATCACAGCTAACTCAATAGTAGGCGGGACACACTCGTGGAAAATATACGAGCTGTCTCCATCGGAAACTTTTAGTTGGAAAAGGTTCTCCACGCCGTACATAATTGAGGCGGTTAGTTTAGTTGCAGTTGTCTGAGAGAACTCATAGATGGCGCTGGGAACACTGAGCTAGGAATCCTAAAGTAAATACGTAAGGGAATGTTTTCACTAAGCTATGATGGTTTTTTGTTTTTTGGTTTTTGTTTTTGAGATGGAATAATTGTTGTTTATTTTTATTTTTTTTGTTGTGACGTGACATCAGAAATCTGAAAATATGTATAAAATAATTATGATAAACTAAAATCTCGAAAAATGTGTGATAAATCCATGTGTATTATTATATAAGAGAGAGTATCTAAGAGAGATAAAGATTTATTTTTGGAAGGTAATGTTTTTCGAACGAATGTAATTTTTGTAATTTTGAAAAGGAATTGAAGAGTCAATTCCTTTTTAAAATTAAAATATTACAATTTTTTTTAATTTTATCTAAGCAGTCTGTTGCAGTAGTTAATGGCTTCAAATCTGTGATTGGACTAAAATGATTGACAAAAGATTTTTAGTATTTTTTTGCTGTCGGTACAAGTTTTTGATACAAGTATTTTTTTCTATGAATTGCACAGAAACTTTCTACCTCAAGGTTTTATTTAACGAGTAGTTGATTTCCATGACCTTTGTCAGTGACGCTAAGATGGTTCATTTATTTATAGCTCTATATTTCTCCGGCCAAAAAATCCGATAAAGCATTTACAACTTACAATTAAACGAAAATGGTTCTACCAATTGTCGCAAAGAGCTTAGACGCAGCAAATTGCCTGTAAGTGATTAAGTTGGCTCTATTGGTATTTTCTTTTAGCCCAAAATTCGGTTTTATTCGTCTAAGACCTAGGCAATCGGTGATTGGGAATAATTGCGAAAACCGCGATCACTTAGAAGCATTTTCTGATTAGCACTAAAATTTGCTAGTAAAGCAAATTCTGATTAGCACGAAAATTTGATATAATATCTAAAATTAAAAAGCCGAAGAGTTTGTTTGTTAGTTTGGTTGAACGCGCCAATATCAGGAACTTTCGGATTGGTACATGGTGGACATCTCACCCACGCGCACAAAACGTTTTGAGAACACATTCATAATGCGTACAGCTAAGGAGTGGAATTCCCTGCCGGAGTCTGTGTTTCCCGATAGCTACAACCTGGGAGTCTTTAAGTCAAGAGTGAATAGGTTACTTCTAGGCAAGCGTGCTCCATCTTCGACCACATCATCGCTTACCATCAGGTGAGATGGTGGTCAAGCGCGTGCCTATTAATAGTAAAAAAAAAAAAAGAATTGAGGATTATTTTAGTTGTGGATAGCCCATTTATTTTTTTAGAGGAAAACTATAGGTTATTTATAATATCACACTACGACCAATAGGAGTGGAGCATTAATGAAAAATGTGAGGCCGACAAAGTTGCGCGGGTCAGCTAGTTAACTTATGCATAGAAAATGACATTCGTACTTACCTAGTAATCAACTCACAATATTGTTTAATCATAGAGACTACATAATAGTTCGCTTCTATTCATATCTATTCTATTCATATATCCCTTTATCCGGGTTATCTGCGAAAAATATTGCCAGAAGTCCTAAATTAATATCTTGGACTTAGGTCAATTTTATTGACCAGGTTGCATTTTGACAACGCAGTTTAATCCCATATATTGAATTTTTATACAATCATCTATACTAATATGTAAATGAAGTTCATGAATGATTCTTCATTTAGTTTTATATCGCATATTTTAGTTTGTGAACTAGATATAATATAGTTTGAACGCACGCCTAGATGTCATTAGTGTCATTGCTGTCAATACTATAGTTTCTATCTAAGAACACGTGGTGTCATAATTGTTTCGTTTTTTAACAAAAGTAATTAATAAAAGTAGGGATAAATAAATAGCTTTAAATGTTGTTTCTTTCACAGGTTTGTAACATTTATAATAATTACTTTGATGGAACTACAGTGTCATGTAATTAAATGATTACTATAATAAAACATTTCTTTCACAGAGAAACGCAATTAAGTTTTTATTCCTATACAACCATTGGTAGTGTGTTAATACACATTATAAAACAACATTTGCATAGCTATTGAAGGGACTATGGAGAAATTAAAGTTCGAATTTAAGGTGAAGGCTGCTGAAGATACAAAGAGCAATATAATTTGTATAACCTCAATCACAAAGGATGACAAACATATTTTTAAAATTCCGGAGAAATTTCAACCGGTAAATTTGCACGAGACAATATATAAATCTCAGGTATATAAGACAATAAAGACAACTTTACAAAAGAGACATGAAAAAAGACAAATATGGATTTCTATATCACCGGAGATAAAGGATACATATATGGATCAGGATGGCAATATGCAGTTCAGAGAATATTTACTGGAAGAATTTATAGTAGAAGAACATAAACCAGGTCCTTCATATGGAATCACGGAAGAGGCTTTGTCAAAAATATTGGATAGTTTTGCTGAAAAGAAGATAGGAGTATCTAAACCTCAGAACCTAACAAACTTGTCAAAAAAAATTGTGATAGATAAATTCAGTGCTAAAACATCTAATGTGTTACAGTGAATAATTTTGAGGCAGAATGTATGCGTTTTATAAAGCTGAAGAGTTTGTTTGTTTGTCTGTTTACTTGAACGCGCTAATCTCAGGAACTACAGGTCCGATTTTAAAAATTCTTTCAGTGTTAGATAGCCCATTTATCGCAAATACCAATAGGAACGGAGCAGTAATGATAATTGTGACGCAAACGACGTTGCGTGGGTAAACCAGTATCTACTAATTGACTGGCACTATTTCAAGAGCTTCTAACTAACAAAAGGGGGGAAGGTCTATGAGCAGCAGTGGACGCCTTTCGGCTGATATGATTCATCTGCCTAGCCTTTTCCCAACTATATTGGGGTCGGCTTCCAATCAAACCGGATTCAGCTGAATACCAGTGTTTTACGAGGAGCGGCTGCCTACCAGACCTCCACAACCCATTAACTGGGTAACACGGTACATCTTGGCAAGACTGGAGTCAGATTTATGGCTTCTGACAATCCGTAACGACTGCCAAAGATCTACAAATGACAGCCGGGACCAACGGCTTAACGTGCTTTCCGAGGCACGGAGGAAACTCGGTATATTAAGATGGTCACCCATCCACAGACCAACCTTGGCAAGCGTAGCTTAACCTTAAAGATCAACCCGTGCGGCTGTTATTATTTAGCCAAAATAATAACAGCCGCACGGCTGATATGATGATGATAACAAAAGAAACATCTAGTAGCTATGTAGAAGTACCAAGATCATTACGACTATCATCAAAAACCAAGTTGAACCTCATAATAGAAACCAAATTGCTAGTACATAGACGAGACTTAAATTAATACCGTCTTCAACTCCTGAAGGCCTAGTACTCATAAAGATGTCAATAAGGGTTCCTTGATCCCTGTAATGTGTCAGCTGTCTTGAAATTGATGGTTCTATAAAGTACAGGGAACAGATCCGTTATATATCTATAGATGTATAGATAGTACCTAACTTTTTTTGTAGGATCTTGGGACATACGGTCGGGTAGGTTGCCTGCCTTGAGATAACATTATATGTGAGGTTTTTTGATATAAACTTATTTCCAGTAAAACATTTGTTCATAAGTGCAGCAACCGAATTTTTTTTTCAAATTAAAGTGACAAAATTACTGAAATAAGAGACTGTAATGTCTATACTTAATAAAAACAATGGCGAATAGTTATTCAACATTTCAATGCCAAATAAATGTGTACGGCTGGAGAGGTAGGTAAAAGGAGGCCAATGAAAAGATATAATTATATGGATTGTGTATGGAGTTATATGAAAAAAAAGGGAGTCAGTGACGTGAATTGTCATGACGGGTTACATTACAGAATGGAGGAAGAAAGTGTGTTGCGACGAACCCAAGTAACGTGGGATAAGCAGAGAAAGATGATGATTTCAATGCCAAATGTTAAACTTAACGTCTAATCAATCTTCTATAATATAAAATTCTTTCCTTACTGACTGATTTAGTGAGAGACAGACAATGCACAGCCGAAACTACTGGTCGTAGAAAGCTGCAATTTGGCATGAAGCTTCCCTGTACTTCGTAAGGGAACAATAAGAGAGGATTTTTTGAAATTCCTACGGGAACAGGAAAAAAATGGGCTATACCGCTAGTAATTTCTGTAACACGTTAAAGAAGTATTTTTTTTTATTTGTGTAATTGTATTTGGTAAGATTGCCCAAGGGTCTGTTTTGTGTCTTTGTAAAGTAGGTAATTCTTCATTATAGTCTATTTCATGTTATTGGCCAACTTCACTGACCGTATGTTCGACGATCGTTAACTCAAAACCTCGGGGCTGCCTTTTTTGGTGTCTCCGTATCCACATTGAGTGGAGATTATGTGGGTACTTCCAAAATTACTTCTGTCGGTATAAAACGTATAGTAAACGACATTTTGATATCCTCTGAAATCTGCTGGATGTGTTTCGCAATGAATGAAAATGGTCTAGATAAGACCTCGTTGTTTTGTTATTTATTCGTAATTGTAACGTTGTTTGCATTTTTTTTTATCACTGGGATAACTCTCGTATTTTCAAAGAAGCGTTCGCATGGCTGTTGAAAATTATCAAAACACCTCTAATTAGTGCAGGAAAATTAGAATATCAGAGTGAATAAATCGTGAAGTTTTGAAAATTGGCACAGTTGTTCTTTGAGGTATCCAGATGAATATACTAAAAGTCTCTGAGGGTGGGAGGTGAGCCTTCGGTGGGGAGGGGGGGAAAGGTACCTTTATATGATGGTAAAGAAACCTCTGTGCGCGAGTCCGACTCGCTCTTGTTACTGCACAGCATTCGTTTTAATTATTTACCTCTAATTATATTTAATGAGTCCCTAACTCCCCGCAGCCATTATTCTTAAGACCACTATATTGAAAACCAATAAATTGCTTACAGAGGACATTTTTTACGCCAAATGGCCCCTTTTTCGTTAATTGACAGCAGACTCATTAAGCTATCTTCGACGAGGGATTAGTTTACTAATCTAATTTGATCGAACCTTTTCGTCAAGACCTTTGTGGTTGGAATGTTATCTCCTTGCTATGTATCTTACTAGTAATAGTAGTAGTAAACCTATAAATAGTGCAGGAAAATTAGCTCAATTAACTTCGATCAGAGCGAATAATTCGTGTAATTTTGAAAATGGGTACAGTTGTTCTTTGAGGTGTCCTGCGGGTCTAAAAAGGCCACTTTACGCTACCCGTCACTGTCAAAAATTCCAATCGATCTTGAACCTAATGCGTTAGCGATAAAGATAAAGATTAAATTTGACAGATGATTCTCCTATAGTGGCCTTTAAGCCCCCTAGATGAACATACTTAAAGTCCCTGAGGGTGAAACTACACGAATTATTCACTCTGATTTTCTTACCTTTCCTGCACGAATAATCTGATCTATAAAAATCTCGTATCACGGTGTTTGTTATCGAACTCCTCCGAAGCGGCTTGAACGATTTTTATTAAATTTTTATGTATTTTTGGTAGGTCTGAGAATAGGTCATACAACATTTTTTTTTTTATATAAAAACAGCTCACGTGACCTTTGACCAACAGAGATACTCGCAGAGACGTCCGCATGTCGTGACCGCCAACGAAAAAAGAGAGCTTGACAGTCAACTGACACGCTATTTATAGACAGTCCGGTGACATGGGATCACGTGGGGTTGCCAGTTTCTATGTAGCAAACCAATGTTTGGCGGATCAGCTGGTAGTATATACAGGGATTATTTGTAAAACACCAACAATCTCTTAGGCAGTGAAAGTACACATGATTATAAACAACTTCTACTTTGAGACCAAACCTGAAAACTCGTAAAAAATATCAGCTGTTTCATACATTTTGATTGGCTAAATGTTGCATTTTGTATGAAGATGCTGATATTTTTCTGATTTTGGAAGTGTTGAGAGAATACCTTCCGTACCTCAGTTTACATAAATTAGTAGAAATGTTATTATGTGTATATTTATGTATGTAGTTATGGTATGTGTGTTAACTGGGTAACACGGTACTTGCCATGAAGTACCGTGTTACTCAGTTAATGGGTTGTGGAGGTCTGGTAGGCAGCCGCTCCTCGTAAAATACTGGTATTCAGCTAAATCCGGCTTGACTGGAAGTCGACTCCAATATAGTTGGGAAAAGGCTAGGCAGATTATGATGATGATGTTATTATGTGTGTCTGTCTTTATGTTACAGTTTTGGAATAGAATTCCCTGCTAGGGCTTGTGTGTGTAGCTTGTGGGGAATTAACAAGAGTTAACAAATTACTTCATAGAAAAGCGTATTCCATTGTCAATCACGTCATCACTTACAGGTGAGATAGTGGTCAAACGTGAGACTAACCATTTTTTTTTCTGGGGCATTTTTATCGACATTTTTCCTATTTGCAGGGACCGTGTTCTTCGAAACGCAAAAGGCATTAGGAGGAACGCTGATGAGTTTTAGTCTGTAAAGGACTCAGATTTTCTGCTTTATCCCTATTAGTTACTTTTTGACGACGTGCGTGTTTTGTCTATAAACTAGATCATTGAAATAGACCACGAAGGGCCCACGACTTCTTAAATAATGGAACTGGTTTGTAACTTGATATTTACTTCTTAGTCCTTTTCCAACGTGTCTGTTCCTACATACTTTTTTAGATTCCTTCTGAATGCCTCTGTAAATATGAAGCTCCATTGACTTTCACGGTCAACGAACATCGAGAACGCCTGATACAATACTCGTTCCTTCTCCGTATGAGAGGATTTCAAACACTAGTCCATCTGTCTGGTTCTTGTTCACAATTTAATTACAAGCTTAATTTAGATGCTCCTTGCAAGCAAAAGAAAATCAAAACATGGCACATTCTTATAAAATAACTATAATAGAAATAATTCATAACGTCTATTGGTACCAGGAGAGCATTCATTCTAAGTGGGCCATAATAATATTCTGATAAGATTCTATCCAATTACTATCCTTGTATTGTATGCAAAACAAAAGCCACACCACAAAATCAAAACATGACACAGCCATGAAATATCCATAACACGACAACAATAGAAATCATCCATTTTGTCATCTTCCGTCTATTGGTACCAGGAGAGCATACATTCTAAGTAGTAATCGAGCTCGAAGTACCAATCCATCCAGAATATATCCGCATAAAGTACGATGTCGTTCGAAATTCGAATGGTTGGGACCGAGGAACGGGGTTACATTTCTATTTTCGGAGAGGCAAAGGTCGCATCGGTTATGAGCCGGAAGGTAGGGAGCGTTTTATAGAGGTTTATAGAATGAAGGCTATGTGTCGTAATGAGAAAGGGTGGAGTGATTTGATTTGTGGCGATACTGAGAAATGTGATCGGGGTAGTGTAGCAGATTGTTAACTAAATTAAAAATATTAAAGCAAATGAAACTTGAATGTAAAAAATTACCGAAATTAAAGCTATTTAAGTTATTGGTTGAGTTAATAGAAGCGTGAAGCTTGAGGATAAATCGTAACAGCTACATGGGTCGAAATTCAAGGTGAAGCTACGTTTACCGAGGTCAGTCTGTGGATGGGTGACTGGATTACATACCAAGTTTCGTCTGTGCCTTGGAAAGTACATGAAGCCGTTGATACCGGCTGTCATTTAAACATGTTTGACAGTTACGGACAGCCAGAAGCCAGAAAATCTGGCACCAGTCTTGCCAAGGGGTTTCGTAGTACCTAGATACTGGGTTGTGTTCACCTCAATCCGCTTATACTGGAAGCAAACCCTGACATAGTTGGAAAAAGCTAAGCAGATTGATTTTGATTTTAAATAGATAAAGTTGCTAGTAGTGTTACTCGAGATATAACTAAACAAAGTCAATTCCATAATCTTTAGACGCCTAAAACATATAACTCATAAATTAAATAAACACGGAATTTTAGTCAGTCCAGCAAAAAATGAAAACAGATGTAAAAAGTTGAATATTTTATTCCTCATTAAAAAAAAGAACTCTCGAGCGCTATTTAATTAATTTATTGTAAACATCAATTGCCTACTGGCCATAAACACGCCAAGAGCGGGCGCTGTTAAAGTAAAATATTCCTTTTTCAAATTATTCTTTTTTTCGCTTTCGGTTTAGCGCTAAAGAGGCGTTAGGTGACAGTGTTTTTTATCCTTCTATTTTAATGCCTTCTGGTTTTTTTGGGTACTTGGTACCTCTTTCAAAATTAAATGATATTTTTTTTTTCTAGGTAATGAAACGTACTGAAGAAGATGTTGAGGAAGATCTGAATTGGAAGGCCTATAAGGTGGACCGTTGAGCTGGTGAAGACTGCAAGAGTGTGGTGGATACGAGGCGCTCTGGACCGGTCGATGTGGCGACAGTTGGGGACGCCTATGTTCAGCAGTGGGCGTCATGCGGCTGAAATGATGACGTATAAAACTATCCAGCTATTTTTTCAACAGAAGCTTAAAAATTGTGTACTAAAATTTAAATACTTGCTTAAGAACACTCTACAAGTTCTTTAAAAAACAAAGTGCGAGAAAACTGTACCCAGTACAGAGAAACAGAGCTTCTTTTGAATCCTTTCATAATAGAATGGCTGCATTTTGGCTCGAGTCCAGACGACAACATCCTAACAGCAAGAAACATAAATATGACACAATTGGACACAATTTATCCGTTCATTACTGTGAAAAAAGTTTTCCTTTCTTTGTTCATGAATATTTTTAGCTCTTTGTTAGCTCTTGATTTTATCGGAGCTAATATTTTTACAACGTTAATTGTTTTCTTGTAGGGTCAAATTCTTTTACTGAAATAAAGCTCAACTAAAGCGTACCGAAAGGCGCAAGGTTGGAAGGCCTCTTACAAGGTGGATCGATGACTTGGTGAGGGTCGCAGGTAGCGAGGCGCACAGGGCCGGTTATTGTGGTAACACTTGGGGGTCCAGCAGTGGACGTATTTCGGTTAATATGATGATGTAATGAAACAACACATTCGCTGATTGACTTTTGGTAAAAGCTGCGGTTCTTGCGGAAGTATGAGAACAAAGTCGCGGGAATAAGTTAGTAGTAGATAGGAATGCACTTCATTGAATACTCTGAGGCGTCTGAAGTTGCTCTCTTTCATTCAAAAAGACATTAAAGTTACTAAGCGGAAGAAATACGATTATTCTTTCTTTAAACTTGAGATCTGTGGGGTTGTTTTAATATCTGTAATCAGGGATTCTGAAAGAAGCGATGCGCCAATGTCATTTTTTAAACAATCTTATTTTCGCAGCTTTTTTTCTAGATTATAATGTACTGTTTGGCTGACATATAGTGTAGTGTACAGTCCCCGCCACGAGAAACTATAAAATTTGTAATCATTTTGAAATGTTCTAATCGTTGTTTCATGAATCAGACGAGTTCCAGGACCACAAAATATTAGACGACAGTGCTTTGTAACGATGAAATATAACTCGACAAAGTGAAATTGCTCGTTAGTTTTGTATTCAAATTCAAATTCAAATTCAAATTCAAATTCAAAATTCAAAAATTCAAATTCAAAGCATTTTATTTCAAATAAACCATTCACAGGCACTTTTGAAACGTCAAGGTCGGTCAGTCAAAAACATGGAAGCTATTTGCACGCTCCAAAGCGTAGATCTCTATGGAGAAGAACGTGCAAGAAACTCCACGGACACTCTTTTAAATCATGTTCTGTTTTACAACATTCCAAGTTACATATACTTGTTGCTTCTGCATGTGAGGACAATGCAAAGGAAAAAAAAAAGGGCTTATTATAAGAATTTTAAATATAAAGATTAAAATAAGCCAATGGCAGTTAAGAGATGACCAGTCTCAACCGACGGCGCCTGTTCACGAACATGACGCACGTACACACGTTACACGTATGTTACCTACTTTGAGTTTATTTAATTTGGGATTATTTGTTTTTGCTACATAACTGGGTTGTAGAAGTCCATTGTTTACAAAATATATAGCTTCTCGTGACGGTGACTCTAGTTTTCTATCACTTAAATAATTTTCCTGCTACAAAGAAACTATTTCCCGGCTTATAATGAAATTATATCTACATTAACAAACAACAACAAAAAAGGAAATACGAAGAGCCAATCCCACTAAACTCCTATCTTATTAATATCTAATTTAGCTAATGGCGGGCTAATAAAATGGCGGCAGAATTATGGCAATACAATGGGACACTTGTTTATTGTTTATGGTGTGTTTATGGAAATATTTGTTTTGTTTTCATTGAGCTGGTCCTTCTTTTATGTGCGGATATGAATGTTTATGTGTTTTAGATGTGTGACTGCTGCAGAGTTTTATGAAAGAAAGCTCGGATTTACTGTATATGCATTATAATGATAGAGCTTCACTGTAGAAATAAGGCTTGTTTCACACGTTTCACAACCACACCACAACTAGAACACGTGGCCCGCCCACGTGTTTTAGTTGTGGTGTGGTTGTGAAGTGTGGTGCGCTAGTTTGTTATGGAAATTAACATGTAGTTAAATTCACACGGAACGCATTTTGCCGTCATGATCGACCGCGTGTGTGATACCGACCACATCGCAGCCATGTCGTAACCACAACGAAACTAGCAGCAATACCGCGAACCACCGGCCGGCCACATTTATTTATTTATGGGATCGCCAACAGAGGCTACACAATCACATGTAGGGACAAATACAAGAGTGCGTTTCCAATTATAGGAGACCACATCATTAAATTATTATTTAGGTAGGTACATCATGTTTGACAAGGAAGAAAACATTAAAATAAACAAAAACACATTACAAGAAATTAAAGGGTTAATGGGAGGAATGCAAAATAATTACATCAAAAAACACTAAAGAATAGTAACAAAAAATGAAACACAAATAATTTTAAACTAATTCATATGAGATAGGTACCTAATAAAGTTAAAGAACAACCATAATGGAAGAACATAGCAAAAAACAATACAAATTATGTTTTCGATACTAGGACTTTTATGTCTTTTTTAAACTTTGATAATTTACATGTAATATCCAGCTTGTTATGTTTCGATACTTTGTTATACTGCCTACAGAACCTAGGCCATTATCGCAAACACACCCACATTTTGTACGTACCACAACGTAAACGCAAGAAGCCGCTGCGACACTATTCACGCGTAACCACAGCTCACCAACCACACCACCACCAGACACCTTTTGTTGCGACGGTATGGTGTGGTTGTGGAACGTGTGAAACAAGCTTTAGGCCTCCCATTTTTATGGTCGTCTGTTATTTTGGGTCAGTCCTTTGAAAGGTGATCCCAGCTCATTCCGTCTTTTCTTTGTAGACCAGTCGCGTTATGGTTACCTAGCGTTTGTGCATCACTGTCATTATTAGGGTTCCGTACCCAACTTGTCCGTCCGTCCGTCCATCCGTCGTCCGTTCGTCTGTGTTTCAGCGGGCTGTATCTCAAGAACCCTAATAGGTAGACAGTTGAAGTTCTCACATATTGTGTATTTCTATTGCCGCTATTACAACAAATAATAAAATAAAGTTACCCTACAACACCCATACGGAACCTTTCGTGTGCGAGTCCGACTCGCACTTCTCCGCTTTTTTTGCTCTTTTCTACCCTCATCCATGAGGAAATCCTCATGGATATCCTCCGCCCTGGGGCGGATGGAGAATGTCAGACTCGTATTGAGTAAATCCACCTCGTTTTCTCTGCGACGGAACACGAGGCGGTTAACATAACCTAATTGAACCTCATAACTTCTGCATGTTTACTTTTGAAAAGTATTGTTTTATTGGTTCTTAAAACATATCGGTTGAATTTTTATAAAAACCATTTTCGGGAAAGCAGATCAGATAAAATCTTGACTGTTTTTATGTCTCCGAACAAAAATGAAACCCTTATAGGATCACTCGGGTGTCTGTCTGTCCGTGTGTCACAGCCGATTTTCTCCGGATCCTTTGGACCGATTCTGTTGAAATTTGTTATACATGTGGACTTTTGTGGCCCAAACGCGGTCGTGTTACGTAAATTATTAAAATTTTTGGACGCGGGTCACTTTTGAGGGTCAAACTAGAGAAAAAAATTGAACGATATCGTGTGACATATCAAACAAAAGGCTGTGTGGGTATTTAATTATATTTTTTTCATTAATTTAAAATAATTGATTTTGAAGTTATTCAAGAAATTAGGCGAAAAATGACCATTCCCCCCTTAGGTATCTCTGAAACTATTGAGCCTAAAAATGGAGATAATAGATCTTTACCTAAAGATTATAGGAATAGCTATAAAAAAAAAATTGTTTGGCACTCTTTGCCCGACTCGCAATTAGCCAGTTTTTTTTCTAGATCTCTAATAAAAAAGGTGTCTTAAACACACAACGTGAGTCCGACTAAGGGTTCACCTATCTCTTCGCCTAGTTATAAACCGTTATTAAATATCAATATTAGTTCTCCAGTGCGGCTTAACAGTTCATAGTAACTATTCCCAGACTAGTAATCTAACAACTTCGGGGCATTGTGATTACAATTTACAACTACTGAACAAATATCTCCAAAATTATTCCAAGCCAACATTCCCTACTGACTACAAATTACTTAGAAGACTTGGCTTATTCATGTTCTCGTTACTAAAACTACATACCTACTACCAATCGATTAGTTACGACTCGAGGATTTGCTAGTAAAAAATATCCCAAAGGAACATATTTCCGGGGTAGAAAAGTAGCTTATGTCCTTTTCCTAGTTATGGTCTAGCCTTTTCCTGTAGAAAAAATGATTACCAAAAAACGATTACCAAAAAAACGATTATCAAATAACGATTACCAAAAAACGATTACCAAAAAGTCCTAAACCATGGTTATGGACTTTTTGACAATCGTTTTGAAACTTTCATATTTTTTTTACATCTAGAAGAGATGTTTGTATACATTTAGTCCCTAAAAAGCTAACCAGTGTTTGAAATGAAGAGCCCAAAACATAAACTACCAAAACATTGATAACAATAAATTTCTAAAATGTTCCAAGTATCTAAAAAAAGGTGTTTTCTTATATCAGGGAACAAAGTAAGTCATATTGTCTATTTTAAAAATTTCATTCTTCCAAAGAGAAAAATTCGCACTAAGCGTTTTCAAACGTCTTTGTGTTTCCGAAAGCTTACAACCCTATTCTCTTCAAAGTTAGAGTGAACAGGCTCCTTCTGGGTAGGCTCGCTCCATCGTAGACTTTGTCTCTGTCATCTCTGACATAGACTAGAGTCAAGAGCAAACCCATTACAAATAAAAAAAAAAAAAAAGAAAACGTACTTGAAAATAGCAATTGGCTATGTATTATATTGAAACTCAAACTCAAACTTCTTTATTGCGAACTAAGTGTAGGTACAGGACAGGTATTAACAAAAATTAGTAGGTTCTCATAACTTAGTTGCCGGTTCAGGCATTGCGATTGACGGTGACCAATATAAATACCTACAAAGTAATAAAACATCATTCCCTAAAAGCATAATTTATTAAACAAAAGTTGATCCGAAAAAATATTGAAATAACCTATGGAGTATAGTCATGTTAGGTTTCAGCTATTCATCAGTTAGCTTGTCTGGAGCTCGTCTAGACGTCCTGTCTCGTCTCTGTCTAAGTCCGTGTAAGACGAAATCCGGACATCTGTAGTATGCCAGTGGACACTAGCACACCTGTCGGATAGCTTTGAAAAAGGACAATATATATTTTTTTACTTTTAACTGCAAACGAAAAACTGAAGATGTAGCAAACTGGCCATCTTACTATAACATCCTATTGTATTGATACCAACATTTACAAATTAAGACTTGATTTGATTCGAAGATAACCAATTAATCAAATTTTTTTTTGTTGGTTATCATAATTATGACGATTTGTGTGTGCCGCTCTGAGACATAATATAATACCAAAATTTAAATGATTTTGAGAAACCTCTCTGATAGACAATAAGTTAATTTAAAAAAGTCCCAATTGCCAAAGTTTCCCTTTTTTAAGGATGGGAAATCATCAAATGACACCAGCCGCTCTGGGTGGAGCAGAATGGAGTGTCAGACTCTTACTGACTAAAACCCATCCGTGTTCCTCCTAATGCCCTTTGCGTTCCAGGGACGCGGTGACTCTTTTGAACTGATTTCGTTAGCCTGGAACTAATTCCGCAACCCTGGTTTTAAGCTACTCTGTAAATCGATTAGAATCGATTTTGCAAAATCAGTAACAGTCACCTAGACAGGAATCGAACTTGTTGATTTTGAAAAAATAAAATCACAAACACTGCTTCAATATACCATTTAATAATGTCTCTAATGGGAATAAAATACTGGAAAGAAATAGCATATAAATGCAAGCTAGAGGGAAGAGCTCCTTTTTTAATAAAATACTCTTTTTTATTACGAGTATAAAGCTGAAGAGTTTTTGTTTGTTTACTTGAACGCGCTAATCTAAGGAACTACTGGTCCGATTTGAAAAAATCTTTCAGTGTTAGAAGTACAATCTGTAGAAGACCGACAAGCAGGCAACCTTACGGCGATGGGCGATGAGCCAATCTATGTAGCTTGGCATCCACCAGTTTCAGTGTTAGCCCATTTATCGAGGAAGGCTATAGGCTATATATCATCCAAGAAAGACCAATAGAAGCGGAGCAGTAATGAAAATTGTGACGCAGACGAAGTTGCGTGGGTCAACTAGTTTTTAATAAAATACTCTTTTTTATTACGTCACTTAAGATAAGATTGATTATAAAAAAACCAATGATGCCGTTTTAATTTTACGCTATGCCTCATATTTTCGGATTAGGCCATTCACAACGACTTGGAAAATCCACCCTGTATACTTACTTGCAAACTTCCACTCCCATCGGCCACCCCTCTGGTATTAACAAAATGTGCAACTGTAAACAATTTGATCTCAACGAACGACAAAACTTTCCTACCAATTAAACAAAACTGCGACTAATAGTAGAAAATACAAGCGAAACACAAATACTAACAATATTTTAAGAGATAACGTTACGATATCGCTTCGGAACTAAAATCATAAATTCTGGAATAAGTGCTATTGTGATAGGTAGGTACTATGTAGTTCTTTGCCTCTTAAGGGTGAGCGCAGACAGGGAAGAGCATAGCACATTCTGAGCACAGGATCCAAGATTCATCATATCAGCTAAAAGACGTCCACCGCTGGATATAGGCCTCCCCCAAATTTAGCGGGGGTAGGGGGGGAGGTTGCCATAATCGCCACACTTGGTAGGCGGGTTGGCGATCGTATTGTAGGTTTGGTATTGCGTTTTACAGAGAACGCTGCTGCCCATTCTTAGGTGAGTCCCTTAGTCGCCTCTTACGACACCCACGGGAAGTGATGGGATAATATTGGTAATATATATATACCATTACCAATATGTATATATATACCATTTGGTAATACGGCACCATAAGGCACCGGTCGACACCATACGGCAAAGATTCAAGATTTATTTATCGTTGTAATTTTTGGAACATTTTACATGAGATCTTAATTATAAATAATCAGTTCCTCAAAAATCACTTCAGTTTAATACTACTTGGTCCAGGCTCTCTTGAGCTTTTGTTGCTCGTCTATCCTCACCCTAAGGGTAATGACCCTTGCTGGTTCATTTTGGCGCGAACTTGATATGTTTGTTTATTTTTGTGAGAGTAAATAATGAATGGTATTGTTCAACTTGCTACGTTTAGATTGTAGTGAAGATTGTAGCTGGTTGTACCCTCTGAGTGTGCGAGGTCTATTCACATGAATGCTATTAGTACCTAGTGTGATTTGTTGAAGCCTGTTTATTAAGTTTTGAAGTTCTAAATGTATTCAGTGTATTATCTAAGAGAGCACACAACTTTTTGAGAGGTTTACTGTCACTTGCCAGTCTCTGTCTGAATAATCCTAGTCATTTATATTTCAATGCTGGGACACAGATATTTTCTTTGTGAGAGGGACAGGGCTGTCATCCACTATGCGGGCCCAAGTCAGGTTTGGTAAATATCACAAATATCTCCGATTTTTAGGGTTCCGTACCGCAAAATGAAAAAAAAAACGGAATCCTTATAGGATTACTTCGTTGTCCGTCCGTCGTCCGTCCGCCCGTCTCTCTGTCTGTTAAGACCCTTTATCTCGGAAACGAGTAGAGGTATCGAGTTGAAATTAAAACCCAAAACTCAAATCTACAGTTCCTTGTAGCTATGAAAATATCAAACTTCTAAGTTTATGCCGCAAAAATGTACGACAATCTCAAGGGAAACAAAATTTATAGGATTAATTTTCCGTTGACGCAGAACTATGAAATTTGGCAATCAATATCGTCTTACACTACAAGTATTGAGAAAATTCTGAAAACAATACATTTGTAATTAAATCATAAAAATACAGTCTTTATTTTAAGTAATATGTACGGAACCCTCGATGGGCGAGTCCAACTCGCACTTACCCGGTTTTCTTTTTGTTTGTAGGACATGGCGGTTTCTTACGGTGTTTTTCCTTCTCCGTTTTGAGCAAAATGAACTACACAAAGTAATTTGCCTAGCTAGTTTGAGCTCACAATTTGTAAGTCTATGCCACTGCTGGGCTGCGGAATCTGTTCGAAAGAGGTACCGTAGCCCTGGAACGCAAAGGGCACTAGGAGGAACATGGATGGGTTTTAGTCAGTAAGAGTCTGACACTTCCTCCTGCTTCACCCAGAGCGGGAGGAGTCGTTGGATGGTTTCACATCCTAAAAAAATAAATTAAAAAAAATGCTACTGCGCAATCGGCCACTACCAATAGGCAGGAGATTTTTTATTTTTTTACTAATAATAGGCACGCGCTTGACCACCATCTCACCTGATACAAGCGATGATGTGGTCGAAGATGGAGCACGCTTGCCCAGAAGTAACCTATTCACTCTTGACTTAAAGACTCTAGAAAAGAAATGAGATAATTAAAAATGGTGGGCCATTTCTAATAATCTCCTGCCTACATGCACCGTTTGTATTTCAAACTCCCCAAAAGATCAACGCAATGCACAGAATTGGCTTGTTATACAACTTTCGAGCATTTCGCAGCCTATGCTGAGATATCGACCTTTTAGGCCTCGCACAGACTAATTTTTTTATAGACTAAGTAATAGACTACTGTTAGTTTTTATTAATTTTACTTGTCTGTTTTTTGTGAGTACCAAATAAACATTTGCGTTTTTGACAAAGTGATTTTTTATTTACTACATTTTAGTAACATTTTTGGAATCGTCTTCTCGAGTTCTTTATCTTGATATCCACTCTAAAGGTTTTGAAAATAAACGTTTTTTGACGGCGCCAGAAATCGGCCATTTTAATTTTTATATACCCGTGGTCACTTTTACAATCAAGACATACATACTCTCAACATAACCCTCCGTCTGGCGCAGTCGGTAATAAATAGTGATTCATCCGGCATACAAACTAAAGTCCAGGTAAAAGCAAATAAAACTAAAACCACTCGAACTTACATAGTAACAATAACCGGTCGTCACTCGTTACAGTTGCTAACAAACCTTCAGTGAAGTTTATTTTTCACAGACTCTCAACACCAACGATGTTGGATCCAATGTTGGAGTTAACCTACGTTTGAATTGGTAAAGTTTTTGGCTTTAATAAAATCTTATTTATTGCGAAATTGTGAGTGTCACATAGTTTGTCGACTGCCTCATACATTTATGTGCGCATAACTAGGGTTCCGTATTCAATGGGTAACCAACAGAACCCTATTACTAAGCATCCGCTGTCCGTCCGTCCGTCCGTCTGTCTGTCAGCGGAATGTATCTCAAGAACCGTAATAGGTAGACAGTTGAAATTTTCACAGATTGTGTATTTCTATTGCCGCTATAACAATAATAAAAATTAAGATTTATGGTATCCGTACCATAAAAATACTCGCACTTGGTCTATTTTTTATGTATTTTTGCCGATTACTCGAAGACGCCTGGACCGATTTGTATTTTTTTTTTGTTTGAAAGTTTAGGCTTCCCAGGTGGTCCCATGATCACCAGGTCAGGATCTGATAATGGAATCCTGGAGAAATAGAGGGAACTCATAAAATTTTATAGGCACACTTGAAGTGATTTGGGTAGTATTAGGAAGAGTCTTTTCTCGGAGTTTTTCCATTTCAATTTGTTGAAGATCTGATGAAAAACTTTGGAGTTGGGCAACGGAACTCCTCAGTAAAAGATAGCAAATGGACCGGGACTGCTGAAATCGCATGTCTATCTATTGTTTAAACGAGTACATAACATAACATCACGCCGGTATGCTGTGAAGGGATACCCACATGTGAATGTCAATTTAGCCATGAAGAATCACCACTAAAATGTAAAAATATTTTGAAATTAAAGTTATTTTTACTTTATACTGTTTTTTTTTTGGAAGTCGTTTGTATTTTTTATAAAACAGGTTTTTTATGGTCCAAGGGTATCGTGTTAATCACTAACTGGGATGTGAAGGTCAGATCGGCAGTCCCCACGTAAAATACTGGTAAGTACCTATGAACTTACCAGTATTTTACGTGGGGACTGCCGAAGCATCGACTTCTAGTTCAACCAAATGCAACTATTTGCATTTGGTTGAACTAGAAGTCGATGCTTATAAAAAGACACGATAGATTGATTAATCTTTGTAAAATACCGTTTTCATAGCGTTGCGGTGAAACTGGCACAAAATGTACTGTGACTTGAAATATTTCGTAGCATTTGCTACGGCGGCGTAGCAACATGTCGCTACGACGCGGCGGCTAATAAGCCGTAGTAAGATTGCTACGAGTACGAATAAAACCACAAAGTTACAGGATTGTACCTTTGTACCTATTTTTCTGTTTCTTTCTTCTTATCTTCTTATTGAATGTGTGTATATAAATTGTTAAATAAATAAAACGCACTTATTTTAACAAAATTATTAACATGAAAGTAAAGCTAGTCTCATATTCAAAGAAACATCAACCTTGTGAGAAAATCACCGTCTACAATAAACAATGAATGGCCAGGTTCACCGAACTAAACAATCAAATCTGCTAGAAAATTTAGATTAAGTTAGAACTGTATTTAAACACAATCATTTAAAAGAGAAACAGTATAATCTAAACCTAAGTTTTAAACCTAATTCTAAAGTCCAATAACTTAGTTTCAATCTAAAACAATGTCTGACCTCATTTTGAGTGACGTTTCGCGAACTCGGACTATTTTATGGGTAAACTTTGAGCAGCAATTAAAATTGCGGACTGTGCCATCTGTTATCGTACCGCGGAGTTAATGCAAGTAATTAATGGTCTGAGAAAGTTGCTGGCTCTGTTAGTCTGGGTTCATTTATCTTTGGATGATAGTCAATTTAAAAAATGTAGAGAATAGAGACGGATAATTTGGAAGGTTCATTTAACTCTTTCAGACACAATTTTAAATAGATAAGAAAATCATCAAAGTTTGTTCATAGTGACACATGTTCACAGCTACGGTAAGCAGAATGTAACAATATACATTTTGAGTTTGTTCTTATGTAAGGCCAAAAATTGAAAAATAAAAAAACTTTTTTACAAAAAATAAAACTGACTTCCAAAAACAAAACACTACAAAGTATAAAATAACTTAATTTTCGGAAGTTAATGTTTTTGATAGGTATTTTTTTGGTTTTTTGACAGTGTTGGAAGTCAGTTTTATTCTTTTGTAAAAAGTTTTTTATTTTTCTATTTTATTTTTTATTACCGCTACTGCAAGTCCATCTGGTAGCTACCATACCCACTACTAAAAGAAACAATTAATTTAACTAAGGAGTTGGTGACTATAACCTTAATTCAATAAAATTATAGCACAGTCGCAGTCGATCAATGTTAGTAGGTACGATCGCGGCGAGACATTGTATCGACTTCCAAAAACAAAACACTACAAAGGAAAAATAATTTTAATTTCGGAAGTCAGTGTTCAAAAACGAAATAACCAAAAACACCGACTTCCGAAATTATAATTGTTTTTTATTTTTCACTTTTTTAAGTGGTACACAGGTACCACTTAAAAGTGAAACCACAAAAATAGCGTAAACAATCAACAGACATGCGATTTCAGTAACCCCGATCCATTTGCTATAATTGACTGAAGAGTTCCCATGCCTACCACCGAAGTTCTTCATTAGATCTTCATCAAATTAAAATGAGACCAGTCCGGGAAAATACTCTTCCAAACAAAAAAAATATCATCCAAATCGGTTAAAAATTGGCAAAAATATCGCTGAACAAACATTTTTATGGGATCCTGACTTATACCTTCCATCATCAGCTCAGCAACATGAGATGATGATTATCAGGCGCAAATATCTGAATTGCGTTAGAAATTTCATGAAAAACTTTGTATGTGCCCATAAAATTTGAGGGTTTCCCTCGATTTCCGTGGGATCCCATCATCAGATTCTGACCTAGTGACAATGGGACCACCTCAGAAGTATAGGCTTTCGAGAGAAAAGAGTTTTTAAAATCGGTCTACAATTGGCGGAGAAATCGGTGAACATACCTAAAAAAAATACATACAGCCGAACATAGAACCTCCTCCTTTTTGAAGACGTCGGTTAAAAAAAGGTGGTCAATAGCGATGACCACAGTTGCCTATGCCTATTAAATCGACTTTTCCACATTTTTCCTCTTAGTCACATATCATCAAAATCATAAAAAACGAGAGGCTTCCACTGGACACAGGCCTCCTCCAAAAGGGGGGGTTTGCCATAATCGCCACGCTTGGCAGGCGGATTGGTGCTCGCAGTGTATGGTGTTGAGTTTAATGTAACAGAGAATGCTGCTGCCCATTCTCAGGTGAGTCCCTTAGTCGCCTCTTACGACACCCACGGGAAGGGATGGGATAGTATTATTCTTTTACACCATATGGTAAAAAGCACATTTAAATACAATATAGGTGGTTCGTAGCCTAAGACTTAAATACGTACTAGTATTATAAATGTGAAGAGTTTGTTTGTTTGCTTGAACCTGCTGAACTATAATATAGCAATACTAGTTGACCCGCGCAACTTCGTCTGCGTCACAATTTTCATTACTACTCCGCTCTTATTGGTCGTGCTGATATATAGCCTATAGCCTTATAAATGGGCTATCTAACACTATAAGAATTTTTCAAATCGGACCAGTAGTTCCTGAGATTAGCGCGTTCAAGCAAACAAACAAACTCTTCAGCTTTAAATATTAGAATAGATAGTAAATTATAAACTAATCAACTATCATTACAATCAATCAATCAGAGAATCCAGGAAAGCCGATTTAAGACATATTTCACCAACTGAATTAGAAGGATATACACTGTTTCCCTATGTTTTCCTTTTTGATGATTTATTAAACGTATAAGCACTAGAACTCTCACAAAATGTGTCTCTCTGTCAACAGAGGCCTGGTGTATAAGTTTGGCAACGATTAATAAAAAAAAAACTATATCTCTTACATCGGTCCAATATTGGAGGAGAAGACAGTCGAGAGCCAAACCTCGAATTATGACTTTTTACATACAAAGTCTCGCCGACAGCATTTCGTCTTAATGAGTTTCAGGTGACTTTAACGTACAGTCTGTCAGACAGATTACACCTTTGTTTTTTTTGGATCGTAAAACATCAAATGACTCCGCCATCAGTGTTAGATTCTAACTGACTAAAACCCACCCTGCTTGCTTGCTTTCTAGGGCCACAGTGACTGTATCGAATAAATTTTGCAACCAGGTAATACCAAAGTTTAATTCACTAGCACATCATATGATGCGAGGTCCGTTTCTCTATATGACAGTTATACAGTTTAACCGGTAAGGGAACTTAAGCCCCAATCAGGGCCAAATTGTATTGTCTTTTAATCTCAATTTACGGGGAATTTTTGCCTGTAGTTGTTATCACAAGGAGCTGTGCACGGGTTAGTTTTCATTTCTAGTTGAGTCTGAGTTTAGAAAGCACGTTAAGTTATTGGTCCTGAGACGTTGAGCACGTTGAGATGGGTTGTATATGTAGACATTCGTTACGGATAGCCAGAAGCCATGAAATCTGAAACTGGACTTTCGAAATAGTATCGTGTTACCCAATTACTGAGTGCATCTGCATCCAGTTTTATACCATAAGAGGCATCATTAAACCCTCATCTTTTCAAAGTAAGAGTGAACAGGCTTCTTCTGGATAAGCTCACTCCATCGTCGAATTTGTTTCTGACACTTCTGACCTAGACTAGAGCCAAGAGCAAACTGAATTCTAATAGAAAAATAATGCAGACGAGAAACCGAATATACAGTTATTTTATAAAGCTGCCTTCCTGACAAATCAAGTTAAACATACCTCGGAGTCACAATATAAAAACACAATATTAAATAAGGTATTTGAATAACCCTCAATATGCTCCCTTAACGATGTTCAATTCAATATTTCACCCCTCAAAGAGAGTGAAGGTAAGAAGTTATTTGAATTTATTTTCAAATGAAATAAATGTAGATGAGATTTGGTTCCATCATTTTTATTCACACCTCTTAATGTCTTTTCCGTTCCTTTTTGTGATATAAGAATTGTAATGGAATTTTTTAATGCGAAAAATCCATCAATGTTATTAAAAATTGGGTTTTAAATTGCGAAATTATGTTTGCATTAATATAATTAAAATGTTAATTTCTGCGTTTTGAGAAGGCACCTGGGAAATGATACGTAATTAGCGCTCGTTTGATCTCGTGCTCCATTCGATAAATAAAATCCACGTACAGCGTAAATATTTCACGGAATAATTTAAGAGTGATAAAAGCAAAATGTTCATGTCTACTATGAGGTGCTGAATTTAATTCCGATCCAGTTATATTTGTACTAAGTAAGATTCTCGATGTTAATGATATAGATGATATTACTAAAGAAGACTGACATCTCTGTGTTATCTTCTTGTAAAGTAGGTGTCCATTGTTGATGCGGTATATTGTGAAAGATGCACACAATCAATCAAGCTTTTCAAGGGGGAGTTTCTATCAAAGGTTCACCATCATCATCATATAAGCCAAAAGACGTCCACAGCTGGACATAGGCCACCCCCAAGCGTCGCTACAACGACCAGACCTGCGCGTCTCGCATCCATCGGCTACCCGCGACCTTCACCAGGTCCAGTCGAAAGTTTGTTGAAAGAAAGCTCAACTTTGAGTTAAGCTCATGATTCTACATGACATTATTATCATTGTGTTATCATAATTTACATATTTTGATGTGCAACAAAACTAAGCAGCAACTAATCTATGCAGACGACATGGTTCTGCTAGCCCCCTCAGTGGGTGCGCGGTCTCTGTCATCTCTGACATAGACTAGAGTCAAGAGCAAACCCATTAAAAATAAAAAAAATATATATATATATATTAGTACTAGTTGACCCACGCAACTTCGTCTGCGTCACAATTTCATTACTGCTCCGCTCCTATTGGTCAAAGCGCGATGATATATACTATATATATATACATATATATATATATATATATATATATATATATATAGTCTATAGCCTTCCTCGATAAATGGGCTATCTAACACTGAAATAATTTTTCAAATCGGTCCAGTAGTTCCTGAGATTAGCGCGTTCAAGTAAACAAACAAAAAAAAAAACAAACAAACTCTTCAGCTTTATATATTAGTATATAGAGTATAGATAAGATATAAGATAAGATAGATTATTAAAACATAAGGCATTGAGAGTAAGCAGAAAACCAAAAACATAATATGCCTATTTACCCAAAAATACTACTAAACTAATTTCTAACACATTCTATAACAATTCCAGCGCCACAATATAGTTTTATTAATGAAATAGTTTGTAAAGTTGTTGAAAGTCAACACGACGACCACGTCATTAATCAGTCTTTGTGTTAACGCGCACGTTTACGTTAAGCACTTCATATAAAGTGCTAAAGGTGATGTAATTAAACTTGCGTTATGTTGTCATTGTTGTTAGTGAGTACGGAGATTAAATTAGGGGTTAATTTGGTTAATAGTATAATTTTAAGTGGGGGTAATGTTTTTATTTAGTGCGAAGAAGAATGCAAAAAGTTAAATGTTGCAGGATATTTCAGGTTTATGAAAAACGCTTTATTCACAAGTTATTTTTGTTTGTTTGCTTTTTTAAATTTTAGGCTAGAATTTTCAAAGCAGATAATTTGAACAATTACGAAGCCAAAGGCATCTATAGTGTATGATTTTCTGTGCTACTAATTTTTTCACATACTAGTATTACAAATGTTAGTAATACATTTTCAAAATGATATGAATGCAGTAGGTCCCTCACATCTTTGAGTGGAGCTACGATATAGACAGCTTTGAACGAAAATTGTAAAGAGGCACCCTGTGCTGTATCTTTATTTTTTGGACGGAGCATTCTCAAATGGCTCTTTTCGCTCTGGGCAGAGCAGAAGGGAGTGTCAGACTCTTACTGACTAAAACCCATCCGTGTTCCTCCTAGTGCCCTTTGCGTTCCAGGGCCGCGGTGACTCTTTCGAAAAAATTCCGTGACACCTATGGTAATCCCTTTTTTTTTTTTTTTAAGGATGGGAAATCATCAAATGACTCCTCCCACTCTGGGTAAAGCAAGAGGGAGTGTCAGACTCTTACTGCCTAAAACCCATCCGTGTTCCTCCTGGTGCCCTTTGTGTTCCAAGGCTACGACACCCCTTTCGAACAGATTCCGCAGCCCCAGCAGGCACCTGCCCTAGCGGGCCCCGTCATCCACGCTGAACATCTCTTTGAGGCGCGCTGGGATCGCAGCGCGCCGCCGACCCGCCTATGGTTCCCCGCCGGTCTATTCTGTAAACATTTCACCGTGATGATTTAGATAGAGTGAGCTTGAAGTGAACTGTCATTCGACCTTGATTAGATGAATTGACAGCTCCATCACCTATGTTTTCACAGTAAAACGTAGTTTACATTATTTTTGCAGAATAGCACTACTGGTATTGCAGAGAGACGAGTGACATCTTCAAGAACGACTTCTGCTTGATTGCCACTCTTTAACAAAAATAAGGCTAGGTCCTAGTATAAAAAATACATGTTTGAAATAAAAAAATATACAACCTTTTAAAATGCAATACGACAAAAAGACATATATACAAAAAAGCGAACCTACAAAGAATATTTTTCACTCCGTGTTCCAAAAGTGTTAATCCCTTAATGCGATCATCCGGACCGTGTCGTGCCCGAACGGATCGGAACGGATCCGCCCGGCTCGGACCGGATATGTCCGTCGTGCGTAAAAGCTTCGCTTCAAAATTGCAGTGTGACAAAATGTTACAGATCTATGTAGGTGAGTATTTTATTCTCTTTTTTTTTTGGAGCAATTTAATTCAAACAAAGTTAGTAAATTCTTTTTCCTGCTATTTTGTGTCACTTATTTATACCATAAACACCGTGCAATTTTCCGAGATAGAAAGTGTTTGGAAGTTAATAAATAATAAATAAATATGTTTATTTTCTCTCTAAAAGGTACAATTTGGTAGGTACATAAAATATAAAAACAGGCATGGTTTTCAGACCTTTGTGAGAGAACTCCAGGCTCAGACCCTTAAAATTAAAACAAAATTGCAGTTACATACATAGTATTGTAAAAGCTCTACGTAATTTTAAATTACACTACGTAATTAAAGATTAATAAATACAAATATGTACAAAAAAAAAAAAAAAAAAACAAATATGGTCATAATTATGCGAAGTGTCTTTGACAAGGTTCCAGATGGACTTAACGAGATAGTGATAGTGATACTTCCTACAAATGGGAGATTTTTCT
Organism: Lacanobia oleracea; assembly: GCA_950371165.1. Lineage (NCBI taxonomy): Eukaryota > Metazoa > Arthropoda > Insecta > Lepidoptera > Noctuidae > Lacanobia > Lacanobia oleracea. Next base: position 19,209,169 of record OX493406.1, read on the forward strand.
TAATCCTTTTCAAAGATATTTTTGACCGACTGATCGACTGACAATTTTCGTGATCAAAGGGCTGGCTCGTTTTTAGGTCAAAGAATTAGTACTTATTGCAATTCACAATAACAATGCTGTCAGTCTTCTGGGCACTCTGGATGACAACAATGTGGAGGAATAAGTTATTCGACTGCTAAGTGTAATTTACACAAAACTTAAGGAAAAAATTAAGTTTTATGAACTTATATTTTAATTACTTTTACAAACATTTAATCAAACACTAACTTAATGGCAAAGGCTACTTTCCTTTTCTTCTTTTTTTTCATTGGGTAGCCTGAAGTAAACAAATTTAATTTTTTTTAATCCCAAAAATGCACCGTTATCGTGGAATAGTTAGCGGAAGCGAAGCCATATGAATAGATTAGTATTGAATAATACAAAAATCCCAATATGAACGGCAAACACATTCGATATTAATTAATGAGTACCCACTAAATTAAGTTAATTAGTTATTTGCCACCGATAATTAAGTGACTTTAAAATAAATTGACACGTTGCACGCCATGGTACTCGTAGCTTGTCAAGCTTCATATTAATTTCAGTATGATGTGAACTGTTATGATTTAATCCTATATAGGCAAACAATTTCCACAAAGGTAAAAACTAAGGACTCGCACACGAAGGGTTCCGTACCATAAACCTTAATTTTTATGATTTGTTGTTAAAGCGGCAATAGAAATAAACATTCTGTACAAATTTGAACTGTCTACCTATTACGGTTTTTGAGATACACGCCGCTGACGGGCAGACGGACGATAGGAAGGACGGACTGCCTGATGGATGGATGGCGGATGGACGAGACTATAAACGAGTTCATTCGAAGCATTTTGAAAGACTTCATTGCATATTTCATTAGGAAATTAGAAAAGCACCATTAAGATCATGAAAAATAAGTAGGCTTAAGATATATTTTTGAGAAAACTATAAGTAAACTTGCTCACCTGGAAATTGTTGTTTTGCCATAATAAAAAATAGCCTACAACCTATTTTCAGACCTATTAAAAATACACCAAAAATTTCATAAAAATCGGTCAAGCCGTTTCGGAGGAGTTCGATAACAAACACCGTGACACGAGATTTTTATATATTTGATAAATACAAACTAAAAATAATTACACTTTCTTGGAAGTCTGTCGTTTCCAATTATAAAATTTATTGTTTAATACATTTCAACATAAAAAATAATGTTTAAGACACTTTATAATTAAAACGACGAACGAATGCAGAAATATTAACATTACACTGTAACAATTACATTATTTTACTACGTTTGCGAGTTTATTCAGTCCATATACAATTAATTAAAATGATGTGAGCGCTTCGTATAAAGTTGTGGCGAACGAGCTCGCATTTCGTAACAAAATGGTCGTAAAGTTATCGACAATGATGTTTACTTCGACCGCTGTATGACAGTATAAAATATAGCAAGTCGGAAGTACTTAACAAAAAGTTTTGTTTAATTTATGCTGGTTATATTAATAACCAGCTTTGCTTTTGGCTACACTCGAAATAATATGCATTTATTTTTGCAATTAGTAAGTAAGTAACCTGTAACAACAAATGAAAAATGATCCCGCTCTGGGTAGAGCAGAAGGGGATGTCAGACTCTAACTCACTAAAACCCATCTGTGTTCCTCCTAATGCCCTTTGCGTTCCAGGCCCGCGGTGACTCTTTCGAATAAATTTCGCAAAATAAGAAAGTAGCCTGTCACCGTATTTAGGGTATAATTAAAAAACAAACAAAAATCTCATTTGCTCATTTTTAGTGTTATAAGTTAGAATTAAGAAAATTCTCATTTAATTTCTAGTCACAGGACTCATAGTGTTAGTAAAAATTTATTTGAAAACTTTTTTAGTAAAATAATATAAAACGGTTACTGCAAGGTCACGAGTCCAGCGGCGACCTCTCGCGACCGGCCTTGGTTCAATCTATGGTCCGGAGCGAGGAGGCATGGGAAGCGGTCACCTCCTTCTGCGAAGCAGTAATGCTAGCAAAGGAGGAGGCCGAACGGGTGAGAGAGAGGGAAACCTCACGACCCAGTCGCCGCAACAGAAGGAGACGCCCCAGGCGTCGGGAGTCACAGGGCGATTTCCGGCCGCCGTAGGCGCGGGCCTGCGGTCGGCGAGCAGTGGGTGGCTCGCCGTCTGATCGGAACTAGGCCCGGGTCGGCGGCGCGCTGCGATCCCAGCGCGCCTCATAGAGATGTCAGCGTGGAGGACGGGGCCCGCTAGGGCAGGTGCCTGCTGGGGCTGCGGAATCTGTTCGAAAGGGGTGCCGGTCACGAGTCCAGCCGAAACCTTGCAGCAGTGTTTCACAAACGCACAGTACACAAACTCAGCAGCGCGGCGGGCGGCGGGGCCAGTTACATTATACATTTCTGCATATGAACGCGCCCCTGCAGCGCTGGTCGCGTCAAGTGCAGAGATGTATAATCCGCCGCTGAGATCGTATCCGCGGCCTGAAGGATTCACTGTAATAACTAAGGTGAAGTGAACCTGAAATGAGCTGTCAGTCCGTCAAATCGAGTTGAAATGACTGCTTATTTCACATCAAATGTCATATTTTTCATGTTGTGATGTTGGTTGATAGACCGGCAAGATACTGTTGGCACAATTCAAGAACCAATGATGATAATCTTTTCCGAATGACCGCGTGCTTCATCCCTGATGCAGCACCACCGGCCTGAATGTGTTATTGAACTTGCCTTCATTTAATTTTTAGTAGAAGGCAATGTGCCAGTTGCGCGCACAACAGATAGCTGATATAGCCGAAAGTTATTAACCGTGTACACAATAAATGCATCGTTAGAAGATCGCACTACTGATCAGGTGAGGATCGTGGGTGAGTATTAGAAAACCGATATATGTGGCGGCTCATGGGGTAGGCTTAAGTTCAGTTATGGACTTTCGATATGATAAATTAAGTTTCGTTTTAGGGACATATGTTTTTATATTTCAATGTTGTATAACGTGTGAGTCACACCATGTTTTTAATATCTACTCGTAAAACTTTAGCTAAAATGAATGGTAACAGATGCCTGACTAATATCACGCTGTCCCGATCTTTCCCAAAATAAACGTGGTGGCTCAACGAATAACAAAGAAAATAAAATTCATGTATTTTAGACAGGCACACAAAGAAAAAAAAATGAAATTTATTACCATTTGATGGAATAGATGCTAAATTTAAAATGAGATTTTGATTACTATTTGAAAAGCTAAAAAAAAATATCAATAAAGTCCACTTTAAATGTCCATCAACAATTCTCCCTCAATAACAAAACTATTAAACGTGGAAGTTAAATATTTCAAACGAGAGGAAAACAAAGCAAATTACTTTCTGCGTTGTATGAAACTTGTAACAGCGCCATCTATATTTGTGACGGCGTACTATAGCAGCTGGATGTTTCAGCGCTCTAGTTTGCGTTTGTATCTGTTATTTTTCAATAGGCGGCGCGTCCTGTACGATGTTAGTTTTAATGAATTGTAGGTAACGCAGCAAGGTAATGCGAATAATTGTGTTTATTAAAACATCCAGCTAGAGATCAAAAGTTCACAATATTTTGCCATCATTAAAAGTAAAAAAACCGGCGAAGTGTGAGTCCAATTCGCATTAGAATGGTTTCGTACCTTATTTTTTATTATTTGTTGTTATAGCGGCAATAGAAATACACAATCTGTGAAATTTTCAACTGTCCACCTGTTACGGGTCTTGAGATACAGCCCGCTGATAGACAGAATTTTTGGAGTTTTTGGCTCGGACATAGTTATTTGCTTTATATGTGTTGTACCTACGTAATTATCTGTTATTTCATAATGTATGATCCGGACATTGCCAGTTCTACTTCAAAGAAAATAAAACACTTCAGTAAAAAAACACAATATTCTACTTGAAAATGAGAATATTCTCACAAATAAATAAATGAGACATGATGGCGATTTGCTCTCGTATCTTTGGCAGTCTTCCAAAAGGGACAAATTATTTCTACGATATTATTTATAATGTCAGCTTAAATAGAAGGTAATTAGGTTTTTAGTAAACAATTTAGCTGAAACAAGAACTGAAATTCAGTTAATTACGACGTAATAAAAATGTTGATCCTGAAATTAACTTTTATTTAACTTTGAGTTTTAGATTTTTCACGTTGATTAATTAATTTAAGCGTTAAAAGTAAGATATCGTGGCGACTTGATCATGTTTAAGCTGCTAGTACGGTAATGTAGGAGTTTCTTCTAAAAATCTGGGTTGTGATTGAGTTTTCAGACGTGAATATCAGGACTAGATCGTACAGATATATGCAACAGCGCCTGGGATAAAAATAAACCATATTATAGGGTAAAGACTTGTTTACCTTGAAACCTTTTACTATAAACTGCATTTATGGTAAATATTTAACAAAGAAAAACACGTTTTCGAGTCAAAACTACTTTAATTACATACGCGCATTTGGCGTAGCAACACTTGCTACGCCGTAGCATGTCGCCTACGGCGTAGCAAAAGCGTAGCACATCACACTCAACACTTACAAAAAGCTGTAACATCTATTCCAAGTAGGTAAATTCCATGAAAAAGGTGGCTTTAGGGGAAGGCTCAGTAAGCGATTACAAGTTTAATATGTTTACCCTTAGTTTGACTCCGAGCGTTGTTTGTATAGGACTGCCATTTTGTATGTACACAACTCGGTGGGTACAATGTTTCAGTGGCTGTAGTCAATAAAACTTGGGATTATTATTAAATTTCAAAGTATATTGTTTTACTTCCCTGTGCCAAAATGAATAACTATTAATTTTATAAACTGTATCAGGTTTGATTTGGCTTTGTATGATTTACTTGGATTGTGAAATTTATTTTTTCTGTAACATAATAGTGTCTCACTGCTAGGTAAAGGTCCCCCCCATGGCTTTACATCGCTTTTTTTGTTTGTCATCTCCAGCCAATGCGTATTTTATTGAAGTATTAATCTATTTTCCAAAACAAAAATTTTACTACAGACAATTTTACCGCACTTTTCATTAATTGCTCTGTAGTAAATAAACAGAGAGAATAAGCAATTATTTAGTTTAGGAACACCGTAATATGAAAAAAGCGTTGCCCTAACGTAGAAAACAGAGAATTTTCTAGAATATTGTACTTAACTGTGTGCTTGGTATACATCATACTTTTTAATTATAAAGACTATTGCACAAGGCGTATATTTAATTATATTTATGAAACGGTGGATTTGTAATGCTTTTCCTTTTAAAATAAGTTTCCTTATTATTTTTTAAGTTTTATTTATTTTTATTAAGGGATAATGAACAGCAAGATAGAAGTTAGGCATACATTTAACACACAAGGCGGCTCACTGCTTTATCTGCTGACTAAACATAAATAAAATCTCTGGTTGCCACTAAATGGAGACTAAGATATAAATATTTTAAAAAGTTAGGTACAATATCGCTAAATATAGGATACCTATAAAGTGCAGTGTGAATCTAAATAACTTATTTTTTTTTTATTTCACAATTTCAACTATTTAATTTATTAAAATGCCTGACATAAGTAATTTTGAAGTTAATAATAAGTTAGTAATTTACTTTATTTTGAAATAATGGTATTGCTGCTACAAAATGTGTCTCCCAAGTTAAATCATACAGCAACTTCATAACTTTTTATTTAGAATTATTTTTTATTTTGAACATATGGTACTGCTATTACAAAATGTGTCTTCCAAGTTAAATCACACATAGCAACCCCATAAGTTTTACCAATAAAAGTTTTAGCTGGCTCAAAATGGAAATTATTTCGCTGTAATTCAAACTTGGTAACCCTTGGGGCTGTGAACTTGTTCAAATTGTAAGCTGACACCCAATAATGATGAATTTGTAGGATTACTAGCTTGTTTACCAATCTTCGATTACCAGGGGTTCAGGGGCAATAGGAGGCAAAGTTGTTTTAAGAGGAATGGTTGTTGTGATAAGCGTGTAATTAGTTCTGCCATTAACTTCGCTCACAACAAGGACGAATATTATCCAAAGGAAACATACTACCGGAATTAAAAAAAATAGCTTATTCCCAGCCACCGTATACCGAAGTGCCTAGTTTCATCAAGATCCGTTCAGCAGTTATGACTGTAAGGGGTAAAAAAGACAGATATAGCTATTTTCGCATTTATAAATAACTAGCACTTCACCCGCGACTTAGACCGCTGCAATTTTATTAAGGATCCCCATTTTTTTCTAGACAAATTAAATACTAAAACTTTTTTCAAGAACCACTCTATCCTTTATTGCAAACAGACAGACAGACAGACGCGGCGGAGGCCTTGTTTTATAATAATCAATAATAACTAGCACTTCGCCCTTGACTTTGTCCGCGCTGCAATTTTTTTAAGGATCCCTATATTTTTCTACACAAAATATATACTTAAAACTTCCCCGAGAACCACTTTATCCATTGGTGAAAACAGCACGAAAAACGGTGCAGTAGTTTTTGAGTTTATCGCGAACAGAGACGCGGCGGAGGACTTTATTTTTATAAGATTATGTAGTGATATTGATATTAGTATGGGTCAATAACATGACTGCTTCTTTGATAAAATAGACCCTTCTATTTTATCAAATAAGCAGTCCCTATTAAAGAGACAAAATGTTATTATACCATAAGTACTTCTCTAAATAACGCTTCATGGATATTTAAAAGCGTGATGGTATTTACCATTTTTTTAATAAACAAACGGTGGCAAATAATATTTCCGGACGAGGTGTTTAACAACAAGTTGCCACCTTTTGTTAAGGATGGGAAATCATCAAAGACCCTTTGGGCGGAGCAGAAGGGAGTGTCAGACTCTTATTGACTAAAAACCCATCCGTGTTCCTCCTAAGGTACTTTGCGTTCCAGGACCGCGGTGACTCTTTCGAACAAATTCTCCAACCCTTTTTTTTTTTTTTTTAGCGATGGGAAATCATCAAGTTACTCCTCCCGCTATGGGTGAAGCAGAAGGGAGTGTCAGACTCTTACTAACTAAAACCCATCCGCGTTCCTCCCAGTGCCCTTTGCGTTCCAGGGTACGGTGCCTCTTTCGAACGAAGTCCGCAGCCCCAGCAGGCACTGGCCCTAGCGGGCCCCGTCTTTTACGCTGACAGCTCTTTGAGACACGCGTGAAACACAGCGCGCCGTCCACCCGGGCCTGGTTCTGATCAGATGGCGAGCCACCCAATGCTCGCTGTCCGCAGGCTCGCGCTTGCGGTGGCCAAAAATCGCCCTGCGACTCCCGACGCCCGGGGCGTCTTCTTCTATTGCGACGGCTGGGGCGTGAGGTTTCCCTTTCTCTCACACGTTCGGCTTCTTCCATTGCTAGCATTACTGCTTCGCAGAAGGAGGTGACCACTTCCCATGTCTCCTCGCTCCGGACCATAGCTTGAACCAGGGCCGGACGTAAGAGATTGCCGCCGCCGATTGCCTCGGCGAGGACACGGCGGTGCTCAGGGCACGCCATGAGCAGGGCAGACCTCAACCGTAATTCTCCAACCCTGGCAGGAAGAATTTAAGTCCCCTGTTTCTATAAAACGGAATTTTCTGTAAAATTATACAAAGGTTGGGAAAACTATGTTTATTGTTATTTTCAGATAAATTATATTTCTTACAAACAATAGGCCTTTTCGACATAATGTAAGCATGCCATTAATATTGAGTTATTGCTGACATTAGACCCAAACTGGTTTGTTCTAGTTCGACCCTAGAATGAATTAAGATGTTAATTAATAGTTGTTTTTTTATGTTTCTGTACCCAAAGGGTATACAAAGGAACCTTAGTACTAAGCCACATCATCGCTTACCATCAGGTGAGATGGTGGTCAAGCGCGTGCCTATCAATAGTAAAAAAAAAAGCCTCCGCTGTCCGTCCGTCCGTCTGTCCGTCTGTCTGTCAGCGGGCTGTATATCAAAAACCGTAATAGGTTGAAATTTTCACGGTTTTCATAATTTTGTATTAACTTTACTATCACATCTGGCACTGATGTCTTTTATTAAATTTTATTTTAGTTTCAAGTTAAATAAAAATATTCTTAACATAGACTGACTGAAATTATTTCAGGGAAAATAAAATATTTCATAGTCGGTGGGCGAAGCAGCTGGCCTGGCAAATTATTATTGAGTAGGTGTCTTAAAACAACAGAATTCCTAGAACTTAAGCAATATTATTATTCTATCTCCCCATGAATTATGGACGCCTGGTAGGTAGTTTTTGTGTTTTCTAATAATAGCAAAAAGTGTGTTTCACCATTCTAGCTATAAAATTACAAGCCAAAGAATAAAAATGAAAAATATTGAAGAAAGTAATGCAGAATATTGTCTATCTTTTTGTTTTTACCCAATTAACTTAATACCTAAAGAATTCATTAATGCTCCTAATTATTAAACTTTGCGTAGCTAATTGAACATTGAACCCCTAATACCAGGAGCTCATGAAATTATAAAAGTATTCAAGCGAGAAAATATTATCTTCATTAAAATAACGTAGCATCACGAACTCCTCACGATTCTGAGTGCCTAATCAAACAAGGCGATGCACTGAATCCCTCGCTCTGCGTTTATTGAAGAAAAGCAATTACTGAGTTCCTCTGGAACCCCGATGTATCTTTTAAACCTTTCATAAACATTTGCTTTTGTTCATTAAGTTTCTATAATAATATTTGATGGGTAAGGAAAGCAAACCAGTTTCTTAATACAATAACGGGTGCTTTGTTAATATATAATGTAGTTGAATTTCTCTTGTTTTATGATTATTCATTCGGTATGATGTTTTTGGGGTCACCTTTTGACTTTGAAATGGCTGCAGTTAGTAAAATCACTTTGTGTATTTTAAGTACTTATGCATAATAATTAGACATCACTCAAGGTCAAAATGCCATTATAAATGTCTTAATAGACATACATAATGTTGGTCTATCGGTATGAATACGAAAGTTGGGTTAGTGAAATGAATTTCATTAGTTTCTTGCTTGTACTTTATATTAGCTCGCAGAGAAATAATAACCGCTGCATGATTCGATCTTTGAGGTTAAGCAGCGCTTGCTGAAGTCGGTCCGTACATCCATTAGATCTGAGAATCTTCTGTGTTCTGTGCTTCGGAAAACACGTTAAGCCTAGACACCTGTCAATGCAACTAATTTGTCACAAACTAACGTAATCATCCCAATTTTGGGTGTCGTTTATCAAAGCAGAAAATTGATTAAATAAAAGCACAAAATTGTAGAATTGTCACCAGTCTGGCCAGACAGAGGTGCGCGTGACGCGTGACGTTATCTGGCTTGGTAAATTTGGTACAATTTTACCAAGCCACATGACGTCACACATGTGTTTAACTCGCTGTATCCTCTTCAATTTTTGAATACGTGCAAAAAGAAAAAATACGTGTCCAATATTTTTTGAAAATCTATCTGTCGGACTAATTAGTTTTTTTTTTAGTAAAATACCCTATTGCAGTAGGGCCATGTAGATCATGATAAAAATACCTCTCCAAAATAAACTGTTGACCAAAAACAAAAGATGTCTGAACAACCTACTCCAACTATCAAAAATCTCTCATACAAACATAAAATCGACTGCTGGGACAGACAAGTCATAAGTTCGTAACGCGACCATCAGATGGCGTTGTCGAGTAATTAAACGCACAAGTGGGCACTAATCTTTATAGTCTGCGCTATGAAACGTCATCAAAATGGCGGAATGCGCGGGAAAACTGCTGTCATATTGGTTTTATTGTTGCTACCGTTGTGTTTGGGATTTAGAACGGGAAGATAATGGGTGGACAAATGCTAGGAAGGTAGTGGAAAATATGTTGTTAGGCATTGTTAGAGCTTATTGTATATTTTATTACTACCTCTATTTCGTGATTTTCCAAAGTGGCTTGCATTTGGATAGAGGAAAAACTGCATACTTTGAATACTGCACACAATCATAAATAATCAGGTTATAGTATATCTATACTTCTACTATATTGTTTGTTTGGTTGAACGCGCTAATCTCAGGGACAACTGGTTCGAACTAAAAAAATCTTGTGTTGGAATGAAGAATATAGGGGAAGCCCACGACCACAAAAATTGTAGCCCCAGATTAAAAAAAAAACAGTGATTTAATGGCTTTAGCACCTGATATCTGGAAATCGATAGTTGGTCTAAGCTAATCTGTATGGGTATGTTAAGAGTACTTCCTAACACTACTCTATCCCACATATTTTGTTAGTGAGAAACCAATTAAGGTCTGGGGACTCTGGGATCTCAATCTACACTATAATATTATAAAAAGGAAAGAGTTCTTTGCTTGTTTGTTTGAAGTGAATAGGCTTCGAAACTGCTGGACCGATTTGAACAATTCTTTCTCTATTAGAATCCTACATTATCCCTCATGAACAAAGGCTATAGAATATTTTCAAAAAAGTTAGGGATCCGTATGAAAACTTCGATAATGTAACACAAGGTGTGAAAAAATACCATTAAAATCCTTATAATGCGTACGCTGCTTAAACCACTGACAATAGAGCAAAGTAATGTACTGCGATTTTCTAGAAGAAATCAATATCTATAAAAAAGTCCACAGGGATATATATCGTAACTATTATGGTTAAGTCACAATTACCGCTTTTTGTTCAAATTATTCAATCAAATCCCGGGTGGAACGAAGTCACGGGCAAATTGCTAGTCTATTATAGAAAAGACCAATGCAGAAGGTATTTACATCATCTGCCTAGCCTTTTCCCAACTATTTTGGGGTCGGCTTCCAGTCAAACCGGATTCAGCTGAATACCAGAATTTTACGCGGAGCGGCTGCCTGCCAGACCTCCACAACCCATTAACTGGGTAACACGGTACTTCATGGTAAGACTGGAGTCAGATTAATTGGCTTCCGACTATCCGTAACAACTGCCAAACATCTACAAATGGCAGCCGGGACCAACGGCTTAACGTGCTTTCCAAGGCACAGAGGAAACTCGCTATGTTAAGATGGTCACCCATCCACAGACCAACCTTGGCAAGCGTTGCTTAACCTTGAAGATCGAGACAGAAGGTATTTACACGCGTGTACTAAATCTATGAAATTGAAGGATAGCTAAACCATTCGGTACCTAGTTAGTTCAGCTTTACTACACATTCTGGTAAGTCTACAATTTCTGAAACTATTTCATATTACATCGTTATACGACTGACTAAGTGTTGGCAATGGGATCAGCCTAGTTTGCATAATAGGGACACGACTTTGTTGCCCGGATTTCGGCTTCACGGATGAACGGAATTCCAAATGTAGTCTCACTATAAGCCCTCGTTCACACGGCCATACTTTTCCCGTATACCGTACACTAAATTTTATCGAATAGGTACTAGTTGACCCGCGCAAATTCGTCTGCTCTACTCTTATTGGTCTTAGCGTGATGATATATAGCCTTCCACGATAAATGAGCTATCTAACACTGAAATATTTTTTTAAATCGAACCAGTAGTTCCTGAGATTAGCGCGTTCAAGCAAACAAACTCTTCAGCTTTTTATATTAAGTAGTAAAAATAGAGTATAGGTATATATAGAAGGTAATAGTGGCAGTAGACAATATGTCAAACTTTTCACATGGAAAACAACTGTTCGAGATACATTTTTACCGTATACGGTACGAAATTGCCATAGAGAATGATGCGCCTCGGAACGAGATTATCGAATACGACACGCAGTGGCGCTTATGTTCATGTTATCTCGTTCACACGACTCGCCTATTCGAGAATCGTACTAATACGCGCGCGTGCCCGCAGTTGCCCTTGTGCGATGCATCAGTCGGTTGTCAATATTATGAAGGACAGAATTCCAATATCAATTGAGGACTTTATTTGCTTGACTGAAGGTCGACCGATATTATGGGATAAATCATTAGACCAAGATGGCAAATGGAAAGCAGCTAGTTGTATAGACAACTAGCTGCTTTCCATTTGATTTTATAAAGTTGAAAATCTGTCCAAGTGCGAGTCGGACTCGCACACGAAGGGTTCCGTACACTAAACCTTATTTTTTATGTTTGAGTTGATTGAATGAAAGGTAAATTGCGTTTTCCGATTTTTGACGTATTAAAAAAAAACTACTTACTAGATCTCGTTCAAACCAATTTTCAGTGGAAGTATGCATGGTAATGTACATCATATATAGGTATATTTTTTTAGTTTTATCATTCTCTTATTTTAGAAATTACAGGGGGGGGACACATTTTACCACTTTGGAAGTGTCTCTCGCGCAAACTATTAATTTTAGAAAAAATATATACTGAAAACCTCCCCAACTAACACTAAAGCGTTAAAAAAACCTATATAAGACTCGTATATCAGTTCCATTTCAGTATAAAAGTGTTAACGCATACCTGTGTAACTGAGTTAGAGCATGCTCTAACTCACTTATAACCACGAAAGAGGCCCACAGTTTTACTGGTAAAAGTTATAGAAAGCCTATAGTATGGTGTCAAAAAGATATTAAAGCTGCACAAGAGCGCTTATTCATCGTCAGCTACTACTTTAATCTGTATTACCGTTGTAAAATAGAGTTGGTAAACGCTACAGGTTGTATAAATACTATAGTAAGGTGTCAAAAAGATCTTAAAGCTGCACAAGAGCGGTTATTCATCGTCAGCTACAACTTTAACCTGTATTACCGCGTTAGTGAGCACTACAGGTGGTAAAAGCGCACGTCAAGATGAAAGAGCCTAACCTTACTAAAATTAAATCTGCTCGTAATGAAAGTGTTATGTCATCCATTATTCAACACAGCAGAATAATATTATGGTTTATTATGTTATTTAAGTATATGAAGTGAAAAATGACTGCCCTTATGACTTCACGGTAAATGTATACCATGTTTCTCATCTCAATTTTAACGCGCCTAAGATTTATTAAAGATTTAAAAGAAAAATTATGATAACAAAATAGGTACCTCAAGCTTAACATTATTATTCATTCCTGCTTCCTGAGCAGTGGTATGTAAAATTAAGTGGCATTCATGGAATGCTTCAAATAATGTAAGAAATTTTGTTTATTGTAGTCAAATGTTGAATATCTCGAAATAATATTAATTGTTAGGTTACCAAAACAATGACGAACTTTACAAAAGTGAGGTTAGTGTTAATAACGACCCATACTTGCGTTGTTTGGCACCAATACCTTTAGAACGTCTGTAAAAGAGTACTGCCTAACACAATAAGCTTTATTTAAACCCTTTATTACAGGTTAAACCTAGATAGAGGAGTTCTTTGACACCTTAGGTTTCTCGTGTTACTAAACTCTCGATAAACTCCATTTTATAGCCTATGTCTGCGAAAACAGTCAATGTAGCACCTTAACTGGTATAAAAGAGTTCATTGCAATAACAATACAGTAATAAGCGTTAAAAAGTGTCGGCGAACACTTTCATAAAGACTTGGGTGTCACAAAAAGGTTAAACCTATAACGTATTAAACTCATAAAACAGCCTGTTTCTGACACCAAAATGTCATTTGGGTCAATATCATTTTTGAAGACCTATCCATAGATACCCCAAACGTATGGGTTTGATGAAACATTTTTTTTTTAGTTTCTGTTCTAAGTATGGGAAACCCCAAAAATGTATTGTTTTTTTCTCTTTTTGTATGAAAATCTTAATGCCAATTAAACCAATTTACAACAGTATACTTCTTATAGTTTCGGAGAAAAGTGGCTGTGAAATACGGACGGTCAGACAGATAGACAGACATGACGAATCCATAAGGGTTCCGTTTATTGCCATTTGGCTACGGAACCCTAAAAAATCGAATCGAATGGTTACCGTGTGAACGTGGCCTAACTGTATATAACGGGGTGTTATTTATTTGATCCTAGTGAAACATGACCTTGTTTAGGTTTATCATTAGAAACAAGACGAGCTCGTGGCTAAATAATAACAGCCGCACTGGTCGATTTTCAAGGTTAAGCAACTCTTCCCGAGGTCGGCTTGCAGATGGGTTGATGGGTGGAAAGCACGTTTGACATTATCATAAACAATAAGAACATTTAACGGCCAAGAATTTTTATCGCGATGTATGTTTATAAAAATACTAGTTGACCAGCGAAACTTCGTCTGCGTTACAATTTTCATTACTGCTACGCTCTTATTGGTCTTAGCCTTCCTTGATAAATGGGCTATCTAACACTGAAAGAATTTTTAAAATCGGACCAGTAGTTCGGCTTTATATATTAGTATAGATAATCTCCTACTCATAAGCTAATCTAATGAGGTCAAAAATCGATTTGAAAAATTCTTTCAATGTTAGATAGCCCATTTATCAAGGAAGGTTATAGGCTATATATCATCACGCTAAGACCAACAGGAGCGGGGCAATAATGAAAATTGTGACGCAGACGAAGTTGCGCGGGTCAACTAGTGAATTATATTTATCTTCATGAATTCATATATAACTGTAACAAAACCCGTATATAACATAGCAAAATGGTAATTTCCACAGACATAAAAACACACAAATAGCTATACAACTTGGCACGATACAGGGTGACCTTTGAATCTGCTCCAAACGCTTCAGAACGCGTTCCATTGTCTTTACAACTCTTTGCTTTGCACAGGTCCACAGTATAGTACAAATTACAGAAAGTCAATTCATACGATCATTCTAATTTCAAATATGTTGGGAAGAGACTGGCACCCAGTAATAAAATAACGGGGTGCCCATTTTGCAAATTAAGCAACATTCGCATTCGCATATCAGTCGCAATCTGCCAAAAATGTTTGAAAATTAAGGTTTTCCAGATTGTGTTGAGAACGCGAATGCGAACCTTGCTTAAAAATCGTAAAATTTGCCCTCTGATTGAAAGAAAAGAAAGAAAATGCGTTTATTTGCGCCAAGCATGACGCATACCAAAAAAATAAAATAGAAATTAAATAATACTTAATTATAAAAAATTGGGAAGATATGAGTCATATTCGCGCAAAACGGCCATCGCTCAGCATAATGCTGGGGCTCGTGTGCGAGACAGAGCCACAGCGCTGGTTTTGTTTGCTAAAACAATAGCCAATATTGTGATACAACTTTAACATCCTGTCTCACTGAACTGCCTCCGTGGTCGAGTGGTTTAGTGCTTTGTGATCCGGTGGTGTATAGGTTCGATTTATACGGGAAGGGCATACATTGTAAAGTTGATTTCCAGTTTGGCACGTATAAGCCGTTGGTCCTAGCCGCCAAATAGCGGTCGTCAAATAAACCATGCCAGAGGACCTTGAGGTGGTTTAGAAACTCTGACACTAGGGTGTGTGGAGTCGTTAGACCTTACTGCCCACACGATAAGAAGAATCCTGTCTCACTGGATGCAGTTGAATACCAGTATTTTATATGTAGCGACTGCCTGTGTGGCCTCCACAATCCAGCGAGCAACTACGATTTTAAAGTTGGTCACATCGTAAAATTTGTTCGACATGATGTGTAAGTCAAAGTTAAAGATTTATTTGCAGATAAATTTGGTTACAACAGTTCTTACAATAGTACCTAGTATAGTAGCTTAATATATTTAATTAGATAATTTATATTTAAGGAATTATTTAATATTATATAAGTGATTTTTAATTAACCTGTGTAAAGCCTATTTAAGCAACGACCCTTTCAGGTTTTGCGTTATTTTTTAAACCTTATACACTAGTATTCACTAGTAGTATCAAGCTGACCTTCTGTGCCTTCTACTCTGTGGCACAGGTATGTTTACAGACTACAAAAGTACGTAACAGGCCTCTTAATGTGTCTCATCAAGGGCTGTATTTCTTAAGACGGTTGCTGTAGGAATTTCTTATTTGGTGAAAGAATGGTGAATTATCTTGCTTGTATTTATCTTGTGACCTCTTATGTTACAATTGGTTGCAATTATTTATCACATGTTGTCACACGCATGAAATAAAGCTGTATATTTTTTCCAAATGGCCCCTAAAATGCACGCCACTAAAGTTCATAATTACTAATTAATAGTTTTTTAGAGCGTCATAAGAAAATCATTTTACAAAAAATAACCGATTTTTTAAACAAAACACAAAAAAAAATATAATAATTTTAATTTCGGAAGTCGGTGTTTTGGTTTTATTTCTTTGTAACACCGACTTCCGAAATGAAGTTTATTTTATAGTTTGTACAGACGGAACCCTATTCGTTTGTCCATCTGTCCGTCCGTCTTTCTGTTACCTCATGAACCGTAATAGGTAGGCAGTTAAATTTTTCACAGAGTGTTTTTCTGTTGCCGCTATAACAAAAATTAAAAAAAAAAAAATTAAAAAAATAAAAGGATACATACTCAAAGTTCCCCACAAAATATTCCCATAGTAACAAACCATATTAAACTGAAATACACCTCATTCTAAATACTCAACAATCTTGTATGGCGAAATGAAGTGAAAGTCCCTTTTTTCTCTCCTTGCCGCAGAGTAATTAAATTACCTCGATAGCGAGCAGAAAGCCGGCAGTTTTTATAGAAAACCTAATGAATTTTAGACAGGCTCTGCCATTCTACATCCCTTGGACGGCGAGTCGTTGGATGAAAACAACTTTAATCAATATCGATTCCTTTGCTTGTGAAAGTTACTGTCTATCATCTATCAAACCGAGTGGTTTCGGCATTGTGGAAGTACAGAAGAAGAAAAACTAAACATAATCATCATCATCTGCCTAGCCTTTTCCCATCTATATGAAAAGGGGACGCCACCAACTGTATAGCATTGTATAACGTGTAATAACGAAATAAACATTTTTGATTATTATTTTTTTATATTGGGGTCGGCTTCCAGTCAAACCGGATTCAGCTAAATACCAGTGTTTTACGTGGAGCGGCTGCCTACCAGACCTCCGCAACCCATTAACTGGGTAACACGGTACTTCTTGGCAAGACTGGAGTCAGATTTACTGGATTCTGACAATCCGTAACGACTGCCAAAGATCTACAAATGACAGCCGGGGGGACCAACGGCTAAATGTGCATTCCAAGGCACGGAGGAAACTCGGTATGTTAAGATGTTCACCCATCCACAGACCAACCTTGGCAAGCGTTGCTTAACCTTTAAGATCGACCCGTGCGGCTATTATTATTTAGCCACGAGCTCCTCCTATGAAAGGCAACCTTGTCTAAAGTTTTATTGTCCGTACTTTCGGCAGTGCGTTTAAATGTCAGTTGGTCAGTTTCTCTTTTAAATCTATACTTACGAGTATCCATATAATATATAAAGCTGAAGAGTTTGTTTAATTGTTTGTTTGCTTGAACGCGCTAATTTCAAGAACTACTGGTTCGATTTGAAAAATTCTTTCAGTGTTTGATAGCCCATTTATCGTACGCTAAGACCAAAAGGAGCGGAGCAGTAATAAAAATTGTGACGCAGATGAAGTTGCGCGGGTCAACTAATATTAAGATCAATGTCATTTCTGAATTTTAATGCACGGGTATCTTGACTTATTGCACAATTCCAAATTATTATCTCTTAACTTACCTATGTATTTACATGCTGTTAATCTGGCTCTTAATATTGTTCTCCGAATAAACTAAATGAATTTTTAACAATTTAACAAATCAACTAATATCTTGATGTCTCATGGTGCTTTCGATAGAAACTAAAAAAAACAAGGATTCTTTTCCATAGCAAAAACCAAAAAAGAACTACAAAATATTTACTACATTTATCTCAATCCTCAAAATCAAAATGACGGCGGCTGAACCTCAGGGCCAGATAGCAGAAGTGAAAGGCGGTAATTACCATGACAATGTGCAGCGCGCGTTTCCGCGAGATTAATGGCCACCGCTGGCAGCCGTCACTCATTAAATTGATGAGCGATGACGTGGACTGGGGCGGGCCAGAAAAACAGCGGTTTTCTACAATAACATTATGGAGTATATCGAATAAACTCAAAATCTACTGGTTGGATTTAAAAAAATCTTTCTCCATTAGAATGCTACATTAGTATAATAAAAAAAAACCGGCGTAGTGCGAGTCGGACTCGCACACGGAGGGTTCCGTACTATAAACCTTTATTTTTATTATTTGTTACACAATCTGTGAAAATTTCAACTCTCTACCTATAACGATTTATGGGATACAGCCCGCTGACAGACAGACGTTTGGACGGACGGACAGACAGCGGAGGCTTAGTAATAGGGTTCCGTTGGTTATCCTTTGGGTACGGAACCCTAAAAATAGAGATCCCTACGAAAATTACAACACTAAACCCGCGCAGACGAATATTTTCAATAGCTGTTTTTCCTGTCTGTTCCGTTATCTTTCATCGGTTTACTTAAAATCGTTTGGGGCCTAGATGGGTAGCGTATATCTAAATGCACGTTCAAGATCCATACTCGCGATGCCAGCGAGGAAGGTGAACATTATTTTTTTTAGTTTTTTCCTACGAACCGTTAAAATTGATCAACACATATTAGGACCATGTTTGGCGTAAACGGAACGCAGTCCTGATGAACTCACTCACACATACTCACGTCCGTTTTAACGGACATATTATAAGAACGAGTTCATACATATTTGTGTAAAATTTAATGTAAAGACTAAACCAAACATATTAGGGCAATACGTTTGGATCAATCCGAGAATTGACGAAGAGCACAGCTTCCGTGCAGGTTTTTGAATACAAAAGAAAACAAAAGCAATCGTGATTCGTGTACGTAAAAGTTTTTAATGTACAATTCTCCTTTATATATTTTTTTTGTACAAAACCGCTGTTTTCCTCGCCTGTAAGTTGATTCTGGACCGGTTGTGGACTCATTGCGTCTAATGGCGTGCAGTGAGCCGGACGAAGCACAGATTTGGAGGCCCCAACTGTTACGCAATGCCAGGAGCACGGCTTTTATTTATTATATGTAGGTGTTTAAGTACTTTTTGATAGAATGTTGTGAACAATGTTTGATGGGAAGTAATGCATCATCAAAAGGAATTCAATCAAAAATAAAGTCAACTGGTCGCAATATATACTGCTAGACAAAGGCCTCTACCAAGCTGCGCCACAACAATCGGTCCTCCGACGTCACAACATTCAGTCTGTCTCAGCCAACATCATTCATTCAAGAGTCGTCGGTTCACCCAGGTATATCCCACGTCTCGCTCGCTGATAGTCTTTCTCTACTCCAGAACCTATCTGCTTCGCCGACTATCGGTCCTACGACAAATATGACCGGCCTACTGCCACTTCAGCTTGCCAAATCTGTGGGTCTAGTGCGAGTTTTATACTGACTCGATCGCGGTATCTCAAATGTGGGCCACTGTTGGTGACTCAGGTTTACTTTCAAAAACATGAGGTATTTTTTTTTAATGATAAGATATCATCAAATGACTGCTCCCGCTCTGGGTGAAGTAGAAGGGAGTGTCAGACTCTTACTGACTAAAACCCATCCGTGTTCCTTCTTTGCGTTACAGGGCCGCATTTACTCTTTCAGACAAATTTCGCAACCTCGGTAGGCACTGGCCCTAGCGGGCCCCGTCTTTTAAAAACTAGGTATACAGATGCAATTTTTCATGGAAACTACTTATTTTTATGACGAAAACCGAGAGTTAAAACCGAGACTTATCAATAAAATAACGTCAAAAGTTATCATCACGAAGGGTTACAAAATGGACCAAAATATAATATCTCACAACTAATATTAAATGTAGTAGCCGTTCGACGATTGCGTCGTAAACCCAGAAATGTGAATGTGACAATAAAACCAAGTTTTATCGAGTTTGTTCAAGACATAAGCGATAGCGGATTTTCTCTTCGTCTCACGTCTAGTCAAAATGTAGTATAACATTTTTACTTCCTATCAGTTTTCTGACGTTAACTAGTAGATGAGGTCTATCTCAAACAGAACCTCCTTTTTTGAAGTCGGTTTAAATAAGTAATTATATGTTACGGTAATACGGTAATATAGACATGGCCAGGACGGACCGGTAGACCCTCTCTCCTGTCCTCTCTTCTCGCTTGGAATTTATATTATGTATATATATAATGCTGTTCTAATTTTGATTGTAGTATAAATTTCAAACTGATAACTGTTGAACCTCTAATAGCATCCAAAAAACCACTGCAAAATTAAACACGTCACAGAAAAAGATACCCGCACGTCTCTCACAACGTGAACCACACATCGATTTTCAGCGCCATGTCACCAGAAGTTAGAAGATTATCAAGTTACGCTTTTACGGCATTCTTCGCAAAGTCCTCTCGACACCGGAGATATCAAGGGATACCCCGAAAATACCATTATAACAACATCAACTTATATAATAGCTTTTAGTGGTTTTGGTGGAGAAGAAGTCGAAATACTGACGAAAACAAAAACTTTAACCCACATTGTGGAGTATCGCAACTTTTGATAGGCTGCATTTGAAGTAAAACTTTAAAACGGTTACCGTTTTCCTTTATGGAAATCGGATTGTGGAAAATCGTTTTGAATAGAAACCTTAATTTATTGGTTAAGAAAATTCAAACCGAAAGATTAATGCCGGTTAGATAGTGCTGCCACAATATTACTTTCAAACTATTATTTTCTTTTAAATACGTTGAAATCTGAACAACCCCATTCATTTTGGCAGAATGGCTGGCTTGGATACCGCTTCTATTGTAGGAAAATGTGAGTTAAATCTGGAGGAACATAATTATTAAGAAGTTACATGATAAACTTCACTCATTACAAATTTTATATGAGCTATATAAAATTATTAACCCAAACTTACCAAGACAAATTAGTCAAGTCATTAACTTAAGAGACGGTTAAGAGATAGAATGGCTGAGTGTCAATTAGTAAGACTTAAGGGACTAGGAGAGCAGAAGTATCGCGGACGTCTCATCAATATGCATGGTCACACAACCTCACCGGACCGTTGAGAAATTAAATCGTTCGCGGCGAAAATGTTTTAGGGCAATTGCTTTTAATAACAAAGATGGATTTCGGAATTTATTTTATTCGATCTATGAATAAAATTAAGTCAGAAATAGAAGTAACAACAATGACTGATATTTTAGACTTAATTTTATTCATTATCCATAACTCTGGCTAGGGATTTAAAATAGAGATAACTCGAAAAGTTATTTTATTAAATGATTAAAAACAAGTGTTTTGCAATTCATTGAGCAATTTTCTGATTTCGATCTACTATTATTTTCCATTCCACGACATAGTTTTAATTTGAATCAAGATTTAAAAAGGTTTTTTGGTTATTATAATCTTGCATTGTACTAGGCGCTCATAACCCAACAGAAGTTAGCCGTATCTTCATAAATTGATAAATCGGACATAAATTTTTTTTTTTTTTACTATTGATAGGCACGCGTTTGACCACTATCTCACCTGATGGTAAGCGAGGATGTGGTCGAAGATGGAGCACGCTTGCCTAGAAATAACCTATTCACTCTTGATTTAAAGACTCCCAGGTTGTAGCTATCAGGAAACACAGACTCCGGCAGGGAATTCCACTCCTTAGCTGTACGCACTATGAATGTGTTCCCAAAACGTTTTGTGCGTATGGGTGGGATGTCCACCATATACCGGTGGCGCATCGCCGTTCGTCTTGTGGTCCGATGATGGAACGGGCTTGGCGGAATTAAATTATGCAATTCCGTCGCACATTCCCCAAAATGCAACCGGTAAAAAACCGACAGGCTAGCAACTCGTCGTCGATGTTCAAGACTTTGGAGCTTCGACGCGACGAGCCTCTCATTGCCGATGATCCTCTTGGCTCGTTTCTCAATTGACTCAAGGGCATCAAGCTGGTATCTGGCAGAACCATCCCAAAGATGAGAGCAGTATTCCATACACGATCGAACTTGCGCTTGATAGAGTTTGAGCAGCTGTTCCGGCGTGAAGTACCGTCTCACCTTAGCCAGAATCCCCAACTTCTTTGCAGCCACTTGAGCTTTTGCCTCTATGTAAGGGCCAAAATTGAGAGTAGATGTTAATGTAACCCCAAGAAGCTCAAGATGGTCGGTTATCGGCACAGTTTCACCGCGGAAAGATGGAGCTGGGCGGAATTGGCTCCTTTTGGCGGAAAATAGACACGCTTGGGTCTTAGCAGCATTGAACTTGACCAGATTGGCATCGCCCCAATCAGAGACCGCCTGTAGGGACACGTTCAAGCGCTCAACCATTGCCTCCCGGAGAGACCGGATCTGCGACCCACCAGCTCGTGCGTCGGACACGTATCCTTCAGCAACAGTGCTGTCGTCTGCATACCCAAAGGTACCGGGTTTAAGCAGATCATTAATATGCAGCAAGAACAGTGTTGCCGAAAGCACCGACCCCTGAGGAACCCCGGCATTAATATCCAGCAGTCCAGACGAGCAGCCATCTATGACCACTCGGATAGACCGATCCCTCAGGAAATCTGCGATCCAATCACACAAACCGGCGGGCAGACCGAAGGAAGGAAGCTTACTAATAAGGCCATCGTGCCAGACCCTGTCGAAGGCCTTCGAGATGTCAAGGGAGACCGCCAGTGCCTCCCCGTGCTTCTCTATGGCCTCACTCCAGATGTGAATGGCATACGCTAGAAGATCCCCAGTTGACCGATTTCGGCGAAACCCGTATTGCCGGTCACTAAAGATATCATTCGTTTCTAGGTACGCCAGGAGCTTATGATTCAGCACGCGTTCCATAGTCTTACAGAGTATGGACGTTACCGAGATGGGTCTATAATTCGACGGGTCAGCTCGACTACCCTTCTTGGGCACGGGCTGCACGTTAGCTTGCTTCCAAGCCTTCGGCACTTTTCCAGTCTCAAACGAAAGGCGAAATAGGCGTGTCAAGATCGGAGACAACTCAGGCGCACAAGTCTTCAGAACAATTGCCGGTATCCCGTCGGGACCACTAGCCTTGTTCACGTCTAGGTTACGCAGTACCCTACGGACGTCCTTCTGATGAATGCGAATGTTCGACATACTCGACTCGCATTCACCAGGAGAGGCGGAGGGCGTCGCGCCACCAGGATCCAGACGTGAAGATTCCGCAAACAAAGAAGCAAACAAGTTCGCTTTCTCCTCAGCGGAGTGGGCCAGCGTCCCGTCGGGTCTTAGCAGTGGTGGTAGTGAGGGGCGGCAGAAGTTCGATTCGACCGACTTAGCCAGGGACCAAAAAGCCTTACTACCTGCTGGGTATGAAGCAAGTTTGTTCCCTATTCGGCTAATGTGGTCAAACCGAGCCCTCCGCAACACCTTCTTGCAGGACTTAGCAGCCCTGTTGAAGGCTCTCTTCTTCTGACTCACGTCATTTGCTTTGCGCGTACGAGCGTCGACCCATGCTAGGTACGCCGCGTGCTTAAGCGCATCGGCGCGATTGCACTCGGCACCAAACCAAGGACGAGCTTCGCCAGATATTGCTATGTTAGAGAACGGAATGTAGTACTCCATTCCCCTCCGCAACACATCCGTCACGGCGTCCGCGCACGACGTAGCATCAGTGGAAGAAAAGCAAGTAGGCTGCCAAGGGTAACATGCGAAGAAAGATCGCATGCCATCCCAATCTGCTGACTTGTATCGCCATACCCGCCGGGTGCCTCTTGGGCTAGGATCGGGCGGAGAGTAGACAGACACAGACTTCACCAGACAGTGGTCGGAACTACCCAGTGGTGATGAAATCGACACCGAATAGCGGTCTGGATCTGTTGTCAGCAGAAGGTCCAAGCAATTGGCAGTGTGCGAATCAACATCCGGCACCCTCGTTGCCCCCTGGACCAGCTGGGTAAGATTTAACGCAAGCGCTAGCTTTCGCGTCTCACGTCCAGCATGGTCTGTGCACTGGAAGAAAAGAAAGAAGATAAAGAAAATTGGAAACGTCTTCAGAGCAATTTATTTCAGCTTGTTACATAAATATGATTTTAATATGCACAGACTGAAGGAGCAGCTGCAACTGAGTAATTTTTTCGTTTGGCTCCGATCCAGGCACGATATTTTTACTGTTTTCTTTTTTTATCAATCAGAAACTGCGATACGTGCTGAGGCGGAAAGTTTAGTGTCTTTGCAGTTTTGTAGATAAATAAGTGATATGAAAAGCTGAAATTTAATTTTTTAACATCGTTTCTTGGGATTTTATTTGGCTGAATAGCAAAAGACTATTAATATATAATATAATTTACGATAGCTTAGAGCTTAAAAGGGGAAAAATGTTAACCTTACTGATAATTACGATTTGATGCAAACATCCGATACGACAATATTTTATTAAGACTGAATAGAAACTTAGCATGGTACAACACGATGGTTAGTATTTACAAACGATACTGCTGAGCATGATGCCCGAGGTTCGATACCCGGGTCAGTAAAGTGTCTTTGGTAATTCCTATAATATACTAAGGGCATTTACCCGGTTGTCGATGCTTCCGCCCGTCGAAATTTTAGTCTATCTATCTATATAAATAAAAAATAATTATCGAAATGTATGTACGCGCATAATATCGTAACGACCGACCCATATTGGACCATTATTTTATAGTTGTGTTTGTAAGGGCAAGGTTTTTATGAAAGCAAATGTAGAAAAAAATAACTTTCTTGCAAAGCCAGGATAGCCACTAGTAAAACGTAAATGGCGGAATCTTGGTAAACCTTTGTTTCACTCTTTGGGGAACAAACTATTTTATGTTATATTGGACTTATTCTTACAAGTTAACTAGCGAATACTTCGTCAATAATTTTGTTCGAAAAAAAGGAAACAAAAATAATGCCAAAGTAAATTATGCTTTAATTCAATGAAACAAGGCTATTCGCACGAAAAATAAATGGCACAAAGAATAATTTATTAAAATTTCCCACAGAATTCTCAGTACAGTGGTTCTGTCTACAGAGCACGGAATCCCGCGACGTACAGTGATTCGATCCCAAAGATCCTGGGTCGCGTAATACAAAAATTAAGACCGTAATCTTATTTAAATTTATATATTGAAGATAAATAAAGTATATCAGCAAGAATTTGAAGGATTGCAGTTTTTTTTTTTTTACTAAATATAGGCACGCGTTTGACCACTATCTCACCTGATGGTAAGCGATGATGTGGTCGAAGATGGAGCACGCTTGCCTAGAAATAACCTATTCACTCTTGACTTAAAGACTCCCACGTTGTAGCTATCAGGAAACACAGACTCTGGCAGGGAATTCCACTCCACACAAATACAGTTTAGTCAATCGAATAAATCTCTTTTACATCTGAGAAGTAAGGAAAGCACGTTAAGCTGTTGGTCCTGGCAGTCGTTACGGATAGTCAGAAGCCAGTAAAATCTGACTCCAGTCTTGCCATGAAGTACCGTGTTATCCAGTTATAGGGTTGTGGAGGTCTGGTAGGCAGCCGCTCCTCGTAAAATATTGGTATTCAGCTAAATCCGGCCTGACTAGAAGCCGACCCCAATATAGTTGGGAAAAGGCTAGGCAGATGACGATATCTGAGAAGTAACCTATCAATATGAATAAGTAGTGATTTTCTTTGATTCATTTTTGGCGAAACGTTTGTCAGTATCTTGTCGTTATATGCCACACTTGATACAAATGCACATATTTTTGTGAACTATGGAATTGTATCAGTGGTATATAATATACTATCTTTTGTCCGCGACCTGATTCGCGCATCCCTTCCGTTTCCGCGTTTTTCATGAGTGTGGCTGTCATACACAAAGATAATTTTCCAAATTTGACTGATAGTTCCTGAGAGTAGCGCGTTCAAACAAACAAAATCTCTAGATTTATAAAAATATTATCAATTATATAAAATTCTTCCGTTACTGACTGATTGAGTAATTGAGTGACTGAGTGACTGACATGAAGCTTCCCTACACTCCGTAGGGGCATTAATAAACTGCACCAATCTTTAAAAATGTTAGACATATCTTCCTCCACCTACTAAACTCTACAGAAAGCCGCTATTCTAAACAACTGCAGAATTGACCGGAAATTCTTACAAAATGATATGTATCAATGCAGACACATCTTCTATAACTTAGGCGTACCCCCAGGGGTAGCACTTGGCTTCGGCCCGTGTTATTCTTTAAAACCGGCAGACTACTACTGAGATACAAAAACGTATACCAACAAGAAATAATAATAATAATAACCGCTTGGACCCTGCTCCCGACACCGACAGACTACTACTTTTTTATATTTTTAAATGTACTTTTTATGTTTCTTTTGAGATATATTTAAAAATATAATTTGTATGTAAATAAGAATAAATTATCGAAATAATAATAATAATAAACATTGATATCGGAATCTCTTCCATAATTTGGTAGTAACAATGTAAACTTATTAACTAGTGTTAGTAATATTGAATATAGATTTTTTGTAGGTAGCCTGCATACGGCACGCCTATCCTGGGGAATGTCTATTTGACTGCATCAAGAGAAGGATAAGGATTTCCTGAAAGTCTTACGGGAATAGGAAAGAACCGGATATGCGCGTAAAAAGTCGCGGGCTAAAGCTAGTATTGGTATAGATTTCGTCAACTAAGTTATCTACTCACGGCCTAATAGTAAGATAAGATAAGATAAGATCATTTATTTGTCCAATAGTGAAACACATCAGACAGACATGCTTTCAAATTTTCTATACTTTTCATAATAACTACACTAAGTACTAAGTATTTCAAAAAGTACACAAACGTCTCAGTATGTTTAATACCGCGTCTCCCTGTTCCGAGGCCCCGTCATACTGAAGCCCTATAAATGCAAATACCTTACATAACGGTTCTGAAACTGAAATTACTTCGACGAAATATAGATTGTTTATGCAGTATCAGCCAATTTGCTGCTCTTCTGAAAATATTATGTTTGTGGGAAGTTGTGCTGAGTGTATTTATGTATGTACGCGTGGAATCTGTGTCTGTATGTGTGTGCCATTTGTTGCTATTTTTTGTGGAATTCAGAAGTTTTATTAGCAGTGTTTGAAAATCTTAATTAATTATCTATTCTGGCATTTAAAGTTACTGATATTTTAATTTAATGTTTGTCCTATGATTATTCACAAGCTCGTGACTAAAATAATAACAGTCGCACAGGTCGATATTTAAGGTTAAGCAACGCTTGCCAAGGTTGGTCTGTGGATGGATAACCATCTTAACATACTGAGTTTCCTCCGTACCTCGGAAAGCACGTTAAGCCGTTGGTCTCGAGAAGCCAGTAAATCTGACAACAGTCTTTCTATGAAGTACCGTGTTACCTAGTTAATGTGTTGTGGAGGTCTGGTAGGCAGCCGCTCCACATAAAACATTGGTATTCAGCTGAATCCGGTTTTACTAGAAGCCGACCCCAATATATTTAGGAAAAGGCTAGGCAGATGATGTTTGCCCTATGTCTATTATGAGGTGGACAATAAAGGATATAAATAAGATATTTTATTCAGAAATACACACTCGTAAAATATTTCCTTAAATATTTACTTGTACATCCAAGTACATTACCGTTGTTATATACAAGTATATAGTCAGAAAAATTCTTTGTATATCAGTTTTTGATTGAAAAATTTCACTTATATCCCACAATATGAAACAAATCGTAAAGTATCAATTCTTTGTTTTATCAATTAATTTAATCTAATTTGATTATTTTTAATGATTATTCAATTTCATTTTAATTAACAATGCTCATTTATACGTTTATCTTGTTTAGTTAATAAGTCTTCATTTCATTTTTAAACCTGAAACAATCCTACGTCTAACGTATATCAACCTCCCAATATTATGACAAATTGATTCACCCTAAATGCGCTGCAGTGGTTAGCCGAACGTTTCCGCCTAAATAAATCAAACGCAGGCTAGGACAGTAAATGACTGAATTAGAACATAGTATTGCAGTGATCTGTGTAATAATACCAGCCGCACGTGATGATTTTCAAGGTTAAGCAATGCCGCGGTCAGGCCTTGGATGGGTGACCACACCGAGCTTCTTCTGTGATTCGCAAAGCTGTTTGTCTCGGCCGTCAATCGAGAAAAAGCCAAGAAATCTGACAATAGTCTAGCCAAATCTGGTACCTTTTTTTAAAGGATCTGAAGTCATCAAAAACCAATCCGTGTTCCTCCTGACGTCGTTAGCGTTCCAGTCCAGGGCTGCAGTGACTCTTTCGAACAAATTCAGCAATAACTTGTTAACAGTGAGTTGTGGGGGTCAGATAGTCATCAGCTCCGTGTTAAATACTAGTATTTAGCTGCATCATTTTCAAAGTCTCAATATCATCGGTAATGATAGGCTCGTCGAATTGAGGCTCTAATTCCTTGAGCATCGATGCCGAGTTGCTGGCCTGTCGGTTTTCTATCGGTTGCATTTTGAAGATTGTGCGACGGAATTGAATAATTTAATTCCGCCAAACCCGTTCCATCATCGGATCACAAGACGAATGACGATGTGCCACCGGTACATGGTGGACATCCCACCCACACGCACAAAACGATTTGGGAACACATTCATAGTGCGTATAGCTAAGGAGTGGAATTCCCTGCCGGAGTCTGTTTCCTGGTAGCTACAACCTGGGAGTATTTCAGTCAAGAGTGAATAGGTTACTTCTAGGCAAACGTGCACCATCTTCGACCGCATCATTGCTTACCATCAATATTAAAAAAAAAAATAGAATTAGGCCAATTCTATTTATTTTTAAGCTACGCACGCACTTCCATCTCAGTCGCAATATGTCAAAACACCTTTAATTTCCTTGCCAGAGTATGTGTTTCCTGATAGCTACAACCTGGGAGTATTTAAGTCAAGAGTAAGTAGGCAAACATGCACCATCTTCGACCGCATCATCGCTTACCATCAGCCAGTCTATTCTGTAAGTAACCATTTCGATATCGAGCTTCACCTGAGTGAGATAGCTCACAAAGTGAACTTTATTACACACAACATAAAGGTGTTACGTTTAAACTCACCTCGGATTCCGCTGTCGAGACATAAAAATGTTGTTACAGAATAGCACTACAGGTGAGATAGTGGTGAAACGTATGCCTATTAATAGTAAAAAGTCTAACAGGATGCATCTGAATATCAGTTTTTTACCAGTATTGCAGTCGGAAGCCGACCCCAAAATAGTTGGGAAGTAGCTTGGTATATTGTTGCAGTTGGTAGCACCAACTCCCAGCAGAATGTGGGTAGATTGAAGTTTCAAGGAGGTTCGATTTTCAAAGACGATTTCTCGGGATGTCGTTAGTGAAGGACTGCCTGTAGTTAGTAGGTAAGTAATTCAGATTAAGTTAGTTTCAAGTAGCATCACACTGTTGATTTGTTTACGATGTGAGACTTAGGTTACCAGCTAAATATAACTTGGAGGAGTCTGATTGAGAAATTGTTTTCTTAGAGAATCAGACTTTTTGAAGCATAGGTTGGTTAACTTTGATACAACTCTTGCGATGATCCGTAGAATATTTTTGAACGAGTGTCTCGTTCCAAAGACATGGTTAAAGAAAAGGTTTAGCGACAATGATATATCGACACGATAGTAACTTATGCATTTTCGTAAAGAATAAAAAATCTCTTCGTAAATATCAACTTTTTCATGACAGTATATTGTATACCTAGTATTTACCTTTTTTTCTAGTAATTATATTGATTTTCTTTCACTAAAGGAGCTCGTGGCTAAATAAAAATAGCCGCACGGGTCGATCTTCAAGGTTAAGCAACGCTTGCCAAGGTTGGTCTGTGGATGGGTGACTGTCTTAACATAAGTTTCCTCCGTGCTTCGGAAAGCACGTTAAGCCGTTGGTCCCGGCTGTCATTTGTAGATCTTTGGCAGTCGTTATGGATTGTCAGCAGCCAGTAAATCTGACTCCAGTCTTGCCAAAATGTACCGTGTTACCCAGTTAATGGGTTGTGGAGGTCTGGTAGGCAGCCGCTCCGCGTAAAACACTGGTATTCAGCTAAATCCGGTTTGACTGGAAGCCGACCCCAATGTAGTTTGGAAAAGGCTAGGCAGATGATGATGTTGAGTTTCTTTTACAAAACTTTACTGAAGTACTAGGAACACAGCTTTAAAGAGGGGTGGTTCTTAACTTTTCAACTTTCTTATACGAGAGCTCTAAAGACAACTTTTGTAGCCTTTGTATATGTAAATCAGTGCTCAGTATTATAATAACCTTCTAGATATTGAAGCATCATACTTCATCTCTAAGATTTAATTTTATTTCAACGTAAACATTGTTTACTTCTTGAAAAACATGGAATATTCGTATAGCGTTGGAAGACGTTGTGGAATTTTTTCGAAAGAGTCACCGTGGCCTGGGAATGTAAATGGCGTTAAGAGGAACATGGATGAGATTTAGTCAGTAAGAGTCTGTCACTCCCTTTCCAGAGCGAAAGGAGTCATTGTGGTGATTTCCCATTCTAAAAAAAGCCATGGGAGACTTCTCACAAGGTGAATAGATGACCTGGTGAAGGCACAAGGTAGGTCTGTGTCGACGGCTTTGTCCATCACTGAACATCATTCAGGTATTTTACCTGATGATGATCAGTTTCATGATTCAGTCATCATAAAGCTAAAATAATATATAACTGACTTCCAAACAAAACACTACAAAGTATAAAATAACATTAATTTCGGTAGTCGGTTGTTTTGGATTTGTTTCGTTGTTTTTTTTTTTTATTTTAACACCGACCAAAACTTTTACTTTTCACTTTTAAGTGGTGATTGAAATAAGCAAAAAGGCTCGTAAATAAAAACTACTGAGCAAAACTGAATTAAATTTTGACCAAATGGCAAATAATAAAAATCGTACATAAAAGTATACCCACCAAATTGGAAACCTCTTTCCTTTTTTGAAAGTCGGTTAAAAACACCTGCTAATTTTGATTTAAATATACACTTACTTAAAATTACATCAAATAATATATTAGACGGATTTAAAACAAATTAACTAATCTATAAAATACGAGCAATAACCTGACAGCAATAAAGTTCATTTTAAAATTCGTCCGAGTTACCAGGAATACCGTGTGCATTTTACCGTAAAACAATTATATGATATGCAACAAAATTAAAGATATAAAACTGAACGAACCGATACGATTTCAATATATCACGACATAAACCGACATATACGTCGATTGGCATCATTTTCAAAATAAAATCGTGGGATTTATCGAACGATACAATATCTGAACTATCTGTATTGTTACGTGGTACATATGGCTGAATATAATAGCTTAATCTCGCGGGTTCGCTCCCAGAGGCTATTGTGCCTAGTGTAGCTCTATTAGTAAATTAAGTTAAGTAATCATCAGTACTATCAAAATTTCCAAAAAAAAAAAAACAGATAATAAAATAAACAGTCTCAAAGAATCTTCTCGTTCGTTCGTTTCTTTTCGTTTTTTGCTTTTTGGTAAGACTGTTTATTTTATTAGTGGAAAGTGACCTCTATGGGAGTATCTCTAGAGACTAGAGAATCTCCAATAGAGGTCATTTTCCTCTATATACATGTTTGTTACCACCAAAACTTTGGTAATTGTTTATTTTTATTATCTTTTTTTTGCGTCACTATCTTGTATATTTTTGTCAAACTTCTCACACTACTTTTATTACCATCTGCAAAAAGAAAAACATTAAAGTCTTGCTGAACACGTTTACTTCAATCGTCGTTTTAAGATAGAAAATAAGAAAAACAATAACGCCATATTTGGATTTATATAAAATGGCATCCTGTAGGTTTTGGGTTCAGGCTCATGTCTAAAGATATAAGAGATTGAGTCCTTTAACTGCCATTCGTCTATCCCAGAGAAATTAATCCGGATCACTGGGCGTTTGCCTGTTATTAGAGGTTTCTAATATTTTTTTATATCCAATGGCTTTGTAGCTTTATACACCAACTAGCTTCTGCTCGCGGCTTCGCCCGCATGGTCCCTGAGGAACATACTCCCGGGATAAAAAGTAGCCTATGTCCTTTCTCAGGCTCTAGACTATGTGTACCAAATTTCATTTAAAGCGGTTCAGTAGTTTTGGCGTCAAGCGCGACAGACAGAGTTACTTTCGCATTTATAATATTAGTGAGGAGGTGATGATAAAGATTTACTCGCTGCATATGAATACCTCGGATTGAATTGAAGTTGAGTCAAAACCTCGACGTAGAGGGAGCATAATATTCTAGGAGTCATATTGCCATTCTTCTTTTAAAGGCCAATTTAGTAGAGTCTTTAGAAGATATTAACCACACAACAATCTGTCAAATTTGAAAAAAGTGGCCTTTTTAGAACCCCAGCATTGAGGAACATGTACAGTTCTATCATTGGCCTCGTTTATATCTTGAATGGTGCAGATGGTAGTGCACGACGGGCAGTCAAGGACGTGATGAATGTTCTGTGAAAGAGCTCCGCACTGACACTGGGTTAATATTGCCACTATCATCATCATTGATAAATAAACCTCGGTGATTACTTACGTAGTTATCGTTACGTTTAAATCGCTCAATGGATTTTGATGAACACTGGTCACGGACCTATATAAGAACATAAATTATACTTTTCAGCCCGATAGTAAGTTCTCATAAAACACTTTTCACGCAAACGAAGTCGCGGGCGAAAAATGAAGTCTCCATCTCGCTCAGCAATTTCTTCCTTTATGACTTTATGAACTAAACTGTCATTTTACAACTTTTAATAAAATTCTACACCCAAAACTCGAGTACAATAAACCTAGAACCGCTTCCGTATATAACTTGGGACAAAAGGACGTTTTTACGATAGTCGCACACACCAACTATTTTTACGAGTAGGATCCTTGTGGCAAGGAATATGTGAACTTTACGGAGTCATCTGGGAGATCAGGAACAAAGGTTCAGTCCACACAACATGCAATATGGAAGCTATCAAGATCTACTAGCAACTAGTATTTACTACACTGTTATAGTTTCACTATAAGTGCACTTTCATTGATTTTTTTATGGGTATAATTTAGACGGTCACCAAAAATAATATTTTTAAGATTCTAAGCCTAGGCACCAAAATGGATCAACGGTCACCAAATTCTATCCAACTCAACTGTGATTGCCATAAAATGTAGGCTTGGGGTTACAAACTGGATAAAATAGGTTAGGTTAGGTTAGAATTGTGACCAACCGCGCGCGAGCCGAGCGAGCGAAGCGAGCGGTGCCGCGGCAGCGGCCGGCGAGCGCTACTTCTCGAATATTATTTGGTGACCATTTATCTGTTTTGGTAACCGTTTAGAACTTTTTTGGTAGTAAAATAGGTACTTTTTGGGCGGTGTTTAAACACAAGCCTTTTTTTATTGTTGTGTGACTTAATACCTCATACCTCAGAGGAGCTCGTGGCTAAATAATAACAGACGCACGGGTCGATCTTCAAGGTTATGCAACGCTTGCCTAGGTTGGTCTGTGGATGGGTGACCATCTTATCATACCGAGTTTCCTCCGTGCCTCGGAAAGCACGTTAAGCCGTTGGTCCCGGCTGTCATTTATAGATCTTTGGCAGTCGTTACGGATAGTCAGAAGCCAATAAATCTGACTCCAGTCTTACCATGAAGTACCGTGTTACCCAGTTAATGGGTTGTGGAGGTCTGGTAGGCAGCCGCTCCTCGTAAAATACTGGTATTCAGCTAAATCTGGTTTGACTGGAAGCCGACCCCAATGTAGTTGGGAAAAGGCTAGGCTGATGATGATGATGATGTGACTTAATACCTCAACCATCAAAATCGGTACAGTAGTTTTATTACGGTGGAATACACGTGCATAAATAATACAACAATAAAACCAATGATGTATCATTGGTTAAAAATGACCTCTTTTCTTTTGTTTGCCATATAATATTACTTTAAAGAATATGATTCTTTTTAGCTACACTTTCGGATAGTGTAATAATACAGGGCGTCTTTTTTTTAGGGTTCCGTACCTAAAGGGTACCCAACAAAACCCTGTCTGTCAGCGGGCTGTATCTCAGAAGCCATAATAGGTAGACAGTTGAAATTTTCACAGATTGTGTATTTCTATTGCCGCTATAACAACAAATAATAAAAAAGAAGGTTTATGGTATGGAACCCTTTGTGTGCGAGTCCGACTCGCACTTGGCCGGTTTTTCAAAATCAACTGGTTCAATTCCTGGGTAGGAAAAACTATTTTTCAAAAATCCAATGATACAGTTTTACTTTCATCAAAATTTCGGATTTGGCCGAAGGCTTTTTAAAGTGTGCTTTCAGGGAAAGCACACTTAAAAAATCAGCTTGTATAATTAATATAATGATGCTAATAATTATGATTCTACTAAAGTGGTTTTATTAGACACGCTGGTCTCGGCTGTCGCATAGTCAACCAATAACAAAAAGGGCGGAATTTTAAAACTATGTAAAAGCGCATAATTAATTCCAGTGCGCAAAAAGTTATGCTTTTGTAAAATAAACCTTCTCACCGTTTCTTTACAGTGCCCTGTTCAATGTTATGCAGGTCTGAGTCAGCACACATGAGCTCGCCCTGAGATAGATGTAATAAACTCTATTCGGTTACTCAGTAACTGCGCTTTTATCTTTGCGAGCATATCCTGTCTGTAAACTTCGTAGGATGAGCAAGATTGTAAACCAAACTGATTGAGTTGTAAATAAGTGGTGGTTTAGTTTTGCAACAAGAAATAAATATAGAGATGATTCCTGGATGAAAACCTCATTATTAAGTGAAAAAAAACTTGTCACTGGCAACACTAGGTGACATATAGGTGTTTACATGCACGCATGCATGTAAGTGTGTTTCGCTTAGAGTGGTTAGTAACGCCTTCCGGGTTGCGGAATTTGTTTGAAGAGTCACTGCGGTCTTAGAACGCTAAGGGCACTAGGAGGAACATGAATGGGTTTTAGTCAGTAAGAGTCTGACACTCCTGAAATCATCGAAGCCTTCATCGATGTGAAGGAGTCATTCGATGATTAACCATCCTTAAAAAAATGACTGTCAAAAAACCCGACCGTTAAAACGACTAAAAAGTTCGAAACAAGTCGCTTTTCAAGCAATCTGATGCAGTTGGTGGCATTCATTTAAAGTATTTTTTTTTATTTCCTATGTTTTAGTGAGTTACATTTTTGGAATCATCTACTCGAGCTCTTTATCTTGATACCCCACTTGACAGGTTTTAAAATAATTTTTCGAAGGCATAATTTGGCCCCAAAAATCCGCCATTTTCACTCTCACAGTAAATACAAATCTAACGACACCTCTCACGCTAAAGTCCATCCAGCCGTTTAGGCTCTAGGGCGTGCCAAAGAAATATACATACATACATTACATACATACACTCGAAAAACATAACCCTCCTTCTTTCGCAGACAGATAAAAAAGGTCAGTAATGAGTTTTAATCTTTTTTAAATTAAGTTTTGATACAATTTCACAATTTTTTCACATAAATAATCACGATCATCCAAATAAATCAAATCTCCGGAACCCCCGTAACCTCACAATTTTGACAAAGTTACCCAACGATCCAGTTACTCAATTTAAAGTTTAATGTCGTAACCGAAGCCAAAATTGAAGTCAACGTTAAGTTTGCTTTGAACTCAGATTAACGTTATTAACGGTGAGATTATTAAAACTTAAATTCAAGCCATGCATTTATTTACAATGTAATTATAAATTTTAATTAAACGGAAAACATGGGTTACAGTTATATTTCTTGCATGAGAAACTTTTCCGAACTGCATTGGAGTCGGCTTCCAGTCAAACCGGATTTAGCTGAATACCAGTGTTTTACGTGGAGCGGCTGCCTATCAGACCTCCACAATCCATAAACTGGATAACACGGAACATCTTGGTAAGACTGGAGTCAGATTGACTGGCTTCTGACAATCCGTAACGACTGCCAAAGATTTCCGAGGCACGGAGGAATCTCGTTATGTTAAGATGGTCTCCCATCCACAGACCAACATTGGCAAGCGTTGCTTAACCTTGAAGATCGACCCGTGCGGCTGTTATTATTTAGCCACGAGCTCCTCAACACATAAAATAGGCAGGGTATTAATTAAAGAAATAACGCAAAACTTGAAAAAGTTGTTTTGTATGAGTACAATAAGAACCTTTTCAATAATAATAATGATGAGTTATTATGAACTGAAACCAAACAAAAAACATATATGTTTACATAAGGGACTACTCACACTTATTCAGCTCCATTCCCATTTCGCTGAGTGATTGTGATCACACATAATTATTTAGTCCCTAACTCGATAAAAAGTACTGGTTTTTTCGTAATTTCCGTGTTGTTCCCATAGCCTTTCATAGTGATAAGCTTTCACGTTTTGCGTTATTTCTGTTATTACCAGTACCTATATTTTACCCTTTGTCTTTTAAAAGCAATAAAAGCTAAGAGCGAAGTTTTTGATCCTCTGTTAACTCAAACAATGGTTATAATTGTGATAAAATGGTTAGTTATTGACCAATACTTATTTGACCATTGGTCAACCTAAACATTTATCGGAAAACGCACGTTAACGAAATTTATGTGACAATAATTTTAACCGTTGGATAGCTACAGATAAAAAAACTCGGCCTAAGTTGAATAATTGACATGATTAACAATGAAGGACCTTAAACGTACATAATTTAAAACATACACACAAGATTTTTAGATGCTTAAACAACTAGAACGAGTCAAACTCTTACCATCATCGTCTTCACCGGTTGGCTCTTCAGATGAATCTGCTCGGTTCCTCAGGTCATGGAGGCGAGAGAGTACACGGTGGGATGCACATATTCCTTCGCCTGCATGGCCTGAGGAGCAGAGCACCACTGCTCCGGTATCCTCAGCCCTCTTGTCTTCATAGTGTGGTAGGTTTTTGATTGACATATTTTGAAACACGTTAAGTAGGAAAACAGTAAAAATAAAAATGATTTAAAGTGCTAGGTTAAAGGCATGATTGGAAACGCAGGTACAGACGCAATAACTGAAGGTATTTGTATGTGGCCGAGAGAGAACGCATTGGTGATGTTCATCAGAAAGGGCAGATGTACTCACAAACTGCGTGCATGCTTGTATGAAGCACGAACGAGAGGTCAATTCTAGTTTTTTTTTCTTTGGCAACTGAGCCGATGATTACTATTCTACCAGTGTTATGTGGCAGTGCAGTGAACCGTCAGGAGAACCATCATTCTAGTAATTAAAAAGTGTTTAAATTTAGTTTGCGATTACGATACTTATACGAACGTGAACGATCCTTAAAAATATCAAAATTGGCCTCAAATTTGATAAAAAAGCAAAAATAATAATGTAAAAAACGTTCAAAATGGCTCTTATAGGTTTCTACCTTCCTATTAGACAAATGCGTGAGCTTCAGCGGCAAGATTACCATAAAGCATAAAATACAGCACCATAAAGCACATATTTGAAGTTCATATGAAGCCCCTGCTATAAAGTACTAGGGTAACATGAATTGCAGGCAATATAAAAGTGAGACATGTTCATTAGAATAATCTTACATCAAATCGTAGTCAAGTGGCACGGTGCCAAAGTTAGCAACGAAGCTTTATTAATATATGACTAACCTAACTCATTACATTTTGGCTACCAATATGAACTCATCTATTTTATGATTGCCTGGTATTAAAGGATCGAATGAGCGTGGTTTATTGAGATGGGTTTATTACAATGTGTTTTAGAAATGATGGCTAATATGGTAAAAATTTTGTTCAACGTGAATTGATAGTTGAACAAAATAGGTTTTGATATAAAAATGGGTTCGTGGTAATTGCAAAATATCAACAATCTACACGAATGAACGCTTATTTGTAAGATCTTACTAAAGTAGTACGATTTGTGGCAAAATAACACTCAATAACGCTTTTAAAGTTATTCTTCACAACATTGGCACAAATTCATCAAAGTTTGGCGATGACGTTACATGCAATAAGTGTTATATTTGTTTGTCATAGATTGTAAACGCTCTCAAAACCATAGTTATTTCAGGTTTCTAAACATTCATCAAGATATTTTCTTTTTTCTGGATTTTGAGAAATGTAATCAAATAAATTCAGTCACACCCTATTACACGAAGACTACTACACAAAAGATACATGTCTGACTGTCTAGACAATAAGATATAGGATGAAAACCGTTAGAAGGTATTACTTAATTAAATTAAGGAAATACTGCAACAAGATTAATAAAATAAATAAACATTTATTTCAAGTACCAAGATTCGTAGTGTTAGTAACAATATACTTACAAACTATGTAAGTAAAACATTAACAAACACAAAAACCAAAACAGTTTGCGACATCACTGCTGCAAGGTGACAGGCCCAGCTGATACCCTGCAGCAGTGGTTCACAAACGCACAACCTAGCCTGCTTGCTATCATGGACATGATGCTGTTGGCGCTGCCCCGCAACCTACTGACTAGGGATGAGCACCGCTTCGGCATCACAGTGTAAAATCAGAACACGCAAGCGCTGCAACAAACATCCCCGATGCGCTGCAGTATCGAGGCAATCCCATCAGCACCCTGTAAGCGTTATCGCGACGGGCGCTGTATGATTTCTGAGTATAATGAGCCCATATACTGCAGGATTAAAAAGACGTGCAGTAAGCACTTGACCTCTTTAGAGGTGAATATGCGTACAATCATGTTAGCTCTCACACACAGCGCCCTTCGCGAAAAATAGTTTAAGTAGGTACCTATATGGTAAAGCATACAAAAAGAAAATGAGTGATGACGATGTTAAGAAAAAACTTATTTATTCATCAAAAACATTGAACCGCTTTCTTAATACTTAACCATCTTCCTCGAACAGAGGATAAGCTTGATAACTTTTGACAACATAAACTCCTCGCTTTATCCATAAATCTTGGGCAAAACACCCCATTCCGAAACAAGTGGGTATCTTATCCTTTACACTTACAAAATCCTTGATATACAGCCCTATGTATGTCGCAGAAGAAATGGCCTAATAACATCCCCATTTTGCCCCCTTTTGCTCCACTTTGCCCCCCTTTTAAGGGCGTTTTCCGCATAATTCGCTAATCAACGTTAAGCGTAGGATTCGGGGTTATCCCTCTTGTACGATCTCATTTACTTTTCTTCTAGTGACGTGACTTGGAGATCGTGTGGATGATTATTTATGGATGCTTTGAAGCTATGTGATAATCTTTGATGTAATTGTTTACTTTTATGTGCAATTATGGACCTTATTTACAAGTTCTTTTAATATATCAGGCTTGTTTTTAAAAGAAAAATTTATGGATAGCACTGATTGTCTTAGAATCTGCTTTTCAGTAAAAGGTTTAAACTTACCATAATGGTAAAATTTTTCCTATAAATAAAGCTGTATGTGTTATGTACCTATTTTAAACACCAAAAAGCGAAAAAGGTCTACTATTAATTGAGTGACAGTCATAGTTACAAAACATTATAAAATACCTGCGCAGCTTCGTCTGCGTCACAATTTTCATTACTGCTCCGCTCCTATTAGTCTTAGGGTGATGATATATAGCATATAACCTTTCTCAATAAATGGGCTATCTAACACTGAAAGATTTTTTCAAATCGGACCAGTAGTTCCTGAGATTAGTGCGTTCAAGTAAACAAACAAACAAACAAACAAACTCTTCAGCTTTATATATATACTAATATATAAAGCTGAAGAGTTTGTTTGTTTGTTTGTTTGCGGGTCAACTAGTATTAGTATAGAAGTATAGTTAACATGGCAACTTACATATTGGATCATAACAAAAGAACATACCACAACATCAACGCAACACAAACATTTTAAAAGAGCATCTACTTCCGATCAGTTTTTAACCAAAAACGTGGAAGCATTTTTCAGCTTTAAAATACATTAATTTAAAAGGCAAAAATCCATCTCTGGTTTAATAAAAATCAACTCTACTTCAAACATTTGCCGACTTAATATTCAAGATAGTAATTGACTTAGTTCATTTAATCGTTCGGAACCGAGGTTCTCATTCATTTCTCGGGCGGAATAGCTGGCAATTTTATAAACTAGTTACTGTTTAAATTGTTGACCCTTTAAAAAAAAACAGTCTGGACTTTAGGTTCTCATCCAGGGGGTCTAAAAAGGTCACTTTTGCAGGATCAAAAAGCACATCACGCTACCAGTCATCGTCAAATTTTCCCAATCAATTTTGAACCTAATGCGTTAGCGATAAAGATGAATATGAAATTTCACAGATTGTTGTTTGATAAATATTATGATTTTAATATGATTCTGCTAACGTTACCTTTTTAGACCCGCAGTTGATGGCAGTAAGTTGGGTCCATAATGGTGTTTAATACGACTAAACAGGAGTTTTTTTATAATATGATTTTATTGTTAACCGAAAATCAGACTGCCCTTACCTATATCTCATGTATCAGCTTTGCTACTATGTACTATTCCAAATGAACTGTATTATTCTCAAAAATTGTTTATGGCACATGGCGAAAAACTAGTTTTCTATCAGTAAAATCGTTTTTGTAATCTTATTTTGGGACCTACATGACGTCTTAAAACCGTCATATATCCGGTGTGGGGGAGACGGAGTTATACAAGGCGCATAACACTATCCCTTTCTTACAACGAAATCATAATAGCATTGCATTGGCATGGCATGCTAGGGCACTACCTATTTCCAGGAATTACCTACCACAAACAAATCATTTTGCCTCGTTTTAGATACGATACGAAACGTTCTGTAACAAAGTACAGAAAGCAGGAAAATCTCTTCGCTCAGTTGACGTGAAGAGATGGAACATTTATCACAGTGAGTAATTGTTTCAAGGTTTAGGTCGTCGTACTGTAACGCGATATCCTGTAACCGTCACTACAGTATCGGCCCGTAATCAATATACGTAGTATATATAACATTAAACTAGACAAAATCGAAATAGATAAAATGCAGGAGAAGCTATAATTATTGCCAGTAAAAGAAGAGCTGGTAATAAATGATGTAATCAAAAGAGTGCCTGTCCATTTACGCGGAGCGCGGCAGCGGAGCGGAGAAACGGAGAAATATTAACCATATATGTCAGTCAAAATGACAAAGACTCACGTGGTCTGGAGATTTTATGCAATTTCATTGGTTAAAATTTCTCCGCTCCTCCACTCCGCTGTAATGGACCCTTACTGTAACTATTTATTGATTTACAACTTCATCATCATTCATCTCTTGACCGAGCTAGACAAGTCAAAAGTGCCTGGTTTTATTTTAATTGAACCTTTGAGATAATGTAACTAAAGTAAACTAAAGGAGTATAATGTTTGGATTATTTACTACTTTGACGCGTGTAAAGCTGGTAGCAGATGCGAGTTACAACGACTGAAGTCAAGAAAGTCTTAACTGACGTAACTGTCGTGCAAAAACTGTCAAAGAGTCTGACAGTCAAAACAAACCCGCCGTCACCACACCAAGATTTCGTTGTCAAATCAAACAAACATTCGTTCAACTTGTGCGCGAGAATTTTCGATTTTTACGTGTTTTTCTGTGGAAAGTAAGCCAAGTATTGATAGAAATTCATAATTTACTTTATTTTCGTTAAATTTCAACTAATATTCAACGTCAAAAGTGTAAATTATCTGGTGAAAATTACGAAACAAAACTAGTTACCGGATTTCTTCCCGTACGTAAGTAATTTGATATTTCAGAATTATAGTGGCATATTGTAACGATATACAATTAAAAATGAGTTCGTGAATACATGGCTAGTAATCTAGAAACATTTCTTATTGGAATCTTATTGGAATATTCTTGATGTTTGTTTACAAAAATACAAATTACGTAAATCAAAATGTCTGCTCCGCGTACTATGAAGTTTGAGCTTAAATATTGCGGCAGTCGATTTTTATCTCGTAAAATAACATCATCACTAGATTACTTGTCTTTTTATGACCTTAATTCTAAAATTTTGTGTAAATTGATCCAACATTTGTGTCAGAAATCAACATAATAATACAACAAAATAGCTTTCAGCAAGTACTCTCGTATCTATCCAAAATGTTTATATTTCGGTTTGTTATAAGAATATTGTTTACATTCTAATACATAGTGACATAATTAAAGTACCCATAACAGTTTCAAGTGTGTGAATAGCTGCTTTGTGAGCGGAGAGATAAGGTTTTTTGTGCTGCGGGTCATATTACGCTTGCGATAAGCGGGCGCCCGCGATACGCAACGGAGTATGACGAAAACATGACATTTGAAATTTGCCAGCCGTGCCAGCCGAGAGGTTAACAAGAACCACAAATAAATGCATTAATTCCAAGAAAACCTCAAAGTAACTCTGAAGAAGACACGATACATTTATTTAACGAAACCGTCAGCCCCTAATAACATGTATGAGAAAATTAATCATGGCTGACGATGTGAATGAAATGACGATGACAGGGAAAATTGCCCTTTTCCCCGTTTCCCTTTTTTGAGGGTAGACGGTTATAGAAATATGTTTCTTTTTATCATTATTATGTTAATAGGGGGGAGATTTGTCAAGCGGCTTTTATGGTAAGGGTGGCTTTTTTTGTAAAGAGAACCATGATTGAGCAATAGAGGTAGGAAAGTTGCAGATAGATAAGAATACTCCCGACCGAATTGATGGTCTACCTCAACGGAGATTTCCTAAGTACGTAGAACAAATTTTAATTCACGAGTATGCAAACACAGTCAGGGTTGCGGAATTTGTTCGGAAAAGTCACCGCGACTCTGGAACGCAAAGGCCATTAGGAGGAACACGGATGGTTTTTGGTCAGTTAGAGTCTGTCACTCCCTTCTGCTCCGCCCAGAAAGGTAGGAGTAATTTGACGATTAGCCATTCTTAAAAAAAAACAGAATCACTCTATTATATTGTTGTGTCCTTCTCCTACTTTTGAGATCGCGGAATGCGATAAGACCGCCCATTGTATGTGTTTTAGTTTTAAGTTTCCTTTTGTATTACTTTTGGTGTATGTACAATAAAGCGTATAATAAATAAATAAATAAATAAATAAATAAATACTCTCGTCGACCGACGGGAGGCCAATCCGACAAGACCTGGACATCCCGCCGTGTCATTCGTGCCTGCATTGTAGGCGCCGGAATCACGGCATTCCGTGTTCTTCGAGGCACGAGGGTATCACACCTCGAGGGTATCCGACCAGGATACCCAACCTACAACTTCATAATCTAAACCAGGACAGATTAAAACTCGCTAAGCTTCTTCAGTTGATACCAGTTTGAATATATTGTCCGACAACTTTGACATTGTTAAAATATTTTACCACTTGGGCCAATTCTGATAATTGGCAACGTAAGCATTCGCATCTAAGGTTAAAGGCCCGCCCACGTCTGAAAATAGGGTATTTTACTGAAAAATATTAATTAGTCCGTCTGAAAGATTTTCAAAATATTTTGGTCACGTATTTTTTCTTTTTTCACATAAACAAAAAATAAAGAGGATACAGCGAGATGAAGACACGCTTCACGTCATGTGGCTGGGAAAATTTGGTACAATTTTACCAAGTCACATGACTATGAAGATTTTTTTAGTAAAATTATTGGCGACCGTTTTTTAGAGGTGAAAAATGGAACGTACACGTCCTACAAAAAATCAGTAGTTTTTACCTAGCAAGGAGAAATCGGCCCAATTATCGGTCCTACAAAAAGTCTAACGTGTGCGAGCAGCGGTAGTCTGAATCTGTCAAATTGTAGGTTTATAACAAATGTTTTGACACATTGCGACCGAGATGCAAATGCGAACGCTTTAAAAATATTAGAATTGGTTCTCACATGCAAGGTTTATACTATGAAATTAAATCAGCTTCAATGCATGTACATAGTTTGAGAGCTTTCGAGAATCCAATCAATGTTGAGTGCAAAATG
This sequence comes from Lacanobia oleracea, assembly GCA_950371165.1. NCBI lineage: Eukaryota > Metazoa > Arthropoda > Insecta > Lepidoptera > Noctuidae > Lacanobia > Lacanobia oleracea. The sequence goes on from OX493406.1 coordinate 19,252,970, forward strand.
ATGTTCAGAACATCCTGTTTATTTTGCATATCAAGGCATACCATATTACTTTCCTTTATAAAACATGCCACAATTACTTTTCGAACGTGGAATTTTCCCAGAAATTTTGCAGATTTTCTATTTTTATTGTTACTCTTTGGACCAAGGAGCTTGAGGCTAGACAATGATAGCCGCACGGGTCAATTTTCAAGGTTAAGCAACGCTTGCCAAGGTTGGTCTGTGGATGGGTGACCATGTTAACATACCGAGTTTCCTCCGTGCCTCGGAAAGCACGTTAAGCTGCTGGTCCCGGCTGTCATTTGTAGAACTTTGGCAGTCGTTACGGATTGTCAGAACCCTGTAAATCTGACTCCAGTCTTGCCAAGAAATACCGTGTTGTTACCCATTTAATGGGTTGTGGAGGTCTGGTAAGCAGCCGCTCCGCGTAAAATACTAGTATTCAGCTAAATCCGGTTTGACTGGAAGCCTACCCCAATATAGTTGGGAAAAGGCTAGGCAGATGATTGTTACTCTTTGAACCAAGTTTCACAACTATCTCATCTGATGGTAAGCGAAGTTATGATCGACGGTAGAACACGCTTGCGTAGACGTAAAGCGGATAGCTTGCTTTGAAAAGTATCCTATATTCTATTCCGAGACATGGTCTACCCGTGTACCAAATCTGTTCAACTGTGAAGACGTAAAGAGGAAACAAACATACAGAGTTACATTTGCAGTTATAATATTACTATCTGCCACCCACGTGAACGTTTAAAATCATCCCAAGGGAACATAATTCCGGAATAAAAAGTATCCTATGTGTTATTATAGACTATAATCTATCTCTGTACCATATTTCACCAAGATCCGTTCAGCAGATCTGACGTGATTGAGTAACAAACAAACATACATCTAAGATTTCGCATTTATAATTTTAAGAATAAGTATAAAATAAGTACCTATGTTTGTATTTATTTAAAAATGTCTCTATGAATAAATCTAAACAATTAATCCCAATATTATTCAAAACCTATTTCGGAAACAACAGCGCTGCTTGAAATCTCTTTAGGATCAGAATTAATACGAGTATTATATCCGTTAGAATCCGTTTAGTGGTGGCCCTCAGAGGAGCGGAACAAACAACATGCATTAGTGGCAACGCTAAGCCTACAGTGCTGGCATTGAGAATTACTATTGCTGGGTTTATTTGCTAATTGAGTGGAGAGAACTGTTATTGAAATTTCAATAAATTATAACTCTTTTTTCGCGCGATTTAGCGCGATTTGGATCTCTTCACAACAAATGTGTCCTCAGCCAGGAGGTGCTTATGCTGACACTATTTCATATGAGTTATTAAACATTGATAGTTTAAGTATAGTGATCGTTTTGCAGTGCGAGCAACTTTGTAGTGCAAGAATTAGTTAAATTCAAATTCAAAATTCAAATTCAAAGCATTTTATTTCAAATAAACCATTCACAGGCACTTTTGAAACGTCAAGGTCGGTCAGTCAAAAACATGGAAGCTATTTGCACGTTCCAAACCGTAGATCTCTATGGAGAAGAACGTGCAAGAAACTCCACGGACACTCTTTTAAATCATGTTCTGTTTTACAAAATTCCAAGTTACATATACTTGTTGCTTCTGCATGTGAGGACAATGCAAACGAAAAAAAAAAGGGCTTATTATAAGAATTTTAAATATAAAGATTAAAATAAGCCAATGGCAGTTAAGAGATGACCAGTCTCAACCGACGGCGCTTGTTCACGAACATGACTCGTGTATCGGCACCCTTCAGCTCAACCATTTCGAAGGGAACCTAATGATCAAACCCACGCGCCGCCATCAGCGAGACATTTGAGTGAGCATGACATGCTCTCAACCACCATGCTCGTTCATGTCCAACAAGTAAAACTATAACTACTCACATAAAATGTAAATGGTTTCATGGTACTCACATTTACAAAATTTGAAAAATATGCTTCTACTTTACACAAAACTATGGTTGTCAATGACCAAATAATGAAAAATAAATTAATAAAGAGTACGATTAAGTTCTTACATCAAAAAGAATAAATAAGTAATTAATATAATAATATAATTTGTGTGTATATAAGAATAAATAAACGAAATAATCCTCTAAAAGGAGCGAGCATCTCTTCCAAATATAGAAACATAAAACCCTAAAAAGTGGACCTAAGCAGCTGTGACTGTGGAGCAGGACCAGCATTTAGCCAAGCGTTTTTATCGAGGATATATTCTTCCAGTTTATAATACGCTTGTCTACATAGTGTGCGTTTTATGCATGCTTTAAATTTTCTCTCATTCAGTTCGAGAATATCAACTGGTATTTTATTATAAAATTTAAAACAGTACCCCATAAAAGAAGTGTGTACTTTGGCCAATCTGAATCGGGGTTGATCTAATTTGTTCCTATTTCTAGTATTAAAATTATGCCTGTCACTAATCTTGCTAAAGAGATGAAGATTTTTCCGAACATACATAATATTTTCGTAAATGTATTGACAAGGTACCGTCATGATGTTGATATCCTTAAACAGTTCTCTTAGGGAATCACGCCGACGGAGATTGTAAATGGCTCTGATGGCTCTTTTCTGCAGGATAAATATAGACTCCATGTCTGCAGCACGTCCCCATAATAAGATACCGTAAGACATGATACTATGAAAGTAACTAAAATAGACCAGCCTCGCGGTACCTATATCGGTAAATTGACGGATTTTTCTGACAGCGTATGCTGCTGAACTTAGCCGTCCCGCAAGAGATGTTAAATGAGGACCCCATTGTAGCCTGGAGTCAAGCGTAATCCCCAGGAAAACCGTGTTTTCGACGAATTCAAGTTTCTCCTTGTTCAATACTGTGTCGCAATAATTTCTTTTAACGTTCGGTAAGGCAAATCTGATGCATTTAGTTTTTTTCCAATTTAATACTAAATTATTAGCAGTAAACCAATTTTGGACCTGCTGTAGGGCGTTATTGACGTCGTCAAGATTTATGGAACGTCTATCTATCTTAAAAATTAAGGACGTATCGTCAGCAAATAATACCATATGAGGTTGATTTTTTAAAAGATGGGGTAGATCATTAATATATACTAGAAATAGGAAAGGACCCAAAATAGAGCCTTGTGGTACCCCCATTTTGACTTTTAAACCCCGTGAATTAACACTATTTATTTGAACTTGCTGCTGTCTATCATTTAAGTAAGATTTTATTAGACTGAGTGCAAGTTTACCTAGTCCGTAATGTCCTAGCTTTAGGAGCAAGGTTTCGTGATTTACACAATCAAATGCCTTGGAGAGGTCACAAAAGATTCCTATGGCATCTTGTGCCTCTTCCCACGCTGAGAATATGTGTTTTAACAACGTGGCACCAGCGTCAGTCGTACAACGACCCCTGGTAAAACCATACTGTTGATCGTGTAAAATTTTATTGATGTTAAAATGATTGAGCATCTGATTGAGCATTTCTTTTTCAACACTGCTAAAAACCGGCAAAACAGATACAGGTCTATAATTATTGGTGTCTTTGCTGTCGCCCGATTTAAATAGTGGTATAACCTTACTATATTTCATTATATCCGGAAAGACTCCTTGGTCCACACATAAATTAAATATTAAAGCCAAGTATGGTGCTATAGTTTCAATTATGGACGTGCACACTTTAATAGACATTCCCCATGTGTCTTCGGTCAATTTGATTTTGATTTGCCGGAAAGCTTTTATGACTGTCACAGGGTTGATATGTTTGAACTGGAATTCAACCGTACAACCTGGAACGTTAGCTTTTAATAAATTATATGAGACCTCAGGTGAAGAATTTAAATATTCCGTAGTTTTAGTTGGTATATTGGTGAAAAAATTTACAAATTCTTGAGCTACTTCTAAATTAGAGCTTTTGGCACCATGTGTAGTCTCCAGTAAATAATCAGTGTTTCGTTCTTTATTTCTATTAGTTTCATTATTAATAACTTTCCAAACTGCCTTTATTTTATTTTCTGACGATTTGATTTTGTTGCTAATATATAGGGCTTTAGCTACCTTGCAAGTATTGCTGAACACTTTAGAATATTTGTTTACAAACTTATTAAAAGAATCAGTGTTTATGACAGGCTTAAGGCCATATAGCTCATATAGTCTTTCCCTACTTATCCTAATGCCTTTAGTCGCCCAGTCACTTATAATAAATACATACTTAGGGAAAGTATCCTTAGACTTCTTTTCAAAAGTTGCATTGAATTCCTTTAGAACCACTGAAAAGAAATTATCATAAAATTTATTAGCATCTTCAATGTTATGGCCTAGAAAATTTAACTTATTTTGTAAGGTACCATTGAATTTAGCTAGTTTGCCAGTTGTAATTGGCCTATATTGAAGTTACTGAGTGATGTCCATAGAAATTGCTTACTTTTTCTGTGTTTTATGTGGGGACTTGTAATTGGCTGACAGTCTTATTTGCTGATCTTGACCTGTTTGTTTTAGCTGTAAGTCTTCCATATTGCTTAAATAAATAAATTAATTAAAAAGTTTATTTTCCTCTCAACAATTCCATTACAGAATATAGACATCATTAATAAAAATTCGGTCAGCCAGAATTGAAAATGATGTCAATTGCTAACCGTTCATGCATTCCATATGCATGTCTTAAATTACACAATTTTGGAAATGGGAGAAGAAATATGAAGAAAGGTGGGTTAATGTGGAAAGAAATGAAAAAATCTTAGCTTTTATGAATACCGAGTGCTAATAAATACTCGTATATATTTATTTATTAATTTATTGAATTATTATAAAAGCCCGTTAGAATCAGTTTAGTGATGTCCTCAGAGGAGCGGAACAAACAACATGCATTAGCGGCGACACGCTAAGCCTACAGTGCTGGCATTGAGAACTAATATCGCATTTATTTGCTAATTGAGAAGACAGAATAGGGATGTTTTCTGAGTAAAAAACAATTATTATATTTATTTCGTCAGTTAGATTATCTGAAAATATTGGCGACGTGTTTTATTCATCATCTGCCTAGCCTTTTCTTAACTATATTAGAGTCGTCATCCATTCAAGCCAGATTTAGCTGAATACCAGTATTTTACGCGGAGCGGCTGCCTACCAGACCTTCACAACCCATTACTGGGAAACACGGTTCTTCATGGCAAGACTGAAGTCAGATTTACTGGCTTCTGACTATCCGTAACGACAGCCGGGACCAACGGCTTAACGCGCTTTCCAAGGCGTGGAGACAACTCGTTATGTTAAGATGGTCACCCATCCACAGACCAACCTTGGCAAGCGTTGCTTAACCTTGAAGATCGACTCATGCGGCTGTTATTATCTAGCCACAAGTTCCTCTTGCCTGCACGGCTTGTGACGTCAGTATCTGGTAAAAAGTGTATTGGAAAGTGGCGTCACACGTTTTTCGCACTGCGTCGTCTTAATTTTTTGTTTGAGTGAAAAAAAATTGAGATTCATATTAGTTCCATATATTTTGAAAATCTGTCTGACGGACTTATTAACAACTCTTTTAGTTAACTACCCGATTGCCCGATTTACATACATACGTATGTAAATCGGGCTGGTTTCCGCAACTCCACGACTAGGCGCGTATTTTTGTGCAAGTGGGACAAATGCGTCATTCGATCCACCCCAGCTCCCCAAGGAAAGCTAGCGCCTTGGTGTTACCAACTATCTCGCAGAGGGTACCTGGGTTTCCAAAGTACTTTGCCCTGTAATCCGCGACTACCGGGCAGCTTAGAAGCAGGTGTGCTGCTGTCTCCATGCAGGCTCTGCATAGCGGGCTGTCAGTGACTCCTATAGCATAGGGGTGTTTATTAAAAGACCCGTGGCAAGTTGTTACGGCTGTGACTGTACGCAACTGTTGTTTAGTCAGTCTTAGGGCTTGTTTTGTGAATCGGCCATCTATAGAGGGAAGTGCCTCTTTGACCTGCCTACACTCACTATGTTCAACCCTAGCTTGTGATGTTTATCTTCGGTGCGTTACCTTACCAGATTGCGTAAGTACCCGAAAGGCAGCGGCACGATGGGCTCAGGTCCCATCGCTGACATACTCGAACCTTTTCGGGCGAGTTCATCCGCAGCGTCGTTGCCTCGAGATTCACTGTGTCCCTTGATCCATTGAATGGTTACTTTGTTGTGTCTACCAACCTGGTTGAGACGTTGGTGACACTCGAGAATCAACCCAGATTTCACTGTGTGGCTGAGTCAACTACCCAATTGTGATTAGTAAAAAAAAGAGAAAAAGTTTTTCACTGTCTCTAACAGTCATTATTATTCAGTACCTGAATGACCGAGCTTTGTTCGGTTTTTTTAACGACGTTTTCTAAAAAATAAACCTAGCTAGATCGATTTATTGCCCCTGAAACCGCCTGCATACTAAATTTCATGAAAATCTTTCCTAGATTCAGATAATATAGGTATACATTTACATACATATTAAATAATTCAACATTTAATTTGCTAGTGAGTGTACAAAGTTATTCCCAAAACGTTTTGAATTCAAAGCTCATAGACTAATTGAAGTTGGCCAAAAAACAACGGTAGCAAATAAATTTTGCAGTAGGTTAAGTTTTGTCTCACTGAAGTATTTATACTGTGGCTTTTGAGACTGCCATCTTAGTGGTCCCACAAAAGATGTAAAATAAATTGTTTGGATTTTGTAATTTAATTGGTTACTTATTTTTTTGATTAAATCATATCAGCCTAGCCAAGATGTCCACAGCTGGATATAGGCCTCCCCCAAGTGTCACTATAACAACCAGTCTGGTGCGTTTCGCATCCATCGGCTAAACGCGACCCTCAGCAGGTCATCGGTCCAACTTGTGTGAGGCCGCGGGTATTGATAGCTATTGATAATTCCATCCTTTTTTTTTTAAGGATGGGAAATCATCAAATGACTCCTTCCGGAGCAAAAGGGAGTGTCAGACTCTTACTGAATAAAACCCATCCGTGTTCCTCCTAATGCCCTTTGCGTTGCAGGGCCGCGGCGTCTCTTTCGAATGGATTCCGCACCCCGGAACGGATTCCGTCCTGAGTTTCAGTTTAGTTGGTTGTAATGTTAATTAATTGAATGAGAAACTATTATAAAACGTGGATGAATTTTACACTCCCAAAAGAGCTAAAATAATGCACTACTTTTTGATAAAAATATCTTAGTAGCAATACAAAAACGCGTTCACAAAAATTTTACTCCATCCAAATCACAGAAAATAACATTTTTAATCAACTAAAATCCAAGACGCACATTCTGCCAACACGCTCACCGTTCTCAACGCAGAACACGGAAGCTTCTAGGGACGTCATCATGGCATCTATGTCTGTACATAAAATACATCTGTGGTAAAGTCATTTCCACTTTTTTTTTATTTTTTGTCTGTTTTGTTGTGGAGAAGCTCGTAGCTAAATAATAACAGCCACACGGGTCAATCTTTAAGGTTAAGTAATGCTTGCCAAGGTGGATGGGTGACCATCTTAACATAACGAGTTTCATCCGTGCCTCGAAAAGCACGTCAAGCCGTGAGTCCCGGCTGTCATTTGTAGATCTTTGGCAGTCGTTACGGATTGTCAGAAGCCAGTAAATCTGACTCGTGTTGCCAAGATGTACCGTATTACCCAGTTAATGGATTGTGGAGGTCTGGTAGGCAGGCGCTCCACGTAAAACACTGGCAGCGTAAGCAGTTAAATCCGGTTTGACTGGAAGCCGACCCCATTATAGATGGGAAAAGGCTGTTTAGTTGTGCAGACATCACGTAAAGAATACAAAACCAATGTAAATAACTTTCATACACAAAAATTGTGGGAACTGACGTAACTTTAGGCACTACTTAGTTTTTGTTTCATCGTAATCGGTTCACTCTATCAAGAGGTACCTTTATGAATTTTAAGTGTCCAAGAAATTATGATTTCGCTAAAATTAAAAGTACTGTCCTCATATTGACCACTTGGTAAGCTACACATAACTTAAATCAATATTTAATTGGCATATGTATTTATATGACCACGCATCTATTAGTCAAATTGTTACAGAGTTTTAAATACATTCCATTATTTATTTATATTATTTATTCTTCTACATTAATAAAATATTGTATCAGTGGCCACATAGGGTTCTCCGTAGTCTGTGGCCAACACATTCACAGTTCTCATCGCAGGCTCACACAATGGCGCCGAGGTACTCGCGCTTCCTGCAATTTGTCACTTCCGTCCCGCTCCGCTAGACTCTTTCTAATTGGATGGACTTAAATTAAATTTCGAATGTCATTGTATTCTGATTGGTGACAGTTTCTTTTTGAATATGGAATTTCAATAGGATTGTGTATTTGTTTACATTTTGTTTTGGATTGAACTCACAAACAAGGTTAGCTTGAAGAGTTTGGAGTAAAATGGATTTATTTAGGTATTATTTCTGCACTCTAACTTATGATTACTAATAGACCATCTTTTACTTAATTTAAGAGGTCACCCTTCCATGATATTTCAAATAAAAATCTTCATATTCTATGTAAATCTGTTTCTGTCAGCCATAATGAAGCAGTCGTCACATGAAGCACTAGGTATGAGACGTCATCTTTACAAATGAATAAATTTTGAAGTATCGGTCTGTAATATAAAAATTACGGTAATTTTACCAAAAAAAAAAAAACAACATTTAAATGTTTTGTCTGTCTGTCTGTTTGTACCTTATTTTTCACCGAAAGATACGCCATTATTAGTGCCACAATCTTAATTATATGGATTGCATTGGGCAAAATGGTGGTATTATTGCTGAAAGCGATATCTTCCGGACAACCTGTAAAATAAAGGTTCTGTAAAAAAAAACTAAAACCCTTGAAATTTACACGTATGGAACAGACGCGAAAGAAGTCACGGGCAACAGCTAGTTTGACATAAACGAGATGCGACACGCCTCGTGTCTTCAACACGGTACGTTTCGTTTCACGCTATGAGTAGCAAACGTTGAGGAAACCAGCTGCGATTTGTAGCGAGAGATAAAAGGAATAATATATGTTGTGAGGAGTATCTATAAACTTGTGAAACAATTGCACGTTTCATGTAAATTATGGTGCGAATTTATGAAATGATGCTGTTTGATATGATGTTGGTAATATTACATAATGTACCTGCTTTTTGTTTTCTACGCTAATATTATAAAGAGAAAAAATTTGTATCTTTGTATGTGTGTATGTTTGTAATGAATAAACTCAAAAACTACTGGACCGATTTGAAAAATTAATTCAGCAATGGATAGCTACATTATCAGGAAGTAACATAGGCTATATTTTATTCCCGAAATACCACGGGACCGGGTTTCGGCTTGTATTAAATAAAATTACTTTCACCTAAAAATAGTAACAGTTGAGTTCTCATAGAACTAACTGAACATCATCTGCTAAGCGTTTTCCTAACAATGTATTTTGTTATTTCTGTCAGCTTCAAGTCAAATCGGATTCAGTTGAATATCTGTATTTTACGAGAAGCGGCTGCCTACCAGACCTCCACAACCCATTATGTGGGTAACTCGGTACTTCTTGGCAAGACTGGAATCAGATTTCTCTTAGACTAGAGACTGGCTTCTGATAATCCGTAACGACTGCCAAAGATCTGCAAATAACAGCCGGTACCAACGGCTTAACGTGCTTTCCAAGTGGTGGAAGATACTTGGTATGTTGAGATGGTTACTCATCCACAGACCAACCTCGACAAGCGTTGCTTAACCTTGAAGATCGATCCGTGCGGCTGTTATTCTTTAGTCACGAGCTCCTCTGTAGTGTTAGGTGAACAAGTTTGTTATAGATTTCCCAATAATCATAGTCATAATATTATTATGTACTAGCAAAGCACAAGTTTGATCCTGCACGGAGTATTACAGCCACCTTTGGGATGGCTTAGCTGAGTATCAGCTTGCTGCTGCGCTTGACTCTGTGGAACGCACAGCTAAGAGGCTCATTAGCGACGTAAAACTGGTGGATGCCAAGCTTCACAGCTTGGCTCATCGCCGCAAGGTTATCTGCTTGTCTGTTTTCTACAGATTTTACTTCGGTGAGGGTGCCCAAGAACTCCACGACCTCACCCCACCGGCCCCCTTCTACCATCGGACATCCAGGCGCACTGCAAATTACCATCCCTACCTTGTTGCTATTCCACCAATTCGCACTAAGCATTTCCAAACGTCTTTTATAATGCGCACAGCAAAGGAGTGGAACTCTCTGCCTGCGCCTGCGTTTCCGAACGCTAACGGCCCTCATCTCTTTAAAGTCAGACTGAACAGGCTCCTACTGGGTAAGCCCACTCCATTGTAGACTCTGTCTCTGTCATCTCTGACCTAGACTAGAGTCAAGAGCAAACCCATCTCAAATTAAAAAAAACTGGCCAAGTGCGAGTCGGACTCGCGTGCAAAGGGTTCCCAAGGAATTATTTGTTTTAACATGTTTTTTTGCACTATTGAGTTCTTATAGTTTTTTTCTGTATCCTTTGGGTAAAGATCTCAATGTCTTTCAAAATGTTGCACTCAGGCGGTGGAATGGTCATTTTCGCCTAATTTCTTTAATAACCTCAAAACCATTTATTTTAAAATTATGAAAAACCCTCACAGTAAGCCCTTTCATTTGATATATCACACAATATTGTTCAAAACATTTTTTTTTAATTGTTTTAGTGTCAAAAGTGACCCCCATACTAGAAATTTAATAGTTTACGTAACTTGTCCGTGTTTGGGTCACAAAAACCCATATGTGTACCAAATTTCAACAGAATCGGTCCAGTGAATCCGGAGAAAACTGGCTGGGACATACGGACAGACAGACAACCGAGTGATCCTATAAGGGTTCCGTTTTTTGTTCGGAACCCTAAAAATGAACTGACTTGTTAGATAATAATATTGTCACAGCAGTCATTTCATTTTGCCTGTTCCTCACAATTTGAGTACAAAATAAATACAGTCTATGTCATTTCAAAACCCCCTATGTTATCCATGAAATAAGCCATTCATACTTATACGTACCACAGACAATAATTGCTGCCAAAAGCCGTTTTCATACGTCCCAGTTATGAAGCCGCGACGACGCGCCTCGTATTACGACACGGAACGTTTCATTTTACGGAGACTTACCGTCGCCAGAGAGTGACGAGTAGATTTAAGTAATTGTGGTGAGTTGTATCCAGATTTGTTACGCGTTTAGTTGCGGATATGGTCGGCGGCGGGCGGTATGGCGGCTTTCTTTCTTTCTATAAAATTTCTAATAACGGTCATTGACCCATATTCGTTTTTGTGCGCATATCCCGTTTTTCCCGTTCCCGTAAGAATTTCAGGAAATCCTTTCTTGCTGCTCCCCTACACCCCAAGAAACCTACATGTCAAATTACCAGCTTTCAATGACCAGTAGGTTCGGCTGTGCGTTGTTTGTCAGTCACTCAATCACTCAGTAACGGAAGAATTTTATGTACATTTCGTTTATTGACTTTTTTATTAAAACAGAAATAATGACATCAGGCTTTCTGAATCGGCTTCTATCGTGATCCTTTCCGTTTTCTAGTAATGAAAACGGTTCATAGTTTATTGATCGGGTATCTACGAAAGGATATTAGATTAGGGAAGGGTACAATGTACTTTATTGCATGTTTCTTTGGCGCCTACTACTACCTATTTAGTAATTACAACCCTAGCCTCTTCAAAGTTAAAGTGAACAGGCTCTTTCTGGGTAGGCTCGCTCCATCGTAGACTTTGTCTCTGTCATCTCTGACATAGACTAGAATCAAGTCCCATCATTAATAAAAATAAAAAAAAATAGTTCTGTGACATCTCTAGTTCCAAGTTTGATCTGACACGCTAAGAAAGTTTTCTTAAGAAAACCTTTCAAATTTTGTCCAGCCAGTATGTGACGACTTGGACAGTTTCTTCGCTAGCCACGTTCAGGTTCTGGTATTCCATCAGTCAGAAACGGAAGAATTGTATAAATTAGGATTCCTCCGTCACTGAGTGACAGACAGACAACGCACAGCCGAAACTACTGGCCGTAGAATGCTGAAATTTGACATGGAACCTATCCTTGAGGAGCGAAAAGGGGCGCTAAGAGAAGATTCCCCGAAATTCTTACGAGATTCTTATTCTTTATTCATACTATAAAAATATATAAATTTTAATAAATTTCTGACGTCTTTCGAAGTACATAGCTGTCATTGAATATCTTGGAAACTTCCCGAAGTATCTTCCATGGGTCAGGTATGCGGACATTCACAAAGTTTGCCAAACGAGCATTCCAATTTCAAACTAAAACGTATGGTAAAAGTATTTTGTGAGAAGTTATAAATTAATTTTTGAAATATTAGAGGTGTAACCAACTTTTATAATAATCAGTTATTGTTTGCAGGTTTCGCTCACTTGTTATTAAAATTTCTTCACCGCAAATTAAAATTTCTTGGTGCACTTATCTTATTTCTGAAATAAGTTTTAACTAATTGATATTGAAGCCTAGTGGTAATAAATGATTATGATGAACTGAGGCCTAGTTTTTGAATCTAAAATTACAGGAAAATTAATGTGATTAAATTATCTAATGTGTGTGGATAAATTCGTTTTTTTTTTTAGAAACCATTCACGCATTAAGGAACTATCGTTTATTTGGTGCGAGTTCGAATATTTTGCTCGTAGAAATCGTATGTTAAGTTCGTCCATCACCTTAATTACTTCACATTAAATTGCCGAAAATGTCTCTCTATTTCATCCAAAACTAACAAATTCCTACCAGGTATACATAAATAAGATAGAGCATAAGCCATCAGCCGGCAATAGTTTCCTCCAGCATGTTAAACGTGGCAGCAACTAGCTGGCGAACGGTTGCCAATGCACGCTTCCGCCGACGCCTCCCATCCGGCGCCACAGTGCCAAAATAACAGTATCTCGACTTCGCGCGGCCCGTAAAATTGAAGCTTGATTGCAAAAGTTGATGAGTATAGTCGAAAAATGGAAGTTGGTAAACGATTTGGGAAATGTTTGCTGAAAAAGTGGGTTATTGACTTAGTTTTGTAGGTCATTTTACTGCCCAGCTTTGCGGTTAATTTAGGACAGATTAAGCTAGTTTCACTCCTGTGTTTTTTTGGCTTTACTGATACTTAGAATATGGAAGTAAATTAATTATGTCCCTTTAATGCTACGGAAACACTACCGTAATATGCCAATAATTATGGCCGTAATCGAAACAAAACCAACTGAAACAACACCATTTATGGCCATAATTACGGTAGTGTGGCCATAGCATAATCGGCTCATATATTTAAACTAGCATAAAGAATAGAAAGTTTTTATTTCAGACCGGAGTTCATAGAGTGAACAATTTTACTTAAATAAAATAGAATTGTGAGCAAATTTTTAGATAATGCAATGGTATTATCTATAAATTTATGAATTTAACCCCGAACTACAACAAACATAAAAATAATCACGATAATTCAGCATTAGCTTCATTTTTTTGTCTGTGTCCCATATTGGAATCAGCAATTTCTTCTTCCATTTCCCCTTCCAGTCGTACAATATTAGCATGAAAAATAAGCACAGCACTTAAACAATCATACATTTTATATTTTCATAGTTCGGCATTCCAAGCGAACACCACTGAAAAGCTTCATAAACTTTCACAAACAGCCAACCTCAATAACTCATCTCTGAAGCACAGAAATTGTAAATTCAAATTAATCCACTCAACACGGTTAGACTGTGACGGTTATAGATATATTTGAAAACAGAATACAAGATAAGTATCAAATTTTGGGACTACAAACTCTATACCATGTACTATAAAGTTCAAATTTTATTACAACCTATACTTATTAGGATCTTTTTAAGACAAATGGTCACTCAAAAAACAACTTAAACTTCGTGACTAAGGTTGATACTTGATTTGGTATAGAAAGGTATATAGAATGCAAGTATACGTAAACGGAAGCCTCTTGTTACCCACTAAATCGGAAGATGGAGTAATGAACTCTATTTTAGAGTGAGGCTTGAGAATATTAAACTGTAGCGATTTAGTAAATAGATTTGTTACGGGAAGTAAAGAGTTTATGGTTTGGCTCATGAAAGTCAGTTATGGTCTCTGTTGATAAGAAGATTAATTTATGGACTTCTTTTTGTTACGGCTTATATTTTAAGAAAAATGTCTGTGTACCTTTAATCTAGCGGTCAGAGTTCCGAGTTCTACGTTCTGCGTTCACTGTAACCTATGTGGTGGCTTAGAATCTTACACACACATAACATACATAAAAAAAAAATACAACCGAATTAAGAACCTCCTCCTTTTTTTGAAGTCGGTTAAAAAGCAGGAGCGACGGTCAAATGACTTTATTCAAGGCGTACTGTCAGTCATTTTATACATGCAGCCTATGGGTGAGACTTACAATGGCCTGCGTGTCCAATACAATTACGCATTCAGGATGTTGATGAGGTTGCCACGCTTTTGTAGCGCATCAGGTATGTTTGCAGATGCTCCAGTAGATGGCTTTCAGGTGATACATCGCAAAAGAATAGCCTCTCTGATGCGCTGCATACGGGGCAGCCCCAACAGCTTACTGAAGCTCATTGTAGGGAGAATGGATGTGGATTGCTACTTCATGGAGCATTGGACAAAGTTACATAAATACGGGTAGTGCGGACCTGATCCAATGTTTCCATTGTTATGTGTTTGTTTCCCTTATTTTGTTTGTGTCTCTTGGTATTTTATTTAAATTGAATTTATGGATGTTTATAATTGTAATTATTATGATTGTAATTTATCTGAAATAAATAAATTGAATTGAAAAGTGAACGCGCGTTCTCTCGGAATTCTATTTTTTTTTTTTTTGCAAAAGCTGGAAGGTCACGATGTCCGACGAGATCGAACAGTTTATTTAATTAGTGAGAGAACAACGTTTTCTTTATGATTTGCGAGACATTTGGTTTTCAGTAAAAAGAGCGTGTGACGTGTTATCACTGTTTAAGATTACTGAACTCCAGATTTTAAGACTGCTCGCAGTGTGCGCAAGTGTGAACGCGGTACGCAGAATTCAGAACTCTGACCGCTAGATCTCGCACAGTGAGGTCGGCGCGAAAATGATCTGAGGTACCCGCTGTTAGGAAGTTAACTTTTTTGTTTGTTTGTTTAAAGTAATCAATCTCTGAAAGTTCCGATCTGGTTAAGACAACAGCTGTCACTGATAGATAGTTACAATATCGCTGAATGCCATAGTGAATATTTTTATGGAGAAAAAACAAACATCTTCAGGCTACGGGGACAAAGCCGTGGGGAACAACTAGTAAATTATATCTTTATGCAACTACCCATATGTGCTTGCCGTGTACCTATTCCTTGATTTGCAGTCATTACGAGTTGACATACAAGTTTCCTCCGTGTCTCGGAAAGCAAGTTAAGCCGTTGGTCCCCGGCTATCATTTGAAGATCTTTGGCAGTCGTTACGGATAGTCAGAAGCCAGTAAATCGGATTCCAGTCTTGCCATGAAGTACCGTGTTACCCAGTTTATGGGTTGTGGAGGTATGATAGGCAGCCGCTCCTCGAAAAAAAATTGGTATTCAGCTAAATCCGGCTTGACTGGAAACCGACCCCAATATAGTTGGGAAGTGTCTAGGCAGATGATAAAAAATATTCTATTTTACACTTTATTTATTTGCTGTACACCTACCACAGTGTGTTTCTTTTTAACCCAAAGGTTGACTGGTAGAGAATGCCTTGTTGCATTAAGTCCGCCGATGTAACACTATTGTACATGAAGTGTAAATAAATAAATAAATGATGATGACGTAGTTGACATACCGACTTGTTTACACTGTGTCGTTTACAGATGTAGTAGCGGCTGCATCTGCACAGCGGAAGGATCCCGCCAGCCACTAGATTATTGCACAAGATATCGAGTTAGGAATTAGCTCCGTCCGCACTCACAGATAACAACTGACTGCTTTGTGTTCAATATTATTTACCTGTGCTACTTAGAAATAGTTTCTAAGAACGTATGATTTTTAAATTGGCGTGATTTCGACCAAAACACGCGTTGAATCTTGATGGCAGGTTGTGACCTGTGAACACAAACTTTTAAACTTTTTCTTATTCTTCAGGCTGTCACAGGAATAATGCAAAACCTGAAAGAGGTCATTATACAATACTTACTACTTATTATACTTTTACAATAGGACCAAATCAGAAATAGTGAAAAAAAATCAGCTGTTCCGTACATTTTGCCGAATCACGCAAACATTAAATGTAGGTATGAAGCAGTTGATGTTTCTTATTTTCACGACCCAGGGCCTCAATTAATCTGCTATTATAATAGTGTTGGGGTTTTATATCCAGAATTGTTGAAATAAAAGGCTTCCAAAAATTTAAGAGCTGTATTCCGTGCAAAGACAATATGCAGAACAAAAAAGACAAAAAGTTTTACAACTGGTAGGTTTTTGTAAAATATATTCTTAACAGCTAAGCGTGGCAGTGAGACGTGTTTGCGCATATTGCAAAGTGAATTGAGTAGGCGTTAAAGTAAAAACTTAGTATTCTAAACAGAATGGTCTATCACTGATTTCATAATTGTTGATTTTCACAAGTTTGGTAATCTACTAATATAAAAGCTTATGACTTTCCAATGGTCAACCACTGACACTCCATTGAAAGAAATGACATATAATGGTAATCTCGTACATAATGACAAATGAATAAATAATACCTATGTGAAAATATGTATAAAAGAAATCTGGCATAACTTAATGTTCAAATTTAGTAGTAGTTTTTCGAAAATCATGTCTACTAACGGGTTTTATAATAATGGCAATACGAAAATGTCTTTCTACCACGATTCTATTAAAAATGACAATGGGATCGTGTTGGAATGACGAATTTATAAAAAATAGCAGACTTGGGGCCCTGTGTGTTGGTTTAGAGTTAGACAAAGTTATTCGTAAAAAAGGTAGAGTAAAATATCCCCTTTTTAGTTTAGCGTTATTCCGTACCCACCTAAATTCTTTTATTTGTTTTATTGATTGCTTATTTTAAATTCAATAAGGCACAATGAGGGCCCCTCAAAGGGGTCTTTCAGCTGCAATAATATTTAACAAGGCATAATTGAGAAAATGGTGGCACAAGGAACCTCCTGGACCAGTCCAAAAAAACCCTTCTACAATTAACACTTACAAAGACAAATGACACAAAATAAACAACAATTCCTAAAACCCAGTCCCCACAAAACATTTCTCATTACAAACTTATCAAAAAGCCTCAAGATTTCGTTGCGAGACGTCTGAAAACCGAACAATTTCGGAACAGTGATTACAATGTTCAAATACCGTATATATTAACCCTTTGAACGGTCGTGCTAATACTGGGCCCACGAAATAAATGGACTGGTGTTCAATGTTAGGGTAGGGACAAACGATAATTATTTTGTATTAACGATTATCGGGTATTGAATTGCGTTATTGACCTTTTTAGAATTAGAATTTGTAGGTGTATGCTGTATGCAGACTAATGATGATAAGATGGCAATTTAAAAACTGTTAAAATTTTGAGTAATGTAGTTTCACAGGTAATAGAGAATACCTCATTCATTTTCTAATATACTAACACGCAATTTAACATGTAAATGAAATTTGTACCTTGAATTACTATTGCCGCACAATATGTGGTTATAAATATCATCATTTTTGTGACTATTGAGTGGTTCACGGTATATTATTCTATTGATTAGAGTTTTTCATTCCAGTTGATATCTGACTGGCAATTAGATCCTTATTGTTACTTATAAGCGCAAGAATTAAAGAACTGGAGCTCATAGGTCAGTAATTTAGCCGCTTAGGTAGATCTATAAGGTTAAGCAACGCTTGGTAAGGTCATGAGTTTATGAATGGGTGACCATCTTAACATACTGAGAATTGTCCATGCCCCGGAAAGTACAAGTACGTTACGCCATTGATCTCGGCTTCGGTCATCTGTAGATCTTTGGCAGTCGTTACGTATTACCAGAATCTGACACCAGTCACCCAGTTACTGAACTGTGGAGGTCAAATATCCAGTCCAATCCAGTCAAGTATTTTACTCCAAGTAAAATACTGGACTGATAACCAATTCCGAGCCGATGGACGTTGACCGGTTGTTGTCGCGGCACTTGGTCCCCCAAAGTGGACACATGTCCAGCTGTGGACGTCTTTCGGCTGATATGATGATAATGATGATGGGACCCAACTCAATATAATTTGGGAAAAAGCTAGGCGGATGATAAATATAAAACTCCCTATGTAGATTGTAGATAACTAACGCAAAAAAGTTGTTTCTCAATTATCAGTCTGAAATCCACCTTTTACCCCAAAATAATGTTGTAATTTATACAGTACTTGTAGACCGGAGTGGACTGTAATTATACAATTACTCGATTCATTAAGCCTTTGTCAGTTTGCCGACGGGTTTATTCTGAAATTCGGGTATTGTGTGCCCGGGTCGTAGATGTAAAGCAATTTTGTTAAAAACATTTTGTAGTGCGATGCCTGTAGTTATTTTGTTGTTAATTCGTTGTTTTTTTTTTCTGTTGACTTCATTTCGTGATTAACACAGTTTTGAGTGAAATGCGTATTTGAGTTTTATTTTTGAGGTTTGTTTTATTTTAAAGTGGGTGATAGACGTACGAGCAAGTATGTACGCGTACTTATGGCTCGACGACCGATCCAGCGATCTTGTTTTAAAGTAAAAAAAAAAAGATCGCGCATCGAGCGATTTTGTTTTTACGTAAATAAAATCGATCAAACGATCGAGTGATCTTGTTTTTAAGTAAAAACAAGACGCGCAGAGAAAAAGGTCGTCGAGCCATAAGTACGTGCACTTGCTCGTACTTCTATCACCCACTTTATGAGATGTTGTTTAACATTTAAATATCTAAGTATGTAAAATAATAATTAAAAAATATTATTTGAGTTTAAAAAAGATAAATAAAGCCAAAATAATGATGTTCTGCTGCATCAGAAGACGACCCCAGCATAGTTGGAAAAAGGATAGGCAACTTGATTATCTATGATTTTAAAGTATTATAGTCCTTAATATCTTCTCCAAATCCAAACAGTAGTAATATACCTGAAACAATACAGCCAGTCAATTCTGTAAACATGTTGAAGTGATCACAAAGTGAGCTCTCATTTCATACTGCAGTGCGATTCTGTAAACATGTTGAAGTGATCACAAAGTGAGCTGTCATTTTATACTGCAGTGCGATCCTGTAAACACGTTGAAGTGATCACAAAGTGAGCTGTCATTTTACACTGCAGGGTGATTCTGTAAACATGTTGAAGTGATCACAAAGTGAGCTGTCATTTCATACTGCAGTGCAATTCTGTAAACATGTTGAAGTGATCACAAAGTGAGCTGTCATTTCATACTGCAGTGCGATTCTGTAAACATGTTGAAGTGATCACAAATTGAGCTGTCATTTTATACTGCAGTGCGATTCTGTAAACATTTTGAAGTGATCACAAAGTGAGCTATCATTTTATACTGCAGTGCGATTCTGTAAACATGTCGAAGTGATCACAAAGTGAGCTGTCATTTTATACTACAGTGCGATTCTGTAAACATGTTGAAGTGATCACAAAGTGAGCCGTCATTTTATACTGCAGTGCGATTCTGTAAACATGTTGAAGTAATCACAAAGTGAGCTGCTGTCATTTTATACTGCAGTGCGATTCTGTAAACATATTGAAGTAATCACAAAGTGAGCTGTCATTTTATACTGCAGTGCGATTCTGTAAATATGTCGAAGTGAAGGCTTGGGTGAAGTGATCACGAGGTGAGCTGTTAACCAATGTAATCAAGACGGAATGACAGCTCGCTTCGTGACCACTTCATCCAAGCATTCACTTCGACATTTTTTTTTTTTTTTTTTTACTATTGATAGGCACGCGTTTGACCACTATCTCACCTGATGGTAAGCGAGGATGTGGTCGAAGATGGAGCACGCATGCCTAGAAATAACCTATTCACTCTTGATTTATAGACTCCCAGGTTGTAGCTATCAGGAAACACAGACTCCGGCAGGGAATTCCACTCCTTAGCTGTACGCACTATGAATGTGTTCCCAAAACGTTTTGTGCGTATGGGTGGGATGTCCACCATGTACCGGTGGCGCATCGCCGTTCGTCTTGTGGTCCGATGATGGAACGGGCTTGGCGGAATTAAATTATGCAATTCCGTCGCACATTCCCCAAAATGCAACCGGTAAAAAACCGTCAGGCTAGCAACTCGTCGTCGATGTTCAAGACTTTGGAGCTTCGACGCGACGAGCCTCTCATTGCCGATGATCCTCTTGGCTCGTCTCTCAATCGACTCAAGGGCATCAAGCTGGTATCTGGCAGATCCATCCCAAAGATGAGAGCAGTATTCCATACACGATCGAACTTGCGCTTGATAGAGTTTGAGCAGCTGTTCCGGCGTGAAGTACCGTCTCACCTTAGCCAGAATCCCCAACTTCTTTGCAGCCACTTGAGCTTTTGCCTCTATGTAAGGGCCAAAATTGAGAGTAGATGTTAATGTAACCCCAAGAAGCTCAAGATGGTCGGTTATCGGCACGGTTTCACCGCGGAAAGATGGAGCTGGGCGGAATTGGCTCCTTTTGGCGGAAAAAAGACACGCTTGGGTCTTAGCAGCATTGAACTTGACCAGATTGGCATCGCCCCAATCAGAGACCGCCTGTAGGGACACGTTCAAGCGCTCAACCATTGCCTCCCGGAGAGACCGGATCTGCGAACCACCAGCTCGTGCGTCGGACACGTATCTTTCAGCAACAGTGCTGTCGTCTGCATACCCAAAGGTACCGGGTTTAAGCAGATCATTAATATGCAGCAAGAACAGTGTTGCCGAAAGCACCGACCCCTGAGGAACCCCGGCATTAATATCCAGCAGTCCAGACGAGCAGCCATCTATGACCACTCGGATAGACCGATCCCTCAGGAAATCTGCGATCCAATCACACAAACCGGCGGGCAGACCGAAGGAAGGAAGCTTACTAATAAGGCCATCGTGCCAGACCCTGTCGAAGGCCTTCGAGATGTCAAGGGAGACCGCCAGTGCCTCCCCGTGCTTCTCTATGGCCTCACTCCAGATGTGAATGGCATACGCTAGAAGATCCCCAGTTGACCGATTTCGGCGAAACCCGTATTGCCGGTCACTAAGGATATCATTCGCTTCTAGGTACGCCAGGAGCTTATGATTCAGCACGCGTTCCATAGTCTTACAGAGTATGGACGTTACCGAGATGGGTCTATAATTCGACGGGTCAGCTCGACTACCCTTCTTGGGCACGGGCTGCACGTTAGCTTGCTTCCAAGCCTTCGGCACTTTTCCAGTCTCAAACGAAAGGCGAAATAGGCGTGTCAAGATCGGAGACAGCTCAGGCGCACACGTCTTCAGAACAATTGCCGGTATCCCGTCGGGACCACTAGCCTTGTTCACGTCTAGGTTACGCAGTACCCTACGGACGTCCTTCTGATGAATGCGAATGTTCGACATACTCGACTCGCATTCACCAGGAGAGGCGGAGGGCGTCGCGCCACCAGGATCCAGACGTGAAGATTCCGCAAACAAAGAAGCAAACAAGTTCGCTTTCTCCTCAGCGGAGTGGGCCAGCGTCCCGTCGGGTCTCAGCAGTGGTGGTAGTGAGCGACATGTTTACAGAATCGCACAGAGGGCTAAGTATGAGTTTTTTAACGTGCCTGATCGCGTTTGCGTAAACGCTAATTCGTATTGAAACTGAATAAGCGCTGTCTGGTGACAATAACGGATAACCTTTTTTTTTCTAAACAATTTGTCAAATGCGAACTATTACGTTAACGAGATCGAGAACGTTATAAAACTCACATTAAGCCCTCAGTACTCGTCAAACACTATCGTTTTGCAGACTACCCTACAACCAGAACTAACAGATATTAATGTCAAGGCACATTTCTACGCGTTCCAAATATAAACGTAATTCCAAAGGGCCGATCACATCGATGTTTATTTGTATCGAATCCAATTCGATCTTATTCGATTCTACGATTCGATTATTGAGTTGTAGCCACGAGATTTATTTTAGTAATTGCTTAGGGATCGAGTCGAGAGGGCATAATTGCTAGTATTGAAATTGATTGGAATAAGTATGAGTGAAGTATGTGGAAAATAATATTATGTGGGTGGGTTGTGACCCGATACAGATGTTTGATTGACTGTGAATTGCTAAAAATTGGAAACAAGGCATTTACAAAGTAAGTTCCTATTATAAAGGGTTACTTATCAATGAACTGCCAAAGTTTTTCCAGGAACTGAGTTTCAATTAAAAATCAGCTTATTGAAAAAAATTAGCTGTCCCTAAATTATGCCAACAAAAACAAATCTACTAAACAGCTTAAACTTGGCTTGTGATTGATCTTGAACAACAAGGTGTATATTATATATTTTAAAAGTAATGCTGAAATATACTATAGTTTCAAGAAATTATTTTGACTAAAACTAAATTCGGAATTATGTGTTACCTTGTCAAAATAAACATATTTTATAAAAAAAAAAACATTTATTTCAGGCAATGAAACCCATAGACAATTAATACAATAATTTAGATAAATAACAGTAGCTCACATTAATTATTTGAATTTACATTTAAATTTTAGAAAAAAAATAATTACTTTATCAAAAAAACCCGACCATTAAAAACGACTAAAAAGTTCGAAACAAGTCTTTTCACGCAGTCTGATACAGTTGCTGGCATTAGATCAGTGATTCAACTGCACCAGACTGCTTGAAAAGCGACTTGTTTAGAACTTATTAGTCGTTATTAGCGGTCGGGTTTTTATAGAGTCATGTTTTTTATTTCCTACATTTTGGTAAGTTACATATTTGGAACCGTCTTCTCGACCCCTTTATTTTGATACTCCATTCGATAGGTTTTGAAAATTAAAAATTTTTTGAAGGCATAATATGGCGCCAAAAATAGGCCATTTTTCATTTTGATGTACCTGTATTTTTTTTTAATTTTTTTTTAAGGATGGGAAATCATCAAATGACTCCTCCCGCTCTGGGTAAAGCAAGAGGGAGTGTCAGACTCTTACTGACTAAAACCCATCCATGTTCCTCCTGGTGCCCTTTGTGTTCCAAGGCTACGGCACCCCTTTCGAACACATTCCGCAGCCCCAGCAGGCACCTGCCCTAGTGGGCCCCGTCATCCAGGCTGACATCTTTTTGAGGCGCGCTGGGATCGCAGCGCGCCGCCGACCCGGGCCTAGTTCTGATCAGACGGCGAGCCACCCACTCCCGGGAAATCGCCCTGCGACTCCCGACGCCTGGGGCGTCTCCTTCTGTTGCGACGACTGGGACGTGAGGCTTCCCTCTCTCTCACACGTTCGGCCTCCTCCTTTGCTAGCATTACTGCTTCGCAGAAGGAGGATTATAGATTGAACCAAGGCCGGTCGCGAAAGGTTGCCGCCGCCGATCGCCTCGACGAGGACCCGGCGGTGCTCCACCCAAGCAGGACAGACCTCCACCGTATGCTCCACCGTGTTCTCCGGGTGACCATCACAGTGTTGACACCCGGGCGTGTCCTCCCTCCGAATCCGAAACAGGTATCTCCCGAAACAACCGTGTCCGGTGAGTACCTGCGTCATTTTGATGTACCTACCCAACTAAAACCAAAGCGTTAAAAAAACCTATATAAGACTCGTATATCAGTTCCATTTGAGTATAAAAGTGTTAACGCATACCTGTGCAACAGAGTTAGAGCATGCTCTAACTCACTTATAACCACGAAAGAGGCCCACAGTTTTACAGGTAAAAGTTATAGAAAGCCTATAGTACGGTGTCACAAAGATATTAAAGCTGCACAAGAGCGCTTATTCATCGTCAGCTACTACTTTAATCTGTATTACCGTTGTAAAATAGAGTTGGTAAACGCTACAGGTGCTATAAATCCTATAGTAAGATGTCAAAAAGATCTTAAAGCTCCACAAGAGCGCTTATTCATCGTCAGCTACTACTTTAACCGATATTACCGCGATAGTGAGCACTACAGGTGGTAAAAAGCGCACGTCAAGATAAAAAAGCCTGTAACCTTACTAAAATTAAATCTGTTCGTAATGGAAGTGTTATGTCGTCCATTATTCAACACAGCAGAATAATATTATGGAATATTATTTTATTTAAGTATGTGAAGTGAAAAATGACTGCCCTTATGATTTCACAGTAAATGTATACCATGTTTCTCATCTCAATTTTAACGCGCCTAGGATTTATTAAAGATTTAAAAGAAAAATTATGATAACAAAATAGGTACCTCAAGCTAAACATTACTATTCATTCCTGCTTCTTGAGCAGTGGTATGTAAAATTAAGTGGCATTCATGGAATGCTTCAAATAATGTAAGAAATTTTGTTTATTGTAGTCAAATGTTGAATAACTCGAAATAATATTAATTGTTAGGTTACCAAAACAATGGCGAACTTTACAAAAGTGAGGTTAGTGTTAATAACGACCCATACTTGCGTTGTTTGACACCAATACCTTTAGAACGTCTGTAAAAGAGGACTGCCTAACACAATAAGCTTTAGTTAAACCCTTTATTACAGGTTAAACCTAGATAGAGGAGTTGTTTGACACCTTTAGTTTCTCGTGTTACTAAACTCTCGATAAACTCTATTTTATAGCTTATGACTGCAATAATAGTCAATATAGCACCTTAAGTGGTATAAAAGAGTTCATTGCAATGACTATACAACAATAAGTGTTAAGAGGTGTCGGCAAACACTTTTATAAAGACTTGGGTGTCACAAAAAGGTTAAAGCTATAACTTATTAAGTATACTTGCTGCTACTAGCGCCATTATAACTCTCAAAGCTGTATTACATCATCCATTAACGCTATAGTGCTGCGATTGGGGCTAAAACTTGTTTGTTAACTCCTCTATATCGTCTTTAGTAATAACTGAGATAATTATAACCCTGTTATGTTACTTAAAGTCATAAAAAAGCCTGTAACTGACACCAAAATGTTAGTTGGGTAGTGTCACTCTCGATACTTAGACGAATCTATTGACACCACTAACATAAAAATACGACAAGCCGTTCAGGCTCTAGGGCGTGCCAAAGAAATATACATACGTACATACATACACTCGAAAAACAACCCTCCATCTTTCGCAGTCGGTAAAAAGCTACATATGTATAGCAATATTTTAAAATGAACAAAATCGTGTTTCTTTTTTAAATTAACATACATTTTACACAAATACCGCTGATTATTCATATAATTTAATGTTCTCGATGATTTTCATAATTCAGTGTTCCCCATTAGCACTTTTCATATTTTATATTATTAAAAATTTAATTCATCAACATGTTTAGCAGTTTACATGAAATGATTAAATTTTAATAATTAATGTAAAATTAAAGTGCTGGTTTTAAATTTAATAACGTTTTATACATTTTAGTGAAGTTGTGGAGAATTTTAAAGTACAAAACATTTGCAAATAATGAAAATTTCTTTTATTTTGTAATAAGCTTCAAAGGAAGGTTAAATCTTTGTTATGCATTTAAGGCTCAAAGGATAATGCAGCTTTAGAGCATCCACATTGTGCATATTTAATTATTATAAACTCCTTTGTTTTATCAAAGCTTCGTTCTATGAAGTTGAGTTTAATAAGTAGACATCGAGTTTCAAACATAGTAGCAATAGCCAACATTAAAGTACAATGTACCTTTTCTACATAAACCCACTGATTAAAAGTTAAAGAAACGAGTAAAAGAATGTTTCAAAGACCAATACTTACTATTTTAACTAATTTATTTAGGTACTTATTAGTAACAAACAAATAAAACAAATTCTAACTGCCCATTTCAGTTCTGTACAGAGAAAAGCCATCATTCTCGCCACACAAAACTGGGATGGAACCACGTGCAATAAATCTTTTGAAGTTCTTCACACAGAATGTTTCGAAGTCTTTTTTTTTTAGATGGGAAATCCTCAAATGACTCCTTCCGCACTGGACGACGTGGAAGGCAGTGTCAGACTCTTACTGACTAAAACTCATCGGTATTCCCCTTAATGCCCTTTGCGTTCCAGGGCCGCGGTGACTATTTCGACTAAATACCACAACAAGTTTCGGTGTTTAAGAAATGGCTACCCTCACATAGACCACAACATGCAGTACAACCTCAGAAACTCATAAAACCACAAGCTTGTTAACCCGAAAACCCCTTAAAAGACAACAATAACCATAATAACCTAACTAAACAAACCACAAGAGGGGCGAACTTAATTTAGAAGGCAACAATAACTCTACCAAGTTATTTAAACAAAATAATCTACGGGCCATCAGATAAAACGAATTCTAAAGCAAAGCAAAGCATTGCTTATCCTCAGGCTACACCAGTGGGGTGTACATCTCAATAACTTGGGGAGCTAGGGGGTCAATAAGACCCCCAAGGATTAAGCTAACTGGACCGACGGCGATAGGGGTGTTAAGTCTGCGTACATTCAATACAGCTAGCGTTTAACCCTTTTGAAGTCAAGGTCTTATTTTCGGGGTATTTCGTTCTGTATAGAATTTTTTGGAAGGTTTTAATGCGTAAATCTGATATTTATGGATAGAAAGTGAATAGGCACTGATTTTTAAAGTGTTTTGAAGTGAAAATCGAATATAATAGTAAGTTTTAATTTTGAAATTGGTCGTATTATATTCATTGGGATTTGATGGTTCTCGATTTAAACGATACTAGGCTGGTAGGTACCTCAGCAGCTTTTTATTTTGTTTAGATTTGTTTTTATTTGCCTTTTAGACTAATACTTTATTAAGAAACTATATACATATATAACTAAAGTATGAACTGCACTTTTCACGTAAAAAAACAAACATAATATATGTCTCTCTAAACAGTTCAAACCTATATTTAAAGTGGGGTTTTAAAATAGCTGACTTGAAAGCGTCGACTGCTTCTTCACCGGACTGGAACCTTTGACCACGATGACTTTACTTAATTATAGGAAATGTAAAAAAATTGTTAGGGCTTAGGTCAGGACTGTATGGAGGATGGTCAAGAATTTCTACTTTTTCCTGCTTCAAATACTCAATCGTTTGACGAGCGCTGTGTGAGCTTGCGTTGTCGTGGTGCAGGATGATGCGTCGCTTTGAGTTAGATTTTCGAAGTTCGGCGATGGCTTGTGGTAAACAAACTGTGGTATACATTCAGTCAAAAAAGTATCGGGAATGGATGATTTGTTTATGGTTCCAAATTCAATTTTTTGTTTTTTTGTAGTTGTTAGATTGGCACAACTGTTTTCCATTTTGGCGCGGAGTTTGAGTTGCATCTGTTATTTATATTAAATACAGTGCTGGTTTTAGTAATATCATATATAGTGTGTATTGCGAATTTCATAATGGACAAAAATATCGAACAAAGAGTTTGTCTTAAATTTTGCATCGCCAATGGAATTTCGTGTTCGGAGTCACTGAAAATGTTACAGAAGGCTTACGGTGAATCGACTTTATCAAAAACTCGTGCTTATGAGTGGTTCAAAGCGTTCAAAAGCGGTCGAGATGTGATGGAAGATTTGCCTCGCTCTGGTAGGCCGTCAACGTCTGCAACTGAAGTTAACATCGCAAAAGTGAAGGAAATAGTGACTGAAAATCCCCATTCAACTCTGAGAGAGATAGCCGCCGAACTTTCTGTATCTCACGAGTCGATCCGTACCATTTTAACTAATCATTTGGGTATGAAACATGTTGCTGCTCGGCTAGTCCCAAAAGATCTGAATTTTCTCCAAAAACTCAATCGCATGAAAGTCGCTGAGGACATGCTAGAACGAGTCAGTTCGGACCCAACATTCATGAAACGCATTGTTACTGGTGACGAGACGTGGGTTTACGAGTTTGACATGCAAACTAGTCAACAAGCTTTGGAGTGGCGCCTTCCAACTGAACCGAAACCGAAAAAACCACGCCAAAGTCGATCAAAAGTCAAAGTCATGTTGACTGTTTTCTTTGACTATCGCGGTGTTGTGCACTCTGAATTCTTACCGGAAGGTCTAACGGTAAATAAAGAATATTATTTGAGCGTTATGCGGCGTTTAAGAGAGCAAATTCGACGAAAAAGGCCAGATTTGTGGAAAGAAAATTCTTGGATTTTGCAACACGACAATGCGCCTTCGCACAAGGCTATCATTGTGAACGAATTTTTAACCAAACACTCAACAAATACCATCCAGCAACCACCATATTCACCAGATATGGCTCCTGCTAACTTTTTTCTTTTTCCTAAACTCAAATTACCACTTCATGGCATCCGTTTTCAATCGATAGAAGACATAAAGGAGAATTCGCGGCGAGAACTGAACTCAATTCCGGAAGCAGCGTTTAAAAAATGTTTTGATGAATGGATTATTCGTTGGCGCAAGTGTATCGTATCTATAGGAGCATACTTTGAAGGTGATCAAATAAATTTGGATGAATAACAGACATTTTGTGTATTATTGATCTTTTCCCGGTACTTTCTTGACAGAGTAGTACTACTCTGCGTTAACCGTTCTACGATCTTCAAGTGCAATAGTCGCAACATGGTCGGTTTTTCCAACGAACTTGGAGTGCTTCGAGAACGAACAACTTTAGTCGGCTTTGGCACGTCTTGACAGACCCAGATTGTAGATTGTTGTTTGGAATCAGGATTGTAGGCATAGATCCAAGATTCGTCACCACTGATGATGTCGTAGACGTGATTTGACTCTCTTCGGTTGAACCTTTGCAGAGTTTTCTTACACCATCATACGCGGGCCACCTTGTGATCGTCGGAAAACCGATAAGGTATCCAACGCCAAACTAGCTTTCTCACACCAAGCGTTTCAGGCAAGATCTTCTGAATGGTTGTCCCTGAGATGCCTAATAGAGCCTCTAACTTTCGATACGTCACATGACGATCTTCGAGAATCAGTTGTCTCACAGCAATGATGTTATCTTCAGTGAAGGCGGATTTTGGGCGTCCTTCGCGAGATTTGTCACTAACACTAGTATGTCTACGCTGGAATTCTAAATACCAGCGTTCGACAGTCCGCAGACATGGGGTTTCATCACTGGACACAGATGTTAGCTCTTCAAAACACTGAAACCGTGTCAGGCCTCTTCTAAAGTTGTAGAAAATTATTGCACGAACGTTTTCCTTAGAAAGATTCATTTTCGTACGTAACCTGACAGATTTCAAGCAACGCTGTGACTAAACAATAGCATTAATTCTAATACTTTCAACTGTATTGAGATTAAAAATTTAAACACATTCGAATAGAACAGTTCCAAATTCAAAATTGCCGGGAAATGTGGAAACGACAGAACTTAAAAGGCATGCCTAGTATAGTTACGCTTGTTGACCCGCGCAACTTCGTTTGCTCCGCTCCTATTGCCTCCTTTTAGCGAAATAATATTAGATACGATATATGTTAGATATAAATATAGCCTATAGCTTTCCTCGAAACGGGCTATCTAACACTGAAAGAATTTTTCAAATCGGACCAGTAGTTCCTGAGATTAAAGCGATCAAGTAAACAAACAAACGAACCAACAAACAAACTCTTCAGCTTTAGATATTAAGTATAGATGTATTGGTATAGATTTAAAAACAAAAAAGACTCCATAGATAACTAACAAATGATAGCAAAAATTGTATTTTTTACTTCTGACTACTGGATCAGTGGTTCAAGTAGTTAGTTCTCAAGAAGCTTTTTTTTCCATAGAAACTATTCAATCTGAAGAAAAGCTTTCAAGCCAATTAATAAAAATGTTTGAAAGAAAATACGGCAATAAGGGTGTGACAGGAGTACAGGTTTTCCGTTTTTTTTTACCATTGATAGGCACTCGTTTGACCACTATCTCACCTGTTGGTAAGCGATGTTGTGGTCAAAGATGCAGCACGTTTGCCTAGAAGTAACCTATTCACTCTTGAATTAAAGACTCCCAGGTTGTAGCTATCAGGAAACACAGTTTCCGGCAGGGAATTCTACTTCTTAGCTGTACACACTATGAATGTGTTCCCAAAACGTTTTGTGCGTGTGGGTGGGATGTCCACCATGTACCGGTGGCGCATCGCCGTTCGTCTTCTTTACATCTTTATTGTTACGTTAAGTGTACCTGGTGACCACTTTTTAACCCAAAGGTTAGAAGACTCAGCCCATGTACTACAACTGCAAATAAAACTGGGTACTGATCAGTGTTACGGGGATAACGCCCCTCGCTCGCTTTGTAACGTGTAACATGTAATGTAACACGTGAAAAAGCGAGCTTTCGTGCAGTCAGTACGTAGAAAGGAGCACGAAACATGTATGTTACTCGCATTTCAAGACACGGCGCGGCGTATTGTAACATGCTCGCTGCGAATGGTACCTACATTACGACCCGTAACATCGGTCAGTACCCATCTTAAAGTTTAAGATGGGTATCTTAAAGTTTAAATAAATTAACTAAGTGACATCTCGATAGCGCATAAATTTTCTTTTGTGATAATTGTAATTCCTGATAGAATGTTAGGTCTTTTTAGAACCAACGTATTCTTTATTTCAAGGTTGCGGGATTATTCGAATGGGCTACCGCAGCCCTGGAACGCAAAGGGTATTTGAAAAAACAGAACTGGGTTTTAGTCTGTAAGAGTCCTATGCTGCAGACACGAAGTCAGCGGAAGCAGGGTGGCGGCGGCGGTGCAGTGAATTGCGCGTTTCAATGTATAGATTTATGTAGAACTGGCCACGAAGCCAGTTAATTTCGTGCTTTTTAACGACCGACGTTTCAAATAGCGTTTCAAAATTAGTATCAAAAAGATGTTTTCATCGCTGTTTAAATATTTTGTTCGCAAACATGACACTAATTTGTCATAACACAACAGTCATAATACTACGCCACTCCAGCGCTGCACAATCTGCCCGCTGGCTTCGTGACCGGGTTTGCTCCACGCCCGCTGAATTCGTGTCTGCGGCTTTATACTCCCTTTCGTTGTGCCTAGAGCGGAAGAAGTCATTTGATAATTTATGATACACCGGTGGCACTGGTAAAAAAACAACACGTTCAAGTGAACTGTAGGTAAAATTTCAAATATTAGCATGATCTCATACAAGTACTTACCTAATTTCAAGAGATGATGGTATCAACCAAAACCGAACCACAACACAATTTTAAAAGCCTGTCAGGATGAATTTCTTTTGATAAGGAATCAAGAAAAATTCCTTCTGACAGACTGTTTAGTAAGTCGAGACAAATTCCTATCTTCCTCTTTTCCAAATTTAAGTCTTAACTTAAGCCTAATTGGCTTAGACCGGATCTTTTAGTTTCGAAACAAACTTGTACTTAACAAATTCAGGTGATTTTACTTCAAAAGGCTTTTGACTCCAAACACGGTGAAATAACATATTAAACTAACACTTCGCCCGTGACTTTGCCTGGGCAGATTAAGTATAAACAATTTTCTACGAACTCTTTCTTAATATTCACTTACATAAAAAGAAGCCTAGTGTAAAATTTAATGTTCTTAGTTCCAGTAGTTTCGGCTGTGCATTAATATGTCAGCCAGTTTCTCTTAAATAAATACACAGAGGTATAGATATAAGTCATGCCTTAGACAAATGCAACAGTTATCATCTGCCCAGCCTTTTCCCAACTATATTGGGGTCGGTTTCCAGTCAAACTGGATTCAGCTGAATAAAAGTGCTTTACGTGGAGCGGCTGCCTACCAGACCTCCATAACCCATTGACTGGGTAACACGGTACTTCTTGGCAGGACTGGATTCAGATTTATTGGCTTCTGGACAATCCTTAACAACTTCCACAGATCTTTAAATGACAACCGGGACTACGGCTTAACGTGCTTTCCGAGGAACGGAGGAAACTCGGTATGTTAAGATGGTCACCCATCCACAGAACAACCTTGGCAAGCGTTGCTTAACCTTGAAGATCGACCCGTGCGGCTGTTATTATTTAGCCACGAGCTCCTCAGACATATGTAACTAGTACTACATCCTCGAAACGTTTTGTAACTTATTCTTACATAAGACGGTATTCAGCGCTATTCCGTAAGAATAAGTTTACGTAACAAAAAGGCACCTGGCAGCTCGCTCTGAGAAACTGTAATTATGAGACACGAAATATCAAGTATTTTTGGGCCCACGCTCACACGCACCACGAATTACTTAATTCGTTTCAACTTGTTTAGGGTTCCGTATCCATAGAGTAACCAACGCAACCATATTAGTAAGCTTCCGCTGTCCTCTCTGTCAGCGGGTTATATCTCGCGAACCGTAATAGGTAGACTTTTGAAATTGTGTATTTTTGTTAGCGCTATAGCAAAAAATTATAAAAATACGATGGTACAGAACCCTTCATGTGCGATTCGGAGTCGCACTTGGTCGGTTTTATGTGTGTGGTGCAAGTGGGCTTTTTTATAAACAAAGCGAACTGTCAAATGGCAATAGAATCAATTTTGTGCTCCCATAAAGATTCCGGAACGGAAAGGTAACGGAACCTGAAAAACTATGGATGTCCTCCACCCTGGGGCGGGCGGAGGGGTTTGTCAGACTCTTACTGACTAAAATCACCCCGGTGTTCTATCTCTTACCAACGCCGGGGATCTTAATTGGCTTTCCGCGATCCCCGACTCGTGCCGGCCCGCCCCTGCGGGCCACCTCGGGTGAGCGGGGGCAGTGA
The DNA here is from genome assembly GCA_950371165.1 of Lacanobia oleracea. Taxonomy (NCBI): domain Eukaryota; kingdom Metazoa; phylum Arthropoda; class Insecta; order Lepidoptera; family Noctuidae; genus Lacanobia; species Lacanobia oleracea. The sequence goes on from OX493406.1 coordinate 19,285,680, forward strand.
GGTGTTTGACTCCCCCTGCGACGTCAAAGAGGGGCGCACGGGAATACTACGCGCTGCCACCTCGGGTCCGTACGAATAGGGGGCGACGGCCATCCCCAGGACCGCCGCCCCTGGACCCAGATAGGGGGGCTGGAAGAGGGCAGCGTATGCCCTCCTCCGACGCCCGGTGCGCCTGCTGCGGGCCGGGAGAGAGGTCGAAATCTCCCTCTCCCTTTCCGCAGACTCCTTCTGCGCGATGACTATTTCGCAGAAGGAAACCACCGCGTAACATTGGCGCGGCCTCCCACAAGGTGAACTGATGACCTGATGAAGGTCGCGGGTAGCCGACGGATGCGAGTCGCGCTGGACCGGTCGTTGTGGCGACGGTTGTGGGAGGCCTATGTCCAGCAGTGGACGTCTTTCGGCTGATATGATGATGAAATATTTCAAGTAGGAAGTAGAGAGTTAATAAAATAGGACCATTGTAGCCGGCGCCATTCTGTTTATTTTTAAAAATTGCAGCGCACAATCTCATCTGCCTAGCCTTTTCCCAACTACATTGGGGTCGGCTTCCAGTCATACCGGATTCAGCTGAATACCAGTGTTTTACGTGGAGCGGCTGCCTACCAGACCTCCACAACCCATTAACTGGGTAACACGGTACATTTTGGCAAGACTGGAGTCAGATTTACTGAATGCAGCGCACAATCTCACTTGCATAATTATGCATATATGAGTAGAAGATACTTCAACAAATAAAAAACGTTATGGACATGGTACCCTAAAGTGTCACGTTGCCTAGATATTTCGAGGTAAAATCTCCACGTCAAGTGTTAGCCATGACAAAGTTTAACGATGACTAAATTCAAGTTTAGATTACTCAGTACCAACTGAAATTGTCGCCATTACTTCAAACTTTTATTAAAACAATTACCCCAAAAATAATTCAATCTCTGAAATAGTTCATAAAGTGTGGAGCAGACGAGCGGTGCGTGGAACTTTGTCGAAACAGCTTTAATTGCGGACACAATGAGGCATTTCACTGACGTTAGTATTACATAAGGGCAGGATTACACCGTGTATGTGTACGGCTGTTTAAAGTTGACCGTATTGTACTCGTGTGTGGCTGTTTTATGTTTATTTTATCTTTTATACTTTTCGGGAGTCTTCGTTTAATTTAACGGTTAATGCTAGATCACTTACCGCCTTAAATATCAGCCTTATAAAAATATGGCTTGTGTTTAAATACCGCCCAAAAAAGTACCTATTTTACTACCAAAAAAGTTCTAAACAGTTACCAAAACAGATAAATGGTCACCAAATAATATTCGAGAAGTAGCGCTCGCCGGCCGCTGCCGCGGCACCGCTCGCTTCGCTCGCTCGGCTTGCGCGCGGTTGGTCACAATTCTAACCTAACCTAACCTATTTTATCCTGTTTGTAACCCCAAGCCTACATTTTATGGCAATCACAGTTGAGTTGGATAGAATTTGGTGACCGTTGATCCATTTTGGTGCCTAGGCTTAGAGTCTTACAAATATTATTTTTAGTGACCGTCTAAATTATACCCTAAAAATATATCCTACTCGTCATTTTGAATAAAAATGTACGACTAGATTATAGCTGCCTGCTTGTCGATCTTCTACAGATTGTACATCGGTGAGGTTGCCCAAGAACTTCACGACCTCATCCCACCGACTCTCTTCCACCATCGGACATCTAAACCACTAGACGCACTGCTAATTACCATCTCTACCTTGTTGCTATTCCACCATTCGCATTTACCGTTTCCAAACGCGTTTGATAATGCGCACAGCAAAGGAGTCTATCTCCCTATGTAATGTCCATTAAATTATACAAAAAACTACCCGCTTTAATAAAAAAAAAGAGAAATTTAATATATTTTTAAGAAAAATTAGTCAATTTTTGCTAAATAAAAGCCACTACTCGGTAAACGGATATCTAAGTGATAGACTTATAAAATCATAACTTAAGTAAGTACATACCGCAAACTACCCAAGTCTCTATGTTTTACATAATTTAAAAGAAATGCTTCCTCTCTCCTACTTATCCTACTTGTCTCGCTGTGCCCGACAGGGTTCACATGAACCAATTTTGTTTTTTATCGCCTAAGAATACATGTGGAATGCGATAAAGATATTGAGTATTGAGTATTGAGTATTGGAGTGTAACTTTCTACCTGCATCTGTGTTTCCGAACGCATACAACCCTAATCGCTTTAAATTTTATGTGTACAGGCTTCTTCTGAGTAAGCTCGCTCTATCGTCGACTTTGTCTCTGTCATCTGTGACCTAGTTTAGAGTTAAAAGCAAACCCATCTCAAATATAAATCAAATCTTGAAAGTTTTATATCATCATCTGCCTAGCCCCAATATAGTTTTCCCAACTATATTGGGGTCGGCTTCCAGTCAAACCGGATTCAGCTGAATACCAGTGTTTTACGTGGAGCGGCTGCCTACCAGACCTCCACTACCCATTAACGTGACGGTACTTCTTGGCAAGACTGGAGTCAGATTTACTGGCTTCTGACAAACCGTAACGACTGCCAAAGATCTACAAATGACAGCCGGGACCAACGGCTTAACGTGCTTTTCGAAGCACGGAGGAAACTCGGTGCCAACCTTGGCAAGCGTTGTTTTACCTTAAAGATCGACCCGAGTGGCTGTTTTTATTTCCTTTCCTTAAAAGTTTCTATATAAACCACTCAATATGCGCATTTTCAGTATTTAGTGAGTCTACCAAAGTGATACTTACTCCCGTCTATACCTTTTGTAGTCAACATCAGAGTATAAACAAATCCTCGTAATATCCGTGCGCTGAGGCGCCGACTATTCCTATATATTGCACACAGAGATTTTATGTAGGATTTTACTGTTCCGAAGTGGAATACTGTACCCGTAGGCAGAGCTATAACTACAGTAAACCCACATTTCATTAGTTACGGTTAAGGCGCAAACCCACCACGGTACTCGCTAAACAGCCACGCGGCGCATTTTAACTGCTTGGGTTCTTGTTTTGACAACGTGGGTCTACGTTTCCACTGCAGGATACTCTACACATCTTCGACTATACACAACTGTAGCGTGGCCCACCGCAGCACACGGAGAGGCTGCGCACGTTTTTTTGCAAGAATATGGTTTTGACGTAGTCGTAGGTTAAGGCCGCTCTCTCGAAAAAGCTAAAAATAGCGTGCAGATGAAGCAATTTTTCGTCGGCATTTACTTACATTTGAAAAAATAGGTTATATATAGTTAGGATATGGTTCTTAATTTGGTTTAGCCAGAATATATGTATCGGTATCATATCATAAAAAAAAAACACCAAATCACCTCCAAATCGTCGTTGAGATGAAACCAATTTACTCCTTCATTTTTTAACAAAAGACTAAAAAAATAATCTACTGCTTTGCAATACAAATGAGAATAAATTGGTGTGGTTACTTTTTTAAAATATGTATAATTTTTGTTATAAAAAATTAAAAACACGCGTAGCGGAGTGGCGCGAAGAGGTGTAGTTAGCTCCGTTTGTATGCACAAGGTCATTGGCATGTATGCAAGCCTTAATATTCGTGTAAAGCGTGAACCGCATGCACAGCGTGCATGGTTTTGTCAACGTTGAGCTATGTGAGTGCCATTTTCGACAAGCCACGCGTGTACCGATTACTCCAATTGATGCGTAGCGTGTCCTTAGGTTGCAGTGGAAACAATCTCATACATTTTCATGCAAGGCGAAGCCTCACACACGTGCGTAGCATCTCCATGCGCCGCGGTGGGTTTTTGCCTAGTTCAAGGGGATAATTTAATTTCACTGGCAGTATAAATAAACAAACCAACTCAGCATTCCATTAATCCTAATATATAAACATTTCTTATACTGGTCTTCTTCTTCTTCTTCTTCCACCTGGCGTTAATCCCGGCCGTTGCCAGGGTCCGCCTTCCTACTTAGCTTCCTCCACTTGGCCCGATTTTGAACATCCTTCTCAGTCAGGCCATTGGCTCTCATGTCGGACTTGACGACGTCCAGCCAGCGCTTGCGAGGGCGACCACGGGACCTAGCCCCAAGGACAGCCATATTCATGCATCCCCGACCAACATACTCCATAGGGCGGCGTATGATGTGGCCATACCACTTTTCTTTAACTGGTGACTGATTTAATGACTGACAGACAACGTACAGCCTAAATTACTGGTCATAGACAGCTGTTTGGCTTGTAGGCTCCTTGGGAAATGTAGGGGAACAGCAACTAAAAGAGGATTTCCAAAAATTCTTACTGATTATTTAGCTTCTGACTACCCGTAACTTGTCAAAGATCTACAAAATAATAGCCGGGACTAAAGGATCAGATGGTCACCCATCCACAGACCGACCTCCGCAAGCGTTGCTTAACCTTGAAAATGTACCCGTGTAGCTGTCATTATTAAGCCACGAGCTCTTCGGGCACGTATCCTTGACTCTTGAGAAAATTGGTCACTACGAAAACTAAAACAAAAGAAAATCGTGAATGTGAGTGAAGCAAACTTACAGCCGCTCGAATGTTGTGGAATAATTTAACTTAAGAAAGTTTCATAGCTTGGGGTATTGCACTGGTAAGCTCGAGGTTATATGTTTGAACTCGAACCGTTTTACTATTGAACAAGTTAGAACAATGTACTCGTTTGTTACAAGGACCTTATTAACTTTAATACTTTCCCAATACTAATGTAACCTCAAGAATATACAAGGTTTAACAGAAATAACGCAAAATAAACTAAAAGAGGGATCACTAAACTCATCACTTGTGTCAATTTTCAGGCCCCCAGTACATTTGTTTGTATAACTCGACTTTTTTCGCGATTTTAGTGTTAGTTCCGTAGTTTTTAACCGACTTCAAAAAAAGGAGGAGGTTCTGAAAGGGTATACTTCCCGATTGGTCCCATTGTCACCAAGTTAGAATCTGATGATGGGATCCTCATGAAAATCGAGGGCAACCCTCAAATTTTATAGTCACTATTTATAAATTTTATAACGTAATTCAGATATTTTCGCCTGGTAATCACCATCTCATGTCACTGAGCTGATGATTGAAGGTGTAAATTGAGATCTGATGATCCCATGAAAAATGTTTGTTCAGTGATATTTTCGCCAATCGTCAACCGATTTAGATGAGTCTTTTTTTGCTTGGAAGAGTATTTTCCTAGACTGGTCCCATTTCAATTTGGTGAAGATCTGACGAAGAACTTCGAAGGTAGGCAACGAAACTTTTCAATAAATGATAGCAAATGGATCGGGATTGCTGAAATCGTGTTTTTTTAGTGTTTACACCAGTTCTTAAAAAAAAACACTACAAGGCATAATTTAACTTCCGAAAAAGCAAAGAACTTTAATTTCGAAAGTCGGTGTCAAAAACTAAAAAATAACCAAAATCACCGACTTCCGAAATTATAGTTCTTTTCTTTCTTCGGAAGTTATTTTATACCTTGTACTGTTTTTTTTTTCGTAACGATGAGCAAATGCTCCAACACTAAGAAAAATCATCATCTTCATATCAGCCAAAAAACGTCCACTGCTGGACATAGGCCTCCCACAAGCGTCGCCACAACGAGCGGTTTTGCGCGTCTCGCATCTATCGGCTACCCGCGACCTTCACCAGGTCATCGGTCCACATTGTGGGAGGCCGCGCCAACTTTGCGTCTTCCAGTACGTGGTTGCCATTCTAGAACTTTCAGCCCCATCGAACATCTGTTCTGCGAGCAATGTGCCCTGCCATTGCCACTTTAGTTTGGCGATCCTTCGGGCTATGTCAGTAACCTTGGTTCTCTTGAGGATATCATCATTCCTGATTCGATCACACAAGGAAATTTCAAGCATGGCAATCTCCATTTCCTTTAAGTGACTTTAAGACTTCAGGCCTATTGTGAGCTAAGAAAAATACGTATGAAAAATTCAGTAATAATTTCGAAAAGAACCCTCAATCATAAACTAGACCTCACTAGCCTGAAGAAGCAAGTCTGAGTGGATCTCTAGCGCCAATGTATCACCCGTTCTATGCCTGTGTCTGTAAGAGGCTTTGTCCCAATGTGTTTGACTTTCTCTAGTACACTTGTATTTGCTGCTAAGTGGCTGTCTGTGGAATGTATTGAATTTAGCGGTGGTATTTAGCGAATTGGCAAGCTGGATTTGGTGAGATTTGAATTAGGTGGGAAATCTAGATTAGCTTTAAATCTTGATCGAAGACCAACGCAAAATATTCCACATTTTATTGCGATACTTTGCAGAGGGTCTCGTGGTTTGGCAGCAATTGACAGCGACCGCATGGGACAATCTTTAAGGTCATTAATGCTTATTGAGTCCGTTAGTGTGCACGTTACGCTGTTGGTCCCAGTAATTTGTAGATCTTTGACACCGGGTAATAAATAAAAAAAAAAAAAAAAAAAACCCTTTTATTCCTTGCTTCACAGTAAAGATTGATAATTTAAAACAGTGTACATGCAAAATCAATGATACAAATCCTAGTAATACCTACCTTGTTGATAATGTTTTGTTTTAAAAAATTAAATTTTCATTAAATTTAGCGAGTATTTAGTGAGTTAATTAGTTAGCTGACTGTTGACAGATTTTTTGGGTGCAAATGTACAATCACAAGAACCCCTCTCATTGGAGGGTAAAGGCCTCCTCCAGAGATGACCAATATTTTCTGTCCTTGCTACTCGCATCCAGTGGTTACCTGCTATTTTTATTACGTCGTCTGCCCAGCGCGCAATTGGTCTACCCTTATTTCTTTTACCCGATGGTCCTGGCCATGATGTCGTTTGTTTGGTCCAGCGATTGTCAGTAAGTCTGGCCACATGTCCAGCCCATCGCCATTTTAGCTTCTGTGAGTAACTGAGAGCTTACTTTTCATACATCTTTGACTTGCTATGATCTTTTTTCTTAGTATTTTTGACAGCGGGTACTGGTAGTAAAAAGAAAATAAAAATCTAACACCATTCATACCAAGGGATACCATACTGCCCTGTTACTAGAGGTCAGACAGACAGTTGCTCCATGAAAAATACTGGTACTCAGCAGCATCAGTTCTACTGGAAACTGAACCTAACATTTTTGGAAAAGCCTAGCCCGATTGTAAAAATTTCTAAACTGTACTTAATGTCTGCTGTGACGCAGCTGTCCTCATTAAGAGGGTTTATTCTATTAAATTCTATTAGTTTTAAATTCAAACGTAGGGACCATTAATTATCCCGGACACTTAAGCACCAATCCACATCAAACTCAGTCTGCCAAGTTAAGTTAGTAATTAAACATTTCACTAATTACTAAGTTGGTGAACTAAGTTCATTATGCGTTGTCACGAGCAGTCTAACCGATGGCTTTGCTCCAAACACCAAATAGCATTGACACTAGGTGGCGGTACTGTAATGTGAACGAATTAAAATAGACCCGTTACGGATTAATTGTATACATAGAGTCCAATTTTGGCCATGGTGGCCAATCTCAACGGAGACTAGTCATTAGAGCGGGACATATTATAGTGCAAAAATGTGGGCTCAAACACAGGAGCTCTCTCTCATCCATCACTCTCATATTCCGATGGGATAGCAATCGACAAGACCAGAGAGTGATCTGGCGCAGGGCAACAGCTACGCTTGTTTTCCGACTGAGGAATCGAACCCAGGACTCCAGGATCGGCAGTCACGCTTGTGACCGCGAGACCAACGATGCAGTCAAACGTCGGAATAATTGTACCAGGGTAGCAAAGCTTGTAGGTATAGTGACATTAGGCCGGCCATGTTTGTCGAAGACTTAAAAGACCAACGGAGAAGAAATCGCGCGATGATATGATAATCAATTTGTCATCTGTCGGTGCGAGCCTAGCTGGCTTAACGATATTAAAAATTTGATGGAAATGAAATTTGGGTTGCCCTCGATTTCCCTGGAATCCTATCATCAGTTTCTGACTTGGTGATAGTGGGATCACCTCAAGAGGGTTTTTTAAGGATGGGAAATCATCCAATGACTCCTCCACCTCAGAAGGGTAGGCTTTTTATTATAAAAAAAAATTTAAATTTGGTCCACATTTGCGGACAAATCGGTGAACGTACAATAAAAAAATACATACAGTTACCAAGAAAAGAAAAGGAGGTTTTGAATTCGGTTCAAAGTAGCTGGTATTGACTGGATGCGCATGGCGGAAGATAAGGAGGTGTTGGCATAGTTTTATAACGAAAAAAAAGAACAGTATTTTTTTGTTTGAAATTCATTCAATAAAATAAGTTGTCATAGTCAATTTATTTATTTCAACTACACCATTAAAGGCACCTTTAAACGTCGGTATATCTTGGTACTATATCGAGCCATATTACCTTCATTTACATTGGTTTAAAGGTAATTTATGATATGTCGACGCAAGGCTAAAGTAAACTTTATAAAATAAACTTTTACTTAATGTTCTTTAACAGTTAAATATTGCAGGATAGGTTTCAATTTTGTTTAGATTAAATTGTTGTAGTCAGTTTGCTACTATTCAAAGTAAAAAGTCGTGTTATGACTAGTTGTTACTTTAACGGCAAGCCATAACTGTAAGTTTATTAAAACTTAGGTTTAAAACAAGTCAACCATTGCTAAATTCATTTATTATAGTAAGTAGGCTAGGATAGGCTTTGGTTTAAAAATGATTTTTGATTGATTTTTGTTTAATAAGCAGTTGATTAAATTACAGTTGTTCACGTGACAAAGATTTTGGGGAATGTGCGACGGAATTGCATAATTTAATTCCGCCAAGCCCGTTCCATCATGGGACCACAAGATGAACGGCGATGAGCCACCGGTACATGGTGGGCATCCCACCCACGCGCACAAAACATTTTGGGAACACATTCATAGTGCGTACAGCTAAGAAGTGGAATTCCCTGCCGCAGTCTGTGTTCCCTGATAGCTACAACCTGGGAGTCTTTAAGTCAAGAGTGAATAGGTTACTTCTAGCCAAGCATGCTCCATCTTCGACCACATCATCGCTTGACATGAGGTGAGCTAGTGGTCAAACACGTGCCTATCAATAGTAAAATGAAAGAACAAATCATAGTTTGTTACTTAAATCAATGTTACCTGCAACTTATTATAAAAATTAGTATAATGACTTCGCAACGACGACGCCATGTTTGATATTGAAAATAACTTTAGCATAAAATTTCGGAAGTCGGTGTTTTTGGTTTTTTGACACCAACTTTCGAAATTAAAGTTATTTTATGTTAAAGTTATTTTATACTTTTTAGTGTTTTGTTTTTGGAAGTCGGTTTTATTTTTTTGTAAAAAAGTTTTTTACAAAAAAATACACAGCCCAACCACCACACACAACCCAACCACATACATAGCGTACCGGCGTGATGTTATGTTATGAACTGGTGTAAACAATCAACAGACATGCGATTTCAGAAATCCCGATCCATTTGCTATCATTGATTGAAGAGTTCCGTTACCTACCTCCGAAGTTCGTCATCAGATCTTCACCTAATTTAAATGGGACCAGTCCGGGGAAATGCTCTTCCAAACAAATAAGAATCATCCAAATCGGTTAACAATTGGCGAAAATATCGCTGAACAAACATTTTTCAAGGGATCCCATCATCAGATCATGACTTATACCTTTCATCATCAGCTCAGCAACATGAGATGATGATTATCAGGCACAAATATCTGAATTTCGATAGAAATTTCATGAGAAACATTGTATGTGCTTTTAAAATTTGAGGGTTTCCCTCGATTTTCATGGAATCCCATCATCATATTCTGACTTGGTGGCAATGGGACCACCGTAGGAGTATAGGCTTTCAAATAAAAATATATTTTTTTAAATCGGTTCACAATTGGCGGAGAAATCGGTGAACATACAAAAAATAAATCATACTGCCGAACATAGAACCTCCTCCTTTTTGAAGAAGTTGGTTAATAAGGCGAGCCGCTGCGAGGCCACTTTTTGAAGCAGAACTTGGTGAAGACAGGTCGTGTTATACGAACATTTATCTTGTGAGTACGATTCCCATTGTTAATTTAAATTTTAAGGTTGTTTTTGTTATGTTTTTTTAGTAATAAGAATAAAATGTGAATACTTTAATTGAGTGTATTCATTATTTGCAATGAGTGGGTCTGTGAGTGTGTCTAAAAACCCGAACTTTCCCAATACTCCGTTAGATATAATAAAGGTGATGAAAATTATTGAGCATTTTTGATAATTAGTTTTTAAGGTAGTACGATAAATCAACTTTTGAAAAAAAATGACGAACGTGATCATATTAATCAATCGGAAATAATTACTTCACAATATTGTATACTTAATTAGGCCTACGAAAAGTTAGCCGGTCCTCAAACTGAAATCCTGTCACGTCAGAACTGGTCAAAGGCTTTTGCGAAATCCCAGCACAAAGGTTTCAGCGAAAATTGGATTAACAACGAAATGGCGGTGAAAGGACATTGAAATTTTGAAGTACGAGTACATCCGGTTTATTTCAGTTTTGTGTGTGTGTAGGTATTGTCGAGATTGGGTCAATGTATCTTTAAATAAAAGGCTGATTCGCTGGCAGATATAAATAATATTTATTTTGAAGTAGGTTAAACATAACACTTTTACACGTCAATAAATTTATGGTCATGTTAAGCTAGGTGAGGTTGGTAGAAAAATATATTCCTAATAATTCAATTTCTTTTATTTAATCCATAAAACTGCCTATGGCATGACCACCATCTTACATCAGTATGTCATAAGATTCCGAATGGTGTTTAGTTTATTATTCATAATGTGCCATTAAATTCCTAAAACTCTTAAGAGTTCCTGATAAAAGAGGTTGACTCTGCTGTATTATGACTGCGCTGATGGTAATTTACATAAATGATGATTATTAATCAAGAGCTCAGTTTTCTAATATATGGTGTATTAGTATGAAAATGCTATCTTTAGGAATAGTAACAACCTTGTATTGTGTTATTTTGTCATGAATTTCATCGGTCATCGGACGACTTAAGATTGTTTTTAGACATAGTATACCAGTTGATGAATACATATCTACAAAACTAAACTTAAAATATTCCCTTTTATGTGGTTTTTCATCTCTCTCATCTCAAAGACGTAAACAATTCGACCGAACTGCTTCTCAATTGCCTACCTTGACCTATTTAAAAACGTGCACAGCATTAAAATCCCGCCCAATGAAGCTGCTGCCAATCCAATCGCTATGCTAATGCCATCGCTGTCAGAATGACCTGGCAAACAAAGATGGCCGTCGAGTGACTTGCTCCCGCACTCATGCATTTTGTAAGTACCCTTTGTTCTAATGCTGTGGGTGTGTCGATAGTTTGGATTGAATGTAACATTTTTATTGCTATTTCACCTAAAAGAAGATGATGTGGTCAACGATGGAATATGCTTACCTTAAAGTCACGTATTCACTCTAGATTTAAGGACGCAGAAGTAGTAGCTATCAGTACTACGTACGGCAGGGAATTCCATTCCATAGTTTATGATATTTAGGTGCCTTTTTGTGAATCCTGGTCAACCAAGCCTACCAAACCAAGCATGATCAAAACGATCAAGAGTGAATAACGGAACCCTTGTGGTACCCGGACTATGCCTTGTTGGTAGACAAACCTTTCCATTACGGCCTGATTGACTCTATAAAATAAGATAGGATGAAAATAATAAAAATAATAGTTTATTTCTCACCAGCATAACAAAAAGGTTCAGGTGGCTATACTAATATCATGAATTTATATAATAATAATCCAGTGGGGTTAGGTACTGGTGATAAAAAGAGGTTACTTAAACATTGACTCTATCTTGCGAACTGGGCGAGGCCTGTATCTCAGAAGATAGCACTCAGCTAACATTTTGTTATTTTATAACCTAAAAGTATTTTGTGCTACTATTTAAAATGTATTTTATTAGAATTTTAGAGACTTAAAACAAAGAAAAGTGTGTTTGTGTGATGGTGTGAGGGTGTAATGGTGTGTGCATGTGTGTGTGTGTGTGTGTGTGTGATGGTGTGTGTGTGTATGTGTGATGGTGTGTGTGTTCAATTACTATATCTATGAAAATAAAAGGTTTTCGGTAACTAGAGAAAAGAGAACTAGTACAGCAAATATTTCTGAAGGTCATCAGAATGGACTCGGCAATACGTAATTTTATTGATTGCTATAAGTATTGGAAATTCAAACAATACAATTCCTGTTCATATAACCGATCCATATGAAACGTATAGGCATTATCTAAATTATGTACCTACATCTTTTGGCAGTGGCTTACTATGGGAAAACTTTATAACCATACAATTATGTCGACAAAACTATCGATAAACACACAACACTATTCTGCAAGTACCCATTCTACGCGCTCTCCTGAACCATTGGCGATAAAAATGTAAGATGTGAGTCACATAGGAACCTTAAGATTTTTATAAATATATTTTTATACCATGTGAAAGGATATCTTAGTTTCTTACGTCACTATGCATTTGCGCAAAGGTGAGTGGTACAAAAATAAAATTGTTCTAGAAGATTTACTTTCTGGATTTGTAATGCTCAAGTGGGATTTGGTTGGTCTGAAAGCACTATGTTTTATAGAAAAGTACAGGAAAAATAAATTATAGTTTTAGAGAATTTTCAGCTGAATGAGGTGCTTTGAAAGTGGTATATAAAATTGTTCTTCATTTCTTAAATCTAAAGGGGTTCTGATAAAATCGGACAAATTTTATAAAATCTCGACGATCTTGATTGACCTAGCTTTTGACTGCAACTTCGTACGCGCATATCCCGTTCTTTCCCGTCCCCGTGAGAATTTCGCAAAATCCTCTCTTAAGGCTCCCCTAAACTCCCCACGGGACACACACCAAATTTCAGCTTTCTGCGACTAGTATTTGCGTTATGTAGATGCGTCAGTCACGCACTCAATCAGTAAGGAACGGAAGAATTTTATTGATATTGATTGATTTTATTGTATAATGGTTTTTTTAACCAACTTCCAAAAAAGGATGAGGTTCTCATTAGGGTATTTTACTAAAAAAATCTAAGTAGTCCGTCTGATAGATTTAAAAAAAATATTCAACACGTATTTTTTCTTTTTTCACGTAAACAAAAAATAAAGGAGATACAGCGAGTTGAAGACACGCGTGACGTCATCTGGCTTGGTAAAAATGTACCAAAACTAAGCCAGATGTCACGCGTGTCTTCATTTAATAAAGATAAAATACCCTATTCTGCTGGTAAAAACAAAAAAAAAAAACAAAAATGTAAGTAAGTTTGTAAAGTGAAAAATAAAAAAAACATTCTTACAAAAAAAAAAAAATATAACCGACTTCCAAACAAAACACGACAAAGTATAAAATAACGTTAATTTTGGATGTCGGTGTTAAAAACAAAAACACCGACATCCAAAATTAAACAACTTTGTAGGGTCCTTCTTTTTCTTCAAAATTGTTTAGAAAAAAATAAAAAGGTCCTTATTTGTATTTATGAAACAGCCTCTTAGCAATCAATCTGCGTAGCTTTTTACCGATTATAATGGGGTCGGGTCTTTTAACTGCCTCCGTGGTCGAGTGGTTTAGGTGTTTGCCTTGTGACCCGGTGGTCGTGGGTTCGATTCCCACGGGACGGATACTTTGTAAAGTTGATTCCAGTTTGGCTAGGATATTGCAGGCTTGAATCACCTGATTGTGCGATAAAAAGATCGCACGTAGACTTTGTCTCTGTCATCTGTGACATAGACTAGAGTCAAGAGCAAAACCATAACAAAAAAAAAAAAAAAAAGATGGTTCGTGCTTTGGAAGGCACGTATAAGCCGGTGGTCCCGGCCGCCAAATGGCGTTCGTCAAATAAACCATTACAAAGGCCCTTGGGGTGGTTTAGAAACTCTGTCGTTAGACCTTACTGCCCACACGGTAAGAAGAAGAATGGGGTCGGCTTCCAGTATAACTAGATAACAGCTACTCGTTACATGAATTTAAATTGTTCAAGAACGAATTAATTTTAATTACGTAAACATTTTACATGGAGAGACTGACAACTGACCTGCACAAACTAGTAACTTAGGCAATACGATACCCCTTGGCAATCCTTACTTAATATTATAAATGCGAAAGTAACTCTGTCTGTCTGTCACGCTTTCACGCCAAAACTACTGAACCTATTTAAATGAAACCTTGTACACAAATAGTCTAGAGCCTGAGAAAGAACAATAGCTACTTTTTATGCTGGGAGTACCTATGTTCCCTAGGGTCCTCGCGGGCGAAGCCACTGGCAGAAGATGGTACTGAATAATTGAGTTTAAATGCCTCTAACTAATTAAATTCTATAATATTTCCTTAGAAGACAACAAAACTTGTATACCAGGTGAAAAATATTACCGCTTACTAGAAAAACATCTTAAAACATTTCTAAGAACCGAACCTCGCTGAAATCTTTCCAAAACCTTATTAAACATCTATTGTGTTCCTGAATTGATCGTTTATTCCCGAAACTCAGACTAAGCCATCATTAGTAGACAAAATGTCTCCTCAGGGTATAGAAATTGAAAAAAAAAAATGTTTTCGAGAATTCAGAGTTTTCTTTGGTCTTCGATTGGAAAAAGAATTCTATTACATTTAGAACCTTCTTCCCTCCTAACTTGTGAGTTTGATCATTTGCCATTCTTTCACCCCTAAATTACCGATCAGGTATTGATGAACTTTGCTACATGGATAGATACTACATAGCTACGAGCTAATCCGCAGATACAAGCTTGCTCTTTTATAAAAGTTATCCAGAACAAAATGATGATTATTATAACCAAGCCGAAGTAAATGAGTTCATGACAATATTGTAATGCATATTGCTCGCCAAACCGAGAGTCAACCAATGTAGTTTGGCTAGTATAAGCTTTTTAATGCTGCCAGTAACTAGATACATTAAATAGATAAATTATTTACACTTAACCCATAACATAACATCAGACATTACATTACATCACACATCGCACGTCTCCCATTACATTACATACACTTCACCCATTACATTACATCATATGCGCTTACTCACACCCTATTGCTGCTGTTACACGTTCGACCTTCTCTAACTGTATACATCAACCGTAACGGACGAATGGATGGCTCCTATAACACAGGAACTCCTATAACATAGCAGAGGGGTCATTATTCACAAATCGAGCACCTAAAAGAAATTGTATAATTATTATAATAATGTAACATGCTCTGTATCTCTTCTTTTTGGATTAAATAAATTTATTTATTATTATTTGTCAGTAAAAAATAATAACACTAACATAGCCCGAAGGATCGCCAAACTAAAGTGGCAGTGGCAGGGCACATTGCTCGCAGAACAGATGGTCGATGGGGCTGAAAAGTTCTGGAGTGGTGACCGCGTACCGGAAGACGCAACGTTGGAAGGTGGTCATCAGTCCACCTTGTGGGAACAAGGTGGACTGATGACCTGGTGAAAGTCGCGGGTAGCCGATGCAGGACGCGTAGGACCGGTCGTTGTGGCGACGCTTGATGATGATGATAATGACGAAAGAGTAATGTTTAATTTATGATAAAAATATTAGAGACAAGGCAGTACATCCTGCGGATTTATTCGCGTTAAAGTAGACTATATCCATCTCCAGGTTTCCATCTATTTTTGTAGCTATTCAGCAATATCAGTTTGGTGATTCAGACGTGACATCGTAACAAATAATCCCACTTCCACATTTATAATAATGCCTAGAATAATGGTTAATTTAAAAGAATAATACTTAGAATGATGGTTAATTTTATATAATAATGTTTAAAATTATGGTACATTTTGAATAATAATGCTTAGAATAATGGATAATTTTAAGTAATAATGCCTAGAATATTGGTTAATTTTAAAGAATAATACTTAAAATGATGGTTACTTTAAATAATAATGCTTAGAATAATGGTCGATTTTTAATCTGCTTTCTGGAAACAAATAATAGATGCGTTAAAATTAAACAAGTGATTCGATAGACTGCTGAAATTCATTGAACTAATAGAATAGAAAGTTACTAAAGCCAATTTGTCACATTAATTTCGCAATACATTCAGAAATGGGGGTAAGTCTTTAAACCTTTTAATATAAACAGCATTAGTGGCATAGAAAGAGAGCTAGTAGCGAGGCGCTCCGAAGTCTTTTAACCAACGTAGTGCATTTTGTAAACTTTTAAACAACTAAACTAAGTTATAAAGTTGTGCTTTGTCACTAAAAGCAGCCTTACAATGTGGACAGAAAAAAATTACGATAAATAAATAAACTTTTTAACATTTTCCTTTAGTTTCACAAGTTTTTCTGAGCACAATGTAAGTACAACTTGTAACAGAATAAACGCAATTCCTCTAAAGGAGTCATTGTACCCATAATTTCGAACAACTTTGACTAAGGGACCATTCCATTCAATTTTGTCTCTTAAGATACAGGTCTCCTAGTTTAAGAGACAGGGTTTTAAAATTTTGGATATATAGATATATTTTTTTGGTCACCTAAAAATGTTTGTGTTTGTAAAAAATGGTTAAGCATTTGGTTCCCTACCTCTCTTGTGATTAACCTGTGTCTATGTATTACTCTTGGATAAATAAACAATTTTATTTATTTATTCCCGAAATCGCCAAAAAAATCAGCTGTTCAGTACATCTTGTCGAGTTATGCGCACATAAATGTATGCGGCAGTCGATTTTTTTTTCGCAATTTCAGTGTTGGTCCCATAGTGAAAGTTGTTCGTAACAATGAGTTCAATGACCCCAAACGAGATATTAGGTTTATTCTGTAACAGGTTGTATAAGTATATTCATGTACACTTTTCATAGTAACACAAGCTTCTGCCAGCGATTTATAACGTATTGTACTAAAAGTATATTCTTATGTCCTGATTCCGTCTTTGGTATATCTACCCGTATATCTATCATTATGAAAAAAAAACCCAGTCTGACAAAAAAACTTCCAAAATTAAAGTTAGTTTAAACTATGTAGTGTTTTATTTGGAAGTCGGTTCTATTTTTTTTAAAAGGTTTTTATTTTTCACTTTTTAGTACATGAAAAATGCTCCTTAGACAAAAAAAACAACTGAGCCAATCTTAAAATTTTAGTAGGGTCACTTAAAAAGAGTTGCGCCAAATAAACGAAGAAAAGAATTATGTATATACAAGTGGGGAAAATATACGTCACAAAACGGCCATTGCTAAGCACAATGCCGCTAAAGCCTTTAAGGAATTATTGACAAACAAACATCTAAAAATATTAACTTTCACAATTCGATCTATGGACAGAATAAAAAAATAGAACCGACTTTCAAATAAAAGAAAGTCGGATCTATTTTTTTAAAAAAGGTTTTTATATTTCACTTTTTAGTACATGAAAAATGCTCATTAGACAAAAAAACTCCTGAGCCAATCTTAAAATTTCAGGAGGGTCACTTAAAAAGAGTTGCGCCAAATAAACGAGAAAATGAATTATGTATACACAAGTGGGGAAAATATATGTCACGTCCGCGCAAAACGGCCATTGCTAACCACAATGCTGCTAAAGCCTTTAAGGAATTATTGACAAACAAACATCTTAAAATATTAACTTTCACAATTTGATCTATGGAAAGGATATTTTCACAACACAAGTTCTTTTTCTATCACATTTTCTTTTCCATAAAACACTCTACGAACTTCTTACCAACAAAAATAATATAAACTTAATATTAACCTTTTTTTATTCAATAGTCTCTAACCTTCGTCAAACGGGTAATGCTACCTAACTCGACACGTACTTGGTTTAACAATTATTTATAGTCAACAAATATTTTATTAAAAAAATATTTTATAAAAGCAACAAGGATTTTATTTTAACATTACGGTTACACGTATAAGGAATTTTTACTGTCTGTGTCCGTGTGTCTGTGTTTTTGTGTTCCAATTTTCTATAATTATTTGAAAACATTGTTTTAATGAGGAGCTCGTTAGCCACGAGCTCCTCATAAAAACAATGTTTTCGTGCGCTCGTGGTAAATAATACCAGCAACACGGGTCGATCTTCAAGGTTAAGCAACGCTTGCCAAGGTTGTGGTCTGTGAATGGGTGACCATCTCAACATAACGAGTTTCCTCCGTGCCTCGGAAAGCACGTTAAGCCGTTGGTCCCGGCTGTCATTTGTAGATCTTTGGCAGTCGTTACGGATAGTCAGAAGCCAGTAAATCTGACTCCAGTGTTGCCATGAAGTACCGTGTTACCTAGTTAATGGGTTATGGAGGTCTGGTAGGCAGCCGCTCCTCGTAAAATACTAGTATTCAGCTAAATCCGGCTTGACTGGAAGCCGACCCCAATCTAGTTGGGAAAAGGCTAGGCAGATGATGATGATTGTTTTTTTTGTTCACTTTGATATAAATACATAATTTTACGCTAACGCAATATTCTTTCGCAATTTTTTTTCTAATATTAAAATATAATGAACACTTCTATTAAAACCCAAAATTTTAATGTGCTCACAAGACATTCGTCCGCATCGAAAACAATTTTTTTTTTATATACTTTCTCAATTAACAACGCTTATGAAATCAGATAAACTTATTATTCTGATGCTTACAGACAAGATTGCATACTTCAAATTAACTACATCGTACATATGGTTAATATGATAGAGTATTTTTTATCTAGTTTTATCTAGGGATTAACACGATGCAAAATTTTTCATTCACCAAGAGGAAAAAATCAGCAAAAATTCATTTCAAAATCCAAGCTCAAGAGATTTCGTGATAGCATCAGTTTTCAAATTAAACGAACCAAACGCCATGAAAAAGGACTAAAAAATCCGGTCAGATACAAGTTGGGTTCGCTTATGAAGGGTTTCGTAAGAATTTTGGAGCTTGAATCTGACTCACAATTATTGACCAGTGTTTTTTATTTCTTGTAATAATTTAGTGTTAGCACAATATACATAGAAAGCTTGATGGTTTCATAAACAACTAGCTTCTGCCAGTGGCTTTACCTGCGTTATCCCTAGGGAACATACTCTCGGGATAAAAAATAGCCTATGTGCTATTCTAGACTATAGTCTACCTTTGTGCCTTATTTCATGAAAATCGATTCGGGCGTTCTGACGTGAAAGAGCAACAAACATCCATCCTCACAAACTTTCGCATTTATAATATTAGTAGGATTATTATAGTAGGAAGTAGCATGTACTGCTATCATGTTTTAATAAAAAAAAGTAATGGATAAAAAAAAATATGAGAGAGCCCCCAATTTTAATTTATTATTTGTAGTTATGAAGTCCACGCTGTATATCCAAATATGTCCTATATATGTCCAAACAAATAAAAAATGCATTCATATCAAGTAAGTACGAAAAAGATACAGTCCTCTGGTACACAGACGGACAACTAAGTCCTATTATCAAGATTACGGTTTTCATCTTTCGAATACGGAACCCTAAAAAGTAGCCGTTAGTGGCTGAAGCTTACTCTCCGCTTTGAACTCGAAATTGGAGCAATTTAGCGTTATTTCATAGAATGCACTCGTTTTCCCTTCGGAAAGCCTTCGGATGGCTTTGTTTCGAGTCAACGCGCTTTGCTAGAGCGGCGAACCCAGATCTACTGTCATTTGTTTATTTTTTAACTGTTTTTGCTGTTTCAGATGCTTTTTCTTGTCAGCTTGTGTTTATATTGTGCGTATTTATTTTTAAAGTATGATTGTTTGACCGAAGTTATAATTTTTATCCGTAATAAAAAATCAAAATTAATCTTCGGGTAAAGATATTAGATTTTGTGGATCAAGTGAGTTAAAGAAAATATAGACGAAAAAAACATTAAATTAGGGCGAAACAATTATATTTATGGGATCCTAAGTTCTACATGAGCTAAAAATAACGTACGCCTAATATAAATATAAGAAAAAAGTAGCCTAATGCATCTGACGCGTAAAATTGAATTGTGATTCAATTTGCTACGATCTCGTAGCTGGTTGTAGCACAGTGCTAGGGCGTAGCAGCCTCGTAGCACTACGCTCGACGATACTTCATTAGTTTATTATAAGCTTTAACCTGTCAGTTGTTGGCACACGTGTGTGCCATTGGGCCTCAATGGAAATGAAGCTTAATGGCATCCCACATGCCATACCAAATCACGCAGTTAAAACTTCATTTTTTTTAAAAAACGTGGTGTTTAATATCCTATGGCCCCCGATCGACCATGAAACATGGCAGCCGCCGATTTTTTTACAATAAAACTATTAAATTGTAACCACAGGTTAAATCTTATTTACGACATGGCTTTAAAGGTTAAGGCTTCTATACATGCCAATGACCTTGTGCATACAAACGGAGCTGACTACACCACCACGCGCCACTCTGCTACCCGTGTTTTTTTTTTTATAATAAAACAAATACATATTTTTAAAAAGTAACAAAACCCAATTATTTTCCTTTGTATTGCAAAGCAGTAAATATTTTTTTAGTCATTTGTTAAAAAGGAAGGAGTAAAATGGTTTCATCTCAACGATTTGGAGGTTATTTGTTTTTTTTTTAATTATGAATATAGAAATTCTGACTAAACGTACGTTACGTATCTTATCATGTAGATTACTACCTATTTTTTCAGATATAATTTCTCAGTATATGCCGACGAAAAACTGCTTCATCTGCACGCTATTTTTAAGTTTTCTTACTTTGAAGTTTTCATTCAGTAGACGGAAAAGCGGATCGAATAATCAGTAACTGAGTTACCAACTACCTTAAAGAAAAAAACAGTTTTTTACCTAGGCGGGTTTTTTAACGTTTGTTTTGCTTTTTTAAGTTAAAATAATATAGGAGCTGCCTCGGCCCCCATATAATTATTTTATATTTTGTCGTTATAGCGGCAACAGAATACACACTCTTTGAAAATTTCAACCGTCTACCTAGCACCAGGGTTCCGTTCGTTACTTTTGGTATGAAACCCTAAAAATCCCTTTTTCACGTGCCATATAAAGTTTCCATTAAATGTCACCTGGGATGTAATCTGAAAGTGGTTTTGTTTACGAAGTGATGTATGGAACAATTTATCTTCCCACTTTAGGGGGATTTATACTCTGATATCATGATCGTAGGAAAAAGTGTTACGAAGCGATACATCGGTGTGATATTTTGTTATTCTACTGAAATAGATCGCCGTTTTCTTATTATGTTGAAACATTTTTTATTTGACTTTATTTTGATTATACTGTTAGTGTGACAGTTGTGTGGAATATTATATTATTATATTATATTATTATATTATTATACTGTTAGTGTAGTAAACATCCGTCCATCCGTCCGTCCAACCTTCCGTCTGTCAGCGGGCTGTATCTCGAGAACCGTAATAGGTAGATAGTTGAAATTTTCACAGATTGTATATTTCTATTGCCATTATGGCAACAAATAATAAGGTTTATGGTACAGAACCCTTCGTGTGCGAGTCAGACTCGCACTTGGCTTCTTTTTATTTCACTTTGTTACCTTTTTATCAAAGAAAATGCACAATACCGCTGGGGTTAGTAAGTCAAGAGTGAATAGGTTACTTCTAGGCAAGCGTGCTCCATCTTCGACCACATCATCGCTTACCACCTGGTGAGATGGATGTCAAGCCCGTGCCTATTAATAGTAAAAAATGTATTGAACTGGTTTTAATATAAAATCAATTTATTTAATTATGAATTGTCAGAAGTCAATAAATCTGACTCAAGTCTTGCCTTGAAGTACCGTGTTACCCAGTTAATGGGTTATGGAGGTCTGATAAGCAGCCGCTCCTCGTAAAATACTAGTATTCTGCTAAATCTGGCTTAACAAAAGCCGACCCCAATACAGTTGGGAAAAGGCTAGGCAGATGATGATGAACAAAGATACATTCATCAACAGTTTCTTCATCGCCAGACTAAAACATAAACAATAGAAAAACGGAATAATTACAGACATTATTAAGTTACTCTGCCACAGGCCACGTTAAGTGCTACAGGAAATTTGAGTCACCAATCTATCAAACTCTTGCGCCTAAGTGCTTCGGTGAAATATGACTGAAGCCTGAAAGCCTACCATTCAATACGATGAGATTTCTTTGCGTCTTTTATTTAAATATTCTTTGGTAAGGTAATGAGATTTTATTAAGGGTTAATTCATGAGCAAATTTACAGGTATTTTGAACATTTTAGGGTTCCGTACTAAAATGGTAATAAAAATTAAACCGTATGCTGTGACTTAGTCTATCCGTCTGTCACAGCTGGATATCTCAACAACTGCTAATGCTATTTACTTGAAATATGGAATAATTTTAGATGACGATGACCATTCATTACGATGAGATTTCTTTGCGTCTTTTATTTAAATTATCCTGTCTTCGTCTTTCGAGATTTAAATATTCACCTGTAGTAGCCCCGCTACACTTCGACTCACTCGCACATAGTTTAGCGCCATAGGAAAGAAAGAGACAGCACTATCTCCTTAGGCGCCCGATTACCCTACTACAACATTCCTCATTCGTTTCCGTGCGCGCGCGGCTACCGCACATAGTGAAAGATATTTTTTTCGTTTTTTCGTGTTTTATTGGTGTACAGTTCTAGAAACTTAAGAAATGCCAAAGAGGAGGCATAAAGAAACTAAAGAAGATAAATGGCGAAGGAAATTGAAGAAATATGAACAAAAATTGACCAAGGAAAGACGACGTAATATAAGTGTGTCAATTGAAGGTTTGTACCTACTACCTACATAATTTTAGTGTTTATTGTTATTGTGCAAAACAATGTATTCTATGGTATAAAATACAACGCCTAAATTTATAATTCTTTGTAATGGTACCTTAGATCTAACACGAGATGTTAGACGGTACACTAAACTTTCAAGTCAATACGAGATATTGACCTATTGTTTTATTTATATTTTTAAGAGTCAGTACGAGATATTGACCTATTGTTTTATTTATATTTTTAAGAGTCAGTACGAGATATTGACCTACTGTATTTTATTAGAGTTAATACGAGATATTAACCAAAGATATCGTTCCAAAATTTCTGGAATCGGACAGTGGTGCATCTAGGCCTTCGTCTCCTGACCGCTCGCCTACGCCGACGGCGACGGCTGCGGTGGCAGATGACATACCCGCTGACTCAGCAAGGCCATTGGAAGAGCCAGGCATTCCTGCGCGCTTTGCCTCACCCGTGCCACCCGCACTTTCTACCACGGGGGGAAATGCATCACAGCCAGTTGACTTCCAGGGTGTGACAGCCCCGGCCGATGACGCTAATTATGAATGACGATAGTGTTCCTCCTATCGCAGATCCTGAGCTCTTAAGGGCTCAAGGGGATTTCGAACCTGAAACTGCCGATTGGGGTCCAGATATTGTAGCTGATTTATCGAAGCGATGGGATCCTATCCTTAAGGATGGCCTTAAAAAGGAAACACGAGAGGAACTAAAAAAAAAAAAAAAAAAAATACCTACTTCCAAAAAACTGTCCCTTAATTAAAGCTCTAGTTCTTAATCCTGAAATAACGGCTATGCTAAATAAGTCTGCAACGTGACGTAAGGATTCAGAAGAAGCAATCGCAAAGGGGATGCATCCTGACTATCTTAGGAAGGACAATGTCAGGTATATTGACCAAATCCAGTGAAACTACCGACATCCTTCGTCTTCTTACAGACGCGACAAGGCTGTTGTCCGATTCTCATTATTTAGAGACTGAGACTAGAAGATCTCTTGTCACTCCAATGGTTGACAAGACCTTTTTAGAGCCTTTTAAGGATAGAAAAAGAGACAGTCATGTTTTTGGTGAGAAATTAGGAGAATTTATTAAATCTTCGCGTGGAATACAGAAGACAGGCAAGCTTATTCAGTCCGCAACTCAAACGTGCACTTTAAACTACAAAGGCCCGCCGTTACGCCAATCTTATCACCGCAACGTTCGTGGGCAGCCGAGACGCGGCGGCGGGACCAAGCCAGGATCGAACTACCGCCGCCGCGGGACAGTGCAGGCGATGACCCGTGCTCCACGAGGGTCGCCCCCTCACAAGCACTCTGCATCACGCCACAAGCCAGCGGGAGCGGCCCCCACTACGAACAGTAACTTCTCAGGTATACTCTCATGCTGGTCGCTTAAAGTATTATATTGAAGCTTGGAAAAAGATTACTAATGACAAAACTATCCTTGAGACCATTTCTGGTTATAGAATATCCTTTCTTAAGCATCCTGTACAGCATCCGAGTATGAAAGACTCGAAAGACGACAGGTTTTACATTAAACAAGAATTGAATCGTTTGTTGCAAGCAAATGTCATACGCAAATGTAATCCTACCCGCGGTCATTTTGTATCTAGTATTTTTATTATTCCTAAAAGTAATGGTGAAAAACGTTTAATTTTAATTTAAAAAAAAAAAAAATTAAATAAATTTGTCGATGTTAGCCATTTTAAGATGGAAAATGTTAGGACAGCTGTCAAATTAATGACAAATGACTGCTATATGGTTAACTTGGACTTGAAAGAAGCATACTTTTTGATACCTATTCACAATGATCATGTAGAGTTTTTTACGAATTTTTGGGTTTACCTTTTGGATTGAGCTCAGCTCCTTATGCTTTTACAAAACTTATGAAACCAGTTTCATTTTTTTTTGCGATCTCGAGGTTTTAAATCTGTATTCTACTTAGATGACAGTTGTTACTTAATACTTTCATAACATTAATGAAAGCATTAAGTGCCTAATGAACTTAGGATTTGTTATAAACTATGAGAAGAGTTCACTGGTACCAAGCCAATGTTGTCAGTTTTTAGGTTTTAATTTAAACTCTAAAAGACATGACCCTAGAGCTCCCTTTAAAGAAAAGACATGACATCTTGTCACGTACCGAAAATATGCTAGTTACGTCGAGAATCACTATTCGTGCTTTCGCTCGCTACTTAGGTACACTGACAGCTGCTTGCCCAGCTGTTGCGTATAGTTGGTTGTATACAAAATCTTTAGAGCGGACCAAACATCTAGCCTTATTGGATAATGACGATTATGACAAGATGATGACTGTTCCAAATAGTTTACGAGTTGATTTGACTTGGTGGAAACCTTCAATTTGAAACACGAATAACCCCATCAGACCAGTGTCGTTTGCATTAGAGATCTTTAGTGATGCATCTAGTATCGGCTGGGGTGCAGCCTCTGGGGGACAGAGTATAGGCGGTTCGTGGACGGAAGAGGAGCTTTCTTGTCATATTAACTATTTGGAGCTCTTTGCAGCCTATTTTGGACTTAAATCTTTCACGAACAAGGTCTCGAATTGTCACATTCTCCTACGTACTGACAATACTACGGCGATCGCTTACATAAATAGAATGGGTGGAGTGCAATACCCACATCTCAATGATATTGCCCGTAGAATATGGACGTGGTGTGAAGAACGTCAGATATTCCTTTTTGCCTCTTACATAGCGTCATACCAGAATATTGAAGCAGACACAGAGTTAAGAAATATTGATATTGAGTGGGAATTGCACTCTACAGCATTTGACACTATTGTTACAAAATTTGGTAAACCTGAGATCGACATTTTTGCATCGAGAACGAATGCTAAATGTAAAAAATATATATCATGGAAGCGCGATCCCTATGCATACAACGTGGACGCTTTTACTATTACATGGATTATGTTCTTTTATGCATTTCCACCATTTTCACTCATTTTAAAGGTTCTTCAAAAGATTGTTACTGATGAGGCAACCGGTATAATTGTAGTGCCTCATTGGCCATCTCAAGCATGGTTCCCAGTATTCAAATCGCTTGCTGTAAGTGAAATATTGATATTTCCTCCGGATAAATTTTTATTATCATCTAATTTCAGGGAAACTCATCCTCTGCATCGCCACATTTCCCTGGCGGCGACTATATTATCCGGGAAGCCTTCGCGCGATTGCAGATCCCTCAATCAGCACTGACTATAATGACGTTGTCTATTTCTGGGAGCACTAAAACGCAATATACTTCTAGCTTTAAACAGTGGTGGTTATACTATCACGATAAGGGATTCGATCCGTTCCAGATCGGAGTACATGATTTGTTAGACTTTTTGTCTCAATGTTTCACAAATGGTTCCACGTATGGAACATATTGAACAATCACCGTTCGGCTTTATCACTTATTTCCGGAAATAATGTGGCACAAGACGAACTTGTCAAAAGATTCTTTAGGGGAGTATTTAAGTTCAAGCCTTCCTTCCCTAAGTATAATTGTACATGGAACCCCAATATCGTACTTAATTATTTTGGTGATTTATACCCCAGCGATAATTTAAGTTTGGAGCAGTTGAGCAAGAAATTGGTTGTATTATTGGCATTGTCAACAGGCCAAAGATGTCAGACGCTCTCATTGATTAGATTGCCCAATATTATGATCAATCAAGACAAGGTTTTAATTACTATTACTGGTTTGATTAAGACATCTGGTATAGGTAAATCCCAACCAATTCTTGACCTTCCCTTTTTTCGACAGCGACCTGCAATCTGCCCTGCAGAGACTTTAATAGCTTACATGAATGTTACATCCACCAAAAGAAGTACTGTAGATAATAAATTGATTGTAACTTTTAGAAAACCTCATCATGCAGCATCTTCGCAAACTATAGGGCGATGGATAAAACAGGGTTTGGCTGCTAGTGGCATCGACACTGAAATATTCAGTGCCCATAGCACTCGTCATGCATCGTCTTCTGCTGCACATCAAGCAGGAATCAGTGTTGATGTCATTAGGATAACCGCTGGGTCGTCAGATCAATCTGCCACCTTTGCTTATTTTTATAATCGGCCAATGGCTCAAACAAATTGTGAATTTGAAAACGCTGTTCTCGGTACTCAGTAAGGAAGTTCTGTTTATTTCTTTGGTTATAATCCTTTAAGTTATTTTTTTTTGTGTGTTTGTTAATTAAAATAAGAATACATGTATTTTTCAATATCGTCCTACCTATAACATTGCAAATGTCTATCTCTAAACATCTACAGGTGAATATTTAAATCTCGAAAGACGAAGACAGGATAATTTAATAATCAAACGAACTTACCTGAAGTGAAGTTCGATTTTAATTATCCTGTCTTCGTCGAAGAGATTTAAGGTCCCTCCCGACCCTGACATTCAGGTGGACCTTTCATTTCCCTAAACAATGTTATAGTTCGTCTAGTAGACCGGTACTCTGAACCGAATGAGGAATGTTGTAGTAGGGTAATCGGGCGCCTAAGGAGATAGTGCTGTCTCTTTCTTTCCTATGGCGCTAAACTATGTGCGAGTGAGTCGAAGTGTAGCGGGGCTACTACAGGTGAATATTTAAATCTCTTCGACGAAGACAGGATAATTAAAATCGAACTTCACTTCAGGTAAGTTCGTTTGATTATTAAATACTCTTTGGTATGTTAATGAGATTTTATTAGGGTTTGATTCATGAGTGAATTTACAGGTATTTTGAACTTTTTAGGGTTCTGTACTAAAATGGTAATACAAATGAAACCGTATGCTGTGACTTAGTCTGTCCGTCTGTCACAGTTGTATATCTCAAGAACTGCTAATGCTATTAACTTGAACTTGCGACTGAAATGGGATCTTAATAATTCGAAGTGGGACTACAATGGCATGTGAGGTATCATATAAAAGAACGCTACTCGTATTTACACATTCTCAACCATTTTTTTTTCGTGCGCAAGTCCGACTCGTTATATATATCGACTCGTTATAAGATATATAGATATTGAGCTGAAGAGATTGTTTGTTTGCTTAAACACGCTAATCTCAGAAACTACTGGGCCCTGTTTAATAAACGTTACAATCCGACAATTTTGTCAATTATTTATAAAATTGTTAAATTGTATGACAAGTGCTGTTCAATAAAACTTACAATTATGTAAGAATTTTACATGTAAAATCCTAACAAGTAGTACCATTAAAAGTGCTGTTTAATAAAAGTTTACATGTGTAGTAAACACCTGTAGATTTAGATGATAATATCGTTCCTACAAATGTGTAATAGTAAGTTACAAATTACATAAAATGTAAGTTTTTGTTGAAGATTCTTAAATTGAGAGTAGATTTCATAAATCTTAGAATTTTAAATATTTGAAAATAGGTTTTAGCATTTGATTTATAGAACACTTTTCTGTTTTTAGGGTTCCGTACCCAAGGGGTAACCAACGGAACCCTATTATTAAGCCTCTGCTGTCCGACCGTCTGTCCGTTTGTCTGTCAGAGGGTTGTATCTTAAGAACCGTAACAAGTAGACAATTGAATTTTTCACGGATCGTGTAGTGCCGCTACAGCAACAAATAATAACAAAAAATATAAAAGAAAAATTAAAGGGGGCTCTCATATAAGAAACTTGTTTATGGTACGGAAACTTTCGTGTGAGTATCCGACTCGCATTTGGTCGGTTTTATTATTCAAAATGAAAGTCATGGAGCACTATATCCAAATCACAATTCTGTCTAATATGCATCATCACTACCTATTGTCACTACACACTTTCACTACCTCGTAGTTGTTAGTACCATTTTTATTAAATTTCTTCACTTAATAAATTGAGATACGAAATTGTAAAGTTCTGACACAAGGTGAGTCCACCTGTCAGTATTGTAAAATGTAGAACACATTTTACAAAATATGTAAACTTGTAATTACAATTATGCGATCAATAAAACAGTTTTCCTTACAAATATGTTAATTGTCACCTGTAAAGAGAAAATGTTTATTAAACAGAAATATATTAAATTGTAGCTACAATTTTACAAATTTGTAAATTTGTAAGTTGTATTCTTTATAAAACAGAAACTTGTAGATTTGTAACTTGTAAAATACAATTACAATTTGTAACGTTTATTAAACAGGGCCCTGATCCGATTTGAAAAAATATTTCAGTGTTAAATAGGCTATTTACTGAAGAAGGTTATAGGCTATATATCATCACGTTAATTCCAATAGGAGCGGAGCAGACGAAGTTGCGCGGGTCAGCTTGTGTAAGAATAAAATTGTAAAGAATAACAGTAGTAAAGGCTTATGTTATTTTTGTTTACTTATTTTATATGTTAAGTATGTGATAGTAATACTGCTTACTAACACATTGTATTTCCGAATAGTTAAAGAAATCAGTTTCATTGTTGATTCGAGAAATGTCTGAATACATCTTGGAATCAATTTAAAAACCAAGCTTTCAAATCATACCCTTACACCTGAATATAAGCTTGCTGAATAACTTAAGATTCCTATTTTGTTTTGCTTTTCAGCGCAAAATAAATACATAAAAACTTACTAATCATTTGTCATCACCATTATTTTCATAAACTTTGGTAAAGTTTTTAGGTATTTCAAAGGTAAGCAAAGGGATAGAAATGCATAAATCCTCGTGATTAGACATAACATCAATAATAATGTGTCTAAGCAATGGTATTGACAGCAGACAACATCACAATTCGTCCATAACCATTCATGACCAAATGGCCAACTCAAAGTCACTTCAACATCACCTCACTTCAACCAATCGAGTTTAAATAGTACCACAAAATCTGTTACACAATACGTAAGGAAATCCAATATTGCACGGGTGTAGTTCAGTGAAGAACAAGACAGGCACTCGTACAAGTCAGCCCCGACTTACAAGTTACTAGTCGAATCACTTAGCAACTTCTCTGTCGACTGATAAGTTTGTGACTATATCGATATTGACGAAGTAGAATATGAAATAGTCGAAGAGTTGATAGTTTTAAAGTTGTACAAGATTTTGTGAATAGAATTTAAGTTCTGTTCGGTGGTTTCTTGTTAAATGATTTTAATGAGATGCAACTCTTGAAAGCATTTAATGGAATACTATACATCGACTCTATTCATAAAAACTTTTTTACTTTTTATACTTTGGTTTGGTTTGGTTTTTTTTTTTTTTACTTTGGTTTAAATGCTGGGCGGGAAATTTCAAACTGTAACCGATGGTCTACCGATCGAATATCTACTACTAACACAAATCTGATCATTGATTTTGAGCGTAAATCGCGTTTGAGATTGACTGTGTACTGGCCTTAGAACTTAACGACTGAGTTTGGTTGGTTGGCAATCGGTATATATGTCGAGACTTCCTGCCCTGATTTTTATTAGATTATTTTCTTATAAAGAGAATTCGAATTAAGAATCTGCTAAACAGGATTTAGTGAAAGATTACAAGGTCGATCACCAACTAGCTGGACTGACCTGATACAAAAAAAAAACCGAGTTCTATGGTCCAGTGTACACGTAACGTGACCAACCGACAGAAATGGAAGTGCATCGCTGAGAGAGCAATCCTCGAGAAAGTCGATGACCTACCGATCATCTCTCCATGTACCTCATCTGTGCAACCACGACCACTCTGACAAGAGTGTCCGACTAAGAAAAAGAAGAATATCTATGTAGTGAATGATGTTAAAAAATATATTTGTTTCTTTATTAGTTCAAAAGTTAAAGTAACTGCATTAGTTGCAATGTCATTCGCACGCTGCTAAACGAAGTAGGAAATAGGAGATGAAAAATCTCGCTTTTGCTCTGAAAAACGAGTGACGTATTTAAATAAAATATTCAAATAAAAACCTTTTGCTATACTGAGATGTTAAATAGTGGACGACGATGTTCGATTTATTTAATGCTGCTGATTTATTCAATCGGTTGAACGTTGAATGTTGAAATCAAATGTAAAATGAAAACCTGTAATAATGTTAATTTCTGTCTAATGTTATGTCAAAGTTTAAAAGTTGTGTACCTCTGTAAGTGTCATTTTTAGATGGATCAGAGCAATATACATTATTAATGTTTTTTTTTTGTTAAAATATCGTTGGTGTTTCTCAATAAATAAATTAATTGCTAATGATTTATTTTCTCCAACTTCTGACCATAAATTATAACCATAAGAAAAATCTTTATTGTTTTCTAAAATTACAACAAAAAAAAATATAAAATAGGCTGCTATAATTTAAAAATTAATAAGTTTGTATTCGTGGAACAAGTAATTTTAAAATTCACCCGATTTTTTAATTAACGTTTTTGTAATCAATGTTAGATAGTTTAGCAAAAAATGAAAATATTTATATTTTTAAAGCTTTCTTGAAATCGCCGAAAGAACGGTAAAATAACTAACATTCGAAAACTGGAAAAATAAACTAAACTACTCACTAACCTGTGGTGTAAAGTTGGGTGGTTGCAGTGGATTGCAGACAGGTGGCGCCGCGGTGCTTCCATAGTGTTGCTGGTACGATGACGTCAAGATCTTCTTGTGCGCAGACGCATGCGCGCGGTATGCGCTCACACTCAATTTCATTATTCAAATTATTTTAAACTGTATCACTTTTTAGTTGAGGTCGATTTTGAATTGTATTCACTTATTTGTTTTTTCTAATACTTTTTTTTGCTTCGTTATTTTTAAGCACTTGTTTCGTTACTTATATAATAAGAACACAGTCACTTGCACATTCTATTGTAAAACGAATATATTTCTTTGTTATGAATCTCTACACACAACCGATGTTTTGAATTGGCCCATGTTCCCATCTGAAACAAAAGAAAGATAACGTTTAGTTTGATAGATTAAAAAGCAAATAAAATAAAAAAAAAACTGTAAAAATATTACACTTAACATAAATAATTTTTGAGCCTTGTTTTAAATACGATTAAAAATTATTCGTGATCGGAATACGGTATGTACGTGTATATAGAAAAGTATCCAATTCCGAGATATTATAAAAAATACTTCTATTGCATCTTTATCTATTGACAAAACGCTGCAATATTTATAATTCCTGACTTCAACAAAAACTTATCAAACATCTTATCTTAAGCAAGTCATTTGCAAGATAACTTTTTTTTTATCAATATAGTGTCATAAATATACGAGTTACAATAAAGCTCTTTTATTAAGACTAAAAATACTCCAACAAAAATAAAGACGTACGTAATAAAGACTATTCTATTCTAAAGGCATAGCTGTGCGGTTATCTCTAAAGATCGTAACAGTTCTATTTATTTTTTTTAAATTACTTCCCCAAAACCTAAATTTTCAATTCCAATTTTATTGCCAATCATCCTGACATAATCCCTTGCCCGCAATAAACCCAAGATGTCGGGTCAGCATCAACGATTGGCTCTCATGAAACTGAGTCTTTATTATTTTTAGAACTGAAACGAGTAATAAAAGTTTTATTCCTGTCTGTTCTGCCACCCTGGTACCATTGACTTAATGACTGGCGTTAGGGTCTCACTTAACCCTAATTCCCAAGAGCTGAATTACAGCTAATCACTGAATTTAACGACGAGGTTAAGTCAGAAGATGAGAGTGATTTCTATTTAAATTAAACATATATATTGTTGATTTAACTCATGTGACAATCTCTGGATATAGAAACAGGTAGGTGCAGGGTGACTTTTCACTTGCCAGAGTGGCAGATTTGTTCGAAAGAGTCACCGCGGCCCTGAAGCGCAAAAAGCACTAAGATGAACACTGATGGGTTTTAGTCCATAAGAGTCTGACACTCCCTTCTGCTCAGCCCCGAGTGGGAGATGATATTTGGTGATATCCCTTCCTTTAAAAAAATTACTTTTTATTCATTGATTATTTTTCAGTAGGATCTACCTTGAAAAAGTAAGTAATAATATAAATTAATAAAAACATTAATTATTACGGGAACGACTGTGAACTAAAAAAGGGAGCAAAATAAATTAAAATGAACTTTTTAGATTATGATCGAGACTTAAATAACCCAAAACCAATTTATTCTGTTGTGGGACCATTTTTTTCCATTTTTACCTAGTTCTGATTTTTGGCCTAAAACGTGCAAAAATCCTTTTAAAAATTCCCTCGAAACAAACAGCTTTACACGATTAACACAACCTCCTTTACTCAGCCAATCTCGTTGATAAACAAATACGAAAATTCGCAGAATGTAACCCAATGCTTTACAATCAGCCGTACAAGAGCTAGCTTCAATTTACTTTATTTTCTTCACTCATTTCTCTCGGTTTTGCTCAGTAGAGCCATAAAATAGATAGGAACAGAAGGTCGGCTTATCGATATTAATGAA
This sequence comes from Lacanobia oleracea, assembly GCA_950371165.1. Lineage (NCBI taxonomy): Eukaryota > Metazoa > Arthropoda > Insecta > Lepidoptera > Noctuidae > Lacanobia > Lacanobia oleracea. Next base: position 19,318,731 of record OX493406.1, read on the forward strand.
AACGCGCACATACACATAGACAATAGGGAAGATGCAAATACAGAATTTATGAGAATGTTGTCAGTAAAATGATAAAAAAGTATAAAATAAAGGCCATTGCAACGTTTTTATTTTGGTTAATATCGATTTTTAACAAAAATAATGAATTAAAGTAACGTGAAACGGAAGGTATTTAAAAACAACAATCAGCGTTTAGTGGCGTATCTGCTGTTATGCCGACGAAAAGGCAACCTTATGTCTTTGAGTTAGGGACAGTTCTTGACCAATGATAGGTACGAGTGACGTCATCGTCCGTTTTCGCGCGAACCTTTAAACTGTCGGTTTAAAAACGCAATTTTGGCAATAAATTAAAGCGTTTTCATTTCTTATTTATGTGGTGGTCTATTCTAGATGGAGTTCTTTAAAATTATAGCATAAATGGAAATATGGAAATATTGCATGTTCCTTATTAGACATGGTTCAAGCACAGCGACTCGCATTTTTTGAGAATTCCGTAGCTACCCACGCGTTTATGAGTGCCTGGTATCTGCGAATATTTTCGCTCGTTATACAGAACCTAGTTTTAAAATGTTAGATAGGCACAGGCAGTCGCTCGATTCAATTCGAAAGCAATTTGAGATCTCCATACGCTTACGCGTTTATGAATGCTTGGTATTTGCTTGGTTTTTTTTTCGCTGTTGGAGTTAACCTTCTTTACTTGTTAGTGAAACAAGGTTCCACAAAAATGTACATCACAACTCAACAGTGATCCTATTTTATATTTACTTGGTTACTAGATTCTACTATGTATTCTCTCATCGTGTCTGTTGATGGCCGGCTGCAAGATTTGTCTGAAAAATGGTGCTGCAGTCTTTCTTATTTTGTTTGACCTCGAGAGAAAATGTACTAGATTGTTTTAGTGTGATTACATTGGTATATTTGTGGGAGCCTGCTAAATATGACACAAGCCTCTTGCGCCACCGTTGACGGACGAGTGGTATTTACATACTGCTGCTGCTACTGTTGCTGCTGGCTCTATATTGTTTCAATAGAAACCTAAAATGTATATTTACGAATATGTCTATATTCACATATGTAGAATTGGTGGCCATAAACTCCTAAGATTAATAGGAATTTTTAAAATATGTTTAAATGTGATTGTATTACTAATGGGTAAAACCGTGCTGCAAATAGCTCTTCAGACAATACAAACCTGTTGTATTATACTGTACTTATTTTAACATAGGATATTAAATATCCTATTTTTTTTTATAATGTGTAATATATATTTTTTTTTATTAATTTAACTGTTCATAAATATATATTATTTTAATGAATGTGTAGTAGTAATTGGAAGGTGAAGTGGGCTGCCGTCGTACGAAGACTAAAATTACATCGTGTATATCTGTATAAATGAAAGATGCTAGAAGCCTACTACATCCGATTTATTATATTGTTATACAGTGCTAGTTTTATGAATGATTTTGAATTAAATTTGTTATTGGGTTTGAATTTGACTGTAATGTATTATTTTATAATTAATTTATATTTGTTTGTTATTTAATTTTTATTAATTTGTTATTAACTTTTTATTTTAATTTAGTTTGACTTAATATATTAATATTATTATAATTATTTAATTACTGTGACTGACAAGATTGACATATTTTATTTTGTGTTTAGTAATTATCTTAAAATATTTCCATACCCATATGATGATTAAACATGGAGAACATTATTACTTACTTATAAAAAAAAACATCAATGTATATTTATTTTGCAAATAAATTCATTATTTCTGATTTCTTAAATGACAAATTTTTGATAATTTAATATGTACTTGTTTAGTTTTATTCATTTCATTGTTTTAATTAATTTTAGAGTAATAATATTGATGAATTTTAATGTATTTAGACACGAGAGATAGTAGTGATTAATGATAATGTATTTTTGAATGATCAATGTGCCGTGCCCACTGCCACTTCAGTTTGGCGATACTTCGGACTATGCCCTTTTGATGATCCTATTTTATATTTACTTGGTTACTAGATTCTACTATGTATTCTCTCATCGTGTCTGTTGATGGCCGGCTGCAAGATTTGTCTGAAAAATGGTGCTGCAGTCTTTCTTATTTTGTTTGACCTCGTGAGAAAATGTACTAGATTGTTTTAGTGTGAATACATTGATATATTTGTGGGAGCCTGCTAAATATGACACAAGCCTCTTGCGCCACCGTTGACGGACGAGTGGTATTTACATACTGCTGCTGCTGCTGTTGCTGCTGGCTCTATATTATTTCAATAGAAACCTAAAATGTATATTTACGAATATGTCTATATTCACATATGTAGAATTGGTGGCAATAAACTCCTAAGATTAATAGGAATTTTTAAAATATGTTTAAATGTGATTGTATTACTAATGGGTAAAACCGTGCTGCAAATAGCTCTTCAGACAATACAACCTGTTGTATTATACTGTACTTATTTTAACATAGGATATTAAATATCCTATGTTAAAATCACAACCCTGTGATGAGACTTGGCAAGACTGGTCTCAGATTCCCTTGTTTTTGTTTGCGTGTAACTACAGTCAAAGATCTCCAATTGACATACGGAACCTTCCGTGCCAATTCAGAAAGCACGTTAAGCAACTTGCTTTCTGGCATGGCACGGAAAAGTCTCGGTACGCTAAAATAGATACCGATCCACAGATCGACCTTGGTCAGCGTTATTTAACCTTGGGGCACTAGTCTCACCGCCGGCGAGGAAACGTGTAGCTATCGACCATTTGCTCGCTGAGGAAAGGGACAAAAAACATAGATCTCGTGTGAGTAAAAGAGACGTATTCATTCATAGTTGATAGCTGGCTGTTCACACTGCCGGCGAGCGGCTTTTACCTCAAATTGATTGCAGCGATAAGAGCTATCAAAGATTGTACTCGCTCAGCGACACTCGCTCGGCGATGCTCGGTTGACGATCGGAACTCACCAAACATCGGTAATTTCTACCTATAGTGCGGGCTGGAGCGAGTATTGTGAGTAAAAGCCCGTCGCGCTAAAGCACTCGCTGAAAGCCGAGCGTCAAAACTATCGAAACTGTTCACTCGCTACTCGCTGATCGCCAACTGTTTCGAGTTTGAAGCTTTACTCGCTACTCGCTGATCGCCGACGGTGAGACAAGTGCCTGAAGATCGACCGCTATTTGGCAGCCGGGACCACCGGTTCATACGTGCCTTCCGAAACACGGAATCTTCTTACGTAATACTCAATAATTATCATGTTAAGCAGAAATAACTCATCTCTCAATACCACTTAATTTTGAAGGTCAAGGTCATTGACACTGACAACTGTGTATAAAATTTAACGCTCAAAATTATAAGGGCGTTAAATGCTTATCGCGGAAATAAATTAATTCAGAATTTAATTAAGAGTAAATCTTGTGCCTGGTGTTAATTGTGTACTAAAGTCTTCCCAGCTGATAATTTATATGTATAAGGATTAACAGTAGGTAATCTCATAATGGGGTAGGTACAGAAAATCTCTTGATAATGTGTCGTGTTTTAATCAGGTTTTATATCACAAGAGTGGAAATTAATCACCGATATTATTTTGAAAGAGAAGTGAGTATTTTTTTTTTTTTACAAAATTATGAACGGTAAGTTATTAATAAAATGTATACCTAGTCATTCGATGCACAGGACTGATCGTTATGGCGACGCTTAGGGGAGGCCTATGTCCAGCAGTGGACGTCTTTCGGCTGATATGATGATGATGCCTAGTCATTTAATAATAACGGAATATTTTAGGTATATTATTTGATCAAATCAAGTCGTTTTTCTATCGATAAACATTTTTATTTAAACTAGGCGTATCGTTTGTAATCTGTCTAAATTTATCTTTCCGTTTTGTAACATTTTACAACTGTCTTCGAAAAAAAGTTTTGTGTGCCACTTTATTCGTCTTACAAAGACGGCCCACTTAATGTACCCAATATAAACTAACCCAGCCGCAATCATTTTATTAAAATAAATCACTAAGATTATAGGTACAACAAAAATAAATAATGCATTAAATTATTACGAAACACCCTGGTCATAATGTTTACATATCATAATAATATCGCCGTTAAATTCCTCGCCATACTAAGAACATAAAGCTCGGACTGCTCTTGATCCTGACTCTTTCAAACTAGGTGATGCGTCATGGTTTTTTTTTTATAATGTGTAATATATTTTTTTTTTATTAATTTAACTGTTCATAAATATATATTATTTTAATGAATGTGTACCTAGTAGTAATTGGAAGATGAAGTGGGCTGCCGTAGTACGAAGACTAAAATTACATCGTGTATATCTGTATAAATGCAAGATGCTAAAAGCCTACGAGTACTACATCCGATTTATTATATTGTTATACAGTGCTAGTTTTATGAAGGATTTTGAATTAAATTTGTTATTGGGTTTGACTGTAATGTATTATTTTATAATTAATTTATATTTTTTTGTTATTTAATTTTCATTATTTTGTATTATAATTTGTTATTGACTTTTTATTTTAATTTAGTTTGACATAATATATTAATATTATTATAATTATTTAATTACTGTGACTGACAAGATTGACATATTTTATTTTGTGTTTAGTAATTATCTTAAAATATTGCCATACCCATATGATGATTAAACATGGAGAACATTATTACTTACTTATAAAAAAAAAAACATCAATGTATATTTATTTTGCAAATAAATTCATTATTTATGATTTCTTAAATGACAAATTTTTGATAATTTAATATGTACCTGTTTAGTTTTATTCATTTCATTGTTTTAATTAAGTTTAGAGTAATAATATTGTTGAAATTTAATGTATTTAGACACGAGAGATAGTAGTGACTAATGATAATGTATTTTTGAATGATAAAATTGATTTGAATTATATTAATTAATTTAAAAAATATAGATTATTGATATTGTACGCCCTATGGATATGTTACAACGGTCTACATAATATGATTTGGATAAGAACTACTTTTAAACCTGTGGACAAACAATAAATTATTTTGATTTTGGTTTTGATGTCATTTACGCACAGTACTATGATTTTTTTTTACTTACTTAGAGAATATACAAATATCTGGACTTCTCCTGGACCGAGGATCACATAATTTAAGCATATCTTCCTCAAATTCCAAAAGGTTAAGGAAACACCTCAGAAAACCCAAAAACTTCATCATAAATTCTATGACATTTAATGTGTTAACCACTGTTACTCTAAATTAAACCTTATGACTATCTCATAAGAGTTACATGACGTGCCCCACATAAATGTTTAAGTTATGTTCGTGGGAAAGGTCAACCGTTTCTTTAGGCATACATTAGAAAATCAGATTTTCTCTTCACTTCTGAGAGTGATGGTGGTAATGTAAAATGTATGCAACATTTAAACAACGTACTTCAGCAGGGGTTCTCAATCTTTTTTTACTGCGACTCTCTCTCTTTACATGCTATATTTTTTGTAACGCCATCGTAAAAGAAGTTGTCTAGGTAAGTTTAGTTTCATTTGGGAAAACGAGAAGATACGTATACCAACGTTCAATTAATAAGACGGATAAGCTTGTTTTTCTGATTAAAGTTCACTAAAAAATATCGTATGCATGCTCAAATCATATCTTGAACAGAATCTTGCACTAAAACATATTATTTATATTTTTCTTCTCTAAATATTAAAATCTGCTGAAATTAATTTTATTCGCCAGTTGAAGCATATACGTTTCATTTCCGTGGCAAATAGGCAAGCGTTGCTTAATTTTGAAGATCGACCCGAGCAGCTATTATTCTTTGCCACAAGCTCCTCAAAAGCGATAGTGAATGTCGTCTTATATAGCTTCGTCTCTCTCCCATACTGGAACCATGATTGGGAGTCATAGCAAGGCTAAACTTTGACAAAATGAAAATGTGTAGCGAAATAGCTCAGTTATAACCTAACTGAAATTCATCCTGTCTGCTATAAAATCTAAACAATGGCAATCTTGAACGACATAAATAAGCTCTCAGTAATAACTTAGGACAATCTTTGTCCTTTATGGGCAATAAGTTAGGCTCTGACAGCAAACTACTACAAGCCAATTTTTAGTCCCTATTTTGTTAAACAAGAAGAATATCCTCCTGGCTTTTATGGTCTGCGTGTGGTTGTTATTTTAAAATACACTACATCACGTAGTACACCTATATTATGATAGATAAGTTTGATTCCCATGCCAAAAGCAATCCAATTTAAATACAACATAAAACTCAAGGCCCACATTACGTTTACAGGACAAAAAACAAACACAACAAAGTATTTATTTATTTTTAAAAGTTAAAAAGAGTGTACTTTGCGGCTATTGCTATCAACCATTCATAAATCCAGTTTCTGGGCTGCTAAATAATTGCAAATTGGATGACATTCTGAAGTCTGCCTAAATTCCAAAATGTCTGAACCAGTACCCCCTCTATAAGTTATAGACTATTAACAGTATGTTTTGCCCACCATGACTGAGCTGAGACGAGGACGTTCACGCAGGAGACTGTGAACAGGCTTAGAGTTGTGCCACACCTAGCGTTACATGCTTGGCATAGGTGCGTCTAACAGATCGAGTTTTTTCGATCTAACAGATTTTCGACATCGCAAAAAGAATTACGGAACTTAAAGAGCTAGGCAGTACGTCTAGCTAGCCGCGGTGATGATAGGTGGGGTAAGGCAGTGATCGAGTGGCGTCTGAAGACTGGAAGAAGTGTTGATCGGCCGGCGGCGAGATGGGCGGACGTCGTTGTTGCCATCGCGGGTAGAACCTGAATGAAGCTGGCACAGGAACGTGGCGATTGGTACAATAAGAGAAAGGCTTTAATGCTCAGCAGTAGGCAAAGTCGAGCTGTGAGTGATGATGATGAAGTTACTGCAAAATTCCAGGAGGAAAAACCCTATTACTCTTTATCCGTCGCGGGAATCATACTCAAGACCTCAATCTCAGAGAGAAAAATTGTTAAAAGCTAAAATTATTCATCCAACGTGACTAAAGATAGGACACTAGTATGTAAATGGTTTGAAGAGACACTTAGTTAGTTGAGATACCATTGATCGGGTCTCCTTGGAATTTATCCTGGAGAGTTTCCCTCACACATTCCATTCGACTTAAATCTTGAGTGGCATTTTGTCGACTAATTATGTATTAATTAAATTAGATAATTAAAGAGAAAATTAACCTCGCCTAATAGACAATTAAAATAATAGCAAGATATATGTTAATGAGAGTTATACGGATTCTTTTAGTAGAATCTGAGAAATCCCGGAATCTGGGTTTGTGCCCAGTTGGTTACAATATTCATCATATCAGCCGAAGGACGTTTACTGCTGGATATAAACTTCCCCAAAGTCTCGCCAAACGTTCCTGTGATCCCTCACCAGGTTATGGCTTGAGGTCGGGGCGTTGAGGTCAACGCTTCGTCTTCCGGTACGCGGTCGCCACTCCAGGTCGCTTCATCGACCATCTGTTATGCGAACAATGTGGCCCACTGCCACTTCAGTTTGGCGATACTTCGGACTATGCCCTTTATTACAAAGGACTTAAACATAACGGGCGTATTATAAGTTTATATTTGCCTATCAAGAAATATCACACTTTGAGTGGACCTGTCGAGGCATCTTTGGCGTATCTCAAATCAAATTTCAACTTAATTTTACTTAACATAGACTGATATTTTTGTATGTTAAACATGTCTATAGTAAACATTTTGACTTCCTCTTTTTCTTATCCCACTTAAAGATAAAAAACACACACGCATTTTAGACGGTGAAGGGCCCAAGTAGGTAACATTAGTAAGATCAATAATGTCACGTCACTATTGACTTGGGATCACTCCCGTCAAGACCTCCTGTCGACTTCTCGGCGCCTGGTAGGGGAGTTGCCGAGAGCATCTATAAATCGAGTTTTTTTTCATGTAAATGGCTTATTTTATTGCTAACCAAGTTATTAAAAATTGCCTTGATTGAAAACCTGCAATCTATGGAAAAAAATAAGAAAGGTTGTTTTTGCAAGATCCGATAACAAAAATTGAATAAAAAGGCTTTCTTATACTCTTTCTTATTTCTTATTTTGCTTGAAGTTACCCTGTAAAAACTAAAAGTTTATCAGAAAACAACTTAAAATTGGTAATTAAAGTAAGATTTTGGTCGCCATAACAGTCTCGCAAAGGATCAACTGTAGGATGTAGATGTGGAGTCGAAACACATGCTCCACTTCCTATCTTGCCCTCTGTGCCCCAAAACATGCACCCGAAGTGACCCATCCAATTGACATTGGATGGGTCACTTCGGGTGCATGCTTTAAAAGTGGTAATGCTTTGGATTATCCAAATTTAAACAGCTGTCATACCAGCGACACGAAGTAGATCGCAAAGCTACATATAGATGTAGCTTTCTGATCTTCAAAACAACTCTTCAGCTTTAGAACATAAGTCATCAACTGCCTAGCCTTTTCCCAACTGTATTGGGGTCGGCTTCCAGTCAAGCCGGATTTATCTGAATAACAGTATTTTACGAGGAGCGGCTCCGCAACCCATTAACTGGGTAACACGGTACTTCATGGTAAGACTGGAGTCAGATTTACTGGCTTTTGACTATACGTAACGACTGCCAAAGATCTACAAATGACAGCCGGGACCAACGGCTTAACGTGCTTTCCGAAGCATGGTGGAAACTCGGTATGTTAAGATGGTCACCCATCCACAGACCAACCTTGGCAAGCGTTGCTTAACCTTGAAGTTTGACCCCTGCGGCTGCTGTTATCTAGCCACGAGCTCCTCAAGCTTTGTAATATAAGTACCGACTAATATTATAAAGCTGAAGAGTTTTTTTGATTGTTTGGTTGAACGCGCTAATAATTCTTTAGTGTGAGATATCCCATTTATCGAAGGAGACTATCCTAATAAATAAAATTCCTTCGTTACTGAGCGAGTGACTGACAGACAACACACAGCCAAAACCACTGGTAGTAGAAAGCTCAAATTTGTAATGTAGATTCTTTGTGTAGTGTATGGGAGCACTAAGAGAGGATTTCCCAAAACTCCTACTGGTACGGAAAAAAATGGAATATGCGCATACGAAGTCGCGGGCCAAAGCTAGGTGGAAGTTGGTGTTGGTGGAGGTCAGCTAGTGCATTCATAAACGTTGTCGTAAGAATGTTGTCTTTCAGCTGAAAAGTATCCTAAGCTTTAACCCTATCTTAAGAAACACGTTTCTATTTTTAAATTGTAAATGTCAAGAAACTAAGAGGTCAATACACTAAAAACCAATATTTACTCAGACCACACACTTGTTTTTCCCTGCTGTTGTTTTCAAAAGGAATGTATCGTTAGCAAAACAAAACACGTTTAAGTAATGACGGGACACGTAGAGATCGATACCGTCTTCCCTGTCGTGTTGGGATCGCTGTCTGAGGATCCTGTCGACTAGTTGGCGCCAGCTAGGGATGTTACCTAAAGCGGGGGTGAAGGTGTCGATGTTTGGTAGTGGTATTTATTTATACTGAGATATTTTGCACTGGCAATCGGCTTCAGTAAAGAGCATCAACGTAATATACGAATAATATTGACAAATGACGATTCAAACAAAATTCTTCAATATCTTTTTGCTTGGCTGATTAGTGTTCTGCCTATTTAGAGTTATGTATTTAAGTATCAAAAGACACTATCATAAGTCTTTGATAGTGTCTTTATTTAGATTAATTATTAGATTTTGCGAAAAGATCGATCGAATCAGGAATGCTGATATTCGCAAAAGAACCAAGGTTACTGACATAGCCCGAAGGATCGCCAAACTGAAGCTGTACTGGGCAGGAACCATTGTTCGCAGAACAGATGGTCGATGGGGCCGAAAAGTTCTGGAGTAGCGACCGCGTACCGGAAAACGCAATTTTGAAAGGCCTCTCACAATGTGGACCGATGACCTGGTCGTAGATCGCCGATACGAGACGCACAGGACCGATTGTTGTGACGACACATATGTGAGGCCTATGTCCAGCAGTGGACGTCTTTTGGATATGATGAAAATAATGATGAGTGTGCCGGTGCCATAACATCTTCATTCTGTTGCCCTGATTTTTAGTCATTTGGGATCGGTCATAAGTGTACCGCCATATATATATATCCAACAAGAACAAACTATCGATAACATTTTACATTCAATAAATTCGCATCACTATGCTACGAGGTAAAATGTAGTGAAATCCTCCAGGTTTTTCAATATTCATTTATGTATTTAAGAAGCTTATAGTGAGAGTTCAGGAGGGTTCGGTTACTCCCCAAAAGTAGGTTGAAGTTCGAATCACGGGTCATTAAAGTAAAAACAATAGACATAATGTTTCCGTTTCATTTTTCTTGTTATTTTTTATCTGTTTTTGTTTGGATAGTACTTCGCTAGGCTACTTCCCGTTTGGTCACATTCCCAATTTGTCAACATGTCAAAAGTTTTAAAAACAACTGAACGCAAGTGACGTTTGGTTAATATTTTGGTCTTCATACATTCTTTCCCGATTCATTAACATTTAAGAAATGCCTGTGTGTTTGGTCAATATATCAAAAACAAAAGTACAATCAGGAGTAAAAAGAAATGCGACCGTTCATGTTATATCTACTTTTTTAATTAGTTTCTGCCTGCGCCATCGACATGTTGACAAATCGAGTTTGTGACCAGACGGGAAACAGCCGTTCGCGATTGTTCGCTAATGGGCTTTGAAGATTTTTTATAAAAGTTTGACGTAAACAAAACTAACAAATATTGTATCTAAATGTGAAAGGGAGTTTGACTGTGATGCTTTCGAGCTTAAATCACAGAACTGATTTTGATGAATTTCGGTAACTCGATAGATGGGACACAGTTAACAGTCATAGGCTACTTTAAAAACTTACTATTTAATCCTCCTCAAATAATGTTGATTTAAAAAAAAGGTTGATGCGATATGTACCTAATTCCAACTTACATTCTACTAAAATGGAAGAAAACTGTGTGTTTACGACGTGCTAAAGTACTCGTAGTCCCGTAAAACCAGAAAAGAAACTGAATAAAAACCTTTGCATAATGCTGGCACTAAAGCTAGCAGCACGTACCAACTCAACACCTAGGTGGTATTGGTAAGACTTCTACACCATTGAGAAACATACCCATATAGTATACCTGTACCGCAGTAGGTACAGTCACGGTAAAAATAGACTCGTCACCTAAATGTCGGTTTATTTTTGCTGCGTTGACGATAGCGTACAGATTGTCAAGCAACAAGCAAATGTTTCGTGCTTGAACGACTCAGTATTGTCAAAGTAACAAAATTACACTCAACAATGTGCTACTGACAATTAAACACGTATGTGTTTTTAATAAAAATGATCTTAAATAAACACTAGTTAAAGTTTTATGCTACTTTGAAATTTGTTTCCAAGTGAATCAACATAGAATACTATACTTACTGCTCAGTGCATTAACTATAAAAGGTAACATGTTAATACAAGTTTGTATCTATTAATAACTAATTTAATTATTATAACTTGACTGAGGGAAGAATTTAAAAACTGACGAAGGTATGAACATCTCGACCGAACACACAAACCGCTCGAGGAGTGCTCATACAGCGGTTCGCTCCATTTACTTTACGAAAGTAAAAGTACTTCGCAGAGTACACAGCCATACAGGAATTGACTCTATTACGTAGGTCTAAGATTTGAAAATACATTGAAGAGTTTCAAAGAAAAATGGCTATTTCAATCCGTACTAGGACGTTTTGACGCATGAAAGATATTTATTTATAATGGGGCGTTGCTCGAAAACATTTCGGAATAGAAAACTTTACTCTGTACTATACACATCATCATCATCTGCCTAGCCTTCTTCCAACTACATTCGGCTTCCTGTCAAACCGGATTCAGCTGAATACCAGTATTTTACGTAAAACGGCCGCCTACCAGACCTCCACAACCCATTAAATGGGTAAAAACACGGTATTTCTTGGCAAGACCGGAGTCAGATTTACTGGCTTCTGAAATCCGTAATGACTGCCAAAGTTCTACAAATGACAGCGGGGCCAACAGCTTAACGTGCTTTCCAAGGCACGGAGGAAACTCGGTATGTTAAGATGGTCACCCATCCACAGACCAACCATCCCAAATAACATTTTGGTGTCAGTTACAGGCTTTTTTATAACTTTAAGTAATATAACAGGGATATAATTATCTCACTTATTACTAAAGACAATATAGAGGAGTTAAAAAACAAGTTTTAGCCCCAATCGCAGCACTAAAGCTTTAATGGACGACGTAATACAGCTGTGAGAGTTATAATGACGCTAGTAGCAGCAAGTGTACTTTATACGTTATAGCTTTAACCTTTTTGTGACACCCAAGTCGTTATAAAAGAGTTCGCAGGCACCTTTTAACACTTATTGTTGTAAAGTTATTGCAATGAACTCTTTTATACCACTTAAGGTGCTACATTGACTGTTATCGCAGACATAAGCTATAAAATAGAGTTTATCGAGAGTTTAGTAACACGAGAAACTAAAGGTGTCAAACAACTCCTCTATCTAGTTTTAACCTGTAATTAAGGGTTTAACTAAAGTTTATTGTGTTAGGCAGTACTCTTTTACAGACGTTCTAAAGGTATTGGTGTCAAACAACGCAAGTATGGGTCGTTATTAACACGAACCTCACTTTTGTAAAGTTCGCCATTGTTTTGGTAACCTAACAATTAATATTATTTCGAGTTATTCAACATTTGACTACAATAAACAAAATTTCTAACATTATTTGAAGCATTCCATGAATGCCACTTCATTTTACATACCACTGCTCAGGAAGCAGGAATGAATAATAATGTTTAGCTTGAGGTACCTATTTTATTATCATATTTTTTCTATTAAATCTTTAATAAATCCTAGGCGCGTTAAAATTGAGATGAGAAACATGGTATACATTTACCGTGAAATCATAAGGGCAGTCATTTTTCACTTCACATACTTAAATAACATAATATTCCATAATATTGTTCTGCTGTGTTGAATAATGGATGACATAACACTTCCATTACGAACAGATTTAATTTTAGTAAGGTTACAGGCTTTTTCATCTTGACGTGCGCTTTTTACCACCTGTAGTGCTCACTAACGTGGTAAGGTAATACAGGTTAAAGTAGTAGCTGACGATGAATAAACGCTCTTGTGCAGCTTTAAGATCTTTTTGACACCTTATAATAGGATTTATACAACTTGTAGCGTTTACCAACTCTATTTTACAAAGGTAATACAGATTAAAGTAGTAGCTGACGATGAATAAGCGCTCTTGTGCAGCTTTAATATCTTTGTGACACCATAATATAGGCTTTCTATAACTTTTACCTGTAAAACTGTGGGCTTCTATCGTGGTTATCATTGAGTTAGAGCATGCTCTAACTCAGTTGCACAGGTATGCGTTAACACTTTTATACTCAAATGGAACTGATGTACGAGTCTTATATAGGTTTTTTAACGCTTTAGTGTTAGTTGGGATGGCAAGCGTTGCTTAACCTTGAAGATCGTCCTGTGCGGCTGTTATTCTTTAGCCACGAGCTCCTCACGTTCTTTTGTATTATGCACATCATATAAGCTAAATAAAAAATAGACGGAGAAAACATTACATAGAGTTACACCATTTTAGTCGACCCGCTAACTTATTTTTTCATAACTTGAAAATTTTATCAAGATCGTGGGCGCTCTGTTTAGATTTTAGTTTTTTTGTGATACATTTTATAGTAATTATACCAACTATATGGAGTCGATATTCACCACTACAACTCCTACTAGTGGCTAGATAATAACAGACGCACGGGTCGATCTTAAAGGTTAAGCAACGCTTGCCAAGGTTGGTCTGTGGATGGATTGACCATCTTAACATACCGAGTTTCCTCCGTGCCTCGGAAAGCACGTTAAGCCGTTAGTCCCGGCTGTCATTTGTAGATCTTTGGCAGTCGTTACGAATAGTCCGAAGCCAGTTAAACTGACTCCAGTCTTGCCATGTAGTACCGTGTTATCCAGTTAATGGGTTGTGGAGGTCTGGTAGGCAGCCGCTCCGCGTAAAATACTGGTATTCAGCTAAATCCGGTTTGACTGGAAGGCGACCCCAATATACATGGGAAAAGGCTAGGCAGATGATGACAACTCCTACTTTATTCCAAACCTTCAATTTCAATTTAAACTGTCTGTTAAATTAATAGTAGGTAATGCAGCGAGATAGATTATGCAACAAAGCAGTGTCTTATATCACGGGTGTTATATTGAATCCCGAACACAATGAAGGATTCGAAAGTTAACTCCCGAGCGTTGCAAGGGAGTTTAGTGTTTAACTCATGAGCAAAGCGAGGGAGCTACTACAAGAATCCTGAATGTAGCGACCAATTCAAGCTAGGCCAAGGCAAAGACACCTTTAACCCTGAGGAGCATACTCTACTTTTCACCTACTGTGAGAAAATTATTAAATGAAGAGATATGGCTGGCCGCGAGCGATTTCCGTCGGCCTCAAGTTGAGTTGCAAAAACAAATCAATTATGTGATTTGAATTTGAAACTCACCTCTGGGAAATAGTATTGTTCTGAATTTCATTATAACCCGCAATAATGAATTACTCTACGTTGAGTTTGCATGACATATAATCTAGAGTGTTCGTGCAGGAGGTGTGAAAAATGTATTTCTCTTTTCAGAATTCAAAATATAAGTATTCAGCAAGTAAGAAATACCTCACACTTACTAAACATATTTTGTACACTATGATTTATTTTAAAACCTATTCGCTATTTTGATAGAACTCAACTCGGCCGTGGCTGGCGCTCCATCTACCTCTAATTCGTATGGACGTATTCAAAACGGGAACGTGGCTCGAGCTTGTGTACCTACTCAAATCTGATATTTTTAGCTAAAATATCACGGTTTGCTGTAATATAACATTAAAATTACGTATATAGACATTTTGATATAGCCAAACGGTTTATAGGTTGTCGACAATGTGGTAATTATAGTAAACAATCAAGCTATATGGGACAAGGATGTCACCGACACCGGCAGACAGTGATCTTGTTTTAAAATGAGTACCATAAATGGAGAATATAATAAATAAAGAGAGCTTTTACAATGTCACATTCTGTTAGCGATAGCGAAAAAATGACCAAAATGTATGAGTAGCGTATTTATTTTTTATTTATTTATTTATTTTTATTTATTTTTATTTATTTATTTATTGTATTGACAAGTGAGTGAGTCAAATCACACAAAATAAAATAAAAAGGCAGTGAAAAACTTTTTCGCTGCCTTTTTAGTGGTTAACCTACCTGCGTACCTATTAACAGCGTACCAGCGTGATGTTATGTTATGAACCGGTGTAAACAATCAACAGAAAAGCGATTTCAAAAATCCCGATCCATTAGCTATCATTTATTGAAGAGTTCCGTTGTCTACCTCCGAAGTTCTTCATCAGATCTTCACCAAATTGAAATGGGACCAGTCCGGGAAAATACTCTTCCGAAAATCGGTTAACAATTATTGGCGAAAATATCGGTGAACAAACCTGTTTCATGGGATCCTATCATCAGATCCTGACATACCTTGCATCATCAGCTCAGCAACATGAGATGATGATTACCAGGCACAAATATCTGAATTGCATTAGAAAGTTTATGAAAAAAATGGTATGTACTTATAAAATTTGAGGGTTTCCTAAAAGCATGCCATCATCAGATTCTGACTTGGTAACAATGGGACCACCTCAGCAGTATAGGATTTCGAATAAAAAAAGAATTTTTTGAATCGGTCTAGAAATGGCGGAGAAATCGGTAAACATACATAAAGCCGAATATAGAACCTCCTCCTTTTTAAAGAAAACAATTAAAATAAATCAAAAACATGCGTGGGGAATGGAATATTCAGAGATACATTAGTTAAAGCCCAAGAACATAACGTCTTAGCAACTTGAAACAACGGCAAAATAAAACACGGAAGAGGGTCTTCCCACCCCATTTCACATCGCAAGTGCCATAAAAGGATTTTAACATAACACATTCGGTCTAACATCCTTCCGTCGACAAACAGCAATACTTTTACAGCACATCATATTATACAAAGTTGTATGACATGCTTGTATGTCGTTTGTACGAAGAGACGATGGCGGAATACTAATCGCGAAGAGTGCAGTGTTTGGCTTTGATTGTGGGTATGAGAGCATGAAATTAGAATTGAAGTTTAGAGGGATGCGGAACAGAGTGTAAAATCAATTAAAAAGGAGGATCTTCCAACCAGGCGGCTGTTGTGCCTGGCGGGTTTATGCCCGATAGTTAATATTCGGGCTGATGTATATGTTCAAATTGCACGGTAAACTTTGCTTGCGCGATGCAGGATTTTTAGTTCGCTGCTAGTTGGATAGATGGCGTTGCGATCTTTTTGCTGCGATGTATATTTTCTCCGTTGGTATTTCTTGTGGCGGCATTGATGCCGCTACAGGAGGATAGTTAATATGCTTGATACTCAGTAATGTCGGAATTGTTAAGTTAAACGTTGTTTTGTAAAAAAAAGTAAATGACGATGTATATATCGCAATTAAAAAGCGCAATGCCATCTATCCCACCAGCGACGAACTACTGAACGAAATCCAGCATCGCGGTATCAGAGTTTCCCGAGTATACTAAATATTCGTACGAACTAACTATTAACTATAGGGCTGTTGCCCATCAGACACAACAACCGTCTGGTTGGAGGATCCTCTCTTTTCTATGGAGACTTGCGGGACTTTTCACATTGTTCTGCTTATCCTATATAGTTTTATTGATATAATACCTGATAATTTGATATTTATCAACACACTAGTTGAACCACGCAACTTCGTCTACGTCACAATTTTCAAATTACTGATCCGCTCCTATTAGTCTTAGCGTGATGATATAGATGAGATTAGCGCGTTCAAGCAAACAAACAAACAACAAACTCTTCATCTTTATATATTAGTATAGAAGTATAGATTCCGTCCAACAGTATTCCGTCAACAAACAGCAACACTTTTACAATACTTCATATTATTCGTATATTCGGGGAGTGTAGTGGAGCACTAAGAGAGGATTTCCCGAAATTCCTACGGGAACGGAAAAAAAACGGGATATACGCGTATGAAATTGCAGACAAAAGCTAGTAAGAATATAAAACTGGGCTTAGCCTCCATAAGGACCTAAAAACAGCGACAAAAGATGGAAATATTATTAAACAACAAGAAAATAATACAAAATAATCTGCTAACTATTTACCCGATTGCGCCAGAAGGAGGGTTGTATTTTTGACCTTAACAAAGAGCGTATTACAAATCAGCTTATTTCTTTATGTCGTATTTTTAACAACACAATGGGAAATAATGTAGGTATTTTTATCTTCTTTATAGTTGGACAAAGTTTTTGAAATGAATATTCCAAGAGGAGGTTCAAATTATTTCGAGTTTAGTTATCTTCAAGTTGACATGTTTTTTGAAGTCAGTATTTTTTTCTTTCAGTACGACAAGTGGACGATGAATATATCGGTCTTTGTATCTATGTTAGAGTTCGCTTTCAGTCTTACCCTGTGCAGCTGAATACTATATAGCACTAGTATTCAAAGTCAAAGTCAAATGATTTATTTCAACTAGATCACTAAAGACACTTTTGAACTTCAAATGAAAATAAAATATTAACGTGACTCTAGTCGTTCATTCGCAAAAGATAGATTCTTGTGTAGAAGAACGGACAAGAAACTTTATAGTTACACTTTCAAATATAAGCTTTTAATGTTTGCACACATTAATCAATTGATTATGAGCTTGTGGCTAGATAATAACAGCCGTACAGGTCGATCTTCAAGGTTAAGCAACGCTTGCCAAGGTTGGTGTGTGGATGGGTGACCATCTTAACATACCGAGTTTCCTCCGTGCCTCGGAAAGCACGTTAAGCCGTTGGTCCCGGCTGTCATTTGTAGAACTTTGGCAGTCGTTACGGATATTCAGAAGCCAGTAAATCTGACTCCAGTCTTGCCATGAAGAAGGTTGTGGAGGTCTGGTAGGCAGCCGCTCCTCGTAAAATACTGGTATTCAGCTGAATCCAGCTTGACTGGAAGCCGACCCCAATATAGTTGGGAAAAGGCTAGGCAGATGATGATGAATCAATTGGTTATGTGTGAGGACGATGCTCCCAAAATAACACTATAATACTACTAATAGGTACAACAAAGAAATGCTAACAGAGGTAAAATTAATAAGTTTGCTAGTAAAAGGCATAGTACTCACATTTACAAATTCAACAAATTTCTTTTGTCAAACATATAATCTGAGAGCCAGACACGAATATTTTTGACTTCTAGTAACGTTAACGTAAGTGAATTTAAAAAGAAATACAACTGAATTGAGAACCTCGTCCTTTTTGGGAAGTCGGTTAAAAACTACAACCCCATAGTATTTTGTTTTAATTTTGTGAAACATACACAATTTGTACCTATCATACAAAAATAATTATGAATATTATAACGTGAAACGAAATACTCGTTTGGCTAATACTGTTATTCAGCTAAATCCGGCTTGACTGGAAGCCGACACCATTATAGTTGGGAAAAGGCTAGGCAGATGATGAGAAGTATAGATTTTACGTGACGTTACATAAAGTCAAAAATATTCGTGCTAAGCCCTCTGATTGATACAAATTAGGTATACGTTAAGCGAAAAGGTTATGTGCGGTCACCCACTACACCAAATTTGCTGTCCAGCCAATTTTTTCACCACAGAATGAAAAGCAAAGCTAGTGCCAACATATGCTACCAAAATCTAGTTTTCCCACACCGCAAAATGAAAATCGCAAATTCTGTGTTCAAAATGGTGCACAGTGAAATTCATGTTTACGGCTCTCCTAAAAAAAGTGATAATATCTAAAAAGCGACTGCAAAAAAAAATATAACTAAAAGGTGAACAAAGAATGTCATTTTTTGTATTGTAATTGCATCATATTTAAGACTTAATTTTTAGGGTTCTAAACCCAAAGAGTTACTATTACTAGGCCTGCGCTGTCCGTCCGTCTGTCTATCAGCGGGCGTTATCTCAAGAACCGTAATAGGTAGACAGTTCACATATATAGTGTTGTATTGCTGCTATAAAAAATAAGGTTTATGGTACGGAACCCTTTGTGTGCGATTCAGACTCGCACTTGGCTGGTTTTTTTTAATCGTCTTCTTCCTTTTACAGTCGCTACGAAATAACTAAATCTTTTATCAAATTGCAATTTAAATATTAATCTTGGAAATAACAAGAACATATTTAGGTCAAAAATAATTAAAAATAATGGCTAGAAGTAACGATATTCTTTGACAAAGTCGCTTTGAGCGCTAATCAGAGCGGACACGCATACTTCAGCGATGAAAAGATAAAACACGATCGGGGATTGCTATCTGTATTATATCCATTTAGGGCGCTTGTCCATTACAGCGGAGCGAGGCAGCGGAGCGGAGAAACGGAGAAATATTAACCAATAATATCAGTCAAAATGTCAGTGACTCTTTAAAGTCGGTGTTTTTGCTTGTTTTACTGAAGAAAATTTGAAAAGTGTCATTTATTTCACCGGGACTCCATCATCAGATCCTGACCTGATGATAATTGAACTACCTGGAAAGTCTGCCCTTTTAAACAAAAACAGAATTTTCCAAATCGGTCCAGGCATCTTCGAGTAATCGGGGAACATACATAAAGAAATGTTTTTGAAGTCGGTTAAAACGTTTTATACCAAATTAATATTCAAAAAATCGCTATTTCTTACCGACCGAGTACTTTATACTGCGCATTAATGTCAGTCAGGCAGTTTCTTTTTAATGTAGAGATGTACCAACATCACAAAATTAATTCAACCATAAACCACGAACCCTCTATGCCTTATCCTATATTTATCTATGGCCTTCTCAGAAACCTTTTCATCATCAAACCTCCCCTTTCAAGCGGTTTATAAAGACAAAGATAAAACCTTACTTGGAAAGAGTAGTTTTAAAAGTAAATACTACGTCCAGTCTTTGTGGTGAACTCTACTACTTTGACTAAAGAGTCCTTCCAAAGTGGATTTTTAATCTGAGCAAGACGGAATGGACTGGTTTTTTCCTCTGATGCCATCAGTATCTACAATATACCATTAGTACATATATGTTACGGCTAAAGATGGGTGTGAACATAAACTTAAGATTAGCCGGCTAAACTTAAGTGTAACCGCAGGCCCTTGGCTAAAAATGTAGAAGGAAATGAAAAAGGAGACAATATAAGTAATAATGTTTATTATTTTGACACGAAAACTTTTATTAAAAAATAATCACCCTCATTACAGATACTTTTATGTACCTATGTAGGTATTCAAAATTACAAAATATTACTTACTTAAAACAATATCTACCTAATCATTAAAATAAAATATTAAGGAACTATTTGTTCATAACAGGAGCAGAAATACGCAGAATTATTGCGAAATGACATCCCCACCACCCCTCAAGCCCTCCGCGCCGGGCCAGCGCATCCATCGAATACATTTTTAGTCGTTGCGTTTCGGTTCATGTGCACATTAGCCTGCTAAAGATAGAATATCACGACACAAACTAACATGATATCGAACTTTAGTTGCTTCTCGAAGAAAAACTTAAGTTTAGCCGGCTAATCTTAAGTTTATGTTCACACCCATCTTTAGCCGTAACATATACTATATCTTGAATCTTAGCTACTAATCCTGATATTTAAATTCTTCAGTTACAGAATGAGTGACAGACAGACAACGCACAACTAAAACAACTCATCGTAGAAAGCTGCACTAAGAGATGATTTCCGAAATTCCTACGGGAAAGAGAAACAACGGGATATGTGCATTGCGTGTACGAAGTCGCAAGCAAAAGCTAGTTAGGTACAATTATATGATAGTACTAGTTGACCCGCGCTACTTTGTCTGCGTCACAATTACTGCTCCGCTCCCATTGGTCTTAGCATGATGATATATAGCCTATAGCCTTCCTAGATAAATGGGCTATTTAACACTGAAAGAATTTTTTTTTTTTGTTCCTGAGATTAGCGCATTCAAGTAAACAAACAAACAAACTCTTCAGCTTTATATATTAGTACTAGTTGACCCGCGCTACTTTGTCTGCGTCACAATTACTGCTCCGCTCCTATTGATCTTAGCGTGATGATATATAGCCTATAGCCTTCCTCGATAAATGGGCTATTTAATACTGAAATAATTTTTCAAATCGGACCAGTAGTTCCTGAGATTAGCGCGTTCAAGTAAACAAACAAACAAACTCTTCAGCTTTATATATTAGTACCTACTAGTTGACCCGCGCAACTTCGTCGATGTCACAATTTTCATTACTGCTTCGCTCCTATTGGTCTTAGCGTGATGGTAAAAAGCCTATAGCCTTCCTCAAAAAATGGGCTATCTAAAACTGAAAGAATTTTTCAAATCGGACTTGTAGTTCCTGAGATTAGCGCTTTCAAGTAAACAAACAAGCTTTATATATTAGTATAGAAGTATAGATACTTTAGAATAAACCAAAAAATCGTTTTAAAAATCATTTAACCAAACTTAACTTAAGGGTATAATGGCGAGGCGGAATTTGTTCGCAAGCGTCACCGCGGCCCTGGAACGCAAAGGGCACTAGGAGGAACACGGATGGGTTTTAGTCAGTAAGAGTCTGACACTCCCTACCGCTACGCCCACAGCGAAAGAAGATATTTGATGATTTTCCATCCTTAAAAAAACCAGCCAAGTGCGAGTCGGACTCGCACACGAAGGGTTCCGTATCATAAACCTTAGTTTTTATTATTGTTGTTATGGCGGCAATAGATATACACAATCTGTGAAGATTTCAACTGTCTACCTATTACGGTTCTTGAGATACAGCCCGCTGACAGACAGACGGACGAACGGACGGATGGACAGCGGAGACTTAGTAATAAGATTCCGTTGGATACCCTTTGGGTACGGAACCGTAAAAAAAGGATATATTGGCAATATCATTGATGACATTGATAAGATAGATTCTTGTGTAGAAGAACGGACAAGAAACTTTATAGTTACACTTTCAAATATAAGCTTTACAATGTTTGCACACATTGATTAATTGATTATGAGCTCGTGGCTAGATAATAACAGCCGTACAGGTCGATCTTCAAGGTTAAGCAACGCTTGCCAAGGTTGGTGTGTGGATGGGTGACCATCTTAACATACCGAGTTTCCTCCGTGCCTCGGAAAGCACGTTAAGCCGTTGGTCCCGGCTGTCATTTGTAGATCTTTGGCAGTCGTTACGGATTGTCAGAAGCAAGTTAATCTGAATCCAGTCTTGCCATGAAGTACCGTGTTACCCAGTTACTGGGTTGTGGAGGTTTGGTAGGCAGCCGCTCCGCGTAAAATACTGGTATTCAGCTAAATCCGGTTTGACTGGAAGCCGACCCCAATATAGTTGGGAAAAGGCTAGGCAGATGATGATTGATGACATTGATCCCACGATTCGGCTTTCAAAGCAGTTTTTTCTTGGAAATTCGAATAAAATAAGTTAGTAAAACGAAACTAGTAATTAGGTATGTACAAGTACGTCTAGACAAGAACTAAATTGTTAGCAATTTACTTAACATAAACTTTGAAGAAAGTTATTTTCATACCTAGTTGTTACAGATAAGTTGAAAATAAGTATATTGTCTTTGTTAACTAGCTATAAAAAGTACTTATAGTTTACTTTCTTTTTTTATTTAGTCGAGCTTCTTATTATTTTTGAGACGATGGTTAACTCTTTATATTGTTTTGACCCAGTAGGTGGCTGCGTTAATTGCAGTATCGGTGTGGGCATTCTCTCCAAATTACAGGTAAATGGGTACCTGTGGCTAGTTTATTTACAACTATTTTTGGTATTTAGGAAAATTATATCTATACTTTAATATATAAAGATGAAGAGTTTGTTTGTTTGCTTGAACGCGATTATCTCAGGAACTGCTAGTACTTTAATATATGTATAAAGCTGAAGAGTTTGTTTGTTTGCTTGAACGCGCTAATCTCGGAAACTACTGGTCCGATTTGAAAAATTATTTCAGTGTTAGTTAGCCCATTTATCGAGAAAGGCTATATATAGGCTATAATATCATCACGCTAAGACTAATAGGAGCGGAGCAGTAATGAAAATTGTGACGCAGACGAAGTTGCGCGGGTCAACTAGTTTATAAATAAATGTCAAGTAAATCGGTCAAAGTGATACTACTAGACCTGAGGCCGTACTGCGATGTGCCAAAGCCATCATTATTCCGTTGTTAGAAAGAGATAGTGTTATTCGTTTTGTATAGCTCCGTCGTCCTCTCGTCAATAAAAAAAACTAGTAGTACCCAATAGTAGCAATTTTCTAGACAATCTATCGGGTATTGGTAGGCGTGTAATAAATAATATTATTTGCGACTAACACCGGAGGCGAACGAGACCGGAATACGATACAATACGAACTGGGGCTAAACGTTTGTTACACGATTTATTTTTCGATCTCTAGGTTTTTTTGGTAAGGAGTGAAAATATGAATTCTTGAATATCATTGCTGGAATTGAAACTTAGACCCGATTTATTTCTTAAACTACTACAAAAGCATCTAGCTTGCTCTACTTTAGTCTCAAAACCTAAAAAAACTTGATTCGTCCTAAATAGAGTATAATACGTCCCGTACTCAAAATACTCAATTTAGAAACTGATCATCGATCTAGGATCTAAGATACCTAAAAATGAGGTAAACAGGAATGCAGGGGTGAATAGGAATACAGGCACCAAAAAGACAGGCAGAAAGAGTCACCGCGGCCCTGGACGCATAAGGCATCTAATGCCGCATCATTTGATGATTTTCCATCCTTAAAAAAGGGGTAAATAGGAATACAGGGGCGAATCGAAACAAAACTTTGAAGGGGATAATTAAAATATTTTTGACAGCATTTACGGTCTCACATTGTATCAATTAAATTAAAATTAATCAAAAATAAACTTTCATAACCCAGGGCATGCCTGTAG
This sequence comes from Lacanobia oleracea, assembly GCA_950371165.1. Taxonomy (NCBI): domain Eukaryota; kingdom Metazoa; phylum Arthropoda; class Insecta; order Lepidoptera; family Noctuidae; genus Lacanobia; species Lacanobia oleracea. The sequence continues at coordinate 19,342,810 of OX493406.1, forward strand.
GGGCTGTCAGATCCACCCTTCAACTTAAACCGTTGTATTTCATTAAAATATGACGTTTCTGCGTCACCACTCTCAGTAGCTGAACATTATCAACCAACCGACGCCTTATAGCCACTACTTTAGTTCGGAATCAGCTGCGATGGTGAAAAAACACAAAAAACCCCGAACGCCGGTGTCAAATTCAGAGGTTTGATGGGAGTGACAAGGACTGATTATTATATAGTCTTAGTCTTGTGCCTCCTATTTCCTAAAGTTTAGTTGAAATTTCTTTTGTTTTCACATAAGTGTAAAAAGGCCTGTTTTTTTTTGTAAAAAAACATGACCTTTTACAAGATTTTTTAACTTATTTAGTTGATATGGTGGAATAAAACGAAAAATAGTCACATTAAATTCGGGACTGACAGACCCAACAGGCATACCGCGTAACATTTTGCCACCAGGCATACCAATGGTTAAAAAATGAATATTTTGAAATTACAGTGAAAATCCTAATCAAAATTTTGTTTCTATTCACCCCTTCGTACCCATTCACCCCGTTTTTTATACTATTGATTGAATTTTTACTATCTCACGGTCTATTTTACGGTTATTTTCATTATTCACTTTACTAGTCATCCAACGAAAATCGGAAAATACAAATACTTTTTTACAGGTACAATGTTAGTGCTGTAAAATCAGTAGCTTCAAAGTTGTCAACTACATAGCAACTTAACAAGTTTGTACCAAATGTGGTCTCAAGTGATGCAGCGATGAAAATCGTGATTTTATGCACGTTCCACTAGTTAAAGTTCGTACTAGTTTAATGGGAAAAAAGTTAAACTTGGGAGTATAGAACTTTTGAAATTCAATAAGCAGTATTGGCAGTCGTTTTGTAGGCAGAACTATGTATGTTAAGTACCTGTACTTATTTTATTGACTAGCCGACGCGCGCAACTTCGTCTGCATTACATTTTTCATTATTGCTCCGCTCCAATCGGTCGTAGCTTTCCTTGATAAATGGGCTATCCAACACTAATATAATTTTTCAATTCGAACCACGACTGGTTCGAATTGAAAATTTCGACGACTCCAGGTCGATCGCAGGGACGACTCCCTGCGATCGATGTGTTCAACCATACAAACAAACAAACGAAGTCTTCGGCTTTATAATATTAGTACGAGTTATTTGCCACGTTGTCGATTCGTCATGGAAAAAAGCATGTGTAAATTCGGCTTAAACTTTTATTTTTAAATAGTGAATCGAAATTATGTACAAATATTTATTTTGAATTACCTATTGCCCAAAACTACTTTAAGCACCCCAAACAGTTTAACTTTATTCTAAAAACCTGAGAACCTTTGCCAAAGTTGACAAGATTTTAGGCTTGAGTAGTGTTTGATAAGTAGATAGGTACTCTAATTCTAATTCAAATATCGGGGTTAATAGGTATACTATGAGCAATATGCCCCGCGCCACTGGTTAGTCTCCGTTGAGATTGGCTGCCATGGCCAAAACCGGTCAGCAGCACTATATCATATACTAGCACTTCGCCCGCGACTTTTCCTCGCTGCAAATTTCTTAAAGATAATTTTTTTTTCTAGACAAATTATTTACTAACACCTTCTTAGAGAACCACTCTACCCATTGGTGACAACAGCATGAAAATTGCTAGTTTTTGAGTTTATCGCGAACAGATAGACAGACGCGGCTTGTTTTATAATATGTCACTACATTATTATATTGTTATTGTCCATCATCACTATGATGGACAATATCAATAAAAATATTTGAAATTGACATGCTCTACCGAATTGTCACGAAGTCAAACTCAAACATTTTAGGCTTTTGTCACTGAAAGATTTTCATTTCATTTAGGGAAATCTATTTAATTTTTACATTTGTATTGTTATAAATTTCATAAAGCACTTAGAATTATTAAATTTTGCTAAAGATTTATTAAATCATTCGGAGTTTCTTGAGTAAGAGTGAAATAGTTTATGCGTCAAATAGACGACAAATAAAATTAAAAACCGGTATATTTCTGCTGTATTAATGTATTGTTAGAAACACCAAAGAATACACCGAGCTCAGAACGAGAGACAAACAGTACTAGGGGGTCATGTATTTGTGGAAAATCTTTACACCGCGATTCAGCGGCGTGACGTAATTACGCAACACCACAATATATTATTAGCGGTTCTAAAAATGCCACTTTAGTCATATTAGAATCATAACATTAATCACACAACAATCTGTCAAATTTATTTTTCATCTATATCACTAACGCATTAGGTTCAAGGTTGAATGGGAAAATTTGACAATGACGGGCAGCGTGATTTGCTGTCTGATTCTGCAAAAGTTGTCTTTTAGACCCGCTGGTATATTTCTGCTCCTTATATTATTGTACTAGTTGACCCGCAACTTCGTCTGCGTCACAATGTACTGCTCCGCTCCTATTGGTCTTAGCGTGATGTTATATTATTAGCCTATAGCCTTCCTCGATAAAAGGGCTATTAAACATTGAAAGAATTTTTCAAATCGGACTAGTAGTTCCTAAGATTAGTGCGTTCAAGTAAACAAACAAACTCTTTACGCTTTATACTCGTATATTAGTATAGATATAGATTGTTAGGGCATATTTTTAGTTTAGCTTAATACCTAAGTAATAAGACCAAAACCTTGCCCTAAACTCGGTCCTCGAAGATCTCTTTCTGTAAGCTCACCACGGCTGGTTCGCTTCCGAGAAACTCGAAATATTGTGAAAGTACTAAGTTCCAACTGAGGCGTAAGTTCTAAAACTTTGTTCTGAAGAAAAAGTCCAGAGCAAAGGTTGAAAGAATTGTTTCGTTTGAGAAATATATATAAGGGAAGAGACACTTTTTGATACTTACTGCTTATAAGCACGTAATCATTTGGAAATTGGATCGATCTGGTGTTGTTTCTAACCCTGTCGCGCTGCAGCTGCGCGGCACTTTGCGACTAATTTGATGGCGCCTTAAAACAAATCGCCTATGTATTTTTATAAAATCATATTTTATTCAAATCCTCCACGGCGTCTCTCTGTCTGTTCGCGATAAACTCAAATATTACTGCATCGATTTTCATGCTGTTTTCACCATTGGATAGAAGGGTTGGGGGTTGGGGTTTTTTTTTTTAAACAACAAAAAACAAAGGGTTACTTGGGTTTTGTTGGTTGGGTTGGGTTGGGTTGCGTTCTCAGCAGAGGCGGGCCGGCACCAGTCGTGGATCACGGAAAGCCAATTAAGTTCTCGCGATCCCCGGCGTTGGTGAGAGATGGAACACCGGGGTGGTTTTAGTCAGTAAGAGTCTGACAGTCCCTTCCGCCCGCCCCAGGGCGGGGGACATCCATGAGGATTTACCCACGTTAAAAAAAAAAGGGTTGGGTTCTCGAGGAAGGTTTTAGTATACAAAAAAGAACGCAGCGCGGACAAAGTAGCGGGCGTATAAAATAATGCACCTGTCACTCTTCACCACCCTTGGTTGTTTGTTAGAGAATTCTTAAGGCAATAAATCTGCCATTTATTTATTTATTATATTTTATTTTAAAAATGTACACACACAGAGAAACAGTAAAGATAATATCATTATTATTAATAGTACAAAGTTACTGCTTATTTCTTAAGAAATTACTTCCAGCAGACCTGCGAAATAAAAAAAATCATGTGTTTCAGACATTTTCGTCGGTTAAATGTTGCATTTTGTATGAAACGGCAGAATTTGTTTTTTTTTTTAAGATTTTTCGAGGTTTTTACAATCACCTTCTTCTTCTTTCTTCTTCTTCTTTTAGTTTTTTCAATCATGTGTACTTTCAATACCTAAGTATTTTACAAATAACCCTGTAAAGTGTCTGTGTTTTACATAACCGCAAGGTTTATGTGTGAATTAAACATAAATAATTTATGCCAATTACGTAATTGCTTGTTACACATGAATGGCGTTTGAATGCCAATTGCCACCCCTGTGGGAAGCCACTATAACTATTAATATTGACATACTAGACACCTTTCCAAGATTAACACGCCCACATAATTTATTGACAGCCAAAGAAAGCATTACGTTAAATACTGACGTTTAATTTTACAAGATTAGTTGTTAATTAATATCCACATAATACCGTGGAGCATACACAAGAAGCTCGTGGCTAAAGAATAACAGCCGCACAGGTCGATCTTCAAGGTTAAGCAACGCTTGCCAAGGTTGGTCTGTGGATGGGTGACCATCTTAACATACCGAATTTCCTCCGTGCCTCGGAAAGCACGTTAAGCCGTTGGTCTCGGCTGTCATTTGTGGATCTTTGGCAGTCGTTACGGATTGTCAGAAGCCAGTAAATCTGACTCCAGTCTTGCCAAGAAATACCGTGTTACCCAATTTAATGGGTTGTGGAGGTCTGGTAGGCAGCCGCTTCACGTAAAATACTGGTATTCAGCTGAATCCGGTTTGACTGGAAGCCGACCCCAATATAGTTGGGAAAAGGCATGCAGATGATGATGATGATGATATACCGTAATTAATCAGTTCTGTTGTGAATCTCTATAACCTAACTTATTGTATAAAATTCATTCGTTACTGATCGACTGACAGGCAACGCAGAGCCGAAACTACTGGTCGCAGAAAGTTGAAATTTGGCATATTGAGATTTCTTGAGGAGGGTAGAGGAGCATTAATAGGATTTCCCAAAATTCCTACGGGTACAGAAAAAAACGGGTTAAATGCGTACAAAATCGCGGGCAAAATCTAGTAATTTATATATACTTTAAGCTAACCACTGGTATCAGGGAATATTTTTTGTCAAGTAAGCCATCACACTGTTTGTCAATTAAATCAAACTAAAACTGTTTTTTTTTTAATTTTCCCATAGAAACAACAAATAATAAAAAGCAAAAACAATGAAATTGTTGACAAACAACTAACTCTTTCAAGAAAAAGAAACCGCTATTAATTGAATTTCCGTTAACAGAAACAAAAGCTTTGTCAAAACAACCCCTAATGGCCGAGAGGTATTTGTGAGAGCTCAATTTAAACAACTTCGTCATTATTAAGTATCTAAATTGTTTTCTTTGTAATGAATACTTGGAGAAGACTGTTTATCAGTCTCTCATTATCAGTTAAATTTTGATAAATAACTTTCCTTGAGGAGTTTGACATACCTCTATCAAAACCTTATAAAATTCACCCCTTTGTTCCAAGGGCTAGACCGCCACCACGACGTCACCTGCCATACTATTTTGTTTTGTTTACGTTGATCATACATCTCAAGAAAAGTAATATTATGTTTTATCTAAGCTTTCACACTTAGGATGCATAAATAAACCGTCAGGCTCCGTAAGTCCCTTTCGGGACAACTGTCGGTCTGTGGTTAAATTAATCGATTGACAAATTTTAAATTGAATTATTTTTCTAGGGCTTATTTTTCAATTGTCTAATAACTTTTACCCGAGAAATAAAAATGGCCGTCTGACAACTTTTGTTTGGAAAATATGTCAAAAGGACGTGTTTATTCTTCCAATAAACGCCATATATTGGCAAAACACATATATTTGTCAATTTAATATCTGTAACCAAACCTATGTTTTACAAAGTAAATGATTGATTGATTGTGTATTACAAAATCCTTTATTTCAAATAGTCCAGTTACTGGCATTTTTTAATTTTTAAGATCTGCCAGTCAAATAGAAGAAGCTAGTTCTACTGTAGAACACACTCACCGACCCTATTTCCAGTGCGGCAGCTGCACGTTCCATAGAGTACATCCTATGGAGAAGAACGTGCACGAAACTCTATGGACGCTCTTTTAAACTACTAATTCTTTTATTGAGTTCCCAACTGAATACAAAACGTGAGTCAGGTTTAAAGCACAAGTGAACAGACATCCTTTGGACTCGCCCTTTCCATCGCATCGCATCGCATACATTTTCATCCCTCCTATCATTAATTCCTCATCCTAAATATTGCATATTGTATGAATAGCTAATATATTTTCGAGTACCAGGGTTGGTCTCTAAGTATTTTTTTTATAATCATGTGTACTTTCACTCTCTAAGAGGTTATTAGTGTTTCACTAATAACACTGTACATCATCATCATCTTCCTGCCCTTATCCCATTTAACTTGGGGTCGGCGCAACAATTTTTTTCCTTCCATTCTGTTCCATCAGTCGTCACTCTACCACTAACTCCCTTTTCTTTCATCCTCCTCACACAATCCATCCATCTTTTTTTTGGCCTTCCTCTCCCTCTCCATCCATTAAAATGTATGTTCATAAATCATCTAGTTACATGCGTTTCAAATAACCCTGTATATAATATTATAAACATGCGAAAGTTTGCTTGTTCGTTACTCAGTCACATCAGAACGGCTAAGCGGATCTCGGATGAAATTTAAAACAGAGGTGGACTTTAGTCAGAATAGCACATAGGCTACTTTTCATACCGGAAGTGTGTTCCCTTGGTATAATTTTAGACTATCACGAGGGTAAAGCAACTGGCGGAAGCTAGAGTAACATAGTTTTTACTAATTTCGTCTCTTCATTTATTTATTATAATAAAACCGTAATAAAATTTTTAACAAATTATTAATTAGTGAATTAATAATTTGTTAAATACCGGAAGTGTGTTCCCTAGGTATAATTTTAGACTATCACAAGGGCCAAGCCACTAGCCAAAGCTAGAGTAACATAGTTTTTACTAATTTCGTCTCTTTATTTATTTATGACAATAAAATATTTAACAAATTAATAATTAGTGAATCAAACATGGTGTTTTACGCAACGTCCAGTTGTCAGAGCCACGTTTCACGAATGAGTTATAGCACTCTACAGTTAAACTCTGCAAATAAAAGAAGATTTTATCCCGCGGAAATATTGCCTAACGTTTTAAATGGATTCATAAATTTTACATTCACCATAAAAGGTCCAAAAGGACCGGGTGTTATGGTATAAGTTCTGGTAGGCCTATGTTTTGTAGTGCACTGCGATCGACTGGGTTGCTTTAGATACAGAATGAATTGAGAAAGCGTGTTTCCGAGGCGTGTTTACGGTATGTTAAGATGGTCACCCATCCACAGACCAACCTTGGCAAGCGTTGCTTAACCTCGAAGATCGATCTGTGCGGCTGTTATTCTTTAACCACGAGCTCCTCATGAAACTTTACAGTAATATAGATTATATATCAAATAAAACATGCTATCTATACTAATTTTATAAAGAGGAAAAGTTTGTAAGGTTGTAGGGGAATCTTTATTTTTTTTATACTATTGATAGGCAAGGAAACACCGGCCTCATCTAGTTTAAAATTACCAAAAAAGATTGACATGTATAAGTGTAATGTTTAATCTATTTAAAAAATAAATATCATTTTTATCACTTAATTGACCACTATGTAGAACTAGAAGGGTAGATAGCAGCCTTCGAAAGCTGGTAATTGTTGGCAATACCTACTGAAGGCAAGAACCCAGGAGGCCGGTCGCCAACACGATGCAGCGATGGTCTGTCCATTTAAAGAAAGCTATGTACGTCCACAAGCAAATTCCAACAAATGGATGGTTGCTTTGGGCCGGGATCGATGGAGATAAATGTTTCGCTTAAAGGGATCCAGTGACCACTATCCTCAGTAATAAAGGACCGACTGAAGAAAAAGTAGAACTAGAAAGTGACAAAACTACTGAGCAACCATTCCTGGTTCTTTTATAGAGGTCTTAATATCAATACAAGCCTATAAAAGCGTTAAAAAGTGTGCAGCAGGATGTGATTCATCGCCGGTGTGGGCGCCTACTTTGAGGAAGCGACCTGCCCGTTAACTCAACGCGTCTCAGAGGGTCATGGCCATCCGGCTGGCCCGGGGATACCGCACGGTCTCTGGCGAGGCGGCGAGCCTCCAGCAAGCGAGCCTCCTACAGCGACTGTAATGCTAGCAAAGGAGGAGGCCGAACGTTTGAGAGAGAGGGAAACCTCACGCCCCAGTCGCCGCAACAGAAGAAGACGCCCCAGGCGTCGGGAGTCGCAGGACGATTCCCGACCGCCGTAGGCGCGGGCCGTGGACGGCGAGCAGTGGGTGGCTCGCCGTCGCGTCGGATCGGAACTAGGCCCGGGTTGGCGGCGCGCTGCGATCCCAGCGCAACTCAAAGAGATATCAGCATGGAAGAAGGGGCCCGCTAGGGCAAGTGCCTGTTGGAGCTGCGGAATCTGTTCGAGCGAGGTACCGTAGCCTTAGAACGCAAAGGGCACTAGGAGGAACACGGATGGGTTTTAGTCAGTAACAGTCTGACACTCCCTCCTGCTTCACCTAGAGCGGGAGGAGTCATTTGATGATTTCTCATCCTGAAAAAAAAAAGGATGTTTTGCCTGGATAGGTAACGTATGTGTGTAGTCCATTATACACCAATGTCAATGGTTATTACAACACGAGCAGAGGGAAATGAAAGCTTTTTAGACAGTTTGTAATTAAAATGCTAATTAAAATATTAATTAAAAAACCGGCCAAGTGCGAGTCGGACTCGCAAACGAAGGGTTCCGTTCCGTACCATAAACCTCAATTTTTATTATTTGTTGTTATAGTGGCAATAGAAATTACACAATCTGAAAAACTTTCAACTGTCTACCTATTACGGTTCTCGAGATACAGCCCGCTGACAGACAGACGGACGGACGGATGGATAGCAGAGGCTTAGTAATAGGGTTGCGTTGGTTACCCTTTGTGTACGGAAACCTAAAAAGTGGCCAGACCTACTAAATTTTTTATAAATCAGAGGATTTATAAAAAATTGAATAGTTCTGGCCACTTTTATATAATCAGACAGCAATTCAAGCTACCCGAAGCTGTCAAATTTTCCCAATCAACCTTGAACCGAATGCTGTAGCGTTAAAGATGATAATAAAATTTGACAGACTGTTGTAATTATAATTCTAATGTGGTTCTACTAAAATAGCCTTTTGGACCCGCAGATTAAATAATTCAACTCTCGCAGATAATCCTGCGATAACTTAACATCAAAATGGCGCATGTTTGCAGCGAAGATAATATCCCTGTAACCACAACATGAAACATTGCCACGATTACCATTCAATTTCCAAATGAAAATGACATCGTTCCGTCGAATAAACATAACAAAATAATTTACCATCACATTCTCTCTCCTATCAAATCTTAATAATCTTTATGATTTAGTACATAAAGCGGTTATTCCAATGAGGGGAGTAAAGTTGTTAGTAAGTGGAACGCAATGTTAAGTTTGCGCGATATAGATGGTAATTCGTTTCGCCACATTTCAAGTGTACTTGGATTTAGTAGTTGGCGGAGAAATCTATTCTTGTTTGAGGTAAATACGTACGAGTACATGAATAGGTGAAGTGTAGTTTCATGTGGAGAGGAGACACGAAAACAATATGTCAGTTAGTTTGTAGTACTTTATAAACGATTTTTATCGATGTCGAGCATTCTGCTTCCTTTCTTCCTTTCTTTCTGTCAATTTCCAGAATTATTTCACTTTGACTCACGACTCTGTGACAACGTTTTAAATTACATAGTTTGATCGCAATATTTCTCAAAGTACTCAAAAATAGAACAAACGTTAAAATATTTAACGCTGTTTGCAATCCGTCTACTTCACTCGGCTGCTCACGGGATATTTATTGGTTACGTAACGCGCACTCCGCGGACTGTATGGCATTGAGTCTGGGTTGGGAATCGCACGAAACAGGTTTTTGTGTGGATATATTTTGTTTGCTTCTTGTTTCAATTATATTTATGTATCGTTAACTACACTTTAGCATATTATATATATATTTATCTGTATACTATTTAATACCCTACAAAACTGGTTTACATCCGTACACTTCAACATAAGGTACAGTTGAAAACCAGCGTCAGGCAGCGCCTAGTTGTCGGGCATTTTGCTGAACTGGACCTATTTGGCGCAGCCGCGGGGCACACGATGTTATTGTTTTTATAATTAATTTTTATTTCCTTTTATTGTTACAAACATTGTGTGATTCCGTGTGTGCCAAATAAATTAGTTTTCTTTCTTCTTTCTTTTTTTTCTGCTACAGTAAAAAAATATAATAGGGTATTTTTGAGTGGATGTTATTTATTATATTTCTCAAAAGCAGACAAGACGTACTAAAAAATATTGTTTTAAAAACGAAATAAATAGTGGTATCGTCACCGATTTAAAATCTGTGATAAACAAAGACAGCACTTCTTGCATGTGACGTCACTCACAAGTCCCGCCATATTGAATTAAATCCATCCAGTACAAATGACATTTTGTTTGTTTCTGTGTGTTTTGTTTTGTTTGAAGTTATTCTTCTGAATAAATTCAAAATAGTATCTATAACTTTGCCGTTTTCCCACCAATATTAATTATTTTTTCAACAATCGTACGATTTAATAACATCTATCTGTCCCATTTGTAGCCCGTCGGTTACAGAACCCTAAAAATGTTAAATTTCAAGTCTCAAAATGATCACAGCGACAATCAATGTCAAAAACTAGTAAAACTGCAGTGAAATTAGAATTGTTTTTTGACGTTTTGCGACAGAGATGCGAATGCAAACGTTTCTTAAAAATACGCGAACAGCCCCTCTGAATCGGCATTCATATTTCAATAACTCTTAGAAATCACAAACATTCCTACATTAATATAAAACGCATCAATATGCGTCAACTTTGTCGATACAAATAAACGATTCGAGTCGAGTTGACTCGCGACTCAACTCCACTCGGCTCCACCTGTATTTTAACGAGATTAAAACACAATGAAGTGGCTTTTTAACCTGCATACGGATAAAGTCGAGAATGGTCTATAAATCGAATCGAGGTTCGTTTCATCTTTTTTAATGGGACGTATATTAAGTGGGTAATTATTTTGGTGTTTCGGATTATAGGTGGTGTTTATCTGAGTTATGAAAATCAGTACGAGCTATATTGCCATTTACCTGATTACATTTCTTAGCTAAAACCTGGGAGTCTCTCAGTCAAGATTGAATAGGTTACTTCTAGGTAAGCGGGCTTCATCTTCGTTCGCATCATCGCTTACCATTAGGTGAGATAGTGATCAAACGTATGCCTATCAATGGTAAAAAAAGCGATCGGTTCTGTGCTAAATCATTCTAATATTATCAACGGACTTAAAAAAACAAAACATAAAGACTTCCACAGACAGATATATACCAAAATTTTATTTATCGTTGTCGCATTGTCGCATCGCCCTTATGTACGCTAGCACACAACCTTGATTTGTGATCACATCTTTACAAGCTTATGCTTATGATTATGTTCATGGTTTTTATGTACTCTGACAACACCAGATAAATAATGAGCCCAAAACGTAATAAAAACAAAATAGTCCATTTTCCATTTATTTTTTGGACATTGATATCAGGCATCATTATGAGGATCTACCAGGACTACATAAATTTGTTAGAGTCATACCGATATCCAAAATTATCATCGCCACAGAGATAAGAGCGAGATCAATTGATAAAACTCAGCATCCGTCCTACCCATTTCATTTCTGGGCGGCTTCACTGGAATTGGGTCAGGGACGCACCTGTCATCAATCGCGGAATACCTATATATGCATAACTTATCGAGTGGTATCAAGTAGGGCTTTAGAGTAAGAGATAAGCAGGAAATATGCAAAAAAAATGGTGAGTAGGAGTGTGATCCCTTGGACTGGCCAAGTGCAAGTCGGACTCTCACACGAAGGGAACCGGCCACAAAAAAAAAACACGTTTCTTGTATGAAAGCCCCCTTTCATTTTATTGTTACAGCGGCAATAGAAATACTCTGTGAAAATTTCTACTGTCTACCTATTACGGTTCTTGTGATACAGTCCTCACACTCTTCACAGAGTGTGTTTTTCTGTTGCCACTATAACAAAAAATAATAATAATTTAAATTAAATTAAATTAATTAATTAATTATTAAATTAATTAATTAAGAAACGTGTCTCGAAAAACGACTCACCTTTCGTGTGAGTCCGACTCGCACTGGGCCAGTTTTTATCACTCTAAGTTTTCAATTATACCAAAAACTAAACTCAAGAAATGTAATTCAATTCTTAACATCAAGAAAGATAAAGCTTCTTCAACAGAAAGCTCCAGCCGTGTTGAATAGCCATTCCGGCTGAAATCGCGAGCTTTAGAGCCGTGCAACTAATCCGCTTACAATCTCGCAGATCCGACCTTAAGCTTGATATTATGCTTGGACTGAAGCTCGCCGACACTGGATTCTACTTAAATTATGTTATTTTTCAATGATGCGATTATCTTTATTTACGAAGATAGGACACCACCCATCTACCGTCCAAGTGAATGGTAGATCGTGAAGTGGTGGTCATCAAGTCCTACCGGGACTGCTCCGTGCTTCAGAAAGTACTTTAAGCTCTAGGTCACAGTTGCCATTTATTTGTAGATTTTTGGCAAAGTCAGTAAATCTGATACCAGTCCTGGCAAAGAATATCGTGCCTCGGAAAGTACTTTAAGCTCTAAGTCCCGGTTGCCATATGTAGATCTTTGACAGAAGATGGATAAAAGTCAGAAAATCTGATACCAGCGAATTACCTATAGATCTCTTAATCAAAATCCTATGTACCGATTTAAATAATATTCGAATCCAACTAAACCGTTACACAAAATTAATCTACTTCACGACAAAATTAATTAATATTCCCGCAACGGAATATAAATTTAGGCATCAACTACAATAATTTTGATAAGTCAAACATTCGGGCGCCCTCGGAAGTATTCGTGTAAGTTCGGAATCAATGATCCTGAACTCATAGTTCTCATAAATCATTGCTGATAAAGACGTAGATGTCGTGGAATGCGGGAGTGAGCGAGATGGTATGTTAGCAGGTATTGCAGGAAAAGAGTTTATTGCAGAAGGTCAGTTACTACATCTTTTTTAAGTTACTGGCTATTGCCCGCGACTTCGAACGCGCATATCCCGTTTCTTCCCGTTGCCGTAGGAATTTCGAGAAATCTTACTCTTCTCTACTCCTAGGAACCTTTTTTTTTTTAAGGATGGGAAATCATCAAATGATTCCTTCCGCTCTGGGTAAAGCAAGAGGGAGTGTCAGACTCTTACTGACTTAAACCCATCCGTGTTCCTCCTGGTGCCCTTTGTGTTCCAAGGCTACGGTACCCCTTTCGAACAGATTCCGCAGCCCCAGCAGGCACCTGCCCTAGCGGGTCCCGTCTTCCACGCTGACATCTCTTTGAGGCGCGCTGGGATCGCAGCCCGCCGCCGACCCGGACCTAGTTCTGATCAGACGGCGAGCCACCCACTGCTCGCCGTCCACGGCCCGCGCCTACGGCGGCCGGGAATCGTCCTGCGACTCCCGACGCCTGGGGCGTCTCCTTCTGTTGCGGCGACTGGGATGTGAGGTTTCCCTCTCTCTCACACGTTCGAACTCCTCCTTTGCTAGCATTACTGCTTCGCAGAAGGAGGTGACCGCTTCCCATGCCTCCTCGCTCCGGACCATAGATAAAATCAATGCCGGTCGCGAGAGATCGCCGCCGCCGCCGACTCCTAAGTTCCTAGGAGACACGCCAACTTGTAAGCTTTTGCATCCAGTAGTTTCGGCTGTACGATGTCCGTCATTCAGTCAGAAACGGAAGATTTGATTCTTCTGTCATGTGTACGTCACTAACTCTTCTTTCACGGCCAGACCTAATTTAATCACAATTTTTACTATGACATTTCATTTTTGTTTTTTGTGCAAGTGAAAGGAGCTATGAGAGAGCAGAACTATCAATCGCCCTGAAGTGGCTGTTATAGAACCCATTGCTAGGTTGATCTCGTCTTTCTATATAAGCGATCTTCTAGTATTTTTTTTTTGTTTGTACAATAAAGAATAAAAAGAAGATCGAATATATTAATCCTCCTTTTACAATCGAAAAAGTATGTATTCAAAAGCCACAGTAAAGTAAAGCATGAAAATCTAGCTGAGAAACTAGCGTAAATAGATACCACGAGATGCATGAAATCACAACATATGCATCAACACATGAATCTCAACGTAAAACGTGTCTATAAAGTCGGAAAACTGACATTGCGAAGCATGCGCAGCTCACGGGCACTCTTCGCATGCTTCGCAAAGTGTCATCATCATCATCATCTGCCTAGCCTTTTCCCAACTACATTGAGGTCGGCTTCCAGTCAAACCTGATTCAGCTGAATACCAGTGATTTACCTGAAGCGGCTGCCTACCAGACCTCGACGACCCATTAACTGGGTAACACGGTACATCTTGGTAAGACTGGAGTCAGATTTACTGGCTTCTGACAATCCGTAACGACTGCCAAAGATCAACAAATGATAGTCGGGAACAACGGCTTAACGTGCTTTCCGAGGCACGGAGGAAACTCGTATTGTTAAGATGTTTACTCATCCACAGACCAACCTTGGCAAGCGTTGATTAACCTTCAAGATCGACCGGCTGTTATTATTTAGCCACGAGCTCCTCAAAGTGTGAACGATCATATTCATGGTGAGGCATGGCTAGCCAGGCAAATTTATATTAAGGCGTGCGCGACGCATGCCTCGTAACGTCTGTATCCGCCTTAAGGTGCGTGCATTCTCGCTCGTTGTATGAAGCCGACCTTCTGTAACTACCTATTTTGTGGTATGGAAACACGATGAGTCAGCACTCTTATGGTAAGATATTTTTTTGAAACGGCGCTGCTTTTTTGTGATGGATGAGGATGTAGCACATAAAAAGCTGTACACGGAAATATGTAGTGATCGTTTACTTATATCAGAGTAAAACATTCGAAGAATGTGTTGGTATAATAACCAGCTCGAATCGTGAGCACACTCTCTATATGTAACCAGTTGAACCACGCAACTTCGTCTGCGTCACAATTTTCATTACTGCTCCGCTCCTTGGTCTTAGCGTGATGATATATAGCCTATAGCCTTTCTCGATAAATGGGCTATCTAACACTGAAAGAATTTTTCAAATCGGACCAGTAGTTCCTGAGATTAGCACGTTCAAGCAAACAAACTCTTCAGCTTTATATATTAGTAAAAGTATAGAGTACAGATGCAAGCGGCAGCGGTAGACCTAGGCGAAGCGGGACGAGTTTGATGCCTTTCGTCAGGATTGGCCCATTCTTGCCCAAAGCTGGGAAGAATGTAAGTAAGGAACAAAGTCCTTTTCCCTGCACTGAGACGGAACAGGCTAAAAATAACGAAGAGTGCCAGTAAGGAGTTTTTGGTGGTTTATCGCCAGTTCAGTTATCAAAAACATACAATACTGAGCTCGCTCCACCGTAAACTTTGTCTCTGTCATCTCTAACATAGAGTAGAGTCAAGAGCAAACCCATTACAAAAAAAAAAAAAAAAAAATATTGATGAGCCAGAAAAAAGCGAGGAACTCATTAATTTATACCTTTTCACAGTGCAGCTGCCAAACGATTTGTTCGTGAATATTCAAGAGGGCACCGCTTGGGACTGTGGGCTTAAATCAATACTAACCAAGCAACCGGCTGGATTGTGGAGACTTGAGGAAATATGTACATTGGTATTTTATTGGTATACTAGTTGACCCGCGCAACTTCGTCTGCTCCGGTCCAATTGGTCTTAGCGTGATAATAGCCCATAGCATTTTTCAATAAATGGGCTATCTAACATTGAAAGAATTTTTCAAATCAGTCCAGTAGTTCCTGAGATTAGCGCGTTCAAGAAAACAAACAAACTCTTCAGCTTTATATATTAAAGTACTAGTTGACCCGCGCAACTTCGTCTGAGTCACAATTTTCATTACTGCTCCACTCCCATTAGTCTTAGCGTGATGGTATATAGCCTATAGCTTTCCTCGATATATGGGCTATCTAACACTGAAAGAATTATTCTAATCGGTCCAGTAGTAAACAAACTCTTTAGCTTTAAATATTAAAGTATATTATAGATTAGTTTTTTCCCGCAACTTTCTCGTTTTTTGTCCGTTGCCGTAACATGCCAAGTTTTAACTTTTCACGATCAGTAATTTCGGCTGTGCGTTGTCTATCTAAGTGACTCAGTCACTCAATCAGTCAGTAACGCAAGAATTTTTATTTATTTTTAGGTTTAATTTTATGATTATTCCAGCTGCTGTGTAAGTCTGGTATAGGGTCGTGAATTTTTCGTTATAGGGCTTAATTTTTATTATTGAGTCAAAATACGAAAATTTTCGGGTTAGTCCCCACAAACGGTACCTACAAACTTATAAAATTAGTTTCTTAGTCCGTTAATCTATTTTATTATTAATACAACATTTTTTCTAAGAAAAGATTAGTTTTATGTCCCTAAAGATAACCTGAATAAAACAAATACTAAAAAAAAGGGATAACCCTTTTTGAATCAAAAGGATCGACCGATAAATAAATTGCACTATCCTTTGTATCTTACAAGAACATATTCTCCAAAAAATCTTTTTTACCTGTTATGCAAATAAAGTGAAAATCGCCCGATAAAAATGACTACAAAGAGGTCATACCTTTGCCAAAGTAGTAAGGGAACTAGATCTAATCCTGTTAAAATAGTTACAGGCCCTCCAGGACTTAAATAGGACCCTTAAGGCACATGTCAAATCACGCGGAGCGAGGCAGCGGAGCGGAGAAATGGAGAAATATTACCCATGATGTCAGTCAAAATCATGCTGCATCTTAATGGTAAGATGCAGCATGATTTTGACTGACATCATGGGTAATATGAATTACCCATGATGATGAATTGCTGAACATGAATTGGTGGAATAGCAACAAGGTAGGGATGGCCCTACCTTGTTGCTATTCCACCAATTCGCACTAAGCGTTTCCAAACGCCTTTTAATGCTCACAGCAAAGGAGTGGAACACTCTGCCTGCGTCTGTGTTTCCAAACGCTTACAACCCTAATCTCTTCAAAGTTAGAGTGAACAGGCTCCTTCTGGGTAAGCTCGCTCTATCTTAGACTTTGTCTCTGTCATCTCCGACATAGACTAGAGTCATGAGCAAACCCATCACAAAAAAAAAATGTCAATGATATTTTATGCAATTCCATTGATTAAAACTTCTCCGTTTTTCCGCTCCGCTGCCTTGCTCCGCGTGAATGAACAGGCACCCTAAAACTGGAAAATAATCGTTTTTATGAAAGAAAAAGTAAGTACGTAGTTGCTATTATTATTTCGGTAAAACATTTAGGCACAGCGTAACGCTTTGAGAAAACAGTTTATCGTTTGTTTATGGCCTTATTTTTTATGTTTATTACAGTGTTTATTCTCAAACAGGATGAATAGCCCGTACTTATGTCAAGGGCAAAGATTTTGATAGCAGGATTTTATTTTTAAGAATATTTTCTTTGCTGTTGGGTTTATTTAAAAAAGAAAGTTTTTTTTTTTACAATTTTCTTTAGATTAAAAAAAGGTGACCTTCAAGTGAAGGAAGTATATTTTTCAAGGAAAGCTTACTTTAAATTTTATCGTCGCAGTTACCAGTAGATAACTCTGATAAAAAAGGAGTGAGATTCTGTCTGTCAGTCTGCTTCCTGAAAGCAATAACCGGAGGGCCTTCAATTCAAGAGTATAGGGGCCATCTTTGATCAGATCATCGCTTAGGTGTGACAGTGGTCAAACGCGAGTTTATAAATAATAATAATTTATTAGGTCCGCACACTGAGATGTATTCTGTAGTTGGACGAATCACCCGGGATATGTACAGGAAAATAAACTCACTGTTTTGTGTCCGAGAATGATTGAAAATTTATTAGGTAAAACAATAAATTATATAGTACCAAAAGCAGGTGGTTTATGGCGGGCGTAATAACCTAGTCAGCTAATACACATAAATCGGTGAATTGGCAACTGCTTGTTCAGATAAAAACTAAAACAATAGATATCATGTAGCGATGCTCGTGCAAAAGGGTTTTTCAATAGACGAGACAATAGACGAGGGACGCTCGAACTTTGACAGTTTATAGCGGCCATCTTGAAAAAACGATCGCTGTCAAATTTGGTGGGAATACATATTTATTCGCCATGACAATTCACCATGGAACGCTACACGCTTCAACAACGCAATCAAACATTAAACTTATTGTATGAGAAGTTCGAGGGCTTCGTCATCTCACGTGGTGGTGACATCAACAACCACCAAGATCGTGTGATCTAACAGCACTCGATTACTTTCTGTGGGGCCACGTGGAAGCTTGAGTCTATGCTGACAAAACACGACAATTGCTGCCCTGAAGGCCAAAATAACTCGCGTACTTCACGAGATTGAGCCCCACCTATGCGAAATACCTTCAGCGGAGTCATGGCGGTCATTTGGCTGAAATTATATTCCATACACAATGTCATCAAATGTTCTGTAAAATAAAATATTATTGTTGCAATATCAGCTAAAGAAGTTATTTTTTTCCATTTCAAAGACCACTCCAAATAAAAAAAGCCCTTTAAATTCCTAATCATACCTACATATCCCTAATTACCGCTGCAAGAAGGGAAAAAAGTTACCAGGCTTGTAACTTTCCACCTTTTTACCTCTCATTACCTACTACCAACCTAACTTCACCGCCGTTCCGCTAACGTTGGCAACCCTGCTTGACTCTCCATAAGATGGCGGTCGCATCGTTAGGCGCTTGCTGCGATAACGTTAATTTTTCCCATGGGCTCCATGTAATGAAGTGATGTTTAGAAGTTTATGAGTGTTGCAATTTTTATTAAGAGGTTTTATGTCAGCTTGGTACGGGATGTGTAGTCATGATTGAGATATACTCGTAGATTGTAGGCATTATGACTTGAGAAAAATAGCCGATATATGATTGCAGTTATTTTGCATGTATTGTATTCTCATTCACGGACTTTCAGTGTGCATAAACGGTAGTCGTGGGTTCTATTCCCATGGAAAGCATACTTTGTAAAGTTATTTTCAGTTTCGCTAAGACACTGCAGGCTTAAATCACCTGATTGTCTGATAAAAAGATGATTCCGTGCTTCGGAAGGCACGTATAAGCCGATGGTCCCAGCCACCAAATGGCGGTCGTCAAATAAATCATGTCAGAGGCCCTTGAGGCGGTTTAGAAACTCTGACACTAGAGTGTGTGGGGTCGTTAGACCTTACTGCCCACACGATAAGAAGAAGAAGTGTGCATCAAGTGAGATTGACGTCAAAACCTCAATCTCACTTGATGGTAAGCAAAAATATGATTGGCGATGGAATCTGACAAATCTTACTTATTGAAATTAATTGTTTCGATACCGAAGAGGCTAGAAATCCTTTAAACTTATGACACGACCCTAATCCATTCAAAATTAATCAACCCAAAGGGTTTACCAACGGAACCCTATTACTAAGCTTCCGCTGTCCGTCTGTCCGTCCGTCTGTGGGCTACATCTCAAAAACCGTAATAGGTAGACTGTTGCAATTATCAAAGAGTATGTATTTTTATTGGCGCTACAACCAAAAGTAGTCCTCTGCCTAGCCTTTTCCCAACTATATTGGGGTCGGCTCCCAGTCAAACCGGATTCAGCTGAATACCAGTATTTTACTTGGAGCAGCCGCCTACCAGACCTCCACAATCCATTAAATGGGTAATGCGGCAGTTCTTGGTAAGACTGGTGTCAGATTTACTGGCTTCTGACAATCCGTAACGATTACCTAAGATGCACAAATTACAGCCGGGACCAACGGCTCAACGCGCTTTCCGAGGCACGGAGGAAACTCGGTATGTTAAGATGGTCACCCATCCACAGACCAACCTTGGCAAACGTTGCTTAACCTTAAAGATCGATCCGTGCGGCTAGTATTCTTTAGCCACGTGCTCCTCTACAACGAAAAGTAGTAAAAATTTAATCTAATTAAAGAGGACTCCCATACAAGGAACGTGTTTTTTTTCGTGTGATTGTCCGACTTCCACTCTACCGGTTTATTTAGTTTGGTAAAACAACAAAATGTGGAAAGAAATGAGAATAAAGATCAAAATTATCTTTATATTAAACTTTCCCCACAAATTCGCAGAACAAGCATGTAATAAAATGGAAATGTAATCCAGGGGCCTGTTGTAATAGCTAGTTGTAATGTTGGGATTACGGTAACATGGATACTTGACCAGCACGAATTTAGACAGGTACCGTAAGACCCTTGTTGAATGGAAATTGCTGGCAGTTTGTACTAATTTTGCGCAACATTTGGGAAGATTTTGAAACGGTTATGGCTGAAAATCCAAATATATACAAAGCACAGATTTAATTTTAAGATAAATATTGCAATTTGGAAACCGGTAACAATCTTACAAACAACAGTAAACTTGAAATAAGTGCTACAATTTACATAAGGGCTAGGCCGCAGTACGGCTAAACCGCCAATTTTTAACAGTGTGATTTTGTGAGTCAAGGAAACTAATACCAGAGTCCTCACTTGCGGTTTTTTCTAGCGACTGTTTCCCGTGCTTTTCGAGCGGTCTCGTGGTATAGCGATTAACCGCTTGCAGGAAAAAGCCGTAGTGCGGCCAGAAATTTTAGTTTTGAATTTCTTAGGTGAAATTATCGGATCTTCTTTAACTATAATTTTACTGTAAAATAATTAACACTTTCGAAAAGTTACACTGCTAAGGGAAACCAAAATTTTCAAAAAAATACTGAAGGACTACAATACGGCCAAAATCCAGACTACAATGGCTGGTAAGGTAAAACTACATTGCCCCAACAACTTTTTAAATGACCATCCTACTCAATCCTAGTACTAAATCAGTTCATTGAACGTTAAATGGCAAGCAACACAAGCCATTGAATAGGAGCCCTATCAAGGCTAACGACCGCACCACGTTCATTCATCATTCATACATTCACCGTTCACTATCAGTTCGTTTCGGTCCACTGCTCTTTGCAGAGACGTCGTTACTTCTTAAACCAATAGAGCAGTAAGGTTCACGTTTTCTAAGGGTTATTATCAAAAGTTCTGTCTTGTCAAAACATGTTGGTATAATTAAAACTGTTCGTAGGCTAATTATTACTGCTAATTGATCATTGACAGAACCACAAGCAAAACTTTAATCAAGAATTTTCATCGCTTGAAATCCTCTCACCCAATGTAGTTTAAGAATTAAAGAACATTTTGTTGATCTATCAATTCTTAAATACCAGTGTGACCTCTAAACATACCAACAATTGTACAAAAACCACTCATACGAAAACGCCAATCCTTTCAGCATAGACACTCGAAAAAATCTACCAAATATTTCCATTGAAATTGTAACATCTGTAATCTCACTACGAAATAAAACTGACGAAAAACTACGAGCCATCCCCTCGAGCTCAATACTCGTACATCACCGAAGACTAGTATCAAATCGTTTTATATCTATCTAAAAAAACATGATCGGAAAAAAGTAAGAAAACAAGTTTGAATACAACTGGAGCGATATCCATTTGGTCTCCTTCAATCCTTTCTGACGTTCGATACCGTCAACTAGTGATGTCAAGTATCTGCGGGCCGTCCCAATTTCCCGGGATTTATGTCCCGTCGTCCGGCCACCTGGGACGGTAAAATGTGGCTTATACGTGTGAGCCATTACCGAAGCGTGCATGGTAGCCGATTTGTAAAGTGTCAGGTGACTTAATAAAGAATAGGGACTTTTATGTGGTGCTCAAAATTGTCGATGAAAGACTTTAAAGGTTATTTTGTCATCTAACTACAGTTACAGTATGCTTAGTTAACGACAGAATGCACTTCGTGTAGAATAAACAGCAGATGCTAGATTTTGATGCCCTTTTTATTTATATTTGACTGGCCTGTTGGTCTAGTGGTTAGTGACCGTGACTGCTATGCCAGAGGTTGTGGGTTCGATTCCCACCCAGGACAAATGTTTGTGTGATGAGCATGATCATTTGTTCTGTGTCTGGGTGTAGTTTATCTATAATATGTATGTATTTAGAAATATATAAGTATGTTTATCAGTTGTCTAGTACCCATAACACAAGCTCTGCTTAGCTTGGGACTAGATGGCGTTGTGTGATAGTTGTGTGGAATATTATTATTATATTATTATTATATTGTACTAGTTTTTCTCCCGGCTTTGCCCACTTTAAAGTAACCTATAATTGTCTCCAGGGTCCTGTGTACTAAAATTCATCAAAAATGGTTTGGCGATTTAGGCGTGAAAACGTCACGACCAAGTCTTTTTCACATTAATTGGCAGAATACCTCCTCACCACTCAGTGAACAAATAAGTGATTCTAAACATTTATCCTCTATGGTTTCGGAAGTAATATTAGCTAGATTTGGTGGCAGAAGTAAAGAAAATATTTCTTTACACATTTTAAAGCGCACGTCATAACACAAAAACCACTATTCAAAAACCTGTGAAGTCACTTCTAAACTCAGTCCCACTTCCCGGAACGGTTTTTCCCGATGCAGCCCAGCCCTACACAACAATCTCCTTGGCATGCATGACCCGTTTTTATTCGTGTTACTTGGCAGAACGCCTCCGCACCACTCAGGGAACCAATTAGTGATTCTAAACATTTCTGCCGATGCGTTTCGGAAATAATATAACGAGGCAATGACACGGAAAGTTTGGCACACACTGCCGGGAGAGCACGTTTGGGGTAATGAAATTGTGGTAAAAATGTACTGTAGTTTTTATTTTTCTTTATTTATTTAGGGACATTCAAAATCGCAAAGCGTATGTCACTCCTATCGTACCCTAAATACAAATTACTCATGTCTGGGCCATGAACCTAAACAGACTCTTCGCATCATCGCTATTAGGCAGAGCAAAAATTTTATAATATTGAAGATTTTATTTTTATGATATTTTATTGAAGATATTTTATTGAACGTCAAGTTTGTTCAACCTCAAGGCCCTAAACAAATTATTTCACTCAGACTCATACCGGACATAGTCCATCAATAAGTGGTGTAAGTCTTTAACACATCCACACAGTTAGGAGGTTCGTTTTCCTCATCATGAACGCAAACTTATTACACGGCATGTGGCTTAATATGGCTTAAATTACTATTTATAAACCAGGGCACACGGACCCTGCTTGGTTTTATACTATATTCTTTTGTCTCAAGAGCGCGTGTCAAAATATTCAAATCATCATAACACTTATTTTTAAATTTAGGTAAAACTTCTGAGTAATCCAAAATAATGCTAGTTTTTCCACCATTTTTAGCTGCATATTTTGCCAGCATGTCAGCCTTTCATTGCCCTGTATTCCAATATGCGATGGACTCCATTGCAATTTTTTTTTCCGTGCTCTTCGTCATAAGAACATATTCTTTCGGTGTTTTGATAAAGGATTGAGATTCACGAATGAAGTAATTGTTAATAAATAAATTTTGAGAGTTTTAAAAAGAAGTAAGTTTACAAAGGTATTTTGAATTAAATCATTTTATATTTAAAACGTTGTGTTGTGATTCATGTTTACTGATTCAGTTACATTTTACAAGTAGGTCGACTGTAACTCATTAAATAATTAAGCTTAATTAGCCATGCTAAAATTATTTGTACATCGTTAAATATACAACTATAGTGCATAATTTTCATATATTTCCAAAAATAAAGGTTTGGCTTAATATTTTCTAAACAATTCTTTGAATATTGAAGTAGGGTTTTCAACAACTCTTTTATTTTTCGAAACACCTATCCACACGATGATAATGGTTTTAAACGACAAAAATCCTTTACGGTTAAAGGTAACGGGGCGATATTCCCGGCCTAATTTTATGCTTGTATAGAATAGGGAACATACAATATTTCCATTTTTGCTTTAATTTTAAAGAACTCCATCTAGAATAGACCACCACATAAATAAAAAATGAAAACGCTTTAATTTATTGCCAAAATTTGTTTTTTAAACCGACAGTTTAAAGGTACGTCCGAAAACGGACGATGACGTCACTCGTGTCTATCACTGGTCATGAACTGTCCTAACTCAAAGACATAAGGTTGCTTTTTCGTTGGCATAGGTAACAGCAGATACGTCACTAAACGCTGATTGTTGTTTTAAAATACGTTCCGTTTCACGTTACTTTAATTGATTATTTTTGTTAAAAATCGATATTAACCAAAATAAAAACTTTTTAATGGCCTTTATTTTATACTTTTTTATCATTTTACTGGCAACATTCTCATAAATTCTGTATTTGCATCTTCCCTATTAGGCATTAAATGTTTTTTTTCGAAGGTTCCTCCCGTATGCACTTTAAAAAAACATAATTTTTCCAGATTTTATTTTACAACTTTGTCAGCGTCATTATTATCTTTAAGCATGCCAATTTACATAGCTGTACCAAACCTAACTACGCACTTATGTAGAGGTAAATACATAAACAAAATACACTAAGGCGTTTTCTTTACTTTTATGAAATTAAAATACCGGTAAATATCGCTAACCGGATTTTCTGCAGCTACACGGAAAAGGTACCGTATTTAAGGGAAATAGTGTCATATTCGTGGCTCGTATCGTAAAGACATTTTACGGTGATGTGACCATGGGTTAGGTCGCTGTAAATAATCCATTTTCCTTCATAAATATTTACACCGAAGGCGTAAAGATAAACTTTTACTTAGTTTTTCTTTTTTATTTTACTTGGAAATAGTTATTCCTGTATTAGAGAACCGAATTATGGTGTGACTAGTTGGCTCAAGCAACTTCGTCTGCGTCACAATTTTCATTACTGCTCCGCTCTTATTGGTCTTAGCGTGATAATATAATATTAGCCTATATCCTTCCTTGATAAATGGGATATCTAACACTGAAAGAAATTTTCAAATCGGATCAGTATTTCCTGAGATTAGCGCGTTCAAGTAAACAAACAAACAAACTCTTCAGCTTTATATATTAAGTATAGAGTATAGAAGTATAGATAGATAAGATATAAGATATACTACATTATGATCATACATTGATTTTAAGACAGGATTGGTTTCCAATAGGATTTTTTTATTTCCATCTTTTGCAATGTTTAAAATCGGCTAAGTGCAAGTCGGACTCTCATGCAAAGGGTTCCGTTCCAGAAACCGAAAAAAAACTCGTTTCTTATATGCGAGCCCCCTTTAACCTTTATTTTAATTTATTTTTTTATTATTTCTTATTATAAGCGAAAAACAAATACACACTATGAAATTTTCAACTGTCTACCTATAACGACAGACGGACGGACGGGCAGACAGGGGAGGCTTCGTAATAAGGTTCAGCTGGTAACCCGTTGGGTACGGATCTCTAAAAAAGCGACCACTGCTGAGTTGAAGACTTTGAGAAAGAAGGATGTAAGGAAATATGTTGCGCCAAGCTCCGAACTCAAATGCGTTGGTTTGAGAACAAGAGAATTATGAATGAAATGCATCCAGCACTTCATTGTCATTATTAACACATCTATCACTTAGGTTGAAACACCAAATTGTCCTTATATTCTGCAGAAAATGTGAGTCTTGAGCTTTGACAGAAATGCTTAACTACATAACTTAAACACAACTATGAGAAAAAAAATGTTAATTTATTACGTCAGAAACCTTTTCAGCTACGCACGAAAAGTGAATCGTTCACTTTTCATAGATATATGAACTATATATACTAACGATTGTACGAGTAAAGGTTGTAGTAATTTTCATCGCGCGACGAAATCGCACGGATAATTTGAAATCATAGCGCGCAACATTAAATATAAACAATTATGGACCCTGTTGGGCACAGCAAGAAAGGGGAGGCCTTTGCCCAGCAGTGGGACACAAGAGCAGGCTAACAAAAAAAAGTTGTTTTATTGTTTATTCCCTTGCTGTTTCTATTTTTTCTTTTATGTTTGTTTTTAAACTCGTCGTGTACAATCGTTAGCTAATTAGGACACCGCGTGTCACTTCAATACTAACACACACACACAAAAACGAATGACATAAAGCTTATAACCACAAAATGTTATCAATGTATTGCTTTTCATATTCCCCATTAAACATTTATTTCTCATAAGACTCTCCTTCCTTTTATGGGATCCTAATACACTTATTATTTCTCAATAAAGTTGCGTAATGGTAAAAAAATCTATTCCTTTGTATAACGTTAAGTTTATAAGAGGTTATATGTTCTTTTATGAATTTCCTAGCAGGTTAGATGAAAAGGCTTACAGGATCTGCTATGTTTATGGGCACTTTGTGTGAGGTAAAACTGTTTTTATAAGATAATCTTTACATATAGGTAAAACTGTTTGAACTTTGAAGCTGACGACAGTATGGCTTAGACCACTATTTGTATATGTTGTGGGTGTGTTTGGGCGACATGTTTCTTAGAATCATCATCTGCCTAGCCTTTTCCCAACTATATTGGGGTCGGCTTCCAGTCAAACCGGATTCAGCTGAATACAGGCGACATGTTCCTTAGAATACATAATATAATTTAGGGATGTTGCGAAGGAAGAATGTGCCCGACAGGGTCCATAATTGTTTCTATTTATTCATTTTACCATCTGTATGTTTATATTATGGATTGTAATAAACAATTTGAGATTTATTTATTTAAGCTACGTGTACAATAGTGGTACATAGGCAGACTTAATACAACGGGGCATTCTCTACCAGTCAACCTTTGGGTTCAAAAGAATTACACTGTGTACAGCAAATAAATAAGATTGGTATCGGATGCGAACTTAGAAAAGTAAAAAAACCGGCCTAGTGCGAGTCAGATTCGCACACGAAGGGTTTCGTACCATAAACCTTTTGTTGTTATAGCGGCAATTAAAATACACAATCTGTGAAAATTTCAACTCTCTACCTATTACGGTTCATGAGATACAGCTCGCTGACAGACACACGGACGGACGGACGGACAGCGGAGGCTTAGTAATAGGGTTTCGTAGGTTACTCTTTGGGTACAGAACTCTAAAAACCGGAAAAGTGCGAGTCGGACTCCCCACCGAGGGTTCCGTACAAATTTGTAGGTAGGTACATATTATTTTAAATAAAGACTATTTTTTTTAAGATATAATTATACATGTATAGTCAGATTTCCCTATACTTGAAGTGTAAGATGGTATTACTTGTCAAATTTCATAGTACTAGGTCAACGAAAAAATACCCTATAAATTTTGATTCCCGTGAAAGTGTCGATATATACGTTTTTTGCGGTATAAATAGCCGCATCTTTTTTTGACGTTAACTTAGAAGTTTGATTTTTTTCTCAGCTTCAAGGGTCTGTAAACCTGAGTATATGACCTGAGTATAGACGGACGGACGGACCACAAAATGATCTTTTAAAGGTTCCGTTTTTTCCTCTTGAGTTACGGAACCCTAAAAACTTCGTAAAATGAAAATAAATCGATCAATTGAAAATTAAAATTTAGATGAGGAAAACAGCTATACCCACTAAATAGTTAAGTTTTCCGGCCATTATCACAATAATCACCAGCTTCTAGGTATTTTTTTTTTCTTTAAAAAGAAAACAGGTTGTAACTCATAATTATGTAACTGAACTTTTCAGCTGCTTTGAGTGGGACAAACACTGAAACTCCACCTCTTAGTTGAAGTCGATTTTTTATTAGACCTGCGCCAAAATCTTGCATAAGCAAATATAGAAGCACTTTGCAAATTTTTTGTTCGAAAGAGCCACTGCAAACTTGGAACGCAAAAGGCATTAGGAGAAACACAGATGGGTTTTAGTCAGTAAGAGTCTGACACTCTCTTCCGCTCTGCAAAGAACGGATTTGATTTCCAGTCCCTAAAATAAATATAATTATGGCATGGTTTTTGAGGAAGTTCCGCATTTGTAAAGGCGAGGTGCTCTTACAACCTTAGAAGTTTTATCTCGAGGTGTATTCAGTGAACACATGAGCTGAGCAAAGTTTCTTTGTGAACAAAGTTCTAAGCAGTAGTTAGTGACACTAGTCACATCACAGGGCAATACTTTTTCAATTAGGTTACTTCTTTGAAAGTTGGATTAAGGCATAGTTCACATGAGCTTTTTCAGTATTCGAGTGTGCAGTAGATTGATTTTACAGAGTATTTTACAGAGACTATGTGGATTTTAATCAGATCCACACGCACAAAACGTTTTGGGAATACATTCGTAATGCGTACAGCTAAGGAGTGGAATTCCCTGCCGGAGTCTGTGTATCCCGATAGCTACAACCTGGGAGTCTTTAAGTCAAGAGTGAATAGGTTACTTCTAGGCAAGCGTGCTCCATCTTCGACCACATCATCGCTTACCATCAGGTGAGATGGTGATCAAGCGCGTGCCTATTAATAGTAAAAAAAAAAGAAATTCGGTGAAACTATTACAGGAACTCTTTGCCCTTTTTCATGAAAATAGTATTCAAATAATATTAAAACATTGGTATTCAGCTGATTCCGTTTTGACTGGAAGCCGACCCCAATATAGTTGGGAAAAAGGCTAGGCAGATGATGATGAATGAGTTTTGAAATAATATTTTTGTCGTTCGATATTGTATTTAGAATACAATTAATAGATTTTTTTTATCTTCCCTATCTATTTAATGGTTCTTTCAAGTAAAAACCATTGAATTGAATCAGATACAAATCCGGACAGCAGTCCTACTTGCTAACTTATAATTTCAAAGTATGCCTTTCTTATTATAATATAGTTGCGCATGCGATCTTAAGCAGAACACATGCGAGCCGCGGCCCTGGAACGCAAAAAAAACAAATATTTCAGTCAAAAAGTCCATGTATAGTAACAGAATTGAGAGCATGAAGAACACGGATGGGTTTAGTATGAGTCTAACACAAGCAGAAAAATAACGTAATTTTTTAACAAATCGAGCATCAATACCCGTTTAACGCGAAAAAAATTAACGTGATTATTTTTCCGACCCAAATATCGACCAATAGAATTGCACCATTCGACGTCACGTGGTACAACCTACATGGTATTATACTGATAATTTTTTGAAAATTTTCTCTGGTAGTTTTATTCATTATGAAATTCTTATTTGTTGACTGTTCATTTCATCTCATGGTGCAATTCTATTGGCCGACATTTGGGACGGAAAAATAATCCCCCGAATACCACACGAGCTTCAAAATTATCTGGCATTTCCCGATAGGTTCCCTGCAAACAAATAAAGTCGTCAAGTTACAGTTAAATTATCGGGAAAAATACCCGATAATTTTGAAGCTCTTGTGGTATTATAAGTGATTATTTTCCTACGTTAGTAAAGTCTTTCAACAACATTTAGAAATTGTCCTAGTTGTTAAATGTCTTCTAAGATGAATAGCTCCTCCTCGTTTTTGGGAAAGCGGCGAGGGCCTACATAACATAGGGTTGGATAAAAAGAGGTCTAGTCGAGACCCTAACTAGGACCCCTCCTTCTATAAAAGATTACATTAAAAAGATTACAAGTTTTGGTGACATAATATGTTACTTTTTGTTCTAAGGGTTCTAACTAATAATATACAGGCTATGACAAAAATAAAACAAGGGATCTAAAGGTTTATTATATTACGTAGTTATGAGTTGATTTAGTTACTTTATTTTATTTTATCTGTTTATTTTGAATTTTATCAAAATCGAAGCTAGGAAGTTTGGCTTTTAAATCTAAATAGGTGGGATTCGTTTACTTGGATAACGGCTTTATGTCATCCAAGTAAACGAAATTGTGTATTTTGCTATCCTACTGTTTTCTAGTGGTGTTTGTTAGGTGTAGGGTAACACTAAAATTTAACACAAAAACCTTTTACAAAAAAAGTGTTTTTTTTTATTTGAAAGTCGGTTGTAATTTTTTTGTAAAAAGTTTTTAAGTCACTGTCGTGAATTTAATAGTCTAGCTGCTTATTTACATTTAGTAGTTACCTTAAGATAACTTTTGGGCCGTGGGGTACGAGTTGATACTCGTACCCCACGGCCCAAAAGTTATCTCTCCATCATCTGCCTAGCCTTTTCCCAACTATATGGTACGAGTACTCATGCGTTATTTAAGGATTTATGCAGACGCTTCGTGTGACCCAAAAGCTGGCTTTTATCTTGGTCTGAGGATAAGTCTTTTAGGTCCACTTCCAGTCGACAGCGATGCCGATGAGTTTTTTGTCGCCATATTTTAGAGTTAACTTAGGATGTTTAATTTCTAGTTTATAGTTAGTTAAGTAGGTATTTACAGAAATTAAAAAAGAAGGTATTTACAGAAATAGCTGTAAATTTTCTTTCACAAATAAACTGATTTGAAGATACGTCTGTACATAACACTTTGAAATAACATCTCAAAAATACCCACAAACAACTCACACAGACCACTAAACAAAACAAAGCATACCCACATTTGTCCCCCAAAAAACATAGCTTACGCGGCAACATTAATTTTTCACTCATATTACATTATCCTGGTTACAATGGCCAGCGGTATATTAATTCGCATACGTCGCCTGGCGCGCGGCCAAATCTTTAGTCCGGCTCGCAATGGGTCAACCATGATAAAATGTTTTGATTCATGACTCTTTACCATTTATGCAAGCCTGGTGTTAGATTTTGTTAGTTTTGATGCTTAGAGAGTTAAATGTAGGCTAGGTAATTTAGTTTACATAACAAAAAACCAGCCAAGGACGGAAACCCTTCGTGTGAGAGTTCGACTCGAACTCTCACACCGTTTCGCGTTTCCGTCCGATAAACCGAAAAAAAAACACACGTTTCTTGTATGGGAGCCTCCTTCAATTTTTAATGCTTGTAATTTATTTTTTTATTATTAATTTGTTGTTATAGCGGCAATAGAAATACACAGCTGAAATTATATTTCTATTGTCTATCTATGGCCACCACCATTTGCTCGCTGAGAAAAGGGACAAAAGATATAGATCTCGTGTGAGTTATAGAGACAAATACATTCATAGTCGATAGCTGGCTATTCACACTACCGGCGAGCGGCTCTTACCTCTAGTTGATCGCAGTGACAAGAGCTATTAAAGATTGTACTCTCTCAGCAACACTCGCTCGGCGGTGCTCGCTTGGCGGTCAGAACAACCAAACATCGGTAATTTCTACCTACAGTGCGGGCCGGAGCGAGTATTGCGAGTAAAAGCCCGTCGCACTAAAGCACTCGCTGAAAGCCGAGCGTCAAAACTATCGAAACTTTTCACTCGCTACTCGCTTGTTTCGAGTTTGAAGCTTTACTCGCTACTCGCTGATCGCCAGCGGTGAGACAACTGCCTATTGGACCAAATCCATAAAACCCCGGAAAGCTACTGACGTTCTTATAACTTCAAACGAATATATTTTGCAACTATAATAGGCACCATATGAACTTGCAGTAAAATAAGAACAGTTTCTCACTACTAGAGAACGTAAAGGATCACGATAGAAGTTCATTTAGAACAGCTTTGTGTCTCTATTTGTTTTTAATATTAAGGAAGTCAATAATTGTATGTGGGTTAATGACCGTTGTTGTACTTTTATCTTCTCAATAAATTCTCAGTTAACAAGTAATACGATGTACTTACTTAACTCCCTATCATAACGCTTTATATAATTATGCATTCTATTTAAATAAATGCTCACCACTACCACACTTCACTAACAAGCAATACACAACACTCTCGCAAATTACTCACCAAATTCGAACATTTATTTTTATTTTATTTTATAGTACATCTTTTTTTCCCTATAATTTTACTATAATTGTATTCACATTGCTGACAAATCTGTATAAACTTTTTTTTTTTGCAACTCCGGCCCCCGACATACAGGCGCTGCCTATTTCGGGGACCACGGTGTAATTTTATGTAAACTCAACTTGTTACTATTACCGACTAAGTATTTAGTATCAATAAGATTTTTCTGTAACAATGGCTCAATAAAATAAATTATAAATTATCTGTGTCTGCCATATCCCAGTAATGGTTAATTTGCTACGTAAACCTTGTTAGTAGGTAGCCAAGAAAAATCATCAGAAAAGTGAGCAAACAGCTCACGCTTAAAAACTCGAAGTAAATGCATCGAGCGCTAGCTTATTTCCTATCGAACTTGCTTGGCACTGCCGTAGCTCAAATTCTGGCAATCGCAAATGAAAAACTGTCAAAGTTCTTCGGTTCCTAGAATATTTACTGCGAAATTGGCTCGATTTACTAGAATCAAAGATACGTTGTCTCCCGTCATATCAACAAGAGCCATTTCTATGTTTCAGGAATATTGTGGACTAAAATTTTCAAGCGATTTTTCTTCCGTGGCTTATTCCACACCCACATTTTACAAGTTAAAAGTACAGACTCAGCAATGAAGTAGTTTTCTTTCAGCGAAATAATTTCCATAATCATATGTCATAGCTTACATTTTACAAACATAAAAACTGAACAAACGATTTGTCTTTAGAGTGCAAATTCTACTGATTTTCAAGCAACATGGCAACGCTGTCGCATTCTAACAAAAATGTGTGAAAACTGAAGTATTTCTGATATATTGCGACTGAGATGCGAATACGATGTTTAAAACTTAGTTTCATTGGCCCTCAGATTTTGTTGGTTTAGATACACATTTAGATTCTTGTTAAAAATTCTGCTTACGTTTTCCAAATGTTATTTGGAAAGAATGCAGGTGTAAATACTAATAAACAACGACACTAATAAAAACAATGTATAAACAAACGTGCAACAAATAAAATAAACAAACTCGTTTAAAAATAACTCATTGGGTATTAAAAAGATCATCTACGTTATTCATCTTCCTTATTGCCACCGTTGCTTTTAATACAAATGGCTGTCTCTTTGTTTATAACATCGATCCAGCAGTGCATTTACTTAGTGTGTGATATTTTTTATACATCTATGAAGTATCACCAGCTAAATCGAGACCTCATAATATTAAATATATCTTAAGTAAATTAACAAAACTTGTAATCCAAACAAAAAAGCCCAAATATTTCCCAAACGACATATTGTCACGATTCGACACTCAACGACTAGAATTATAGCATCCATGCACGTCAGTCGTCGGTCAACAAGGTACCTAGCCATTATGTGAGCCTAGTACCTAATTTTATGTGTGATGACATGTTTTTTTGTATATATATCTAAAGCAATTTATTTTATTTAATAAAAAACTCTTCTTGGAGTTTCCTTGCGTGATCGAATCAGGAATAATGATATCCGCAAGAGAACCAAGGTTACCGACATAGCCCGAAAGATCGCCAAACTAAGTGACAGTGGGCAGGGCACATTGCTCGCATAAGAGATGGTCGATGGGACCGAAAAGTTCTGGAGTGCCGACCGCGTACCGGAAGACGCAACGTTGGAAAGCCTCCACAAGATAGACCAATGACCTGGTGAAGGCCGCGAGTAGGTGATGGATGCGAGACGCGAAGGAACGGTCGTTGTGACGACGCTTGGTTGAGGCCTATGTCCAGCAGTAGACGTCTTTCGCCTGATATGATGATAAAAACTCTTGATTAATTTATTAATTAAAACTTGTATTCAAAATAAAAGAACCAAACATTTCCCAAATGTCAAATTATCACGATTCAAGACTTAACGACTAGAATGATAGCGTCCATGCACGTCACTCGTCGGTCAACAAGGTACCTTGCCATTCGGTGAACCTAGTACCTAATCTTATAAACGAGCGGCCATTTCAGACACAATTTTAGGCACACCTACTAATTTCTCAAGGGAATGGCTCTCTCTGACCATTACGTTTTGTATTTGTTGTGTCTGGGCTGACTATGATTATTTTAAAAAATCTAATTAGCAAAGTCCTTGGAAGAAGAGTGACCATTCCTATTAAAAAGGCTATTAAAGTATAGGTTCCATTTTTAATTTGAGTATTGACTTCTGTGACAAAGAGTTAGTTGTTTAAAAACATAGTTATCTCGAAGTCTAAAATTTCTTGATAACTCCACAAAGTGTAATTTTGGAACGGTTGGGGTTCAAACTCATGGCAGTTTACCACTAATCGTTAAGTTGGTGATAAAATTTCCCTCTTAAAAACAGGGTGCCAATTAAACTATTTTGTATAACAACGTGTCGCAAACTTTAAAAAATACCTCAATTTCCCTGCGTTTTTGACACATTACGACTGATACGCGAAAGGGATATTGTTATTTACAAATTAGTAGGATTGGCCCGCTGGTATCAGTTTATTACACAAGGAAAACCACGGGTCGTTCTAGTCTGAAAATTATTAGGAAACCGGCCAAGTGTGAGTCGGACCCTTCGTGTGAACGGTTTCGTACTATAAACCGAAAAAACACGTTTCTTGTATGAAACGGACCCTTCTATTAATTGAATTTAACACACTGTAAAAAAATTAAATGTCTACCTTATAATAGTTCTTGAGAAACAGCCAGCTGACAAACAGACGGACGGGTGGACTGACGGACGGACGGACGAACAGCGGAGGCTTAGTAATTCGTTGGTTTTCCTTTGGGTACGGATTCCTAAGAAAATACCTACCATCGTAATTCGGCAGGATGGGTGGTGGTAACGCGATTACCAGGGTATCAGAAAAAGGAGGCGTTTTTATGACCGTTCCTAGAACCGTAAAAGTCACAAATGTAGATAAATGCTGTAATAAAACATTACAAAATTATCTAGATGGATCTTCAACAGTTCGACAAAGTTGAAACATTCAATTGCTGAAAGAATATTTATGAGACATGGCTTCATAATCATCTTTAGTGAATTACCAAGAAAGTACTGGCACGTGCTGGAATTGGTTCTGTGCAATTTTATTATAGAGTTTACATTTTTCAAATTACTTGATTTGCATGATTGACGTCTTTTAAGTTTAAACACAAAGTAAATTTCAAAAGATGCTTCTGACGACACTCTCAAAGGCTCTGTAAGTCAGGCCCTATGCGATTAATATAAACGTTTGTATTGACATTCTAAATGTTATTTTAAGATATTCAAGGTCACAAAAATGTTTATTCGCATATTGGTTTCAATGCTAATTGCGTTAATGATGCTTATTCATCATACAATCTAATCTAATTATTCCTTTATCGAATTCGATCATGATTTTTCCATAATTTTCACTTTCGAAACCAAAAAAAATATTACTATTCTAATTCTATTTTAAAGTGGATGCTCCAGGGTAGCCCGCGAAATTCAAATATTTTTATGTTTTTTTCCAATTTGCCGGTCAGTGTGAAGCTGTATGTGGACCAAATACGATCCGCGACCGTAACGCGTATTTATCTAAAGAATTATAACCATTTTAATCATCAATATAGCCCTCTAAGTTCATGTAGTTCGAAAGAATGAATATTTCAGAAATAAACATTCTTTCGAACTACATGAACAAAGAAGGCAATATAGACGATTAAAGTGGTTATAATTCTTTAGATAAATACGCGTTACGGTCGCGGATCGCATTTGGTCCACATACAGCTTCACACTGACCGGCAAATTGCAAAAAACATAAAAATATTTGAATTTCGCGGGCTACCCTGGAGCATTCACCTTAAGACATGCATATTTCATTGTTTAAGTCCGATGTATTCAAGGAAATTGGATACAATATTCCTGTTCCTAGGAATCTAAATAAGAAAGTTATATTTTTGCTATGATATTTACAGCTGAATTCAGATGCCTCATTTTCTCTTGAAAATTATTAAAGGCGAAAAACACTTGAACGCCACCACATAAACTATGGTTCTCGATTCGAAGTCGAATGATTGTCATCATTTATTTTATTTTTTTAACTAGCCCGAAATATACAGGTTTGTTGAATTAATTAAAATAGAACCCACCAAATAAATTTCCACAGCAAAATAAAGGCCTCCTCCTATCTTCTCCATGCGATACTACTTGAGCTTTTCCCTTCTTATTTAGAATAGAAGAATAGAATAGAATAGAAAAACATTTATTCAGCACAGACACAAACGCACAGCGACAAAGAAAACAGAAGTAATAAGTAGCAGGTACACAAATTGCGCTGAGCGTGCCCATGTCGAAAGGGTAACTAACCATCTCAGCATTTGCTGGGCGTCAGACACCCAGCGTTGGTTTTCAGTTGGTATTTTGTGATTATTTGAAAGTCAGTAAGAAACCAGTGTTTTTCAAGGATCGACTGTCTGCTCAACCGTCTAGATTAATGTCAATTTACGATACGCATGTACAACGTGAAACAGATTAAACGCAATACTTTTAGGGCAGGGATGGCGAACTTTTTTTGTTGCTCGTGCCATTTTCATAAAGAAAAAAAATGTAACTATGACGTGCCGCCAAAAAAAATCTCGACTTGGTGATTTAATAGACAAAAAATAACACTACATTTTGTCAATTTGATTTCGTCATTGAATTTTTTTTATTTTTTTTTATTTTGTCAGTTCAGTGTGTGTTTTCTGTTGTAATAGCAACAACAGTGATGCTAAGTTATCTTATACAGGCGTTCCCAAATTATTTAGCTGCGTGCCACCACTGGCACGCGATCCATAGGTTCTCCATCCCTGTTTTAGAAGTTCTTATGGGGTTGGTCCATAATAAAAGTTGTTATATAATGATGGGTACAAAAAACCCTTAAGATATATTATGTTAAACGTTATATTAATACTAGCTTCTGCCAGCAGCTTCGCCCGCGTAATCCCTAGGGAACAACTACCGGGATAAAAAGTAGCCTATATGCTATTCCAGACTACAAATCTATCTCTGTGCCAAATTTCATGAAGATCCTTTCAGGCGTTCTGACGTGAAACAGTAACAAACATTCATCCGTCCTCACAAACATTCGCATTTATAATATTAGTA
The DNA here is from genome assembly GCA_950371165.1 of Lacanobia oleracea. NCBI lineage: Eukaryota > Metazoa > Arthropoda > Insecta > Lepidoptera > Noctuidae > Lacanobia > Lacanobia oleracea. The sequence goes on from OX493406.1 coordinate 19,379,448, forward strand.
GATTAGTAGGATTAGTAATAAGTACCATAGTTATATTAAAATATTGTAAAAACAAAGTAGGTAGTACTCCTGGGTAAGCTCGCTCCATCGTAGACTTTGTCTCTGTCATCTCTGACATAGACTAGAGTCAAGAGCAAACCCGTTACAAATAAATAAAAAAAAAAAGTACGAAACTAAAAGAACCATGACGTAAAATCGATTGTTTTCAGAATGATGACCGACAGCCTTATTTTTGTTAAATGACATAATATGTTAATTTTTATCCCCATATGACTTTTAAATTATAGGAAATATGTTTACTAATTTTAGCTTTCAATATGCGACTCACATTTCTTTTAGAAAACTCGTGTAAATACTGGTGCATCATTTGCCTAGCCTTTTCCTAACTACATTGGGGTCGGCTTCCAGTCAAACCGGAACGCGATAAGGCCGCCGATTGTATATTGTTTTAGTTTAAGATATTCTATGTTTTTTTTTTCTGGTGTACAATAAAGCATATATAAATAAATAAACCGGATTCAGCTGAATACCAGTGTTTTACGTGGAGCGACTGCCTACCAGACCTCCACAACCCATTAACTGGGTAACACGGTACTTCTTGGCAAGACTGGAGTCATATTTACTGTCTCCTGACAATCCGTAGCGACTGCCAAAGATCTACAAATGACGACCGGGACCAACGGCTTAACGTGCTTTCCGAGGCAAGGAGGAAACTCGGTATGTTAAGATGGTCACCCATCCACAGACCAACCTTGGCAAGCGTTGCTTAACTTTAAAGCCGTAAAGTGTAAATACCGGTGCAAAAACGATAAAATCCCTGGCAAGCGTGTCACAAATGCGCGTTTCTCAAGATTTCTCCCCCACGTGACACTCCTAACAGCTTTACATGCAAATATGGCGCACGCACGCAGGCATTAATAATGACTTGAATAAATCTCAGGAAGATATCGTCAGGTATTTTATTACCTTACAATATTTGCGGGAGAAGTTAAAACACTTTTTTTGCAAAGAAAATAGAATGGCTTGCCCTCTGTCATATATTAAAAAAAAAGGTATTTAAATTACATAATATAAAAACCGACTTCCAAAAACAAAACACTACAAAGTAAAAAATAACTTATTTCTTCTGAAATTAAAGTTTTTTTTTACTTTGTAGTTTTTTCTTCTAGGAAGTCAGTTTTTATATTATGTAATTTAACTACCTTTTATTTTTCACTTTTTAGTGGTACGTAGGTAGCACTAAAAACTGAAACCACAAACACAGCGTGCCGGCGTGATGTTATGTTATTAACTGGTGTAAACAATCAACAGACATGCAATTTCAGAAATCCCGATCCATTGGCTATCATTTATTGAAGAGTTCCATTGCCTACCTCCGAAGTTCTTCATCTGATCTTCACCAAATTAAAATGGGACCAGTCCGAAAAAATACTCTTCCAACCAAAAAAGAATCATCCAAATCGGTTAACAATTGACGAAAATATCGCTGAACAAACATTTTTCATGGGATCCCATAATCAGATCCTGACTTATACCTTCCATCATCAGCTCAGCAATATGAGACGATGATTACCAGGCACAAATTTCTGTAAATACTGATCCAACAACGATTTTTTTCATAGAGATGAAGCTACACTATCTTAGCTATCTTGACTTTTTATACCGCAAAAATTAGTTTTGGAAATATTTATACAATTACAGAACTTTCCTTTATGAACATAGTCTGCCTGCCAATCCTTTTCCCAACTATATTGGGGTCTGCTTCCAGTCCAGCCGGGTTTAGATATATACCAGTATTATTCATGGAGCGGCTGTCTACCAGACTTTCACAACCCATTAACTGGGTAACACGTACGGTGATTCTTGGCAAAACTTTGAAGAAAATAAATAAAAACCCATTTGGGTCATATAGTAGGAGCTACGAATCTGAATAAGGGCGTGAGAACGGTCCACAAATAAAATATACAAGTGCTACTTGAGCTTTGCCTAAAAATGATGAGAAGTCGACGGGCTCGATGGACCACTCCACTTTGGTTTGGAGGTGAAGTTGATTTTATATACATATAGTATTTTATTTCATTGGAAGCAGCGTTGGAAGGCCGATGATATGGAGAGTACCGCGGCCTCGTGGTAGCCGATGGACGCGAGACGCACAGGACCAGTTATTGTGCACAGGACCATGTGTGAATCAAGCTTAAAGCGTAGAGCTTTAAGGTTGATTCTTCAACGTCGTAATGGTAAATCTAAAAAAAAATAGTTAATACTACCATTTTTTTATTTTACTATACAGAGCTCAATGTTGTGTAAAAGAAAAACCCTTATGATTAAAAGCGTGTTCAAAAATTAAAAACTCTGTAAATAATCTTTGCGAGCGATTAAAGGCGGTCGGGAGCAACAAAGTAACGCCCGGAGGGATCTCTGCATAATTTCTCTGATACTGACGTTTTGTTCGTAAAGTTTAGCATCAAAATCGACTGCGGGGTTTTAAGAAACCTCTAGAGGTTATGCTATCCTAGTATTTTTGTGTTATGGTGAAGAGAGATGGCAGATCGTTTGTAAACAGGGTTAATTGTAAAACACCAGCAACCTCTTAGGCAATGAAAGTACACATGACTATAAGCAACGTTTACTTTGGGAAAACTCCGAAATCTCGAGAAAAATACCAGCTGTTTCATACATTTTCATTGGCTAAATATAATTTAACTATTGCAATTTTTACGGGGTTTTAGACACGTAATTATTTTGTTTTGATACATAAGGTATATTTTGGTGTAATTTAATTACTAGTTTATTTTCCTAAAACACAGAATATAATGTATTGCATAGTAAACATTTTACGTGAAACGGAACGGTCGGGAGGGAAAGGATCGCTTGCAATCTGTATCAAAAAAACACAAACGATTGCACAGTTTTGTTATTGGCATGTGGATTGGAGATCGATCGATCGATTGACAGGAATCTTAGATTGACTGAATCAGTGGATCGGAGATACATTATTAATTTTGGGCATTAGGCAGTGAAAGTACGTACACATGATTATATACAACTTTTTTTGAGACCAAGTTGTTTATAATCATGTGTACTTTCACTGCCTAAAAGGTTGTTGGCGTTATACAAATAACTCAGTAGTGTCTTTCTCTAAAAACATACCCTCATAGGAATAACCAAAGAGGTTGTAGTCTTCATATTCTCTACCTATATTTTTTTTTACTAGACATCTGAAATTGTGTTATCTCAGGATTTTAAGATGGCCAGAAGACCGATTTTTTTTTCAAATGTCACGACTTTTTAATGAAGAGTTTCATATTCTAATGTTTTAATTCTTACAAGTTGGGTATCAAAACCTTATGTTTGAGACAAGGGACTTTGCATTTGGCATTTTCTCAATTTTTTCACTTAATAGAGCACCTATTTAGCATCTAGAGAATATCTGTCTAAACTAAATTGACCATAATAAGCTTCAAAAGAATTTAGTTCCAATGTTCCAAGACATTCGAGCATAACTAATTTTCTGGTGGAATAATTTGGTAGATAATAATGATTCTAGCTTGCTCTGATACTTAGTACTTAAATAGGATCGCATAAGCGTGTTAGATAGATATCCAAACAATAGGTAGGTAACGGAACTCACTAGTGACACCAAGTACCAAGTTACCAACAATGCAGTTAGGTGTTAGACCGGTCGATCAACAACGTAGGATGTTATGATGTGTCACTGGCTCACCACACTATCTATTATGTGGGGACGCGCCACTTGCAAGACCAGTGATTGATGTTCCTTGAGTTTCTGTTACCCTAGTACATCATGGGCGATGATGTATGATGGTTCGCATTACAGGCAAAGGGATGGATGGGAATTAATCTGAAGAATTGATCATGATAAAAAAAGATAGGTAATTTACTGGTATGTATCACTGAAAGACCATGATAATGTTAAATACAGGAAAATATTTTGAGGTATGACTGTTACAGATAGCCCGCCCGATAACCAAGGTAGAGAGAAAAGTGGTTCAACACGTTCCTTAGCCTCTGCACAGGCTTGTTTTAAGTACTCCTAGAATAATAAAATTACCCTCATCTACCCAAAACAAGAGCTAAATCCAGTTTTAGTTACGTGACATGCCAAGCAAGTTGTGTAAATCAGTTAAAATGGTTCGGACTGTACGCATCTCTGGTTGAAGGGATTGTGGAACTGTGGTTTGACCTAATTGTGGTCAAGCGAATCCTTGCGGGATGGAGCGGCGTCGGCGACGTAGTGTTGATGTCTCTGTGTTTTATGATGTCCTGGTACTTGGTCGTCGTTCAAGATTGCTTGTGTTGGTTTATTTTGTTGTTGTCAGTAAGTAGTTTTTAGAATGAATTTAACTTAGTAAAACATATTTGTGTAAATTATGATAAGTCTTACTTACTACTTTTGAATCCATAATGGCAACCAATGACACAGCATCTGTTATTACCTGAAAAGAAGAAAAAATCTATCAGCAACATAAAATAGTAGGTACATTTTAATTCAAGTAGTGTACAGCCGAAGCGGAATAGACACACGAACTTATTTTACCAAAAGACTGCATGCAATACATGCAATATTTCCATTTTTGCTTTAAGTTCAAAGAACTCCATCTAGAATAGACCACCACATAAATAAGAAATGAAAACGCTTTAATTTATTGCCTAAATTGCGTTTTGAAACCGACAGTCTAAAGGTTCGCGCGAAAACGTACGATGACGTCACTCGTGTCTATCACTGGTCAAGAACTGTCCTAACTCAAGACATAAATAAGGTTGCCTTTTCGTTGCCATAACAGCAGATACGTCACTAAAAACGCTGATTGTTGTTTTAAAATACGTTCCGTTTCACGTTACTTTAATTCATTATTTTTGTTAAAAATCGATATTAACCAAAATAAAAACGTTGGAATGGCCTTTATTTTATACTTTTTTATCACTTTACTGACAAAATACTCATAAATTCTGTATTTGCATCTTCCCTATTATGAATGGCCCACGTATTTCAACGTCATGCGACGTTTTTCAACACGCATCTCAAAAACAGCGGGCCATTTTTATATATAGGTAGTATATAAAAATGGCCCGCTGTTTTTTTTGTATCTTCTCGTTTATAACCAGACTTATTTTATAAAGGCGCATTATACCACGCTTATAAGAAATACCACACTTCAATTCGTCTGGGCATCGGGAGTCGCAGGGCGGATTCCGGCCACCGTAGGCGTTGGCCTGTGGATGGTAAGCGTTGGGTGTCTCACCATCCGATCAGAACCAGGCCCGGTATACCAACACTCTCTTGTCATCTCGATGCTTAATTGTCTGTATAAATAAATCATATTTATAAATGCTTTGATCCCTTCACTATCATTGCCTATTATTATTATTAATGACCCCTTTGACGTTACCCTTTTGGAGAACAATATACACAATTTCCAAAATAATTTCTCCTGAATTCAAAGGAGCCGGAACTAAGTGAAGTCAAACCCTTGTATTTGATGTCAATTTCATCTCGCATTTGTGTATTACCTACTAATTGACCCGCGGCAACTTCGTTTGTGTCACAATTTTCATTACTGCTCCGCTCCTATTGGTCTTAGCGTGATGATATATTATAGCCTATAGCCTTCCTCGATAAATGGGCTATCTATAACTGAAAGAATTTTTCAAATCGGACCAGTAGTTGTTCCATTTTTAATTTAGATGAATTTAAAGTACTTACCCATTTAGAATGAATGAACTTTAGTTTTATGTGGTGGTCATGTTTAATCTGTGGTATTCGCTATTCTCCTGCCATGGAAAGCTGAATATAATTTAGTTAATAATTTATTGAGTATTATTGAAAAATATAAGGAAGCATTGAAAAGTATACTGCGCTTTAATTTACCTTTATTTTTAGCTTCTGAACTTTTCTTATTCTCGTATTCTGAAACTCCTTGGTGGAAATCCTTGTATAATTATTTTTTTGAAAAAAAAAAAAAATAACCGTGATGGATACGCACAGTACGTAAGTACAACTCCACCTCGTCGTGTTTATTGCACGCTCCATACAACGGAGCGTGCGATAAAGTAGGTACTTAGGTGAGAGTACCTATTTTACCGCACGTTCCATTGTACGGTGCGTAATTTTTTAATTTTTTAATAATGTATACAGGTTTCGTAAATGCATTTTTTTAGCAAGTGTGTTATAAATTATTTATTTAGACAATTCATTTTGTATGCAAATTTTATTACTAATATAATTTATTATAGTCAGTGATCCATGAAAAATAAACTAGAGCAGACGCCGTACGTAAACAAACAAGGGCAACAACAATAAGGGCTCTCAAACGAGTGTATAATGAGGCCTTAAAAATATTCGAAATTAAGAAAATTTTATTTATGTAGTAATTGCCTCGATTTGCAGCTGAGTCAAAGCAGCTGGAAGCCAGTTTTCTTCTCTACGGTGAACCTGTACAAACCGTTCGTATCCACTTTTCGCGTTATGCAATACTTACATTCGGAAATCTAAAATTACAGAAACCTACTTGAAAGTATAGGCCTTGTTCCTTTATTAAAATTTAAATAAAACTACAGGTTATGTTCAATTATTAACTTATCCCATTAAGTTTTATCGATAACAAAATCAATAAACAACATTACTTACATCTCTTACCAGACAAGATTAAGCTACTCAGCAATAGAGGGCGTATATTAAAAAAAATGCAAATTCTAGAACATTTTTTTTAAATTATTGAATTCTAATTAATTGCTGCGCAAATATAAAAAAATGTTTACGAAAATAAACCGAAGTTAGGTCCAGTTTTTTGGCCATAACGTGATTTGTAACAGAAAATTGCGCACCGCGGCCATATTTTCGCAGAAAATGTTTTTCTTTTTGTGGATAAAGCATTCATAAATACGATTTGACATGCAGAGGTGACATACAAGACTGAGCGACTTATGACCACTAGGACATAAGTATTGGATTACGATTTTGTTCGCTATGTCCTGTCTACTGGGTAATATACATTTAATGTCTTAGATTAGAATACTATATTATATAGTTGGTACTTTCAAGCAACAACCACTCAACATTCTCCGACAGATTAGGAAACTACTAGGATCGCATAAGATGTAAGTGCGTATACTCCTTCCTTCAACTTCCTCCACAAACATACACGTGTGTCAGTTACTAATCCCAAGCTCCAAACTTGAACAAGGACGCCATAAAACCGAGAACAATTTATAACAAAACGCTCGCACGTGAATACTTATGTAACTCTTTTTACCCGACTGCCTATTTTTCGCGCGTATCTTGAAAGTATGCTTCTTTGATAATTTCTTATTACTGATTAGTTTATACTGATTACAAACGGTTGAATGGAATTCGACTATTAAGGCGTCGTTAGATTTATTTAAAAACCCAAATGTCCTTAGAGGTGTTTAAAAATAAGCATATTGGAGGATTTTGGGAGCAAAATTTTTTTTTAACCAAACCTATCTATTATGGTATCAAAATGTAGTTAAATGGAGATTACAAAAATATGCATAAGCTATACAGGGTTATTTGTAAAACACCAGCAACCTCTTAGGCAATGAAAGTACACATGACTAAAAGCAACTTTTACTTTGAGAAAACCCTGAAATCTCGAGAAAAATACCAGCTGTTTCATACATTTTCATTGGCTAAATATTGTATTTTGTATGAAACAGCTGATATTTTTCTCGAGATTTCAGGGTTTTCTCAAAGTAAAAGTTGCTTTTAGTCATGTGTACTTTCATTGCCTAAGAGGTTGCTGGTGTTTTACAAATAACCCTGTATTATGTTTGAATTAAATTAGGAAACATTTTCGTTCATAAAGGTGTCCCGGTTGACTTTTTAGCAGTCGACATATATTGATTTTTCTTATTTGGCGACTTGTTATAATTATTGTTATTTCCAAGCAATAATAATCCGTTTACAACCACTCAAACTTTCTCCGATAGGTTAGGAAACTACTAGGATCGCATAAAAACAAAAGATGTAAGTGTAAGTGCAAATACTTTTTTTTTCTATGTACACGTTCATCTGAACACACGTGTGCCAGTCACAAATACTAACCACCGAAACTTTTACTAAGGCGCCATAAAACCCGAGGACATATTACAACAAAACGCTCGATATTCTGTCCACGTGAATACTTATCTAACTATTTTTTGTCGAACAATTGAAAGGCCTAACAAAAGGTTTTGCGTAACGAACTCTAACGAGTTGACATAGTCTCGGCAGATAATCTCTGTGAATTTTAACTTGTGTTTGAGCTGTGTGTGTGTGAGGTAGTCCAAACCCGGCTTTGGTTGACTTATGTAATGATATGGCAGTTTGAAAGGGATAGAAGACACGTGAAACAAAAAAATAATAATTGGGTATTTGACTATCATCAAAATCTACATGACCATGACCAATTTAAATGAATAAAAAATACAAAAAATCGCATCGTTGGAAGCCTCTTTCACAAGGTGAAACTAGCTTATTGTATGGACTTAACAAGAGACTTTGACCACACCGAGTGACACCGAAACTAATTCTTCTGAGTTTTGAGTTTCTGAGTTATGTTTCTTCTCAGGATAGTTAGCTAGGAAACGCTAACAGGGAAATTTTGTTAAAAACGAAAAAAAAATATTATTATTATTTTTATTTGTGATGGGTTTGCTCTTACAAAGCTGTCAAATCGTCATTCCTATTCCTCAGATAAAAGTTATCTAGCTACTGAGAAAAATTTTCCTTTTCTTTAAAATTACAAACTCAAAGTTAACTGTCTTATGCTTAAACATAGACTTATAAAACAACTTTTGGTCGACTTCTAAACTACACAGAGGCCAAATATTATATTTACTTAAACACATAATTTATAAGTAAATAAACATTATAACTCCTAAGACATTCGCTTCAGCGGTTTTTCTTCGAGGAATTCGTTCATACGTTCTCTTTTCAATAAACACATTCAGACTAGTTCAGGAGTTTGAGCCCGCATGGCCACTGAAATACAAAGCTTATTTTTAATGTATTAGTATTTTATTTTATTCAGACTCTTTTATACAAATTCAATAGAAGTTTGTTTGAGCGGAGTTTTTCTCGATGAAAAGTATTAGGGGCTCACGTAGTAAAGGAATCTACTCGTGCGTTATTTTGGAGACAAAAGAGCTGGAGAGTATGTACCCAAGGTATATATTGGAACGAAGTTCCTTATCGCACGTTGCGAAAGGGCAAACACGAAACGACGCTAAACGGAAAAAATTAAGACCAAAAGTTGTAACGACACTTTTTGCTATAGTTGTAAGCCGTGCGCGTGTTTCTCTGTCTGTCTCTCTCTCTCTCTCATAGAAAGCAATATGGTATAATTATAATATTATTATTATATTATGTTTAAGCGTTATTTATATATATATATATCATGTAAAATTTTATTACAATTCCTTCACTAATTAATCGAAAGGAACTTCGTTCCTTCCGGGTGACCCTTGACACCTCTCAAGTTTTTTACACGATAATAACTTATGAAAACTTATTTTATCAGAGCAAAATATTTTTTTTCTGTCTAAAAATTATAGTCCAAGGTTACCGAAATAGTCGGAAGGATTGCCAAACTTAAGTGGCAGTGGGCAGAGCACATTGCTTGCAGAACAGATGGCCCATGGAGCTAAAATGTTCTGGAGTGGCGACCGCGTACCGGAAGACGCAAATTTAGGCCTCCCACAAGGTGGACCGATGACCTGGTGAAGGTCGCGGGTAGCAGATGGATGCGAGACCCGCTAGATGATGAAGTATTATAGTGTAAAAATACTTCTGTTATTTCAACTCACTGCTGCATTCTTAGTAGTAAGTATTCTTAGTAGTTGCCGTTAAAAATAGTGCAATGGACACAGGTGGATTTTGAATCAGTGACCTGGTTCGTTAGCTCTACATGTTACCTGTTATTCTACTCTTATTACTCAAAATTAATCACTATACCTGTGATTGAATCGTAATCAAACACCGATCAATTTCAAACCAGACAACGTTTTACCCAAAATCCGAAAAAATACGGCTTGCCTAAATTACCTCGAGTAACTGATACCCCACAAAAATGTACAGCCAACAAATTGTCCGGGATGCCGAAATAGCGAGAAAAATAAAAGTGAATAGAACGTTTTTCTTTTACACCGTTATTCTGGGAATATCCACAAACATTCTCACGTTGCTTATACCCTGGTACTCCAGTGAAAGTGAAATTGCGATTCGATACTTAGAGCGTGAGTTTGGGTTTTGGTGTAATGTAAAAAAAACTCCTGATCTTTGAACTAGCTGACCCACGCAACTTCGTCTCCGTCACTTTTTTCATTAACGCTCCGCTCCTATTGGTCGTAGCGTGATATTATTTAGCCTTTCTCGATAAATGCGCTATCCAAGACTAAAATATTTTTCAATTCGAAACAGTACTTACTGAAATTAGCGCGTTAACCAAATAAATTCTTCAGCTTTATAATACTGGTATAGATTGTCTTTATATTTAAAAATCTACTGTACGAATGTTTTTAAATACAAGAATAGGCCTTCGTTGTTTGCTAAAACAAAATAGTATCAGTTGAGGTTCAATTGTTTTTAACTTATAGGAATAGAATAAAATAGTACACCACATTAGTTACAGAAAAAAAAATAGGTATAAATGTGAGCCGTGAATATACAAGTCTTATCGGTTCGAATAAGCTTAAGGCCACTTTCCTCATTGGTAAGAAGAAAATAAGGAACTTATGAATAACCAGGCGATCCATCAATAAACGATCAGTTTCTTTAGAAAAAAATATGTCCAGTCACGGGTATGCTCTACAAAGATCGACGGTTCCTACGTACATAAGGTCAAGTCAAAAACCGAGGTTTACAGGAAAGCGTAATTTGTGTTCAACACGCCCTAGAAATAATTCTATGACAAATAATAAATATTTTCTTTCTACAATATTTTAACAGTTTTAAGAGCTTTATAATCCTATTTACACATATTTTATTTTTTTTCGTTTTCTTGAAAAAACTGATAGATGACCGTTTCTACGCCGATAATAAAATAGATGTATGTCAGTCATGTCTATGTTACCTTTTTATACGCAGGAAACAATAAAACAGTGTCTGATATAGAAATTAAATAAATTTTTTTATGAAATGTAGGATTATGTTACTATTTTTAAATCAATACATTAAACATCCTGAAATCGTCACCCATGGATATAAAAAGTACTTCAATGAAGACATATCACTTTATACGTGGTTTTAGTCATTCGGGGTAGGACTATTCTTGTAATGTAAATAATGACATGTCTTTTAAAATTATCAGGTTTGTGTTTTATTAATTAAACAAGGTTTATAATTTATAAATTCAACATTATTTATTATTAAAAAACAATCTTCTTAGCATCTAAATAATAGGTACATGCCTATTTTAAGCATGTGCTTCAGCCTAATCATGTATAGCAATGCAATTGGTACCTAGTATTTAATTATCATCACAGTTTTATTAACCTCTCGGCTGGCTTGTGGATCCCCTCGGATCCACTACACAATACCGTCAACAGTCAGGTGGGTCCCTGTGGCTCCACCCGACCTACGGATTTAAAACTAAATTTTAGTAATTTTTACGGTTAATTTTCTTTTCTCAACGATTGAACTCTATGGTATATAATATTTTTCATATGGGAACACTGTCGGAAAAAAAAAATACGCTTGACAAGAAGAGAAATGTCACAAAATACATTTGTCAAATCAAACAAACATTCGTTCAACTTGTGCGCGAGAATTTTCGATTTTTACGTGTTTTTCTGTGGAAAGTAAGCCAAGTATTGATAGAAATTCATAATTTACTTTATTTTCGTTAAATTTCAACTAATATTCAACGTCAAAAGTGTAAATTATCTGGTGAAAATTACGAAACAAAAACTAATTAGCGGATTTCTTCCCGTACGTAAGTAATTTGATATTTCAGAATTATAGTGGCATATTGTAACGATATACAATTAAAAATGAATTCGTGAATACATGGCTAGTAATCTAGAAACATTTCTTATTGGAATCTTATTGGAATATTCTTGATGTTTGTTTACAAAAATACAAATTACGTAAATCAAAATGTCTGCTCCGCGTACTATGAAGTTTGAGCTTAAATATTGCGGCAGTCGATTTTTATCTCGTAAAATAACATCATCACTAGATTACTTGTCTTTTTATGACCTTAATTCCAAAATTTTGTGTAAATTGATCCGACATTTGTGTCAGAAATCAACATAATAATACAACAAAATAGCTTTCAGCAAGTACTCTCGTATCTATCCAAAATGTTTATATTTCGGTTTGTTATAAGAATATTGTTTACATTCTAATACATAGTGACATAATTAAAAAACCCATAACAGTTTCAAGTGTGTGAATAGCTGCTTTGTGAGCGGAGAGATAACTAGGTTTTTTGTGCTGCGGGTCATATTACGCTTGCGATAAGCGGGCGCCCGCGAAACGCAACGGAGTATGACGTAAACATGACATTTGAAATTTGCCAGCCGAGAGGGTAGGTACCTCCGCTTAATTAACTACCTATCGACTTAATTAGTAAAATTTAATAATCATCACAGCATTGTTTGAGTATGTGCCTCATCTTTAACACCTAATTGGTAATATTTAACAATCATCACAGCTTTATTCAGACTGATTCATCTTATTACTAATAAAGTTCCCTTAGTAGTTAAATAACAAAACAAAATGTATAAAAAATTAAAGATAAATTTAACAATTTCTTCGTCATTACCCTGTTCTTCCTCACTATGCTTAAGGTTTCTATAGAAGTCATGATACTTATTTGGAATAATCAACGTATCGCATAAACTAATCAAGTCTTTATATTTAACTTCAGTGATAGGAATAGGATTATTGTACACCTTCTCTAGAATTAGTTCTTGTTCCCTCTTTTTCCTCCTTCTAGTCAATTTCAAATGATTGCTACAGTTAAGTTTTCTATAATTTTCTTCAGAAAAGTCGTACTTAAATTCTATTATGTCTGGATTATTCCCTTGCACTTTTACTTCTCTTACCTTATTCCAAGAAATTTTCTCTGAATTTGTATCTTTTGTCCAGTTTTTAGTATGCAGCCAAGATTTAAAATCCAAGACTAAGTCTTGGTCTACTTCTACAACTGTATATGGTGAACTATTCTGTTTAGCCCAACGAACCAGTGTGTACCATTCATCTGGTGTGTAAATTAGTTTATTTTTTGCTGTTCGCTCTATTAATGCGTGAACGCTATCCGCCTCATTTTGGGTGTGGCCCTTTTCTAGGAATCGATGGGACACATTTACCTTAAATCTATCGCTCGCATATAAGTACATAAAAAAAACAATGCGATTGCGGTTCTGACCAGCACAGTTGTCTGACCAGAATCTAAAATCTTTGACTCCAGCTTTAACCTTGCTGTCAACGAAAGAAAACAAACAACTAGCCACTTCATTGGCGCCACGTTTAGCAACAGTTTCATCCCACATGTAACACGTAGCTATCTTTAATCCAGCGTCAAAAACAGTGAAATTATATACTGATAATTTTCTTTTATAATACAGCACACTGATTTCGCCATGTGGAGTGTTATTTATTTTTTGGAAGTCAAACATCGCTGTGCAAATATCGGAAGGATTCGATTGAGCTTTAATTTTATCAACATTTTTCAATTCCCTGGCTAGTTTTTTGTTATCAATGTGTGACTTATGTTTCAGTTTATCGTCATAAGTTGGCGAGGTGTTATTTTTCATTGCATGGCACAGATCGCATTGGTCTTTTTTGGGTAAGTGAAAAGCTATATTTAGTTCTTTGTTAACAATATCTTTGTATTGTCTTACAGAAGTAGCTAAATTTTCAGTTAAATTCAGTTCTTTACACCATACAGTATATAGGTCGTACATTTTTTTTAAAGTTAATTCACAATCTAAATACTGTTTGTTTGAGTCTTTGCGAATATAATGACTTTCTATGGGCGCAAAACTTTTAACATGTTGAATTACACTTTCTTTCATTGGCGTATTTATAATATTTGGATGATTTGAATGAAATCCCCTCATATCTTTAATAGAAATACCCGTATTTTTATCATGCTTGTCGATGGCAGATTGTATAAAAGTGTTATTTATGGAAAATGTATTTTTAAACATGGTTTTGCATACCATAATCTTTTCTTTGTGACCATTACCAGATAAAAGCGGCAAAAAAAACTTAAAAACATTTAACCTCTTGGAATCCTGTGTCCATTGTTTTTTTCTTATTTCTTTTATATGTGATACGATAAACGACCACTGCTGTGAATGGTCACCTAGATTCCAAAATGTTTTAAATATATTTTGGCGAGATAGAATATCAAACTTTTCAAAACATTTTAATCGACAGTTAGATGAACATGGACCCTTTATTTGTTTTGCCATTTGTTGTTTGCCAGATCGAGATGTATGGGCTTCACCCAAATTAACGAGCACCTTCCTTTTTTCATCTAGCCAGTTAGATTTGTTAGTAAGTCTGGTTCTTGTTATTGCTTTTTTCACATACTGACGCTTTTTTTTTCGATGTTGCGGTGTTGATGAACCAGACATTTCGCTGGATCTTAATGGGCTTGATCTTAAGGTAGCATCAGAAAGAATAGCGCTACTCTCACTCAAATAGTTAAACTCACAGACGGTGTCCCCAAAGGTCCTGCATGGACTTGGCATTGGTGTTGTAACCAAAGATTCTTCATTATCATTTTCAGGTACTTGTCGTGGTGTTTCATTTTCACAAATAGGTGTGTCATTATCGTTTTCAGGTATGTGTCGGGGTGTTTCATTTTCACAAATAGGTGTGTCATTATCATTTTCAGGTATGTGTCGGGGTGTTTCATTTTCACAAATAGGTGTGTCATTATCATTTTCAGGTACTTGTCGTGGTGTTTCATTTTCACAAATAGGTGTGTCATTATCATTTTCAGGTATGTGTCGGGGTGTTTCATTTTCACAAACAGGTGTGTCTACAAAGCAATTTTCAATTCCGTCATTCGAAATTTCCCCTACCGTATCAATTATATAATTTAAATCACTTTGCGATAGTATATTAGTTGCTGTATGATTTTGTTTTCCGTCACTGTGTGCTTCAATAACTTGATTTTCGTCGTTGGAAACTTCCTCAAGATCCATTAAAATACTTTTTTCGGTAGAAACACGACGTGAGTCTAAAAAAAAATCAAGCTATAAGTAATCATTTACACCGTGGAACACAAATCTCTTCACAAAAAAAAATGTTTATTGTACAGTAAGTAACCGTAAATAATAACAAATCCCTAAAAATATTAAAAGTTACGTGTAAAAACAAACATGTAAGACATAACTTCATTTACTCTGATAACAATAAGAAGTTGTTTTCTTTGTAACAATTCTTTAGGAAATCAAATATTTGAAAGAAGCATACAATTTATTATTGTTATTTGTGAAAAAAAATTGTCGTAATTACTAAGTCATAGTATAAGCAGACATGTCTGATATGACCGCTTCTACACTGATAATCTGCCGTTCTAGGTTATAAAAACAACAAAGAAATTATTATAATGGTTTTGGGTATTATTAAGCGTTTAATGTACCTATACTTATTTGGATTACTACTTACCGTCATTAGCTTTATCGATATAATTAATTAAATCTTGTGCTTCAGAAACGCATATAACATTATTTCTGGAGTTTGCAATATCCACCAATAACTTTGATCTGCTGTTATTAATGTTTTATAGTATTGTTGGAGGTAATAAAGAGTACTTATAACTAAATAACACACCACTAAATCTAAACTGTATCAAAACATTAATATTATTTCATCACACAAACAAGCATCGACCTGTCTCATTCGGGGAACTCCCGTAAATGGCGATAAGTCTGACAAGACCGCGTTCGCACCGAGTGGCACGCATTTTAAAACACCGTACAAAAAGATATGTATAGATGTCCGCATCTACGACACTTATTCGTTGTATTTATAATACTTGTTCTTTTATACGATTTGTAAAACAAGGTAAATAAATAAAAAAAAAAAAATCGTGTGTCAGTATGCGCGCATAGATAATCTAAAGCCAATGATACAATAAAAAAAAAATGCCATTTTCGACATGTCTTTATATACGTAGGGACCGTCGAGATGAACATAAGAACTGATGATCGCTAGTCTATTTATAGTACAATGTTGTGCGAACCGGACTGGAATACGAAGGATTCCGTACCTTTAAGAGAACTAATAATGCGGCATTGCTAAACCTAGGTACGCGAACCCAACTCGGACTTGACCGTTTTTCATTATTTATTGTTATACTTTAGTTGCACTTTATTTATACAAAATTTGATCTTTAAAATGTACATCCATTTTTACAATAGAGCGATTAGAAGTTGTACGTAGTGGTGATTTTCTTTTTATTAAGTTACTAGTTGACCCGCGCAACTTCGTTTGCTCCGCTTCTGTTGGTCTTAGCGTGATGATAAATAGCCTATAGCCTTCCTCGATAAATGGGGTAACTAACACTGAAAGAATTTTTCAAATCGGACCAGTAGTTCCTAAGATTGACGCGTTCAAGCAAACAAACAAACTCTTCAGCTTTATATATTAGTACAAAAGATGGTAAATGTGTAATACATATGTTTTAAAAAGATATTTTTATACAGCAATGAACTGTATTAATTATGTTTTGGAATTAATTTTCATTTCATAAGTTAGTTTATGTCAGATTAGTTGAGCCGCACAACTTTGTCTGCGTCACAATTTTTATTACTGCTCCGCTCCTATTGGTCTTAGCGTGATGATAAATAGCCTATAGCCTTCCTCGATAAATGGGCTATCTAACACTGAAAGAATTTTTCAAATCGGACCGGGATCTCAGTAATTCCTGAAATTAGCGCGTTCAAGCAAACAGACAAACAAACTCTTCAGCTTTATATATTAGTATAGATTTTTTGTTGGCATTTTGTTGCATGACGGTAATAGAAATACATGCATAGCATGATATATTGGTTAAAAAAACACCATTAGTACCAAATTCTAATGATTTCATTAACTTTCGGTTGTCTTCTAATTTAATTTTCAAATCGCTTTTATTTTGCCACTAAGCACCCAAACAGCTACGTCAAGAGTGTGTTTTATAATAATTAGCTGTGCCCGCGGCTTTGCTCATGTTAATTGCTCTTTGTGTTATTTAATAAAAGAAACGTTTCCAAACGTCTTTTATAATGCGCACAGCAAAGGAGCGGAACTCTCTGCCTGCGTCTGTTTCCAAATACTTACAACCCTAATCTCTTCAAAGTTAGAGTGAACAGGCTCCTTCTGGGTAGGCTCGCTCCATCGTAGACTATGTCTCTGTCATCTCTGACCCAGACTAGGGTCAAGAGCAAACCCATCACAAATAAAAAGAAAAAAAAAATAAAGAAGCAAACAGTTTACTGTTTTCTTTATATGAAACTGTTTCGCCTTCGCCCGCGACTTCGTACGGTTTTTATGGTATGGTTCTTCGTATAGTTTAAGTGATTAAAGAAATATGTGGAAATTATGACACGGAAGTGGGTCAAATTTTTCTTTTTCGTTTATTAAAAAATGATTTACGTTGAATAAAACAAAGCTAAAAAAAAGCATTGGGATGTTTGAAATAAGGGGAAAATTTTAAGTGTCTAATTGAACCGTTACTGTGACACCTCAGCACTTAACCCTGGGCATGCCTGGTAGGGTCTATCAGACCCACCCTTCAACTGAAACCGTTGTATTTCATTAAAATATGATGTTTCTGCTTCACCACTCTCAGTAGCTGAACATCATCAACCAACCGACGCCTAATGGCCACTATTTTAGTCCGGAGTCAGCTGAGGTGGTGAAAAAACACAAAAAACCCGAGCGCCGGTGTCAAATTCAGAGGTGATACCTTACACCTCTGCCTACACCCGTTGATGGTAGTGACAAGAACTGATTATTATAGCATTATCTATGCATAGTCTTTGTCTTGTGCCTCCTATTTTCTAAAGTTTAGTTGAGATTTCTTTTCTTACACATACTCGTTAGTATAAAAAAGGCCTGTTTTTTGTTAAAAACATAACATTTATTATGATTTTTTAATTTATTTAGTTGATCTGGTGGATTTGTTTTCTTCATTTTTCCCTCTACTATATACCCCTAGTATATATGAAAGTATGTTTAGATACACTAGTTACCACAACTAGTACGAAAAATAGTCACATTAAAGTCGGGTCTGACAGACCCACCAGGCATACCGCGTAACATTTTGCCACCAGGCAGGCATACCGAAGGTTGAAATCCGTACACTCTACGTAAAATTCAGGTGAAAAACAGCATCAAGCAACTTGTCTTGTCTCTGCAAGAACTTGAGGCCTGTAGAGAGTATGTGAGTCGAGAGTAGTAGTCAGCAGAAAATGAGTCAAAGTGAATGTGTAATAACTCTGTGTAAGTTCCTACGAGTCAGCAGTCCAATTGAGTCACTCAGAAAAATAAAAGTTTCCAGTTTTTTATAACATATCTCACCGACTAGATACACTACATGCTACGCCGTAGCAGCGTAGCCGTGACGTCATAATATTCCGCTACGTGACTACGACGTAGCAACCGCAGTGCAATACTTTTCAAATTCAAACCTGCTAAGCTTCAAATAAAATATTTTGCGAACAGATTCTTACAGACGGAAGGAGAAACAACGGGTTACCTCATCCGATATAAATATAGAGGTCCCGGGATAGCAATAAATTTTACTTTTTACGCGAGTTTATTCGCTTGAAAAATCTAGTTTATTGTTCTTATTTACCTGAATGCAGTAGGTGTTATTATTCTGATTACGTACCTCGTGATAACTGCAGGTTGTGGAATAGCTGGTCGAAAATTCAATTAGTAAATAATGTTTTCTTCCAACTACGCAATAATTTCATTATAACTAGCCTGAATAGTGAGAACAAAGCAGCACTTTACTGCTTCAGAGCAAAACAGTGCAGCAATGGATGCATGGCCAACTAGATTTATACCAGCCAAGCGCTATTCTGACCACTCAACTGGCCAATCGCAGGCTACAAGCATGATCAAGTAGTTTTCTACCAGCCAATTGGCGTTATTTTTCGGCGGAATTCCCTGCCGGAGTCTGTGTTTCCTGATAGCTACAATTTGGGAGTCTTTAAGTCAAGAGTGAATAGGTTACTTCTAGGCAAGCGTGCTCCATCTTCGACCACATCATCGCTTACCATCAGGTGTGATAGTGGTCAAACGCGTGCATATGATTAGTAAAAAAAAAAAATTTAGTCCCAGGAACAAAGACAGAATAAATGTACGACCATTGGCTTCTGTAGTGACTTCAGTTCTTTATTCGATAGTTGAAAGAAAAGCAGATTATGAAGCTCGCAATAGTGACGTCTATAATAATAATTGCACTCGTGTTTTAGAGCCCTTGCTAAAGCTCGGGCTAACTATTACTCGATGCAATTATAAGTCACTTTGTGCTCGATGCAACAATCTACTATTTTTCTTACCAACAGTAATCAAGTATTTGCTATAATATACATTCAGTCAAAAAAGTATCGGGAATGGATGATTTGTTTATGGTTCCCAATTATTTTTTTTGTTTTTTTTTTGTAGTTGTTAGATTGGCACAACTGTTTTCCATTTTGGCGCGGAGTTTGAGTTGCATCTGTTATTTATATTAAAAACAGTGCTGGTTTTAGTAATATCATATATAGTGTGTATTGCGAATTTCATAATGGACATAAATATCGAACAAAGAGTTTGTCTTAAATTTTGCATCGCCAATGGAATTTCGTGTTCGGAGTCACTGAAAATGTTACAGAAGGCTTACGGTGAATCGACTTTATCAAAAACTCGTGCTTATGAGTGGTTCAAAGCGTTCAAAAGCGGTCGAGATGTGATGGAAGATTTGCCTCGCTCTGGTAGGCCGTCAACGTCTGCAACTGAAGTTAACATCGCAAAAGTGAAGGAAATAGTGACTGAAAATCCCCATTCAACTCTGAGAGAGATAGCCGCCGAACTTTCTGCATCTCACGAGTCGATCCGTACCATTTTAACTAATCATTTGGGTATGAAACATGTTGCTGCTCGGCTAGTCCCAAAAGATCTGAATGTTCTCCAAAAACTCAATCGCATGAAAGTCGCTGAGGATATGCTAGAACGAGTCAGTTCGGACCCAACATTCATGAAACGCATTGTTACTGGTGACGAGACGTGGGTTTACGAGTTTGACATGCAAACTAGTCAACAAGCTTCGGAGTGGCGCCTTCCAACTGAACCGAAACCGAAAAAACCACGCCAAAGTCGATCAAAAGTCAAAGTCATGTTGACTGTTTTCTTTGACTATCGCGGTGTTGTGCACTCTGAATTCTTACCGGAAGGTCTAACGGTAAATAACGAATATTATTTGAGCGTTATGCGGCGTTTAAGAGAGCAAATTCGACGAAAAAGGCCAGATTTGTGGAAAGAAAATTCTTGGATTTTGCACCACGACAATGCGCCTTCGCACAAGGCTATCATTGTGAACGAATTTTTAACCAAACACTCAACAAATACCATCCAGCAACCACCATATTCACCAGATATGGCTCCTGCTGACTTTTTTCTTTTTCCTAAACTCAAATTACCACTTCGTGGCACCCGTTTTCAATCGATAGAAGACATAAAGGAGAATTCGCGGCGAGAACTGAACTCAATTCCGGAAGCAGCGTTTAAAAAATGTTTTGATGAATGGATTATTCGTTGGCGCAAGTGTATCGTTTCTAAAGGAGCATACTTTGAAGGTGATAAAATAAATTTGGATGAATAACAGACATTTTGTGTATTATTGATCTTTTCCCGGTACTTTCTTGACAGAGTAGTATATATATTTTTTTTGTTTTCGTACTTAGCTTATTGCATTAGAATAAGCTAAGTACGAAAATGATATTATGTTCACCAACTCGAATCTAGTCGTAAAGCATTAATATTTTACCATAAAAGGAAGAAAGAAAAATAGTTTATTCCTTCCTGACAAACTTATTCTTCTGGTTCCTATGAAGATTTGACAGGCTCCTTCTGGGTAGGCTCGCTCCATCGTAGACTTTATCTCTGTCATCTCTGACATAGACTAGAGTCAAGAGCAAAGCCATTACAAATAAAAAAAAAAAGATTTATTAGGAAAGGGCATTGGCCGGTTTCGCAATGCTAAAACGGAAATACTATACACATATCATCTGTCTAGCCTTTTCCCAACTATATTGGAGTCGGCTTCCAGTCAAACCAGATTCAGCCGAAAACCAGTATTTTACGCGATACGGCTACCAGACCTCCACAACCCATTAAATGGGTAACACGGTATTTCTTGGCAAGACTGGAGTCATTTTTTTTTTTCTTTATTTATCAATTAAACAAAACACATTACAGAATTATTGATATCAAATAGCAACCAAAAACCACTAAGGTTTAAACCCGTGCTATTAAGAGTCTATCAGTATATTACACAAAACGCTAAATAATACTTATATAATATTCTTTAAGCTTAAATTTTATATTCTTATCTGTTATACAATTATTAATTTCTGAGGGTAGACTGTTAATAAGTCTCGGTACAATATAATTTACTGGCTTCTGACAATCCGTAACGACTGCCAGAGTTCTACAAATGACAACGGTTTATCGTACTCGGTATGTTAAGACAACCAACCTTGACCAACCTTGGCAAGCGTTGCTTAACCGTGAAGATCGACCTATGCGGCTGTTATTCTTTAGCCACGAGCTCCTCAAAATATATAAATAGTATTTTTTTATAGCTACCTATTCAAAGTCACTTGCTCCACTCGAGTGGAGTTCGACTACACCTCAGTCTCTAAAGGTACTGACCGGTGTTAAGAGGCGTAATGTAACATGTTACAAAGCAAGTATTCGTGCAGTCTGTACGTGGAAACGAGCACGAACATACGCAAGTAACACGGATTTCAGGACACGGCGTGTATTAACATGCTCGCTGTACGGCACGTTGGGTGGTGCTCAGTTTACTTTTAGCTTTTATTTCAGCGTCTTCAAGCCTCCTGATTCGAGTTGAGTGGAGGAAGTTTTACAGCAAAGGACTAAATATGGGTGTTAGTATTTATGAATGAATACATGGAACCATTTTAGTCGTCTTAGAACGGCAGCCCACTTCATCTATCCAAAGACTACACATTCATAAAAAAATTATATTAATTATTAACTTTTATTTTTTGTTAGCTTGCTCTTGTGTCCCACTGCTGGGTAAAGGCCTTCCCTTTCTCCTTCCAAATCTCTCTGTTTTGGGCGATCTCTGGCCAAGTTTGTCTTTCAATCATGATGAGTTCGTCACACCGAATTTGAATTATTAAAAAAAAAAAGTTAAAACATTATTAATTATCATGACGCATGACGTAGTTTGAAACATCCAGGAGCGAGCGAAGTCCGAGCCTTGTGTTCCAAGGACGGCGCAAATTGGTACTGTGACAGTATTTTATTACGTAAACATTATTAATAATGTGTTTCATAATTCTAAAGCATTATTAAGAATGTACAATTTTTTTTTAATTGTACCTATAATCTTAGCGAATTATGAAAAAAAAACGTGCCTAGACGTAGTTTATGTCGGGAACATTAAGTGGGCTGCTTTTTTAAGACGACTACATAACAATGACACCGTGTTTAGTATTTTATTACTGGAATTGCTTTCAGATTTTCGTATCACAATTGACAATAATACCTACAAAGATATTTCATGAGATACAAAATGTTCAGTGGAAAAATTCGAAGAGTTTCGTCTACTAGAGAACAATTTAACGTTTATACAGATTTCAAGAATATAATACATGTTCTACACAGAATCGCTGTGAGTGCCAATTATTTCTTTTACGGTATACTTCTTGAAGATCAAACTACTTATTCCAATGATATTTTTGTACATCTATTTTTAAACATTTCAAAGGAAAACTACCAACATTCATCAGAATGGTTTTAGTGGTTTTGGCCTTTATAAGAAACAAAAACTAAGTCGAAAGATTTACATTTATAATAAAACCAGTTAACCTTACGGTTAACATAACTTTTTGTTGTCCTGGAAGAGCTCTTCGTGTTGCGCAGGCATTGTTCAGGATGAGCAGCAGCAGTGATGGCCCGGTGGTAATGGCAGCGACTTACAAGTTGTAGGTCGTGGGTTCGAACCCAGGCAGGCGCTTTACTTTGCGTAAATTATTTCAACACCACTGCTCTCAAAACGGTGATCGAAAACATCGTGAGGAAACCGGCATGTCCTAGAACTAAAAATTCGAAGACATGTGACATCTACCAACCCGCACTGGGCCCGCGTCGTGGATTACGGTACACTTCCTCTCACCGAGACGAGGCCTGTGTCCCAGCAGTGGGAACATTGTAGGCATATATGATTATGCTAAGTAATCCAGCATCTCTACCAGACCTACACCAAAGGCATCACAGCGTTCCGACCCCCATCTGTAATGGTGGCAGTTAAAGTCGCCCATAACTAAAAGCGATCCATGACTGTTGATAAAAATGTTTTTCAGAATATCTTAAAAGTCAGGGTGGGAGTGTGCAATATAAATGGAGAACACTGTGATGCCCTCAACCCTTCCTGCAGCAATACTCAAATTACCCTCGAGTAGGGGCAAAGCTAAGGGAGAAAGTTGAACCTGATTATTTATGAAGAGAGCCGACCCTGCATACCTATCGGATCTATCACATCCCATCATCATCATCTGCCTAGCCTTTTCCCAACTATATTGGGGTCGGTTTCCAGTCAAACCGGATTTAGCTGAATACCAGTATTTTACGCGGAGCGGCTGCCTACCAGACCTCCACAACCCTTACTGGGTAACACGGTAATTCATGGCAAGACTGGAGTCAGATTAACTGGCTTCTGACTATCCGTAACGACTGCCAAAGATCTACAAATGACAGCCGGGACCAACGGCTTAACTGCTTTCCGAGGCACGGAGGAAACTCGGTATGTTAAGATGGTTACCCATCCATAGACCAACCTTGGCAAGCGTTGCTTAACCTTGAAGATCGACCCGTGCGGCTGTTATTATCTAGCCACGAGCTCCTCCCACATCTATCACATATCACATCTGAGGATCTATCACATCTGAGGATGTTAAAATGTGGCATACGAAAGCTAAGACTTGGGGTGAGCCAAGTCTCAGCTATGGAGCAAGCCAAATGGCTTGTACTTATTTAAAAGAAATATGAGGTCGTGTTTCTTACACCACGCGCTCCTCAATTTTCCACTGTAGAAATGTTAGGCGAGACGCCATTTTTAATGTCTAAGACATAGTCATGTTCTTGTCAAAGTTAAGTGGTCCCGTACAATCGTATTTTTATTTGCTGTTATAACGGCAACAGAAATACACTTTCTGTGAAAATTTCAACTTTCTACCTATCACAGTTCATGAGCTGACAGATAGATGGACGTACGGACTGATGGACGATCGGAAGGACGAACAGCGACGGAGGCTAAGGAATAGGGTTCCGATGGTTACCCTTTTGGGTACGGAAACCTAAAAACATAATTTCCATTTACAAACAATTGTTTTAATGTTAAAACAAGTCTTCGTGTTTTAAATCTGTGTAGCCTTTTTCCAACTACATAATTATTTTCTCCACCACTCGGTAGGTAACTAAGTAACCCGATACCTTTAAAGATCAAGATTCAAATTCAAAAAGTTTTTTCAAATAAATCATTTACAGGCTCTTAAAAACATTAATCTATTTATATTTTCGAAAGCGTATATCTCTATGGAGAAGAACGTGCAAGAAACTCCACGGACACTCTTTTATTTAAATCATGCATGTTTTACCCCAAGTTTGGAACGGCTGTTATTATTAAGCCACGAGCTCCTCCGTTTACATTAAAGTATTCGTATTCATCATCTGCCTAGTCTTTTCCCAACTATACTGGGGTCGGCTTCCAGTCAAACCGGACTTAGCTGAATACCAGTATTATACGTGGATCAGCTGCCTACCAGACCTCCACAACCCATTAACTGGGTAACACGGTACTCCTTGGCAAGATTGGTGTCAGATTTTCTGGCTCTGACTAACCGTAACGACTGCCAAAGATCTCCAAATTACAGCCGGGACCAACGGCTTAATGTGCTTTCCGAGGCACGGAGCAAACTCGGTATGTTAAGTTGGTCACCCATCCACAGATCAAACTCGGCTAGCGTCGCTTAACCTTGAAGATCGACCTAAGATTAAAGTATTCGTATTCTAAAATAAAAAGCTTGAGAGGTGTCAAGGGACACCCGGATTGAACGAAGTTCCTTTGGATTATTTAGTGAAGAAATTGTAATAAAACTAGAAACATGACTGTGTTTTACGACTTTATCCTTTTCCCTGAGATGGTATCGTATCGTTGCCAACTAATGACCCACTGTTTGGCATTCCACTGTTTGGCATCATCATCCCAACCATACCGGGATTAAATACTCCATGTAGGATCGGATTTGTGAATTCCAATCCCTTCCAATGGCTTGCTTTATATGAGAGAGAGAGAGAGAGAGACAGACAGAGATAAAGTGTCGTTACAACATTTGGTCTTAATTTTTTCCATCTAGCCCCCTTTCGCAACGCGCGATAATAACTTCGTTCCAAAATTCTTACAAAGATAGACCGTGCACAGAACCCGTCTTTTACACTGCAATGTGTTAGCTTTACAACTGAGAATAATCCGCAGAAAACCATTAATAAAGTGAAGTAGTTTCTCAGTATGATCTGCAGTTTTAAGACTAGTTTACACTTTATTGAAATGTTGGTTTTCTTAAGACTTGACCTGTTCTGGTTATTGGCGTTTTAAACATCGGTTTGGTGAGGATTTCAACAGCTTTATTTGGTCGATTGTGTTTGAGTATGTCTAACGTAGGGCTGCAGATGCAAGCAGCAATAGAATCATGTTGGTATGTTTGTGACAATGCAATGTATTTCTAGTCCTTAGGTGCTTCGATTTTACCAATTCTTGCAATTTTAACTTATTAAAAAGAGTGAAAGGAATTAAGAAAAAACGTCCATATCACTAAACTTTTACTTTTTAGTATTTTCTTCCTCATTCTCCAGGTTTGATTTGGCAATTATTAAAATATTATTTTTACAGAAAACATTAAAAACTCAAGACTTGAAACCATTTAAATAACTTTTAAACTCACAAGATCTGTCAGTCAAAAAAACAAATCTAGTCGCACGTTCCAAAGTCTAAATCTCTATGTAGAAGAACGTGCAAGAAGCTCGACGAACTATCATTTTCAAGTTATCATTCATCTTGAATTATATTATTAATGCATAAAATTGTTTGATGCTAATGATATTGAATCTTGTATGGACAATAAAGCAAGAGACACACTGGTCCTACCATACGTAAGCAACGTATGTAACGCTTTTGCATCGTATCGTATGTTGCGTTGCATACGATAAGTGTGTCTCTATTTCATAGTTTTTTTTTTTTACTATAGATAGGCACGCGTTTGACCACTATCTC
This sequence comes from Lacanobia oleracea, assembly GCA_950371165.1. NCBI lineage: Eukaryota > Metazoa > Arthropoda > Insecta > Lepidoptera > Noctuidae > Lacanobia > Lacanobia oleracea. The sequence goes on from OX493406.1 coordinate 19,405,988, forward strand.
ACCTGATGGTAAGCGATGATGTGGTCGAAGATGGAGCACGCTTGCCTAGAAACAACCTATTCACTCTTGACTTAAAGACTCCCAGGTTGTAGCTATCAGGAAACACAGACTCCGGCAGGGAATTCCACTCCTTAGCTGTACGCATTATGAATGTGTTACCAAAACGTTTTGTGCGTATGGGTGGCATATCCACCGTGTACCGGTGGCGCATCGCCGTTCGTCTTCTGGTCTGATGATGGAACGGGCTTGGCGGAATTAAATTATGCAATTCCGTCGCACATTCCCCAAAATGCAACCGGTAAAAAACCGACAGGCTAGCAACTCGTCGTCGATGTTCAAGACTTTGGAGCTTCGTCGCGACAAGCCTCTCATTGCCGATGATCCTCTTGGCTCGTTTCTCAATTGACTTAAGGGCATCAAGTTGGTATCTGGTTTTTTTTCATACAAAATCAATAGTCCAGATATCATAATGCGTTGCATACGTTGAGTACGTGGGACCAGTTTGTCTCTAGCTTATTAGCGTCCATTATAGCGTCCATGTAGGTAAATATCTGAGGTGGTATTTTGAGGAAAGCATAACGCAGATTTGAGGTTTCAAATTCAGACTATGCAAGCATTTGTCAGTTATCATGACACTGTTGCATAACACGTTTAGAAAGAAGCTCTTGCAAAACATATTTAGAAAGAAGCTTTTGCATAACATATATCCTCTTCATCAAATATCTCTTATAAAGACTTAAAATCTCTGAAGAAAGTAAGATGCTGATGTAGCAATTTCTTACGTGGGAAGGACTTACTTTAGTTCTTGAGATATATTTCGCCTTCTTATAACTACAAAGTTAAAAACTTCCATACTTATTTAGTTTTTCTGAGCAATTTATTCATGTCTTTGATAGCTCACGTACGTTACAAAGATGTGAATTTGTATTTCCTAGAAGAATATTACGTAGTAGGTATGCTTTGTTTTTTTTAAGAAAAAGAAGACATATACTTTTGTAGCTAATTAATTATTTATCTAACTCTCAAATAAAGACAATCTTACAGTTTTGACCATTATTTGTATCGCATAACCTCAGGGACACGCAGTGCCAAAAACTTGTTAAAATGTAAGGAAATTAAACGTGTTTTCGATGATTTCAATGAAAATGTTTCTTAAACTACGAGAGTAGCCCTTCTGGAATTTAAGGGAAAATTAAAAAGAAACCACTAAATAATACAACTATTAACAAATAAATATTTTACTATTCCTTGATTTTTTCGAAATAAAACCAAGCCAACCAACCAAAAATAATTCACAACTATTTCCAGCTTTAACGAAATAAAATTCAACGAAGAGTCGTATTTTCCACAAGACATAAAACTAAGTTAGAAAAACATACAAAATGCAATTACACTAAGGAAGTGACGGTCGAGAAAACTTGAAAATTCACGCCTCGAGACTCGAAACCGTTTTATTTCAAAAAGGACAATTCAGTCTAGGCTAAATTGCTTGCATTGCTTTTGAATGCAATAAGTATTACACTAGCTGGTTAAAAGTTTCAAAGTCCAAAGTCTTGAACATCGACGACGAGTAGCTAGCCTGTCGGTTTTTTACCGGTTGCATTTTGGGGAATGTGCGACGGAATTGCATAATTTAATTCCGCTAAGCCCGTTCCATCATCGGACCATAAGACGAACGGCGATGCGCCACCGGTACACGGTGGATATCCCACCCATACGCACAAAACGTTTTGGTAACACATTCATAATGCGTACAGCTAAGGAGTGGAATTCCCTGCCGGAGTCTGTGTTTCCAGATAGCTACAACCTGGGAGTCTTTAAGTCAAGAGTGAATAGGTTATTTCTAGGCAAGCGTGCTCCATCTTCGACCACATCATCACTTACCATCAGGTGAGATAGTGGTCAAACGCGGGCCTATCTATAGAAAAAAATAAAAAAAAATAATGCTGATATGTATTTTACCTGTGTAGATCTTGGTTGTGTTGCCTGCTGAGGCTGCGTAATCTATTCGAAAGAGGTACCGTAGGCCTGGAACGCAAAGGGCACTAGGAGGAACACGGATAGGTTTTAGTCAGTAAGAATCTGACACTTCTTCCTGCTTCACCCAGAGCGGGAGGAGTCATTTGATGATTTACCATCCTTAAAAAAAAACAGATCTTGGTTGTTTGGAAAACGTTCTAGACGAATGTATCTCATTATGTACCTAATAAGAAAAATAGATACAGTAAATCAAAAATTAAGGGGTGGTTTTCGAATTTAGAAATTGAAGTTTGTCAAACAATGCTTTAAAGTTATAGTTTGAAAACTTATTTTCTGCAATAGTTTTCGCATGATGTACGTACAAACATACAACAACTTGACATACACTGCTTTTGTAAATAATCTAAAGGTGACTTAATTTTAATTTTAAATTTTATACCTGTCTTCATTTTATTTTTTTTTTTCAATGTTTCAGTTTATTTTATTGTCTTATCAATTATGGTCGTTATATTTTTTCATAATTCTATCAATCAATCAATCATCAAATTTTAATCAATTATAATTTTAATAAGTAATTTACATTCCAATTTTGTAAAAGAATTGAATGATTTAATAATTTTCTTTATTATTGCTTTTAATTATTATTCTTTGAATGTATAAATTCTAATTACAATAAGTTGTAAATAATGTTATGTAAGCCGTTTTTTGTGCATGTGGTGTTAACCAGTAATTAATTGTTGCATTTGAATATGTTGCTGTAGTTATTAAATCAGAAATGTATATAGTGTAAACAATTGTTGGTTAACCTAATAATAAATAAATAAATAAATAAATACACACAAAAATTCTAAATTATGATTTTTTGGTTTTTATTGATGTTATAAAGACCCCTCTATTAATATTAATATTTGAGGCTAAATATGAGTTTGAAAAACTGAAATCATTATCATCATATCAGCCGAAAGACGTCCACTGCTGGACATAGGCCTCTCCCAAAGGGGGCGGGGGGGTAAATACAAATGATGAATTTAGAACCCACGGAATGCTAAAGCTGTGTACTTAAGTACTACATACTTCGAAAAAATTGTACTTGAGTTTCTCTCATACAATTTCTAAGTAAAAACAAATAGTTTGCAGTTCCTTCCTTTATATTTACAGCACACAGAGAGCAACATGTCAGGTGTGAAGCCTTAGATAGTGTCGTGGCAAGTTGCCAACCCTTCTCTAGAGATAACGATAACACGACGCAGATAGACCAACAATTTCGCTGACGGAGATGCGAGGAGCGCGGATGTTTACTATCATTTTTAGGGTTCCGTACCCAAAGGGTAACCAACGGAACCCTATTACTAAGCCTCCGTTATCCGTCCGTCCGTTTGTCTGTCAGCGAGCTGTATCTCAAGAACCGCTATAACAACAAATAATAAAAATTAAGGTTTATGATACGGAACCCTTCGTGTGCGAGTCCGACTCGCACTTGGCCGGTTTTTTTATGTTTAGTTTTAATTTTCGGCAGTCGTTACGGATTGTCAGAAGCCAGTAAATCTGACTGCAGTCTTGCCAAGAAGTACCGTGTTACCCAGTTAATGGGTTGTGGAGGTCTGGTAGGCAGCCGCTCCACTTAAAACACTGGTATTCAGCTGATTCCGGTTTTACTGGAAGCCGACTGTACAATGTAGTTCTGTTGGAAAATGCTAGGCAGATGATGATGTTTTTTTTTTTATCCAGCTCGTTATTTAATTTAAAAGCTGTGCAGCTTGATTTAGCACGGATTGAACTTCAAGGTTAAGCAATGCTTGCCGAGGTCGGTCTGTAGATTGATGGCGTCGTGGTTCGTTTTATTGCAATGTAGATTTGCTCCGTTGGTTTTTTCTTGTGGCGGCATTGATACATGACCACCTTAACCTACCGAGAATCCCCTGTGAAAGCACGGTTAAGACGTTGGTCCGGGTGACCAATATGACCATCTGAACATACCAAGGTTCCTTCGTGCCTTGGAAAATACATGAATCCGATTATAAGCCATTATTTTTCCCGGCTGTCTTTTGTAGAAAATTGGAAATCGAATCACAGAGGGAACACAGATGGTCAACACTTGATGGCTATATTTATTTTAATTCTTAGATTTCATCCAATTGTTAGGGGTAGGTAGATTAAAACAGTTTCAACATAAAATTAGAATGTAAACCGCAAAACAAAATGTATATTTAAGTCACAATTATATAGTCAGATGCAAATAGTGAGCGCTCCATCTCGAAACATCAGCGGAAGAGAAGAGCCTGCTGAATAAAACATACACTCACCGAATGAAGGCGCTCACAAACAAAATAACGAGAGAAGAGACGTTACTGGATATGGTTATACAGGGTGTTTAAGAAGTGTTACATATTTCAGGGTTAAGTTTTGTATCTGATATAGAGTTAAGAAACAATACGAAAAATAAAAAACTACTTTTTTCAAAAACCGCGACTCCAAACGATGAATAGAATCCTTTTTTAAGTAGTTTGATGCCGTTGTGGGCATCAAATCTGAGATTGAACTACCGCTGATGATTACAGAACCTGAGTGGTAGTTCAATCTGATGAGTCCCTTTCAGAACAAAAAATAATGATAAAATCGCCCCAACTGTCAGAATCCATAAGTCCCAAGCCGACGCCCGCGCGATTTAAACGTTATTTGTATGCATCTTGGGTTTATTTCCGCTTGGCCCAACAGGGACTTACGGGTTCTAACGGTTGGTAACAATTTTTCCCCTTGGGGGCTGACAGAACCTGACAGGTTAAACGCCACTAACTGCTTCAGACTGCGTGCAAAGTGATTTTTTGTTATTTGCGATTGGGTTTCTTCTATATATATTTTTTTTTATAGAAGTTATTTGGTATATGTTTTTAGGGTTCCGTACCCGAAGGTTAACCAACGGAACCCTATTACTAAGCCTCCGCTGTCCGTCCGTCCGTCCATCCATCCATCCGTCCGTCCGTCCGTCCGTCCGTCCGTCCGTCCATCCGTCCGTCCGTCCATCCGTCCGTCCGTCTGTCTGTCAGTAGGCTGTGTCTCAACAACCGTAATAGGTAGACAGCTGAAATTTTCACAGATTGTGTATTTCTAATGCCGCTATAACAACAAATATAAAAAATATGGTTTATGTATATACCCTTCGTGTGCGACTTCTACTTGCCCTTGGCCGGTTTCCCCAACCACTGCAACTCTTGAAAACCAGAATCAACAGTGGCTACCACCAGAAATGCCAATGAAGCCCGACGAGTCTCGGAGAAACGATTCAACTGGCTTGGATCCCGCAACCAAATTAACCAGAAAGTACAGCGCAGGAGTAGGAAAAAAAAAAGTTTGGATGTCTTATAAGCAGGCAGTCGGTCCATGTAAAATACTAGTATTCAACTGCATCCGGTTAGATTGTAAACCGCCTCAATGTAATTGGGTAAAAGACAAGACAGATAAGTACGATGATGTGTATATGAATCACAGTATACCATAACATCGCGTTTTCCGAATGGAGTAAATAGAGGAATTTATAAGTTTAAGAAAAAAATCTGATTTATTTATTAAGTAAGGCACACCAACGACATGTTTAAAACGCACAGAATTCTCATTGACAGATATACAATTTAAATTGATTTAAAGAAATATTTAAATTATTAAATTAAATTAAATCATTTCGTTAACAAACAATTAATAATAATATATAAAAAGAAAGAAAAAAAAAGAAAAACTAATGCATTTAAATTATAAACTAAATAACAATCGATTAATTAAAATAAAAAGATGTCACAAAATATTGAAGTCAAAGATAAGAATGTAAAAACCAAACAGCAAATATAGAACAAAAACAAACAGAGAATACAAAAAAGAATAAGTGACTTATTAACTAAACAAGATAAACATATAAATGAGCATTATTAATTAAATTGAAATTGAATTATTATTCAAACTTAAAAATAATCAAATTAGATTAAATCGGTAATTAAAAAAAATATATGGTAAAAACGGTGACCATTTTAACGCAAGCATCGTAAAATAAAACACTTTAAATAATGCAAACAGAATACAACTACAAACCACATTAGACTCATGTAGCCTTGTTTTCGTTGTAAGTTAAGTCCCCAATATCTTAGTACAAGTAGCTCAGTATCTTGTCTACATAACTTTACAACATAATTTAACTTCCTCGCCTTACCTACGTTCCTGGTACCGCTACCGATTCCAGTGCCCCTAAATCTTGACAAAATAAAGTGCAAACGGCCCGCCGACAGAACAAATTGTAGACGGGAAAAATTCCATCCTCCCTCGAGTTTCGCTGTGTTTAAATAAAAACGCCATTATTTTTTATTACATCGCCGGTTTTGGGGGCAATTTTCACATTTTACAGAATATAGACCGATTTATTTACGGTTATTAAACGCAATGGAAAGTGAGACGATGATGTTGTTTCTTTGTTCAAAGTTAAATTGGTAAAAGGATGCGTTATTTTGAGGAGAAATAAAATTATATTTTAAAACCAGTTACTTAATATGAAACCTACTCAAAAGATACGAACATAGAGAATATACCACGAATGAGAAACATGCATGTGATTTTTTATTTGCAAAATGAAATACTTTTTACTCTTGTAAACAATTTTAAAATTATTTTTTAAATAACTTCATCAGCGGTGAAGTTAAAGCTTCAAAGATTACAATTACAATAAAAAAGTCTGATATGGATTTTAACGCCACAATTCACGACGTCTATACAGCTGACAGATATATTTGTTTAAAATAATATCTATCTCTATCTAATAATAATATCTGGTTTGTTTTTCGAGTAATTTTGATTATATTTTCACTGTTTGTATTGTATTTTTGTATATTTTCAGATACACTGAATAGAACATAAATATTATTTTATTTAAAAATATACTTTTTATATACTTTTGTTCTTTAAACGAATACTAAAGAGGTTTACTCAACCAATGCAGTGAATCCATGCATATTTATGCGGAAATTCAAGCAGTTGAAGGATATTTCTCACTTCAGCTGCTGATGTGATGTCAAGCTCCATATTTTTTTAAGAATCTCAAAAGTGTGTGCAAAGTGTAGCTTCCTGATGAAATTGCCAAGTCGGGCAAGGGTGTTTTAAATGTGGTCACGTTTTTTCCAGGTTTAAATAAAAGCAGCCGGTAATCAAACAGTTGCCTTTTATTTCTTGTTACCCTAGTAAGTCTACCAAAAGATGATTACCAAATAAAACAAATCATCTACTAAAATTATAAATATAAAAGTCCGTAACAATTACGGTTCAACAGCTAAAATAATTTCCATGAAACTTGGCACAAATGAGTAAATGAAAAAATAGGTAGCCTGTGTACTAACAGGATACTTTATATCCCAATAGAAAATTCATGTGAAATATTTTTAGACTTTTATGCGGGAGAAACATGTAGCTAAATATAAACAAATTAATTACTCTACCACCTACACCAGCAATTTACAATTCAACTGCTAAATGTACCAGGACAACAGTACCGCAGAAGAGATGTAACATTAATGAACTAAAACAATTATATGAAACAGCCCGCTGGTGAATTAACTAAACAATGCTAATAGGGAACGAGTTGCGGAGTTTTGAATGCACAAATTAATGTAAAGAGAACACGAGTTATTAAAATAAACTCTTGTAAATGGCTGTGGAATTGAGAGTAATGATTTTAATAATTGTCTTCTTCAATGTTAGGGTTAATAGACTGAAGTTTTTCTTCTATTAAGTCTGTGTTTTTCCAGATGGGAAGGGTATCGACCTCACGATAATTCGTGATGAAAGACGCGTCTTGGATTCAAGACATTTAAACATCTTACCATCGGGTGAGATAGTGATCAAACGCGTACCGATAGATATATCTAAAAAAATACCGGCCAAGTGTAAGTCTGACTCTCACACGAAGGGTTCCTTGAAGATCGACCTATGCGGCTGTTATCCTTCAGCCACGAGCTCCTCCGGAGGGCTCCGTACCATAAACTTTAATTTTTATTATTTGTTGTTATAGCGGCAATAGAAATACACAATCTGTGAAAATTTCAAGTGTCTACCTATTACGGTTCTTGAGATACAGCCTGCTGACAGGCAGATGGATGGATGGACGGACAGCGGAGGCTTAGTAATAGGGTTCCGTTGGTTACCTTTTTGGGTACGGAACCCTAAAGATGAGTAGTTATAACGTTACATCACATCTTTTGACATGATTCAGAATGAATCAATGAAGACATCTAAACGGGACATCTAATTCGGGTTAAAGCTCGCTCAGACAGTCACAACGCGACTATAAGACAATGATTCTTCAATACATTTTCATTTTAATTGTTCAACTACATAATACATTTACACATATATTTTAATTTTTAACTTTAACTTAAATATTTACATTTTGTTTATTAGTTATCTTAAGATTAGTTAGTACATATACAGGGTTTTTTGTAAAACACCAGCAACCTCTTAGGCAGTGAAAGTACACATGATTATAAGCTACTTTTACTTTAGGAAATACCCCAAATTTCGAGAAAAATATCAGCTGTTTCATACATTTTCATTGGCTAAATATTGCATTTTGTATGAAACAGCTGATATTTTTCTCGAGATTTCGGGGTATTTCCTAAAGAAAAAGTAGCTTATAATCATGTGTCAATAAATGAAAATGTACTTACATTGCATAATTACCCTTAAGGTGAATGCTCCAGGGTAGCCCGCGAAATTCAAATATTTTTATGTTTTTTGATATGAATATTTCAGAAATAATCATTCTTTCGAACTACATGAACTTAGAGGGCTATATTGATGATTGAAATGGTTATAATTCTTTAGATAAATACGCGTTACGGTCGCGGATCGTATTTGGTCCACATACAGCTTCACACTGACCGGCAAATTGCAAAAAAACATAAAAGTATTTGAATTTCGCGGGCTACCCTGGAGCACCCACCTTAAGATCACAGTCCACTATATTATCTCTAGTTGGTATAAGTGTACAACAGTGATATGAAAGAGCGGAGCCTTCTAACACAGGCATTGTTTGCTTTACTGGAGGCTCCGAACACCTTCAAATGTGATGTAAATACTATTTGCCACATTTTTTTTTGTATTTTTATTTGTATTTTTATATATATCGCATACTACTCGGTAAACATCGTTGTCGTCAGTCTGCTAGGGCTTAACCAACTGAAACACAGTGAATATAGATATCATTGTAACAATATAACTTAACCCTCAATTACGTTAAGCTTTGAGCAATAAAACAGCCAGAATGTGGGGCAAAATACCTTTTCTAAACCCCTTAACAATTTTGAGGATCATAGTAAAGATTCAAACGCAGTATAGAGATTATGAACTATCCACAAACGGTTTAGTGCGGCTCTTAAAACTTAAACGTTTGTGCTCAATGCTCAGATTTCAGGCTTCAAGGGGAAGCTCTTAAATCTTTTTTATTCCAAATTGATATTTGTGAGGATTTAGTTTATTTTTTAGGGCTCCCTATAAAAAACGGAATCTTTTTAGGACTGCGTTAATCTATCTGTCTGGATGGAGACAAAAATATTGATGTTTGTGTATGTCTATCTGTCACACACAGCCAATTTGCAAGGAATTCAAAACGAATCAGACCGATTCAGTTCAAAATTTTAAACACTACTTACATTCTTGCCAAAACCTACTAGATTTGTAGTATTTATCTAAAAAGGATGTAACATTAATCTATACTAATACTACTCTGTCAAGAAAGTACCGGGAAAAGATCAATAATACACAAAATGTCTGTTATTCATCCAAATTTATTTTATCACCTTCAAAGTATGCTCCTTTAGAAACGATACACTTGCGCCAACGAATAATCCATTCATCAAAACATTTTTTAAACGCTGCTTCCGGAATTGAGTTCAGTTCTCGCCGCGAATTCTCCTTTATGTCTTCTATCGATTGAAAACGGGTGCCACGAAGTGGTAATTTGAGTTTAGGAAAAAGAAAAAGTCAGCAGGAGCCATATCTGGTGAATATGGTGGTTGCTGGATGGTATTTGTTGAGTGTTTGGTTAAAAATTCGTTCACAATGATAGCCTTGTGCGAAGGCGCATTGTCGTGGTGCAAAATCCAAGAATTTTCTTTCCACAAATCTGGCCTTTTTCGTCGAATTTGCTTCTTAAACGCCGCATAACGCTCAAATAATATTCTTTATTTACCGTTAGACCTTCCGGTAAGAATTCAGAGTGCACAACACCGCGATAGTCAAAGAAAACAGTCAACATGACTTTGACTTTTGATCGAATTTGGCGTGGTTTTTTCGGTTTCGGTTCAGTTGGGAGGCGCCACTCCGAAGCTTGTTGACTAGTTTGCATGTCAAACTCGTAAACCCACGTCTCGTCACCAGTAACAATGCGTTTCATGAATGTTGGGTCCGAACTGACTCGTTCTAGCATGTCCTCAGCGACTTTCATGCGATTGAGTTTTTGGAGAAAATTCAGATCTTTTGGGACTAGCCGAGCAGCAACATGTTTCATACCCAAATGATTAGTTAAAATGGTACGGATCGACTCGTGAGATACAGAAAGTTCGGCGGCTATCTCTCTCAGAGTTGAATGGGGATTTTCAGTCACTATTTCCTTCACTTTTGCGATGTTAACTTCAGGTGCAGACGTTGACGGCCTACCAGAGCGAGGCAAATCTTCCATCACATCTCGACCGCTTTTGAACGCTTTGAACCACTCATAAGCACGAGTTTTTGATAAAGTCGATTCACCGTAAGCCTTCTGTAACATTTTCAGTGACTCCGAACACGAAATTCCATTGGCGATGCAAAATTTAAGACAAACTCTTTGTTCGATATTTTTGTCCATTATGAAATTCGCAATACACACTATATATGATATTACTAAAACCAGCACTGTATTTAATATAAATAACAGATGCAACTCAAACTCCGCGCCAAAATGGAAAACAGTTGTGCCAATCTAACAACTACAAAAAAAACAAAAATTTGAATTTGGAACCATAAACAAATCATCCATTCCCGATACTTTTTTGACTGAATGTATATAAAGCTAAAGAGTTTGTTTCTTTGTTTGCTTGAAAAATTATTTCAGTTTTAGATAGTCCATTTATCGAGGAAGGCTATAGGCTATATATCATCACGCTAAAACCAACAAGAGCGGAGCAGTAATGAAAATTGTGACGCAGACGAAGTTGCGCGGGTCAACAAGTTTAATATCAAATTCAAAGATAGACGAGGGCGTGGTACTAAATCGTAAAAATGAAAGATTAGAGAAATATTCTTATGTGTGGAGATAATGAACACCACTTTGAACGCGTCTCTCGCCAGTTAATATATCTCAAAGGGAAGAAAATCTCCTTACAAATTGTATCAATCACAATTTGGGACTACCTTCAACATCAAGGATTAAATATAGTAATCATAAGTAAGGGTACCAATTACTAAGTGGAATCTTAGACACAAAAATAACTTTAATTTCGGAAAGCCGTGTTTTTGGTTATTACGTAATTAGACACCGACTTCCGAAATTAAATTTTGTTTATACTTTGTAGTGTTTTGTTTTTGGAAGTCGGTTGTATTTTTTTGTAAAAAAGTTTTTTTTTCACTTTTTAGTGGTACCTGCGTACGCGTTATGTTCTGGTGTAAACAATCAACAGACGTGCGGTTTCAGAAATCCTGATCCATTTGCTGTCATTTTTTATTGAAAAGTTCCATTATTCTTCATCAGATCTTCACCAAATTGAAACAGGACTAGTCCGGGAAAATACTCTTCCAAACAAAAAGGAATCATCCAAATCGATTAACAATAGGCGAAAATATCGCTGAACAAACATTTTTCATGGGATTCCATAATCAGATCCTGACTTACACCATCCATCATCAGCTCAGCAACATGAGATGATGATTACCAGGCACAAATATCTGAATTGCGATAGTAAGATTACGAAAAACATTGTATGGGCTTACAAAATTTGAGAGTTTCCCTTCATCAGATTCTAACTTGGTGACAATGGGACCACCTCAGGCGTAGACTTTCGAATAAAAAAATAATTTTTAAAATCAGTCCAGAATTGGCGGAGAAATCGGCGAACATACATAAAAAAAAATGCATGCAGCCGAACATAGAACCTCCTCCTTTTTGAAGAAGTCGGTTAATGAGAGATATTTTGTCAGTATGTTAGTTGTCACATTACGTAACTTTTTTTAAGCATGGGAAATCATCAAAGACTCCTCCCGCTCTGGACGGAGCAGAAGAGGGTGTCAGACTCTTACAGATTAAAACCCATCCGTGTTCCTCCTAATGCCCTTTGTGTTCCAAGGCGCGGTGACTCTTTCGAACGAATTCTGAAACCGTGGCAGGCACTGACCCTAGCCTCGTCTACTAACGTGACGTAACGTGACGTAAGTTGTTAAATATGTAGATTTGTAAAGGTTGTATTGTAAACAACTACAAAATTAATGATGAAATGAAAGTTCTTTGCGGTAATTTTCGTATTTTTGCTACTTAAAATTGTGTGGTTTATCGGTACTTATCCAGACGTGGTGAGCCTTAGAATGAAATATAAGATAAAAAGCAATTCCCAATGAACATTCTTTAGTCCAGACCGTAAGAAATAATTAATTTTAAAAATTTGCTCATCGCATGGCTTATCCCAAATCCCTGGGCCCATTATCTTTAGGTACGAAATTGGGCTATAACGCTGAGGTTTTTACTTTTAGAATCCATCTTCCGGTGATATATAAAACTGGTTTTCTGATAAAATAAGTTGGTTTATAGCTGAAAAACGAATAAAAACAATAATTAAATTTTATTTATTTGTCAATTTCAGACAATAATCATCATCTGCCTAGCCTTTTCCCAACTATATTGGGTCGGCTTCCAGTCAAGCTGGATATAGCTGAATACCAGTATTTTACGAGGAGCGGCTGCCTACCAGACCTCCACAACCCATTAATTGGGTAACACGGTACTTCATGGCAAGACTGGAGTCAGATTTACTGGCTTCTGAGTATCCATAACGACTACCGAAGATCTACAAATGACAGCCGGACCAACGGCTTAACGTGCTTTCCGAAGCACGGAGGAAACTCGGTATGTTAAGATGGTCATCCATCCACAGACCAACCTTGGCAAACGTTGCTTAACCTTGAAGATCGATCCATGCGACTGTCATTATCTAGCCACGAGATCCTCAATTTCAGACAACAATATAGCCCATTTTGTCAGTAAAATATCTTAAAACTAGTGTTAATACTCGTAGTAAACAAACAAGGATTAAAACTAACAACAAAGTAGGGGTCCAAGGCAGGATGTGCAAAGAACGATAAAGTGAGGAATAAACTACCTGATCATTCTCCCCACTTAGTGCCTCAGAAAAAGAAATATAATGTTAGTAAGCTTAAGCCCACGCGCCGGCGCGACTTCCTCATAGAAATCGGTCATCACCACAGTGATTAGTTTTCTGGTAAACTTACACTACCACCCCACTCGAAATGTATCCTAACAATGACATGATCTTCAACAAAAGATCTACAACTTACTTACCTATATCCCCAGAATCCTCAGATATCTTTCAACAATAAAATCGCATCTAAACTCGTGGTTTGAAACAATAGCCAAGTCATAAAGATATCCAACAATGTATGTATCATGGTCGTTAGGATATAACTATGTTGTATGATAACAAATGACGACGGTGTGACGTCACGTTAAGTGGGGATAAAACTTGGCGCGATGCAAAATGGGCTGTGAAATAAAATTGGTTACTTTGAATGTGTAATCTGACTTTCAGCAGAGCGGGTCTAAAAAGTTACTTTAGCAGAATCAGAAAGCACATCATATATATATCACCCTACCTGTCACTGTCAAATTTTCCCAATCAACCTTGAACCTAATGCGTTAGCGATAAAGATGACAATGAGATTTGACAGATTGTTGTGTGATTAATATTATGATTCTAATGCTGTGGCCACACTACCTTACCGTCTACCGCTTGTTTGCCGCAATAATTATGGCATTAAATTGCGGCCTTAATTACCGCGTGAAGTGGTGTGGTTACACTAATGTTTACCCAGATATGACAATGAACTAGGCGGTATTTTTTTTTTCAAGATGGAAGTTGAAGCTGCGGCGTTGTTCATCAAAGTTTCTTTTTCTTCCTCAAATCATCTGCGGTACTAAGAAATGATAAACATTGTTTAATTCGATCACTTTGTACAATAGGATTTTTATGATTCTATTGTCGGGTATCCCATAGACTTGGTTCCGATGGGAATGCTTCCAGAAACTCGAGTACCTTTTCATTCGACCACTCAATGTCGGTCAAAACTCGGCGCGCAGCGCGTGCGTTTCCATTGAGCTCATGTCGCACACTGAACAAACTGTAGTGTGGCTACTCACTCAATAATTACCGCGGTAATCGTCTTTGATGCGCGAAAAAAGACCGCCACCGGAGCTATTGCTTACTTTCATATGCCATATTGATTGACATTGCAAAATTATGGCCATAAATCGTGGCTACACACACCTAGGTGGTTTTTTCGATTATGGCCATAATTATTGCCATATTACGGTAGTGTAGCCGTAGCATAATATGATTCTGCTGAAGTGGCCTTTTTAGACCCGCAGGTCTTCAATATTTTGCTTACCTAGTTCCAGTTATTCAAAATAGTACTCAAGAGTGTACTTCTAATAGTGTTTTATTTTGGAAGTCTCTAACTCTTGGAAAATAATACCGAGATTACCACATTTTTTGCTGAGGAAGTTAGGAAAAGTGCAATTAAACTACACTTCCTTATTCAACGGGCCTTCTTTTAGCATCGGACAACTAGACGCAATGCAAGTTACCCCTACCGGCCACAAATATACATAGATCACAAATAGAACATTATTTGTTTTGGTATGCGTCATGTTTGGCGCAAATAAATTTGACTAAATGTACTAGGAGAACATAAACGGAAACAGTACATTATGTAAGCAAAACCGACAAGCCATCGGCTTTACTTCGGCACATGAGGCAGCAAAAACTAAAAGGGATAAGACCGCAAAAAGTCCTAGGATTTCCGCAAACGAAAGCCGTTGTCAAATCCGGTCAAGGACACTATTTTGTTGGCAAAAAACTAGAAAATACTACATCTGCAACGTTTGAATTTTCAACCCATACTTTTAAGAGTCTTTCTAATTCATAATAGTCGCAGCAAAGTCTCTCTTTAACAAAAAATCAGAGTAGAATTGCAATAGGATATATGATTATATTCCTCCTGACCGATTTCTGTCATGGCGGCCAATCTCAACGGAGACAAGCCATCGGCGCGGCACATTTTACAGTGCACAATTGTGTGCGCAAACACAGGTGCCCTCCCTCTTCCGTCACTCTCATATTCCGATGGGATGGCAACCCGACACTACCGGAGAGAGATCTGGCGCAGGATCAACGGCTTAACGTGCCTTCCGAGGCACGGGGGTGTCACATCACTAAACTCCGGGCATTTAAAAAAAATGTAATGGAAACACCCAATGACACTATTTGCCTGACCTGGGAATGGAACCTAGGACTCCACGCTCGGCAGTTGCGCTTGCGACCGCGAAACTAACGGAGCAGTCACGTGTGACATAAGACTTATCTAGCAACGGAAAAGAGATTCAATGAACAAACAACCACAGTTAAAAACCCGATTTGAGAGAGTTAACAAAATATTAAATTAAAAACCTTTTTTGAGAGAGTTAACAAAATATTAAATCAAATAAGTATTTCCTTGCATTTTTATAATTGGCTCACATTAGATAGATATACTACTATACTACTATACTGTATTATTATACTATCTCAAATACCACTTTAGAAAGACCGCAGCATTTCATAAAACTGTTTGTATTTCAGGCAATGCCTTTGTCTGTCGAGAGGTTTATCTGGTAAGATGCATGGTTCCGTACACAGTGCTTATGAAATGCTGCACAATAAATTGTACTGTCTTCGCAATCTCTGTACTTTAATCTTGCCACGTTTCTCGTGCATTCTTAAGCCAGTACATCTTTAAATTAAGAAAATAGGAATTGTTTTTATGAGATGACTTCGCTATGTCATGCTTGTTCATGCTCACTCAAATGTCTCGCTGATGGCGGCGCATGAGTTGGATCATTCGGTTCCCTTCGAAATGGTTGAGCTGAATGGTCACGCGTCATGTTCGTGAACGGGCGCATTCGGTTGAGACTGGTCATCTCTTAACTGCCATTGGCTTATTTTAATCTTAATATTTTAAATTCTTATAATAAGCTTCTTTTTTTCCCTTTGCATTGTCCTCACATGCAGAAGCAACAAGTATATCGTCGTTGCGACTTTAAGACCTCTTATGTGTCACTTTTGGCAAAATCACTTTTTTACACCAGACTTTTTCACATTTTGAAGGTCTATCGAATGCAAAAACTCTCATGTGTATACGACGATGTAATCGTCATTTGTTTACCAATTTCAAGATCAACAATGTGTTTCCTAATAAAATGTTGGTGCTTAAAATATCTTATGTGTCAAATTACACATACGAGTTTTTAGATCTGTCTCATACTCGGAGCCTTTAGGTAATTATTAGATCAAAACATCTTATGTGCCTGTCACTTTAGACCAATAATATCACGGGAACGAGCGAGACAGATAAAGGTACACCTTTATCCTTTATCTTTATGGTGTAGTTAAAAGTTAGGAACGTGTTATTTTTGAGTAATTAAAAACCATTAGTTGGCAACATATTTTTAGAAAGCAGCCAGATGTAAGAGACAGTTTGACGCTTTATTAACCGTTTGGGTCACATTGTCATTTTTTAAGTTATTACCGACCCCTATAGTTAAAGATCCCTTGTTTTATGTCTGCCTATTAATAGAATGGTGTACTCGTATTAATTGTCTCTTTGTAATCCGCACCGAAAATTGTTTTTAATTTTATAAATAATCAACCCTGGGTTGAAACTGACGCCAAAGACCCTTATAAAAGAGGCCCGCGAGCCAAAACTAATCAGTTCCTCTTCATACATAGTTCTAGTAAATGAGTAAACCGCTCTGTCTAAGTGAGATTGAGTTATTAGTATTAATCAGCAAAATACAGGTCATTCTGAATCAAGCACTTTTTATGATTTTGGAGAACATTCAAGGGTGGAGTGCTGTTCTAGCGGTTCCCTTATTACGCGAGAAGATTTGGGCTTAATATCTTCAGAATTTAATAATAAAGATGATGTTACGGAAGATTTATTTGGTCAAAGCATCAGAATGCTCCATGCCGCTGAAGACCAGGGTATTACGTCTGAAGATGACGTTACGAATGCTTCATCTGATCATAGTAAGGTAAGGAGTATGCATCAGCATATTCCTTACCACTGAAGACGTACATATCAACAAAGGTCTACAAGCAAAAAACAAAGTGGCCACGATATCTTCATCAATAAACTGGACGCAAAATGCAATAGGGTGAGAGTGTGTAAATTATTCTTTCTTAATACACTTTGCATTGGAGAAGACAGTTTTCGCCGCTGGACTAAAGAGATTGATACTTTCGAAGATAATGTTGGAGAACATACAACAGAAAACACTGCATCAAGTTCAAATGTTGTTGCTAGGCCAGGAAGAAACGTTGAGTTGACAAGAACTGTTAACACTTGGCTGGATATTTTACCAAAAGTGCCGAGCCATTACTGTCGTTCTAGCTCAAAAACAAATTATGTTGAATCGACTTTTCGATCTGAACTCCACATGCATCAGGTTTTTAGGGAGTGGTGTATAGAAACCCACGACAGAGCTGCCTCTAGAAAGACATTTTCGAGGTAATGACTAAAAACAATATCAGCATTCACGATCCTCGCAAAGACCAGTGCGTCACGTGCTGTAGTTACAAAACTGGTAATATTTCTAAAGATGAATATGATAGCCACATTGTAAAGAAAATTGAAGCACCTGAAGCCAAAAAAAGCCGTAGCTAGTGCAAACGAAAAGATTGTGGTTATAACAGTGGACGTTCAGTGTTTTGCTTGCCCCAAAGCTATTGGCTAGTGCATTGTTCTACAAATTAAAATTACAATGCCATAACTTCACCGTATATAACGTGCTATCTAAAGACCTGACAATTTACTTTTGGCACGAAGCAGATGGTAATGTTACTGCTAACGAATTCACATCTTGTTTAATAGACTACTGTCAAAACCTACCACTTACTACAGAGCGCGTTATCATCATTTCTGATGGATGTAGACACCAAAACCGGATCCGAATTTTGTCAAGTGCCCTAAGCGATTTAGCGCAGAGAAAGAAAATTTGTATAGAACAACTTTATCTGGAAAAGGGGCACACTATGATGGAAGTAGATAGTGTTCACTCCACGATTGCGTAATATATAAAACCACCAATTTGCGCTCCCAGTGATTACATCGCCCGGATAAGACAAGCTCTACGACAAAAGCCCTATGATGTCAAATTCATTCACCATGATTTCTTTTTAAATTTTGAAGAGATGGAATCGAACTTAAAATCCATACGGCCTGGTAAAAAAAAAGGTGATCCTGTCGTGATGGACATTAGGGGTCTTAAATATTTATCTGATGGATCCATATTTTATAGGTCATGCCGATGAGTGGGCCGTACTTCCACAGCGAAGAAATAACCAACGAAACTGTCTGGTACCTCCGAACCGATTGTACAGATCTCCGTTAAAATTACTGAGAGCAAGTTTAAGCATTTACAGGAACTGAAAATGGTAAAAGATCAGGATTATCATCTGTTTTACAATGCAATACAATTTAATCCGGATACTTAATGCATAATTATACCTATCCACAATTCAATCAGGACACCTGAGAAAATAATGTTACTTCGATTTGTAAATTTCATTTTATTCTTATTTTTTAATATCCAAATTAGTGTTTTCTAAGAAATATATATATTTTTTTATTCAAACTAGTAGCTTTGTATTTTGTATTTTTATAGGCATTTTCGTTCAAAATCTCTGATGTGATACGTAAAGCGCAACGAAAATCTCTGATGTGTTAACTGAAACTGTTTTTGTTTTTTTTTACTATCACACTACTTTTAGTTTCAACTCAAAATAGCAAAATTAAAAGTAGGAAATGATATGGCTGATACCCATATTTTTTGTTATAGTTGGTTTCATTATATTTTTTTCAATAGACGGTTTTTATCGATTTTCTCATAAAGTTGAATTTTACACATAAGAGGTCTTAAAGTCGCAACGACGATATGTAACTTAGAATTTTGTAAAACAGAACACATGATTTAAAAGAGTGTCCGTGGAGTTTCTTGCACGTTCTTCTCCATAGAGATCTACGCTGTGGAACGTACAAATAGCTTCCATGTTTTTGACTGACCGACCTCGACGTTTCAAAAGTGTCTGTAAATGGTTTATTTGAAATAAAATGCTTTGAATCTTTAATCTTAAATCTAAAAAAAAAGTTTTTTTTAGATCAATCATGTTTTACACTTGATTTTTTAATAATATTTCTCAAACTCGACATCAGCCTGAAAATCTGCCAAACTTTGACATTGAAAATAGGGTTTGACATGTTTTTAACTCCAGTCAACAATAGAAACAATAAAAAAAAAGCAATGCAAACGAATTTTTTGACTCTATATTTTAATTTAATGTCATATGATTAGTTATGGTAAATTAATTAATGATTGTGATTTTTTTAATTACAAGAGAAGTGAGTATGAGAATAATCATCATCATCTGCCTAGCCTTTTCCCAACTATATTGTGGTCGGCTTCCAGTCAAACTGGATTCAGCTGAATACCAGTATTTTACGTGAAGCGGCTGCCTATCACAACCCATTTAATGGGTAACACGGTATTTTTTGGCAAGACTGGAGTGAGATTTACTGGCTTCTGACAATCCGTAACGACTGCCAAAGTTCTACAAATGACAGCCGGGACCAACAGCTTAACGTACTTTCCGAGGCACGGAGGAAACTCGGTATGTTAAGATGGTCACCCCCATCCACAGACCAACCTTGGCAAGCGTTGCTTAACCTTGAAGATCGACCTATGCAGCTGTTATTTTTAAGCCACGAGCTCCTCAAGCTCCAGAAGTGGTGAGTACGAGAATAATTACTGCAAATACTCAATGCGGAAACCGAATTTATAGAGTAGAAGTTAACTATTTCGTTCAATTAGCCAACTCTGTGATACTAGGCTCGCATAACCACGTAGTACTTAAACGAATAATAAATCCAATACTAATTTTGAACAAACACTTCCTTCTCATTTCAAACGTGTACAAATTCTACATTGTTCATGAAATCATGTTTAGCTGACTCAATATTGTTACAAATGAAAGCGGGCTGTTAATATTTGCTACAAAAGGTTGATTATTGAATAAATAATTTTCAATTTCCCTTTAAGCTGCGAGATTGAGCAAAACATTATGTTACCGACAACCATTAAAATTAACGGTATTATATCATAATTGCTTTTTGATTACAGGTACATTTTAAAATAACTGAAATATTTTAACAGATTTCCTTTTTGAAAAAGCTCATTTGGCTGGTATAATTTCCGGGTGATTCTATGAATCATTATTTTACGACTGTTAGTTTATATTTGCTTGAAATTCTGTTTTCTACATTGAAGATAATTGAATACTCTTCTTCAAATAAATACACCCTTGACTTCGTTTATAACAATAACATAATTGCATGATGTCCTAGCATTTTCAAATCAGCACTCAATTCAGTGGAAAGTTTAATCAATTGCCTGTTGGCCTACCATGTTTGACTAACGAAGAATTGACGCAAAATGTTACCGCTTTTAAATGTCTGGTTGCCTGGTAGTCTGGCTTGGTGCCAGTCAATTTACTTCGCCGCAAACCTGATGGGTTGGTGCGTTGATCCAATGAATAATATTATTATATTATGTATGTTACTATTCTGGTTGATATTACAGTCTTTTTTTTAATTTAAATCCATGAAAATTTTCAAAATATAAAGCTTAAAATCATAAAAAGTGCATTTGTATTATTTTATTTTATAGTTTTAGGAAAACTTACAGCTAAACATGTTCGTTCACACATGAGAGAGTAAAAAAATAAGGCCAATAAAAGTTTTCACAGATAGAAGAGAGATTACAGACAAAAATATGTGAGAAAGTAGACAGTGTTCTAAGTAAAAACAGTAACTTACGTAAAACAAAAATACAACCGAATTGAGAACCTCCTCCGTTTTTGAAGTCGGTTAAAAATGTGACTCAAACAGCGTAGATATAACTTAATTAATTAGTTTACGCTATCAAAAAATAAATTACAAAGAGTCTTTTTTAATTTTTAAATACCAGTATTGAAAACATCGATGTCGACGCCCCAACAGACCGCATTATATGTATGACTAGCTCTTATTAAGTAAGAATTTCGTAAATCGTTCCTACCACAGGAGTATGCAATAGATAGTGATTGCGCCGAAAATTTGAAGGAATCCGCCGCAGTCAAATTTTGCTCAGCAATTCGGGAAGCTCTGTTGAACCATTTGCGAATCTAAATAAAAACGCCAAATCTGCAATTCTTCTACGTACGAACGACGAACTATTTTGTAGACAGTTCGCTGAGGCATCTCCGTAATACAAGCCTATAATCTTGAATAGGTATGTTTAGAACTGAATAGTGCCGACATAACACTTCGAATTAATCCAGAGGTTAACACCTCCATTGGCAAGACATAGTCTAATCTATACTGCCATAGTTTCATGTTCTCCTTGTAGATCATATTATTGCACAACTTAAGGTCAGTTTATTAAAATATGGATTGTATTGTTCAAATATGAATAAGTCCCAGTTTTAATAGTAATGATTTAAAATAAAAGGTTATAAAATCTATACTTAATATTATAAAGAGGAAAGATTTGTATTTTTGTATGTAACGAATAAACTCAAAAACCAGCCAAGTGCGAGTCAGACTCGCACACGAAGGGTCCGTACCATAAACCTTAGTTTTTTTTATTATTTGTTGTTATAGCGGCAATAAATATACACAATCTGTGAAAATTTCAACTGTCTACCTATTACGGTTCTTGAGATACAGCCCGCTGACAGACAGACGGACGGACGGACGGACGGACAGCGGAGGCTTAGTAATAGGCTTCCGTTGGATACCCTTTGGTTACGGAACCCTAAAAACTACTGGATCGAATTGAAAAATTAATTCAGCAATGGCTCGCTGATAATGTAGCTATCATTATCAGCGAGTAACATACAACAAAAAGTAAAAAAAAAAAAAAAATATAAAAAAATAATAAATAAATAAATAATCTATAGTTTATCCCCGTACTCCCACGGGAACTACGCGGGTGAAACCGCGTGACTAGTAACTTATATGAATAACTAGCTTTTGACGCGACTTCGTACGCGCAAATCCCGGGTTTTCTCGTTCCCATAGAAATTTCGGTTCTCCAAGAAAGGTTCCTTCAAAATTTCAGCTTACTACGACAAGTAGTTTTAACTGTGCGTTGTCAGTCTGTCAGACACACTGTCGTAATCTATCACTATCGGAAGAATTTTATATTTATAAAACAAAAAAAAAGAAAAGAAGAAAGAAAATAGACAACAACAAACCAACAACTACAACTAGCTTTTGCCCGCAACTTCATTTGCGCATATCCCGTTTTTTCCCGTTCCCATAGGAATTTCGGGAAATCCTCTCTTAGTGCTCCCTTACACTACCCAAAGAACGTTCGTGCCAAATTTCAGACCAGGGCCCCAAGTCTCTATTTTTTATAAATTCGTCATTTCGAACAATCCCATTGTCATTTTGTTAAAAATTCATAATGGTCGATCACTGGTCGGTCAATACGATCGGATAGAATCGCAGTAGAAAGATATTTTCGTAATGCCATTATTATAAAACCCGTTAGTAGAAATGATTTTCGAAAAACTACTACTATACCACGTTAAAAAAAACGCGCCGAGTACACTACCTCACAGGTGGTGTGGAAATGTGTGCATAATGTGTGCATAAATTATGTAGAACGTTATTCTTACTAGCGCAATATCTGGGAAATAGTGGGGCTTAGAGAAAAAATCATAAGGATAATTTTTATAGAAAATGTTAAGATCTACAACTTTGCTCTGAGGTACTTTTTCGATAAAACTTACCGTTTTCGAGAATACTCCAAAAAACCTAAAATTTTGACCTTGGGCCCCGAATAAGTCCCTTAGCGCACATGGGACTGATTGGGACTTTGACACTTTATTCCTTGTGGTACACCTAAGGTCTCTACGAAGATTTGGCTCTGTCGGAATTTTCTTTATTTGATCACTATTTGTATGTCTAAATTGACCGGACTATACTAAGTTTGAACAATAATTCTATGGAATTCACATTTACTCTAATTCGTAAAACAATGAAATTATTGTTTTAAATGGTTACAATTATAAGAATTTAATCAGTTGCATTTCCCAGAATAAATTAAATGTTTGTTGGTTAGCTTGTGCATTATTTTAAACAAAAGCTGTTTTAAAACTAAGTTGCCATCAATTTATATTAAATACAGGGAAGTTTTAATTATATATTACTTGCTTTTGTCCGCGATTTTATCTATGTGTACGTTTTTGTATTTATCTATACTTACTATTATTACAAAACTGAAGAGTTCGTTTGTATGTTTGGTTGAACGCGCTAATCTCAGGAACTACTGGTTCAAATCGCTTTAACCGATTGGAGCGGGGCATTAACAAAAAATGTGACGCAGATGCAGCAGCGCGATTTTTAATACAAATAGGTATTCAAAGTTAATGTAACTGGGTTTGTTTGTCAAATTAATATTTTATAACGATCAAATTACTGGTTTAGGAGTGCAAAACCAACAGACCGCCAGAATTACGATACAACGAACACATCGATATATTGATGTTTCAGGCTCATTTGATAGTTCTAAACAACGGGATTTCCGAGTTAGCAGACAACACTGTTCATTTATTTAAGCTGAGCTAAAACTACTACACTGTAGTAGGTGTACACCAAAAAAAAAGAATAAAACTTAAATGGAATCTTTTGGGGAACAATATACAAAATAATATATTTTATAATAATAAAATACATTGTTGTAATTTTTCCGTACCCAAAGAGTAACGAACGGGTCCTATTACCAAGCCTCTGCTGTCCGTCCGTCCGTCCGTCTGTCTATCAGCGCGCTGTACCTCAAGAACCGTAATAGGTAAACAGTTGAAATTTTCACAGACTGTGTATTTTTACTGGCGCTATAACAACAATAATACAAATTAAATTTTATTGTACGGAACCCTTCGTGTGAGAGTCCGACTAGCACTTGGTTTTATAGAATCACTCGATCACTCACTGTCTGTCCGTCTGTCACAGTTTTCTCCGGATCCACAGGACCAATTCTGTTGAAATTTGGTACAGATATGGACTTTTGGGACCCAAACACGAACGTGTTACGTAAATTATAAAATTCAAATTAAAATTCAAAGCATTTTATTTCAAATAAACCATTCACAGGCACTTTTGAAACGTCAAGGTCGGTCGGTCAATAACATGGAAGCTATTTGCACGTTCCAAAGCGTAGATCTCTATGGAGAAGAACGTGCAAGAAACTCCACGGACACTCTTTTAAATCATGTTCTGTTTTACAAAATTCCAACTTACATATACTTGTTGCTTCTGCATCTGAGGACAACGCAAAGGAAAAAAAAAGGCTTATTAAGAATTTAAAATATAAAGATTAAATTGAACCAACGGCGCCCTTTCACGAACATGACGCGTGTATCGGCACCTTTCAGCTCAACCATTTCGAAGGGAACCGAATGATCCAACCCACGCGCCGCCATCAGCGAGATATTGAGTGAGGACATGCTCTCAACCACCATGCTCGTTCATGTCCAACAAGTAAAACTATAACTAATCACATAAAATGTAAATGGCTTCATGGTACTCACATTTACAAAATTTTAAAAATATATTTCTACTTTACACAAAACTATGGTTGTCAATGACCAAATAATGAAAAATAAATTAATAAAAACAATGATTAAGTTCTTACATCAAAAATAATAAATAAGTAATTATAATAATTATGTACGTACCTATAAAAAAAAGAGAGTGAGCATTTCCTCCAAATATAAAAACCTAACAAGTGGACCCAAGCAGCTGTGACTGTGGAGCAGGACCAGCATTTAGCCAAGCGTTTTTATCGTTATGCATGCTTTAAATTTTCTCTCATTCAGTTCGAGAATATCAACTGGTATTTTATTATAAAATTTAACACAGTACCCCATAAAAGAAGTGTGTACTTTGGCCAAATTATAAGTCCATACTTATAATTGGCCAAAGTACACACTTCTTTTATGGGGTCTATTTTGGGGGTCAAACTGGAAAATTTTAAAAAAAGTTCTTTAAACAATATCGTGTGACATGTCAAATAAAAGGACTTACTGTGAGGGTTTTAATTATATTTTTTTCATAATATTAAAATAAATAGTTTTGAAGTTATTCAACAAATTAGGCGAAACATTACCATTCCCCCCCCTTATCTCGGAATCTACTGAACCTAAAATTTTGAAAAAAATGGAGATAATAGATGTTCACCTAAAAATTACAGGAAAATGCATAAGAAGTCTTATAGTTTAAAAATTACACGTTAAAAAAAAAATCGTTCGTAACACTTCGCACGCGAGTCCGACTCGCACTTGGCCAGATTATAAGATGAAATAAGCTACCGACAAGTAAAAATGATAATCTTCAAAGTACAAAGTATCTAGTTGTACATACTAAGTGTCCAACAAAAACATGCGGTACCTCACTTTGCATCCTATTAATAACCCCATTGCTTGCTAATCTTAGGGGATTACGGAAGCAATTATAGTTCCAAAGCCGAACAGTTACCAATCTGATCAACTCAATGATGGATAGTTTAGTAAAGTCAGTCCAATATTAGGATATGAGTAGGATAGATGCATTATTCAGTGATTGAAACAGATATGTAGGAAAAACAGATATTGAATTCGCAGACCAACAGAGAGCAATAAAAAATTGAGGACAAGAGCGTGTAGGAACACAATGAATGCTAAGTAAGCAGAAATGCACGCGAGTGAGAAGTATGAACGGTGGGCCAGTTACTGCGCACTGGTCCAAGTGGAAGATTGTCTCAATAAGTTTCGGGGAATAAACGTGATTACTCATAACCTACAAAAGGTTACTTTAATTCCGTAGTCCCAGTAACCACCACCACCAGACGAGGCAGTGCTCAAATAAGGGGTATCCAAGGGCGTTCTACCAGTCAGTAGCAAAGACTTCTTAAGTACAAAGTCTACTTAATTTTTAACCAACGTTTGCATTTGCTTAAAAATAAGTTAATTGGCACTCATATATCAGGGAATCATAACAGAAAAGACGATTGCAAAAGTTGTTAAAGTTCAGTAAAGTAGAGTTGACAAAACAGACAAATAGATGGTGGATGCAATTAACTCCCGGGTAAGACCTTGGATGGACTAATATGTACCAGGGAATCATTGCACTAAAAGGATAGTGCATAATGTAGCGATAGAAAGAGGTGATAGACCACCAGCGGCTAGATCGGTCGATTCAATTTAACAGATCACGGGTAGGCAAGTCTTTTGATCCGTAGTTAACTCAACAATTAATAGTAAAAATTGCGATAGCAATTTCATTCATATGGAAAAAGAGAAGCTCGTGACTAAGCAATAATAGCCGCAGGGGTCGATCTTCAAGCTTAACCAACGCTTTCCGAGGTTGGTTTGTGGATGGGTGACCATCTTAACATACTGAGACTCCTCCGTGCATCAAAAAGAACGCTACGCGTTGGTTCCGGCTGTTATTTGTAGATCTTTGGCAGTCGTTACGCCAGAAAATCCAACACCAGTCAAGGAGTACCGTGTTACCCAGTAAATGGGTTGAGGATATCTGGTAGACAACCGTAGCATGCAAAATATTGGTACTCAGCTGAATCTGGTTTGTTTTGAGGCCGACCCCAATATAGTTAGGAAAAGGCTAGGCAGATGATGTTATTTGCAAAAATAAGTGCTTGAAAATATCTATGAAACACCACGAGTAGTCAACCCTCTACATAAAAACTTTTTTACAAAAAAATAAAACCGACTTCCAAAAACAAAACACTACAAAGTATAAAATAACTTCAACATAAAATAAAATAACTTTAATATCGGAAGTCGGTGTTTTAAGACACCTTGTATGTGCTTATAAAATTTGAGGGTTTCCCTCGATTTTCATGGGATCCCATCATCAGATTCTGACTTGGTAACAATGGGACCAGCTCAGGAGGATAGGCTTTCGAATTGAGAAAGATTTTTAAAATCGGCCCACAATTGGCAAAGAAATCGGTCATAGAACCTCCTCCTTTTTGAAGAAGTCGGTTAAAAAATCAGGTGACCCATTGAAAATCCACTAAGCTTATGTCAGACTAAATAAAGTATCAGTAAGTCGAGTAAATCCCAAGAAAAATTAGTCGATTACTTTAACAGATTGTTCCAAGGATCGATGAAGACAGTTAGAGCCAGCTATCGACACTTTACCGTGACGAGAACCTGAGTTTAATGACGGTAATCGATTTTTAAATTCGCTTTTCGGAATACTACACTTTGCGTGGCTTGTTTTTTTTTGTGAATTAGTGAACGAGTGATTGGCTGGAAAGAATAGAAACAATTTTTATTGTCACGGAACCGTCATGCAAACTTATAAAATTAACAGAAGTCCTCAACGACTTAACTACGAGTAAGTAAAGAAAGAAAACACATTTTGGTTGGCCGTTCATCATCATCATCATCATATCAGCCGAAGGACGTCCACTGCTGGACATAGGCTTCCCCCAAGCGTCGCCACAACAACCGGTCCTGAGCATCTCGCATACATCGGCTACCCGCGACCTTCCCCAGGTCATCGGTCTACCTTGTGGGAGGCCTACCAACGTTGCGTCTTCCGATACGCGGTCGCCACTCCACAAAACATGGCCGTTGGTTGGAATATGAACGTAGTAGCCAGGCAGTATTTGCTCATCTAAACATATAAATCCAGCTAGTATGCGAAAGTGAGTTTGTCACGTTTTCTCCTTCATTGCTGAACCAATTTTGGTATAGAGATATGAGACCGTCGAGACGGTAACAGGCAAGTTTCTTTTTAAAAGATAATATTTAGATGTACGGCTCCGAATACCGATAAACGTTATTGCTGAGTGTCAAAAACGTTTTTTTTTTTTTCGGAAAAACGTGTATTAGGAAAAGGTCAATGTCCTTAATTGGAAGTTCATCTGGTGCCTACCATACCTAGGCACCAGATGAACTGAATGATGATTATTGTCGTGGTCCACACTAACCACGACAATAATCCCGTATACCGAGGATACAAATACCGAGTCTCTAAATACCACTTTCGATGAAAAATATTTTCTCTGTGAGGCTTTGGTATGCATCAGTTTGAACTCAACAACTACGGATATATCTGTTTCCAATGAAATAGTATTCATCGGCACGCCTAGGCAAGCTTATAGTTTTCACAAAATTCCGTTTAAAACATCGAATTCGGTTTAGAACGTTCGATTGGTCGACTATGAAACTAAGTAATGGCTAGGTATATGTATGTACTAGTTGACCCGCGCTACTTCGTCTGCTCCGCTCCTATTGGTCTTAGCGTGATGATATAAAGCCTATAGCCTTCTTCGATAAATGGGCTATCTAACACAGAAAAAACAAACTCTTCAGCTTTATCTATATACTTATATATAAAGCTGAAGAGTTTGTTTGTTTGCTTGAACGCGCTAATCTCAGGAACTACTGGTCCGATTTGAAAAAATATTAACAAGAGCAGTAATGAAAATTGTGACGCAGACGAAGTTGCGCGTGTCAACTAGTATATTATACTAGTTGAACCGCACAACTTCGTCTGCTCCGCTCCTATTAGTCTTAGCGTGATGATATAGAGCGTATAGCCTTCCTCGATAAATGGGCTATCTAACACTGAAATAATTTTTCAAATCGGACCAGTAGTTCCCGAGATTAGCGCGTTCAAGTAAAAAAACAAACAAACAAACTCTTCAGTTTTATGTATTAGTATAGATATAGATATAGATACTAGTTGACCCACGCAACTTCGTCTGCTCCGCTCCTATTGGTCTTAGCGTGATAATATATTATAGCCTATAGTCTACCTCGATAAATGGGCTATCTAACACTGAAATAATTTTTCAAATCGGACCAGTATATAGTTCCTGAGATTAGCGCGTTCAAGTAAACAAACAAACTCTTCAGCTTTATATATTAGTATATTATATAGATATATAGATTAATATTAGTATAGATTAACAGCCAAATAAGAATACGGGCTCGGAACTTCTGTCTTGTTCTATTTTTAATTTTTTAAATCAATGAAGTAAATATCGAATGACTTTTTAAATGCATTGTGTGTACGAGAAGACCTCAGAATATAAAGCGACAGTTTATGACCAGTTTATAGCTATGTTGTCCTAGTATTTTCTGGTCGTTACGTTACGTCTTTTTAGATAAACTTTAAAGTAGCCTTTTAAATGCTCCATGCCAATTAATAATCATCTGCTTTTTCGTCTCTTTCCAGTTTAGCAACCAAATTTAATTAGTGTAATTCACGAAGCGACTGCCAAACAATTACAGTTCTAGAAACTAATTTAGGGCAAGCAGTAAAAAGTCTAAATAATCGTTCCCTGAAGACTGCTAACACAGTACCTGTAAATGTCTGAAACTCTACTGAAATACCCGCACGCAGACAAAAGGCAAAATCTCCAATTTTTATTCGTACATATCTGTAGACTCCCTGGGCCTTCCAATTCTATGTCTGCTCACAATTCTAAAAAAAATTGTGCCCCAACAACAAACTAAAGCTCTATTTGACAGTCCATTGCTTCGTTTCTATGGCAACAAGAAAGGCCGTTAAAATAACAATGCTACAAACGGAGTAATGGAACGCTAAAGCTTCCGAGGAATTTGGAGTGAGATAGCACTGCGGTCTTGTTTTATTCAGATGTTTATGTAAACCTGGTACACAATGAAGTTGGCGAAGCGTTTCGGTAACGTATGGCCTACAGATTCTTCTAGTGTAATTTTATTTGTAGATAAAGAAAAATAAAATAAAAGAACAAATGTTTTGCGATTCAAAATCAGCAAGTACATGAATGATTATGAATGTTGGGAAGGAGAAATATATTTCGTATCACACTTATTTACGTATACATACATCATCTGCACAACCATTCAAGGATAGGTGTGATTGAGCCCCTGTACGCCTGACGGAACCTTTGAGTCTGGGGCTATTCGACCAACTAATTATCTAGTGATCAGTTTCTGCTTTTAAAATTAGATTTTAAGCTTCATAGACAGAGTGCAGCATACTTGAATCAAAGCTACTGCCAGCAGAGACATAAAATGAGTCTATTATGAATGGTCATTAAAATCTAGCATATAAAAATCTTCACAGTAAATAGGCTATTCATGTAACTACAACAAGTTAATGAAGAAAAATCTTCATGAATAGATGATTGATTTCTCTATCCAATGAAATAAGATCACAATCAGAAAGAATCCCCACGCATCCGAGGAGATATTCTTATACGGATTCCGAGATATCAACGAATGGCATTACCGTTCGTTTCAATTCATTTCTCCTATTGTGTGTAAAAATATTATATTCTTGCTGGAAGGCTATCGCCGTTACTTTTATGTTTTCCTGGTAGGTCAGTTTAGTGACATGTATTTTATTGTCATGTAAGATGGCTAGCAAAATTATTATTTTAAAAATATTAAGAAATCCTACTAATAATATAAATGCGAAAGTTTGTGAGGATGGACAGATGGATGTTTTTTACTCTTTGAAGTCAGAACGCCTGAAAAGATCTTAATGAAATTTGACACAGAGGAAGATTATAGGCTGGAATAACACAACAACATCATTTCAGCCGAAAGACGTCCACACGGTTTGCTTGGCAGGTGGGTTGGCAACTTTATCTGATGCCAAATCATTACGCCAGCGGTTTCTAGGCGCCTTGGTTGCGATGTCCGTCTACAGGCACCCACCGCGAGACGATCTGATAACTATCGACAATTATTTTTTTCGCTGCAAAAATATCGCACTGTCGAGTCTAAACTATTAAATTAAATTAGCTGAGCCGAACATTGAGAAAGAGAAAAGAAAATGACTTTGTCAAAAAACCCGACCGCTAAAAACGACTAACAAATTCGAAACAAGTCGCTTTTCAAGCAGTCTGATGCAGTTGGTGGCATCAGATCAGTGATTGAACTGCATCAGACTGCTTGAAAAGCGACTTGTTTCGAACGTTTTTAGCGGTCGGGTTTTTTGACAAAGTTTTTTTATTTCCTACATTTTAGTGAGTTACTTTTTTGGAATCGTCTCCTCGAGCCCTTTATCTTGATACCCCCTCGATTTCTTTTTTTGAATGCATAATTTGGCGCCAAACATCCGCCATCTTGTTTTTTTTTTCATTTTGATATACCCAGTGTCACTCTCACAGTCAATACAAATCTAGCGACACCTCTCAGGCTAAAATCCATTGAGCCGTTTAGGCTCTAGAGCGTGCCAAAGAAATATACATACAACCATAAATACACTCGAAAAACAACCTAAAAATAACCTATGATTAAAGTTAAAAAAGGCAATCATTAAATCTCCTATACACGGTACCATTTTAGTCGTCTTACAAAGGCGGCCCTCTTAATGTACCCAACATAAACTACTCCTGGATGTTTCAAACTACGACATGCGTCATGACAATGGATAATATTTATTTTTGACGTGACGACGTCTTATAAATCGATGAGCGCCGGCTACACGCACGATAAAGTGTCAAAATCCGCGAGCGAGAGCGCGATACAAGCGATAGAGAGGCACGATCGACCTAAACGTTTGGTTTGATTCTTAAGAATTAAATTGTTTTCTTATGACGTTATCACGTAAAATTATCGTCCGTATACCGACTTTACAAACCACCAATTTCTAAATCACCATGACCTTAATTTGTAAAAACAACGTTTATAACATACCAAGTCTATTCCAAATGAATGCCGTTCATTCAACATTCCTCTCTAAAAGCAGAGGTTTAGTTTACATTAGTTCACATTGCATGAATACCACTTGAATAAGCTAACGCCACAGAGTAACGAAACTCTTGCCGGGCAATGTTAGACTGAACTTAGCGTACAAACCACGCGTCTCGGTAAGTGGCACTTTGACTCATACAAATTGATGGCTTGTAGCATACGTAAGTATCTTTGATTATGGAATAATTTATTTATTATTTAAAACTTAACTTGCTTATAGACAATACAATGGTAGATTACCTTTAAGCACATCTTTCATACTTTAAGCATATCTTAAATAAGGGCTGTGAAAAGATGCCATGACAGGTGCATTAGCAAAAATCAATATATATAAAATTCTTCCGTTACTGACTGATTGAGTGACTGACAGACAACGCACAGCTGAAACTGCTGGTCGTAGAAAGCTGAAATTTGGCGTGTAGATTCCTTGTAGAGTGTAGAGGAGCACTAATAGTTCACCATGTTTCCGAATTCCGTGTTAAACTCAAGTGGTTGCCAATTATTCGCCTTCGCCGGAATTCTTATACAGAGTTGATGCGACAGAGGGGCATTAAATTAAACTACGTATACTATACGTGTTCAGTATTAATTCGATACGGTACAAAAAGAAAACGCGCCAAAAATGAGAAAAAAAAATTTCAACCAAACTAAATAGCTTACAAATCAGAATAAAACGCAACCACCCTTTGTAAATAAATTAGACTGACCGTAACACAGTGCCAACGTCGCGCGCGCACCGGAGCGCGGTGTGCGGTATCTCGTGCGCTCGGCGGGGGCCGGGGCGGTGTGGTGGCCGGCGACTTAGGCCTCCGCTCGCGCTGGCTTTTATGTTTGGTAAGGTTTTGAAGTACGCGCACAAAAACAAACACACTACATTTTTAAATTCTCGATGTGTCTTCCATTCTCATTAATACACAGATTATACTGACGGAGAGTATTGTTATTTATTTTTGTAATTAAATCACTGTCCGTCGCCAAGCACTTTTGTTTGCAATAGGGTATTTTACTAAAAAAATCTAATTAGTTTTGGACATTTAGTATTAATATTGGACACGTATTTTAGCTTGGTAAATTTCGTACATTTTTAACATGCCAGATGACGTCACGCGTTTGGTCTGTGGATGGGTGACCATCTTGACATACCGAGTTTCCTCCGTGCCTCGGAAAGCACGTTAAGCCGTTGGTCCCGGCTGTCATTTGTAGATCTTTGGCAGTCGTTACGGATTGTCAGAAGCCAGTAAATCTGACTCCAGTCTTGCCAAGAAGTACCGTGTTACCCAGTTAATGGGTTGTGGAGGTCTGGTAGGCAGCCGCTCCACGTAAAACACTGGTATTCAGCTGAATCCGGTTTGACTGGAAGCCGACCCCAATGTAGTTGGAAAAAGGCTAGGCAGATGAGATGACGTCACGCGTGTCTTCAACTCGCTGTATCCTCTTTATTTTTTGTTTACGTGAAAAAAGAAAAAATACGTGTCGAATATTTTTTTTTAATGTATCAGACGGACTAATTAGATTTTTTTAGTAAAATCCCCATTGCGGCTGTCACCATACCTTTCTCTGTACGTTCGCAGAGCTGCGTTTCCACGGCATTCTGACGCCGTGTAAGTTACACGAGGCATTGTTTAACACTTTAATTACACACACACACACAACCAAAGTTTAATTACGTGTCCTACCACCATAAAAAAGTCAATCACAAAAAAAAAACACTAATACTAAATAATAATAATCCCAAGTTACGTGTCCTGTCACAATAAAAATAAGAAATACTATCTTAAACTTATACACTAACCTATCACAATAACAAAACAAAATCACAATTATTGTTAGCGCGCGAATTTGACAAATCGTACGTCCCGAAAGGACAGCGTTGGCGCACTGAAAAAACAAGTTTTTTAGAGGCCCCACTTACCGATCGCAAAAAACTAGGATGCAACAAACTGACCTATTTCTGTTTCTCTCAGTCGCGCTATGTTTGTTGCTTTCGTAGTGAAAGTGCAAGAAGTATTTATTGCTTCCTTGTTTGCATTGCCAATTTTTAGTGAATGTCCTTCGACATGCGTCAGAGCGGCAACAATGCATCGTAGATTTATCGTTGTAAGGTGCATGACCTATGCTGATTACGTCTAACATAATCAGCTGTTAGAAAAGATACATCGTGTTCAAACGGTGCAAAAACTTTAAAAATCATTTGCGCCTAAACTACTGCTCCCATTTAATTAATTTTTGGTACAGAACTTGAAAATGGTACCTAGTATATGCAGTTTAAAGGAAAGCCCCTCTGTCGTATCAACTTTGTATACTATCCTTATTGTATAATGTGCTATTTTCTCCTTCCACTCCTCTTTACCTGAAGAAACGATTTCAGTTTCTTTGCGACTCTCACACGAATTTTCTTAGATCATCGGATAACTTGAGACTGAAAATGCAATTCCACTACTTTCTTAGACAAGTCTTCTACAGTCCAAGCTGCCCGTTGGTGGAATGCATTGCCAGTGTCAATTAGTGTTTTTAAGAGACTTGTTAGGGAACACTACTTGTCGCTGTGAGTACTTTTTCGATGTTGATTTTTAAAAATTGACACTTATTTTCTTTTAATGTGTATATTTAATACTAGTTACTAGTTGTAATAGTTGACCCGCGCAACTTCGTCTGCGTCACAATTGTCATTACTGCTCCGCTTCTATTGATCTTAGCGTGATGATATATAGCCTACGGCCTTCCTTGATAACTGGGCTTTCTAACACCGAAAGAATTTTTCAATTTGGACCCGTAGTTCCTGAGATTAGCGCGTTCAAGCAAACAAACAAACAAACAAACTCTTCAGCTTTATATATCAGTATGTAAGTATAAGTACTAGTTGGCCCGTGCAACATCATCTGTGTCACAACTTTCGTTACTGCTCCGCTCCTATTGGTCTTAGCGTGATGTTATATAGCCTATAGATTTCCTCGATAAAAGGTCTATTGAACGCTGAAATAATTTTTGAAATCGGACTAGTAGTCCTTGAGACTAGCGCATTCAAGCAAACAAACAAACACCCAAACAAACTCTTCAGCTTTATATATTAGTATATAGATATAGACAATTAGGATTGTGAAAACAGTATATTCTTTCTCTATCTATTCATCTGTTTAGCAACGAGCTTCTCGAATATTTACCGTAAATGGCTGTTGCTAGGTCGGCAATGCCGTGGTCTGTGGCTAATACCATGACTAATTCAGTGGCGTATGTGACAGATTTTACATGCAAATAAGTTTGTTAGTCCTCGCGCTAAATAACACGACTTTCATTGAGTTTCTTTTATGTACAGGAGGTGTTTTTATTTATAAGGGGCGTTTTTGATACGTTTCTTTTAAAAGAGTTATTTGACTTATATAGGTTTCTGAGGTATTCAGTCTTTCTGGTATTTTACAAAACGATACCTACATTAAAAGCACACTTTATAAACAAGCATATTACAAATTAGAAGATTACATTCAGGATAAGAATGCTTGGAAACATGCTGGTCCTGCTCCATAGGACAATCAATGGTGGAGACAAGATCAAACTGGTTGGTTTACGTATTTACTTTTGTACATACTTTTTCATTTTTGGGTTTTTATTTTTCTGTTCACTCACTCTGCTAATTAATGGTTCCAATATTTGTAAATATGTGAGTACCATGTACTTATTTAAAAATATAATAAGTCTACCTCTGCATACTCTAGGTTCATGGTCCTCACATAATATATTAACAGAAGTTTTGTATACCACAGCACATGTAAAACATTGATTCGAAAAGAGTAACTATGGAGTTTCTTGTCCGTTCTTCTCCATAAGAATCTACCCTTCCGAATGGACAGTAGAGTCACTATGTTATTTTAAATGTAATGATGACGTTCAAAAGCGCCGTTTAATGGCCTAATTGAAATAAACGTTTTTGACTTTGACGGTTCAGAAGATCCAGAGATAAATTACCCCACAAACTCACAAACTTCATCTATTTATAATATTAGTATAGATTACAGAAGTATAGATAGCGTTAACAGTCAGATACCTCTGACGTAAAGTAGTAGTAAACCTTACCGTAAGTAGTAGCTTTACACTCAATTAATGACCGGTGTCCGAGGTATCTGACCGTTAACTGTTTGCCGTTAACCGTAAATTGTTTTTAAACAATTCTTTAAGTCAAGAATAGGTTACTTCTAGGCCAGCGTGCTCCATCTTCGACCACATCATCGCTTACCATCAGGTGAGATAGTATTACTATTTAAAAAAAAAAATACAACCGAATTGAGAACCTCCTCCTTTTTTTGAAGTCGGTTAAAAATTGGTGAATATCGAAACTTATTCATAATTAAGTGCTATAAAAATAAAGAATAAAATGTATTTAGCACATACATGAAATACACACGGTGCTTACATAGAAATATCAGGAATTGTGTGTGAAACTGACTAATGCAGTTTTTAGGAAAACAAAAATAAAATGGAACAAAAAATTAATAAATAAATGAATGATGAAGAGGTGAATGAATGATGGTGACGAATAAATTGTAAAAAGTTATTTAGATATACTGATTCAATATTTCAATAATTCTTTCATTGCTGTGAGTCATATATTTTAAATCAGAAAATAATAATAATTGATATGTTGCCCCCTTGGCGCTACGTTACTTTGTGCTAGCGACCCTTTTCGGGGGGCCCATTTATTGAGTGTGCAAGTCACCCCCTGCTATTTTAAAGCTGTTTTAATTGTCAATGGTCAGGCAGGTGTCAATAGTTCTTCCACAGTCAACGATTATTAGTCCACTAAACCAGCCAAACCCATAGCGTTTCATGTTTTGTTTCCATATTCTGCAATAGTCCTGCTCCAACCGGGGATTGTCCTTGGCTATACTTTCACAGTGCATACAGGGATAATCGTCGGTTGGTGTCCCATTCCATTTGAAATATCTAAAGAGGCCTCTGCGAGTTGGCTTCGGCCCCTCGTACGCCTACCAAAGGACCGGGTCTCCAAGGACCCGAGAAAGTCAAAAACATAAAAACAATAATTCCTGTGGTATAGATCTCCAGAGTAAAGACTTGGGAAAAACTAGTTAAATTTTGAGAGTCTATACAATGAATCAGTAAGCCCAAAAGTCTCATAGGTGTCATCATCTGCCTAGCCTTTTCCCAAATAAATTGGGTTCACACCAGATTCAGCTGAATACCAGTATATTAAAAACCGGCCAAGTGCGAGACGGACTCATGAAGGTTTCAGTACCATAAACCTTAATGTTTATTAGATACACTATGTGTGAAAATTTCAACTCTACCTATTACGGTTCTTGAGATACATCCCGCTGACAGACAGACGGATGGACAGACAGCGGAGGCTTAGTAACCCTTTACAGTTTCCCCAGGGATGTGCCCTAACAGGCATTGCACAGAGGGGGTTCCGGAGTGGTCTTTTAAGAGGTAACGGGGCCCCTTCTATGTGCTGATGGTGATCACCGGGGTGGTTTTAGTGAGGTAAAAATCCCACACTCCCTGGTCATTACCCCAAAATTCCAGGCGCCTTTTGAAGGTTTCCCCCCGAAAACAAAAAAAAGGGGTTCCGCTGGTAACCCTACGGGTACGGAACCCTAAAAAGTGCCATGAGTGTCTTCTAAGTATAGCGGTATAGCCATAGTAATTGAGTTACGAAGGTCATTTAGCTGCTCCGAGCACAAAATATTGACATTTAACCGCATCCGGTTAAACCGGAACCGACCACAACACAGTTAGGCTAGCTCCACGATGTCTAATAATGTCTATGGTCGTATTTAGTTGCCTAGCTATGGCATAGCGGGTGCATTGAATGGGTTTCAATCCTTGCTAACTCCTTTTTATTTTGTCTGTTTGTCGAATAATAAGTAGCGTACAACAAACAAAACTGGCCAAGTGTGAGTCGGACTCTCAAACGAAGGGTTCCGTGCCATAAACCGAAAAATAATCACGTTTCTCGTATGGGAGCCCCCTATAATTTAATTTAATTTGTATTATTTGTTGTTATAGGGAGGAGCTCGTGGCTAAGTAATAACAGCCGCATGGGTCGATCTTAAAGTTAAGCAACGGTTGCCAAGGTTGGTCTGTGGATTGGTGACCATCTTAGCATACCGAGTTTCCTCCGTGCCTCGGAAAGCACGTTAAGCCGGTGGTCCCGGCCGTCATTTCTAGATCTTTGGCTGTCGTTACGGATTGTCAAAAGCCAGTAAATCCCACTCCAGTCTTGTCAAGAAGTACTGTGTTACCCTGGTCATGGATTGTGGAGGTCTGGTAGACAGCCGCTCCACGTAAAACACAGGTATTCAGCTGAATCCGGTTTGACTGTAAGCCTACCCCAATGTAGTTGGGAAAAGGCTAGGCAGATGATGATATATTATTATTGTTATAGCAGCAATAGAAATATACAAAAAAATTGTTAAAATTTAACTGTCTACCTATTAGGGTTCTTGGGACCCATACAGACAGACGGACGGACGGACGGACCTTGGATGGACGGACGGACGGATGTTAGACGGACGGATGGACGGACGTACCTACAGACAGCGGAGGCTTAGTTAGTTACCCTTTCGATAGGGAACCTTAAAAATGTGACAGTTTTTGAAACTTCGTTAGCCGTCACTGAAAACTGAAACTGAATTGACGAACGAGGTTTTATTGGTGACGCTGAATCGGGCTTCAGTCAGTCACGGTGACAATGACTCGCGTATACTCGGTTGCAGTCATCACTCACGTTTAGAGTCGAGGAGTACAAAATGTAATAATTACGTGGATTTCACTATCGTGTTTTTACTCACGTATATTTTTCATATATTATCAGTGTTATATTTCAAGTATTTACGTTATATCGTAACGACGTCGATCGGTCGGTCGGTCGGTGTCGTTTACGTCGTATCGTCGTTAGTATTTATGTTATATGTTTAGAACTTCATGTTGCTTTAGAATCATATAAGTTTTCACTTCTATCAGCAAGACACCTCCTCTTTATTATATTTAATGTTACTTTTTACTGAGGTGGGACCAAACACGGTGAATTTCAAAGT
Source organism: Lacanobia oleracea (assembly GCA_950371165.1). NCBI lineage: Eukaryota > Metazoa > Arthropoda > Insecta > Lepidoptera > Noctuidae > Lacanobia > Lacanobia oleracea. Next base: position 19,445,151 of record OX493406.1, read on the forward strand.
AAAAAGCCTTTCCTTTCGACCAAAACCTCGCTAAACTCTTCACTCAAAAGTAAAATTAAATAAAGCGCAAACTGTATGCGATTGTCGTCGTAAATTGAAGGTGTTTCCCACAAACCTGCTTTACGGATAAGAGGGTCGGGACCCCTGATAGATGCGTGACAGTTAGAGAAGTGACATCCTGTAGTGTAACCTCAAGTGTAACCCGCTAAGATTAGTGTCGTCGTTCGTTCTCGTGAGAGCTCCAAATGTTTCTGTCGCCCTGGTACATTATTTTGGGAGATGTATCTATGTAGATTTTTTACGCTACTTTTTGGGACAGAAGAAAATAATAAAAAAATGAATATAATAAATGAACTCATTGTAGAAAAAACTGGTTTGATTAAGTAGTTTATATGTCAATAAAAGTCAAAGTCAAAACGTTTATTTCAATTAGAACATTAAACGGCAATTTTGAACGTCATCATTTACATTTCATATAATATCGGAACTCTACTGTCCATTCGGAAGGGTAGATTCTTATGGAGAAGAACGGATAAAAAACTCCATAGTTACACTAAATAAAAGCAGAGCTCGTACCTAAACAATAACCGCCGCACGGGTCGATTTTCAAAGTTAAGCAACGCTTGCCAAGTTTGGTCTGAGGATAAGTGAATATCTTAACATACCTTGTTTCCTCCGTACCTTAGAATGCACGTTAGGCTGTTGGTCCCGGCGTCATTTGTAAATCATTCGTTACGGATTTTCAAAAGCCAATAAATCTGACTCCAGTCTTGCCAAGTACTACCGTGATACCCAGTTAATCGGTTGTGGAGGTCTGGTAGGCCGCTCCTCGTAAAATACTCGTACTGATGTTCAGCTGAATTTGGTCTGACTGGAAGCCGAACCCAATATAGTTAGGAAAAGGCTAGGCACATAATGAAGTGTCTGTAAAAGGAAATTTCTGGTAGTTCTGAACCGATTACGAAAAATGTTTCTCTAATAGAAAACTATCGCTGTGAGTGTTTTGAATATGCACTTTCAAGTTTAGTTTTGAATTAGGGTGTCTATTTTGAACTGTTTTTATTGAGTAGTTTTTGCAAATAGAAAATCCACAAAAAATATTCTGCACACAAAAATCAGACAGCAAAAAAACATTCAAATAGAAATTCATCCGACGCCGGTACAATACCGGAGAATCGTTAACTCCCACAAAACAACACAGAATAGAGACGCACCGTAGCAGAAAGCTTACAGGCCGTTGTCATGGCAACGGGCTGTTACTTCCCGTGTCTAACCTTTCACATCTTGACGTCCATAATATCCGCATCGATTTATGTGTGCCTGGTAATAAGGGGGCATCCTTGAAGCCGAAGCTGTTACAGATACAGATCAAGTTAAGTCAGTTTAGCTGAGCTCGCGTAGTCGGTACCTGAATATTAAGATGGTCACCAATCCACGGACCGCCCGCAGCAAGCATTGCTTAACCTTGAACATCGACTCGTGTGGTTGTTATAATTTAGACACAACTCTACCTACCTTTTCCTCTCTACCTTTGAAATTAAGTTGAAGATTAGCATTCTTCTTGTGAGTTTTAGTGTTAAAGTGTCATAATTATGCTTCCCGTGTATTCTACTTTGTTGTCTGAAGTAATTAAGTATAGACGAAAAACCTGGATGAACGCTTTGACAACTGACTGGCTTATAAAGTCGCACGGGTCATCTACTAGGTTTAATAACGCTGAATACGCTCCGGAGATGGGTGACCATCTTAACATTCGATATTTCTCTCTTACGGGTGGTCAAAAAAAAAACATTCCGTAAAATCTGACACTAGTCTTGCCACTGCTTGGCAATACTAGTTTTATCCAGTTACTGGGTTATGGGGCCAGATGGGCAATCCATCCATGTAAAATACTGGTATTTCGCTAAATCTCTACCTATTAAGTACGGTTCATGAGATTCAGCCAGCTGACGGAGAGGCAGACGTAAGGACGGGCAGCGTAGGCTTAGTAATAAGGTTTCGTACTCTACGAAAGCCATTCTATTGCAATATTATCATCAGCAACAACCTCAAAGTGTTCGTTGTACAAATGCGGCACTAAGTGCAAGTTAAACGCACATTATTACTTCAACTGCCGGCTATTTTACTCGCCGAGCCAGTTAATTGATCTAGTGGTTGCTCGCCTACCGAACGCGAGGGTAACCCGTTTTATATTGTTTTAATCTTTTTTTTCGGAATACAGATTCTGTTACTAAGGGCACCCCCTGGTTACGGAAATGTTCGAAAGATTTACCGTAGCCCTTGAACGTAAAAGGTATTTGGAGGAACACGAGCGGATTTTAGCAGGTAGGAGTCGGACACTCCCTCCCGCTCCACCCTGAGCGAGAGGAGTCATTTGGTAATTTCCCATCTAAAAAAAGGTGTGATGTTATAAAGTATATAGATTTGAGAATTTTTGTTTTACTATTGATAGGCACGCATTTGACCACTATCTCACCTGATGGCAAACGATGATGTGGTGGATAAAGTACGCTTGCCTAGAAGTAACCTATTCTCTCTTGACTTAAAGACGCCCAGGTTGTGGCCCTCAGAAAACACAGACTCCGGCAGGGAGTTCGACTCCTTAGCTGTACGCACTATAAATGTGTTCTCAAAACGTTTTGTGCGTGTGGCTGGGATGTCCACCATGTACTGGTGACGCATCGCCGTTCGTCTTACGGACCGATAATGGAACGGGGTTGGTGGAATTAAATTATGCAATTCCGTCGCACATTGCCCATAATGAAACTGGCAGGCTAGCAAATCGGCGTCGAAGCTCAAGGCTTTAGCTCGACAGGCCTAGCATTGCCGATGATATTCTTGACTCGTTTTTCAATTGACTCAAGGGCATCAAGCAGGTATTCGGCAGATCGAACCTGAGCTTGATAGAGTTTGAGCAGCTGTTCCGGCGTGAAGTACAGTCTCGTTTTTGCAAAGATCTCCAACTTCTTTGCAGCCATTTGAGCATTTAATCCGATCAAATTGGACCAAAAAGTAGGAGTGAAGGTACAGTAATTCGCACTCAGCTCCAAATTGTTAGGATTGTGTTCAAAACACTGTCATAAATGAAATTTAAAAAGTTGGAAAACGGTGGCATGGAAACGTGTGCATATTATGACGATTAAACCTCTCCCAAACTTTTGAATCAATATATCTCAGAAACGGTGGCTCTTAGGAAAAAAGTATCTAGAATTTTATAGATATCTAGTTGACCTACGCAACTTCGTTTGCGTCACAATTTTCTTTACTGCTCCGCTCCTATTGGTCTTAGCGTGATGATATATGTATAGCCAGAGCCTTCCTCGATAAATGGGCTATCTAACACTGAAAGAATTACAAAATATAAATAAATACAAATAAATTGAGGAAATATGTACATTGGTATTTTATTGGTATACTAGTTGACCCGCGCAACTTCGTCTGCTCCGGTCCAATTGGTCTTAGCGTGATAATAGCCCATAGCATTTTTTAATAAATGGGCTATCTAACACTGAAATATTTTTCAAATTAGACTAGTAGTTCCTGAGATTAGCGCGTTCAAGTAAACAAACAAACAAACTCTTCAGCTTTATATATTAGTATAAGATATAAGATTATCTGATCTATAATTTTGTTTCAACTAATTTTGAAAATCGCGTTTTTACTTTTGACCCCGATTTTTTTCCCCGGAATCGGATCGATGAGGACTTTTTAGATTTCATTTATGATAGTTTTTTAACAATCCTACTAATTTAGATCTGGGTGCGAATTAGTATAACCTCGGATGTCTAAATTGACCGGACTAATTTACCAACATTTACAAGTCCTTGAAGTTAATTTTAAGATTTTCATGTCACATGTCGGGGAATGTAAGGCACTGTCATGCAATATGAATTGTCTAACGAACAAATTCTGAACTATTGCAATCTAAACAATCTATTGTAACATCTTGTATGCCATGTGTGTGTATACTCATGTTTTGGACAAATAAATGATCTTATCTTAAAATCAAACCCAACAACGTCAAAATAAGCGCATCAAATTCACACTTTTATAAAAAAATCAAAATTTAAATCAACCCCATATAACCATTGAAGCATTTCATTCAACAAGCCTTGAACAACAGTCTTCCTGTTACACAACAATGATCTTTAATGACCAAAAAATAAAGGGTTCGTGTTCGAAATTCGCGTATAATAAAAGAATCGATATGGAATCGTTACGAGCACTCGATTACCGCACCACAGAGCTTAGCTCCGCGGGTCATTAGCTTAGGAGCAAGACCGAGACGATTCAAGCGTGAATCGCACAACAGAACCTGTAACCAATTAATAATCGAGTTGTTTTCTCTCACTCTAAGATTTTTAACGTCGGAAAACGAATTCAATGAACGCCTATTCCCCCTATATACATATTGGGGTCAAATTCCAGTTTAACCGGATATAGCTGAATACCAGTATTTTACAAGGAGTGACTGCCTATCAGACTTCGATAACCCAGTGACTGGTGTGGTGTCCTCATTTGCTGCTAGTTTAAAATAAAAGCCACACACCGCTTTCACCAAGAGCAAAACCACGTCCGCTCTGGACGGGAGCTGATCGAGCATAGCCCCCCTCCATACAGCGCGCGTGCTCTTTATTAATTCGTCACAACTGGGCAACACGATACCCTTTGGGAACCCTTGGCAAGACTAAGGGTGAGGCAAACGAACGTAATTTTTTGAGTTGCGAGTCGCGGAAAATAAGTCTGTGGAATTTACGCTACATTCGCTTTCATGCGGTTTTCACTTTAGTATGAAACCAAATTCTGCCGGCTCATTTTACGCAACTCACAACTCACTAAATTTCGTTCGTTTGGCTTTACCTTCACTAGCCTGAAAATCTAACACCAGTGTTGCCAAGAAATAACGTGTTACATAGTAACTCGATTGCGGAGCTCAGACAGACGGACGCTACATGGAAAATACTGGTATTCAACTGCATACGATCGCACCGGAAGCCAAAACTAACAAAGTTTTGAAAAGGCTCGGCTGATTTTTTTAACTTCAGCAGGTATCCTCGAAAACTGAACGTTCATAAAAATTGCCAAGTTCAGGTACGTTAAACATAGAATATTAAGACATTTCTTTTTAAAGCCTACTTGGCAGAATGCTTAAGATGTCTGTGGGAAAATATATTGTACTTATAAGTAATGGGCCAAGGATAATGTAGCTTAAAGTTATGTATGCTTTCTTATTCAAATTTCATTCATTTTCTTCTGAGGCTACTAAGGCCTCAAGCTCTCGCACACGTAGGGTTCCGTACCAAAAAACTAAATTTTTATTATTTATTGAAAGAGCGGCAATAGAAATACACAATCTTCGAAAATTTCAACTGTCTACGTATTGCAGTTCTTGAGATAAAGCCCGCTGACAGACAAACGGGCGAACGGATGGACGAACGGACAGCGGAGGCTAGGTAATAGGGTTCCGTTGGTTACCCTTTGGATACGAAACGCGAACAAAAACAAAATAAAATACGATCGCAAATAATAGAATCTTCCGAGTCACCCGATAGGTCCATTGCTGAAGGCGGAGGTTTATCTCCAGCTGATCTATCCAACGAAGCTGAAACTCGAGTCAGATTGCTTCCTTATTTATAAACAACCCCGTCTTTGTACTATATTTCGGTACCGTATTACGTTTAAGAGCCTGTCCAGACGAGCGTATTATGCGCGAGCCACTCGCGCGTAGACACTCGCGCGTACCCGAGTTACACACCCCGTCCAGCAAGTCTATTCTGTAAGTAACCATTTCGATATCGAGCTACACCTGAGTGAGATAGCTCACAAAGTGAACTTTATTGCACACAGCATAGAGGTCTTATGTTTATACTCACTTCGGATTCCGCTGTCGAGACACGTAAATGTTGTTACAGAATAGGGGTACAGATCTCGCGCGTTGGGCTTAAAATAAATTGAAACGCCCTCGCGCGAAAAACGCTTCCGTCTAGACAGGCTCCAACAAGTGATTTTAACAAACAAAATCTGCTTTTCACAACTTTTTTAGTAAATTGAATTTTAGTAGCTTACTAGCTGACTCGCGCAACTTCATCTGCGTCACAATTTTCATTACTGCTCCGCTCCTATTGGCATTAGCGTGATGATTTATAGCCTATAGCCTTCCACGATAAATGGGCTATCTAACACTGAAAGAATTTCAAATCGGACCAGTAGTTCCTGAGATTAGCGCGTTCAAGTAAACCAACAAACAAACAAACTCTTCAGCTTTATATGTTAGTATAGATAAGATATAGATTGGGCACATTACCTGTGACAGCGTTGAGAATGAATTTTTGATGCTATATTTTAGTTTGTGTTTAGTTTAGTGTACTTGTTAATTTTAGCAGCAGTTATTTATTTATTTATTCAAAAAAACACAATAAAAGCTTACAGTTTTAAACCAATACGCTTCCACGCTAACAATTTACATACATATCAAATATTAATCAAAAGAAATTAAAAAACTTTTTTTTTTTTTTTAGTTATACGTGATATGTGGGCTATGTTCATTCCAAAGTGAATATCAGAGACCGGATGTTTTATTTGGGACAAGCCCCCCAAAAAGTTCCCAACCACTGCAACTCCTCAAAGCCAAAATCAATAGTGGCGACTACCAGAAAAACGCCAAGTCAATAAAACTTGACGATTGCTGGAAACACGATTAAACAGGCTTGGATCCCGCAAATAAATTAATCGGAAAAGAACAGCGCAGGAGTAGGAAATTTTCACTTCCCTCCTTATCAAGCAGGAGACAGAACAGAGATAGGCCAATAGGCACCAAGGGACTGCTGGATTAAACCCAGTTGCCAAGCACCACGGATCGGGTCCTAAATTGCGACCAGTGATACGTATGGCAAAATCACTGGACGCACGGAATCGTTTTAACTTAACACGGTACTTCTTGGCAAGACTGGAGTCAGATTTACTGGCTTCTGACAACCCGTAACGACTGCCAAAGATCTACAAAGGACAGCCGGGACCAACGGCTTAACGTGCTTTCCGAGGCACGGAGGAAACTCGTTATGCTAAGATGGTCACCCATCCACAGACCAACCTTGTCAAGCGTTGCTTAACCTTAAAGATCGATCCGTAAGTATGTGTTAATACAGAGATGTACTAAATCTATGCGGACAGAGCCACGGACGGCAGCTAGTGCTTCTAAAAAACTTGACTCCTTTGATAGAAAACTTGACTCCTTTGATAAAAAACTTGACTCCTTTGGTAAGCATTTACCTACTGATAAATTACTGATTTACCTAAACATCGCCATATTCTTATTACTTCAGCCATCTTTCCCCAGCACTACACAACTAAAATAGAATCGCAGTTACATAACCCCAGTATTTGGCTCCGAACCAGCTTCTACAATCAAAATAAAGCTTCACATGGCTGGATAACGATGTATAGAATGAGGTTAAAATACGCGAGATCAATCCTTCTTCATGATTCTGACCTCCTGGTAGTTCGTGGGACTTAACCTACGATTGAAGATTAGTGTGGGTGGGTCCTGCCTAGGTTTCGGAATTTGTTCGAAAGAGTCACAGTGGCCATGATGAGCTCGTGGCTAGATAATAACAGCCGCACAGGTCGATCTTCAAGGTCAAGCAACGCTTGCCAAGGTTGGTCTGTGAATGGGTCCATCTTAACATACCGAGTTTCCTCCGTGCCTCAGAAAACACGTTAAGCCGTTAGTCCCGGCTGTCATTTGTAGATCTTTAGCAGTCGATACGGATGGTCAGAAGCCAGTTAATCTGACTCCAGTCTTACCATGAAGTAACGTGTTACCCAGTTAATGGGTTGTGGAGGTTTGGTAGGCAGCCGCTCCTTGTAAAATACTGGTAATCAGCTAAATCTGGCTTGACTGGGAAAAGGCTAGGAAGTTACTAAAATCGTAATATTTAGCTACACTCGCTACATTTTGCACACCACACAAATAGAGCGCTTAGAACGCGTACCCATACATAGTATGATATTAAAATACGCAAGTTATTGAGCAAGGAGATTGCTTACGCCCTGGTATATTACCTGCCTTCTTGCTATCTAGGGAATAAATTAAAAAAAAAAACAGATTAGAAAGTGTAGCCGAGCTTGCACGGAGATTAAAAACGATTTGAGGTATATTTGAACGCAGGAAGTTTGCGAATACGGTAAAGTATCTATGTACGTTTTGGCTATGCAAGATTAGAAAATACCCCAAGTCAGAGAGGTAGGTGTACCTTGAAATATATTAGAAATTAAAGGTAGATGTCCAATGTTGATTTTTTGAAGAAAATCGTTATACTCGTATAAATGACTAATCCCGCGTTAGGCGGAGCAGAAGAGAATGAAAAAAAATTGTTTGTTAGGTATTCATTTCTGAACTGATTTTTATGAATATAGGTACAAAGACAAATGGGACCTGTGGGAACGGTTACAGACTACTTTTTTTGCAAAAATAACACTAACGAAGCTGCCCACAAATACTAACAATATTAAAATCTACGTATTATTATAAAATCCATCATTACACCCACGCAATTCCTTCTGAAGAATGTGGAAGTCCACAGAGCAATGCCTGGAATCCGCACAGATGCGATACAGCTATTATCACGAGCGACCATTGACTTAGAGAATGGACTGAGCGATACCATAAATATCTCATGAAACCATCGCTTTCCATAGCACGCGTATGAGTGTACTAGACTTAAATGTCAGAGTCTATGTCGAACTTCCCTCTCTAATTAAGGACTTAGAATCTTTAGAACTGTGTCACTGATGATCATTGAATATATTTAAAAGATCTTTCAGATTTTTTTCACAAGACCTATATGTGTCGTGTAAAATCGCTTTATCTCTTTGACAATTTCTGACCGTATAATTTTCATATTCACATCAAAACAATCAAAACAAAATAATGTTTATTAAACAAAAAGTTTAAAAAACGAAAAAAAAAAAAAAAAATTACTATGCCAAAAGTACCTCAGCATAACATGAAGTCAGGTGTTGTTCAGGTCACACTTGTTATTAGCAATAAAAGTTGCTCAAAAAGCCCGTTCAGCCAGACAGTTGAAAGGCTCAGTCCATTCTTCTGTCTATGCCTACGACCACAATGACAATAATATGTACGGAATAAATTGACAGCTTTCGATGAAACACCGCACTTAGGGTGCCTGTCCATTTCAGCGAAGCGAGGCAGCGGAGCGGAGAAACGGAGAAATTTAAACCAACGGAATTGCACAAAATATCCGCACCACGTGAGTCACCGACATTTTGTGCAATTCCATTGGTTAATATTTCTCCGTTTCTCCGCTCCGCTACCTCACTCCGCAGCCTAAAGCTGCGTTTCCACCAGAGATGTGCGTAGCGAGGGATGTGATTGTTAAGAAGCAATAGAATCTCTTAATTTACCTAGCCTCGCTCACAAACACATCCCTCGCTCCGCCGCACCCTCGCACATCTCTGGTAGAAACGCACCCTTATGAAGGTATGTCGGCTGTGCTAGATAAACAATGGCATATTTTTAGTCCTTGTGTTGTACGACAATGCTGTTTGATTGTTTGTATTGGACAATAAATGACGTCATATCATTACTGTAATGTTGTTTTGGCGAAAAATAGTCTCCATTATTTTCTTTATGGACTCGGCAGGCGCGGTCCGTGATATGGAGTTCAATTTTAAGCATACTAATCCTCCGCTGTCCGTTCGTTTGTCTATTAGCGGGCTGTATCTCCAGGACCGTAATTAGTAGACAATTGTTTCCACAGTGTGTTCTATTGCCGTCATAACAACAAATTAAAAAAAAATTAAAAATTAAAGGGGCTCCCGTACAAGAAACGTGGGTTTTTTTCCGGCTACGGTAGAGAACCCTACGTGTGAGAGTCTGACTCGCAATTGACCAATTCGTTGTTATAGCGGCAATATAAATACACACTCAATGAAAATTCCAATTGTCTACATGTTACAGTTCTTGAGATACAGCCCGCTGACAGACAGACGGACAGACAGCGGAGGATTAGTGATAGGATTCCATTGGTTACCTTTCGGGTACGGAACCCTAAAAAACACCTACCACGTTGTAATACCTTTACTTCAGCAAATAAAGAGAACATTAATTCATTCTCTGTACTTTAACATTTTTCTTTCGAGAAATCTTCAAGAGCCAACCCCTAGGGTAGCAGGGACCATTATCTCTCGTCCATGTCAATATATTGACGCTATAAATTGACGTCACTCTGACAGTAGCCTCATTGTGAGCACTGACTTCTCAAGATTTATGGCAATGCACGATCTGCGGGTACTTCGAAACATTCTTTCTTTTGTTGAGAATGAAAAATGGATTTTCAAAATTGTTTCAGAAGTCATTAATTATTTATTAGATATTGTGTTATTGGATTGATGAGATTTTCAAATGCTGATTGATATCAACCGCAGTTTTGAAAGTCTTAAATAAATAGAACCCAAAGAATGGGGTAAGCCTTAGGTTCCAGTTGATAAAATAGCCACCAGTGTGTTGTGTGTTGGACGGTTTTAATTAGTGATGCCACCACCAAATTGACTTGATGACTCATGGCGCGTTTACATTAGGTCGGTCATCAAATACGGCGACCGCCTTCGGTTTAACCGAATTCATCATCTGCCTAGCCTTTCTCATTTGTATTTGGGTCTGCTTCCAGTCAAACCGGATTCAGCTGAATACGAGTATTTTACGTGGAGCGGCTGTCTACTTGACCTCCATAACTCGTTAACTGGGTAACACGGTAGTTCTTGGCAAGACTGGTGTCAGATTTCCTAGCATCTGACTATCCGTAACGATTGCCAAAGATCTACAAATGACAGTCTGGATTAACGGCTTAACGTGCTTTCCGAGGCAAGGAGGAAACTCGATTTGTTAAAATGGTCACCCATCCTCAGACCAACCTTGGCTAGCGTTTCTTAACCTTGAAAATCGATCCATGTGGCTGTTATTCTTTTAGCCGGCAGCTGCTCCACGTACCATCTACGTACGTCTACCGTGTTACCCAGGTAATGGGTTGTGGAGGTCTGGTAGGCAGCCGCTCCTCGTAAAATACTGGTATTCAGCTAAATCCAGTTCGACTGGAAGCCGACCCCAATATAGTTGGGTAAAAGGCTAGGCAGATGATGACCACTGTGCACAGCCAAAAAAACCCATGACCTTATTCTTATAAAAACACTTCTCCATCCCATCTAAATAATTTCTGCTCCATTGAAGAATACTCAGATAAGGAAACTCGGTCATACGTGGTTTCACTACGGTATGCCATGTGCCCGTCAGTTGAGCAGAATAGATAATTGTACAGAAGGCTAAATCCGCAACGGGTGAAAGCTGACGCACGCACACATAGACACGGCGTACGGCGAGCTCAAACAAATGCCGGTCGTGAGTGCACTTGCACTCGCTGTACGGGAAGCATGTCTGACGATGTGTGCGTTTTATGGAGTGGAACTTCTGTAACTTTATATTTTGTATCAGTTCGGGTGGTCATAAATAACTTGAATGTACGTCCAGCATAGTAATGGTGTAGTGTGAGATTTATTGTTCGAGTGTGATTTTGTGTACAATATGAATTTATTTGTATATTGTTGCTGTTGCCAAGTTGTCTGTCTGGATTAAGTGGGATTTTTACTATGTACTGTTTCAAACACTGAAACGATATATTCGTGAAAAGGCTTCATCAAGAGCAAACCCATTACAAATAAAAATAAAAAAACATTCCTTCAGGCGCAGTGGTTGAGTGATTGGCGTTGCTCTGCGTGTCGCAGGTTCGATTCCCTCATGGAACGAATACTTTTATGGCCGACAGATAGTCGGTTCGGGTTCGGAAAAGAATAAATTCCTATTTTCGGGCAAAGTTTAAAAAAAATCGTTATCAGGACCTATGTTATACTTTATTTAATAATTATGTGCACAAAGTAAATGTCATTTACCCTGAAAAATACTAAAAAAATATTGAATTATCTTAATCCTAGTATTCTAAATCGACAGATTTGGGGAAACCACACATCAGCTGTATATCAGGTTAAGCATCGCTTGCCAAGGTTGGTCTGTGGATGGGTGACCATCTTAACTTACCGAGTTTCCTCCGTGCCTCGGAAAACACGTTAAGCCGTTGGTCCCGGCTATCATTTGTAGATCTTTGGCAGTCGTTACGGATAGTCAGAAGCCAGTAAATCTGACTCCAGTCTTGCCATGAAGTACCGTGTTACCCAGGTAATGGATTGTGGAGGTCTGGTAGGCAGCCGCTCCTCGTAAAATACTGGTATTTAGCTAAATCTGGCTTGACTGGAAGCCGACCCCAATATAGTTGGGAAAAGGCTAAGCAGATGATGACACATCAGCTATATTTTGCATCAGTTATCATTTTGCATCAAGCCGCACCCAATCATGTGAAAATTAACGGCCTCAAAGATCACGCCATTTTGGAAATCTGTAAAATGCCACAATCCTACTTATTCTACTTCCAACTAATCCTTCTTCTTCTTTCACCTGGCGTTAATCCCGGCCATTGCCAGGGTCCGCCTTCCTGCTGAGCTTCCTCCACTTTGCCCGATCTTGAACGTCCTTCTCAGCCAGGCCATTGGCTCTTATGTCGGACTTGACGACATCCAGCCAGCGCTTGCGAGGGACCTAGCCCCAAGGACAGCTACTTACAACTAATCCTATTTTCTACTAATCCTACTATCCTACTTCCTACTATATACAATATTATAAATGCGAATGTTTGTGAGGATGGATGGATGTTTGTCACTCTTTCACGTCAGTCTGAAAGGATCTTCATAAATTTGGCACAGAGGTAGATTATAGTCTGGATTAACACATAGGCTATTTATGTCCCGGGAGTATGTTCTCTAGGTATCACGCGGGCGAACCCGCTGGTAGATGCTAGTTTAATATTATAAATGTGAAAGTTTGTGAGGATAGATGGATGGATGGTTCTTAGTTACTCTTTCACGTCAGAACGCCTGAATGGATCTTTATGAAATTTGGCACAGAGGTAGATTATAGTCTGGATTAACACATAGGCTATTTATGTCCCGGGAGTATGTTCTCTAGGTATCACGCGGGCGAACCCGCTGGTAGATGCTAGTTTAATATTATAAATGTGAAAGTTTGTGAGGATAGATGGATGGATGGTTCTTAGTTACTCTTTCACGTCAGAACGCCTGAAAGGATCTTTATGAAAATTGGCACAGAGGTAGGTTATAGCCTAGAATAGCACATAGGCTACTTTTTATCCCGGAGTATGCTCCCTAGGGATCACGCGGGCGAAGCCGCTGGCAGAAGCTAGTAATTATCTAAGCAAGCCCACTCAGCTTTTAACTTTTGCGCTGGATTTACTTGCTCAATTACCGCGAATGTACCTATTTACCGTTATCTTACTGAAACCACAAATATTTAAAAACTAACAAAACTCATTTAATCTGTAACGGAAATATGCGCGTCCCACACATTAGATAAAACTGTTTATTTTAAAAATATAATTGCTTCTCCCGCTTAGCAAATTATTTATCTTTGTCATGTTAAAGTAGGTACCTATCGATCTCCAAATAATTTACTATATAATAACGTGCATTTTATCCGACTTCTTCAAAAAGCAGGAGGTTCTATGTTCGGCTGTATGGAATTTTTTTATGTATGTTCACCGATTTCTCCGCCAATTGCGGACCGATTTAAAAAAATATTTTTTTATTCGAAAGCCTAAACTCTTGAGGTGGTCCTATTGTCACCAAGTCAGAATCTGATCATGGGATCCCATAAGAATCAAGAAAAACTAAAATTTTATAGGTACATACAATGTTTGTTTATTTATACAATGTTTTTCATTTTCATGAGGAGCTCGTGGCTAAATAATAACAGCGGCACGGGTCGATCTTCAAGGTTAAGCAACGCTTGCCAAGGTTGGTCTGTGGATGGGTGACCATCTTAATATACCGAGTTTCCTCCGTGCCTCGGAAAGTACGTTAAGCCGTTGGTCCCGGCTGTCATTTGTCAGATGAATACCAGTGTTTTACGTGGAGCGGCGGCCTACCAGACCTCCACAACCCATTAACTGGGTAACACGGTACTTCATGGCATGACTGGAGTCAGATTAACTGGCTACTGACTATCCATAATGACTGCCAAAGATCTACAAATGACAGCCGGCCCAACGGCTTAACGTGTTTTCCGAGGCACAGAGAAAACTCGTTATATTAAGATGGTCACCCATCCACAGACCAACCTTGGCAAGCGTTGCTTAACCTTCAATATTGACCCATACGGCTGTTATTATTTAGCCACGAGCTCTCCTGTAATGCAGTATTGTAATTAATGTAATTATTCGATTAGTATACTTTATTATAGCGGTATTGTCATCTGCAAAAAAAAAAAATCTTGTTGGTTGTTGCTTTCGGGTCATTTATTTATTTATAAGTACATGAACAACATGATACTCGTATTTAAAAAATGGTGGACCCAATACGCTACCTTGTGGGACGCCACATTTTACATGTCTTGGTTTTAATACATACTTGGTTTCTAATTTTGTTTTTGGACATATGTATACTTCAAAATTCCGTGTGTTGAAGCCTCAGGTAATGATTCTATTGTCTTTAATATGTTTCCTCTGATACCGTAACTATTTAAAAGACGGATGAAAGTAGATTGCATGTAGCGGCGATGAGAATGTTGAGATGGATATGGGAGTAACGAGAATGGATAAAGTGAGAAATTAGTACATTAGAGATACTTTAAAAGTGGCGCTAGCGACGGCAAAGTTAAAAGGGAATCGCTTGTCTTGGCATGGTCATGTGAAGAGGAGGGATGAAACGCATATAACTTGAAGAGTTCATAAATGTGGATGGATAGAGAGGGAGAGGAAGGCCAAAGAAAAGATGGATGGATATGAAAGAAAAGGGAGTAGTGATAGAACAGAATAGAAGAATAAAACGTGTTGAGCCGACCTCAAATAACATAGGATAAGGGCAGGAAGATGATTTGTGCAACAGAATCGTATGGTCTACAAAGTCAAAAGCCTTGGTCATGTCAGCGTAAATTGCACAGACTGGATTTCTTTTATCGACCGACATGATGTTAGCTTGCAAGTCAAGTAAGTGCCATATTTATTGTAGTGTTCTTACGGAAACCCTTTTGTTCTGTGCAAAGTAATTAATACTTTTCGAAATGGGCATATAAAGAGTTATAAATTATTTTCTCGAAAATTTTAGAAATAATTGGAATTTTTGCAATAGGCCTATAATTCTTAAAATCTGTTTTATCATCTTTTTTATACAGGGGTTATTACTACTTTTTTGAGGTTATTCGAGAAAATGCCATCAACTATGCACTAATTATATGAACTAACATAAATACTTTTGTGAAAACTCTATCGTTGGATATGATGGAGTTTTTTGCACAGTGTTTTGCTAAATAAAAGCTACTACTCGATAAACGAATATCTAAGTGATAGACTTATAAAATCATAACTTAATTACCAGCTAAGAATACATGTGGAATGCAATAAAGATATTGAGTATTTAACAATCTACGACATATCGTCGATTGTTACAGGTTGCATGAATTTAGTCTGATTGTTTATATTTGTATTATTTACTGTGATGTCAGTTTTAACATTATTTTCAATTGGGTCAATAAAGTAATCGTTAAATTCGTTTGCAAAGTCCACGGGGTCTGTAAATGTCAAATTATCTCTTTTCACGCATGATATGGCCTCTAATGGCAGACAAAATTTCGATTTATTTATATCTAGCGACCCGCCCCGGCTTCGCATGGGTGCAAATGTTTATTTAGCCCAAACTAGCAAAGTGGCCATCTAATTACCAAAGTCAATAATATCATGGTTCAGTTAAAATAAAAAGTACAATAGCGAACCGTCAACGACGTCTGCTCTCAGGTGTCTACCAGTTCGGGACATCTTTACCTCCGCTATAATTATTTGGTTGCGCTACTTACTTTAATTTTGAGATATCTCCTAAGATATTCAACCAAATGAAATGGTGTAAACGGCAATTTTGCTCTAAGTTAACCACTCAAGATGACTACTATATTATTTATTAAACTAAGAATTTGTATTTAATCGGTGAAAACATCTCATCAAATGAAACAGTATTTTGTAACGGTCACCCGATTGCCAGCCATGCCAAAGCCATGCCATGCCGTGTCGTCTTGGTGCAGCCAAAGCCACAGCCACAGCCTCAGCCAAAGCCATAGCCATGACGACCAAGTACGCCACGGCAGCCACAACAAAGAGGAAGTCGATTGACTAGCACATCACGTGCGCTTGTCAACCTAACGCGATGGGCGTTACCGAGCGGCGATCCCCTCCTCGATTTAGAGTGGGGGTAAACTTATAAAATAGGTCGCGCAGCGCATTTATAACATTATTTCTGATCTAGAACCTAGCCTAAGCCGAAACTCTGTTCGATTGTAATTTATACAATAAATACCTACCTACAATCGAGAAAATTGTTTTTCGCTTTCCTGTGTTTCACTCAGAAGTGAGATGAAGCGAAATCGCCGTGAACTTCATGGACGTGGGGTGCGTCCACCCGGATGGGACCCCTCGAGCGACACCGAGCAAGATGAAGACGGCGATTCCACACCACCGCCCGCTAGAAAAATTCTGAAAAATCTCCTGCAAAATGAGGTCGACAAAGCCGTCCGCGAACTGGATTCAGACATCGGTATATCCAAAAATCATCGTGCTGCGTCCCTCATTCCTGAATTCGACCCGGATGGCGAAGATTGCACAGTATCAGTATGGTTAAGAAAAATCGATCAACTCGGCGACATACATCGTTGGAGCGATGAGATAAAAGGCATTCCATCTGCAAGACAAACTACGAGGACAAGCTCGCAAATGGCACAACCGACTCGACGAGTATAATTACTCGTGGGAAGAGTGGAAACAGATGCTGCTGCGTGCCTTTCCAAAACATCGGGACTACAGTGCATTGTTAGAAGAGATGATGCAAAGACGGAAGATGACTAATGAAACAATGACCAAATATTATCAAGATAAAGTATCCATGTGCTTCCGTTGTAAGCTATCAGACAGCGCCAGTGTCTCGTGCATCATTCGAGGCCTACCCTCATCTTTGCAACCAAATGCACGTGCTTTCCAATGTGAACGCCCTGATGAACTATATGAAGCATTCCTCTGTGCCCTCGACGACTACCGCGGCCCCGCATCAGAAATTCGCCTACCGAGTAAGGATCCTCGCCCAATGCCTGCCGAAAAGAAGATTTTTACGGAGAATGATCCTTGCCCACGCTGCAAGAAGACTGGTCACATGTTGCGAAATTGTACGCTTCCCGATCAACGTGTATGCTTTAAATGTGGTAAGCAAGGCCACATCGCTACCCGCTGCAATAATTCATCTGCAACTACCCTTCAAAAATCTACGTTTGATGTGAACAACAGCGTCAGAGACATTAAGATAATCCAAAACTACAATGACACCTACAAGAAAATAGCCAAGATCAACGGAGTCCACGTGAAGACCTACATCGATACCGGAATCCAGGTGAACGTCATGACCAGTCGGATCTCCAAATTATTATCTCTCGACGTCATACCTACGAGTACGATCCTAAAAGGCTTTGCCGGCGGGTTAATTACTTCCCGTGGAAAAGTAAAATTTAATCTGGAAATAGACGGTATTCAAGTTACTTGCGATGCGTATCTGACAGACATCGAGATGGGTGACATTCATTTACTCATCGGTCAACCCGTCATTAATGCGAGCGACATTGCACTCGTCGTAAGCAACGGAACAGCCAAACTGATGCGCGAATCTGACTCCATGCCAAAGGAAGATGTGGTTGAAGAGCTCCACAAGTTCAAGATTGTTACGGTTATGCGAGAAACGTTGCCACCAGGAGCTTCCATCATCAAGGTCCTGATAGTGGGCAACCGCCAGAACAACGATATCTGTACCACTGCACGCCACTACGAGCTTCAAGGAGTTTCCTACTCCCTGCCCGCCACTCTCTTTCGAGGCGACAGCGGACACATCAAGGTCATCAACACCGGTACTGAAGACATCGTGTGGGAGGCTGGCCAGGTCCTCACACGCGCCGAGAGCTGCGACACATCACCCACCATAAGTCAGGTTAGCCAAGCCAAGCCATATTTGCCTTTAAAGCCTTCTGATTTGCCTATTTCATGTGATTTGCCTAAATTAACTGTGTCGGAAAATATGTCTTTTGTTTTGCCTGTGGATAAAGATTCAAATCTGAGCATAGGTGGAGTTTTGTTAGACGACATAAAAATAGGCAGTTTGAGTGTAACGGAACGTAAAGATTTAATCAAATAGCTAATTAGATTTAAACAAAGTTTCGCAGTCAGCACTAAAGATCTCGGCTGCACAAATTTAATTCAAATGCCAATTACTTTGACTACCGATAAGCCCGTTTATCGACAACCATATAGACTATCGCACTGTGAACAAGAAATAGTAAAATCTAAAGTCTCTGAATTATTAGAAGCCGGTATTATTAAAGAATCAGAGTCCAACTATGCTTCTCCAGTGATATTGGTAAAAAAAAAGAACGGGGATAGCAGACTGTGCATAGATTATCGCGCACTTAACGCCATAACCGTTAAAGACAGATATCCGTTACCTAATATTGAAGATCATATTTCCAAGTTAGCCGGTAAAAAATATTTTACGTGCTTAGATATGTCTCAAGGTTACCATCAATTGGCGCTAAAACCCGAAGATACTCATAAAAGTGCATTTATTTGTCAGGCCGGTCAATTTGAATATGTCCGTGTTCCATTCGGTTTAGCTAATTCTCCGTCAGTTTTCATGCGTTTAATTAACAAAATAGTAAACTCCATTCATTTTTCCCAAAATGGCGGTAGTAGCGACTCATGCGAGGTTTTAGCTTTTTTAGATGACATATTGGTACCCTCAGTCGACGTTAAATCTGGTCTTGACATGTTAGAGGTTGTGTTAAATAAATTCGAAACCGAGAATCTGAAATTAAATATGAAAAAGTGTACGTTTTTAGAAACTCGAGTAACGTATTTAGGACATGAAATTTCCGAAAGTGGTGTGCAACCGGCAGAGTCAAAATTAACCGCCGTGTCACAGTTTCCGGTGCCCAAAAATGTACACGAAGTTCGACAGTTTATCGGGTTATGTAGCTATTTCCGTAAGTTTATTCATAAATTTGCTCAAATTGCTCGTGCCTTAACCAATTTAACAAAGAAAAACGTTGCATGGGATTGGGGTAGTGAACAATCAGAGAGTTTTAACGAATTAAAAAAGTGTTTGTGCTCCAAACCGGTGTTAGCGATATACGATCCCGAGCTAGAAATAGAAATACATACGGACGCTTGTAAGTTAGGCATAGCGGGTATATTATTTCAAAAACAAATTGATGGTACCCTAAGACCGGTAATGTATTTCAGTCGTGTAACTTCTAAACAAGAAAGCGTATATCACAGCTACGAACTCGAAACACTAGCGGTTGTAGAATCTTTGAAAAAATTCCGCGTTTATGTAATTGGGAAACATGTAAAAATTGTTACGGATTGTACCGCGGTGCGTTCCACTTTGACAAAACGTGACATTATTCCGCGGATAGCCAGATGGTGGTTGATGATTCAAGATTACGATATAAGTGTAGAATATCGGCCGGGTGAGCGCATGAGACATGTCGATGCACTTAGTCGAAATCCTGTTGACGCGCTTAATGTTAACCGCCTAGAAGTATCTGATTGGTTCTTTACAGTTCAGTATCAAGATGACAAAGTCAAAAACATAATTGATCGATTAAAAATTGGTTCAGCAGAGCGCGACTTAACAAAGGATTTCGTACTGATAGATGATAGGTTATACCGAAAAACTCTGTGCGGTAATCGTCTTGTAGTGCCGGGACCAGCTAGGTGGAAAATTGTTCAAATGCACCATGATGAAATAGGCCATGTAGGGTTCAAGCGCTGCATCGAGCTTATTAAAAATGACTACTGGTTTCCGAGAATGACGCGGTTTATTCAGAAATATGTTGCGGCGTGTTTACATTGCGCTTACGGAAAAGGGGAGCACGGGAAAAAGGAGGGTATGTTGCATCCTATTCCCAAACCAACTGAACCGTTCAGAACAGTACATGTAGATCACTTAGGACCGTTCTGTAGGACGAAGAAAGGCTATGTGTACATGCTAGTGATAACCGATTCATTTACAAAGTTTGTAATTGCGGAACCAACTCGGACAGTAAACTCAATCGAGACGGTCAGGTTATTAAAACGAATTTTCGCTTTGTTTGAATACCCGGATAGAGTAGTGTCGGATCACGGAAAAGCCTTTACTAGTAGATATTTTAAGAAGTTTGCTACAGACAAACAGTTTAAGCATACTTTAACTGCTATAGCTTGTCCTCGAGCTAACGGCCAAGTTGAACGTACCAACAGAACCATTTTAAACGCGTTACGAGCTACTGACCCTAGTGAAGCCGCGAACAATTGGTCTAATAATTTACCTGACGTAATCTGGGGTATTAACAACACTTTAAACGACACAACCGGATATAAACCTTACGACTTGATGTTTTCACGGAGTAGTAGGCCAGCATGTGATGTTTCTATTCCGGGGCGGGTAGTCGAATCAACCCACGTGAAACGCACCAAGGCTAAGCAGCGCATTGAAAAAGCTAGCGCTAAAATTAAACACCATTTTGATAAGCGTCGTAAGCCATGTCACACATATAAGAAAGGTGATTTAGTACTTTGGAAACAGGCTCCTACAAGTAGCGCGGCTAAAGTCAGTACTAAACTAGATGATCTCTATTCAGGGCCGTATATTGTCATAAAAGTTGTTGGTAAGGACAGATACAGGATCAGGAGTATAAAAGGTTTGAGAGGATATAAGAACTTCATAGGTTTAGTATCTGCTGAATCCTTGCGACCCTATCAAAGTGTAGCTCCTGTATCTGACAGTGCCAGCAGCTCTGATGAGCAGTTAAAGACAGAGGACCTAATAGATTTACTGGAAAGCTAATTGTGTTCCCTTTTCCCATTGCGGGAGCAATTGTTTCAGGATGGCCGACTGTAACGGTCACCCGATTGCCAGCCATGCCAAAGCCATGCCATGCCGTGTCGTCTTGGTGCAGCCAAAGCCACAGCCACAGCCTCAGCCAAAGCCATAGCCATGACGACCAAGTACGCCACGGCAGCCACAACAAAGAGGAAGTCGATTGACTAGCACGTCACGTGCGCTTGTCAACCTAACGCGATGGGCGTTACCGAGCGGCGATCCCCTCCTCGATTTAGAGTGGGGGTAAACTTATAAAATAGGTCGCGCAGCGCATTTATAACATTATTTCTGATCTAGAACCTAGCCTAAGCCGAAACTCTGTTCGATTGTAATTTATACAATAAATAGCTACCTACAATCGAGAAAATTGTTTTTCGCTTTCCTGTGTTTCAATTTATCAAATATGAATTTCATAAAAATGGTTATTTTGAGTCAACTATAAAATATAGACATATGTTATTGCAGATTTTTTCGTAGGTACTGAAGTGTTATTTAAAATTGTAGTAAATTGTTATGTTCTATCATGAACATTTCTCGCAGCGTACGCGATGTAAATAATATTTTAGATCATTTTATCCGACCTCTTCAGTAATAATCTTCATATATCAGCCAATTTACACAAAACCTTGACAAATTATTTTCTTGAACCTTCCTCAATAACCACTCTATCTATCAAAAAACCCGCAACAAAATCCGTTGCGTAGTTTTAAAGATCTAAACATACGAGGGGGCGTTTTTAAGTTCGCGGAATGGAGGGCAAGGAGTGAAAATAAAAATACTAAATTATTTTTCTTTTTCAATATATTCACCTGCTACCCTAATACATTTTTCAGATCTTTCAATTAGCTTATGTATACCTTCATAAAAAAATGTTTTGTCTTTGTAAAAATAAGCTGAAACCGCGTCCTTCACTTCTTCATCAGTTGAAAATTTCTTTCCACGAAGTTCTTTTTTCAGATTTGGAAAGAGGTAATAATCACTGGGAGCCAGGTCTGGGCTGTAGGGTGGATGGTCTAAAATATCGAAGCCCACCTTATGCAGGGCAGCCAACGCAACACGGCTCTTGTGAACAGGCGCGTTGTCGTGAAGAAGAAGGACACCTTTGATCAATTTTCCCCTCCTTTTTTCTTTAATACTTTCTTTCAACCTCTCGAGGATATAAGCATAGTATCCTCCGGTTATAGAAACGCCTTTATCTTTATAATCGGTCAACAGAATCCCTTCCGAATCCCAAAACACTGTTGCCATGATTTTCCCAGCCAATTGTGACACTTTAAACTTCTTGGGTGGTGGTGTACCTTTTTTGTGCCACTGCATAGAGTCCTGTTTTGACTCAGGCTCATAATGATGAACCCAAGTTTCATCTCCAGTAACAATTCGACTCAATAGTCCATCCTTATCTTCGTTACAGAGGTCCAAAAACGTGCGAGAACACTCCACGCGGCGTTGTTTCTGAGGCGGCGTGAGCATTCTTGGCACCCATCTTGCACTGACCTTTGTCTTGCCAAGATGATCGTGTAGAATTTTGAAAATTGTTGTATCCGATACTCCAACCATTTCTGCAAGCTGTTTCTTCTTTAGTCTGGCATCTTCCAATATTATTTTTTCGAAATTTTTAATGATTTCCGGAGTAGTCACCTCGATCGCCCGTCCGGGCCGCGGGTCGTCTTCAAGTGAGGTCCTGCCTTGTTTAAAAAGACAATGCCACTTGTAAACCCGGGCAAGAGTCCCCGTAAACGGATTCCATCTCTTCCAGTATGTTTTGAACTGACTTTCCTTGCTTGGTAAGGAACTTTATTACGGCACGGTACTCGATTTTTTCCATAATGCACACTTTCTTCCCGATTGAGTTGTTTGCTTGACGATAGTTCAAAGACTAATGACCCAATTAAGACAAAACCTGGTATTTATACTAATATTGAGTGGCTGAAGTCGTGGCCACCTCGATAATGACCTATTTTTATCATCTACCCTCCCATTCCGCGAACTTAAAAACGCACCCTCGTACATAGGGACAGACAGACGCGGGAAGCGTCTTTATTTTGTACTAGCACTTCGCCCGTGACTTCGTTTGCGCGGGTTTAGTAGGTACTCCACGAACTTCATCTCCTTTATGTCCTCCCTCTATAAAGGGTAACGCGTAAATTACTTATTATTAGACTAAGCGTAGGGCAGTTTGCTTAAACCGCGACATTTTTCTTACTTAGAGTATTTTTATACCCGTCGTAAATTTTAAACGAAAGGTCCGATTTGTATAATTTAAAGTGTAATTTACGTATACATAACCAACCTAAATTATTGATCTATTGATACCAAAATCACCACTATACCAATCCAGCCGGGTTTTGATCGAACAATTTGAACAAAAAGTGATTATTGTGACTTAACCATAATAGTTAGATGACCCTTGCGGACTTTTTTGTAGATATTAATGTCGTCTACATAACTGTAAGTAGTACATTACTTTGCTCTATTGTCAATAGTTTCCGCAGCATAGGCGATATAAGGATTTTTTTTGGTATTTTTTCACACCTTGGGATACATAATCGAAGTTTTCATACGAATCCCTATTTTTTTTTCAAAAGATTCTATAGCCTATGTTTATCAGGGATAATGTAGGATTTTAATGGTGAATGAATTTTTCAAATCGGTTCAGTGATTTCGGAGCCGATTCAATTTAAAGAAACATACAAACAAACAAATCTATCCTTTTTATAATATTAGTGTAGATTATGTTGTAGTGTTGCCAGGTAGGTTTTGACTTATTTTGAGCGGTATTCATGAAATAATTATTTTATAATTTGTATTTTGATGTCTACAAGTTTATAAATTACTGGTATTTAGCTGCGGTGAGATCTTAGATTTCAGATCTCTGATTTCAATCACAAAAATTCAAAAAAAGACTTTGTGGACTGGTACAGCAGCTGGTCTGTTCTTTTCTTTTTTTACTATTGATAGGTACGCGTTTGACCACTATCTCACCTGATGGTAAGCGATGATGTAGTTGAAGATAGAGCACGCTTGCCTAGAAGTAACCTATTCACTCTTGACTTAAAGACTCCCAGGTAAAAAAAAAGCTTAAAGACTCCGGCAAGGAATTCCACTCCTTAACTGTACGCGCTATGAATGTGTTCCCAAAACGTTTTGTGCGTGTGGGTGGGATGTCCACCATGAACCAGCGCCGCATCGCAGTGTGTCTCGTGGTCCGATGATGGAACGGCATCTCACCGTTCACCGTTCGTAGGTGAAAGTGGAAATTATATATATTTTTTTTTTCCTACTCCTCCGCTGTACTTTTCTGATTAATTTCGTTGCAGGATCCAAGACAGTTGAATCGTTTCTCCGGGACTCGTCGGCTTTCATTGGCTCGGCGTTTTTCTGGTGGTCGCCACTGTTGATTCTGGCTTTCAGGAGTTGCAGTGGTTGGGAATGTGTGGCGGGCTTGTCCCAAAAAAAAAAAAAAAAAAGGTGAAGTTTGTTTGTTCGTTCTTCGGTGAGATGCTGACAGTTCACTTCATGATTGAAGTGAACTGTCATTCCATCTTGTTTGTACAGATTGACAGGTCAGTTCTTACCGTTTCAACCGTTGTGTGTGTTGCAGAATTGCAGTGAAGAACCTTTCGAATGCGTTAGCATTTTGGTTGGATGTGGAACTCTAAAAATGGTAGGCATAATGTTTCTAACGGACCACCGAGTTATCAGAGGAAGGACGTTGACGAGTATTGTTATCACCAGTGCGCATAAAAATCCTAAATTATGTGAATAACAAAGTGAGGCTTTAATACTTCACGAGAGATCACGAGCAGCGGTCGCACCTCTGTAAAAACAACTCTGAATTCTGAAGTGTAAAATGTGTCAAGCGGCGTGCGTGTTGATGTTACTGGTGCAATACGTTTGGTTGGCGAACTCCTGGGGTAAGTACGAAAGGCATGGTTTATGTTCTTGACCATTTTTCTGCCGGACAAAACAAATCTTACTTAAACTCAACAGGGGTGTGCGAAAATTAACGCAAAAATTTAATTTAACTAGTTAACACAGTTTCTCTTTTTAAAATTGTTTTTTTTTTAATTGTTTATTCATAATTTTGGTGCTACTTATATTTTTAATGGATGTAAAAACTTGTCTGTTTATTATATGACTATTATATTAAAAAATACCGCCCAACTAAGTGGACATGGGTCACATGTCCACTTAGTTGGGTGGTATTTTTTGAGTCAATATATAGCCGAATATTAATGTACTTACTATGGTTTATTTTGGTATAAATTTTACGTAATAATAATAAAGTATTAAAGAGAAATTTACTGTTAAGACTGAGTACTTAGTTTTTAATGGATTTTGATGGGATTTTTTTTACGGATATTCCAGTCTTATTTCAAATTTGTAGGCCGCTTTGAACTAAACCACTATTCAAGGAATATTTTTCATTTAATTTAGTTAGTACAGTAGTTCAATCCACGAGCTCTAAAAAGGGCCGTCGTACTTTTCATGAGAAACTTACTTCGGAATTTTTACTTTTTACAAATAGATTAGAGAAAAATGTGAAAAATGAGGCCGCTATGTTCAATACTAATAACTATTCTCAACTATAATAAGCCAATTTTTTTCTATATATTTCAGTTTCTGAGAGTAAGAAAGCCAAATTTGGTCATTTTACACGAAAAACACAGTAAATTTTCATAGGCCTCTTAAATACTGAGTAAAATCATCAAATCGATCAGTAAAAAATAAAATATACAATTATCTAAAATTCAATACAGTAAAATTCTAAAAATACATATCACGTTCATTACTTAATAAAATGATCACTAAATAAAAGATAAAACACAATTCATAAAACAATAAAAATCTCAAGAAATCAATACACGAGTCCAACCACAATAACACTGGCCCCAAAAACGGACCTTGTGGAACTCCTCTGCATAGCGATAACTGGAGGTCATCGAAGACCCGTCTGCTCTATGTATTTCAACAAACTGCGTACGCATATCTAGGTAACTCATCATCTGCCTAGCCTTTTCTCAACTATATTGGGGTTGGCTTCCAGTCAGGCCGGATTTAACTGAATACCAGTATTTTACGTGGAGTGGGTGCCTACCAGACCTCCACAACCCATTAACTAGGTAACACGGTACTTCATGGCAAGACTAGAGTCAGATTTTTTACTGGCTTCTGACTACCCGTAACGACGGCCAAAGATCTATAAATGACAGCCGGGACCAACGGCTTAACGTGCTTTCCGAGGCACGGAGGAAACTCGTTATGTTAAGATGGTCACCCATCCACAGACCAACCTTGGCAAGCGTTGCTTAACAAGGAAGATCAACCCGTGCGGCTGTTATTATCTAGCCACGAGCTCCTCTCTCTCACGCTTATCTAGGTAACTGCGGAACCATTTTATCGTCTGAGTGTCAAAACCGTAACATGGTCATCTTTAACAGCAATAGTGGCATATGCATGCAGTGAACGCACGTGAGTAATCTAGCAGCACAAGAAAAGTGCACATGCGCAGCGAGAATGTTGTCAGTCACATCTAAAAGGGCGATGGTAGTACCCCGAGCTCTCCTGAACCCAGACTGTGGATGCACAGTCTGGGTTCAGGAGAGCACAGGAAAAACAGTATCCTGCCTGATGAGGCAGGATACTGTTTTTTCCAAATTTCGTCTCACCATTAAACTAGCTGTTTTCGTGTTATATGCCTCGACTAGCCGCTCAGTGGATTCGGTCGTAAACTAATTAAAAGATTATTTGGATGAACGTCAAGATGGTTGTAATTAACTTGTTACTCCATCTGCCTAATCTCTTTCCGAATATGTTGGAATTTAGTTCATCTGTATTTCGCATGAAGCAAATACGAGTGAACCCGTGACCCACAAGGGTCGATCTTCAAAGTTAAGCAACGCTTGCCGAGGTTGGTCTGTGAATGGGTGATCGTTTTAACATACCGACAATCCTCCGTGCCCGTATTTGATAGTTTTTTACCAACAAAATTAAAACGATTTTATCCCTTTAGTTTTTGCAGCCTCATGTGCCGAAGTAAAGCCGATGGCTTGTCGGTTTTGCTTGCATAATGTACTGTTTCCGTTCATGTTCACCTAATAGATTGAATCAGCTTTATGCCGCATCTTCGAATAGCGCTCTTGATTTTTTTTTAAACTTGTATTTTCAAAATGAGCTCGTGGCTAAATAATAACAACCACAAGGGTTGATTTTCAAAGTTAAGCAACGCTAGCTGAGGTTGGTCTGTGGATGTCTGTGGGTGACCATCTTAACATACCGAGACTCTTCCGTGCCTCGGAAATACTGGAAGATCTTTGAAAGTCGTACGGAAATACTGGTATTCAGCTATATCCGGTTTGACTGGAAGCTGCCTCAACATAGTTGGGAAAAGGCTAAGAAAAGAAAGAGAAGACGTTTATTTCCCCAAAATAGGCATGGCTAGGTAGATGAAGGTGACCAGTAGTTACACATTCGGGTTTCTGACTACCTATTCGCATAGACAAACAAATATGTATGCTGGCGGAAACAACGGCTAAACGTGCTTTCCGAGGCACGGAAGGACCATGATCTCGATACCTAATGGTTGGCCATCTTCTGACCACCCGAGGCAAGCAATACTTAATCTGAAAGATTAATTCATGCGCTTTATAATATGAATGAATGAAATAAATCACTTATAATATTAGGTATGATTATTTGGTTTATGATTCTTAAAATCTTTTTAATCTTAAATGTATCCTGCATCCTTTAATTTCAGGGCCGTGGTGATTTTTTCAAACAAATTCTGCAACTCTGGCAGGTACTGGCCCTAGCGGACCTGACTGCATTCAATCTGGCATCAATTTATATTACCTCAGAGCATCTACATTTTTTCAGCGGTTGATTGAGCTTCAAGCACTTTTTCCTTGTTTCAGATATCGCCATAAGCCTAAATGGTCAACTCTTATTCTATACCAATGGTACCAAAACAAACACCGTGAATTTGATTTCTCAAAACCCTACATTGTTAGTTTACGATGAAGTGCACAACGTGATGCTCTACGTGGACAAACAGAAAAACAACGACGTTATATGTGGATATAACTTATCTTCCAAAGATAAGATATGTACTATTAGAAACGGCCAGAACATTTCCGGGCTCGCCTTCGACCCGGTCACAGAGAAAGTATTCTTTACTGACACAAATGGAAGAAGTATCAATTTCATTTCATTAAAAACTGGAAATGTCAACAATCCTTACGAAGAGATTTTTCTTCAACTGGATGTCAAAACTATCCCGGCTGATATTGTAGTGGATAGTTGTGGGAGGTACATTTTTTTTTAATTTGTAATGGGTTTGCTCTTGACTCTAGTCTATGTCAGAGATGACAGAGATAAAGTCTACGATGGGGCGAGCCTACCCAGAAGGAGCCTGTTCACTCTAACTTTGAAGAGATTAGGGTTGTAAGCTTTCAGAAACACAGACGCAGGCAGAGAGTTCCACTCCTATTACATATTTGATTATGATAATTTAATAATTAAAATCTTTAATTTCCTGACAAAGACTAGACTATTTAATTTTATTCACAGATACATTTATTGGACCAGCACAACGATAGATAGTACATATACGAAATTTGAGAGAGCTCTATTGAATGGTTCCGAGAGAGAGGTTATTTTCGATACCTTAACGTATTATGAAGCATTTAGCTTGGTTATTGACCTACAAACACAAAGACTGTTTTTTTTGGATAGGTGTGCAGGATGTCAAAACAAAAACTTGTATATAAATAGTGCAAATTTTAAAAGGCGAAATGCGAGAAGTATATTAGACACCTCGACTGATGTTTTAACGCAACCAATAGTATTGACGGTGTCAAAAGATTACTTCTATTTTACAAACAGAAGCGATGGCTATAACTTTGTTTGGCAATTATCAAAGAACGCTACGATACAAGATCAACCCAAAGAGATAATTAAGTTCTATGGTGCCAGAACACTCGGTATTACAGCAAACTACAAAATTGAAGACCAAATTAAGGGCTTACAGAATTGCGATTCTCTGTCTACTCTGAAAATCAAGTCAGTAGCCACAGAGGCACCTGATCGTACTGACAAAGCATGCAATATTTCTGCTTGTGAGAACTATTGTCTACATGGTGACTGCAGCATCAACGAAAAAGGACTTCCTAAATGCAGGTAATACATATTTTAAATTAGTACCACAAAAATAGTACAATTTGGTGCAAGTGGGGAAAGTTTGACATTACAACCCAGGCAGAATAGACGCTCGAGCGGAAGGTGAAGCCGTTCTCAAGTCTATTACTCGAAAAAAAAATTAAAAAATATATAAACTTAGTAACAAATTACTGCGAAAAATCGCTCGTAGATTTGTTCCACGATCGTCCCTCGGTTATCGTGCCGGTTAACAGCGACCAGTGGAGGCTGCCCGGCGACCAGCCTATGGCAGGTATTTCGCACGGTTTTAGTCAGTAAGTGATACTTCCTCCCTCTTCCACCCGTCGTTTGATGCTACCTCATCAAAAAAAAAAGGTCGGAAAAGTTGTTGGTCTGCCCCTGCCTACTCAATTGATTGTATTTATCATACAGACTGGTCACTGGTGAACACAAACAAAACAATACAACAATTTAATTTTTGGCATGCGTCTTGCTTGGCGCAAATGAACTCATTTTCTTTCTTTCTTTATATCTCAATAATTTGTTATTAAGTACTATGTATCTGAAATTTGAATTGTTTTTTCGAGTAAAGGTTATAAAAAATACAATTCGATACACGTGAACGTTTGTCACTGCAGTTTCTCCGTTCCATTATGGCCTCGTCTTCAGCTCGAGCATCTTTTCTGCCTCGGTTGCAACGACAAACTTTCCCATTTGCATCAAAATGTACTATCAACACACTTACTCGACTCTTATTGCCCACTGGATTATTCAGAATCTAGTGTATATCACACACGAACTTTCTCCATATATCACATTGTTTTTCTTGTGGTGGTCTACCACAAGAAAAACAATTTTTTGTTTAATGACGTTAAAATAACCGCGTTTGACATGTTCATTTCAGTTGTATTGCGGGCTACTCCGGGGACAGGTGTGAAGTCGCTGCGTGCCACGAGTATTGTCTCAACAGCGGTGCCTGTTCCCTAGACGAGGAAGACAACCCTATCTGCGAATGTGTTGGCAACCACGAAGGAACAAGATGTGAAACTGATATAAACAAAAGCACCCCTACTTACGACTTGACAAAAAGAAACCTTTTACTGTCGATTTTGCGAAAATCTTCCCCAAAAATGCATTTAACTGTTGAACTTTAAGAAAAACTTAATAAACTTTTATTAAACTATTTAGTAAGTTACGTCGTCTTTAAGATGATATTTCTCGAAAGGCAGTGTTAACATTTTCCCTCTTAAAATTGTCGCTTATGGTAAATAAAATTCTAAATATTTTATCGCTGTCTTAAAAATTACCTTCACTTAGCAATTTGTTTATTCGCTCATGATTAACAGAGAGCCTAGCATGAATGTTTTTGATATATTGTAACGTAACGTTCAGTTTTAGTAAAATTATAATACTTGTTTCGCATATAATATTAATTTGGATTAGATCATCATCTGCCTAGCCTTTTCCCAACTATACTGGGGTCGGATTCCAGTCAAACCGGATTTAGCTGAATACCAGTATTTTACGCGGAGCGGCTGCCTACCAGACCTCCACAACCCAGTAACTGGGTAACACGGTACTTCATGGCAAGACTGGAGTCAGATTAACTGGCTTCTGACTATCCGTAACGACTGCCAAAGATCTACAAATAACAGCCGGGACCAACGGCTTAACGTGCTTTCCGAGGCACGGAGGAAACTCGCTATGTTAAGATGGTCACCCATCCACAGACCAACCTTGGCTAGTGTTGCTTAACCATGAAGATCGACCCGTGCGGCTGTTATTATCTAGCCACGAGCTCCTTTTCCGATTTGGATTAGATACTATATTCTTATTATTATATTTGTATGACGCAAATTTTGTAAGTCGCATAAAATGAAACCAAAATAAAGCTATTCATATTGATTGTAGCAGAAATGTTTGTGTAACTTCTCTACTTAAGTCAACTTGTTTCACCGCCGATGATCAGCGAGTAGCGAGTAAAACTTCAAACTCGAAACGAGTCGGCGAGCAGCGAGTAGCGAGTGAAAAGTTTCGATAGTTTGACGCTCGGCTTTCAGCGAGTGCTTTTGTGCGACGGTGTTTTACTCGCGATACTCGCTCCGGCCCGCACTACAGGTAGAAATTACCGCTGTTTGGTGAGTTCTGACGCCAAGCGCCGAGCGAGTACAATCTTTGATAGCTCTTGTCGCTGCGATCAACTAGAGGTAAGAGTCGCTCGCCGGTATTGTTCACAGCCAGCATCTATATCTTTTATCCCTTTCGTCGAAACAAATAATCGATAGCTACTCGCTTCCTCGCCGGCACGCGGTGAGACAAATGTCTTAGTCCGAAAATTGGCATTCTGATTTCATATCACCAAACAAAAGTAATACAATTCTACCTTCTAATTTTTAAGCAACGTTCGCATTCTCGGTCGCATCTATCAAAAACTCAATTTTAAAAAAAAATGACAGATTGTGAGAATCTGTTAGCAATTTGTTAGCAATAGCGTTTATTAAAAATCCAAAAGGGATGGGTTTAACAAACTCTACAGATAGGTCAATAATTGGTCAAACCGATTGTTAACTATTAATAATCTTTATAACCAATTAAATATCACTTTGCTCAACTAATTACAACACTACTTAAGGCTTCTTCACTACAAAAACAGACGTTAGAAGGCAACTTTAAAGGTTTGTTTACTCCAACGTTAGGCTGTGGGCACAAGAGATACTCTAGAGACATCTCGAGCCTTTCAGGTGCCTTAACACTAATGAACCCTGCCACGAAGAACGCTTCATACAAGTGGCTGCCTTGCTTATGTGACGGTTTTGTGGGCTAAGGATGTTTTTTTTTCCAGTGTGTACTCCGCTTTTTATTAGAACAAGATTGTGTTCTGTTTTTAACCGACTTTAAAAGGAGGAAGTTCTCAATTCGTCAAAATCTTTTATTTTTACTAGCTGACCCGCGAAACTTCGTCTGTGTCACAATACTTAATATATAAAGGGAACATACATCAATACTTAATATACTCGTACAAAGCTGAAGAGTTAGTTTGCTTGTTTGTTTGCTATATCATCACGCTAAGATCATACGAGCGGAGCAGTAATGAAAGTTGCGACGCAAACGAAGTTGCGCAGGTCAACTAGTACTTAATATATAAAGCTGACGAGTTTGTTTGTTTGTTTGCTTGAATTCGCTAATCTCAGGAAATACTGGTCCGATTTGAAAAATTATTTCAGTGTTAGATAGCCCATTTATTGAGGAAGGCTATAGGCTATATATCATCACGCTCAGATCAATAGGTGCAGAGCAGTAATAAAAATTGTGACGCAAACGAAGTTGCGCGGATCAACTAGTACTAAAATAAAACTGAAATCGCATGTCTGTTTATTGTGCACACCAGTTCATGACATGACATTATGAAGTTACGCTGTGAAGGGGTACGCAAATATAAATGTCAATTTAGTTGTGGGGTATCCACTACTAAAAAGTGGAAAATAAAAACCCCTTTTGCAAAAAATAAATAAAACTGACTTCCAAAAACAAAACACAACAATGTATAAAATAACTTTAAATTCGGAAGTCTGTGTTTTTGGTTTTTTGACCACTTAAAAGCAAAACCACAAATACAGCGTACCGCGTGATGTTATGTTATGAACTGGTGTTAACAATCAACAGACATGCGATTTCAGAAATCCCGATCCATATGCTATCATTGATTGAAGAGTTACCTAATTAGTAACCTACCTCTGAAGTTCTTCATCAGATCTTCACCGAATTAAAATAGGACTAGTCCTTGAAAATACTCTTCCAAACAAAAAAGAGTCATCCAATTCGGTTAACAATTGGTGAAAATATTGCTGAACGAACATTTTTTTATGGGATCCCATCATCAGATCCTGACTTATACCTTTCAGCATTAGCTCAGCGACGTGAGATGATGATTACCAGGCACAAATATCTGAATTGCGTAAGAAATGTCATGATAAACATTGTGCGTGCCTATACAATTTGAGGGTTTTCCTCGATTTTCATGGGATCCCCATCATCAGATTCTGACTTGGTGATAATGGGACCACCACAGGATAATAGGCTTAAGAATTTTTAAAATCGGTCTACAATTGGCCGAGAAATCGGTGAACATACATAAAAAAATACATACAACCGAACATAGAACTCCTCCTTTTTGAAGAAGTCGGTTAAAAATTGTCGGTGTATTTGGTTTTTTTTTGTTTTCGTTTTTTTGACACCAACTTCCGAAACAAAAGTAACACGTTCTTCGCGTTCGTTTCTAGTATGCGAATACAGTGAATGATCGATAGGCTTATTTTTAACTCGGTAAAGTACACTGAAGTCTAAACTTACATTCACTCCAAAAGCCAAAATACAGACACACCCAGTACCTGAAAAGAAGAATACGAACATGTTAATGAAACGTTCATAGATACTTTAACGGAACACTTTTCAACTGAGGTGGTACAATCAATCTTGTTTTTGGGAGACAGGCGGCGACCCTGATTAATTGCCTACAGAATTAATCGGTAAAGATGTACTTATACCGGCTTTTGTCACCGTGTCAGCGGCAGATATGATTCTGATAAACTGTTGTATTGAGTCGTTTGGGGTACCAGGAGAGCAAAATTCGTGGAAGGGTGAGAATAATAATAATTATAATAAGACAGCGACGAATTTCTCCGAAACCGTATCGTTCGCCTTGATATCCACATGTAAACCGTAGCTTTTGAGGTACTAGGACGGCATATTAACTAAGGAGTGTAGTGTGAGGAGTGCATATTAACTGTGTTGGTAGGTAGGGTAGATAGATAGATAGCCAGTAAACGGGACGAAGCTGCGAGGGCAGCTAGTACTGAATAAAAATCAATTGCTTAATTAATTTTACTAAGCTAATACACTTTTTTCTCAGTGTCCATGAGCAGATCAATAGAAGTAACACGCGAATGAAGTTCCGCTAAAGTACGTTCTAGAAAAGTCTAAAAGACGAAGCATATAGCACCAAACTAATTAACCAGCTAGCTGTCTCCAGGGACTGTGATGTAGTGCTAATCTGTAACAACATTTTCGTGTCACGACAGCGGAACCCGAGGTGTATTTATGTAAGACCTTATATTGGCTGTGATAAAGCTCACTTTGTGAGGTTTGTCACTCAGGTGAAGCTCGATATCGAAATAGTTATTTACAGGATAGCACTGCTGTACATAGATGGCATATGTAGATAGCACATAAATGTACGTATCTACGTAATCTGCTGATTTAGATAGGAGTTGCTGCTGCTGATTCTAACGAATTATGTTTTTAATTTTTTTTTTTTACGAATTAGTTAATTCGGGTAACTCGTTTATTATTGCTATAATGTACTTAAAAAAACAGCTGAGTAAGATAAAAGTATAGTTTTACCTTTAAGGGTGCCTGTCCATTAGGAGAAATATTATCCAATCATGTCAGTAAAAATGTCAGTGACTCACGTGGTGCGGTGAAGAGAGTTTTTAGTGAGGAGGTGCCTCTCTCGTGAGCCTTGACCACCGGTAGCTTGGACCCTGTTCCCGATACCGGTGGGTTACTATTTTTATGTTTTTTTTATATATTTAAAAATATAAATTGTATGTTTACAAAATAAATAAATTTAATAATTATAATAAATGGATACAAGTCACTGATGGAGAACTACTTGATAGCGAAGCAGCTTAGCACTCCAATTTCTTTCTACTCCAAGACCGTGACATTATTCAGGTCCCCGAGGAGATTATTGGCGAGAATCGGAGATATTAAACGGTGTTCCGTGACGAAAATTTCTGGAACAATATTATCGATAAAGCAATCAGCGTTCATTATGATTTATTAGAACAATTTTTTCTCAATTTTCGTCTAAGACTTGTCGTAGCTTAAAAGTAATGAATGTAGGCGGAAAATCTAGAACGAGTTTCTTTTAAGAAATTGAATATACAGAACTAAATACGAATTTTAGAGAAGAAATTAAATATGCCTGCCTCCTTGCAAATAAGCCTGATTACAAAAAACTGATGTGTTATTTTAGGTGATACTAATGTTGCTTTCGGAGGAGCTCGTGGCTAAAGAATAACAGCCGCACAGATTGATCTTCAAGGTTAAGCAACGCTTGCCAAGGTTGGTCTGTGGATGGGTGACCATCTTAACATAGCGAGTTTCCTCCGTGCCTCGGGAAGCACGTTAAGCTGTTGATCAAGGCTGTCATTTGTAGAACTTTGGCAGTCGTTACGGATTGCCAAAAGCCAGTAAATCTGACTCTAGTCTTGGCAAGAAATACCGTGTTACCCATTTAATGGGTTGTGGAGGTCTGGTAGGCAGCCGCTTCACGTAAAATACTGGTATTCAGCTGAATCCGGTTTGACTGGAAGCCGACCCCAATATAGTTAGGAAAAGGCTATGCAGATTTTGATTAATTTTGCTTTCGTACAGTTATTTATTATGAGGCAGTACAAAGTTTGCCATGTCAGCTGGGTAAGATTTAAATCTTACTAACTGACTTGGCAAACTATATACTGCATGAATTGAATATTGAATTTCTTTGCATTGAATTATTAGCTGGATTCAGTTTCATACAAGATGTATGAGAAAAATAATGTACACACATGAAAAAAAGTTTGTGGTATATTAATATCATAAGCTGTTATACTTTTTTAATTTAACTTTATCAAGAAAAATTCCTGTTACAATATTACATTCTGAATAATTATTCAATTTTTGTTAATAAAAAATAGTTTTATTTTTTAATTTCAAACAGGGTTTTTCTATTTAAAGAAAACACACAACAAAGATTTTTACTGGATAAAGTTCAATTTTAAAAAATATAACAGCTTATGCTAGTTATCACAAACTTTTTGTGACGTTGTGTACTTCATTATTTTCTTATCGTTAATTTTTCAGATGGTTTTATAGTTATTTAGGGCGATCATATAGATCGGTCCAGCCGTTCTTGAGTTATGAATGATGTGACTAACCAGACTTGGTTTTATATACAGGATAATTGGTAAAAAAGTGCGTTCCTTCAAATGATGATGATGTCCTAGAACTTAAAATTTTTGCAATATTTTTTACTAAATAAGTTTTAGTTGGTTTTTGGATAGAAGTTATCTGAACATTGACAAATTGGCCCTAAATGCTGTTAAAGTAGGCAACAACATTAAGCGCCGTTTTTTTGAAGTGACTTAATTCTAAATTTCTGTAACTTATAATTTCATTTAAAACTGACCTTGAAAATTACACTGTAAAACCCGGAGGTGAAAAAGAGTCAGAATTATGAGTGGTAAAGGACAGCATATGCATAAATCATGGGAGAGATATTTTTTACTCAACAGCATAATTTTTAAAGATTTTGTTACTCTTTTGAATTAAATCCTTATAATAAGGATTACAAATTGAAATGTAGTCGAGTTATTGTTTACCGCACCATTGTGACTTTATCAGGGATGCCACAGCCAGGGCGTGTTGTTTAAGCAAAGTGTTTGAGAACACAATAGTGACATTACAATAAAGTTTACGATACTGTTCATGTAACTTAGCCATAAATTAATGCCAAAAGCAACGTGAGAGAGAAGTTTTTCAAGGAATTTTTTTTTTTTTGTTTTTTGTCTGCCAGATTGAAAGTCGGAAACTAAATCAACGGAACATATTCCCGGGATGAAAGTTTCCTATCTCCTACTCCAGAATATGTTCTACACGTGTGCTATGTTTCGTTCAGCTGTTAAAAGTTGACTAACACATAGGCCATGGCACACTATGCCGGCGCCGCTCCACCCCAGAAATTTACTTGACATTAAAATTAGGGCATTAAATCGTGTGTCGTAAATATATTTCACAATGTCAATATGAAATAGCCAACGGCGCGGCGGGCGAGCTTACACCTCGCGGTCGACGCGTTGTTAACGCCGTAGCCTAAAGCTGTTGCGGTGCCGTTATAATGTGCCATGACCTTTACATATATCTGGGCCGTACTCGAGACTCGACATGGCCTGGGCTCGGCCCAGATATGGACGTGTGTGAACAAGTTGTACGCACCGATATCTTATTGATCTCCTGACGGACCACCGTCCCTGCAAGTTCCGGGCACGGCCTGGATATGTTTGGATTAACCTTAAGACCCACTTTTCCCGATATCTTGCCTTCTCCGACCAATCTACCGTGAACGTAAGACGTCAATCTAACCTTTGCTAGGCTTTCTAAAAATCCAAATCACGTCTTCAATAAACCGGGCATCAATTTCTGGCACATACAATAACACCTAAAACATGAAAGATAATCATTTTCTATTTTTATTCCTCTTTCTCCAGATCCGACTTGATATTGTTGAGGCCGTCAACTCCAATGGTCAGGATGTCCTAATATTAGAAACAATGTTGGAATCGAAGTCTAGATTTTATTACGTACTTACTAATCCTTCGCCTGTGACTTCGTCCGCGCTGCAATTTTCTTAAAGATTTCTTTTTTTTTTATTATAGACTAGCTTATGCCAGCGGCTTCGCCCGCGTGAACCCTGAGGAACATACTCTCGGGATAAAAAGTAGCCTATGTGCTATTCCAGACTATAATCTATCTTTGTTCGAAATCTCATCTAGATCCGTTCAGCCGTTCTGACGCGATTGAGTAACAAATATCCATCCAAACTTTAGCATTTATAATATTACTAGCTTCTGCCAGCGGCTCCGCCCACGTGATCCCAAGGGAACATACTCCCTGGATAAAAAATAGCCTATGTGCTATTCCAGACTATAATCTATTGCAGCATTATGTCGTACGGTATTTTGCTATGGGGTCGGGCTGCTGACATTGAATCCATATTTATTTTACAAAAGAGAACTGTCAGAGCCCTTTATGATCTGCGACGCCACGATTCTCTAAGGTAACTTTTTAAAAAGATTAATATTATGACAGTCGCTTGCCAATTCATTTATGAAAATATTAGGTATGTACGGAAAAAGCGACATCTTTTTAGTAAAATTAGTGATAGACATAATATTAGAAATAAAGATAAATTAGATCAACCATTTTATAGATTAGCTAAAGTACACACATATTTCATGGGGTACTGTGTTAAATGTTACAATAAAATAACTTGTGACATATTAGAACTAAATGAAAGAAAATTTAAAAGCTACATTAAAAGCACACTTTGTAAACAAGCATATTACAAATTAGAAGATTACATTCAGGATAAGAATGCTTGGAAACATGCTGGTCCTGCTCCATAGGACAATCAATGATGGAGACAAGATCATACTGGTTTTGTGACAAAAGTTTTGTATACCACAGCACATGTAAAACAATTGTTGTGTTTTTCAAATCAATTGTTTAATGTTAACAAATTGTTTAACAAATTGTTTTACATGTGCTGTGGTATACAAAACTTTTGTTAATATATGTGAGGACCATGAACCTAGAGTATGCAGAGGTAGACTTATTAATTTTCTAAATAAGTACATGGTACTCACATATTTACAAATATTGGAACCATTAATTAACAGAGTGTAAGTGAACAGAAAAATAAAAACTCAAAAATGTTTCATTTTGAGTTTTTATTTTTCTGTACAACTGCAAAACTTTTAGGTACAACTGTAAATACATAAACCAACCAGTATGATCTTGTCTCCATCATTGATTGTCCTATGGAGCAGGACCAGCATGTTTCCAAGCATTCTTATCCTGAATGTAATCTTCTAATTTGTAATATGCTTGTTTACAAAGTGTGCTTTTAATGTAGCTTTTAAATTTTCTTTCATTTAGTTCTAATATGTCACAAGTTATTTTATTGTAACATTTAACACAGTACCCCATGAAATATGTGTGTACTTTAGCTAATCTATAAAATGGTTGATCTAATTTATCTTTATTTCTAATATTATGTCTATCACTAATTTTACTAAAAAGATGTCGCTTTTTCCGTACATACCTAATATTTTCATAAATGAATTGGCAAGCGACTGTCATAATATTAATCTTTTTAAAAAGTTCCCTTAGAGAATCGTGGCGTCGCAGATCATAAAGGGCTCTGACAGTTCTCTTTTGTAAAATAAATATGGATTCAATGTCAGCAGCCCGACCCCATAGCAAAATACCGTACGACATAATGCTGCAATAGATTATAGTCTGGAATAGCACATAGGCTATTTTTTATCCAGGGAGTATGTTCCCTTGGGATCACGTGGGCGGAGCCGCTGGCAGAAGCTAGTAATATTATAAATGCGAAAGTTTGGATAGATATTTGTTACTCAATCGCGTCAGAACGGCTGAACGGATCTAGATGAGATTTCGAACAAAGATAGATTATAGTCTGGAATAGCACATAGGCTACTTTTTATCCCGAGAGTATGTTCCTCAGGGTTCACGCGGGCGAAGCCGCTGGCATAAGAATGCTTGGAAACATGCTGGTCCTGCTCCATAGGACAATCAATGATGGAGACAAGATCATACTGGTTGGTTTATGTATTTACAGTTGTACCTAAAAGTTTTACAGTTGTACAGAAAAATAAAAACTCAAAATGAAACATTTTTGAGTTTTTATTTTTCTGTTCACTTACACTCTGTTAATTAATGGTTCCAATATTTTAAAATATGTGAGTACCATGTACTTATTTAGAAAATTAATAAGTCTACCTCTGCATACTCTAAGTTCATGGTCCTCACATATATTAACAAAAGCACATGTAAAACAATTTGTTAACATTAAACAATTGATTTGAAAAAATACAACCGACTTCCAAAAACAAAACACTACAAGGTATAAAATAACTTTGGAAGAAAGAAAAAAACTTTAATTTCGGAAGTCGGTGTAAAAAAACGAAACAGTAACCAAAACACCGACTTCCGAAATTAAAGTTTTTTTCTTTCTTCCAAAGTTATTTTATACCTTGTAGTGTTTTGTTTTTGGAAGTCGGTTGTATTTTTTGTAAAAAAGTTTTTTATTTTTCACTTTTTAGTGGTACCTAGGTACCTGCGTACCCATTAACAGCGTACCGGCGCAATGTTATGTTAAGAACTGGTGTAAACACTAAAAAAACATGCGATTTCAGCAATCCCGATCCCTTTGCTATCATTTATTGAAGAGTTCCGTTGCCTACCTCCGAAGTTCTTCGTCAGATCTTCACCAAATTGAAACGGGACCAGTCCAGGAAAATACTCTTTCAAACAAAAAAAGAATCATCCAAATCGGCTGACAATTGGCTAAAGTATCGCTGAACAAACATTTTTCATGGGATATCATCATCAGATCCTAATTTATACCTTTCATCATCAGCTCAGCAACATGAGATGATGATTACCAGGCACAAATATCTGAATCGCGTTAGAAAGTTTATGAAAAACATTGTATGTACCTATAAAATTTGAGGGTTGCCCTCGATTTTCGTGAGATGCCATCATCAGATTCTGACATGGTGACAATGGGACCAATCGAGGAGTATAACCTTTCAGACGAAAGTAAAATTTTTCAAATCGGTTCATAAATGACGGAGTTATGACGTAACAAACATAAAAAAAAAAAACAATCGAATTGAGAACCTCCTCCTTTTTTAAAGTCGGTTAAAAAGAGTAACTATGGAGTTTCTTGTCCGTTCTTCTCCATAAGAATCTACCCTTCTGAATGGACAGTAGAGTCACTATGATATTTTAAAGGTAATGATGACGTCCAAAAGTGCCGTTCAATGGTCTAATTGAAATAAACGTTTTTGTCTTTGACTTTATTTCCATTCTAAATTTCATCTAGATCCATTCAGCCGTTCTAGCGTGATTGAGTAACAAACATCCATCCAAACTTTCGCATTTATAATATTAAGTTAGAAGATTAGATTAGATAGTTAGATAAGATGTTACTTCCTAATAATTTAGCTTTTTATTGGTAAAAGAATGGTTAAAATCGGTTCAGTAGCAGCGTTGAAAATAACATGTAAAATTCATGTATCTTTCAAACGCCCCTGTATTTTTCAATCAAATTCATAAACTTTTCTTACCCGATTTTCGGATCTTCGGTGAGTCTTTCGCAAGTTTAAGTTTTTGACATACGGTGTATTTTTAAGAAAGATAAATATTTAAAAATAATATATTATAGGTATATAATGAGGAGCTCGTGGCTGGATAACAACAGCCGCACGGGTCGATCTTCAAGGTTAAGCAACGCTTGCCAAGGTTGGTCAAGGAAACCATCTTAACATACCGAGTTTCCTTTGTGCCTCGGAAAGCACGTTGAGCCATTGGTCCCGGCTGTCATTTGTAGATCTTTGGCAGTCGTTACGGATAGTCAGAAGCCAGTTAATCTGACTCCAGTCTTGCCATGAAGTACCGGGTTACCCGGTTAATGGGTTGTGGAAGTCTGGTAGGCAGCCGCTCCGCGTAAAATACTGGTATTCAGCTAAAATCCGGTTTGACTGAAAGCGGACCACAATATAGTTGGGAAAAGGCTAGGCAGATGATGGAGAAATGGCACGGTTACCAATAAAGGTTCGCCATCCCTGTGCTAGAAGATATAATTACCTGCTTGTACGTCCAACGTACGGCGGAAAATCAACTCAACTATACTGTCTTACTCACTAGCTAGTAGGTAGATATGTTTTTAACCAACTTCTTCAAAAAGTAGGAGGTTCTATGTTCGGCTGTATGTTTATTTTTTTTTAATTTATGGATGTTCACCGATTTCTCCGCCAATTCTGGACCGATTTAAAAAAATATTTTTTTATTCGATAGCCTGTACTCCTGAGGTGGTTCCATTGTCACCAAGTCAGAATCTGATGATGGGATTCCATGAAAATCGAAGGAAACCCTCAAATTTAAAATCACATCCAATGTTTTTCATAAACTTTCTAACGCAATTCAGATATTTGTGCCTGGTAATCATCATCTCATGTTGTTGAGCTGATGATGGAAGGTATAAGTCAGGATCTGATGAAGAACTTCGGAGGTAGGCAACGAAAAATGATAGCAAATAGATCAGGATTTCTGAAATCGCACGTCTGTTGATTGTTAACACCAGTTTATAACATAACATCACGCTTGCACGCTGATTATTAATTTATTTTTTTATTAAAACCAAAAAAAAACCTATTAACCAAAAACACCGACTCCTGAAATTAAAGTTATATTTTACTTTGTAGTGTTTTGTTTTTGGAAGTCGGTTTTATTTTTTTGTAAAAAGTTTTTATTTTATTTTAATGGACATAGAAAGTAATATATCAATTTTAAACGCACATGGAGCTATAGCAACTTTTACCAAAAGACAGGCTATTTATAAATCTAAGAAAAGAAGTACGTATCCGATAGATTTCTTTTAATACGCAGTAATATCCGACAAACAGGAAACGCGGAACATTATCAAAGACGGATGCGGATATCGAGTAACGTGGGCTGACAGGCCGTGTCGAGTGTCAAGCTACCAGGGACGCATAAAGCCGAGAGAAGATGTGTATGTAAGGCTCTGCTCAAACGGGACTTCGACCACACAGGGACAGTGTCCTAACACACTTTTTCATATCTTTTGTATAGACGCACCGCACTCGTGTAGCCGGTTGCGGCCACTCGCTACAGTGGTGTCCACGACTCGCCACAAGAAGCCATCACAAGAAGCCGGACACCCGCCACTCACGCTGCTCCATCTCTGTGTTAGGCGTCCTAACTCCTACGCATTGCACGCATCACCATAGAGCACGACGCCTCAGTGGATATCGATATTTAGAATTTTAGATATGGGATAGACCACGCAGCGGAGAGCGGGTTATAAAATGTGGCGACTTCCGAACACTGGTGGCGGTCGCACACTTCTGCCACTGTTGCAAATGTGGTGGTAGCGTGCGACAGCCACCGGCGGCGCTGGTCGGTGGCCCGTTTGCATCAAGCCACTGACCTCATAACGAATCGAATCGAATCTCATGACGGTTACTCCTAACATGCTCCTAACTCTATAGTTAATTATAGTAATCATTATGAGATTCGATGTACTAATAACTGAATGTGAAATAAGAATACCGACTAACGAGAAATTAATTAATCGAGTAACTCGGGCAGACAGTGTCGAGTGTCAAGGTACTAGGGTCGCATAACGCTAAGACGATGTTTATTTACAATACTTTACTGTAGGAGTAACTGTTGTCAGGTTCGATATACCAGTAATTGAGCTTGAAATCAGAATACTGTTTGATACGATACCTATGTTATTAGGCACCCTAATCAAATATCTTACTTTACTAAGAAGGTAAAGGCAAAGTCACACACTCTTGATAGTATTTGAGGTAGTCGGTAGTCTGAATGTGATGAGCCAGTTGCGTCTATCGCCGGGATCCACATGTTTTTCACTATCATTTTTCTTTTCTTTCTGCGACAGTCATTGCTATTTTAACTTTTACTTCAGGTTTTAATGATAGTTGCCGCGTGGTTAATACGTCAAAAATCGACCAGCCCGGTGGCTTGCCATTGGTCGACTGATGCGCCATGTTGGCAGTTAAGACACATTTTGTTCGATACACACTACACAGATATTTAAATATTATTTTTAACTGTATTCTTTTTTATACTTATTACTGTATTTAATTGCGATTTTTTTTTATTTTAGAATATTTAATTAAGTATTATGTTTATTGTACTTTCCTTTATCCCTGTGTCACCACGGGGTGCGAACTGAAAACCAGCGCTGGGTGTCTGACGCCCAGCAAATGCTGAGATGGTTACCCTTTCGGCATGGGCACGCTCAGCGCAATTTGTGTACCTGCTAACTATTACTTTTGTTTTCTTTGTCGCTGTGCGCTTGTGTCTGTGCTGAATAAATGTTTTTCTATACTATTCTATTCTATTCTATTCTATTCTATTCTATTCTTCTATTCTACTTATCTATCCCATGTTGGTATGATGTGGGGCATCTCACTTTGTTTTTTTTTTAGCCTGCTCTTGTGTCCCACTGCTGGGCAAAGGCAAAGGCCTATTGGCAAAGCAAATCTCACCTATACGCACAAAATGATTTGGGAATACTAAAGAATGGAATTCCGTGTCGGTTTGTATTTCCTGATAGCTTTACCTGGGGGTCTTTAAGTCAAGAGTGAATAGGTAACTTTTAGGCAAGCGTGCTCCATCGCCCGTGCCATCTCACCGGTGAGATAGTCCAGTGGCCACCACAAGAAGAAAGTCCACCGGCCACTGGACTGGAAAATTTCAGCTGTGTTATGTCTAATGCTATGGCCACACTACCGTACTATGGCAATAATTCTGGCCGTAATTGGTATTGTTTCAGTTGGTTTTGTTTCATCTGCCTAGCCTTTTTTCAACTATATTGTGTCTAGCACTGTGTCGCTTCCAGTCAAACCGGATTTAGCTGAATACCAGTATTTTACGCGGAGCGGCTGCCTACCAGACCTCCACAACCCATTAACTGGGTAACACGGTACTTCATGGCAAGACTGGAGTCAGATTAACTGGCTTCTGACTATTCGTAACGACTGCCAAAAATCT
Organism: Lacanobia oleracea; assembly: GCA_950371165.1. Lineage (NCBI taxonomy): Eukaryota > Metazoa > Arthropoda > Insecta > Lepidoptera > Noctuidae > Lacanobia > Lacanobia oleracea. The sequence continues at coordinate 19,489,845 of OX493406.1, forward strand.
ACAAACGACAGCTGGGACCAACGGCTTAACGTGCTTTCCGAGGCATGGAGGAAACTCGCTATGTTAAGATGGTCACCATCCACAGACCAACCTTGGCAAACGTTGCTTAACCTTGAAGATCGACCCGTGCGGCTGTTATTATCTAACCACAAGCTCTTCAGTTGGTTTTGTTTCAATTATGGCTATAATTCTGTAATTTGCCATATTTCTGTAGTGTGGCCGTAGCATTAGAAGATAAAAACTTCTCAGACATAACACAGCTAAAATTTTCTATATGCACTAAACACGTTTTGTATGAACCCTTTTTATTCAAAGATATAGCAGACAAACAATGAAATCACAAGACATTTGAGTGACACTCAGGAGGACGGTACATTATTAAAGCCAAAACTCCGGCTTCCAGTGTCACAGACGCTAGACAGGCAGTGTCGTGTGTCGCGAGTGTCAGCAGTGTCAGGGGTGTCACCATATCAATTGTCTAGTGCTGGCAGCAATGTCAAGTTAAAAGGTTAAGTATTGTTTGAATTGGAAGAGACGGATTTTAAAATAACATAGGATTTATTGCAGACACTATTTTATGGAAACTTTTATTTTTCCTAATTATACTTTTTAGTTTTTAGGGATCCGTACCTAAGGGGTAACCAACGGAACCCTATTACTAAGCCTCCACTGTCCGTCCGTTCATTCGTCTGTCTGTCAGCGGGCTGTACCTCAAGAACCGTAATAGGTAGACAGTTTAAATTTTCACAGAGTGTGTTTTTCTATTGCCGTTATAGCAAACAATAAAAAATAAATTAAATTAAAAATTAAAGGGGCTCCCATACAAGAAACGAAGTTTTTTCGGGTTTTCACGCTTCCTGTGAAAGTACGACTCGCATTTAGACAACTTTTTTCTTGCTGCTGGGACACATGCCTCGTCTCTATAATGGCAACCCAACTAGCATCAAAGCGTTAAAAAAACCTATATAAGACTTGTATATCAGTTCCATTTGAGTATAAAAGTGTTAACGCATACCTGTGCAACTGAGTTAGAGCATGTTCTAACTCACTTATAACCACGAAAGAGGCCCACAGTTTTACAGGTAAAAGTTATAGAAAGCCTATAGTGCGGTGTCACAAAGATATTAAAGCTGCACAAGAGCGCTTATTCATCGTCAGCTACTACTTTAATCTGTATTACCGTTGTAAAATAGAGTTGGTAAACGCGACAGGTGCTATAAATCCTATAGTAAGGTGTCAAAAAGATCTTAAAGCTCCACAAGAGCGTTTATTCATCGTCAGCTACTACTTTAACCGGTATTACCGCATTAGTGAGCACTACAGGTGGTAAAAAGCGCACGTCAAGATAAAAAAGCCTGTAACCTTACTAAAATTAAATCTGTTCGTAATGGAAGTGTTATGTCATCCATTATTCAACACAGCAGAATAATATTATGGAATATTATGTTATTTAAGTATGTGAAGTGAAAAATTACTGCCCTTATGATTTCACAGTAAATGTATACCATGTTTCTCATCTCAATTTTAACGCGCCTAAGATTTATTAAAGATTTAAAAGAAAAATTATGATAATAAAATAGGTACCTCAAGCTAAACATTACTATTCATTCCTGCTTCTTGAGCAGTGGTATGTAAAATTAAGTGGCATTCATGGAATGCTTCAAATAATGTAGGAAATTTTGTTTATTGTAGTCAAATGTTAAATAACTCGAAATAATATTAATTGTTAGGTTACCAAAATAATGGCGAACTTTACAAAAGTGAGGTTAGTGTTAATAACGACCCATACTTGCGTTGTTTGACACCAATACCTTTAGAACGTCTGTAAAAGAGGACTGCCTAACACAATAAGCTTCAGTTAAACCCTTTATTACAGGTTAAACCTAGATAGAGGAGTTATTTGACACCTTTAGTTTTTCGTGTTACTAAACTCTCGATAAACTCTATTTTATAGCTTATGACTGCAATAATAGTCAATACAGCACCTTAAGTGGTATAAAAGAGTTCATTGCAATAACTATACAACAATAAGTGTTAAGAGGTGTCGGCGAACCCTTTTATAAAGACTTGGGTGTCACAAAAAGGTTAAAGCTATAACGTATTAAGTATACTTGCTGCTACTAGCGCCATCATAACTCTCAAAGCTGTATTACATCGTTCATTAACGCTATAGTGCTGCGATTGGGGCTAAAACTTGTTTGTTAACTCCTCTATATCGTCTTTAGTAATAACTGAGATAATTATAACCCCGTTATATTACTTCAAGTCATAAAAAAGCCTGTAACTGACACCAAAATGTTAGTTGGGAAGTTTCTTGATCCGTATTTAACTCAACCTATCGTCTAACCTCTCTGCCTAGCCTTTTCCCAACTACATTGGGGTCGGCTTCCAGTCAAACAGGATTCAGCTGAATACCAGTGTTTTACGTGGAGCGGTTGCCTACCAGACCTCCGCAACCCGTTAACTGGTTAACACGGTACTTCTTGGCAAGACTGGAGTCAGATTTACTGGCTTCTGACAATCCGTAACGACTGCCAAAGATCTACAAATGACAGCCAGGACCAACGGCTTAACGTGCTTTCCGAGGCACGGAGGAAACTCGTTATGTTAAGACGGTCACCCATCCACAGACCAACCTTGGCAAGCGTTTGCTTAACCTTCAAGATCAACCCATGTGGCTGTTATTATTTAGCCACGAGCTCCTACTACGAACTCAACCTATCGTCTAAAATATGGATAAACTACGTAAAAGTAGGAGTGGAATGTACTCCACGTAGACGCAATGAGGTTTGGTGGATGTGGTTTCCTCAAGCAGAACACTGGTTATTTGATCATTTTCACCAAGAAAAGCGCCTGCCAAGATTCGAATCCACGATACACAACTTGTACGGCAAATATTAAAATTGGCCAAGTGCGAGTCGGATGGACGGACGGACAGACGGACGGCGGAAGCTTAGTAATAGGGTTCCGTCGGTTACCCTTTGGGTACGGAACCCTGGTCGCGACGATGACTCTTGGAGATTACAATAAAAGTGATAGTGGACTGTATAAAATATGTATTACGAAGATATAAACAAGAAGCTAATTTAACTTGCGCGAGCGCAGCCGTGCTTTGAGGCGTGCAACAGCTGACTGTCGTGGTGCGGTGTGTCTTCCTTGGTTGTGACGCGGTGTGACGCGCCGTTTCCCCGCGCCCCTCGTTCACTGCCGCTGTCGCCATGGCGCGCGGTGATGTTGAGGTTAGTGTCTCAACAAACCCTAAAAAGAAACCATCTATACCTACTCCTTAAAAAGTCTCATAATCCTCAATATTGACAGTCGATGTCTTGTTGATGTCAAGTGTGAGTGCACTGCCTCTATCCAAAACATGGCCCACTTGTTGCAGTGTCCCATGTGCCTGCAACATTGAGTACCTGATGAATGCCACTGATGCCATTATAAACATAGCCACCTACTAGGCCTGCCAGGGTGCGGAATCCGTTCGAAAGAGGCACCATACCCTGGAACGCAAAGGGCAGTAGAAGGAACACGGATGGGTTTTAGTCAGTAAGTATCTGACACTCCCTTCCGCTCCGCCCAGAGCGGGAGGAGCCATTTGATGATTTCCAAAAAAAAAAAGCCAGATACTAGGCGCAACATATTTAAGAGTCACCATCGACTCGTAAAGAAGAAGAACGTCTTGTTAAAACATTATTTTAGTAATATACCAAACTAGCGACCCGCCTCGGCTTTGCACGGGTGCAAATTATATTAAAACCTTCCTCGAGAATCACTCTATCTATTAAAAAACCCACATCAAAATCCGTTGCGTAGTTTTAAAGATCTAAGCATACATAGGGACAGACAGACAGCAAAAGAGACTTTGTTTTATACTATGTAGTGAAGAACGTAAAAAACCTAAAACGGTGAAATCGTTTTAATGTTCGTACTTGAAATTCACGTAGAACGATCCTCTTGGGACTCTCCTTAACTGAAAACCAAAAAGAAAGAAGAAAAAAGTCCTAAAGTATAATAATGTGAACTCTTTCTGACAACCCTATGCAACCTTCGTTTATTTTTGTAAGTTGAGACGTTATCGCAATAGTGTATCCGTTGTTAGTGTGGTACCTTTATTTGTTTGAACATGGTAAACTGTCACCAAGGAAAAAAACCGGTCAAGAGTGAGTTGGACTCTCGCACCGAGGGTTCCGCGCCATCACAGTAAATGTGAAATAAATTTTAAATTTTCATCGGCGTGGCCCATGACGAAAGTCAGAGAATTTTAACTCTGCGTCGTATATTGTAGTTTTAGATCAGCGCCATCTCTTGACTTGATTACTGAAAAAGTATGCTATTTAGAGACATCGTGTTATTTTTCCTGTATTTTTTACGTAAACATCTAGCACACACAATTATTTCATTTTACATATTTCGTCAAAGGTTGCCATGCGGCATTTTTTTCTTTTTGTTACGGAACTAATGATCACCAAAGAGTCCCCTTAAAACAGGACTCGCACGCGCATATCCCGCGTTTTCCGTTCCCGTAAAAATTTCGAGTAATCCTCTCTTAGTGCACGGCAAATACAATTATACAAATACAAAACCCTTTCAGGTCACTTTTAAATTCTCTCTGTCAGTCAAAACATAAAGCTAGTTCTGCCGCATAATATCGTAACATGCTCGCTCGCACATTAAGGTGGACACAGACATTGCGAGGCATGCGCAGCGCACGGCCGATCATCGCATGCTTTGCAATGTGTGGACGTTCATATTCGTGGTGAAGCATGGCTACCCAGGCAAGCTTACATCAAAACGTGCGCGTTGCGAGGCGTGCGCGGCGCTTGTTTCGCAATTTCTGTATCCACTTTTACAACCTGTAACACCTGTCATTACCCACTTTATTGCTAGACAGGAAACAAAACAAAAATAATCCATGCGCCGTAATACTATCATCAAATTAAGTGCGCTCTAAAACAAACGAGTTAACGAACATTTAAGCTGGATTTAATGCCTTAATTTTTTACAAAATAAACGGGAGTTAAAAGTTTAAAATATATTTTAGTCTCGTAAATTTTTAGTTGAGTTAATAAAGTTTTGGGTACACTTAGTTTGGGAGAGATAATTATAATCTGTTCATGAATGGGCGAGTGTTTCATGATTATAAGTTAATAATAGATTTGAAGTTAGTAAGCAAAGTGGTTATATTGAATTATCTAATATATTGGAAACATGAATGGGATATTCACCAAACAAAGCCTTAGAAAAAGCAAGTTCTAGTAGAAAGGCCTTTATTAAAGATTGATTAACCACCACTAGACCAGACCAGAGAAGCATTTGAAAAAACCGTAAGGGTTCCGTACCATAAACCTTATTTTTTTTTTATTTGAGTTGATTGAATGAAAGGCTAATTGTCGTTTCTGTTACTAGATCTCGTTCAAACCAATTTTCGGTGAAAGTTTGCATGTCATCATTCTTTTATTTTAGAAGTTACAGGGGGGAGACACACATTTTTCCACTTTTGAAGTGTCTTTCCCGCAAACTATTCAATTTAGAAAAAAATATATTAGCAACCTCAATATTATTTTAGAAGACCTATCCATAGATAACGTATGTATGGGTCTGATGAAAAAAAAAAAAAAAGTTTCATTTCTAAGTACCCCAAAAATTTATTGTTTTTTTTTCTCTTCTTGTGTGAAAATCTCAATGCAGTTCATAGAATACATCTACTTAACAATTTTCAACAGTATAGTTCTAATAGTTTCGGAGAAAAGTGGCTGCGACATATGGACGGACAGACAGACAGACATGACGAATCCGTAAGGTTTCCGTTTTTTGCCACTATTGGTCGTAACCCGCTACGACCAATAGTTGCGGAGCTTTTATTCCTTGAGATTAGCGTTCAACCAAAAAAACAAACAAACCAACATTCTGCGACAACTGTCTGCCTATTACGCATGAGATCATCATTCGACGAATGAACGGACAGTGGAGACTTGGTAATAGGGTCCAGTTGGCATCCTTCCGGTACAAAACTCTAAAAACTAGGGCTAGTTTCCATCCATTCACCTATCTTCTCCAAACTTTAAAACAATCATCAAAAAGTATATAACGCTCGCGTTTACGATTAAAAAAACAATCAGGCAAGTACGGGGCGTATTAAAACTTGGGGTAAGCCGGCATAAGTTTGTAATGGAGTTAGCACAACTACACGACGACGGGGAGCATCACAAATTGCATTATTAGCCTCCGGGGCACTTCTGAGCGAATGTTTGACAAATACTTATGGAATTATGATGTTTCTTTGTCTGTAGTTTAATGTTTTATGGACCTTTTTAAAAAAAAAATCGTATTTAAATAAAAGAACTATCTGTAGTGTATGCGGGTAGCAGTAAAGAGTCAGTCTCACAGACTACAATATAATATAGGGTACATTGATAGCATGGTCTTCATCAGTCTCTCACGAGCCGTACCCACGGGCGCACGTGTTTTGTGTCTCGAATGACGTATATTCATCGGAGTCTATTAAGTGTGTTAATTGGCTCTCAAGTCATAACACTATCTATATGGCATTATCTCTATTTCATTTTAATCATATTTTACATTACACTTTTGTATATAATATTGTCAACTTAATTCGACGATATTATATTCGTATCTCAATAATCTCTTGTTTGCATGTTTTCTTGCAAAGTTTTATATTAATATTCTGGTTAAAATCAACAGTGGCGACCACCAGAAAAACGCCGAGTCAATGAAACCCGACAAGTCCCGGAGAAACGATTCAACTGTCTTGGATCTTGCAACTAAATTAATCAAAAAAGTACAGCGAAGAAGCAGGAAAAAAAAAATATAATAATTTCCACTGAAAGTATAGGCGATTTTTTAAGGTTCCGTAGACAAAATAAAGACACCCTGGTGACTACGCTAATCCTGGCATCAATAGTCTTACAGGTCCTCGAACGTACAGATGTATTGACACTTCAAGTACACTACGACTTGGGACAAGATTTGAACAGAAACATCTGATGAAAAGGCTTCAAAAAAGGTTGCCCTGTTGAGTAGGCAATAAAGAGCTGAAAAAAAATATATAAATAAACGAATACGAACGAATAGAGCGGATTTCACTAATGAAACTGAACGCGATCAGGGGCCTAGCACGAATATTTTTGATGTATAGTAATGGAACATAAAATTTTACTACAATATCTAAGATAATAGCTACAATACTCGTTTTTATTTGAATTAGATACGGTATTCATATTTCTTAATAATATAAATTGTGTTTGCCCATAAAATGAAACCAAAATACTAGTTGTTGTAGTTTTTCACATTCAAAATTGACTTGTGTTAACGTTACTATTCGGCAAAATATTCGTGCTAGGCCCCTTGAACTGCGTTCAAGAGCTGTTAGTGTCAATATTCCATAGAAAATAACGATACTGACAGCTCGTAAACGTGGTTTGTATGTTGATCGCGCTCAGTTTCATTTGTGAAATTCGCCCTAAATATGAATAGGTATAAATATTTGATTCATTTTGAACTCAACTACTAAGCTATTAGCGCTTTCATTACATTGAACGTAAAAACAAAGAGAGAACCCGGTCTCGCACATAATTCTTATAATTGATTTTCCTTTTCCCCCACACCTCACACGTCGGGAGAGTGAATGACATGTGTCTTCACCCGTCTGTCCTCGTTATTATTTCACAGCTCACCGGTTTGCTCCTGTTTACTCTTCTTGTTTGTTCCCTTTAACTTGGAGCAAATGTTTTATCAATGTTTATTGTTGCTAATCGGAGTGCCGGAGAATTAGCGGAGACCATTTTATACATATTAAGCCCAAAATCGAAAGTAGAAAGAAAAGTTTTTAATCCTTTTGTGACATCATTTAAGCATTTGGTAGGTACTATGGCACTCCGGCCCTGGTTCAAGCCATGGTCCGGAGTGAGGAGACATGGGAAGCGGTCACCTCCTTCTGCGAAGCAGTAATGCTAGCTAAAAAGTACTGTGGCACCTAAACTATGAAACCATTAAGCTAGAGACAAACTGGTCCCATGTACGCAACGTATGCAATGCATTATGATATCTGGACTCTTAAATTGATTTTATATAAAAAACTATGCAGTAAAAAACACTTATCGTATGCACCGCAACATATACGATACGATACGATACAAAAGCATTGCATACGTTGCGTACGTAGGACCAGTATGTTTCTCGCTTTATTGTAGCGCCTTATTTTTAAGTTCAAAAATCTGATTTCTCGTACATATGTCATTTGGCATTTGAATATATAATTTGATAAACGTGGTAAAGTCTGGTAAGTCATTCTAGATTTTTTTACTACAGGTTTGTTATCTTCTGTTGCTTGCAAAATGTGTTGTGATCGGGTTAAAAATCAGCAATTTTTTACACAGCACACCGCAAGTGTCGGTTAACGAGAATAGATCCCATGATCTGTTCTCGAAGACCAGCTATAATCTACATACCGAGACTACCGAAACTCCTCCGTGCCTTGGAAAGCACTTTAAGCCATTGGTCTTGACTGTCATTTGTAGATCATTGGCAGTCGTTACGGAGAGTCAAAAGCCAGAAAATTTTACATGTCTTGCCAAGGGATATCGTGTTTCTCAGTGACTAGGTTTTGGAGGTTTCGGAGTAGCTCCATGTAAAATCTCCGCTCAGCGGAATCTGTTTAGACTGGAAGGCGACCCCACATAGTTGAGAAAATGATGGTATAATAGATATCGAAGGTCATCGGAAAACTCGAGACTAGAGATGCCGATGCATTCCACCAGCTTCTATGACAAATCTTTTACTATTCAGGCGGTGCAGGGGTGCCTTGCCTCAAAGAGCTGTCAGCGTAAAAGACGCGGCGACTAGGGCCAGTGCCTGCTGGGGCCGAAAAATATCTTTAGAATCAGGTCTAAACTGTGTTGAAAAACTACTTCTGCGGCTAATGCCGCTTTCAGAAGAAATCTTTTACGCTTTCATAAAGTGGTGCTTAATTTTAGTTAGGTAAATTCGGTAGCTCCATTGTCATATTAAATTTTGTGTGCCACTGAAGATTTACTGAATTGTGAATAATTATTATTGTTACAGATCTAACAAGCCCCGGTTTCTGAAAAGAATTTGAAGTTTAGAACTTGATAATCTCTACTTTTAAATTCATCAAGTTCTCAACTATAAACTCTCAATTCAGTAACCGACGAAAAGACGCTATCATACAATCTCTTCCACCAATATACAGAATCATCGAAAACGTTTCTTTTCTCAGAAAAATAAAAACATGTCCATTTTAATAACATTTCGAAATAAAAACATTATAGAACTTCCGAATCACACCACATTTCACTCGACGCCAGATATCAGGCTCCTAAATCCGGCTAAAAAGAAAATAAACACGGTTAAAAGCTTCGTATACCGAGCGCGAATCCGGCAAACACAGAAGGGCGGCGCGGCGTACGGCCGTGGCCGTCCCGCTGGTACAGTCAGCAAGAAAAATAGCTAAGCAATACTGGGGCCAAGTTAATAAGAACCATATGACAATATTGTTATTCTATACAGCAAAAATGTGAAATCGTAGCTGATTTGGACAAAAATGTGGCATTGTCAGTGTACTAGACAAGACTCAACTGCCAAGGTAGCAGAATTTATTAGGAGGTGTCACCGCGGCCACGGAACGCCAAGCGTACTGGAGGAACACGGGTTTTAGTCAGTAAGAGTCTCACACTTCCTTCCACCAAGGGCAGAAGGTGTAAAATTTGATGAGAATTCATTCATTAAAAAAAAGACAAGACCCAGAGCCCTATAGTGCTCTTCTGCAAACATCTCACAGTTTAAATGATCTTCTGTATTGACAAAAGTGGTATTTAAATAAAAAAACAACGAGTTTCACTCCGGGAGTGCCGGCAGAAGTGAAAACTTGGATACGTGCTTCTCTCCCTCTCTCGTCTTACGAATTTTCGTCTTACGGTCACGTGTCCTGACGGGTCACGTGTCTTGACAGGAGTTTAACATTTTTACCCATCACAAAGAAAGTGCACAACGCCGCTAAAGAAGTTTAAACTTTAAAAATATTTATTTCTTTTTTGGTTTGATCTTGACTCTAGTGTAGGTCAGAAATGACAGGGACAAATAAAGTTTTGTAAATATATTATGAACTCTTAGCATAATACATAGTTCTAGCTCATCATTTTTTTAGAACATGTATCACTACATAGTATAAAACAAAGTCGCTTCCGCTGTTTGTCTGTCCCAATGTTTAGATCTTTAAAACTCCGCAACGGATTTTGATGCGGGTTTTTTAATAGACAGAGTGGTTCTTGAGGAAGGTTTTAGTATATATTTTCCACCCATGTGAGGCCGGGGCGTTAGAAAACTGAAATTACCATAATTAATAAATAAAAAAAAACTTAACTAAACTGTATACGTAACGTAGTAGTATGTTGATGTGTAAGATAAATCACCTTGAATTAAGTGTCACAAGACTATGGCGTACCAAGTTTATATTATAATTATGTTGAAGATTATTGGTATGTATAATTCGTTGGCAATCCCTAAATGAATAAATACATGGCATGTCTCTTTACACCTGGTGTTGACTGTACCTACCCTGTCCGAGTACCCGTGTGTCCGGGGTGGGGTGTCGGACGGCCGCTGTCCGGCCACGGACCGCAGTTACGAAAACTTCTGCTGAATTTAAGGTGTTCAGGTGAAAGTGCCTGTTTTGCGCTGCAGGTGACGCTTAAAATTCACTTTGAATTTATTTTTGTAGCTTTTGGTTTTTAGGAAACATAACAATGTACTTATGTTTTTAAAAGAAAACGAAATTATTTGGTAAAGCTTTTTTTACCGTTTTTGTCAGCCCACCTAAAACTGGGTTTCGTTCAATAGAGTAATAAGTGTGAGTTGAGTTGGTGTTGGTTGGTGTTGGTTGAGTTGTGTTGTTATTGTGAGTGAGTTTTGTGTAAGTTCATTGTTAGAGTTCCTTACACGATGAATTATCAACGGTACCCTTTTACTAATCCTGCACTGACCCTCCATCGTCTGTCTGTTAGCGGGGTACATCTCAAGAACATCAGGGTACATCTCATATCAGGAACCAGTTGATTTTTATATTCTTTTTGCCACAAAAACAATAAACAGAAAAATAGAAAGGGTATATGTATGTCACCAGTTAATATCTGTTCGCAATATATCGAGAATTTACTCAATGTAAGATTGTGAACGGATTAATTTAAATACAATAAAATCCATCAAAACTTCAATAGTTTCCAATTTCCCCGTCTTTTACATATAAAAAACTGAGTTCACAATTTCAGTCAATATTATTAAATTTCAGCGTTTGTGACAACCCGGTTGCACATACGGGTGTACATACATACGTTACGGGTTTTGCAACCGTGCAAAAAACGTGATTTTTGTTTCTTGTTGTGCGAGTCCAACTCGCACTTGTTATATCGTCCAGGATCCCACTAGGTACATCTATTCTAAACTAATATATAAGCTGAAGAGTTTGTTCGTTTGCCTGAACGCGCTAATCTTAGGAACTACTGGTCCGATTTGAAATTTTTTTTAGTGTTATATAGCCCAATTATCGAGGAAGGCTATAGGCTATAGGCGGAGCAGACAAAGTTGGGCGGGTCAACTAGTTTTTACTATAAAAAAAAACTTTATTTTCAGACTACTTTGGTCCATAGATATATTACCTTACAAAATAACATATATATATTAATAAAACAGATTGTGTTAGGAGATAGTAACTTAAAACCTACTGCTACCCCAAACAGATCGGCTCCGCTCAAATCCTATCTTTCAAAGTACTACCACTTAGGTAAACCCTTTTACCGATATTAGTTTCGAAAACCAATCGGGGTTAATAAACCGACACCAACCAGTTATGTTTCCTCTGACGATTGGAAACTTCGCTTTCCATTTTGGCAAAGTAAACCGTTGCTTGATTTATACCTCCTATTTGACGTTTTGACCCGTTTATAAAATACTAGTTGTCCCGCGCAACTTCGTCTGCTCCACTCTTGTTGGTCTTAGCATGATGATAAATAGCCTATAGCCTTCCTTGATAAATGGGCTATCTAACACTGAAAGAATTTTCAGATTGGACCAGTAGTTTCTAAGATTAGCGCGTTCAAGAAAACAAACAAACTCTTCAGCTTTATATATTAGTATTGATAACTTGCGTTAACTACATTTGTATATTAATATACGTAAAAATTTACGGATTCGTCGTTTTGGCGACGCTTGGGGGAGGCCTATGTCCAGCAGTGGACGTCTTTCGGCTGATATGATGAAGATCTATACGTAAATTTTAAGTCGTGCTGAGAAGTCTAGTTTGGACTTCATAAATAAAAATATTGTCGTAACACATTTTTCTTAGTAATTTAACTTTATTTTGCTTTTTGAAAAAAAACGTGAAATGTTTCACACTCGTACTTAATAATAATAATATTGTGAAAAATACGAGTATGAAACGTTTCACTTTTTTTTTTCAAATATACATGTGTACTGTAAAATTAAATAACAAATTTGATAAGTAACTTAAATAATAATTAACTATTCATAACCAAACCGAGCTTCATTCGAAGAGTTTTATTTACTAAAAGCGTAACAAAATCTACAAGCATTCATTTAGAAATACATAACGATCTCAATTTAGAGAATGCACTACAGAAAGAAAAGTATTTATTGTCACAAAACGACCATGCTTATCTATATACTTATCTATACTAAAATATAAAGCTGAAGAGTTTGTTTGTTTGTTTACTTGAACGCGCTAATCTCAGGAACTACTGGTCCGATTTGAAAAATTATTTCAGTGTTAGATAGCCCATTTATCGAGAAAGGCTCTATAGCCTATGCTATATATCATCACGCTAAGACCAATAGGAGCGGAGCAGTAATGAAAATTGTGACGCAGACGGTTGCGCGGGTCAATTAGTCTATACTAATCTATACTTGTATATAAAGCTGAAGAGTTTGTTTGTTTACTTGAACGCGCTATTCTCAGGAAGTACTGGTCCGATTTGAAAAATTCGTTCAGTGTTAGATAGCCCATTTATCGAGCAAGGCTATAGGCTATATATTATCACGATAAGACCAATAGGAGCGGAGCAGTAAGAAAAATTGTGACGCAAACGAAGTTGCGTGGGTCAACTAGTAATGAATAAAGCTGAAGAGTTTGTTTTTTTGTTTACTTGAACGCGCCAATCTCAGGAATTACTGGTCCGATTTGAAACATTATTTCAGTGTTAGATAGCCCATCTATCGAGGAAGGCTATAGGCTATATAACATCACGCTCAGACCAATAGGAGCGGAGCAGTAATGAAAATTGTGACGCAGACGAAGCTGCGCGGGTCAACTAGTAAAATTATAAACCTAAATAAATCCCCTAATCGAAACTATGAATAAATACCTAAGGCTGTGTAATAATATTATTTCTAAACAAGTAAACTCAAACTGTGCGACAACAATTAGTTGCCTCACCCCACTCCGCTTAAACTTACAAACGGGTGAAAAGTTCTTTGTTCTGCGAATCTATTGTGTCGTGTCCGCAAATGTTTTGAATTGCAGGGTTAAGTCGTCCGAAGTGAAATAAAGTGATGGTAAGTAAATACCTATTTACAAAAATTGGGAAACTTTCACATTTATAATAATACTAGTAAACCCCCGCAACTTCGTCTGCGTCACAATTTACCTTACCGAGGGTTCTGTACAAAGTAGCTGCAAACTACTTTAAATAAAAATGTTATTTATGATTAAATTACAAATGTAAAGTTTTCAGAATTTTTTACTGTAATTGTAGTATAAGACGGTATTGAGGAGCTTGTGGCTAAATAATAACAGGCGCACGGGTTCCAGGTTAAGTAACCTTGCCTAGGTTGGTCTGTGGATGGGTGACCATCTTAACATACCGAGTTTCCTCCGTGCCTCGGAAAGTACGTTAAGCCGTTGATCTGCCGTGTTACCCAGTTAATGGGTTGTGGAGGTCTGGTAGGCAGCCGCTCCTCGTAAAATACTGGTATTCAGTTAAATCCGGCTTGACAGGAAGCTGACCCCGATATAGTTGGGAAAAGGCTAGGTAGATGATAATGTAGTATAAGACGGTATTACTCACTACATTCCGTGGTTCTAGGTCAACGGGAACTACCATTATAGGATTTCGATCCAAAACCTATAGGGTACTTCCGGTTGACCTAGAATTGTTAATTTTGGTTAAAAACAAGGTCTTACATCATAAGTAAAGGGAAAATTGCGAAACATAAGGTAAATTGAAAAATAAGGTAAATTTTGGTACTAACAAGTTTTCGCGAAAATCTAAATTTGTCCATATGTTTTTATTGTGTTGACTCACGACCTTGATTTTTATACACCTGATAGGGACTATAGATTTCAATATCTGGTATAAATTTCAATTTACTAGGTCCGCCCATTCCTGAGAAAATAGGTGGTGACACACAAACAGACAGAAGGACAAGAGAGTGATCCTATAAGGGTTCCTGTTTGACCTTTGGAAGTACGAAACCCTAAAAATATCTCTTTTATACTCTAGACACATAATCCTCGATTCAAAAATGTCGAATTAAACTTCGAACGAACTTCAACATATTTGAGAAGGCTCGTAACTCGTAAGTCATCAGTCTGGTGGATCGCGGAGACAGCAGCGTCCGTGCCAGATGTGGCACAGCGAGTTGGCAAGTTCTGATTTATTGCCACATCCAGCAGATGCGCTACTATTGATTAGTGTAGGCTGGAGATGAGAAATAGGGGTGAATTAGAACTTGGTGGTGGAATTAATTGGTGAAATTGGCAGAAGTACGATTGGTGCAAATAAACGTGTTTAATGTAATATTTGATTGATGAACCGTAAATATAAACTGGTCAAGTGCGAGTCAGACTCGTGTATTAAGGCGGAATCCTTTTCGATTTTTTGTTACTAGACTTCTTGTAGATTTCCCTGTAACTGATAATGGACTACTATATCTGCTTTTTTATATTTTAGACACCGTAGTTTCGAAGATCAGGGGATGTTATTTGTGATTAAATTACAAATGTAAAGTTTTCAGAATTTTTACTATAATTGTAGTATAAGACAGTACTGAGGACCTCATGGCTAAATAATAACAGCCGCACGGGTCGATCTTTAAGGTTAAGCAACGCTTGCCAAGGTTGGTCTGTGGATGGGTGACCATCTTTTTATACCGAGTTTCCTCCGTGCCTCGGAAAGCACGTTAAGCCGTTGGTCCTGGCTGTCATTGTAGATCTTTGGCAGTCGTTACGGATTGTCAGAAGCCAGTAAATCTGACTCCAGTCTTGCGAAGATCAAAGTCAAAGTCAAAGTCAAAACGTTTATTCCAATTAGGCCATTAAACGGCACTTTTGAACGTCATTCACATTTCAAATATATAAAAGTTCTGAAGTGACTCTACTGTTAGATGTACCGTGTTACCCAGTTAATGGGTTGTGGAGGTCTGGTAGGCAGCCGCTCCACGTAAAACACTGGTATTCAGCTGAATCCGGTTTGACTGGAAGCCGACCCCAATATAGTTGGGAAAAGGCTAGGCAGATGATGAGTTTCGGAGATTAGGGGGGAATGGTAATTTTTCGTTAAATTTCTTGAATAACTTCAAAACTGCTTAATTTAATACCACGAAAAAATGTTTAAAACCCTCACAATAAGCCCTTTCATTTTATATGTCACACGGTACAGTCTGAAAACCTTTTTTGTAATTTGATTTATGAAAAAAAAATCGGTTGATTTTTTATTGAAAATTATAAAAGTATTTTGTTAAAAATTAAAAGTTTTCCTTTAGTTTGCCATGTGTATTACTTCCCAGAATTAAATCCTTATTAGCTACATTTTCAGATGGTGTAATGATATAGAGTGTCTTTTTTAATCAAGGGGTTCGATTCCTATTTCCTGGGTAGGTAGGAATAACGATTTTTCAAAAATCCAATGATGCCTTTTTACTTTTCATCGAAATCGGACTCGAGACTCCTTCCAGCGTTTTTCGATATCTATGTCTATATACTAATATATAAAGCTGAAGAGTTTGTTTGTTTGATTGTTTGTTTACTTTAACGCGCTAATCTCAGGAACTACTGGTGCGATTTGAAAAATTTATAAGTGTTAGATAGTACATTTATTGAGGAAAGCTATAGGCTATATATATCATCAGGCCAACACTAATAGGAGCGGAGCATTCATGAAAAATGTGACGCAGACGAAGTTGCGCGGGTTAACTAGTTTCTCATAGTTTCGAATTTGGCCATGAATTAATAAGGCACACTAAAACTCATCCTGTATAGTAAGACGTTACGGCCCAAACTTTGCACATATTTACAACTACATGTCGACAAAATATCCTGCTTCCTTTCATTTATCTTCTCCGTAACGTATATAAATGATTCGACCGGCACTTGACACATGAATTCCGGCGGGCCTGCTTGACCCCGTCAGTATGCGGATCCGTATCTGATTTACATGTCGACGCCATGTCTTCCTGGTACCACGGCTGGAAGATAAGAAATAAGGCTTATAATGTGTCGTAGGTATAATGTGTCTTTTTATGGATAAGGCGAGATTAAAAACGTGTTTTTAAGCGAGAAAAAATCATGTTATCGGGATACCGGCAATTGTTCTAAAAATTTGTGCGCCTGAGTTGTCTCCGATCTTGACACGCCTATTTCGCCTTTTGTTTGAGACTGGAAAAGTGCCGAAGGCTTGGAAGCAAGCTAACGTGCAACCCGTGCCCAAGAAATCCTTCTTGGGCACGGGTTGCACGTTAGCTTGACTATCCAGTCGAGCTGACCCGTCGAATTATAGACCCATCTCGGTAACGTCCATACTCTGTAAGACTATGGAACGCGTGCTGAATCATAAGTTCCTGGCGTATCTAGAAGCGAATGATATCCTTAGTGACCGACAATACGGGTGCCGCCGAAATCGGTCAACTGGAGATCTTCTAGCGTATGCCATTCACATCTGGAGTGAAGCCATAGAGAAGCACGGGGAGGCACTGGCGGTCTCCCTTGACATCTCGAAGGCCTTCGACAGGGTCTGGCACGATAGCCTTATTAGTAAGCTTCCTTCCTTCGGTCTGCCCGCCGGTCGGATCGGTCTATCCGAGTGGTCATAGATGGCTGCTCGTCTGGACTGCTGGATATTAATGCCGGGGTTCCTCAGGGTTCGGTGCTTTCGGCAACACTGTTCTTGCTGCATATTAATGATCTGCTTAAACCCGGTACCTTTGGGTATGCAGACGACAGCACTGTTGCTGAGAGATACGAGTACGATGCACGAGCTGGTGGCCCGTTTCATCATCGGACCACAAGACGAACGGCGATGCGCCACCGGTACATGGTGGACATCCCTCCCACCTACGTGCACAAAACGTTTTGGGAACACATTCATAATTCAGGTACTGCAGTGCTTCTGAAATGTTTGCAGCAGCTTCCATCGATGATTATTTCGCCATCATCAGGAAGAGAACCGCATCGATGATGAGCAGGGTCCGTGGTAGCACCAACACTGTCCTCAGAACGTTAGCGTGCAAAATAAACGGTCCGTTTACTGTTTACTGGGCGAGTGTTCACTTACTCAGAAACAGGAAATAGACTAGTATGTGTCCTCGTACCTATTCTGTCCTAGTACCTAGTATGTCTAACAAATTACTAACACCCTGTTATTAATATTTTTTATGTGTTCTACTAACAACCTTACTAACGTTTCATTTGTTAAAAATGTATGGACGTATGTCTGAATTAAAGATATATTATTATTATTATTATATTATATGTATAATGCGTACAGCTAAGGAGTGGAATTCCCTGCCGGAGTCTGTGTTTTCCGATAGCTACAACCTGAGAGTCTTTAAGTCAAGAGTGAATAGGTTACTTCTAGGCAAGCGTGCTCCATCTTCGACCACATCATCGCTTACCATCAGGTGAGATGGTGTTCAAGCGCGTGCCTATCAATAGTTGTTTGCTTGAACGCGCTAATCTCAGGAACTACTGGTCCGATTTGAAAAAATATTTCAGTGTTATAGCCCGTCTATCGAGGAAGGCTATAGGCTTAGGCATATGTCATGCAAAAATCAATAGGAGCGGAGCAAACGAAGTTGCGCGGATCAACTAGTTCCAATATAATATAAGAATCTCGTGTCACGGTTTTCGTTCTCCGAAATTACTGCTGGACCGATTTTTATGAGATTTTTTTTGTCTTTATTTAGTAGGTCTGAAAATAGGTCGTAGGCAATTTTTTTCTTAATATGGCAAAACAACAATTGCCGGATCAGCTAGTTATCCATATTTATTAATTTTCCTGATTGGTTTTCTTTTGAAATTAATTCGTTCATTTCGGTTTACAGGTTTCCTTTGTAAGGTTTTCGCTGGAAAAGTGAAGCTTTTTTTTACTAGCTATTTCTTCAGTTTCTCTTTAAAATAGTAATCAGAAAAGGACCAATTTCACTAATCTTTAAACGACGTTTGTATTCGCGTCTCACATAATCTGTCAAGAAGCCTCAACTTCCATACCTATTTGACAGATTGCGACTGACATGCAAATACGAACGTTGCAGTTGCTTAAAAATTTGTAGAATTGAAAACTCAATTATTTGATCCTAATACATGTGCATTCAATCATTTACAGCAGTGTAATTAGTCTAGTCAACAAGTGCTTTTTCGTTCAATTTTTTTTGCAATCTCGGAAAAATATGAATTAGGTGTCATTCGATTTGGAAGAGCATGTAGATGATTTTTGAAAAAAAAAAAAAATAACGATCGAAAGAATTGCAAAGTTATAAACAATTTACCTACTGAAAAAAAAGGGTTAATTTTTTCAAATAACTCAAAATCCGATGAAGATTTTGGAAATTTAAAATAAGATTCAAAAATAAGTCTTCACTCCCGGTACTGTACGAACAAATTTTATAACCTTTCCAGAGGGGAGGGATTTAACTCCATCATTGGTTAACTGTGAAGTGCCTTGTTTGACCAATGCAGTGAACGCCTGGAAAGTGGCTTGCCCGATAAACCATTCTGCCAAAGACAATGGGACGAGCCGCTCTGCAGATTGGTACGGAATAACATCATAAATACGACCACCAATACTGCGGAGCGTGCCCACCTGCTGGCTGTGGGTGAATGGGAGTCGTGTCTTTGGCTACAGGCACTACCGTCACCCAACATAGGTACTTTGCTGAGTGACTGTACTTTCCGGATCGCTACGTGTCTGCGTCTGGGTGCTCTTAGCGGAGCTCCACATCGGTGTCAATGCGGTGAAGCAGTCGACCGCCTCGGACACCATGGCCTGCCTTGCAGTAGGAGCGCTGGTCGATTAGCACGGCACGCCAGCATTAATGACATTATCCGTCAGGCTCTTGTCACCCCCGGGGTGCCAGCTGTTTTAGAACCCAACGGCTTGGCACGCGACGATGGAAAAAGGCCAGATGGGATGACCATAATGCCTTGGAAGATGGGAAGGCCTTTGTTGTGGGATGCAACATGTGTCGACACCCTTGCGCCATCCCATCTTCATAGCACGGTGGGCTGTGCTGGGGCGGCTGCTGCAGGTGCATAAAACCTCAAACGGCGTAAATATAACAACTTAATTGGAAGTTACATGTTTGAGCCGTTTGGCGTTGAAACACTAGGCCCATGGGGTCTGAGTGCGCATCGAGTCTTTCGGGACATTAGCAAACAACTTGTCGACTGTTCGCGTGACCAGAGGGCTGGGCTTTTTTTCGGCCAAAGAATCAGCATTGCGATTCAACGCGGCAATGCTGCCAGTGTTCTGGGAACTTTTGCCATTGACAGCGATGTGGATTATTTTTTTGATGCCGAATGATTAATTATGTTTTTACACGCGTTTAAAAAAAAAAAAACCAAAATTAAATCAAATCTAAATCTGTCTGTTTTGTGCGAGTCCCAAATAAACATTTTTCTTTCTTTTTCTTTCTTTCTTTCGTTTGTACATAATTTCGTGTTAATTAGTGTATATAGTTAGTTAAGTATTTATTATAGCAGCTGTAAAAATCTATAAGTTAAAAATTCAATAAATTACATTAAATTACTCTCCCAGAGGGGTGAAAATACCACAGAAAACGACTCTGGCTTTCGCAAACCACGCCCGCTTCGGCCACTTTAACAATAAAATTGATTTTAACAAATTAATTATCAAAATTAAGAAAGGTGTAATAAGTACCTAAGTAAGATCAAAATATTCTGTATTTTACCAAATAGTAGCTGTGTAAAGTTTTGTAAAAAGAAACAAAACATGGATTTGGAACACAAAAATCACGTTTTTTCGACTCATAATCGACAACACAGCAGTCAGGTACCAGGATTACATAAAAACAAGCAGCTTGCATGTAATTGTTCGCTGGTATCGATACAGCATCGAAGCGGCACAGCAAACAATAGCGCTTTGTACCTAAATTGGAAACACAAAACGTGACACCACACTACGTGTTTTCATTGAGATTTTATTATTTTCATATTTCCCTAGTATACATTGTATGTTGACAGAAACAAAAACTGATTCAATAAACAATGTTACGGAATTTAATTCGAATTTCCAATTTAATGTTTATGTTTTCCTAACAACAGACGAGTATTTAGGCGTAAATTTTCCGAATTCGTCGTCGTTCGTCGTTCTTTTAAATATTATTGGTTCAGAGAAAACGTGGTATAGGCTAGATACTGTTTTTTGCAAAAATCTTATTGTATTAGCGTGAGTGTAGGCGCGGGCAAAAGCCAGTTCAAAAATAATGAGAACAAGATAAGCACGAAGCAAAAAAAAAGTGAAACTCCAAAACAATGTGAAGATTTTAGACAAGGAATATCTATTACGAGGCTTTTCAGATTATTCAGAAGTTTTTTGAATCTATACAAAGCTATAATATATAAAGCTAATGAGTTTGTTTGTTAGTTTTCTTGCTTGAACGCGTTAATCTCAGGAACAACTGGTCCGATTTGAAAAAATATTCCAGTGTTAGGTAGCTCATTTATCGAGGAAGGCTATATATCATCACGCTAAGACCAATAAGAGCGGAGCAGGTGAAGTTGCGCGGGTCAACTAATATTTAGTAAACGATCAAGTGATCTGAAAAATATATTCTCTTTATTGTATTGAATGTCAAGCAGTTTCTTCGAAACTTTTAAAATCGAGACGGGATATCGCGTTACAAGAGATTTTTCCAACATATAGTCGGAAAAATCTCTTGTAATGCGATATAATATCAATCTATTGACAATTCGGGTACTCGCAGCTATCATAAGATGTTTATTAACATCGTGTGCGAGTCTGACTCGCCGTACCATACACTTTATTTTTTATTAATCTTTGTTACAGTGGCAATAGAAATACACAATCTATGAAAATTTCAACTGTCTACCTATTACGGTTCTTGAGATACAGCCCGCTGACAGACAAACGAACTGACGGACGGACAGTACAGTCGTAGTAATAGGGTTCCATTGGTTACCCTTTGGGTACAGAACCCTTAAAAGGAAAGCCACGCTAAACTACGTCAATTTATTTGACACCCCAAACTGCGTCAGCGTCATATTTGTCATGAATTTTACCGCTCCTATTGGTCGTAGCGTGATGTTATACATACATCCTATAACCTTTCTCGATAAATAACTAAACAACTAACCTATGCAACACTAAAAGATTTTTTCAATTCGAACCAGAAGTTCCTTCGTTTAGCGATTTCAACCTAACAATCAAACAAACTATTCAGCATTATAATATTAGTGAAGACTCTACACTTATATTATAAAGCTGAATAGTTTGAATACACCAGAATATATATAGTATAGATTTCTCGAAACCTTCGTTATTTACGCCACAACTAGAGACCTAACCTCTAAACCAACTTGGAATCACGACACTACCCGCAATCTTGTAGACGATCAGATAGAAACGTGCCTGTCTCAGAACCTGGCTTTGGAAGCAGTCACAATAAACAATGAACACAAACAAGCATTCCATCCCGCTGTTTATATTTATAAATAGGAATAGATGTGTTTCGAAGATGCCTGAACGAATAATATTGATACAGGTTTAATGGAATGCAACAAGCGGATGCATCTTGTGGACTGTATCACCAAGTAATGGGGGTACAGAAGTTCGGCAGAGTTATGAATATAAAATGTGGAGAGGGAGAGAGAGGCCAAAGAATAAATGGATGAATTGAGGGAGGAACGATAATGTAATCTATAGATAAAGATCTATTATCTCCATTTTTTCCAAAATTTGGTAATTTTTCGTCTAATTTCTTGAATAACTTTAAAACTGTTTATTTAAAAAATATTAAATAAATATAATTACAACCATTACAGTAAGCCAAACGGCTTACTGTAATGGTTGTAATTATATTAAATAATTTATTGTGTAATTACATTTGATATGTCACCCAAAATTGTGCAAAAACTTTTATTTAATTTTCTATTTTGACCCCGATACTTAAAATTTAATAATTTACGTAAAACGTTCGTGTTTGGGTTTCAGAAGTCCATATGTGTTCTAAATTTCACCAGAATCGGTTCAGTTGATCCGGAGAAAACTTGCTGTGACAGACGGACAGACAGACACCCGAGTGATCGAGGCTTCTGATTTTTGTTCGGAACCCTAAAAAAAGAGTCAGTGTAGCGTGATGACTAGCGGGACAGAATGGAGAAAAAAAACGTGTTGGACCCCAAGCAACGAGATAAAAGCAGGAAGATAGAGATGATCAGCTAACCTTTTCCCGACTACGTTGGACTCGGCTCCCAGTCAAAACCTTTTCTTCTATCCGTTCTTCCAAAGACAATAGCTTATTCACTGTAAATTTTGAATCTGATATGCATCAACTTAGTAGCAAAAAGGGCATAAAATTTGGCGACTTTACCTTCAAATATCTCGGCAACGTAACACTTTAGGGCACCACCACCAAACTTTTTTTTTCGTTTTAGTGACCTCTATCCATAGATGCATGTGAGATAGTACACCGCAACTTTGAAAATGGCGGTGGGTTGGCTATGCCAGCTCGCAAAGAAAAAAATTCGAACACTTTTGCAAATCAATTTAAATTAATTCACGGTACGAAACATTAGTTAGACTATTTACCTAGGTGTTAATAGTAACTTTTCCACTCCAACACAATCCGCCACTCCTATTCTTAACTTCCAAAGAACTCCAACCTTTTCATCCGTATAAATAATATATTGGTAATCCGAAGTATTCCGGAGTTAGCTAAAACTCTCAAAGAGTCCCCGGCTCTAATTAATTGGGACTATTTATACATCCGATGGCGCGCGAGTTCGTACGAACTTCCTATCGATGTTGGAGATCGGTTTGGCAAACTTTTGTCAATAGGTTTGCAGTTTTCGGTGTTTCTGTGTTGAAAAGAAAAGTTTTTTTTTTGTTTTTAGGTTACATTGTGTGAAGACATTTTTGAAGTGGTAACGTCTTATAAACCTACCTTTGTGCTCTTCTCACTGTTTAAAATTTTCTTTTTTTTAGGTATATTGTGTGTACATAAATAAATAAATAAATCAATGAACGCTGGCTGTGCGCACGATAAAGTGTCACGTTCCGCAAGCGAGAGCGCGATACAAGCGATAGAGAGGCACGATCGGCCTAAGCTATGAACTTATTTGTCAAGAATTCCATTGTTTTCTTATGACGTTTTCACGTAAAATTTTCGTCCATAAACCGACTTTAAAGACAACTAAGTTTATTATTTAAAACCTTATTTTTCAGAGACTTCACTCCCATGCCATAATGTAACGTTTTTACTTTCTATCTTGTATTGTTTTTCTTCTTCTACCTGGCGTTAATCCCGGCTATTGCCAGGGTCCGCCTTCCTACTTAGCTTCCTCCACTTTGCCCGATCTTGAACATCCTTCTCAGTTAGGCCATTGGCTCTCAGGTCGGACTTAACGACGTCCAACCAGCGCTTGCGAGGGCGACCACGGGACCTAGCCCCAAGGACAGCCATATTCATGCATCCCCGACCAACGTACTCCATAGGGCGGCGCATGATGTGGCCATACCATCGCAGACGACACTCTTGCAGTTTTTCCCCCACGTCACGGACACCAAGACTACCTCTGATGAAAGAGTTGCGTATGCGATCGGATCACGTTACGCCACTCATTCACCTCAGCATCTCCATCTCCGTGACGCGAAGCACTTTTTGTTGGCCAGCACTAAGCAGACACACCCAGGAGGTGTGTCTGCTTAGTGCTGGCCAACATTCACCGCCGTACAGTAGGACAGGCCGTATGATGCATTTATATATCTGCCCCTTGAGCTTCGGAGGAATTTTGCGGTCGCATACAACGCCCGTTACCTCGCGCCACTTCGCCCAAGCCGCGCCTATACGTGCTTGGACATCGTCGTCCACGTTGCCAGACTCGTGCAGCACGGATCCAAGGTACCTGAACGTATCGGACTTTCTGATCAGGTCCGAACCTATTCGGATGAACCTATTTGAATCCGTGCCGCCACAGGACATGTACTCAGTCTTCGCCACATTTAGTCTCAGACCACCGTTTTCAAGCGTGTCCTTCCAAATGTTGACTTTGCGCTCAAGATGGGCTTTGTTCTGATTAACGAGGACGATGTCATCGGCATACATCATTAGCCATGGGGGCTTATCTTGGATGTTTGCCGTAACTACATCGAGCACTACGTTAAACAAGAACGGGCTAAGAGCCGAGCCTTGGTGAACGCCAACAGATATTGGGAAGCCATTCGATTCGCCAACAGCAGTCTGGACAGAGGACACGGAATCGCGGTACATGTCTCTGATAATGTCAATATAGGCCTCGGGAACGCCCTTGAAGCGCAGTGCCCACCAGATGGACTGCCGAGGTATACAGTCGAAGGCCTTCTGCAGGTCTAAAAAGGCCATATGCAAAGCTCTCCTTCTCTCTCTGTAAGCCTCAGCCAGATTCCGTAAGGCGAATACTGCGTCCATGGTGCTGTTACCCGCCCGGAAGCCATATTGACACTCAGAGACAGTACACTCGCTACGGAGCCGTGTGTCAATGATGTGCTCGAAGAGCTTCATGGTGTGGCACATGATCTTGATACCGCGGTAGCTGTGCATTGGAGTGGAGAGTGGGTAGCTGAACGTAAAAATTAACGCTCCGTTTTAAAATATATTTTAAAAATACTGTTAGTGTGAAAAACTGTATAAAAATAAGTGCATCGATAAAACATGAAACAATAACTGAGTGGCAGTGTTTTCAACGAGTTTTATGTACAAACTATGAAGTTAAGTTAGTGAATCTTGATTTTGCCCCAAAAACATTCACAACAAAAACAATAACAAAGTGTCAATCTGGAAGAAACAACTTCTAATACCACAATGAAACATTCTGTGATCCAATAATTACCTAATAACAAGTGCAAAAAATAAAATAAAAAACAATATCAACAAAGGAAAAGTGCAAAAGTGACTCACTTTGAATTTGAACTTCAACCGTTCTAACGCCGACAAAAAAAAAATACGATTTTGAACCTTAACATCACAATTCGACAAAGAAATTGTGTAAGCCGCAATTACTCAACAAATTCACTCCTTGATTATATGTACAGATGGCCTAGTAGTGAGTGCAGTCTACTTTTGGTCAAATAAAACTGCGTTGCTCAAAAAGTCGCAGGTTCAAATCTCAGTACCGACTACCACTTTTTGAGAGTTCCAAAAAGCCATTTATAATAATTACTTAAAAACATTAGAAACGAAATGTCTTCAAGCAATAGCCGTAAAGTATCACTTGTAATATGTCATAAATGTAAGAAGAAGGTAGGCATTAAAAATACGGCACTCTGCTCTGCCTGTGATAACAGATACGAACTTGATTGCGATGGTTATCCAGAGCACACATATCGGCTCATGGACACAGAAGCAAAACAGAAATGGAGGTGTAAAATGTGTATCAAAACCAAAAAGTATGCTAAAACCGACTCATCAGGCATCACATTCAGGAACAAGAAAACGGTTTTGAAGACGCCATCTCCTAAGGAACGGGTACTAAATATAAAATCAAACAGCACAATGATATCAGACTCCCAGATACTTACTGACGGAGAAACGTCTGACGAATCATTTATAACACCCAACGGATTACAATCAAGGAGTGTTGACACAACTCTAAATGATGTGTTCTCTAACTCTGAAATGAAAGAAACGATCGATCAACTCACTCTTAAACTGCAAAGTACGGAAAACGAATTGGAGAATGTATTGTTAGAAAACACCGATCTACATAAGCACATTGACAAATTATCTGCGGAAATCAACACTCTAAAATCCCTGTGCCAATCTTCTTCCTTATTTCGGGTTACAAACCGGGTTCAAGTACAAAGAAACAGAGACAAGATCAATCCCAGCAAAACAATTTGAATTCTTTGCCGTCCTCTCCATCGTCAAACTTACTGAAAACTGAAGTCAATGACCTTATACTTCGCCTAGAACGAGAAATATCTGAATTACAAAAGAAATTACAGATTGCAGAGCAGGAGATTGCATTACTGACAGAGCGTATTCATTCCTGTGAAAATGTGCAACTGCAAAACTGCGAAACTGCGGCACACGTGAGTAATTTTGCTAATGAAAATGAAACAGGCGTATCACATAAAAATAAACTTTATATTATCAGCAGCAACTGCACAAGGGGGACTCTGCCCTTAATCGAAGAAGTTTTCTCCAAAAACTTTGAGTATTGTCATTATTTAGTACCTAACGTCACTTCAAAAGATTTCTTAAAGACCATTCAACATAAATTAAAAGACTTCTCTATATACGACTACTGCCTGATCTTCATTGGAGAAAGGGATCTACAAAATGGTGATTACCCAAATATACTATACAATCTAAACTGCTCGCTGAAATATATAACCCAGACTAATATTGTTATCTGCACCCCGATCTACGTAAAAGGTGCTTTGATACACAACTACAAAGTGGAGCTATTCAATAACCTCCTCTTATCAGACATAAGAAATAACGAATACGCATATTTCTTCGAAAGCAATGCTACCCTATCGCATGAAATGTTTTCCTACAATACGGGGAAAATAAATAAAAACGGTTGGAGAAATATATTTGGCCAGATTATGTCCAGGATAAAACTTGACTACAAAGTTTTCGGCTCACAAGAAGTTTTGCTAATCACACAAAATTATCCGATGAACTCTCCTAATATAGATTCCTCAGAAATCAATGATTTTTTTCGTATATAACAATTTAAACATCCTTCATCAGAATATTGCTGGATTATTAAATAAATCTGATATGCTTAGTGTACACATTCAAGATCTATCTCAACAGAAAAGAGACATAGATATCATCTGTATCACAGAACATTTTATTATGGCCGGACATGAAAAATTATTGAACATTTCCAGCTACAAATTGGGAGCAATTTATGCAAGGCGATCGCAGAAACGAGGAGGGGCATGTATTCTGATTAAAAATGGTCTGGAGTATAAAGAACTTCCGGATATTTCGCATCATTCTATAGCCAATGTCATTGAATGCTGTGGCATAGAAGTAACAAACCATAACCTAATTATAATATGCATCTATAGGCCACCAAAGTTTAATAACTTAAATGTATTTTATGATAAATTAGAGATTATTTTGAAAAAACTATGTACCAACTCTAATAAGAAAATAGTCATGTGTGGGGATTTCAACATAGACACGTTAAAAAGAAATAACTTGACTCTAGACTTTGAGCACTTTCTATTGGGCTACAATCTTAAATTAGAACTTCAACAACCCACCAGGCTCGCCAGCAATACTTGCTTAGACAATTTTGCACGCAGCTCTCAATTAAAGTGTTCATCAGAAGTAGTG
Organism: Lacanobia oleracea; assembly: GCA_950371165.1. Classification (NCBI taxonomy): domain Eukaryota; kingdom Metazoa; phylum Arthropoda; class Insecta; order Lepidoptera; family Noctuidae; genus Lacanobia; species Lacanobia oleracea. Next base: position 19,517,703 of record OX493406.1, read on the forward strand.
GACTTTGCATTGTCTGACCATACTGCTCAATTTTTAGAAGTTAAAGTAATGAAATCGTATAGAATCAATTCTTGGAGGGTAAAAAAACGAGATCTATCCAATGAAAATATGATAAAGTTTAAAAGTTACCTCAAATGCCTTTCCTTTTCTGAAATTTACCAGACAAATAATGCTAATGAAGCATACGATTATTTTTTAGAACAGTTCCGCTGGCTGTACGATCTTTGCTTTCCATACAAATTGGTAAAAGCTAGGACAAATAAAACCATTAAGTGGGTCACACGTGGCATCCGAGTGTGCAGTAGAAAACAAAGATATTTATTATGGAAATACAGACGCGAACCATCAATCTGTAATAAAATTACGTTACGGAAACTACTCACGCAGATTTCGGAAAATTATTAAATTAACGCAAAAAGCGCAAAATAATTATTTTATTAACACCTCAAGCAACAAATCTAAAGCATCTTGGCAGGTTATCAATAATAAACACCGAATTACCGAACCGATTTCCCAAATTAGAATTCAGGATAAGACCATTACTGATCCGACCGAAATTGCCAGCGCTTTTAATGATTTTTTATCGACCAAACCCAAAAAAATGTGACTACTACGCCCGACTCTAAGAATTTGACAAGTAACCCAAACTCAATGTTTATGCAACCAGTATTACCGCAAGATGTTTTAAGAGCAATCAAATTATTAAAAAATAAAAACAGCACTGGATATGATGGAATATCAACAAAAGTCGTAAAATTCGTATCGTTTGAGATCGCCTCACATTTAACTCATATACTAAATATATGTATTAGTTCTGGTACATTTCCGGACAGCTTAAAAATAGTTATAGTGAAACCTCTTTTCAAAAAAAAAGATAAGAAAGATCTCGCTTATTATAGGCCAAATTGCTTTAATACCAATTTTTTCAAAGGTTATGGAAAGGATTCTCTATGACTCGATAAATCACTTTTTATCTAAATATGACATTTTATGTGCGGAACAAAAGGGTTTCCGAAAGAACAAAGGCATAAATGTGGCCGTTTATGATCTGATAAATGTAATCATGCAAAATGTTGACAAAAAAGTACCCGTTTGTGCAATTCTGACGGACATGACGAGGGCATTTGATTGTGTCGATCATGAAATCTTGGTAAATAAATTATATGCCATAGGGATTAGAGGAAATGTACTTAATCTTCTAAAATCCTATCTCAGTAATCGTAAGCAGCAAACAGAGATCACTAAAATATGCCTGAAAACTAAGAGAGAGAAAAAATATCTATCTAAAGTTAGAATTGTCAAGTATGGTGTACCACAGGGCAGTGTGTTAGGTCCATTATTTTTTTTTCTGTACATTAATGACTTGTCAAGACACATTAAACATCCCATGGTTCTTTTCGCTGACGATAGCACTGCTTTGATTAAATGCCTTGACAGAAATTCATATGCAGAGGACATAAATGATACATTAACAGATATTATACATTGGCTAGAACATAATAACTTAGTAATTAATATTCAAAAAACCAATGATATGTTTTTTTATCAACGAATTCCACCAGAAATCTTAAATCTTTATTATAATGATCAAAAAGTTGAAGAGGTAACTGCTGCTAAATTCCTGGGTATAATGATAGATAGCCAACTAACATGGAAGCCACAAGCAGAAGAAGTGTGCAAAAAACTAAGTATAGCTGCATATGTTCTTTTTAACCTGTCTAAAAAAGTGAGCACGGCCACGTGATTGGTTGCATACCATGAGGTTAGTTGCGTCGATTTTGAGATTCGGCATAATATTTTGGGGAAATTGTAGCCTGAGAGAACAGGTGTTCAAGGCTCAAAAAAGATGTCTAAGAGCAATGTGCAATTTAACAGTAACAGATAGCTGCGTACCTGTGTTTAAGTCCCTAAAATTACTTACATTCCCATGTCTTTATATTTTTGAAATTGCTGTTTTCGTCAAGTCAAATATGCATCTTTTTAATAAAGCATCTGATAATAGAAATAGGCCAATACGAAAGCAATATGAAAACATGCTGAATGTGAGTAGTTATGACACCGCCTTATTAAAGAAAAGTGTGTTATATATGGGTCCGACAATATTTAATAAAATGCCCGATAGAATAAAAACACAGACTGTTCCAGTTTTCAAGAAGCAGTTGACAGATTTGTTGACAAAAAAATGTTATTATTCGATAAACGATTTTTTGAACGATAAATTTTGAATTAATATTAAAATTCAGTATCTATTCTCAATAAAACATTTTTAATTATATTAAATTGTACTGAAAAATACATATTAACCTAAGATGCTATTGACTCTGACCTGAATAATGAATGTTATGGATATTCACTGGCATTTTTCGTAGGTAATATCTTTTTATTTGTGAATTTGATTAATGACTTATTTTATCAATATGCTTGAATTATGCTTGTAGTGTTGTGGTTGTATTGTTTAATTGAATTTATTATCTTTATATTACTTTTTGCATGCCTTAGTCAAGGTAGAAAGTATATGGCTCCCCTAATAATAATAACATCTGTATATTGTACCTACTTTCTGTGCAAATAAACGATTATTCTATTCTATTCTATTCTACTACAATCCTGTACGCTACCTTTGCCTTTGTATACAGGGATAATCAGGCTATCTTGTATTGTTTTTATTCTTCATAAAAACCTTCCTGGGAGTCGAAACGAGTATATGGAAAAAAATCACTTAGCAACAAATTTATTTAATAACTAACATAAACTATTATTTTTCCAATTTCCAACAAGAATTTTAAGACTTACCAGGACAACAGATCCTTAAGGATAAGCACTGTGGGTAAAGTATGCTTTAAGTAATAGGAGGCAGACTACATAAGCTTAATTGAGCAATTTTAAATTAAATGTAGAAGATTGCCGTAATTAATTGTTCTTATATTATTCCTACTATTATTATTACTCAAGTATTTTCCCACTTGTTGTCAAGTACTTTTTATCTCTGGGTTGTTGAGTAGCAACTGAGTGATACTAAAAACCACAATTTTATTTAGCACAATAATATTATTTTCTTCTTTCTCGGAATATGTTACGGTTTTATTTAGCACAAAATATTGCCTCTTTTTTCTCGGAAATTTTATCCAATAAGGTTTTTGTCAATTCCTTGTAAAAACTGATATTGTTGTAGATAGAAACCTTTCTCTCTACAGTACCCATGCGATTATTAATTACCAGCACTTCACCCGCGGCTTAGTCCGCGCTGCAATTTTCTTAAGGATCCCTATTTTTTTTCAAGACAAATTATGTACTAAATCCTTTTACCATTGGTGAAAACGGGATGAAAATGGGTGCAAAAGTTTTTGTGTTTATCGCGAACAGACAGACAGACAGGGCGGAGGACTTTGTTTTAAATATATGTAGTGATCTGATAGCATATATTTCTGATTTATCTCATCTCTCATCTTACGACGATTTAATCTGAATTAATTTTTCAGCCAGTTCAGTCCCAGTGCAGTGCAAAGGCCTTACTTACTTCGTTCCATACCGTTTTTAGCATCCGTGTGAAAAAAACCGGCCAAGTGCGAGTCGGACTCGCACACGAAGGGTTCCGTACCATAAACCTTATTTTTTTATTATTTGTTGTTATAGCGGCAATAGAAATACATCTGTGTAAACTTCAACTGTCTACCTATTACGGTTATTGAGATACAGCACGCTGACAGACAGACAGACGGACGGATGGAAGTAAAGCGGAGGCTTAGTAATAGGGTTCCATTGGTTACCCTTTGGGAACGGAACCCTAAAAAGAGTTTTGTTTTGGAGTATAGGAGGCGGTTCAAGTATTACGTAAGCAGTAATGGGGGGGAGGTCTTTTCTAAGCTAAGTTTTGATCACATTGTGGAACGGGGGGTTTAAATGGTTATTACGTCAGCATTATCTCTTACATGATTCGTTCATCAAAAGCATTCAACAAAATTGTAAAGGATGACCAGTTTTCAATAGATTTGTTTGCAAGGAGCTTAGCGACCATAAGTACAATTTTAACCAAGCACTATATGGGTTCTAATATTTTCTCATAGTGGTTGTACATTTCGCAGGTACTTAATTTTTATATTAAACTTAGCAGTTGTAGTAATAGTTTTTTTTTTTTTTTACTATTGATAGGCACGCGCTTGACCACCATCTCATCTGATGGTACGCGATAATGTGGTCGAAGATGGAGCACGCTTGCCTAGAAGTAACCTGTAATTTTGCAACTGTACATCAATTACCTACTCTTTTGTTAACTGTGAATTAGCTTACTGTTTACCCCTGTATTTATTTATAGCTGTAAGCCACCCAAGCAAAATAAAATATTAACTTACTTTTTTTAATTACAAATCTTAGATGTTAATTTGACATAATAATAGCTAGTTAATTGGTTTTACTCTAACGCGATGTGTCATAGTTCAGTAAGAAATAAAAAAGTGGGGGATACAGGTCCCGCTTACGTAAGCATAGGAGGGAGGGGTAAGATCTTTAATGACTATCGCTGATAAGGGAGGGGGGATTGAAAATTACAAAAATTCTGCTTACATAATATTTGAACACTGAGTTATTGAGCCTCTACAGAAGTATCCAGGAGCGCCGTATCTACGGAGCTCCTGGATACTTCTGTAAAGGTATTTACTTTGTACTGACGATATCCATAGGCTTTAGTCACTTGAAATCCTTCAATATGAGGGTATGAAGGTTGTCAAAGTTCCAAACAACAGTCAACAGTTTATTCAGCCAGCTGCTTTGCCCTTTCGCAGCAGCCATTTGATAAAATAGCCACAATCATCGCTGTAAATGCAATGGAGCATTAAGGCGCCTGTCCTTTACAGCGGAGCAAGGCAGCGGAGCGAGGCAGCGGAGCGCAGATAAGAAGAAATATTAACCAATCATGTCAGTCAAAATGTCAGTGAGTCACGTGTTGCGGAGCTTTTATGCAGTTCCATCGGTTAAAATTTCTCCGTTTATCCGCTCCGTTACCTCGCTCCGCTGTAATGGACAGGCACCCTTAAACAGGATCCATGTAGGTGGTACCAACTAGTAAACAACGTATTAGTGATACGAAACGTGAAACGCCCTTCAATTTGTACTGAAATAGAAATATACGTCTGGAGGAGCTCGTGGCTAGATAATAGCAGCCGCACGGGTCGATCTTCAAGGTTAAGCAACGCTTGCTTAGGTTGGTCTGTGGATGGGTGACCATCTTAACACAGCGAGTTTCCTCCGTGCCTCGGAAAGCACGTTAAGCCGTTAGTCCCGGCTGTCATTTGTAGATCTTTGGCAGTCGTTACGGATAGTCAGAAGCCAGTAAATCTGACTCCAGTCTTGCCATGAAGTACCGTGTAACCCAGTTAATGGGTTGTGGAGGTCTGGTAGGCAGCCGCTCCCCATAAAACACTGGTATTCAGCTGAATCCGGTTTGACTGGAAGCCGACCCCAATATAGTTGGGAAAAGGCTAGGCAGATGATGATCGTCTGACAAACATCCTGTTTGTTCAATGAGTTAAAGATAAATCTAAAATATTTGTTAATGTACATTAAAATATAGCATCAAAAACATAGTTCTCAACGCTGTGAAGGATTTGATTTGATGCTATTTATTAGTTTGTTGTTAGTTTAGCGTATTTTCTCGTAAAATATAAAAATTAGAACTTAATAGGGAATATGCATGCGATTTTTTTATTTGCTTAATGAAATACTTATTAGCTCTAGCAAACAATCGTGTAATTATTTTTTAAATACCTTCATCAGCAATGAAGTTATAAAGCTTTAAAGATTTAAATTAGAAAGAGAAGTCCGATGTAAACTTTGACGTCATCGTCTATGAAGCTTATACAGTTGCCATAGAAAACAGCGTTTTATATTTGTAGACAGATATACTTGTTTAAAATTATTATATCTCCTTCGATTTTCGAGTGATTTTGATTCTAATTTCTCTGTTAGTATTATATTTTTGTATATTTTTAGATAAACTGTATAGATCATAAATATGTTTTTCAATGGTGTTGAAAAAGAAATAAATCAGGAAGTTTTATGTAGGTAGGTATATACTGCAAGTCGCTGATGAACACATAAGTAAATATTGTGTACATTTTACTTAATTACGCGTACCTTGAGCTCTTGAATGCCTTGTCGTCCTTTTCAAACGTGTATTTTTGTAAAAATTACTTTACACTTTTTTCATAGTCCTGATACTGTACCTGAAATTAAAGAAAGTTGATTTTAGACCAATTATATTCGCCACTTCAAGTACAATCTATATTTTTTTATTTGCGATAGGTTTGCTCTTGACTCTAGTCTAGGTCAGAGATGACAGAGACAAAGTCTACGATATAATCTATACTAATATATAAAGCTGAAGAGTTTGTTTGTTTACTTGAACGCTCTAATCTCAGGAACCACTGGTCCGAATTGAAAAATTATTTCAGTGTTAGATAGCCCATTTATCGAGAAAGGCTATTAAGGCTATATATCATCACGCTCAGACCATTAGGAGCGGAGCAGTAATGAAAATTGTGACGCAGACGAAGTTGCGCGAGTCAACTAGTATAAATATAGAAACTATATAAATGTTGAAATTTCAGATGTCAAAAATATGTTAATTTAGCTTAAATCTAAGCTTCGGCTGAAGACTAAAGTTAACCAAAGGGTAATGCTCTGCGGTATCAGGAATGAAGATATCTTGCTTCCTGAATCTAAAACCCGTGGGCAGGGTACATTGCTCAAAGAGTAAATAGGACCGATGACCTAGTGAAAGCCACAGGACTCCACTGGATCCGAGACGCACATGACCGGTAGATGTGGTGATTCTTGGGGAAGGCCTATGTCCAGCAGTGGACGTCATGCGGCTGAAGTGATGATGATGAACGATAAGGGAGTGGTTAGTATACAATTGGAGCAATTTCCTCAAAATGTGTTAAGTAGGCTGCCGAATAGAAAAAGTAGAACCATCATAAACCTATCTGAAGTATACTCTAACTCGCATCATAAACAGCTTCCCTTCTTGTCCTAAGCGGAAAATTATAGTCATCAAATATCGTTCAAGGCATCCGAAATATGTTCCAGTGTCTGCTACCCTAGTACTCAAACATGGCTATAATGTATTTTCTTTACAAATACCGCTTTATAAATGATCTTAATATACACGTCCGTAAAGGCAAGTTTACTTATAACAAATTATTTAGAACAAGATTATTGGAAAACAGTTTCCAAAATCTCTTTCGATTAAGGAGGTATTAGAGCCAAATGATTATGTATCCTCCACTCATTGACTGATATAATAAAGACCGCGAACTGATACCACAAATTGGCACATCTAGACCGATGCCAACTCGCCTCGCGGTCGTTAAATTTCGAGATCGGTCGTGTGCGTAAGATATTAACAATGCCGAGTATTTACAAGAAACACCGCGATTGGTGAACGCGAATAAACGAAATTTGGAAACCCACCTGCACTTTCAATCTCAATCTGAAGGAATTTTCTGAATGCGTTACTTTATGTTTGTAAAATTAGCCTGCTCGACAGCGTTCCTAGCGGAAAGAGCATTGTTAAATTATCAAACAAAACTTTATTACAAAAAAAATACTACCGATTTTAATAACTTATATTAAAACGCGGTATTTTTGGTCGTTTCTCAGTATTTGAACACCGACATCCGAAATTTAAGTTATTTTATACTTTGTAGTGTTTTTTTATTTGGAAGTCGGTTATATTTTTTGATTTTTTTTTTTCACTTTTTAGACACACAACAATACCAGTGGAAAGTCGCAGGAAAGCATAATACGCAATCACGTTTACTAGGATGACAAAATACGTCATTCAAGTAAACGAATTCTAGCTATTTTCATATAAAAGCCAAACTACTAAGCCGATTTTTATGAAATTTCTATGAGACCAATCGGAAAGTATATTCTTTCACTGTTAACCGATTTGAATTTTTTTTTTTTTAATTCGGTTCATAATTTTCGGAATGATCGCGTAACATACATACAAAAAACAATATACAATCGAATTGAGAACCTCCTCCTTTTTTGAAATCGGTTATAAATGAATCGCATTGGCACTGCAAAGATTTTCAATCGATCTCTTTCCGCACACGTTTGTGAAGCGTCAAATCAAATCAAATCAAAATATTTATTTGCTAGAATATGGTATATAAGGTGTTACAATACATTTGTTTCAGCATATCCTACCATAACATGGTGTGCAAATATATTCACAGTCAGTGTTGTCAATTATTATAACTTGCAGATTACAGATTTTATTAACTTGTCTTCTACATAGTCCATAACGGTATAATATCTTTTAAATAATAACATAATAAAAAGTATTTTTTTAAACATTGTCAGTGGTAAGTCTTGTAAACTATTTGGTAAATGATTGTAAATAATGATCGGCATGCAGTATACATTTTTCTTAAATAATTTTAGCCTTATTTGTGGCAACCGAAGTCTGTCTTTATGCCGTGTTCGGCTATTTGGCCTGTCAGTGTTCGTCTCGAAAAGGTTGTAGTTTTTCTTAAAGTCGAAATGAAGTAATTCATTCGTCTTAAACTATACTTTAAAATTCTGTTGGTTTCGATTGCATTTGGTTCAAACGTGTGACGCCATTGCGCACCATCGTAAACGCCCCTTATTTCGGTCACGTGCCAGTCATTGACCTCTCCTTTATTGTGTTCTCTGCCAATTTCACTCGCTCTTTAAGGGTCCATACATAAAACGTTTGGCAAATAGTCCCGTGTAATTTAGTAAGGAAGTGTGAGCTTTCACATCATAATGAGTTCACAAGGCCTTTTTCTTGTCAATGGTAATCAGAACCGATGTCGACTATTCTGCCAATTCTGGTAATTAAAAAGAGCTAGTGGTGTTTTTGATAGTTTTTTGGTAACATTGAAGTTACCGCTTATTTTTAACCGACTTCAAAAAAGGAGGAGGTTCTCAATTCGGTTGGTATTTTTTTTTTATGTTTGTTACCTCATAACTCCGTCATTTATGAACCGATTTGAAAATTTTTTGTTTCATCTGAAGGGGTATACTTCTCGATTGGTCCCATTGTCAACATGTCAAAATCTGATGATGGGATCCCACTGAAATCGAGGGCAACCCTCAAATTTTATAGGCACATACAATGTTTTTCATGAACTTTCTAACGCAATTCAGATATTTGTGCCTGGTAATCATCATCTCATGATGCTGAGCTGATGATGAAAGGTATATATTAGGATCTGATGATGAGATCCCATGAAAAATGTTTGTTCAGCGATACTTTAGCCAATTGTCAGCCGATTGGGATGATTATTTTTTTTGTTTGAAAGAGTATTTTCCTGAAATAAATAAATCATCAAATGACTCCTCCCGCTCTGTGGTCCACTCCCCCTATTGAGCCATTGACTCATTACGCAGCCGAACAATGAAACCGGAAAAATTATGAACGACCCACTCGATCGAATTGGAATATTGTTTTCATAGTAATGTTCTGGCTTTTGTCTGGCTATCTAATTCATTACTATTGGAGAACAATGTTATATTTGGTTTTAATTAGAGAAATATAGAATCATGTTTGACATTTCAGGGAAAATGCAGACAGCACCCCGTTTGATGGCAACGAGCTGAATAAGTATAAATAATACTTTTAAAATTTGTGGTCAAGGAATCCCAATTTATAATTTAGTTGGTTTTCTATCGGTTGCATTTTGGTAAGTGTGCGATGGATTTACATGGTTTAATTCCGCCAAACCCGTACCATCATCGGACCAGAAGACGAACGGCGATGCGCCACCGGTACACGGTGGATATCCCACCCATACGCACAAAACGTTTTGGTAACACATTCATAATGCGTACAGCTAAGGAGTGGAATTCCCTGCCGGAGTCTGTGTTTCCTGATTGCTACAACCTGGGAGTCTTTAAGTCAAGAGTGAATAGGTTATTTCTAGGCAAGCGTGCTCCATCTTCGGCCACATCATCGCTTACCATCAGGTTGAGATAGTGGTCAAACATATGCCTATTAATAATTAAAAAAAAAATTGATAGTTTTAGAACCGACTCCATAAAAGTGTAACGAGAGATGCCAATGGAAGTCCATCAGAGAAACAAAAGAAAAAAAACGAGTACTATTATAGATTAGTTTACATCCATACTTATTTATGTGTTAATTACATTTATACGTCTTAACAGCTCAACGGCTGCACGATTTTGGATGAATCTTGGCACACGGAAACTCCATGTACTGGATAGACATTTCCGACTTTTACGCAAGCAAATACGCTAGCAGAGGCTAGTTACACTATAAAATGAAGACCATCAACAGCAAAAATGTTAGTTTCTCTCTTCAGAACCTACAAAAAGCAGTTCTTCTTCTTCGTGTAATCCAAAAAAACTGATGTATTACATCAAAAACCCAGCTTAATCGGAAAGAAGAGAATAAATTCGACATCTTAACGGCGTCTATGGATCAACATTAACTTTTTGCTGCCGCAGCAAATGATGGTACCTTACTGCGACGCCGACATATTTTGATTCCGTCGGACAAATCGTACCATTTGTCTACAGCATTCGAACTAACATGGTCGACTAAATGTCTGGAAAAACTGTCGGAAGTTGAACAATTTGTGATTTAGTCCGCTTAGAAGAGTTTGTAACCTTTATGCGGATTTTACTTAGATTTAGTTTGCGTTACGTGAAATCTCTGGCTCTCTGGTTTTATTAAAGACTAGCTTTCCCCGAACGTACGTTACACTCCCACTATCTCGTGTCAGACTTTTGCTGACTAAAGCCAATACGTGTTCCTCCAAATGCCTTTGCGTTCGAGGGCCGCAGTAACTCTTCGAACAATTCAGTAATTCTGGTAGGATATGATCGACCCTTGGACCATGTTTTATTTAAATCCGCTCATCTGTTCAAACGTCATCTGCCTAGGCAGAAGCCGATATTGGGGTCGGCTCAAGGGGGTCCAGTCAAGCCGGATTTAGCTGAATACCATTATTTTACGAGAAGCGGCTGCCCTGCTCATCCGTTCAGACGTGAAAAGATACAAACAGTCAGTCAGACAAAGTAGATTTTGCATTTATAGTGTAAATCGGACGGATTTTCATCATCGCCTTATATTAACCGAAAGGCCACTGCTGAATACAGGCCTCTCCCAAATGTCGCCACAACGACCGGTCCTGTGCGTCTCGTATCCATCGGCCACCCGCGACCCTCATCGGTCTACCTTGTGGATGCCTTTCCAATACGGGTCTTAATTGTTGGTATTTTAAATACCGTGAATGAGCATCCGGTTAACAAACCCAAAGCCACTGTAAAATAAAGTTTAACCTGTGGTTTGTCGTCGGCACACGTGTGTGCCATTGGGAGTCAGCTAAAATTGACGCTTAATGGCATCACATGCCATACCAGATCACGCAGTCTGAACTTCTTTTTTAAAAAAAAACGCAGTGTTTAATATCCTATGGCCCCCATCGACAAACATGGCGACCGCCAATTTTTTTACAATAAAACTATTCATTTGTTGTTGCGTCGCAACGGCTATTGCGACCTGTAGTGCTATTCTGTAACAACATTTTCGTATCTCGACAGCGGAATCCGAGGTGAGTATAAACATAAGACCTTTATATTGTGTGTAATAAAGTTCACTTTGTGAGCTTTGTCACTCAGGTGAAGCTCGATATCGAAATGGTTACTTACAGAATAGACTAGCAGGTGATCACAGGTTAAATTCAAACAGTGATAAAAGACTTCGTTTCCAATACCTCTTATAAAAACAAACTATATTCACACAGTTGAAAGAAAACGATAAAACAATACATTGAATTGTAAATACGAATAGTTGAATAATTCCCATAATTTATGTGAGATGAACCTTACCTTTACATAAAATGTATCGCTATAAGAGCAGTCTTTAACCGTTTAGTTTTTCCCCTTTTTTCCTTCCATTCCGATGCTGGGAAAGAAAAATGCAGGGAAATATCGGAGTAACTTACATTATCTGAGTAAAATATTTTATCGAGAAAATTCTGGATTGTAGGTAGTTGTTAAATTATACTAATACTAGTTGACCCGCGCAACTTCGTCTGCGTCACAATTTTCATTACTGCTCCGCTTCTATTGGTCTTAGCGTGATGATATATAGCCTTTGTCTTTGTCATCTCTAACATAGACTAGAGTCAAGAGCCAACCCATTACAAATTAAAAAAACTGAAAGAATTTTTCAAATCGAACCAGTAGTTCCTGAGATTAACCGGTAATTCAAGTAAACAAACAAACTCTTCAGCTTTATATATTAGTATAAGATATTCTTCCGTTACTTACTGAGTAAGTGACTGACAGACAACGAACAGCCGAATCTACTGCAAGTCTATTCTGTAAGTAACCATTTCGAAATCGAGCTTCACCTGAGTAAGATAGCTCACAAAGTGAACTTTATTGCACACAGCATAGAGGTCTTATGTTTATACTCACCTCGGATTCCGCTGTCGAGACACGTAAATGTTGTTACAGAATAGGGGTACAGTACATTTTGTCGAGTTAATTAATGTATGGAGCGGTCAATTCTTTTACGATTTCAGTGTTAGTGTCATGCTGAAAGTTGTTCATAATAAGTAAACAATGACCTCTTTAAAGATTTTGAGTTTATTCTTTTACACGTGGCATATCTATCGATGATTTTACTAATAAGGTTTTTAAATAAATAAAAGACAGCGTAAACAATATGCCTAGACTATTTCCCAACTATATTGAGTTCAGCTACCAGTATATAATAGAACCAACCTTTGATCGCGACTTCATATCCCGTTTTTCCCTTTCCCTTAGGAATTTCGGGAAACCCTCTCTTAGCGCTCCTCTACGGAGTGTAGGGAAGCTTAATGCTTAATATCAGTTTGCTACAACTCGTAGTTTCAACGCGTTAGGACCAGCACGTTCAAGCAAACAAACAAACTCTTCAGCTTTATAAATTTAATATAGAGTATAGATCATTAGCCACAACAGATATTTTTTTCCTCTATACTTTTCTATTTGTATTCATCATCTGCCTTGTGACCAGGTGATCACAGGTTAAATTCAAACAGTGATAAAAGACTTCGTTTCCAATATCTCTTATAAAAACAAACTATATTCACACAGTTGAAAGAAAACGATAAAACAATACATTGAATTGTAAATACGAATAGTTGAATAATTCCCATAATTTATGTGAGATGAACCTTATACCTTTACATAAAATGTATCGCTATAAGAGCAGTCTTTAACCGTTTAGTTTTTCCCCTTTTTTCCTTCCATTCCGATGCTGGGAAAGAAAAATGCAGGGAAATATCAGAGTAACTTACATTATCTGAGTAAAATATTTTATCGAGAAAATTCTGGATTGTAGGTAGTTGTTAAATTATACTAATACTAGTTGACCCGCGCAACTTCGTCTGCGTCACAATTTTCATTACTGCTCCGCTTCTATTGGTCTTAGCGTGATGATATATAGCCTTTGTCTTTGTCATCTCTAACATAGACTAGAGTCAAGAGCCAACCCATTACAAATTAAAAAAACTGAAAGAATTTTTCAAATCGAACCAGTAGTTCCTGAGATTAACCGGTAATTCAAGTAAACAAACAAACTCTTCAGCTTTATATATTAGTATAAGATATTCTTCCGTTACTTACTGAGTAAGTGACTGACAGACAACGAACAGCCGAATCTACTGCAAGTCTATTCTGTAAGTAACCATTTCGAAATCGAGCTTCACCTGAGTAAGATAGCTCACAAAGTGAACTTTATTGCACACAGCATAGAGGTCTTATGTTTATACTCACCTCGGATTCCGCTGTCGAGACACGTAAATGTTGTTACAGAATAGGGGTACAGTACATTTTGTCGAGTTAATTAATGTATGGAGCGGTCAATTCTTTTACGATTTCAGTGTTAGTGTCATGCTGAAAGTTGTTCATAATAAGTAAACAATGACCTCTTTAAAGATTTTGAGTTTATTCTTTTACACGTGGCATATCTATCGATGATTTTACTAATAAGGTTTTTAAATAAATAAAAGACAGCGTAAACAATATGCCTAGACTATTTCCCAACTATATTGAGTTCAGCTACCAGTATATAATAGAACCAACCTTTGATCGCGACTTCATATCCCGTTTTTCCCTTTCCCTTAGGAATTTCGGGAAACCCTCTCTTAGCGCTCCTCTACGGAGTGTAGGGAAGCTTAATGCTTAATATCAGTTTGCTACAACTCGTAGTTTCAACGCGTTAGGACCAGCACGTTCAAGCAAACAAACAAACTCTTCAGCTTTATAAATTTAATATAGAGTATAGATCATTAGCCACAACAGATATTTTTTTCCTCTATACTTTTCTATTTGTATTCATCATCTGCCTAGCCTTTTCCCAACTATATTGGGGTCGGCTTCCAGTCAAACCGGAATATCACTATTTTACACGGAGCGGCTGCCTACCAGACCTCCACAGCCCATTAACTGGGTAACACGGTACTTCATGGCAAGACTGGAGTCAGATTAACTGGCTTCTGACAATCCGTATCGACTGCCAAAGGTCTATAAATGACAGCCGGGACCAACGGCTTAACGTGCTTTCCGAGGCACGGAAGAAACTCGGTACGTTAAGACGGTTACCCATCCACAGCCCAACCTTGGCAAGCGTTGCTTAACCTTGAAGATCGACCCGTGCGGCTGTTGTTATCTAGCCACGTGCTCCTCACTTATCGACTTCGTACGCACTATCCCTTTTTTTCCCGTTCCCGTAGAAATTTCGGGAAATCCTCTCTTAGTGCTCCCTTTACACTCCCCAAGGAACCTACATGTCAAAATTCAGCATTCTTCAACCAGTAGTTTCGGCTGTGCGTTGTCTGTCAGTCACTCAATCAGTTAGTATCGGAAGAATTTTATTTAAGATAAAACTCACACCATTAAATTTTTTACTAGTTTTGGGTTGCAAATTAAGAGTAAGTAGTAGCTAATAAGTATCTAGGTTTATTGTTGCATATTACATTGACAGCGTGACCTGGCCACATTAATATTCTTTTTATAAACAATGGCAAACCCTGGTCTAGATGGTCAGCCATCAACGGAACGACCTTGACAAACGTTGCTTCACCTTGAATATCACCCAGACCGATCGCCGTTATTATTACACGTGCTCCTCTAAAAGACAATATATATATTATATATATATTATATTTATTATATAATTGGTCAAATGGCAGTAGAAAACTTCACAATAACGTAGTATGAGCTACGCCGTAGCTGATGGTAAGCTACGCCGTAGTACAGAACTACGCAGGTGCGTAGCAAAGTGTGCGGGCCAGTTGACAATGCGAGGAATGCTCAGCACACGGGCGCATGCTTCGCAATGTGTGGACGTTCATATTCGTGGTGAGGCATGGCTACCCAGACAAATTTACATCGAAACGTGCGAGGCGTGCGCGGCGCATGACTCGCAACGTCTGGATCCACCTTTTTGATACTATTTTAAGAGCTTTTTGCATATCCGTATTTATTATACACTTGCAACCCGCCTCTCCTCGCCAGGATAGCAGAGCATATCATTAGGTCCCAGTAGACATGATTTTTTCAGTGAGTTCAGCACTTTCCAATATCTTCAACAATCATCGTCATATTTCAGCAAATTTTCAATAATCCTTACAGAATTATATACCCAAAACTTCAAGTGATTCACTTGTGCATGTATACACTGCTCACGTAAATGCGCTTTTACTTGCTCCAGTTACTAGCACCGTGTGCAAGCACCATAACACACAGTCCATTGGCGAAAACCGTTTGAAATTCTGTTCTATAGTTATTTATTTTATCGAATTAGACAGACAAGGGAACTTTATTTTATCAGACAAACCTAGTGATATACATTACCAACCGCCAAACTTATTTTAGAATAAACCTATTCTTTGTTAATTGAATTTAAAGTAACCGTTATTTAGAGACTAGACACTACCTTAGACTCATCAACGAAGTAATTCTAAGCTTGTTTGAGTTTCAAAGACAATTCGATTTTATCTACAGCTGAGCCGAACAGGTGTCTTTGAAACCGACTTTCAAAGGATTACAGTTTATTTCTTGATTAGCAATACAATACTCGTAAAAATAGATTTTAAGGTTTTAACGCAAGCTTTCAAGATTTGGCTTCTATTCAAGGTGCCATTAAATATGGAAAAAAATTAACACAGCTTTCAGTTCGTCTGACCAAAGATTAGCGAAAAAACACTTACTAAAGTGATGGTTTTTTGGTCAAAAATAATGAATTGCACACGCCTTTTTTAGGGTTCCGTACCCAAAGGGTAACAAACGGGACTCTATTACTAAGCCTCCGCTGTCCGTCCGTCCGTCCGTCCGTCTGTCTGTCAGAGGGTTGTATCTCGAGAACCGTAATAGGTAGACAGTTGAAATTTTCAGATTGTGTATTTCTATTGCTGCTATAACAACTAACAATGAAAATTAAGGTGTATGGTGCAGAACCATACACCTTAATTTTCATACGAACTCGCACACGAATGTGCGAGTCCGAATCACACTCGTCCGGTTTTTGTTTTGGTAGTCTGAATGATTTCTAAAAGTTTGTTCATCTATTTTAATGAGACCTTATATATTTCTGATTAACTCAAATTATTTTGCAAAATTAAAGTGTTTCTTTTATGTTGGCACTACCACTGTAAAGTTATTGGAATTATTCAGATATTTGTGATAGTTTGAATTTAATTTTTTTTTTGTTCAGTAGCTTAAGTTTTATAACAAAAATAACCTCTATAGTACACACAAGCGGCATGCTTTTATGTGTGGTACAGTTTATTTTTGTTGTATTACATCAAATAAATAAGAATACTGAAAATAACATTGTCATTCAACTTACACCAATTACGTACTTTCTAAACACCTACACAACATGTAGGCAGGTCATTATCTACGACTTACGTATCTGTAACAATACCAGTATAACACAAGTAGTCTTCTCGCTCCATACAAAATCAAATAAGTACGATAAATAAGGAAAGGCAAGCGTGAACAGGCGTCAAATACGTACTCGTACATAATAATACCTATATATTTATATAAAAGAGGCACGTTTCTTTACCGTTTGTGATTGAACCTTCCGGCTAGAACATTTTCCTGAGGAAGTGTCTTGTAACTGCTACTTTGAACTGATGATAGCCTGGTGTTTTTATTTGTGTTATCATTAAAACTGTTCTGTTCCGTACCCGATGTGTAAGCAACGGAACCCTATAACTAAGTATCTGCTATTCGTTTGTCTGTTTATCAGCGGGCTGTATCTCAAGAACCGTAATAGGTAGACAGTTGAAATTTTCACAGATTGTGTATTTCTCAAGAAAATGTTATAGCGGCAATCCACTATAACAAAAAACAACTTAAAAATAGGGCTCCCAAGAACCGCGTTTTTAGGGTTCCGTACCCAAAGGGTAAACAACGGGACTCTATTACTAAGCCTCCGCTGTCCGTCCGTCCGTCTGTCCGTCAGAGGGTTGTATCTCGAGAACCGTAATAGGTAGACAGTTGAAATTTTCAGATTGTGTATTTCTATTGCCGTTATAACAACTAATAATGAAAATTAAGGTGTATGGTGCGGAACCATACATCTTAATTTTCATACGAACTCGCACACGAATGTGCAAGTCCGAATCACACTTGTCCGGTTTTTGTTTTGGTAGTCTGAATGATTTCTAAAAGTTTGTTCATCTCTTTTAATGAGAGCTTATATATTTCTGATTAACTCAAATTATTTTGCAAAATTAAAGTGTTTCTTTTATGTTGGCACTACCACTGTAAAATTATTGGAATTATTCAGATATTTGTGATAGTTTTAATTTAATATTTTTTTGCTCAGTAGCTTAAGTTTTATAACAAATATAAGCTCTATAGTACACAAAAGCATGCTGCTTTTGTGTCTTGTACAGTTTATATTTATTGTATGACATCAAATAAATGCTTTAATAGAGAGTTGCGTAACAAAACTGAAAATAACATCGTCATACAACTTACACCAATTACGTACTTTCTAAACACCTACACAACATGTAGGCAGGTCATTATCTACGACTTACGTATCTGTAACAATACCAGTATAACACAAGTAGTCTTCTCGCTCCATATAAAATCAAATAAGTACGATAAATAAGGAAAGGCAAGCGTGAACAGGCGTCAAATACGTACTCGTACATAATAATACCTACATATTTATATAAAAGGCACGTTTCTTTACCGTTTGTGATTGAACCTTCCGGCTAGAACATTTTTACTGCTTTGAACTGATGATAGCCTGGTGTTTTTATTTGTGTTATCATTAAAACTGTTCTGTTCCGTACCCGATGTGTAAGCAACGGGACCCTATTACTAAGTATCTGCTATCCGTCCGTCTGTTTATCAGCGGGCTGTATCTCAAGAACCGTAATAGGTAGACAGTTGAAATTTTCACAGATTGTGTATTCCTCAAGAAAATGTTATAGCGGCAATCCGCTGTAACAAAAAACAACTAAAAAATAAATAGGGCTCCCAAGAACCGCGTTTTTAGGGTTCCGTACCCAAAGGGTAACCAACGAGACCCTATTACTAAGCCTTCGCTTTCCGTGTATTTCTATTGCCGCTATATTGACAAATAATAAAAAATAAGGTTTATGGTACGGAACCCTTCGTGTGCGAGTCCGACTCGCACTGAGCCGGGTTTTTTCGGTTAATGGTGCGGAACCCTTCTTGAGATAATTTGACTCGCGATAAGCCTGTTTTTTTATAGTGACTTTGGAGGATGAACGCCTTTATACTCGTATGTAGTAGGTTTTGCTTTGACCTGGGATAATGTCTTAAATTAAATTAAATTTGACTGGATAAATTCACTAACCATTTTCTAAATATTAATCGCAAAACTCATGCAAATCAAATTCCAGTAAAGTAACTCTCAGCAGCTACACTCAGGTATTTCAATCGTCGCAATACTTAGTGTCGCCTAAGTACGAAGTTGACGCTGAAATTCAGTTTATATTCCGCAGTCGACGACGATCTCATATCGGCCGTCTCACGCCTTCCTTCGATATGAGAAATTGTTACAGACTTCCAATATTGAAACGATTTCAAATTATGATTTATAGTGTCACACTGTTTTATTTGTCGTTTAAGTGCGAAGAAACTTGGCAGAAGTTTAGAACCTGGATTTGTACTTGGTTAATAACAATATTAGCTACGTACAACTTAAACTAAACTATAATAATGGGGTATTTTACTAAAAAAATCTAATTAGTCCGTCTTATACATTTTCAAAAAACTTTCGACACGTATTTTTTTCTTTTTTCACGTAAACAAAAAGTAAAGGAGATACAGCGAGTTGAAGACACGCGTGACGTCATCTGGCTTGGTAAATTTGGTACATTTTTACCGTAAAAAATACGTATCCAATATTTTTTGAAAATCTATCAGACGGACTAATTAGATTTTTTTAGTAAAATACCCTATTCAGGAGTCAAATTGTTTGTTTGTTCGTAGGAAATAGTCTCTAGAAGTACTGAGCTGATTAAGTTTTTTTCCACTAATGTTAAGCAGAATTTGTTCGAAAAAGTCACCGCAGTTCTGGAACTAAAAGGGAAGGAGGAACACAGATGGGTTTTAGTCAGTAAGAGTTTGACACTCCCTTCCGCGAATCATTTGATGATTTCCCATCACAAAAAAGGTATATTTTCTTATATCTTATATAATACTAATATATAAAGCTGAAGAGTTGGTTTGTTTATTTATTTGTTTGTTTACTTGAACGCGCTAATCTCAGGAACTACTGGTCCGATTTGAAAAATTCTTTGAGTGTTAGATAGCCCATTTGTCGAGAAAGGCTATATATCATCACGCTAAGATCAATAGGAACGGAGCAGTAGTGAAAATTGTGATGTAGACGAAGTTGCACGGGTTTACTAGTGATGTTACAAAGGTCTCATAGATACGACTATTTATTAACATTAACATATCCTTGAAGTAAATTTTTAGATTTGAATGTCACTTGTCGGAGAATGTAAGATTCATGCAACATGAACTGTCTTACTACTTACAAACAAATGCTTAACGAGCGGAAGGAATAATTTGATGATTTCCCTGATGATACGTTGAGTCCTGAGCTTGATTCCCAGTTCCGGCAAAGAGTGTTTTGACTCTGGGTTTTTCTATAAATAATTTCTCTAAAGCAACCCGGGCGGCGTTTGGTAGTTGGTGTTGTGACACCCGAGCGCTGTGGGTCTAAAAGGCCACTTTAGCAGAATCAGAAAGCACATCACGCTACCTGTCACTGTCAAATTTTCCCAATCAACCTTGAACCTAATGCGTTAGCAATAAAGATAAAAACGAAATTTGACGGATTTTTGTGTGGTAAATATTATGATTCTAATATAATTCTGCTAAAGTGGCCTTTTTTTACCCTTTTTTTTAGGATGGGAAATCATCAAATGACTCCACCCGCTCTGGGTACAGCAGAAGGGAGTGTCAGACTCTTACTGACTTAAACCCATCCGTGTTCCTCCTAGTGCCCTTGGCGTTCCAGGGTACGGTGCCTCTTTCGAACGAAGTCTGCAGGCCTTTTTCGACCCGCAGATCTCTCATCGGTCGTGTCGGATTGCCGTCCCATTTGACGAGAACATTTGTAGAGGAACAGAGAGCGCACCAGTGTTTTGTGCTCTAGAATGATGTCCTACGTACTTGGCTACCATAATTCGAACCGGAGGATCATTTAATGTTAAAATAAAATAATTTGATTTGAAAATAAACTTTATGGCATCGTTTATGCACCGGTTTACTAATTTCACCATAATTGTATCACGATTAAACGTTAAAAGATGTAACGAACTTCTGAAATGTGACAAAAATAAGTTGTTTATTTACTTTTGTTGTCATGTTTTATGGCATCACTTTATGAGTGTAAAAATTGAAGTGAAGATTGGGAGAATGTGGAACATAATTATTTGTTACGGTCCTGCGATTGAAAGTTGTTAGGTTTTAATGGTTTAGTTCTAATAATAGTTGACTACAATATCGCGTTAGGTGGTAAACCTGTAAAGATAATTGTATGGTGGAAAAAATAAATAAATAAATAAATATCAAGTTATACAATACGGGCCAGTATCGAAGCAATTTGACACATTATGGGGCTTTTATTTTTCAAGGGCGATCAATGAATTCTCCCACTCTGGACGGAGCAGAAGAGCAGTATCAGACTCTTACTGACTAAAACCCATCCGTGTTCCTCCTAATGCCCTTTGCGTTCCAGAGCTACGGTGACTCTTTCGAAAAAAAATCTGCAAACCTGTCCTACACATTATGGAGCTATTTAAAGCTTAACCTACTGCTTGTTGCTACGTTCCATTCAACTTATTAGCCGTAATTATTTTAAGCAAATCTGAAAAAAAAACACATTACACAGCTACATTTTGAAATAAACAATAGTACCATTATGTGTAGAGATAATGATACTGTGTAGGGGTAATCGGCTGCGTGATTACCTAAAATTAATTTCTGGCCAACATATTAAGGAGGCAGCTTCTGAGATGTTTTTTTTGGATTATGTAACTAATCCACCAACCAACTTAGTACGTTCACGTTCAAAACGATTTCCCACACAAACCGCCACTTCACCTCAGTCTTTGCAGCTTGAGACATATTTTCATACTTTATTCTTACTATAAAATTACAGAAAAGCAAACAGTACGTTATACAAGGCAACTGTAAATATTGTCGAGTAGGGTTTAGTACATCTCTCGGAAAATACAATTAAATTAGCTGATCCCGAAATCGCGGGATTTTTTCCTTAAAAAAGTGCTTCCCATAAAAGCCAGAACCTTAATCCGAATATCATCGAATAAAATCTCTTTTGAAATTACTGTCAAAAAAAAACCCGCCGCGTGTTTTATCATTTTAGCAGTAACAATTCTTTAAAAATATCTGAAATTCAAAAAAAAATACTATAGGAAGATTTTTCTAAAATTCTTTATTTAAAACAAAGAAAAAAAAACAAATACTATTTTTATCCGAACGACAAACAAGCGTAAATTCAGAGAATTTAAATAACATTGCTTTTTATCGAAACAGCCTTCAAATTCCCATCACTATTCTATAATATTTGTACTTATTTTGTTGCTGTTATTTGTTTATCGAATACTCTCTATGTTTTCTACTCGGCTTAAAATAAATACTGTTCAAGGCCACTACAAAAATACTCAACGTTTTGTAAAAACAACAAGACGTAAATATGTTTTTATTTTATCGTATATATATAAGTATTATTATTTTAGTAGTAGTGTGACTCCAGTCTTGCCATGAAGTACCGTGTTACCCACTTAATGGGTTGTGGAGGTCTGGTAGGCAGCCGCTCCACGCGGACATTTAAACCGGATTTAGGTTTGACTGGAAGCCGACCCCAATATAGTTGGGAAAAGGCAATTCAGATGATGGTGATTTTAGTAGTAGTGTTCAATAGGAGCGGAGCAGACGAAGTTACGCGGGTAAAAGCAAAGCTAATAGAGAGCCCAAAAATGCAAAAATCATGTTCCTACTTGAATCCCGATATTTTTTTTTTTTTTTACTATAGATAGGCACGCGTTTGACCACTATCTCACCTGATGGTAAGCGATGATGTGGTCGAAGATGGAGCACGCTTGCCTAGAAATAACCTATTCACTCTTGACTTAAAGACTCCCAGGTTGTAGCTATCGGGAAACACAGACTCTGGCAGGGAATTCCACTCCTCAGCTGTACGCATTATGAATGTGTTACCAAAACGTTTTGTGCGTATGGGTTGGATATCCACCGTGTACACATCATCACATAATTTTCTTTTAGTCTCCATAAAAAAATCTCAATAAGGAAGATCCCACAATAAAAATACCGATATATCACTCCGTTATGATAAATATCAGGTACGGAACACAAAAACTCGTAGAGTGCCTATCTATGGGACTAAGATCGGAGGATCTCGCATCGTTTGTCATTGGAACGATTCTGTCACTCAGGACGATAACACCGAGTCGAAAGGAAAGATTTTCGGTACGAAAATTGATTGTTGGAGTTTTATCTGCTCTTTTCTGGATATTGAGGAGTGCAGCGTGGATTTAGCTTTGCAGTATCAGTAGGGGTAAGAGGAGCTCGTGGCTGAAGAATAACAGCCGCACAGATCGATCTTCAAGGTTAAGCGACGCTTGCTAAGGTTGGTCTGTGGATGGGTGACTATCTTAACATAATGAGTTTCCTCCGTGCCTCGGAAAGCACGTTAAGCTGTTCGTCACGGCTATCATTTGTATAACTTTAGCAGTCGTTACGGATTGTCAGAAGCCAGTAAATCTTACTCCAGTCTTGCCAAGAAATACCGTATTACCCAGTTAATGGGTTGTGGAGGTCTGGTAGGCAGCCGCTTCCCGTAAAATACTGGTGTTCAGCTGAATCCGATTTGACTGGAAGCCGACCCCAATATAATTGGGAAAAGGCTAGGCAGATGACGAGTATCAGTAGTGATAACAGCGAACCCTTTGCATGCTAGTCCAACTCGCACTTGGCCGGTTTTGGTGGTATCCGTTTAAGTTACAAGCCTTGATAAATATTTGTCTCTGGCGGTTAAGAAATTAGGAAGGAGTTTACGTGTGTTTCTTAAGAACATCCACTGTATATTTAAAGTCGCTAATTTATTTGTGTGTAAAACAATGCGGGCTTCGCCTCATTTGTATGTACATTCAATTTATGTTTTACTGGGAAGAGACCAGATGGTATGACGTTGGTGCCGTGGAAGGTGGGTAGGCCTCTGGTGTGGGACGCAACATGTGTCGACACCCTTGCGCATCACATCACTTTGCGTGACCAGAGGACTGGTTCGTTCTTTGCTCAAAGAGTTAGCATTGCCATTCAACGTGGCATTGCTGCCAGTCTTCTGGGCACGTTTCCGGATGACAGCGATGCGGAGGAATTTTTCGACGCCTGATCGTATTTGGTTTTGTATATTCATAATGTATATAGTTATTTTTATTAGCTATTTTGGAATATATTGTTTTACTTGTTGAAAATCTATCACAACATCGAGATACATTCGTTTCTTTTTGTCATTTATGTAAAACGACTTATTTTAATTTCCTAACTCCATAAAAGAGGAATCAGTTCAACTTTCAAAAAGAAATAAACAGAATTACTATTAAATAAATGTTACTACTCCGTATCGGATTTTAATCGGACCTTCAGACCTTAGTCGTGCAATATCTGTATGTTTGATGATTAATTGTATCAATTTGCATGCCAAAATAGTAGAATGTACATCATCTGCCTAGACTTTTTACAACTATATTGGGATCGGCTTCCAGTCAAACCGGATTTAGCTGAACCAATATTTTACGAGGAGCGGCTGCCTACCAGACCTCCACAACCCATTAACTAGGTAACAAAATGGTAGAACGTACAAGGACTCTTTAATATTATTTTAACCATCTTATTGTAAATACCTACATTGCAACTAAGTAATTCTGTTAATTTAATTAAATTTACATCTGTATGTTTTGTGCGAGTCCCAAATAAACATTTTTTCTTTCTTTCTTTCTTCCTTTCTTTCTAAATAAATAAATATTCTATTCTAACCTCTAGCACACACAATTCATGTAGAGACTCAATGTTTTTAATCAACACGCACAATGCATAAGACATCTAGTTTTTTTCAATAACTTCGTTTTCAAGGTCTATCAAGAACTCGCGCATATTTTCTGGATAAAATTAGTTTAGGGATAATTTCTTCTAACAAATACACTAGCCCAATGCATTCAGAGATAACAAACATAATAAGCTAAAGAAGCCCAATCTCTTCATGGACATTATACCTACTAATATTAATTTCCTAATATTTTATTTTCCTAGTATAGTCCAAAGGTTTCTCAGTACTGAAACCTTGAAAAACAATTTTAATATTGTAGAATGTTCCCGGTTCTGAAACGATGGGAAACCTTGAAAACAATTTATGGAATGTTCAGGTACAGTACAACACAGCCACAATAATACTGTGGAGGAGGATATTATCGTCTTGAACATATTAATCTTCAATCATTTCTATTTTCCTGGTATCTTCTGCCATTTTCCTGCTATCACTTTATTTAATACGTTCTCAGTATTGAAACACAGACAATCGGATTTAATATCGACCTGTACGTACTCTGTCATCTACCGATTACTGAAACCTCTGAGTGAAAAGGTTCTTTTACAGGATTACTCGTTTTATCTTTTTTGCAATACTTGATTTTTATCTGGTGAGAATGAAAAGGTTTTGCTGGAACTGCAAGACTAAACAAATAACCTAACTCCGAGTTATTCGAGATGGGATCCTGGAGGGTACTAGAGACGGTTATGCTAGTATTGGTGACTGAAACTAAAAAAAATACCAAAGCTCTGCTAGTTTTTAGGGTTCCATACCCAAATGGTAACCGACGAAACCCTATGACTAAGCCTCTGCTGCCCGTCCGTCCGTCCATCTGTACATCAGTCTGTCAGTCAGCGAGCTGTATCTCAAAAACCGTAA
Source organism: Lacanobia oleracea (assembly GCA_950371165.1). Classification (NCBI taxonomy): domain Eukaryota; kingdom Metazoa; phylum Arthropoda; class Insecta; order Lepidoptera; family Noctuidae; genus Lacanobia; species Lacanobia oleracea. The sequence continues at coordinate 19,543,267 of OX493406.1, forward strand.
TAGGTAGACGGATAAAATTTTCACAGAGTGTGTATTTCTATTGCGGCTATAATTACAAATAATTAAAATTAGATTAAATATTAAAGCAGATCCCATTACAAGAGACGTGGTTTTTCAGTTTCGTTTTTCGTGCGAGAGTCCAACTCGCCACTGGCCGGTTTTTTTTATTTGTTAATGTTATCTAGTTCGTTAGAACTAAAAATGAAATACAAACGACAATGTTCTATTTTCAACTGAGAGTAATGTTTAATAAAGTATCAACCTAAAAATTTAACTGCTCCATAACAAAAATAAAAACATATTCGTAAGCATCACTATCAGCCGTTTTTCCTAAATTAGCATTTTAACTACCAACATAACGACGAAAAAGTTCATAAACACAAAAAGTCACAGATAAAAAATGACAATAGAGCATTTTAAAAAGACCGTCGCCGCTCGAAATAATTTATGGTACGCCATTAACCAAAGACCCGAACTGAGTGAATATTAAAAAGTCAAGTGGTAGAGAAGCGGATAATTATGATAAGCCGATGTTTTGTTTTCGTATAATGAGGACTTCGAAGCGGTTTTTTTTTGTTTACGTAATCAGCATTATTCGGGTTACGGGTCAGTGATTCACTGAAATGGGCATTTATTAATTACGGTTGTGTTTCAGCTGTATTTGAAGAGCTTGCAGGCTAAACAATAACAGCCATACGGTCTGATCTTCGAGGTTAAGCATCGCTTGCCAAGGTTGGTCAGTGAAACCTATCTGCCATCCCATCTATCACATATCGAGATTATTTCATACCATTTGTAGATCTTCGATGGTCGTTACTGTGAAGGATTAATTAAGAGCAAGGCACATGCGCGTGCGCTATATGGAAAGGGGCATTGCTCGACCGAAATGCCACTTTAGCAGAATCAGAAAGCAAATCACGCTAGCCATCACTGTCAAATTTTCCCAATCAACCTTGAACCTGCATTAGGCTCATGGTGAAACCGATATGTGGCTTTTATTTATTAACCCAGCAGCAAACTACGCCACCACAGTTAACGTTTCTTAGACTCCAGAAAATAATAAATGTTACACAGTTACTGTGTTGTGGGAGTCAAATAGGCAGTTGTTTTATATACATTCAGTCAAAAAAGTATCGGGAATGGATGATTTGTTTATGGTTCCAAATTCAAATTTTTGTTTTTTTGTAGTTGTTAGATTGGCACAACTGTTTTCCATTCTGGCGCGGAGTTTGAGTTGCTTCTGTTATTTATATTAAATACAGTGATGGTTTTAGTAATATCATATATAGTGTGTATTGCGAATTTCATAATGGACAAAAATATCGAACAAAGAGTTTGTCTTAAATTTTGCATCGCAAATGGAATTTCGTGTTCGGAGTCACTGAAAATGTTACAGAAGACTTACGGTGAATCGACTTTATCAAAAACTCGTGCTTATGAGTGGTTCAAAGCGTTCAAAAGCGGTCGAGATGTGATGGAAGATTTGCCTCGCTCTGGTAGGCCGTCAACGTCTGCAACTGAAGTTAACATCGCAAAAGTGAAGAAAATAGTGACTGAAAATCCCCATTCAACTCTGAGAGAGATAGCCGCCGAACTTTCTGTATCTCACGAGTCGATCCGTACCATTTTAACTAATCATTTGGGTATGAAACATGTTGCTGCTCGGCTAGTCCCAAAAGATCTGAATTTTCTCCAAAAACTCAATCGCATGAAAGTCGCTGAGGACATGCTAGAACGAGTCAGTTCGGACCCAACATTCATGAAACGCATTGTTACTGGTGACGAGACGTGGGTTTGCGAGTTTGACATGCAAACTAGTCAACAAGCTTCGGAGTGGCGCCTTCCAACTGAACCGAAACCGAAAAAACCACGCCAAAGTCGATCAAAAGTCAAAGTCATGTTGACTGTTTTCTTTGACTATCGCGGTGTTGTGCACTCTGAATTCTTACCGGAAGGTCTAACGGTAAATAAAGAATATTATTTGAGCGTTATGCGGCGTTTAAGAGAGCAAATTCGACGAAAAAGGCCAGATTTGTGGAAAGAAAATTCTTGGATTTTGCACCACGACAATGCGCCTTCGCACAAGGCTATCATTGTGAACGAATTTTTAACCAAACACTCAACAAATACCATCCAGCAACCACCATATTCACCAGATATGGCTCCTGCTGACTTTTTTCTTTTTCCTAAACTCAAATTACCACTTCGTGGCACCCGTTTTCAATCGATAGAAGGAGAATTCGCGGCGAGAACTGAACTCAATTCCGGAAGCAGCGTTTAAAAAATGTTTTGATGAATGGATTATTCGTTGGTGCAAGTGTATCGTTTCTAAAGGAGCATACTTTGAAGGTGATAAAATAAATTTGGATGAATAACAGACATTTTGTGTATTATTGATCTTTTCCCGGTACTTTCTTGACAGAGCTGTACAATACTGGTAGACTGTATCCCCGTCTGCCTTCAAAGCAAGAATGAACAGGCATCTTCTGGGCAAGATCGCTCTATCTTAGCATCCTGAAACCCAGCTTTTCAAAAACCTCACAGGGCATGCTGGGACCCAACGTACAATTTTATGAACATAATAAATATTTGCTGTCAGGCCCACACCCACTTTACCTATGCTATAAATTCGAAGAATTTCAGGTGTGATACAATATTTGCATGTGTAGGCTATGTGCAAAGGACGGCACATCACGGTGTGACGTAGGTTGAACTGGTCTATCTTTTGCTCAAAAAATTGTACTTTGGGCTTGAGTGGCATCTCATACTTTTAATTTAAAATATAAAAGCAGTCGATTTAAATCTATACTAATATATAAAGCTGAAGAGTTTGTTTGTTTGTTTACTGAACGCGCTAATCTCAGGAACTGGTCCGATTTAAAAAAATATTTCAGTGTTAGATAGCCTATTCATCGAGGAAGGCTATAGGCCATATCATCACGCTAAGACCAATAGGAGCGGAGCAGTAATGAAAATCGTGACGCAGACGTTGCGTGGGTCAACTAGTATTATGTATAATTTATGACTCTAGACATTATATTAAAGCTGGGTCTGACAAGATAATTTTATTATGTGCAAAATTTTGCACAAGGGGTCTCAGGAGACCTAATCCATCGCTTTCCATCATTCCTCAATTAAAAAAGAAATCCGGTTAGACTGGAACTCAACCGCAACATGGGGAAAAGTAAGGCAACTTTTCCACAATTATAGGAATTTTCAAGTTAAATGCGACGGACAGACAAACAGAGAGCCATTGCGTTATACGGATACAGCTCAGTAAGGAAGGAAATAACGCATTTATCTGCCTATCATCTCGCATAAGCTATGGGGGCAATTTAAGGAAACAGCCATTTTGAGGGTAGCCTAATGGTCCTAGTAGGATGTAGGAGTTGATTTATTACTATTTGCGTGATATTGCTATTTTTATGTCCAAATTCTTTTATCTACTGAAATATTATGAAAAGCTAGGAGCTCGTGGCTAGATAATAACAGCCGCACGGGTCGATCTTCAAGGTTAAGCAACGCTTGCCAAGATTGGTCTGTAGATGGGTGACCATCTTAACAACCGAGTTTCCTTCGTGCTTCGGAAAGCACGTTAAGCCGTTGGTCCCGGCTGTCATTTGTAGATCTTTGGCAGTCGTTACGGATAGTCAGAAGCCAGTTAATCTGACCTATAGATAGTCTTGCCAAGAGGTACCGTGGTACCTAGTTAATGGGTTGTGGAGGTCTGGTAGGCAGCCGCTCCGCGTAAAATACTGGTATTCAGCTTAATCCGGTTTGACTGGAAGCCGACCCCTGTATAGTTGGGAAAAGGCTAGGCGGATGATGACTGTGACCTACAGAAATATTATGAAAAGCCTCGCTGCTGGTTTCCGGGCAGTGTTATCGAGTTTTTTACTATCTGATATTTTGTCTTAGTTGCCTGCCGGAGTCTATGTTTCCTGATAACAGCAACCTGGAGGCATTTTATTCAAGAGTGAATAGGTTACTTCTGGGTAAACGTGTTCCATCGTCATTACATTCCATCAAGTGAGATAGAGGTTAAACGTGTGAAAATTTCAGCTGTTTACTGTAAAACTTTTTTTTTCTTATTTATCTATATGTTAACTGTGAAAACTTGTAATTGGCCATCATCATGTTAGTATCTTTTACATTGTGTCTGCCTATGTAAGTTTTCCGAAAACTTAAAATAAATAAATAAAATATTTAATTAAAAATACACAAATGTAATAAGTACAAGCAATGAGATGAAGGAAATGTTTAACCGAGGAAGTTTGAAATTGAAATTGACGGTGTCCGCCAGCCAAGAGAACGCGAGCCTCGACTGAAGATCCCAGGTGGGCGCGCCGACCGTGCGTTGATAGCTTCGCAGTTGTCAACTCCATGATGGTTCTCGAGTGCCATCTGTAGCGCCTTACACTACCAATTACGGTTCTTGAGATACAGGCCGCTGACAGACAGACGGACGGACGAATGGACGGACGGACGGACGGATGGACGGACGGACAGCGGAGGCTTAATCATAGGGTTCCGTTGGTTACCCTTTGGGTACGGAACTAAAAACTTAACTTCTGTCACTTTTAGGCAGCGTTCCACCTGAGATGTGCGAGGCATGTTTTTGTTAAAAACCAATAAAATCGCTTGCGCTGAGCGAGGCTAGGCGCATCGCATCCTCGCAAATCTCTTAGCAGGTCACTAAATAAAATAATTTATTAAATGTTTTTCAATTATAAAATTCTCAGTAGTAGCCCAGAATCTAGGTTCTCGTAGGATTATTATGGCAATACGGGCAAATCGTGAGTTCTCTGGAAATCTTGCCATCTTCTTCGAGGAATGTAAGCTTTATTAAGTATTTTTAAAGCTTTGAATATTTTCACCTCCCGGAAACTAGACTAATATCATACTAAACACAATTTTTCGATGATCTCTCACTTTTTCGGTTTTTACTTTTTCTGGAATCTTTGTTTCCTGATAGCTACAACCTTGGAGTCTTTAAGTCAAGAGTGAATAGGTTATTTCTAGGCAAGCGTGCTCCATCTTCGACCACATCATCGCTTACCATCAGGTGAAATAGTGGACAAACGCGTGCCTATCAACGATAAAAAAAAACTGAATAGTTTTCTCATACAACTCACTACAAATGGCAATAAAGTATATTCACCAATAGGAGGTAGTTTTAATTTTTTTTTTTATTATTGATAGGTTGGGGCTGTTTTGACGCCGAAGAATCAGCCGCCCACGTCATTCTGGAATGCGAGGCCGCGGCTATCCAACGTGAACAGACCATAAATTCTTTTATCTTTAGTTTTTAATTTTATTATTCGTAGTTATGGCGGCAATAGAAATAGATGCTTTGTGAAAATTTCATCATCATATCGACTGAAAGCCCAAGTCGCCACAACGACCAGTCCTGCGAATAAGTGAGAGCTGCGTACCAATTACGGTTCAAGAGATACTGCCCGCTGATAGACAGACCGACAGGCCTTCATAGATCACCTTTCGGTAAAGGAACCCTAAAATTTAACCGCTTAAATATATTTCCTCGAAGCAGTATAGAATGATTAGAAACTGCCAAACAAACCAAAGATTTTTGCTAAAGATTCTGTGTCTATTTCAGCCAAAAACTTAATATCCGACCAGCACCACGAACAAAAGTAAAAAAATATGATTCATTCGATCATACAGCGGCAACGTTCACTACGTTCATTCATCAGTTCACTGACTTAGAAAATATTGAACTTTATACGTTTTCGAAATCCTATTCAAATGTGCAAGCGATCATAGACATTGGGCCAGAGAAGCTAAAGACGATTCTTCTGTGAATGTGGAGCCGTTGACCGTTCATATAGGTACCATATAGTTTAATAAAGACATACATGGTTTAATCAAGACAGTTGGTACTTTAGAGGTAATAACACTCCTTTAAGGAGAGATATTTCGTTACTAGTTTCTTAGGGTTCCGTACTCAAAGGTTAACCAATGGAACCCTATTACTAAGCCTCCGCTGTCCAGCCGTCCATCCATCCGTCCATCCATCCATCGATTTGCCTGTCAGGGGAGTGTATCTCAAAAACCGTAGTAGGTACACAGTTAAAATGTTCACAGAGTATTTCTATTGCCGCTATAAGAACAAATTATAAAAAAAAAAAAAAAAAAAAAATCGGTTTATTGTACGGCACCCTTTGTGTGTGGGTCTAATTCGCACTTGGCCGGTTTTTTTAGATTTTTCAAGAAGCATAATATTCTTTTACTAAATCGTTTTCAAAGATTTCTGAGATGTCAACTGATGTAACTAGAAGAAACAAAAGTTCTTTAAAAGCCGGTTATAGCTTGTTACTGGTTTGTATGTATGTATGTTTTTTCTTTAATCTTTCCTCCCTTTTTGTCTGACTCACTTAGGAGTACAGAAGACATTAATATTTCGCAAATTTATTTTCGACTGCCTTGTTAATCCATTGGTTCTTTTTTATGATTTATTTCGTTGCGGGATCTGAGTCAGTTGAATCTTTTCTTCGGGACTCGTCGAGCTTCATTGGCTCAGCGGTCGCCACAGTTGATTCTGGCACTCAGGAGTTGCAGCAGTTGGGAACAGTGTGGCGAGCAAACGGGTTTTTTTATTTTTTTATTTGTAATGGGTTCGCTCTTGAATCTAGTCTATGTCAGCAATGACAGAGACAAAGTCTACGATGGAACGAGCCTACCCAGAAGGAGCCTGTTCACTCTAACTTTGAAGAGGTTAGGGTTGTAAGCTTGTGTTTTGTTCTGGAATTGATAAAATTACAAAGTATGTATATCAATGCCAAACCAAAACCAATGACTTCAGGCGTGGTTTTAAGCATAAGTATTATTTTTGTAAATAAATCACATTTCTTAACAAGTCCCTAATGATAACCTACTTATTAAAACCGGTTATCACCAGTTATTACCAGGCGGTGGCTAAACGGAAACATTACAGTGAAAATTACCAACTCGTGCTCAAAACTTTCAGAATCGTTCTCCAACTTTGTTTCATTACAATTTAAATTAATTTTGTGTTTGATTTCAACATCGCGACTCTTCAATTTTAAAGTGGGTCTGATGGTCCATGTTCAATGTTGGTTTAATATCATTCACTCGACGAAAAACAAAATGAGTTGACTTCTACTTACATATGTCGCAAGCAATTTGTCTGATTCCGCCGTTTACATACGGCGGCGTCTCCCAGTTATGTATTACTAATTGACCCCGCAACTTCGTCTGCGTTACAATTTTCATTACTGCTCCGCTCCTATTGGTCTTAGCGTGATGATATATAGGCTATATCCTTCCTTGATAAATGGGCTATCTACCACTGAAAGATGTTTTCAAATCGGACCAGTAGTTCCTGAGATTAGCGCGTTTAAGTAAACAAACAAACTATTCAGTTTTAAATATTAGTATAGATGCCGAAGGCAAAATTATACTTGTTCAATTGATATCATTTCGACGTTGGTCGCAGTTTTAGGGTGACCATGATAAAACACAGTTTGGACAATTCAGACGTTTTCAGCAATCAGGTACTAATGACTATGTCAAGTAAGACTAAAGAATGTGCTTTCGTTCTCTTAAAGTACTTAGTTAAAAAATTAAGGAACAACAGTCATAGAAAGCTACATTTCTGAGTGCTTTTAGATTTGGTTTTCGTTAAGACACGCAAATGTAGTCGCGGATAAGTGCTAGTAGCTTAAATCTTTTAGTCACATAGATAAGGATGGGACCGAACCCTCCTCCAGCTCTGGGTGAAGTAGGAGGGAGTATCAGACTCTTACTGACTAAAACCCATCCGTGTTCCTCCTAGAGCCCTTTGCGTTCCACTTCTTTCGAACAAAGTCCACAGCCCCAGCAGGCACTTGCCCTAGTGGGCCCCGTCTCCCATGCTGACAGCTCCTTGAGGCGCGCGTGGAACACAGCGCGCCGTCGACCCGGGCCTGGTTCTGATCAGACGGCGAGCCACCCAATGCTCGCCGTCTGCAGAACCGCGCCTACAGTGACCAGTTACATAGATAACTGCGTCATCGTAATATGTGGAAGGGAACACAGACGCTGGCATCTAAGCTGACTGTGTTCTCTTCCACATGTAACACTTGCCTTCAAAGCAAGAGTAAACATGCATCTTCTGGGCACGCTCGCTCCATCATAGACCTCATCCGTCACTTTCCATCAGACATCATCGACGTCTAGAGAAAACCTATATCTATACTAATATTATGAAGAAGTACAGTTTGTGGAGTTGTAGGGGGTAATCTCTGGATCTACTGAACCGATTTTGAGGCTATATATTAACCCGGAAAATACCGTCCAACGAAGTGGGCACTGGTCAGCTAGTTCCTCAATAAAAACATATAAGAACAAAATTTAAAAAGATACAATACAGAACCCTTTCAAACAGACATTATCTAAACTAAATTACTTAACTCTTTCACAACTTTCCTTTCCACTTCGAACACACTACAACAACCAAGGATCAAGTTTTCACAACGAACCACAAATAAAAACTAAAAACTGTATCCTATCGTAAACAATGGTTTCTATAGAAAAACATAACAAGATTTTCTCTTCCTCGAATACTTTAATTGATAAAGATCTCGGTACTATAAAATTACACAAAGAATAAAACTTGTAAAAGGGGAACGAACTTCTGCCATAGAAGTTGTGAAACTCGATATATCACAACCTTCGCGTCAACGCTGCGAGAAGCCGCGAGAACACTGGAGATCTGCAGAAAATTGTGGAGAAAAACTGAGAATTTGGAGAAACTGGGGAATTTAGTTTTGTGGTAGTATATCCTTCTAACGCCATGTCTGTTGACGAACCAAAGGTCGATGTGTATGTGTTAGGGTGGAGAAAAGCGTTTGGCAAAAGTTGCGTGAACGCAGGATATGGATCGATGATTTGAAGCTGGCATGACAGGCAGCTGATGGATGCGGACTGCTCTTTGGTCCCAGGCTTACGTTCAGCAGTGGACGGCAATTGGCTGACAGGATGTTTTTTTTTTTTTATCTATTGATAGGCACGCGCTTGACCACCTCCTTTTATAAATGTAAAGGTCATGTTTAAATGCATTTTTCAATGCTTTTTGCTGTGTGTAATTCATCTACATTAAACTCACATAAAAACATATTAAATAAGGTAAGTTTTATGGAACAGGATAATAATGAAGAGTTTGTAGAAAATGAAATTGTAATATTCAAACAATTTTGTCAGAAGTGCTTTGGTACAGAATGATAATTAAGAGTTAGCAAAAAAATAAAATTGAAATTTTTAAAAATTGATTCTATTTCTGGAGTTAAGTAGACACACATTCGTTTTACTTAACATCTCTTATAAAAAATAATAAGCCAAAATTTTATAATCAAAACATAATCAAGGACGCGAAAACTCGGGTCGGGAATGACGAAATCTTTAAGGAAAGATTTAAGATAATATTTGGCAGCAGCGCGAAATGATTAAGTTAGGCAGCCAAAAGATGTAATCATTATAGAAAATGTTTCATTGCTACAACAACTTAGCGTCAGCGTCATTACAGCAAGAAACCAGTATTACGCGGCTACTGGTTTATGGAGGTCTGGTAGACAATCACTCTATCAAAAAATATATACAAAACTTTTTCGATTTAAGTACGTAATTATTTTTATCGCATTTTAGTTATATCAACATTTTTTTTTGTCATAACAATACCCAAATAGCTTGTTTCGTTTCCATCAGTGGTCTTATTTACGAACATATTACACGCACAAGCACAATCAAACACATTCGTATAGATATTCGTCACTTTTTTTTTTTGTAATTTATACCATGTTTTTTAACTATATATGTTTAAGTATTCTTACCTATGACTTAAAATATAATTATATAATAAAATAATTAAATTAAAAATAATTATATTATATAATTTACTTTATGACTGAAAATATCTATACTAAGTATATATTGTAACAAATGAACCGTTGATCCGTCACTCGTCCTTTAAAAATGTTCATTTGAAAACCAGCGTCAGACAGCAATAGTCAGTCTGACATATCGCTGAAATGGACCTTTTTAGTGCAACCGTGAGACACACACTAGTTTCTGGTATACCCTTATTTATTCTTTATTTCTATGTACCGTGCGTATTTCATGTATGTGCAAAATAAATTGTATTCATTCTTTCTTTTTTCTTTTCTTTTCGTTACTAGTGACTGACAGACAACGCACACCCGAAACTACTGGTCGCAGAAAGCTAAAAGGCATGTTTTGAAATTTTGATTCCTTCTGGAGTGTAGGGGAGCACTAAGAGAAGAAAATTTCTCGAAAATCTTACAGGAACGGGATAAACGAGACATATGCGTACGAAGTCGCGGGCAAAAGTTAGTTTAAAATAAAAATTAAAGCTGCATCCAATTACACTCGAAGCAGACCCCAACAATTGATTGGCCAGATTGATTAATTGAATGAACGATTTGGGTTCATTCGTTTTATTAAAGCTTCTTTTAAAGTGCTTGGAGCATTTGCAATGTCACGTTACACAGTCGAGCATTACATCAATGAAGGAGGAGAACCGCGCTAAAGAGTGCGAGTGTGGAATACCAGTGTTTTACGTGGAGCGGCTGCCTACCAGACCTCCACAACCCATTAACTGGGTAACACGGTACTTCTTGGCAAGACTGGAGTCAGATTTACTGGCTTCTGACAACCCGTAACGACTGCCAAAGATCTACAAATGTCAGCCGGGACCAACGGCTTAACGTGTTTTCCGAGGCACGGAGGAAACTCGGTATGTTAAGATGGTCACCACAGTCCACAGACCAACCTTGGCAAGCGTTGCTTAACCTTAAAGATCGACCAGTGTGGTAACAGCCACACGGGTCGATCGTTATTTAGCCACGAGCTCAGAAAGAGTGCACAGCCTGTAATGTTACATATTCGAGCATTACATTGGTGAGGGAAGAGATCCAAGCATAATAGTGCGCAACTTGATGGTATATGTAAAATCGAATCTGAAATGTTACATTACAGGTGAATGGTCCAAGTGAGGGAGCGCCTTAAGGAGAGCTGTGCTCATGATAAATAAATCAGCGATCAGCGGGTCTTAAAAGGCTACGTTAGCAGAATCAGAAAGCACATCACGCTACCTGTCACTGTCAAATTTTTCCAATCAACCTTGAACCTTATGCGTTAACGATAAAGATGAAAATTATATTTCACAGATTGTTGTGTTATTAATATTATGTTTCCCCTTATTCATTATTTGACATAAAATAGCTTTTGCTTGCAACTTCGTATGCGCTTATATCCCGTTTTCCCCGGTCGCATAGGAATTTCGGGAAATCTTTTTTTAGTGCTTCCCAATAAACATCTATCACTCAGTAATATAAGAATCTCATAAATTAGGATAAGAATATTCTCTTTAAATAAATCCAGATTATCCTCACAACTTGTCAATAATAGCGATCCCTTTAGACTTATAAACAGCGTAGTAAAAGTTATAATTTAATCCAGCACAAGATGCGAGGTCTTGTTCGAAAGGTGCTCGTCCCACGCTCCGTGGTTATTACTATCATAACATGATCTAGCCTGCTCTGTATTCAGATTCACGAGTCGTGTGTGTGACCTTAGATTACTTGTGTCTAAGTAAAATATTGTAATTACATGATTATGCTTATCCCTCAATGGGTAGACACAGGTCTATTGTAAGTCTCATTTATACTTCTTTAATAGTAAAGAAGTATAAATGAGACTTACAATAGACCTGTGTTGTCTTGTTATAGAACAAGAGTCAAGATCGAATAGGTTACTTCTAGGCAAGCGTGCTCCATCTTCGACCACATCATCGCTTACCATCGGGTGAGATGTTGGTCAAGCGCGTGCCTATTAATAGTTAAAAAAAAAAAAAAAATTATAAAGCTAAAGAGTTCGCTTGTTTGGAATTGAATTTTTTTTTATCTGTGCGTTGCAACGTACAGGTAAAAATTTTTAATGATTTACCGTGGTTATATAGTCCTCAGACCGGAAGCAATGCAGTCGAAATTAGTTTAGAAGTATGCGGTACAGAGAGTAAAGTCCCGCAAACCTTCATTGAAAAGGGAGGATACTCCAACCGGACGGTTGTTGTTTCCGTGGGCAACCCTATAGTTGATATTTGGGCTAATGTCTACAGAATTTCGACGTAGTAGTTCGCTGTTAGTTGGATAGACGGCGTTGCAGTTTTTTTGTAGATTTGCTCCTTGATGCCGCTACAGTAGTATAAAAAAATTACTCAAGTTGATTATTTCTGTTTCACTACTAACAACCAGCCCTACAATCGTCTACAAACGTTGCCCTATAAGAAAAATCTTAAAAAAAAATTTTTTAGCAACGTCGAGGATGACATTTTTTTGACACTATAACTAACAAAGTAAGTTCACTACTATCCACTCCTTATCGAAATCTATCAAAAAACCTTAAAAGAAAATACAAAGTCAGGAGCCAAGTTCACACAGATCCCTCATTAGGTCATTGGCCCACCTTGCATAATAGGGTATTTTAAAAATCTACCAAATTTACCAAGCCAAAGGACGTCACGCGTGACTTGCAACTCGCTGTATCCTCTTAATTTTTTGTTAACGTGAAAAAAGAAAAAAATACGTGTCCAATGTTTTTTGAAAATCTATCAGACGGACTACTTAGATTTTTTTACTAGAATACCCCGTTGGTCCAGACATACCTATTCTTAAAAAAATAGCCTGTCTTGGCTACAGACGTTTTTGTGGATAACGTTCTGGCACGGGCTGCTGGTAACAAAAGCATTTCTTCATCTTAGGGGACGCCTGTAGTGCATGTAAGAGCATTGACCAGTCGTAAGCGTGAGCGCTGGGTCCTGGGCTCGATTCTTTAAATTCGGGCTAAGCGTAATTGAGTTTTGAGGGTTCCGTACCCAAAGGGTAACCATTGGAACCCTATTACTAATCCTCCGCTGTCCGTCCGTCCATCTTTCTATCAGCGGGCTATATCTCAAGAACCGTAATAGGTAACCACTTGAAACTTTCACAGAATATGTATTTCTGTTGCCGCTATAACAACAAATGATAAAAATTAAATTAAATTAAATGCTTTTGAAAAAAAAAAACCGAATTCCATGCTTACTTAATTTCGGAAGTCGGTGTTTTTGGTTTCGTTTCTTTGTTTTTCAACACCGACTTCCGAAAATAAAATTGTTTTATACTTTATAGTGTTTTATTTGGAAGTTGGTTATAGTTTTTTGTAAAAAGTTTTTTATTTTTCACTTTTAAGTGATAATACTTGGAAGACGTCCTCGTCTGCTCAGAAATAGAAATAAGCAAAAATGCTCATAAAATAAAAACTACTGAGCCAAACTGAATTAAATGTTTACGGAACCCTAAAATTAAAGGGGGCCCCATACAAGAAACGTGTTTTTTTTCGGTTCATGGTACGGAGCCCTTCGAGTGAGAGTCAGACTCGTACTTGACCGGTTTTTCTTCCATAAATTTCTAACCGTTGTTATCTCAGTATCCACTTCCTTCCTGGCCTGGCACTTTTCAAGGCAATCAAGCCAAAACTTCGCAAATTGCTCAAACATTGGTCGTCTATGTATGATTACTATTAGGGAACTTTGGAGTCTGCTTGTTATTCAGGGAGAGTAGGTACTTACAGCAGTTTCAGTATGCTAGGAGTAGCTCCAGAAATTTTCTAATAAGCAAAGTCGAACTATGACCTCAAGCAACATTGACAAGTTGTAATGACATATCGTGTAGCGATTTGTCAAAAATTTTTTCAGATACAAATTTTTAGGGTCCCCGAAGGGAACCCTATTACTAAGCATCCGCTGTCCATCCGTCTATCCATCCGTCCGGCCGTTCGTCCGACTGTCTATCAGCGGGCTGTATCTCAAGAACCGTAATAGGTAGACAGTTGAAATTTTCACATATTGTTATTTCTAATGCCGCTATAACAACAAATTATAAAAAGTAGGGTTTACGGTACGGAACCTTTCGTGTGCGAGTCCGATTCGCACTCGGCCGGCTTTTAAATTTCGATCACATTCGCAGATCAGTTGAAATTTGTCAAAAACGTGTGAAAATTAAGGCTTTTTGACAGTTTGCGATTGACATGCGAATGCAAACATTGCTTGAAAATTAGTACAATAGGGAAGATGCAAATACAGAATTTATGAGAATTTTGTCAGTAAAATGATAAAAAAGTATGAAATAAAAGCTATTTCAACGTTTTTATTTTGGTTAATTTCGATTTTTAACAAAAATAATAAATTAAAGTAACGTGAAACGGAACGTATCTAGAAACAACAATCAGCGTTTAGTGACGTATCTGCTGTTATGCCAACGAAAAGGCAATCTTATGTCTTTGAGTTAGGACAGTTCTTGACCAGTGATAGATACGAGTGACGTCATCGTCCGTTTTCGCGCGAACCTTTAAACTGTCAGTTTAAAAACGCAATTTTGGCAAACAATTAAAGCGTTTCCATTTCTTATTTATGTGGTGGTCTATTCTAGATGGAGTTCTTTAAAATTAAAGCAAAAATGCAAATATTGCATGTTCCCTATTGGCGCTTAAATCATTGACATACCCCATTTTTAAATTAAGAATTTGAAGTTGGGTTATGGTCAAACACTTATTTGGCCTGAAAAACCTGACCAACTTTGGCAGTCAAGTAGGGTTTCATGGTGGTAATTTACGGCGTATTTGCACAAATATTCGACTTACTTATTTGTTAAATAATGAACTTTATGCAAATGAAGTTACAGTATATGTTCGTTTATCCAAGTAACGCGAATATTTTGACAAGTGAAATGCCACCTTCACACGTTTATAACTCGAATACTCAATTCCGCTAAAAGGCTCCATGTTTTTTGTTTATTGTGAATTAAGTTAAATTATTGTTTTATTGTAGAACAAAGGATTCTAATAATGATGACATTATTATGTAACGTGTGAATGAGCATACCGAAATTATCCCAGATAGTTTTGAAACACATTTAATGAATTAAAAAATAGCGATTGTAAAATTATACTTTTGATAGGAACTTAATTTACGATAAATTCTATTAAATTCCTATGAAAAATGTACGATTTGATAACTTTAAAAATCGTTATTTTCATCCTCCTTGAATTTATTTATTATCATAATCAGCAATTACGTTTTTATTAAAAAGTTTTTTTATTTTTCACTTTTTAGTGGTACCACTAAAAAGTGAAACCAGAAACACAGCGTGCCGGCGTGATTTTATGTTATGAACTGGTGTAAACAATCAACAGACATGCGATTTCAGAAATCCCGATTAATTTGCTATCATTTATTGAAGAGTTCCGTTGCCTACCTCCGAAGTTCTTCATCAGATCTTCACCAAATTTAAATGGGAGAGTCTGAGAGAATACACTTCCAAACAAAAAAAATAAATCATCCAAATCGGTTTACAAAAAAAATACATACACCGAACATAGAACCTCCTCCTTTTTGAAGAAGTCGGTTAAAATAAATGCACGAACGAAAGCCAATTCGTTTATAACCATTATAGCGTCAATCAATGTCAAAAACATGTCAAAATGTAGCGAAATTACGGTAATTTTATTATGTCTCTATATTTTACTGCGAATGCGAACGTTTCTTAAAAATGCGAGAACTGCCTTTCAGGTTCAGTCCCAACAACCCTATACCGTCGAGCACACAAACGAACACACACAGTGTACTCGTGACGTGCGCCCCTACTCAATATTCTGTAAAGGTACACTCGCTGCCACAAGCGTATCGTCGCTAATGACTTTATTCAAATAATTACACTGTATTCACTTCACTTTTATTGTTCACTCTAAATTCGAAATTGACGTAGTATTTATTTTGGTAATTTGGCTGGTATTTAAAAAAAAATAGCGTTGCGTTTTTGAACGAAATCGCAAAATAAACTGAGTTTGTAGGGTTGATTAAGTAGTTGAAAAATTATGGAAATAATAAAATATATGGAGGGTTATCTCCCTTAAGGATGTGAAATCATCAAATGACCCCTTCCACTCAGGGTGAAGCAGGAGGGAGTTTCTGACTCTTACTGACTAAAACCCATCGTGTTCCTCCTAGTGCCCTTTGCGTTCCAGGTCTTCGGTGCTGACATCTCTTTAAGGCGCGCGGGGATTGCAGCGTGCTGCCGACCCAGGCCTGGTTCTGATCTGACGGCGAGCCACCCAGTGCTCGCCGTCCGCAGGCCCGCGCCAAAGGTGGCCGGGAATCGTCTTGCGACTTCCGACGCCTGGGGTGTCTTCTTCTGTTGCGGCGGGGCGTTCTGGCTGTTCTGGGGCGTTAGGTTTCCCTCTCTCTCACACGTTCGGCCTCCTCCTTTGCTAGCATTACTGCTTCGCAGAAGGAGGTGACCGCTTCCCATGCCTCCTCGCTCCGGATCCTCCGCCGATCGCCCGATCGACACCCTAGATTTTTTTTTTTACTATTGATAGGCACGCGCTTTACCACCATCTCACCTGATGGTAAGCGATGATGTGGTCGAAGATGGAGCACGCTAGCCTATTCACTCTTGACTTAAAGACTCCCAAGTTGTAGTTATCAGAAAACACAGACTCAAGATTGGGCAGAAGCCGCTTGAAGGCAGCCCCGGCTCGCCCCAGTCTGAGAGCCAAACGTCGAAGGTGTTCGACGATGTTCCACTGGCTGTCAATGACGAGACCAAAAACGTCATCGTCGACCCGACGCCGATGTGAACCCCTCCTACCGTTATTTGATATCCCGATGGTGGCCTGTTCCGATAACCATGGAAGCACATGGCTTCGGACTTGTGAAGGGCGACCTCGAGACCCAACTGCCGGATCCTCTCAACGAATATCGCAACCCCGTGTGTCATAGCGTCGGCCGCCGCCTGATGCGACCCCCCCTGCGCCAGGACCAGCGTATCGTCAGCATAGCAGACAACTCTGACGCCACGAGTCTCACGCACGCCGGTCGAGAGGGCTCTCACGCGCATGATGGCGTCTACCGTCGAGCGGCCCGTGCGGAAACCGAACTGGTTTTTCGCCAGATCCCGCCCCACTCTCACTAGGTGCTCGACGAGGCGGTTTGCAATTACTCTTTCAAAGAGCTTGCCCACCTCTTCGAGCAGCACGATGGGCCAGTATGCGGACGGAGAGTCCGCAGGGTGCCCCGGCTTCTTACTGAGGACCAGTTTCCCCGTCTTCCAACGAAGTGGGAACTGGCCCCTCTCCAAGCATGCGCTTAGGAACCCTCTTAGTCGAGGCCCAAGAGCCTCTAAGGCCAGGACCCAGGCTTTTCCATGTAAGCCGTCGGGTCCTGGGGCGATATTTATGGCCTTCAGCCTATTAACCGCCACTCTCAGGTCTACCTCAGTCACCTCAGGGGCATCGTCATCGTCGTCACCGGTGTAGTCCGCATCGGGCACCGCAGGTGGCGGAGCCATAGGCGGGGGAGTATGCTCCCCTCGCGAGGGGGACAGAGCGGTCACCACGTCCTCCACAAGCTGGGACGGAGACTCTGCGTCAACGGGGGGGCCCATTTTGTAGGGTCTTCTCCACGGGTCTCCGTTCAGAGACTCCAGCATCTCCTTGCGAGCCAGATCCTTGGCCTGCAGGATCCCCGCTCGGAGAGCGGCCTTTGCCAATTTGTACTCCTCGTACAGCTCCGCCTCTCTTACCTGCGCATCCGGAGGGTGGATGCGGAGCTTGCGGTGCCTGGTGTACCGGCGCCGTGCGGCAACGCATGCCTAACGCAGCGCCGCCAGCTCTTGTGACCACCAGTACACCTGGCAGTGAGCGCGTCCTGGCTTAACCCGGGGCATTGCCTCGTCACAAATATCAAACATGGCCTTCCGGAACCACTCCGCTTCAAGAGTTCGGTTCGGGGTGAAGTACACTCCTACCACGACAATCTCCCCGAACCGTACTGCTACGCACCCCTGTCCTTTCGTGACGCTTTCAAGGGATGGGGTACCGACAGCAGCCGATGAAATTAGGGCCACTGAGCTGTTCAGGTCCTCCACCCAGTCATTCCTGGGCGGGACAAAGTACGGCTCAGCGACCACGGCAATGTTAATCAACCACTGTGCCATGCTCTGGACCAACAGGTCCTGAGCGGCGGCGCAGTGGTTGATATTCGCCTGGAGGAGGCGTAATGGAGCCGTTATTGCCACTCCATTTCTGCCTCCTCTTGAGTCCCTTGTGAGGACTCACTCGTGGCAACAGAAGCGATGGCGGTGGCAGAGACGGCGGTGGTGGTGGCGGCAGCAGTGGCGGCGCAGCGGCCGGGACGGTGGTGGTGGAGGGCTTCTTTTTGCGCCCGGCTTTGGTGAGTGGAGCGCAGGCTTTACCCCCAACCCAGTGATCAGCCGGCTTGCCAGCTGCCGCACATTCAACGCAGTGCGACATGGTGTTACACGAGCCGGCCTTATGTCCAGGCTGACCACAGCGGAAACAAAGATCGCTGCGGTCCATCTCCGAGGTGCACTGGACTCCCACGTGGTTGCCCACTTGGCAGCGGAAGCACCTCAGAGGTCTGGGTTCGAGCAGTTTGACTTGCGCAGATACCCAGCCCACCAGGAGTCTTCGGCCCTCCGATATTTTCTTGGCCGCCGTCACGGGGCAGCTCACCACGACGGTTCGCATGGCCGTGTGGACCGCCTTTAAGGACGCTCTGAGCCTTTCGGCCAGAGCGTCAGCGGTCGGGCCACTGGCTGCACCGGGGATCTCCAAAATACGGGCTCCAGTCATGGTCACCCTGTGTCGGAGGCCCCCAGTGATGCCGAGCACCTGGAGGTTCACTGCCTCTTTCGCCTTCACGAGCACTTGGCTGTACGTCACGCCCCTCTTCTCCGCGTCCGGCTGTAGTGAGGTCACTACAGCTGCGGTCTTTGGGGTCTTGTCTTTTTTACGCTTCACTCTTTTTGTCGCCGCGTCCTCTCGCGTTTCTTGGCCGCTTTCTCGCCTTCTTCTTCTCTCCAACTATGCCACCCAGCTTCGGCCGTAGGAGAGTTTGAAGACGGGGGCGCCAGTTGCACAGCTGGTGCTGGCGCTCGCGCTGCCTGTGCAGCCACCCTACCTACCCTACCTACCCGGGGCTTGGTCTTTGCCGGCCCAGCCCCGGGTACATACTTGGGCATTCGGCAGTTCATCCAACAATAATATTTAAAATGGATACGTTTTTACTGCGTCAAGTGCCATTATTGTAATAAAACATTCTACTAGAACATAAGGAAAACCTCAGTAAAATCACTTAAGCCATATTTTAACCTCGAGAACAAGGAAAAAGTCGTGGTAAGTATTCAAATGATATTAATTTTACCCAAAAGGTCTGTTTTTTGTTTTTATAAAAATAATTCACGAGTTAGCCTAAAGATAATAATTTTAAAGGCCACGTATGTAATTATGTCAAACTCTAATTAATAATTTAATCAGTTCATGTGAGGGTACATATCAAGAGTCCTAAACCATAAAGGTTTGGTCGTCAAACCCCTGGCTTTGGTATAAGTTATAGGAGCTAGCGATCAGTGTTATATTTAAATAATACTATAATATTAATATTAAGTTAAATCGTAGTAGCCTTGTTGCATAAAGTCCGCATATGGTAGAGCAATGTACATAAGGTTTAAATCAATTAATAAAAGTGGGCTAGTTTTTGGGCACCGTACCTACTACGTAATTTTTGACTTTAAAGAGCTGAAACTCAGTCTAATTTCAAAAAATATTTTTTGATAAATCTAAATTAAAACCAGTTATTTCTCACAGTCTGTTTCGTAATGTTCAAATACTGATTAATTAACTATGACTTATGGTACGTAAGTAAATTATACAAGACTTAAACCGCGCTACTCTGAACTTAGCATTAGTAAAGAATTAAGTACGGATCAGAGCTATAATTTGATACGACTTTTTTAACATGTAAATTTTAAAAGGATTACTCTAAAAATAAAATTCTCCCGAAATATTTCGACAAGCAAGCAATAATAAAAAAAAAAAGTCAATAACTTATTACTTTAATCATGGGCCTACATCAAACAACACAAAATAATACGTAAAGTGATTCCATTCCCACTTAAAAAAACAAACAGCAGAGGTAAACATTTTGTCCCGCGTCGCTTTCACCTTTACGCCATTTGTCATCTCATATCGTTCCCAACGGACACAAAGGTCTACCAGGGTCACATAACATCGCAGAGATTTTAATTTTGAAAAAATATCTACATAATAAACTCTTCCTGGGTTGTTTGCCAAATATAAAATGATGATGAATGGACGACTGAGGGTTTTTTATGGAGGCTTTCGTTGTTATACTAATTTTTAGTACAGCTGTTGAATGTCAATGTGTGTCCTTTCATAATAAGGGAAATTTGTAAATATATACATTCGGATAGGAAAAACTGCTACGAAAGTACTACGATTGTGCTACGGCGTAGCAACGGCTACGCTTGCTATGCGGTGTTAAGTTGATCGTCGATGTTTTACACATTCGTATTATTTTATTTATCTTTTGTTGGGGGTTATTTTTTTAATTTATTAAGGGGTTGCTTATATATAACTTTTATCTCAAAAATATATATACGGTAGTT
Organism: Lacanobia oleracea; assembly: GCA_950371165.1. Classification (NCBI taxonomy): domain Eukaryota; kingdom Metazoa; phylum Arthropoda; class Insecta; order Lepidoptera; family Noctuidae; genus Lacanobia; species Lacanobia oleracea. The sequence continues at coordinate 19,563,831 of OX493406.1, forward strand.
TGACATATTATCTAAATTGCTGTCAAGTCGCAATTTGTGTTGTACGGAAGAATTGGAAAATTGCCCAATAAATAGGAACGGTACGTAAAATAAAACGAAATCAAAACTACTACAAACCTTGCACTACGATTATGACCCAAAAAGCTTGATAAAGAAATCTTATCACACTTTTGAAACAACCAAAACCCAACCAACTAAAAACCAATTGAACCAACTAAAATGTGAATTAAATTACCCTGTCTACATTTTCAAATGGTTTCTTTTGTTCGTATAACGTTTAAAACAAGTTGTAACCGAAACAGTTTGAAACAAAATTCATTGATATTGTTGCAACTTGTTCTGAAATATTTTATAAATTAAAGCTATTTTAAATAATCTGGAAGTTTGGAGCTCACTTTTTATTAATAATACCTAAGATAGCATAATTAATATTTATGAGACCCAGTAACTTGTACCCATATTGTTTTTTTTGTAAATTTCACTTCAAGCCTCACTCAAGTGACCGAACTCTATTAAGTATCGTAATCATTTGTTTTTGGAAAATTAATCTACCGTTACATTTATACTTCGATTCAGGAAGTGGTTTTTAGAGAATTTAGGAGACCCGGCAGACAGGCGTGACGTGAAAATGCAACAACAATGCATGTACAGTTTTTAGTAGAATTTGGTCTAAGGATATTGTAAGTATATGGTATTACAACAATTTCTATTAAAGGCTTGTCACTTCATGATCGCATTGTCAGTGCTTGCCTTTCTGCTGCCTTAACAAAACAGAGGATTTTGTGTATAGATGTTCAACGCAGAACCACAAAGTCTGCAAAAAAAACAAGTGTTGGACATGAACAATGCTACAAAGGAAATTCCCGAAGGAAAATAAAGTTTTTTATTACCCATGTCGTACAACGATTGTTGTACGTACACACATCTTGGTGAAGCATCACTTAGATTTATGCCCACATCTAAAAAGAGGGGCTAGTGATAAATGTTCTAACAGGGAAACACCAAAAGTTTCCACACGGAAACACCAAAAGTTTCCACTCGGGAAAAAGTTCTGAGTGACTGCAATCAAACTTTTCCACATACGATTAAGCAGAATTACGTATCGTAAATACGTCAATACTTTGTTTATTTACCGCGATAAAATATCTACATTGAAATACTGTTTAAATTAAAATTGGTTCACTAAATTTTTTCAACAGAAAGCTTTTAAACTTAATTTTATAAATTAATTCCACCATACCGATTTTTAGTTTAATAACTATAAAAATACTTTTGGCGCGGTGGCTTAATCAAATCTATATTAATATATAAAGCTGAAGAGTTTGTTTGTTTGCTTGAACGCGCTAATCTCAGGAACTACTGGTCCGTTTGAAAAATCTTTCAGTGTTAAATAGCCCATTTATCGAAGATATAGCTAGGCTATAGGCTATATATCATTACGTTTAGACCAATAGGAGCGGAGCAGACAAAGTTGCGCGGGTCAACTAGTAATAATGTGTAATCTATTAGAATATGTAGTCTATTTATAATGTGTAATTTTATAAGTAGGACAATATGGGGTAATCTTAAAAAATATCTTTAAACCTTTAGCTCTTTCTTCATTAAATTAATTTTGCCAAAAATGTTTTGTAAGTCAAGTATGAGTCTATTAAAATTATCAAAATTAACCGAACATTTTAATAGGCTTTTCCCGGCAACTCCAAATAACTTCATAGAATTCCAAGTGCGATTTCGCCTAGGTACGGTAAATAACCAGAGAGAAGACAAGTTCAAATGTAATCCGGGAAACATCATATCATCATCATATCAGCCGAAAGACGTCCACAGCTGGACTTAGGCTTCCCTCAGTGTAAAGAACCAGTCCCGTGCGAATCGCATCAATCGGCTACCCGCGGCCCACACCAGGACATTGGTCCACCTTATGGAAGACATGTATATTGCAAAAAATACCCTACCACTACTTTTCCCTGCGCTTTGAAACTAAATCCCTTTACCAACAGATCGCGTCCCACGATACAGCCACCTCTTTAAACTCCACCATTTCATAATACCCTGGTAAATAAGGAGCAGAGGCGCTTTAAAATTAGTTTGAAAACAGTTTTCTTTCAATTGAAGCTCGGATAATGAATGCGCTGGTATTAACTCTGGCACCTTATCTGAAGACCAGCACGCTTGGCGTTAGCTCGTGGGATGGGTCAAATTCAGGTGGTTCATTCTTTTTAAAGTGGGTTTGCTAAAAACAGTAAGTAAAAGCACCATCAAAAGTCTGGCAGATGACCCGTTTTCACCTCAAATTAAGTAGCATTTAACGTTAATCGTATTAAAAAGATAATAGTCACAGTCATTTCAAACAATTGGCGGATATCGAACGACGTTTTTGTAGTTATTTAGCGCTAAATTAATTTATTGCTCCCTGGTGGATATCGGCGTAAGTAAAAACAAAATATGACATGCTTTACAACAGAAACATTTTTTTTTGTGAAGAGACTTTCTATTAAATAATAATGATTGCCGAAAAGTCAAAAAGGTATGAGACTGAAAACGTCGCGTTATCAATTTAAGGAATGTGACTATGTCTAGAACCTAGACAGATTAAAAAAACACTTAATAAATTAAACGGCTATATAATACATAAATAAATAAAACTGACGTTTAAACCCTAAAATGAATCATTCAAATTAAATGCTGCTCTTCACCTCATTTTCTTCACTTAAGAAACGTTTAAATTACACTTTCACGCCTGGAGAGCGAGTAATTTGCAGAATTTCCAACACCTCCAAGTATTTAACTATTAGCTCTCATAAATTCTGCTTGCCTGGTACATTTTTTTTCCGGCGGTGTACAAGACAAGTAGCTACTAGCTACACACGACGTGGCTTCTCTTTGTTTTCTGCGCGCTCTATAATTGCATCCTTCAGTTGTTCCCTGAGCACCGTCTTGAGAGCTCTCCTTGCGTATGGACTCCTGGTACTTTTGCACAGACTTGGGAATTAAGAGGTTGTGTTTCTTTTAAAAGTTTGCATTCATTAAATGCAAAACAAACCCTGCTTTCTTAGGGCCTATTACTAAGCCTACACTGTCCTTCTGTCTGTATGTCAATTGACTGTCATAGGAATAGGAGATAGTTTTAATTATATGGTAGATTCGTATGTGAGTCCGATTCGCACTTGATCGGTTTTAAATGAAAATTCATTCCCTTGTTTTGCTTAAAAAACAAAAATATACCAATCATTGCAGCACTATTTCAAGGTAACCAAAAATAAATTCCGTTAAAAATTGGCATCTGGCACCCTCGAACTTCTTAAAAGCTACAAATAAGCCAGATAACTAAGCTCTTTATCAAAATGTTCTCCTAGTAACATGAAGAACGTTTAGACATTTCATTACTTAGGCGTTACGCTTCTCAAGACGCAAAACAGGTCAAGAGTTATGAGACTTATTACAATGTCTTCCATACAATGAACGCATATTCTGTTACAGGATGCCGGTTTTCATTCATGAATGGAACGATGGGTCCTTTCAGTAAAGGAAGGTAGTGTAAGATATTAGCTAATAGAATTTCACGTTCAATTGTGTTAGCAATTAATTAATTAGTATGGTCAACCATTTCGGTTGATTAAGTTGAATATTGTATATTGAAACGGTTAATTTTATGATGTTTAAGAGATTTTCGTGATTTAATAAGATTGCCAACATACCTACATATTTTCTAGGATCAGCCAATACATATTAAGACTCTCCGTGCTTCGGAAGGCACATTCAGCCGCTGGTCTCGGCTGCTATTTTAACAGGTTCACTTTCCACACAGGAGATATAATCATCATCATTATCATTTCAGCCGAAAGACGCCCACTACTCGACATAGGCCTCCGCCAAGATGGGGGGGTTTGCGATAACCACCACGCTTTGCAAATATAATATTAAAAAAAAATATATATATTTACCACTTTACGTATACAAATGTACAGCCTTTGGGTGATGCAGAGAATAGTGATAGGTGCAATATGGACAATAAAAAGTGATTGACATTTATTTAAAAGAACAATCAGCGTAAACTACATGTGGTTCTCCGGCTAAGATTTTTGCATTCGCTCAAGTCAGAAGGTCGATAAACAGACACCAGCGCTTATAAAGGGGTATCGTGATTCTCAGTAACTGGACTGTGGAAGTCAGATTGGAGTTGAACCTTGTTAAAATACTGGATATCAGTTGTATGTGGTTATACAGAAAGCCGACCCCTACATAGTTACAGCAGATATATTAATACTGTTTTAAGAAAAACTAAATTTCACAATGTCAAGTGCAACTTAAACTGCAATGTATAACAGAAAGAAGGTTTATCATAATCATGAAGATTAAAAACTTACTTTTTATGCTACCAGTACCTTCTAAGCATCGACAAAAACTCAAGTCTACATTTATAACGTAGCGGATTTCTCGGAAATATGAAGTCCTAGTAAAATGATGAAGTTCGTAAAGTTAATTGGCAGTAATTTTATCGTCGTTACGGTCAGTCAAGCCCTCGACCTCAGATAATTATGCCTTCAACATTGCTACCTCACTGAGGAAAATATTTTTTTTAATTGACGGAGCACGAAAGTTACCTTCTCTACTGTAAAATGTTACTCTGTTGTAATCTTGTGGCTTGTAGCTTAGAAGTCTTTGTTGTATGATATTATTTTTTACTAACAGATCTTAAATATTGTTACTTTAATTCGTAATTGTACAATCAATACCTAATGTTAATACTACCTTCTTAGTGATTTTGTGCACATGTGACTTAATTGATTTTTAATATTTTACATTTATTATTGAAATTTATTTTTGACATAATTATATCATTTTTTGTATTAGAATGATTATAAGATGGAATTTGGATTATTGTCATTGTGTGATATTATTGTTTCTTTTTTTTTTGACATTGACCTTTTTTTCTTATTTTGACTTAAATGAATGGAATTTGTTTTATTATCTTTATTATTGCATATGTGACATAATTGATCATTTTACATTTATTTTTGGCATTTATTTTTATCGGATGTTTTTTTTTTAATGAATATTTTTCTTTTATAATTATTATTTTTCTACACAATTTATATTGTTAAGAAATAAATTACTTATGACTTATGACTTATCTATGTCAGTACCTTTGCACACCAAAATAGGCAGAATGTAATGATACCACCGACTACTCTTAAGATCATAATTGATAATGATTTATGATTTGTTTTACCACTATGTAGTTCTTATTAACAAGAGGATATATTCCAATATGGATACCTAGATTTAATTGTTAGGTTCATGAGGGTTTTAATATCGAGATCTTTAACATGCGTACATCAATAAGACTCAAAGGGACGGTTTGACGAATATAGATGAATATTGTGATACTGGATAATAGCAAGACTTCGCCCGCGTCTGTTCACAATTTTGCGGGTTATATGGTTTTTGCGCAGAACTGTATCTTTTTTCTAAAATAGATGCGAAAACCACTCCTTAAACTCGGTACATCAGATATGATGACAGTTACAGTTAAAGTCTCGTCAAAACCAGTTCAGACGTTTCGGAGATTGGCCGTAACAGTAGGATAGACACACATTTTTATGGAATATGTTTGTTATAAGTCTAGTAGGCTAATAAACCACCCAATCAACTATGAACTTAATCAAATATTATTGTCATCTACTCATCGATCATTATTATCCAATCCAGCTCAAACATGGTATATAGATAAGAAACTCGTAATTTAATTTTCTAAGTGGTACATCCTTATATGTCCCTTCACATATCACATGGGTTCCTCCCACGGCGCGTCACGTAACTACGGAACCCTTGATAAACTAATAACGACGTGACGCCTACGGTCACATGGCTAAGCTTATTGATCCCTAAAAAAAGGTTAATATTTTTTCTACTTTACTAACTCCGCTCTTACAAGGGACTTATATCGTTACTGGATAAGCTGTTTATTTATTTAGGTTGAATTTTGCAGAGGTGTAGATTATATACCTACTAATAGCTGCTAGGAGGAGTTTGTGGCTAAAGATTACTAGCCGCACGGACCGATCTTTAAATAAATAAAAATAAATAAATAAAAACATTTATTGCAGAATCTCTTCCATATTTTTTTAGTAACAATGTAAACTTATGAACTAGTGTTAGTAATATTTGCATTATGAGCCTGCATGAGGCACGCCGATCCTGGGGAATGTCTACTCGATTGCATGCAGTCAAATCCACCGCCCCAAGATTGATAGTCCCACTATCAACCAGCGTTCTAAGGATGATGTTGGGGCTGGCGCGGCAGAGATGCGCATCTCTTGCGCATAATGGTCGAAAAACTATCGACGTTCGCGTCGGCAAACATGCCGGACGCGCTACAAAAATGCGGCAGCCCCATCAACACGCTGAACGTGTTGTTATATTGTATGCGCAGGCCGCTATATGCCCTTTGAGTAAAGTTCACCCACAGGCTGCACGTGTAAAAGGATTGGCAGTAGGCTTTGAAAAGAGTCACCTTAAACTGAGCCGTACAACGTGCAAACCTGTGGGCCAACATCCCACATCGAACCTACGCTCCCGCTCGATATCAACGTTATCTTTCAGGTCGTCTGAGACCCAATGACCCAATTACTTAAAATGTGCAACTCTTTTCAGAGGTCTACAAAGCATTACTGGAGCAATTGTGCTATAGCATTTACTGCCTGCTTTGAATACCATGAATGGGTGACCATCTTAACATACCAAGTTTCCTCCCTCCCTCGGAAAGCACGCTAAGCCGTTGGTCTCGGTTGTCATTTGTAGGTATTTGGCAGTCGTTACGGACTGTCAGAAGCCAGTAAAATCTGACACCAGTCTTGCCAAGAACTGCCGTATTACCCAGTTATTGGGTTGTGGAGGTCTGGCAGCCGCTTCACGTAAAATACTGGTATTCAGCTAAATCCGATTTGACTGGGAGAGCCGACCCCAATGTAGTTGGCAAAGGCTAGGCAGATGATGATGAGATTATGTACTAATCCTTCTTTGTATCTGTCACTGGAAGATTACAAACTCCGTAAGATTGTAAAATCTTTATTAGATTATGTTTTCTAGATTTATTATGAAAGAATCGTTTTTTATACAATAGATCCCAACAAAAATCAATAGTTTCCAATATGTCTGTGGCTTATTGAGAAAAATATTTTACAGTTTCACCCGATGTTTTACAATTCTACAACGTTTGAAATTTTCCGGTGATATATCTATATAAATAAATCAAAACTTTATCTGGTTCATTCATATGTTTTATATGAATCTGCTGGATACGAGACACACAGGACCGGTAGATGGGCAGGCCTATATCCAGCAGTAGACGTCTTTCGGCAGAAATAATGATTTAAAACACGTTACAATATCTAATACAGGAGTCCAATTTTTTTTCAAATTCCCTGGATCCCACACAAATATTGTCAGTGGTCGAATCTCTAAGGCAAACATGTCCGTTATCATCATCTGCCTAGCCTTTTTCCCAACTATATTGGGGTCGGCTTCCAGTCAAACCAGATTCAGCTGAATACCAGTTTTTTTACGTGGAGCGGCTACCTACCAGATCTCCACAACCCATTAGATGGGTAAAACAGTATTTCTTGGTAAGACTGAGTCAGGTTTACTGGATTCTGACAATCCGTGTTAATTAAACTGTCAAAGTTCTTTAAATAATAGCCAGGACCAACAGCTTAACGTGCTTTCCAAGCCACTGAGGAAACTCGGTCAAACATGTCCATAATACATTCTTTAACAGCATTAACGCATCTACCTCTTAATAGGTCATTGAACTCATAACTATGAACAACTTTCACTATGGGACACTAAAATCGCAAAGAAAGAATCAACTGCCCCATACATTTATGTGCGCATAACTCGACAAAATGTACTGGTTTGGTCCCATAGTAACAGTTGTTCATAATGATGAGACATTGCGTTTATTCTGTTATCCAATGTATTGTTGAAATTCAAATTAAAATTCAAAGCATTTTATTTCAAATAAACCATTCACAGGCACTTTTGAAACGTCAAGGTCGGTCAGTCAAAAACATGGAAGCTATTTGCACGTTCCAAAGCGTAGATCTCTATGGAGAAGAACGTGCAAGAAGCTCCACGGACACTCTTTTAAATCATGTTCTGTTTTACAAAATTCCAAGTTACATATACTTGTTGCTTCTGCATGTGAGGACAATGCAAAGGAAAAAAAAGGGCTTAACTAGAAAGAGGAAAGGACCCAAAATAGAGCCTTGTGGTACCCCCATTTTGACTTTTAAACCCCGTAAATTGACACCATTTACTTGAACTTGCTGCTGTCTATCATTTAAGTAAGATTTTATTAGACTGAGTGCAAGTTTACCTAGTCCGTAATGTCCTAGCTGCTTTAGGAGCAAGGTTTCGTGATTTACACAATCAAATGCCTTGGAGAGGTCACAAAAGATTCCTATGGCATCTTGTGCCTCTTCCCACGCTGAATATATGTGTTTTAACAACGTGGCACCAGCGTCAGTCATACAACGACCCCTGGTAAAACCATACTGTTGATCGTGTAAGATTTTATTGATGTTAAAATGATTGAGCATCTGATTGAGCATTACTTTTTCAAACACTTTGCTAAAAACCGGCAAAACAGATACAGGTCTATAATTATTGGTGTCTTTGCTGTCGCCCGATTTAAATAGTGGTATAACCTTACTATATTTCATTATATCCGGAAAGACTCCTTGGTCCACACATAAATTAAATATTAAATAACTTCAAAGGGAAAAAGCTTTGCTTTACTATGCATTAAAAAGTTATAAGAAACTTTATCCTCTCAGGAAATATAGTATGATATATATATAGTGCTGATTTAAATAGATAACCATTCTAGAAAATCAATGGTAGCTAAAAGCAACATAGAATAGAATAGAAAAACATTTATTCAGCACAGACACAAACGCACAGCGACAAAGAAAAACAAAAGTAATAGCGGGTACACAAATTGAGCTGAGCGTGCCCATGCCGAAAGGGTAACCATCTCAGCATTTGACATCTCAATGAGAGAGAAAGAAATTTTAACGTAAACTGTTTTTTTTTTATTTGACGAGCGGTTGAATTCAGCAGTTTGAGCGATAAATAAAAACTCACGTAAGATGCTTTTAAATGAGAGTGATTGATGTGTCTTTAATATTTTTCGAGTTGGCATAAATAATATCATTTATCAAACCATTAATATTTTTAAACCATCAATCATTAACACAGCTTTTTATATAAGTTCTGTGGTATATCAATGATATAGCGTTCACTCGCGAAATATTAGGCCTACATTTAACATTGAACCATTTTTTTTTTTAAGTTTTTGGTTAAGTTTGGAACTCTCTGCCAGCGTCTGTGTCACCCGTCCACATATAACCCGTCTGCCTTCAAAGCAAGAGTGAACAGGCATCTTCGGGGCACGCTCGCTCCATCATGAACCTCATCTATCGCTTTCCATCAGGCGTGATTGTGGTCAAGAGCAAGCCCATTATACAATAAAAAAAAAGATGGGTTGGCTCTTGATTCTAGCCTAGCTTAGAGATAACAGAGAGTTTTGTTAGTCAAGTTTAATATCAACGTTGTCGAAGTGATAACCCTGAGTATACAACGTGTTCGTTTTGATATCTCATAACACTAGGGTATCAATGAGACCATGTCAAAGAATCACCTTGCACATGAATTATTTTTCGGACAAATTTTTGTGTTCGTCTTCATACAAATTTATTTGATAAAAACACGATTATTTATATTAAACACCCTTTCGTGAAATATGACAACGTCGCATTTTTTAAAAGACAAGAAACATGATTTAAAAGAGTGTCCGTGGAGTTTCTTGCACGTTCTTCTCCATAGAGATCTACGCTTTGGAACGTGCAAATAGCTTCCATGTTTTTGACTGACCGACCTTGACGTTTCAAAAGTGCCTGTGAATGGTTTATTTGAAATAAAATGCTTTGAATTGAATTGAATTGAATTTAGCTGAGATATGAATGATAGATTTCAATGAAAATGATTTCATAGTTTTTTATTTAATTTTTTTAAAGTACCTACTTATCTTTCTTTTTTTTTGTTTGTGATGGGTTTGCTCTTAACTCTAGTCTTGGTTAGAGATGATAGAGACAAAGTCTACGATGGAGCGAGCTTACCCAGAAGGAGCCTGTTTACTCTAACTTTGAAGAGATTAGGGTTGTAAGCGTTTGGAAACACAGTCGGAGGCAGAGAGTTCCACTCCTTTGCTGTGCGCATTATAAAAGACGTTTGGAAACGCTTATTGCGAATTGGTGGAATAGCAACAAGGTAGGGATGGTAAGTTGCAGTACGTCTGGATGTCCGACGGTAGAAGGGGGCCGATGGGATGAGTTCGTGGAGTTCTTGAGCACACTCACCAAAATACAATCTGTAGAAAACTGACAAGCAGGCAACCTTACGGCGATGAGCCAAGCTATGTAGCTTGGCATCCCCCACTTATCAATGAAACTCAGATACATCGAGAGTCCTAGTGTCAGTATTATTTTCCAAAATGTGTATTTTTGGAACAATTGTTTTAGGACTTCTTGTACTAAGTTTACATATAAAATATAACCTTAAAGTTATAGGATATCAAAAAGAACATGTATACTTAAATTTATTATTCGAGATCATTTCAAATTAGCTTTGTGTAAGTACGTCGGACCGGCCAAGTTCGAGTCAGACTCGTACACGAATGGTTCCGTACCATAAACCTTAATTTTTATTATGTGTTGTTATAGCGGCAATAGAAATACACAATCTGTGACAATTTCAACTGTCTACCTATAACGGTTCTTGAGATACAGCCCTCTGACAGACAGACGGACAGACGGACGGACGAACAGCGGAGGCTTAGTAATAGGGTTCCGTTGGAAACCTTTTGGGTACGGAAACCTAAAAATAGTGATATGTGATATGTATGTATGTGTAGCTTAATAATAACAGCCGCACGGTTACACATCTTGAAGGTTAGCAACGCTTGCCAAGGTTGGTCTCTGTATGGGTGACCATCTTAATATAACGAGTTTCCTCCGTGCCTCGGTAAGCACGTAAACGAAACATGACCTCTAAAGGGTCAAAACAGGGGGACAGATCAGAATAATTCATTTTAAAAGGCAAAAATGTAAGTTAAGCACTTACCTACGTAACCTCTTTCAAAGAAAAACTTACTTCACCACCGAAGCCTTAAAGAACCAGAAATATTTTATGCTCGAAAACTTTTCCTGTACTTGGGAATAAATCGAAAAAATTCGTGCGGTAACATAAACTTTTATGAAACATTCCCTAAAATGTACGACGATTTATCAATAAGTACACGTTATGTTATTTGGTACAATGTCATCATAACTGATACGGTTATTTTTTTTATCTTTTGTTTGGTGCTCGGTGCTCAGAGCCGCAGCTGACTAATGCAAAAGCTTTAAACACGGCTTTCATTTAAATACCTTATAATTTTTTTTTCGATGTAGAACAGAGAAGAGAATAGAGGAGAAAAAACCACATGGTCCCGTAACTTCTTTTTCATTAACCTGTGGTTAACCGGTCGCAATAGCCGTCGCGACGCAACAGCAATTGAATAGTTTTATTGTAAAAAAATGCGCCGTGTTTGTTGGTCGATGGGGCCCTAGGATATTAAACACTGCATTTAAAAAAAAAGAAGTTTATGCTGCGTAATTTGGTATGGCATGCCATTAAACGTCCATTTCCGTTGACGCTCAATGGCACACACGTGTGCTGACGACAACTGACAGGAAAGACTACACCGACACAATATCTCATTCTCAAAGAAACGGTAACAAAACGCAACCATTACAGTAAGTTACACTAGCTTAACACGTCCACAATGCTCCATCTTGCCCATTGTTTATCCTAGGATCTAACTCATTTGTCTCTCGCGTTGTCTGCTACCCTGGTAGCCTCGTGGCACAATCTCTGAATAATACTCCCAAGACACATGAGGAGTAGACAAAAAAGTATCTCGCTCTACGCGGAATAGTAAATTACATGACATTCGAATTAGGGTGTGAAATACATTCAAATATTGAGGAAAATAAAAAAGCTGGTCAATTATACTAATTTTAAGAAACGTTGAAGAATTAGCACTAATAGAGAAACAATATATTGTCGTAAATTATTAGCTAGTAGATAACAATGGTTCAAATATATATAATAGCATCCGCTGTCGAACTAGGTTAGGACCTGTATTTCGGCATATGGCGCCACTCCCCGAAGTATCAGAATTCAAACTAGCTTATACTATTTTACACAAAAATCAAGATAGAAATAAATGAAGCCAATTTATAGATTTTTCAAAGAAATTTCGAAACACTTCCCGTGACCCAAGATCTGGCTTTTACTTTGGGCAGAGGCTAAGCATTGCCATTCAACGTGGTAATGCCGCCAGTCTCTTGGGCACATTACCAGCTGCCAGCGTTCAGGGCGAATTTTTTGATGCTATATTTTAGTTTGTTGTTAGTTTAGTGTATTTTTGTTAATTTTAGTTAGGTACTATGTAGATACTACATAATTTGTTCTAAACAAAAAAAAAATATATAAATAACGTACGCATTTGCACATGTCAGTCGCAAACTGTAAAAAAATGACTTTTCAAAAAACCCGACCGCTAAAAACGACTAAAAAATTCGAAACAAGTCGCTTTTCAAGCACTCTGATGCAGTTGGTGGCATCAGATCAGTGATTGATTTTTTTATTTCCTACATTTTAGTGAGTTACATTTTTGGAATCGTCTCCTCGAGCCCTTAATCTTGATACCCCCTTGATAGGTTTTGAAAATATATTTTTTTTTCGAATGCATAATTTGGCGCCAAAAATCTGCCATTTTGTTTTTTTTTTTTTTTTTTTGATATACCCAAGGTTATTCTCACAGTAAATACAAATTTAACGACTCCTCTCAAGCTAAAATCCATTGAGCCGTTTAGGCTCTAGGGCGTGCCAAAGAAATATACATATATACACTCGAAAAACATAACCCTCCTTCTTTCGCAGTCGGGTAAAAAGCCTTAATTGCCATACATTTTTGACAAATTGCGACTGAGATATAAATGCGAAAGTTGCTTGAAAATTAGCACTCCGGATGCAATAAAGAGGATTATAATTGTATAGGTATTCAAGATTATTGAAGTTTTACCTCACAATGTGACATTTTTAAAACATCAGGCAAACTCAATTAATCTCTACAGTATGATGAAGCTCAAAAAGGCGCATTTACTCCATAAATACAAACTCTTACCTATGACATTTTATATAAACTATGCACTAGCTAAAAATATCAAATGAATTTCAGCTTCAGGAAGCACTAAAAGTTAACTATAAGTACCTACGGAAATATCTAAGACTATCATTTTCCTAAATGGTAGTCTAATGCTTGTAGGCAATGTACCAGAAACTTGAGTACTTTCTTAGAGTAAAAATAGCTATGGTAAGTGACTCTAACAGTTGTCTGAAAGTGTCTAACTAAACAGATAAAAAAAACTTTGCGCAATATATAAATACATGGCGTGATCTCAAAAAAGGAAAAGCTTGCAATGAACCAGTATATTCATGTGTTCTTAGTCTCTATTACTTTCATGTATTGTTTGGTTAACCTTAAGATTGAAGTCTCAGAGGTTTTTCGATCAGTTTTTTTTAATTATCAAATTAAAAGGGAAAATATATAAGTCTGTGAAAAGACCTGTCGTAATGTATGGATCAGAATTTTGGGCTGCGAAAAAGACGGATGAAAATAGATTGCAAGTAGCGGAGATGAGAATGTTGAGATGGATGTGTGGAGTAACGAGAGTGGATAAAGTGAGAAATGAGTACATTAGAGGCACTTTAAAAGTGGCGCCAGTGACGGAAAAGTTAAAAGGGAATCGCTTGTCTTGGTATGGTCATGTGAAGAGGAGGGATGAAACGCATATAACTAGAAGAGTTATGAACATAAATGTGGATGGATGGAGAGGGAGAGGAAGGCCAAAGAAAAGATGGATGGATTGTGTGAGGAGCGATATGAAAGAAAAGGGAGTTAGTGATAGAGTGACGACTGATAGAACAGAATGGAAGAATAAAACGACGTAACATGAGATAAGGGCAGGAAGATGATGATTGATTAGTTCGCGTTTGACCACTAATCTCATCTGAGGATAAATGATGATAAGAAAGCCAATTTTATTGACTTTTTTTACAACGTTCGCTCTTACTGTCTACTACACAAACGCGTTCCTCCTAATTCCCTTTGCGTTCCAGGACCAAGGTGACTTTTTTGATTTCAATTTCCTCAACACATAACACCCCTTGTTTTTAAAGATATCATCAAATTAATCCTCCCGATGAGGAGCTCGTAGCTAGATAATAACAGCCGCACGGGTCGATCTTCAAGGTTAAGCAACGCTTGCCAAGGTTGGTCTGTGGATGGGTGACCATCTTAATACACCGAGATTCCTCCATGCCTCGGAAAGCACGTTAAGCCATTGGTCCCACCTGTCATTTGTAGATCTTTGGCAGTCATTACGGATAGTCAGAAGCCAGTAAATCTGACTCCAGTCTTGCCTTGAAGTACCGTGTTACCCGGTTAATGGGTTGCGGAGGTCTGGTAGGCAGCCGCTCCTCGTAAAATACTGGTATTCAGCTGAATCCGGTTTGAGTGGAAGCCGACCCCAATATAGTTGGGAAAAGGCTAGGCAGACAATGATCAAATGAATCCTCCCGATCTGAGCGAAGCAGGAAGGAGTGTCAAACTCTTACTGACTAAAACCCATCCGCGTTCCTCCTTGCCCTTTGCGTTCCAGGGCCGCGGTGACTCTTTTGAACAAATTCCGCAACCCTAGCAACACATCACACCCCTACCTACTAAATCAACAAAAGAGAAAAAAAACAAACATTCATTTGTTACCACAGTTACCGACACAATGTAATTATCTGCCCCTGTTGGCATTCAAATCAAGCTCATTTTAAAATTGCTGAATGAAAATTGAATTCTAAACAGCTAGACATTCGATACGAAAGCCAAGAGCCGAATTAAACTTAGTCGGGGAAAACCTGCATTGCTAAGCTGCATTTGCAGTGGGTGCTTAACAAAGATTAAGTAACTATTTGTAGAAGCGAAACTCTTGCTACGAATAGCTACAACCACTAAATGGCTACAGTTTTAGGCGTTTAAAACTTTTAATATAGTCAGGATCGTATCGTTATTCCGCCTTCCGCGTTTACCCAGAGACAAAATTGACAACTCTGCGTCCTATGTAATTTGTGACAGTCGTTCTGAATGTGGCACACAACTACGGTGATGGATGGATACCATTAGGCAGTTATCTCGATGATATTGGGTTTTGGTATTCAAAGAATACAAGAATCCTGAATGCAGCGAGGGATTAAAGCTAGCCCAAGGCAAAGACACCTTTATCTCTGAGAAGCATACACTACTTTCAGAACTACTGCGAGAAAATTGGGCTCTAGCCATGAAGATAGGTGCTGTGAATTGGCCCCCGCCGAAGCAGCACATGGCTGCACCATAACACTAGACTCCCCGACTTTATATCCATTCTTTCAAAGCATTTCAAGATCATCGGTATAACATTTAGCCCCACTGAAATGCGCCTACTCCAGGATTCATATGTCCATTTGTGTTTTGACAGCCATGGCTAGCGCACACCCACTTTACAAGCTAATATCGGTAGCTCCAGTTCTGCTCCAGACAACTTCAGACCTCTTTTTAGGGTTAGAATGGAATAGAATAGAATAGCATTTATTTGCAAATATGGGTAATACATAAGTAGGGAGTAGTTCACATCAGAGTTCTGCCATATTTCACCATTTTCGGCATGCAAACATTTTCATTATATAAAATTTTTAAAAATTAAATTGTCATTAAAACATTAAATTAATTATTACATTAAATAAATAAGATGATTAAAATTATAATTGTCACTAATACATTAACTTAATTATTATATTCAATAACAAAAATTATTAAAATTCAAATTGCCATTAAAAAATAATAATTATTATGACAATATACGTACATTAAATAAAATTGTTATAAATTTAAATTGTCAATAACAGTGTAATCCTATAAGTCGTAGTCGTACATAAATAAACAAACTAACATTGAAATTCCAGGTCATAGATAATATTATGTAACATTCCCTAAGCAAATCAATAATTAATTAAAAAAATACAGGTATGCAGTAAATGGTTTGTCCGTTAAAAACTCAGTTACACTGTAGTACGGTTTATCTATTAATACTTTTCGAAGTCTACTTATGAATTGCACCGTTTGCAAATCTTTCCAAGCACTTGGCATCAAAAGGAAAAAATTGAACCCTTATTTATAGGATCACTTTGTCGACCATCCGTCCGTCCATCTGTCTGTCAAGACCCTTTATCTCAGAAACGCGAGGAGGTATCGAGCTGAAATTAAAACCATATGCTTAAATCTAGTCCCTTGAAAATGTGAAAAATTCAAACTTGTAAGTTAACGTAAAAAAAATACGGCCGTTTATGCCGCAGAACGAATATTTCGACACTCTCAAGGGTATTAAAATTTATGGGGTATTTTCCGTTGACCACATTATGTTCCGTTGAAAACCAAACACATTCCTAACACAACAATACAACAACAACAACATTTCTAATTAAATAATAACAAATATAGTCTTTATTTAAAGTAATATGATACGGAACCTTCGATGGGCGAGTTCGACTCGCACTTGTCTGGTTTTTTTTAAAAGAATCTTCGGTCCATAGCATGCTAAGTGACTTTGAATTTTTGACTAGCTCTTGTGTCGGTTCTATACAGATTCCTTAATCTTTGGTACGAAATAGGTAAATAGGAACCTACTCTACTCCCGACATTTGCAATTGGCTTGGATAGCGATGGAAAGTGGAGTACCTGCAGTCGGTAGTATTTCTGGAGTACCGAAATACTTTCAGACGATATCTTGTAATGAGCAAGGTTCATTTAATTTTGTAGGATCATATTATACTTTGTGAAGTGCCTGCTGACAAACAGGCAGACGGACGGACGGACAGCGGAGGCTTAGTAACAGGGTTCCGCTGGTAACCCTTCGGGTACGGAACCCTAAAAAACAGATGTATGAATTTGAAAAGGTAACCGATTCTCGTTAGCCAGATTCGAGGTAAACATAAAATATTTAAAGAATTATTTACACCTGCCAAGTTCTAGAAAGAAAATTTTAGAATTAAAAACTTAGAATAGAATAGAATAGAAAAACATTTATTCACACATACATTCATTACATTTTTTGTTCATTTAACAAATTTCAATAATCTTTAACTTTTCCAGAAGTAAAAATACCACAATACTTAATTGAAACGAAGCCTTGTAACATATGACGTATTTACAGCTAAATGTCAAATTGTTCATATTTAAAATCAATGAGATCCGCTTCAACGGATGGAGTGCCATTAAATTCTAATGTTAGCAATATGTCTAAAACGGTTCAGCCGTTACGGCGATGTGAGGCAGGAATATATTGGTTAAATGAACTTGTATCTACATATATGTAGAATATATATATAACAAATAGAACAACCCAATTGGGAGTTATATAAATGCTTGAGCCTTTTGGCGTTGAAACACTAGGCCTGTGTCCGAGTGCGCATCGAGTCTTTAAGGACATAAGCAAACAACTTGTCGACTGTTCACGTGACCAGAGGGTTGGGCTTTTCTCCGGCCAAAGAATTAGCATTGCTATTCTACGCGGCAATATGACGCAAATCTTCCCAATTTTTATAATTTGGTTTTATTTAATTTCTATTTATTTTTTTCTTATGTGTCATGCTTGGCGCAAATAAACGCTTTTTCTTTATTTATTTTCTTTCTTTCTTTCTTCATTTCTGGGCACTTTTGCCATTGACAGTGATGTGGATTATTTTTTTGATGCCCAATGATTTATTTTGTTTTTATACGCGTTTGTACATAATGAAGATAGTTTTTTATTTGTAATGGGTTTGCTCTTGACTCTAGTCTATGTCAGAGATGACAGAGACAAAGTCTACGATGGAGTGAGCCTACCCAGAAGGAGCCTGTTCACTCCAACCTTGAAGAGATTAGGGTTGTAAGCTTCTGGAAACACAGACGCAGGCAGAGAGTTCCACTCCTTTGCTGTGCGCATTATAAAAGTCGTTTGGAAACGCTTAGTGCGAATTGGTGGAATGGCAAGGTAGGGATGGTAAGATGCAGTGCGCCTGGATGTCCGATGGTAGAAGGGAACCGGTGAGATGAGGTCGTGGAGTTCTTGGGTACATTCACCGAAGTACAATCTGTAGAAGACCGACAAGCAGGCAATCTTACGGCGATAAGCCAAGCTATGTAGCTTGGAATCCACCAGTTTTACGTCACCGATGAGCCTCTTAGCTCTGCGTTCCACCGAGTCAAGCGCGGCGAGCTGATACTTAGCTGAGCCATCCCAAAGGTTGTACATAAAGAAATATTAGTCTAGTTGTTTGTTTAAAAGGATATGAATACTTAGGTGCACTTTCACGCGCTAATGAAAATATAAGCTTATTGGTTGCGTAACATTTACGTTAAATTTTGAGGTAAATCTAATCCTAAAGGACAGCTTACTACAGAAACTTAGAAAGAAAATATTATTCTTTATAGAGCTCGTGGCTAAATAATAACAGCCGCACGGGTCGATCTTCAAGGTTAAGCAACGCTATCCAAGGTTGGTCTGTGGATGGGTAACCATCTTAACATAGCGAGTTTCCTCCGTGCCTCGGAAAGCACGTTAAGCCGTTGGTCCCGGCTGTCATTTGTAGATCTTTGGCAGTCGTTACGGATAGTCAGAAGCCAGTTAATCTGACTCCAGTCTTGCCAAGAAGTACCGTGTTACCCAGTTAATGAGTTGTGGAGGTCTGGTAGGCAGCCGCTCCGCGTAAAACACTGGTATTCAGCTGAATCCGGTTTGACTGGAAGCCGACCCCAATATAGTTGGGAAAAGGCTAGGCAGATGATGATAAGTTCTTAGCGCATGTATCTCGATAACTTTATAAAAACACAACCTTTTGCCCGCGACTTCGTACGTGCATATTCCGTTTTTTCCCGTTCCTTGGGAATTTCGTGAAATGCTTCCTTATATTATAGTGCTCCCCTACACTTTCCATGGAACCTACTGTCCAGCTTTCTACGACCAGTAGTTTCGGCGGTGCGTTGTCTGTCAGTCACTCACTCAATAACGGAAGAATTTTATATATTAAGTAGAAAGCATGAGACTTACGTAAACAAATTTGAACATTTATTTACAGTTGAGACATGAAACCAAGATGATCTCTTCAAGAAAATACGTTTCCTGAAACAGCTCAAGTGTTTTTAGAAAACAGTTGTATTTTCTATTCCCAAGATAAAACAAACTAAATAAAAAAAAAACAGAAAAAAAGCGCCTCGTTTTAGAAAAACGCAGTTTTTTTTTTCCAACTTCTCACTTATTTTCCATGTTACCAGGACCACATAATTACATAGTAGCCCAGCTACCAAATAGCCCACACACTTGTCGACTGCTCCAGAGATATCACTCTAGCTTCATTCGCTGCAATCTTCTGCGAAGCATTTTTTTGTCTGCGAAGCACTTCTACTAGGTCCACATAATTACCAAGACACCAAGATACCAAGATACCAAGTTAAGTAATCCACTGCTTAAGAGATATCATGAAAGAAAGAAAGAAGTCAAAGGAAAAAAAAATGTCTCGCAGAAGATTGTGGTGTCAGCATGCAGTGAGAGTTATCAATATCTCTTGAGCTATTGATTACTATTTGGTAGCTGGGCTGCTACGTAATTATGTGGTCCTAGTATAACTGGAAGGAAAAAAGGATTGTTTGAACCATCAGATGCATCGGATGCCTTGTGAGTAACTTACTCACTGGATCCAGTGCATTCCAGCGCTAGATTCGATCGCTGGACATGGAAATGGAATAATGTAAACCGGGCATGATATCTCTTAAGCAGTGGATTACTCTAGGATCGCATAATTGCATAGCAGTCCAGTACCCGAATAGCCCGACAAAGTCGTTGGACTTCTTACTGCTGAAATCGAAATCTTGTATGTGACATTTTCTTTATCCTTTTGCTTATACCAAGACAACATAATTGCATAACAGTCCAGCAACCAAATGCCCGACAAAGATGCCAACTGCTCAAGAGATTTAGCCCAATATTTCAACAGGATTTTTCTTCCCAAACTATTAAATTACACTCCCAATCCTATTAAAGCGGCATGTACAATATCACTCAGTAAATAAGTCAGAAAATTCACTCTGTAACAACTTTTTTAAATCGGAATGATGGTTTTAGCTGATCTGACAAAAGAGAAGTTTCGGTTTTTTTTTTTTTCTTCTCTACGATCCTTAGTAAATCATCATCATCATCATCATATCAGCCTCCCCCAAGCGTTGCAACAACGACCAGTTCTGCGCGTTTCGCGTCCATCGGCTACCCGCGACCTTCACCAGGTCATCGGTCCACCTTATCGGAGGCCTTCTAACGTTGCGTCTTTCGGTGCGCGGTCGCCACTCCAGAACTTTTCGGCAACATCGACCGTCTGTTCTGAGCGCAATGTGGACTGCCACTTTACTTTGGCAATCCATCGGGATATGTTGGTAACCTTGGTTCTCTTGTAAATACATGAATAAGTCCAATATATCAAATAATGGACTTACTCATTCTTTGCATGACTGTCACGCCAAGTAAATTGAAGAATAACTGATATAAGCTCAGAGGTTTACGTACAACGAACAGCTATTCATCCGGAAAGCTTGCCTTTTCTTCCCTGATTGACGTACTAGTACTTTTAGCTGTTTGTAAGGAACTATTCTTCAGACACCTCTATCTAAGCCTTCTGTATGTTTCTGTTTGATAACATCACAGTGCCAACTTGATTGTCCCTGGTTCCTAATGAGGAGCTTAATCTCTGTCCTCTTGGCAACGTTCCGACTGTTTCCACGGATTCCTACAGTTTTTGTGACTATTTTATCATTCACTTGCGGCGTAGGTTAGGGCTCTTATATTTGCCGCAAATTAGTATTACTTGACGGCAGTTATGTGAGATGTATGCTCATGAAATGCCGTATGTTAAGCTTTAATTGTGGTGAAATAACCATTTTCTGTGTCACTAGCTCCGTCCCTTTCTGACATCCTCACGATGTCAGAAATTATTCCAAAGAAAAATAACCTACTCGAGATAAAAAGTCGCCTATGCCAAACAAAAAAGAAACTGCCAAATCCGTTCAGCCGTTCCGGCTTGATTGAGCAACAAACATCCATCTATTTAAACTTTCGCATTTGTAAGTAGTGCAGTCAAATGCTCTATAGAAATAGGAAAGGCTGTACCAGGGACGCAGACGCAGTGGAGAGATACGTGGAAATGTCTTATGACCGTACTGCTGAGTAATCTCTAAAAAAACTCAGCGTGCGATTGCATCGTGGTGCGCGCGATTACAGTGACATTTACGCCAGCGATAAAATAATATGTACTACCGAGTAATGGCTTCTTTACTCTAAATAAATGGTTGTAATAAAATTATGCTGGTATATTGTATACTTCCACAGTAATATGGGATCTTGTAATAACATAATGTCGTTACTAAATACTTTTACAAATAACCCCTTACTGACAAAATAGGGATTATGCATGCGTTTTTTTTATTTGCAAAATGAATTTATTATTAGCTCTAGTAAACAATCATGAAATTATTTCTTAAATACTAGTTATAAAGCTTCAAAGATTACAATTATAAAGAGAAATCCGTTGTAAACTTTGACGTCATCGTCTATGACTCCTATACAGTTCCCATAGAAAACAGCGTTTTCGCGAGAGGAACAGATATATTTGTTTAAAATAATAATATCTCCTTCTTTTTTCGAGTATTTTTGATTCTATTTTCACTGTTAGTATTATATTTTTGTACATTTTTAGATAAACTGTATAGATGATAAAAATGATTTTCATGCGTGTTTCCCTATTTCACGACAAAATTTATTAAATACAATCAAAACGCTGCGTTTGAGCAATCAGACCATTTCTTTAAGTGTCAATTTTTCAATCTTCTCGTAACTTTTCTCTAAGAAATTAAAGTTGCGTTGTGAAAGCTTTTGTACAGAATAAACACTAAACACCCCTTATCCTTCATAAAAAGTTACATAACGATTGAAATATCAGCCCTAACTGAAGAGATTTATCATTTGATATTCGTCCGCTTTACATGAGAATAGGGACACATTTCCACAGCCTAATAAATCAGCGCAGTCAAAAATAAACCAGGCCTACTTCTGGACTATAAATAATATCTCTAACACCAAACGCTACCCAATAGCACGAACTTCCTAAGAGCTAAAACGGAAGAGTAAAACATTCTTTCACACAGACATGAATGAGAAATCTTGCGCCATTTTTCTCCACAAATCACATATAAGAATGACGTAACAATAAAAGTTACCAAAGCGCCATAAAAAGAGCGAAAGACCAATGATTCAACTTAGTACGATGTAGTTAATTTTGTTCGTTTTATTCTCCAGGGAATAATCATGTTCTGTTGACGTTAAAGAATGTGCTTACTAAGGGTGTGGATAGATCTACGATCTAGGTAATTGAAATAACTGATTTTACAGCTGTTTTATGCGCTTCCGTACTTAGTCTCACTATGAAATTTATTAATAATGATGTACACTAGCTCCTTAAAGGGTTTTATGACCTTAAACAATACCTAGTGTTGAAGACACGAATATTGCATAAGAAAAATGCGATTTTCCGCGGCTTCGTTATTACTTGCTATTTCGCGATCTGTGGGCAACACTTGTTTGTAGTACATTAAATGCACACGCTCGCTGCCGCTCTAGTCTCGCGGGTAATCCAGCACGTGTATCATTCGTTGCAGCACCAGAGATTTAAATTAACGCGCGGTGCAGTCACACGAACGTTTCGCTTCCACATTTATTACGTACCTCAATCAAAGCAGCTCCTTACTGAGTTCTGGGTTCCTGGTAATTACAATCTAGGATGCTTGAAGTTGCAGTTTAAACAAGCATATTTATTATTCTTGTTGGTGAAGAATGTTCTTTAACAGTCAACGTCGTTTAGTAGGCGAATCAAAAGCAAAAAAAATAAACACGTTTAGGACGAAAAACTTTATTCCCAAATACAAGTGTGAAGAACCTTTGGCATACATAGGTACTCACATGTGTACGCAACCTAAGGGAACATTACGTAAGGCCGTCCCTACAACACATCCATCATGATGAGGACAGCACTCGGCGGGTTTCCCGCCGAAAAAATATTGATAATGTCTCCCGAGACCCGATCGCAGTGTCAAGGACATATGACGCCCTGGTACTCGGCAACGAAATTGGATAAACTGTCCTTATGATGTTTGACGGAGATTTTAACATAATTCAGAATATTATGTTGCCGTGCCAACTTTTTCAAAGACATAAATTAAATTAAAATTAAGACAAATGTACAGCATGGCAAGTAAAACAAATTTAAAACACTATCTAAAGCTGTGCCAAATTGCATTGTGTTCCTAAGCGGAACGCACTCGAGAACTGTTACCGCTACCGAAAAGTTTGGATTAAAATATATCTCCTGAAGTTTCTTAACTCCCTAGTCATTGTTTAGACCGCCTCTAGCTGTTACGGCTATTTATTATAGTAGTTGAGAGATGGTTAACTCACTTGAATGGCTGCAAAGTAACTAAATTCAATTTGCAGTCAATTTAAGTGGCTATGGTTCAAGGGGTGAATGACGAACGGGAGAACTCGAGTTCGAGTTACCTAATGACTAAGCATGGTACGAATTTAATGATAAAATACATTGGAAAACGCTGTTAATATGATGACATAGACGACTATCTATGACTATATTATATTGGCAGCTTTTACTGACTAGTCACAGGACAATTATACATTTAAAAACAAGAAACTACCCCTCACACATGCGGAAACCAACTGAGATCAAGCGTGAAGTAGCTCAAGTCGTTTATTTCGGCAAAACGGGGCTTCATAGTAAATGGACTTGGCCTACATTGATATTCCCTCCGTCCATCTTAGCAATAACTCAAAATGAAGGGCGGGAATATCACAGAATATCCCAAAAAGTCTCGTAGGCCAAAATTGTAAGCGCCGAGGGCGAATCACATTTAG